>CM074858.1:0-2400000 GCA_037501455.1 Lantana camara | reverse complement strand
GATTTCTAAACTGCATAAAAAATAATATTTATTTATTAATATTATATTTCTCACACTATTATTACGTAATAAAGGAGTCCATTAACCCCACTAACTCCCACTTCTAGACTTATCGGGAGATAACCGCTAAAGAAGAAAACTGCTACAGATATCGTAACTGATGGAGTTATGATATATAAATAATAGAGAATCTCTAAGGTCCCTAAGCACGAACAACACACATACAGAAAACCACATCCATCAGGTTGTGAGGATTCGGTGCTTAGAAGAACTAAAGAGAAAAGGGGGCTTGAAGAATTCTCTTAAAGAGAAGACTTGAAGCTATTGACGGAGTTCTTCGTGGACATCTGACGGATTGGAATTCGTGGGCTATTTTCTGGATTACATCGGTTATTCAATCGGCAAAACGAAGAGCAATGGCTGGAGGTATTTCGATCCTAACTTCCGCTGCGTGAATTCATGATTCAGTTTATTCTATGAATTCGTATGATTATGCTTATATGTGGTATCAGAGCGTGACAATATACCTCTGTCTTGCTCGAATTATATGCCGATCTAATTGAACAAATTGCTGGTTATTTGTTCATGAATTCTATTCTGCGAAATTCTGGAATAAGTCTGTGACTGCAGCTTTTGCTTCGATGCCTTCTTAATTATCGTGGTTCTATATTGCTTAAAGTTTATGTGCTTGAGATATTGCATATATGTTAAATCTGTAGCAATATTCCTTCTTTCGGAGAATCATGATTGCCTACTTGTGCCATTAGAATACATGTGCAAATAGGAGATCTTTTGACTTTCAACAAAACCATGACATATGTATTTGGAAAGCTGTTGTTTGCATATGCATACAATTGAGGATTTTGTTGGAATACGTGAGTAATTTACTACTCAAAATCATGGTTATGAAATTAGAAGGCCTGTTACTTGGACAATCATAATTATATGCGTCTACTCCCTAGCATTATGATGTCATGCGTATGCCTAAGGAGATTTATTATTTAGCATATTTGGGTATGCAATTGATCGAGGTTCTGTTGCTGCGCAAGGAGCAATCTTATTTATTAATTATAAGATTGAATTGTTTCTGGAATATGCACGTGATTAGTGATTGGCCTTCTGTGATATGTTCCGCCTTGCTGTAACATGCACTTTTCGTACATTCTGTGTTGAAAAACATACACAATTGTGATTACATAAAGTTTTTCGATAATCACATATTGGAAGTACGTAATTTACAGTATGATCCCATAAAGTTTAACATTGATCATTAATAATATGCATTAGACATTATTTTAGTGGTTCATATAATTTTATTTAATTGGAGATTAGCCACAGCAACTCTAATTAAATTTAATTATGTGATAAAGTAAAACCACATATGGTATTTTAAAATGTCCAATATTTGTGCATATTTTAAGTTAATGATTTTTCAGCGATCAATTGAATTTTATTTTATTAAAGATTAGCCACAGCATCTTTAATCGAATAAAATTTGTTTTTAGGGATCAAATATGGTACTTCATTATGTTATTAGGATAAAATATTAAATGCCCTTCCACAATTACCCACAGGGTTGTGGAATTGAATTTAATAATTTTATCAAAGGGATAGAAATTATTTCAAGTTTTTCGATAATTCTATCATCAAGTAATGAATCTTATTGAATTAAAAATTTAGCCCACAGGCAATTTTTATGTCACTTGATTCATTTATTTATGGTTTGCATTGGTAAATCATAGTTAGTTTATTTGCCTCAATTTAAGTATTAAGCATGTTTATATGATTTTGCAGTTAGGAAACCTGTAGGTGTCTCTGATTTTAATGTTGAACTCCCTGAACTGAATGGTGAGAATTATAAGATATGGAAGGATGTGGTTCTCCTTCATTTAGGGTGTATGGACATTGACTATGCTATTCGGAAAGACAAACCACATGTCACTGAAACTAGCACTCAAGCAGAAAAGAATCTTTATGAACAGTGGGAGCGGTCTAACCGACTCAGTGTCATGTTCATAAAGACTAAAGTTCCTGCTGGTATTCGTGGTTCTGTTGAAAAGCATGACGATGTTCGGGAATTACTGAAGGCACTGGATGAACAGTTTGAGACTTCAGATAAGGCACTTGCCAGCACCTTAATAATGAAATTCTCAAATTTAAGACTCACCGGAGTTAAAGGTGTGCGTGACCACATCAATAAGATGAGGGATATAGCAGCTCAATTGAAGAATCTTGAGGTTGATATGTCTGAAACCTTCCTTGTGCACTACATACTGAATACTCTTCCTAATCAGTACGGCCCATTTAAGATCTCTTACAACACACATAAGGAAAAATGGTCAATTAATGAACTTATGGCCATGTGTGTTCAAGAGGAGGGACGATTGGTTATGGAAATGGGAGAGAGTGCATTGGTGACCACCCAAGGAAAGAGGACTTCTCATGCCAAGTATAAGGCGAAGGAAAAATTACTTCCTAATGCTGATATCAAGAAGGAATCCAAGTGTTTCTTCTGTAAAAAGAAGGGACACATAAAGAAGGATTGCACAAAGTATAAGAAATGGCTTGAGAATAAAGGTAATTTAACCTCATTTGTCACGTATGAAGCAAATATGGTTGATGTTAATTGTAACACATGGTGGATTGATTCTGGTTCTACAATCCATGTCTCAAATTCCTTGCAGGGATTAACCAACCTGCGAAAACCAGTGGGAAGTGAACGATGCATCTATTCGGGAAACAAGATGCAGTCACATGTGGAAGCTATTGGAACATGCAATTTAGTTCTGAAGAGTGGTTTTGTTTTGACTTTAGAAAAGACTTTTTACATTCCTAGTTTTTCTAGAAATTTAATTTCAGTTTCAAGACTTGTCCCTTTGGGATACTCTTTTAATTTTTCAAACTCTTGTTTTAATTTGTCTTATGAATCTGAAATTGTTGGACAAGGAATGTTATGTGATGGTCTTTATTCCCTTGATTTGCAAAATGACACCACTCATAATGTTATGCATGTTCAAGCTGGTATTAAAAGAAGTGTTACAAATGAAAATTCTTCTGTTTTATGGCATCGGAGATTGGGACATATCTCCATTGATCGAATTAAGAGATTAGTAAATGATGGGGTACTTAGTACTTTAGACTTTACTAATCTTAATACTTGTATAGACTGCGTTAAAGGCAAGCAGACTAACAAGTCAAAGAAAGGTGCCAAAAGAAGTACAACCATATTGGAAATCATACATACGGATATATGTTGTCCAGATATGGATGCATATGGTCAGAAATACTTTATCACCTTCATTGATGACCACTCACGATATATGCACCTCTACATGCTTCACCACAAAAGTGAAGCGTTAGAAGCCTTTAAGGTTTATAAGGCTGAAGTAGAGAAGCAATGCAGTAAGCAAATAAAGATAGTAAGGTCTGATAGAGGTGGTGAGTACTATGGTAGATACACTGAAGATGGACAAGCTCAAGGTCCATTTGCGAAGTTTCTTCAAGAAAATGGGATTGTTGCCCAATACACTATGCCTGGTTCTCCAGACCAAAATGGTGTAGCAGAAAGAAGAAACCGAACTTTAATGGACATGGTGCGAAGTATGCTTAGTGGTTCTAAGCTACCTAAGTCCTTGTGGATTGAAGCTCTCAAAACGGCAGTGTATGTATTGAATCGAGTTCCAACTAAGGCTGTTTCTAAAACACCATTTGAGTTATTCAAAGGTTGGAAACCGAGCTTAAGACATACACGAGTATGGGGATGCCCATCTGAAGTGAGAGTTTATAATCCTCAAGAAAAGAAACTTGATCCAAGGACCATTAGTGGGTATTTCGTTGGATATGCCGAAAGGTCTAAAGGATACAAGTTTTATTGTCCATCTCATAGCACTAGGTTTGTGGAATCGAGAAATGCCAAATTTCTTGAGAATGACTTGATCAGTGGGAGTGATCAATTGCAGGATTTTATTCCTGTAAGAGATCAACCTTCTACTTCAAGTAATAGATTGGTTGTTATTCACAACACCCCTCAAGTACAACCGGGTGTTGAAGAACAACATAATGAAGATCCACATATTGCTGAAAATACTCAAGTAGATCAAATTGTTCAAGAAACTTCACAAGTTATTGAACAACAGGTAGAGCAGCATGATCTTAATGAGAATGTTGGTCAAGCCTTAAGGCGATCTACTAGAGAAAGGAAATCAGCACTTCCTAGTGACTATGTTGTGTATTTACAAGAATCTGACTGTGATGTTGGAGCTGAAAGTGATCCCGAGTCCTTTTCACAAGCTATGAGTTGTAATGAGTCAGAATTATGGTACAATGCTATGAAGGATGAGATGAACTCTATGAAATGTAATGAAGTCTGGGATCTTGTCAAGTTGCCTGACGGTGTAAAACCCATTGGTTGTAAATGGGTGTTTAAAACCAAGAGGGATTCATTAGGCAACATTGAGAGATATAAGGCTAGACTTGTTGCGAAGGGGTTCACTCAAAGAGAAGGAATCGATTATTCAGAGACATTCAGTCCTGTTTCTAAGAAAGATTCCTTACGTATTATATTAGCATTAGTAGCCCAATTCGACCTTGAATTGCAACAAATGGATGTGAAAACGGCGTTCCTGAATGGTAATCTAGAGGAAGAGGTGTATATGAAACAACCTGAAGGATTCTCCTCTAGTGATGGTGAGCAATTGGTGTGTAAGTTGAAAAAGTCTATATATGGATTGAAACAAGCCTCCCGACAATGGTATTTAAAATTTCATGATGTTATCTCTTCATTTGGTTTTGTTGAGAACATAAAGGATGAGTGTATATACCGAAAGGTTAGTGGGAGTAAAATTTGTTTTCTTATCCTATATGTGGATGATATCTTGCTTGCTACCAATGATAAGGGGATGCTATATGAAGTAAAACAATTCCTTTCTAAAAATTTTGAGATGAAGGACATGGGCGAAGCATCTTATGTCATTGGCATTAAGATCCATCGAGATAGACATAAGGGCATTTTAGGTTTATCTCAAGAAGCCTATATCAACAAAATTTTAGAAAGATTTCGGATGAAAGATTGTTCGTCAAGTATAGCTCCCATAGTGAAGGGTGACAGATTCAATTTGAATCAGTGCCCGAAGAACGATCTTGAGAGGGAACAAATGAAAAACATTCCTTATGCTTCTGTTGTTGGAAGCTTGATGTATGCTCAGGTTTGTACAAGACCTGACATTGCATTTGCAGTTGGAATGTTAGGGAGATATCAGAGTAACCCAGGTATTGACCACTGGAAAGCAGCAAAGAAAGCCTTGAGGTATCTTCAAGGGACTAAGGATTACATGCTTACATATAAGCGATCAGACAATTTGGAGGTGATTGGGTACTCCGATTCAGACTTTGCTGGCTGCGTTGACTCTCGTAGGTCAACATCAGGATACATTTTTATGCTTGCCGGTGGAGCTGTATCATGGAGGAGTGCAAAACAGACCCTAATTACTACTTCCACTATGGAGGCTGAGCTCGTTTCATGTTTTGAGGCTACCTCACAAGGATTGTGGTTAAAGAGTTTCATTTCTAAGCTTGGAATTGTAGATTCAATTTCCAGGCCAATAAAGATATACTGTGACAATTCAGCTGCTGTTTTCATGGCTAAGAATAACAGAAGTGGTAGTCGAAGTAAACATATCGACACCAAGTATCTAGCCATAAGGGAACGTGTCAAGCATAAAGAAGTGGTCATTGAACACATTAGCACTGAATTGATGTTAGCTGATCCTTTGACTAAAGGCATGCCACCATATAAATTTAAGGATCATGTAGTTAGTATGGGACTTGTTTCTCATATGTAAAGTTTCGTTATTGGACAAATGTTGTGAAACTCTGAATTTATGGATATTTCTCATATTTATGATTTTGTGTACACATTTATGTTATTCGAGAAATATCATTACAGATTGGACCTCGAATAAACATAGGGTTTATTCATAAAGATTATGCGGTAAAGTTGAAACCATAATGCATAGTAATACATGGAAGATACTACTCGTTTATAAGAGGATCTATCGTCATGATTCGTGTATTGTGTTTTCTAAAGTTTGGGTAAATATGGGTTTACGGACCAAGTGGGAGAATGTTGGCAGTTTATGGTCCGTTGGGATTTCTAAACTGCATAAAAAATAATATTTATTTATTAATATTATATTTCTCACACTATTATTACGTAATAAAGGAGTCCATTAACCCCACTAACTCCCACTTCTAGACTTATCGGGAGATAACCGCTAAAGAAGAAAACTGCTACAGATATCGTAACTGATGGAGTTATGATATATAAATAATAGAGAATCTCTAAGGTCCCTAAGCACGAACAACACACATACAGAAAACCACATCCATCAGGTTGTGAGGATTCGGTGCTTAGAAGAACTAAAGAGAAAAGGGGGCTTGAAGAATTCTCTTAAAGAGAAGACTTGAAGCTATTGACGGAGTTCTTCGTGGACATCTGACGGATTGGAATTCGTGGGCTATTTTCTGGATTACATCGGTTATTCAATCGGCAAAACGAAGAGCAATGGCTGGAGGTATTTCGATCCTAACTTCCGCTGCGTGAATTCATGATTCAGTTTATTCTATGAATTCGTATGATTATGCTTATATGGTCTTCCAACGGATAATGCCGGGGAGAGGGGAATCTTGTGATCTTAAATGAAGATATTGTTTAATCTTTGAACTATTAATTTTGTCTCTCATTATTTTTTTCATCGTCGTTAAAAAGATATCTAAAAGACACTTCCATTCGTATTCAGCCCTACGTCTTAACCCAACCCGAGGGACACTCATACAAGTTGAATGTTGAAAAGGACACGGTTGACGGACTTTGATCTAGGGTAAGACAAACAATGACTTAATAACTTTGTAGAGATTGATCTAGGGTAAGACCAATTATGACTTAATGACTTGGTATTCATTGAAAATTATATTTGCAAATTACAGAAATGGGTGTCACATCAACAGGAAAGGAAATCCGTGGAAGGAATCTACGAAGAAAATGTATGTATATCGTCATGAAAGGTTTATTGGGGCCATGGAAGACAATTACATTCTTGTCATTGTTTAATAATATTGTTGTATATTCGCATGAGTCATGACAATGGGAAAAAAAATAAAAAAAGCAGTGAGTACTTCCGTTGTTGCCCTTAACTTAACACACGGTGGCGGACGGTGGTGCCCGCCAGACACGGCGCGGCGGCAGACCGCCTGAATAAGTATAACCCCGTTTCCAAGGCGGGCGCACATGAGGACTATAATTTATAATTATGGCTTAAATTAGTGCATCTAGACAAGTTAAACATGTTAGATCACCTAACCCCATGAACTGGCATCACATAGAAAAACCGATAAATAGCTTAAATTGACCATAAGTGCGAAAACAATACATACACACAAATATGGGCGTCGGTGAATCAAGAACTCCAAAAATAGGGCAAAAACAAATTAAAAACTTGAGAAATCTGCCAAATGATCTGTCTTTTCTTTATTTATGCCTTTAATTACGACATGATGCCCACTTAACTCCTCCACTCTCCCTTAATCACTCTCTCAGAGAGACACAGAGATTGGGATCGAGAGAGGTAGAAACATGAAAGCAGTCTCACTGTACAGCAGAGATCAGAAACACCATAATCAGTTCCTTCTGAGAAGAGAACTCAACAGATTCAACTTGTTAGCCAACACAACTTCCCGTTTCATCTATCTGATCTTCGCAACTCTCTCCATCTTACTCTGTTTCCACCTCATTTACTATCCTAACAACATCTACACCACCACCACCACCACCACCGCCGCCACCGTCACCGCCACCACCACCACCACACAGCACTACACTAATCAGACCAGCATCCAACCAAGAAAAGGTAAATACAGACACACACATATGTATATATACAAACAGACACACAAGCATATTCTGATAGAACTTTTGCACGAATTGCAGTCACAGATGTGGAAAAGTGCGATTTATTCAAGGGAGAATGGATCCGAGACGAGAGAGGCTCTCTATACACAAACCACAGCTGCAAAACGATTCCGTTCAAGATAAACTGTTTCCTGCACGGAAGGCAAGACAGGGATTTCCTCAACTGGAGATGGAAACCGGACAAGTGCAAACTCCCGCGTTTCAATCCAGAAGCATTTCTCGCCACTGTACAAGGGAAAACCATGGCTTTCATAGGCGATTCGCTCGCCAAAAACCAAATGGAATCGCTTCTTTGCCTCCTATCTACGGTTAGTCAGTAAGCTAGATTTCCAGTTTAAGGGGGATTTCTGTAATATATGCAAACTTAAAATCGAACTGAAGTTGATCACTGTTCGTAAACCCAGTCTTTGCCATAGATGTACATTGAGATGAACACGAGATGAGCTTTGGAATCTTCAAATATACATTGGCATTCACGTCTTCTGGACTAAAACAGAGGTTTCAAACAGGGGCCTGGTTTCCACATCATTGAATAAACTAATGATTTAAGCAGAAATAATTGGAATTTTTTTGAAGAGCAGCCACTGTTAAAGATGGACCACTTTTGTAATTTTCTCCTGATTTAATCCTTTTGTGTTTGTCATTGCTTGTAAATTTGTAATGATTCTCCCTTAGCTGACCTCTTTACGAAATTAACTTATTGTTTGCTTTGTTGATCGTAATAATTAAGATGCTTAATTGGTGGGGGCTATCAATTAATTAAAAGTCTTTAGCTTGAGCTTTTCTAAAAGTTGGTAAAATATGGTGCACCAAATGATGGCTTTAGTTTAATTAATTATTCTTAGAAAAGGTTATTTAGTCCAAGAATTTTGAATTATGTGACAATAATATATGTATTTGGACTTTAGATCAAAGTTTTGCAATGATATTTCATTCATTTCAATATCTAACTCAAACTTGCATGCATCTTTCAGGTGGAAGCTCCAATGGCAATGCATAAAGAACCTGATGACAAATTCCCAACCTTGATATTTCCTAAGCACAACTTCACCCTCATGGCATTCTGGTCAGCATTTTTCGTCACCGCCGAGGAGCGAGTGGTGAACGGCTCCGCCACTGGGGGGTTCGACTTGCACCTCGACAAAATCGACGCTACCTGGTCGGAGAAGCTTCCCTCGTTCGACTTTGCGGTCTTCTCAGCCGCCCATTGGTTTTTCCGGCAGAACTATTTGTACGAGGACGGCAAACTCGTTGGATGCGTCTACTGCCAGGCCCCGAACGTGACGGACCTCGGACCAGGTCGGGCCATTAAGGCAGCGTTTCGTGCTGCATTCAAGGCAATCAACGAATGCAAGAACTGTAAGAAGATTTCGACCTTCTTGAGGACTTATTCGCCTTCACATTTCGAGAACGGGACGTGGAATACCGGAGGAGTGTGCAACAGGACTAGGCCGTTCGGGAGGGAGGAGATTAACAAGGACGGGCCTGATTTTGAGTATAGGAAGATTCAAGGGGAGGAAGTTGAGATTGCGAGAAGTGCAGGGGAGGGAAGTGGGAATACGTTCGAAATCATTGATGTTACGGAGATTATGTCGATGAGGGTCGACGGACATCCGGGAGAGCATTGGGGGAATAGATGGATGAAGGGTTACAGTGATTGCATACATTGGTGCCTACCTGGCCCCATTGATGCATGGAATGAACTCATGTTTGAATTGATCAAGAGACATGTAGTAGATGCAAGATCATGAATTTTGTAATTGTTTTGTATTAACAAGATCATTAATTTGTCCATATAAACATTCAAGTTTGATGAGAAGCACAATTGAAAGCACCATTCTTGACATATCTTGCACAAAAATTGTGACCACACATGACAATAAAGACACCAAGACTACAATAAGGAGCATACACATGACACTTTATGTGGGATTATTACAGATTAGTACTTATGCTTTCAATTTGGAACTCGGAAGTACAGCGGGACGGGGTTATGCCGTTCAGGAGGCGCATCCCACACCGAGAACGCGCTGCTCGAGTTGATCCACTTGCTGCTCATCTCCGGGTAATGACGATCCAGCACATCTTTAAGGCTCTCCGTGGTGTTCACCCATTCCAAGCCCTTCTTCGTGTACGCGGACTCATTGAAATCGCTCGTGAAGAATCTATCCGCCTCCAACCTCCTGGTTGCCATGAGAAGGAAAATGATGAAAGCAGTCTCGCTGATGGCGAAGCCCTTGATCTTCTTCTCTGCCATCAAGCCTACCATGATGTCCAGCTCTTCCACATCGTCACCGTACACTTCGCGAAGAGTTCGGATAGCTTCTTTGTCGTCGGTCAGATCTTCCCACTTGGAGATGGGGATCAAAAGAAGAGATCTCCGTAAGTCATTGTACCTAGCAACGCTCCTCTCTCTGTCCCTATACACTGCACAACCCCAATACAAAGTTGTTCAATCTCCAGGGGTGAAAAATGTAATTTTTGATAAGTGATGCATAGTTTAGAACATATAGAATCTTACTTTCAAGAGATGGCAGATCAATCGGGTCAGGTCGATCCGACCCGTTTACATTTTGGGCTTTCAAATTCCTGAGCCACATTGGATAATTCCAGAGCCCAATTGAACCACAAGCCTGGTGGCCCATTGATACTATCTGCTTCGTTAGCCCAATTTTGGTTAAATTTTCTGTTCCCTTGGCACCAATCAGCGCCACCATATCAATTCTGTAATTTCATGAGGAATTATTTTAATCTTTTTAAAAAGAAAAAAACAATTTATCCACTAAAACTTCAATTATTTTTAATTTAATATCTAAATTTTCAAATATTTTAAATTGCCGTATGTACTTTATAAAACTTTTTAAATTGGAATACACAAAGGATGGAAACTGGGCGGATCGAGGGTGTACTCTTGATCCAACGGGGGAGATTTGTTGGGTTCAGGTGCGCCATCGATATCTCTGAGGGCGAGTTTATCAGGTAGGAGAGGGTGCATCCTATAGACGCTAACGAATTCCTCGGTCAACGAATACGGGACGCCGTGGTCAACGGGCTTTTTGGAACCAACAATGCCACTCAGCAGCGCGACTCCGCTGTGTCCAAACGTGTCCTTAAACTTCTTCCCCAAAAATCCGTACCTTTTCATAATTTCCAATATTTCGATTTACACCCACAATAATTTTCATAATTAGCAAATTAAACCACAAATTTTATTTAATTTTACCAATTGCCCCGCATTCCGGCTAGTAACATGTCGGTCTTGAGAAGCTCGACTGTCCAATCAATGGTGTGGATTTTGGTAATCACTGCTGACGTCACCAGCCTTGCATGACGATACAATTCCTCGTCATTCAATTCTGGGTATTCCTTCTATAAAATTTGAACAAAAAATGATCTTAATTAGAATAAAAACACACAAATGTATATATGCATGCAAATGTACACGTATGACGTATGTATGTACGTATACCTTTAGGGAATCACATACTGAATTATGTTCGAGGACGAAGAGGGCTTGTAACGCGGAGAGACCGGCCCACGTGTTACGAACATCGCACGTCACGAAAGTCGGCCCATCGGATAGAAGCTCGTCGCCGAAAATCTTGAGCTTTCCGTCCTGGTAAGTCCGCACCTTCTGCAGTGTTTCTTTCTCGCTGCCGTATATTACACTCCCATCCCTTCATCACCCATCAAGATCTAATGAAAAATATTGCTTTTGACAAATTATAATTTAAATTCAATTATAAATGATGGGTTCCCACATTATGCCCACATCCAACGGGCCCGTGGACCCATAACCTGATTATTCATTTACAAATCATTGTTTTTTGTAGTGACTCTGTACGACTTTAATCTTGAAAACCACTCTACGTACCAATTAATAAGGTGGTGTCACAAATAATTATATATATATTATTACAAATTTGTCCAATCTAATATATTCACAATTTAATTATAAAGCAATTGAATATATATTACTCAAGTTCTCAATTACCATTATAACATATTTAATTTAGAGGAGAAATTAATTACAAGAGATGTATTTATTAAAACTAACCACCTATCACCATTAATGCATGGATACGGATTTTTTCTTAAATTTTCAACGTAAAAAGTGTCGGAAACGAGTGTCCGATACTATACCACACGATAAAATGATATTTTTAGAAGTATCCGTATTTCATAATTCATAGCCAACCACATTCTTACCACCAGGGTGTGCGACGGTTCAAAAACCCACTGTTAATTTCGTTATAGCCATAATTAGTCTGAATCTCTTTGGACTTGTAGAACTTGAAGGACTTGAGAGGACACTGACCAGCAACCTCTTTAGGTGCAAAAAGTTCAACCTAAGATGAAAAGGTTATAACAGTATGATTAAATAATTAGGTAAAATTATGCATTAATAATCTTATATACATGCATATAATTTTTGATTGAAAGGTTTCTTGGATGAACCTGCTGATCAGTATCCTCAATATGATCAACCCAATCGTGAATCATGAATTGAATCCAGGCCGCAGCAATGACGTTGAATTGTTTCCCTGTGTCCATGAATTTCCTACGTGATAACAGCTTTGTTGCTACCAACATTGGATCCGGCTTCATTAGCTGCACAATATTGAAATGAGAAGTCAACATTGGTTCAGTTCGACTGAATCTGGTTTGGGGTAGAATTTTCCGGCACTTTACTTACGTTTTTGGTTTGATCAACAGGAAGAGTGTTCCTGCCAAAGAAGGATCCTGCACTTCCAGCACCCTCATTAAACGGATCGTTGAGTTTCCCGTCGGCCGTCCTAAACGGGATTTCCGCCGGATTAAAACGTACGCCGTCATCGAAGTTTTTTCCGACGTTAAATAAGTTGTACTCTTGGTGAAGATGGCGTCGCACGATAAGGTAGAGCAGCCCCAAGATGACCGGAAGCCTGTGCCACATTCCCAACTTGTCCACGAAATGAATTATCTGCAATTATGGCATGAATTATCAAATATATATGTATTTATCTCTTAATAATTGCTGGAAAAGAATTGAAATATGAACTTACGAGGAAGAGAAATTTGTCGAGAAGAGTCATTCTTTGGAAAACGCCGTGGAAGTCTTTGTGGATGAAAGATTTCAAGGGTTTGAGAAGCAGAAAGTTGGCAAGATCAGAAGCCATGAGAACGAAGCTATATAACATTATTATTAATTGTATTTCGAATCAATGAGAATGAGATTTAATTTCCTAGGGTTTATGAGAATCTCACATAAAGAATGTGCGTGCTTTTACGAGGAAGACAAAGGATGTATATATACTACTATGTATTTGTCTTAAGCATGCAGATGTGAGAGGGCCGAGTGGGACCATATTTGAATAATACAAATTACACTTACCACCCCTCAGGCTAAGTTCCATACTTTTCTGTGAAACATTATCCTCTGCATAATAGACCATTTCATCGATCTCTTATCTCTTGGTTTTATAACATAACTAATAGAATAATCCAACTTAATATCATCCACAAATTCCTTATCTCTCGATCAACAGTACTGTTTTTATGTATTATTGAAACATTTGATATAGAAATTTATAAATATATGTATAGGATATTTCATATATATATGTCGCGCTTATTAGGAAAATGAGTAAGGCTATATATATATATATATATATATATATATGGAGAATTACATCTAACTACTCTGCATTTAAGCCTAATCACAACCTAGTCCACGATTTTCAAGAAATTACAAATTAATCCCTAACTTTTGAGAACCGTTTGTGGTCCTTAGGGTTCCGTTATGTCATTTCAAAAATACCCTAATTTGTTGTTAAAGTCATATTTTATAGGGATCATTTTGTTATTTTTGTAAACTTTAGGAATGATTTTGAAATTTTGGTCATATATTCCATGGGAAAAATGCAAAATTGGGACACTAACTGACCCTAACTAGCAATTTAGGGACACATTTTGCTCCGGCGACAAAACAGTGCCACTAACTTAAAAAATGTGTCAATTTACGGACAAACTCACCGGAAACTGCCTAGTCATCACCGGAAGTCAGTTGACATGTTAAAATTGATGATGTGGCATTGACACCCCTGTTAGGAATAGTGCCCTAGAAAGCCGATTGTATATCCGCTTTGTGATTTTCCTTATTGTAATCACAGACAATCTTTGAATGAAATAACGAATTAAGGCAACACTTCTTTATATGTTCTTGTTTGGTATGCGATTACTTTATCTGTGCATGTATAAGAACTCCCCTAATCCTGATGACTTTAGGACTCTACCATTTAGGTGAAATGGTTCATGAAACGAGCCCTATATCACATAAGTCATGATTAGTAAAATACTCCAAGCCGATGAGTCCTACAGACAGTGGGAGTGTCAACCTGACTCCTCTAAGGCTTGCTTGTGGGATCACGCCCTTAAGAAGGACCACCTTGTTTCATATATAGGTGTAAAGTGTATTGTTGATACGTGCGTGATACATGAGGGTGCTTACTTTAACAAGTAAGTTCACTGAGGTGCCCCGTGTGAGAACATTCCTAAATGGGAAAGGAAGTTTCTATTTCAGGAAATAGAAACTTCCAGATTAGGAAATATCTCACGAGTCATTGATGTGATTAATTGATCCTTAGACTTGAGGTTCCTTGTCACTTTATGAGTTAACTCTGTAGTCTTAGGTATAAGCTTTAAAGGGTGTCGCCTTAGACAACTGATTCAAGGCTTATGCTGGGGCTGCACAAGTGATTCATGAAAGTGAATGAGAATCAAGAAAGGACCTACACTTGCATTTGCAAGGTGATCTCTTATTGTGTAAGTCATTCATATGCCATATGGAGTCCTTGGCCAAGGCAGTAGATCAAGACATCAAGAAAAGGGTTTCTTGGATTGAGATCAAATGGATATGAAATGCACTTAGCTTTAAGACCGGATTATGAGGGTTCTGATTATTCCTTTGCCCTAGATCTTGGTTGAGAGATAGTAAGTAGGAGGATTGTATCTCACATGAATCAATGACTTAAAGGTTCTGTCGAATCCGAACATTCCAATTCAGCTAGGGGTTAAACACCTGTTGCTAGACTATGATCGTTTAATCTGTGGACTGATTAATTAATTAGTGAATTAATTAATTAGGGTCACTGTTAATTGAATTGAAAACCTAGAGGGTCACACACAACAACTTGGTTACATGAGTTGAGGCTTAAAAATGATTAAACGAGTTAATCGGGCCAAGAGGGTTCCACACGTGTGAAATCACACGTGTGGCTCACGTGAGTGACACGTGTCACTGTGACACGTGTCACACACGTGTGAATATATATATATTGTATATATATATGTATTAAATAATTAAATGTGTTAATTATTTAATAGACTTTGGTTTAATTTTGAATTAAAAAGAAAGTCTAATTTTGGAGAAAATAATCTAGTTAATTAATTATGAATTAATTAATTAGATAAAAATAAGTTATTTATTTTAAATAAATAAAGTATAAAATTATCCAAAAATAGTTTGGATATTTTTAGCTCTCTTGAAAGTTGATTTGAATTAGAATTCAAATTCAAAGTTGGAAATTACTTGATGATCAAGTAATAGGAGAGAGAGGGACCAAATCCTTGCCCAACAAGGAATAGGATCGGCGCCCCTCTCCCTTTCCTATATATAGGGGAGCTCATGCTCCCCTTTAGAGCTAATCGAATTCTTTTGGTTCATGTGGTGAACACCTTCCTTTCTCTAAGATCAAATAAACCCTAGGTTAAGACTAAACACTAACTAGAGAACTAGCATCCTTACTAGTTAGATTGTAGTCAAGTTGGTGGACTTTCTCTAGAGACTTCAAGTTAGAAGTTTGAAGATTCGAGCTTTACCAAGGAGAGGGGATCAAGCCGCGTGAAGAGCGTTCTTGGGTGGCTTGAAACGCTTCAAGAAAGAATAAAAGAAAAGTAAGTTTTCTTATCTCTACGAATTTGGATACATGATTCTGAGTTTTCGATCCTTTTGTTGGAAAAATTTTTAAATTCCGCTGCTTTCTGATTCGTGTTTTCCAACAAGTGGTATCAGAGCCACCTCGTTAATCGTGTTTCTGATTCGTCTCAATTATTCTGAATTTGGTAGAAATTCTTAGGCTTGATGCGATTGAGTATTTGTAATTGTTTTAGAAAGCCTGAATTACGAAACTGTATTTTTTTCCTGAAAGTTTCTGAAAATTGGTTTTTATAAAATTTAATTTTTGAAAAACAATTTTAGATTTGAAACTGTATAAACTGTTTTTGGATTTCTTGGATTGGTTTTGCTTTTGAACGAAAACACGAAACGAAAACCCGGATCACGACGAACATGCGAAACCCCGCGCGCGAAGGAGTCGGGCGCGGCGACTGCGCGCGCACTGCCCGCCTGGCCTAGGCGCGCGCAGGGCGTCCCGCCCAGCACCTCCCGCACGCCGTGCGGGAGCCTTCCGGGCGCGCCTAGGCGCGCCCGCCCAGGGCGGCCGAGACTGGCCGCCCACCGCCGCCCGCAAACATGCGGGGAGACCGCGCGCAGCAGCGCGCGCACGCGCACCCCGTGCGTGCGGTCTTTTCCGCGTACGGGTCCCGTTTTCGTGATCCGGCCTTTTCTTGTTTCGTGCAATCCAGTCCCAATTTTTATTTTTAATTTTAAAATTTTATTTTTGAATATTTATTTTAATTTTTGAATAAAACTTAAAATTGGGATTTTTGAGAAATTGAAACGGTTTATATTTTGGGAAAATACATCTTTGATAAAATTATTAATTTTCAGAAATTAATTGGAATTTTATTTGTTTTGGTAATTTGGGATTTATTGAAAACTTTTATAAATAAGACTCGCATCAAGTCGTGTTTTAAGTCATTAGGACTTGAAACGGGAATTTTAATTTATTG
Organism: Lantana camara; assembly: GCA_037501455.1. NCBI lineage: Eukaryota > Viridiplantae > Streptophyta > Magnoliopsida > Lamiales > Verbenaceae > Lantana > Lantana camara. The sequence continues at coordinate 2,383,142 of CM074858.1, read as the reverse complement.
GCTAAATTTAAATTCTCGCAATAGCATGTTAGGTGATCATGGGTTTAGATCTATGTATGGTTTTAATTTATTCACATGGATGGTTTAAATTGGGGTTGGAGCCCTATAGTTGCATTTTTCAATTGAGGTTGGAGCCTCACTTATGTGCGTACTGTTATGTGATTTATTATGTGGCTTTCCATATTACTGTTTTTGAGGCCGGGGTATGCCCCGTGTAATTGTCTAAGGCCAATATGAAGATTGAGCCTTATTGTAATTTGAGAGTAGAGATAGGTGGTGAGGTTTTATTTTTATTTTGGAGACAATGCACCCATGGAGTAAGATGGACCACATTCAAGTAATAAGGAGGCCATAAGTGAAGACCCCTCAAAATGTTAGGGAGGGGAATCTCAATTGTTAAATGTAATAGAGATAGGGCTCGTATTTTGTTACCGCTTTCCCTTATGTGATTTAAACTGTTTATGTGGCATGTATGTTAGAACTTGTGATTGTGGAGTGGCTCCCACATATCACGCATAAGATAGGTAGAATCCATGATCATTACATGTTAGTATCATGCTAGGACATGTTATCTGTTTATGTGTTTGTTTGAAATGCATTTAAGTGTACTTGCATTAATCAAGACTAATAAAATTGGATAACATATATGTTGGTGAGGTCGAACCGGACAACTCTCCGGTTAATTCGAAAATTCCCATTAAATATTAAGCTAATTTCGAATAAATAGGTATTTAATTTCTGATTTCAGTTTGGAACTCGGAAGTAGAGCGGGACGGGGTTATGCGATTCGGGAGGCGCATCCCACACCGAGAACGCACTGCTCGAGTTGATCCACTTGCTGCTCATCTCCGGGTAATGACGATCCAGCACATCCTTCAAGCTCTCCGTGATGTTCACCCATTCCAAGCCCTTCTTCGTGTACGCGGACTCATTGTAATCGCTCGTGAAGAATCTATCCGCCTCCAGCCTCCTGGTTGCCATGAGAAGGAAAATGATGAAAGCAGTCTCGCTGATGGCGAAGCCTTTGATTTTCTTCTCTGCCATCAGTCCTACCATTATGTCCATCTCTTCCACATCGTCGTTGTACACTTCGCGGAGAGTTCGAATAGCTTCTTCGTCGTCCGTCAGATCTTCCCACTTAGAAATGGGGATCAAAAGAAGAGATCTCCGGAAGTCATTGTACCTTGCAACGCTCCTCTCTCTGTCCCTGTAAACTGCACCACCCCAATACAAAGTTGATCAATCTCCAGGGGGCCAAAATGTGATTTTCGATTTTTGCCTTAGTTTGTAAAATATTGATCTTACTTTCAAGAGATGGCAGATCAACCGGGTCGGGTTGATCCGACCCGTCTGGGTTTTGGGCTATCAGATTCCTGAGCCACATTGGATAATTCCAAAGCCCAAGTGCACCACAAGATTGGTGGCCCATTGAAACTAATTGCTTCGTTAGCCCAATTTTGGTTAAACTTTCTGTTCCCTTGGCACCAATCAGCTCCACCATATCAACTCTGTAATTTCATGAGGAATTATTTTAATCTTTTTAAATGAAAAAAACAGCTTATCCTGTACTATAACTATTTTTTTTTGGACATATCCTGTACTATAACGATTTTCTTAATTCTTACCTAAACTTTCAAATGTGAATACTTTATAAAACATTAAAACTTTTTAAATTGGAATACACAAATGATGGAAAGTCAATGAGATCGAAGGCGTACTCTTGATCCAACGGGGGAGATTTGTTGGGTCCAGGTACAGCGTTGATGTCTCTGAGGGAGAGTTTATCCGGTAGGAGAGGGTGCATCCTATAAACGCTGACGAATTCCTCAGTCAACGAGTATGGTACGCCGTGGTCAACGGGCTTTTTGGATCCAACAATGCCGCTCAGCAGCGCAACTCCACTGTGTCCAACCGTGTCCTTGAACTTCTTCCCCAACAATCCGTACCTTTTCATAATTTCCAATGTTTTGATTTAGACCCACAAGCAGTGGCGGAGCCAGAAATCTTAGTTAGAGGGATCGATCACATCATAATACTAAAGGGGGTTCAATAATTTACTATATTGACCCGCAATAGTATTAATTTTAACTTTGATAAGGGATCAATAATGAAAAATCTCATAAAATTACATATATAAATATCTATATATGTACATAATAATAATAATTTTTTTTTTTTTTCAGTGTTCAATTGTACCCCTCAACAAAGTGTGGCTCCGCCACTGCCCAAAAGTAATTCCACAATTCCTGGAAATTAATTAATAGATTTGAAAATTAAACCACAAAATTTTGTCTCAAGTTTACCAATTGCCCCGCATCCCGGCGAGTAACATGTCGGTCTTGAGAAGCTCGACGGTCCAATCAATAGTGTGAACTTTAGCAATTACTGCTGACGTCACCAGCCTTGCATGGCTGTACAATTCCTCATCATCCAATTCTGGGTATTCCTTCTGAACAATTCGAACCAAACACGACTTTAATTAAAATCGAAACATCTATGATGCACGAATACATTAATATATACATTCATTTATAAGCATGTATACCTTTAGGGAATCGCATATGGCATTATGTTCCAGGACGAAGAGGGCCTGTAATGCGGAGAGACCGGCCCACGTGTTACGAACATCACCCGTCAAGAAAGTCGTCCCATCGGATAGAAGCACGTCGCCGGAAATCTTAAGTTTTCCGTCCTCGTAAGTCCGCACCTTCTGCAGTGTTTCTTTATCGTTGCCGTATATCACACTCCCATCCCTTCATTATCGATCAAGATCACAATGTTATAGTTAATGCTTTCATTTAGATGTTCTTCTATTGTGAAATCAACTCGTTCTTAAATTGGTCGCTTATATATTTGTCTCACGACTAGTTTGTTACTAGTTTAATTTAATTTTTCTAATGTGCAATGCATATACTCATGTCCCACAATATAGATCGATATGTAAAAGAAGCAAATTTTATATATAAGCCGTGTATCCCTTTACGAACTGATTTAGAACTAATTTCAAGTTACATTTTAATAGATTAAATCATTACAAATCAGTGTTTCCTATAGCGACTCACAAGTGCACGCATGTGTATCTAAGGGGTCTTGGTCTAGTGGTGACCGACTAAATTATAAGAGATGAACTTCACTTGATTCTCTAAGAGGTTAGAGGTTCGAAACTTATTTATTAAAGAAGTCCTTTAGAAAGAGTTTTACTTGTCGTCCCGATTCGAATATAGTAAATAGGATATAATGCATGTGCGTCTCTTTAAATAAGATATAGAAAAAAAGAAAAAAAAAAACAAATGCATGTGCACCTCTTTAAATTCAACGGAAGTACACGACAAGGAAGTACCACTTTAATGTTGAAATAGACCTTCACCTTACGAATTAATCATAAGGCGTCGTAGGTTACATTTTATATATATTTGTTACAAATTTGGTCAATCTAATATATTCAAAATTTAATTATAAAACAATTGAATATAACTCAAGTTCTTACAATAACATATTTATTTAGAGAAGCAATTAATTATAAGATATATATATTAATTAAACCAACATTCTTACCACCAGGGCGTGCGACGGTTCAAAAAACCACTATTGATTTCGTTACAACCATAATTAGTTTGAACCTCTTTGGATTTGTAGAACTTGAAGGACTTGAGAGGACACTGACCAGCAACTTCCTTAGGTGCAAAAAGTTCAACCTACGATGTAAAACATTAAATAATAACAATTTGATTAAATAATTAGGTATAATTATGCATTAATAATTTGTGATTAATGAATATTATAAGGTTTCTTGGATGAACCTGCTGATTAGTATCCTCAATATGATCTACCCAATCGTGAATCATGAACTGAATCCAGGCAGCAGCAATCACGTTGAATTGTTTCCCTGTGTCCAAGAATTTCCTACGTGATAAAAGCTTTGTTGCTACTAATATTGGATCTGGCTTCATTAGCTGCACAATATTGAAATGACAAGTTAAAATTATATATGTATGTATTCTTTTTATGGTACAGAATGATGTATACTTATAGTATACGGAAATTGAATTTAATTAGCTGTTGTTTTTACATAAATTAGGTTTTGTTTGTCAAAATTACCAAGTGATCATATATATATATATATATATATATATATATATTTCAGTAACATCGTTTTTTTTTTAAATTTATTTATTTAACATACACCCCAAGTGGCCAGATAACACCGGTTTTGATATCACTTGTAACAGAAGTTCAGTATTCCAACCCTAAAAACCAGTTGCTAAAATTATAGGAGAAAGTATAACCGGTCCAACACGGGTCATCCAATTAATGTGTTGGATTAAAGATCACTTCAAACCTCTTACTCTTTTTAATTTTTCCTTCTCTTCTGTGTCTTTCAATCTTTCTCTCCGTACTTACGATTTTAGTATACTATTTATCTTATTTTACTTATTATAAATCGAACAAATATACATTAAACATGATGAAAACTATACATTCATGCAGGCTACCAATTTGAGAATACTTAATTATTTCATTTGTGTCTAATTTCCACCTATAAACATCCAGGGTTTTGGATTACTTGTTTAAAAATTTTGCATGTGTTTTCATAATAATTAATGATTCTTTGTATTATTAGAGCATGTAATTTAGTAATTAACCATCAAGACATGCATGCGTACGTACGTTTTTGGTTTGATCAACAGGAAGAACATTCCTGCCGAAGAAGGAGTCTGCACTTCCAGCACCTTCATTAAATGGATCGTTAAATTTCCCGTCGGCCGTCCTATACGGGATTTCCGATGGATTAAAACGTACGCCATCGGATTTTTTTCCGACGTTAAACAAGTTGTACTCTTGGTGAAGATGCCGTCGCACCGTCAGGTAGAGCAGCCCCAAGATGACGGGAAGCCTGTGCCACATTCCCAACTTGTCCACAAAATGAATTATCTGCAATTATAGCACTAATTATCAAATAAATATATTTAGATATGTATTTATCTCTTAATAATTGCTGGAAAATAATTGAATTATGAACTTACGAGGAAGAGAAATTTGTCGAGAAGAGTCATTCTTTGGACAACGTCGTGGAAATCTTTGTGGATGAAAGATTTGAAGGGTTTGAGAAGCAGAATGTTGGTAAGATGAGATGCCATGATGAGAACGAAACTTTATTAATATTATTGTTTTTTGAATCAATGAGGACGAGATTTGTTAAGGTTTATCAGAGAATCTCACATAAAGAATGTGTTTGCTTTTACGAGGAAGACAAGGGTTGTCTATATAGTACTACGTATTTATCTTTAGCATGCACGAGAGGGGGACCATATTTGAATAGTACAAATTACACTGACCACCCCTCAGGTTAAATTTCTTACTTTTCTATCAAGCTGATGCACAGATACTTTTAAATCGTGTTGTGTCGGACACCGTACCTGACATACCTCATGTGAAAAATTCAAGAAAAGATCCGTATCGTAGTATCCGTATCGTGTTATGTCCTTATCGTGTCCGTATTCATGCATCATAGATCACCGCGTGCATTGCATAATAGACAATATATTTCAAACCAAGAGCTCTTGGTTTGGTGGTGAACGGCTGGATTATAAAAGACGGACTTTACCTTATTTTTAAAAATGTTTGGTGTTCAAAATTAAAAATTTTTTTGAGAAAAGTTTTACTCGTTATTCGATCCGAAACATATTTTGTAGGATATAGACAAAAAAAAAAAGAAAATAATGGAGTACTATTTTATCTCTTATCTTTGGTCGTAGAATGCATGCATGTGCGTGGTCTTGGTCTTGTAACGTACGCATCTATGAATAGTCGAACTCAATATCGTCCACGAATTCCTTATCTCTCATCATTTCTTATTTTTTATATATTATTGAAACATTTCATATATATATAGGTGTGACGCTTATTAGGAGAAATTAGGAAGGCTATATAACCTAAATCTTTGTTTGGTAAGGCCATGATTAAGCAATGACTTGATTAATTGCATATTTGTACACAATTTTTTGGATGATGATTTCATAGTTAACTTACACTTAAACCCATTAATTAATATTATGTTTTATATAAGTTTTAACAAAACATTGAACGTTTTTCACACGTTTAAGTATCTTTTTATAAATAAATGAAATGAAGATATATAGTAATACAAACACATCGTTTTAATATGTCAACAGTCAATACCCTCCCCATCATCAATTTCAATTCTCGTACAAACCAAAGGAAAAATATGAGAGAACAGACACCAACAAAGAAAAGGGAATAATCCAGGGAATTTAAGAGAAGAAGAAGTCGATGTTGAGCCAAACCAGGGAAGAAAAGATGGATAAAAGAAAAGAAAAGAGAAAAGTAAAATACAATTTTTATTTTTCTTTTGTGAAAAAAGGAAGAAATATGATTTTTTATTAGAATACAAAAGCAAAAGGTTGGATTTCTTTAAAGGAATTTTATTTGTTGACGAGATGGCTTCCAGAAAATGTCAAAATGATCTCTAAATATGTAGTGAATTAGGGAAGCCGCCTGGAAAACAAGGATGAGGAAATTAAAGGTTAGAGCGAAGAATTAAAAAAATAAAATAAAAGAAGGAAAATCAGAGATTGATAAATTATAATTGTAGGATACTTAATATTATAATTGATTGGGTTCTCGGTTAATTCAAATTTGGATTGAATTTTTCGAGTTATTTACACTATACCCCCTGTGTTAGGTGAAATGGGTAAAAAAACCCTGTATTACAAAAATTAACACAGAATGGCGAACCCTGAAAATTTCTGGTATTGGTAGAACACTAATTTTTTATATTCATTGGATGCGAAATAACTAATTTGCCCGTTTATATTCTGATATACATCATCTTAAATCTCTCTATATTGTTCAATATTTTTTTTATATGCACCAAAACCCTTTTTCTATATGCACCGAAACCCTGTACAAAATAAAAATTGCATGAAGAACCGTATAAACAAGTGTAAAAAATTGTATATAGAGAGATGTGAGATGATCTATATCATAATGTAAAATGTTAAATTAGCTATTTCGCATCCAATGAATAGAGAAAATTAGTGTTCTACCAATACTAGAAATTTTCAGGGTTCGACATGCAAATATTTTGAAAACAAAGGGTTCCCTGTGTTAATTTTTGTAATACGAGGTTTTTTTACCCATTTCACCTAACACAGGGGGTATGGTGTAAACAACTCTAAAGTTTTCTGATAAATTAGATAAAAGAGAGAAAGGAGGGGGAAAAATAGTACTATAGATTTTTATTTTTATTTTTGAAAAAAAGGAAGAAATATGTGGATATGGTATTTTGGAAGATATATTTTCAATCATATATGTCAGTATAAAATGACATAAACGGCATTATTATTCAAGTGGCACATTGCATTTATCACATGCAAACATACAGTGTAAAAACGTGTAAAAAAGCGTATACTATTCAATAGAAATATCCTAAAATTGAAAGGTTGGTGCATTCCCTTCAATATTAATGACTCAAGTTACACTATTATTGTGATATTCAGACGCAAAGATAGAAAGACGTAAACTTGGTCATGTGTGCATACCCTTTTCCGAAATTTCTAGTTAAAATCCGATTTGATCAAACCTCAAACACAATTAGTGTATTACTTTTGTTATTCAATCTATCACTTTATCTAAATTTTTTACAAATCACATAATAAATGTAAAACACTTACATTCTCATTACACTGATTTGACAGAACCTATTGATTCGAATTAATACTACCTTTCATTTTAAGAGTTTGCCCGGTCAGAATTCAATTATGTTATTTTGTGTTAGAAGATCTAAATTTGCATTATTGGTACAAATTCCAATAGCATTTGAGTGTAGGAAGGCGTCACGGAAGAAAATTGCAAGAAACGGTATAATGACAAGAACAAATTTGCAATTTTGCCGACAGAAATACAGATCAAAAAAGAAATTTGTGATCCAATTAAAGGAGAGTGATTGGTACACTAATTGTATAGAATATATATATATATATATATATTCCTAACTTGCAAGTATATATTGATATATCCATATATCATACGTATTTCTAATACTTTATATGTTATTTTCTATTTTATTTACATCACGCTACGTGTATAAATAGATCGTAAATATTAAGAGAAAGAAATAATTATAAATAGGAAAATTTTAAAAGATCTTTTCTTCTAATTTGAATTGCGAAATTATATACGAAATATATATATATATATATATATAAATGAAATATGAGATAAAACACGAATATAAAATAAGAGATCCCACGAATTTTAAATGCGACTTTTGAGTTTTGTTAGACGTACAAGAATTTATATTGTATCTGTATCAACCTCATCATTGTATGGCCTTGCCGGCCCACATCTTACGTATTCACATAAGATTATAGGGGTGGCAAAATGGGTTGAACCCAATGGGTCAAACTCATTATAGGTGGGTTGGGTTGTGTTGATTTTGTTGAAATTTAAATTGGATTGATTTGGGTTGGGTTAATAATGAGTTAGAAAAGTAATGGGTCCTTCATGGATTAAGGTGAGTTGATATTGAGTTTGAGTTGGGTCTTTAATGGTTTAAAATTAATTATCTAATGTTAATATTTTATTACTACTCTACCCTCCACATAAATTAAATATTATATTTTTATTCTTATAATAAGAAGTTTCCCTCAAGTGCAACTGTGCAAGGCATACAAAGGACACGACTCATTATATATTCATTGAATTGGATTATTTGGCCATTGTGACAGAACATGTGATGGGGAAATTAAAATATTTTGTAATAGGGATTAGGGAAAATATCCGGTTGATGGGGTCAAAATATGCTCGTCCCCCGTCGTGGCACGTGGTCTCTCAGGGATGATGACACTTGTCTTCCTGAGATTGTATCAGTCATACACGAGCGCTAAACTCCTCCAGCGCTAATATCCAACAAGAACACGTGTCGTCTCAGTTACATATACACACGACCATTGTTACCGCTCTTTCACGAGCGCCATTTACGCTACATGGCTAATGTTCCAATCAATCAAGGGAGCCCTCTTCGAGCGCTACATTGCCTCAGAGAGGCTTCCCCTCCAACTCATTACACAAGCCTTGGCCCTCATCCCCTAGCGGATTTCTTGGCCTCCAAGGCTTTCGGTTGTCACGAGCGCGCTCTTAGACCCTCGTTACTGTAACACCCGAGCGCAAGGTGTCACATCCCCCGCACCGAGACCCGACCCGAATATGAAATGGACGATCCATACCCGAGCCAAATCACGGCGAACGGGGACACACACGCACTCTCTAAGCCAGGCGGGACTAGCCTATCACTTAACCCCAATCACCACAACAATCAGAGTAGCAGAATAACATAAAATGCGGAAGCAATAAAACATATATCGTAGATTGAGCTATATGCTCTAGGTACCAACAGTTATATCATATATTGAGCTCTATGCTCTAAGTACCAACATTTAAATCCACGGGAGATAAAACTCAATACCATTACGCTCCAACTCAATAACCAACATTCACATGCCATCACGGCCCAAAACAACCTTTGTATACAATGATTAAAAGTGTGAATATGCAAGTGTAACAACAAAATATAAAAGCTAGAGGCGAATGCAAGACCTATGACTCGTATTCCCGCCTAGCTCCCTGGACACCTGCACAAAACAACTGAAAACCAAACGGGTTCAGTCCAAAGGGGACTGGTGGGTATAAAACAGGGCATAAATAGTATATATGACGATAATTAAACAATTACATGCAAGCTATAATCCCAAGTGAGGTTTTTAAAGAATTTCCCAAGTGGGTGAATAACAATCATCAAAAGGGATTATAACGAATCATTAACATTAGGTCATTATCGGCCCGGCGAGTGGGCGTGCATTATCTCCAACCAACTCCTCGTGTAAAACATTTAAACATTCTTTCATTCAGTCTGTTCATGCATTTCAATCTTGTGTGCACATTCATTAACATTTACACCTTCTTCCTCCGGGTTGGTGGTGGGTTTGCAAGGCCCGACCACCCATTCATTGACCAAAAGGGTTACATGACTCCCCAGATGGCGCTCAGCGTCCATTCCTCGCTAACTCCTAACGAGGTCCGGTTACGCCGTTCATTAGTGGAACTAATGTGAAGGATCACCGTCGGCCCATACCTCCCCGGATAGCCACTCACACTAAGTCCCTGGGCCCCATTCGTGCATAACATTCATTCTTTCTTTCTCGCCAAAACATTTGGTAGGATTTAGCAATTAAGGCTTTACGTTGTAAACATTTACTCTATGAAAATGACTCTATATATATATATATATATATACATTTTGGTCTAAAACTTTTCACATTAAAGGTATTTATAGGGTCATATAGCTAAGTAGAAGAAAAACCCACCTTGAACTGCAAAAGAAGAGCACACGAGCCTCACTGACCGGCCTCGTCTCCAAAGGAATCAAAATCTGTGCAAGACAGGTGAAGTGAGACTCAAAATGACCAAATAAGACGCTCGGCAATGCCATGCTTATAATATGAACGCATAAAACAAACATAATGGACAAGTTCATGTGCACTATTAATGTCTTAAAACATATAACCGTTCCCAACTTTCATGCTTGCATTCTTGCATTTATAAAATAATCATAACATAGCTAAATTGGAGTCACGTTTCATATAATCCACAAATACTAGCCATGCATGCCATTCAAGCAAGAAAAGAGACTTCTCAAGGCTGCCAATTCAAATGACACGGCCGTGTTGAGTTTCAAAGGGAAATGGGCACGGCCGTGTCCGAGGTTAAAACCAGAAAAAAAAAACAAAGTCGAGGGCTTGACACGGCCGTGTTGAGTTTGCAAAGGATTTGGACACGGCCGTGTCCGATTTTCTGAAAATATTTTTCCAAAGCCGAGAGCCCAACACGGCCGTGTCCATTTTCAGTTCAAAGCTGACATGGCCGTGTCAGCTCATCGTTTTGAAAGAGATAACAGAGCATCAGCTCTGTTACGCGAGGAAAAAGCTTAAGGAAAACAGGGCAGCCATCAAGAAGCTCTCCAACAACACTTAGACATGATTTTAATCCATATTATTTATATACAACATGCAACTCAAGTGAAAACACAAGAATACTTGCTTGAAATTGACCAAAACCTCATCAATTCACATGATCACAAACATGGAGCTTCAAGCTCCTCCAATGGCATATCATGCTCTAATCAACAAACCTTGAATTTAAACATGTAAGAATGATAGAAAGCTTACAAGAATCAATTATCAAGCATCAAATCTCATCTTAACTCATGGAAACTAATGATCAAACCAAACCCTCAATTCATGCTCATATATTCAAACTCAAGAATCCTCAACTTCTATCATGCCTCACTTAGATGAAAATATAGAGGAGGGAATGGAGGTTCTAAATCACCAATTACCTTGGAAGAAGATGGAGGATGGATTAAGCTTGAGCTCAAAGCTTGGATAATCAAAATGGAGGGTTTCTTGGAGTTCTTCCTTGCTTCTTGCCTTGGCTGCTATGATCGATCAAAATGGAAAGAAAAGAGATAGGAATGCTGATATCTAGTAGAGAAATGGGTAGGGTACGGGTTGGTCCAAGTCCGGTTCGTTTAAGAAAAGGTTCAAACAAGTTATAAAATCGGGTTATGGAACGGTTCGTTGTCGAAGGTTCAAATGATATCAAAAAGGTACAAGGTCATGCTCAAAGGATAGGTAACGTCGAAACAAGTTCAACGCCGGTTACGGATCTCGATTTCGAGGTCCGGAGCTCAAGATATCGCGAAAACCGTTCAGGGTTGCCTATTATACGAATAGGTCCCTAAACTTTCAAAAAATGGCAATTAAGCCCAAACTCAATTTCCAATTGAGTCCAAAACATTCAAATACATTACAATTAAGTCCACGGATTACACGAAACACGTAATTTCATTCAATTAGCACCATAATCACAAAATTCACAATTTCACAAGTTCGATCACATAGTCATAGCTCAAATAGACACTCATAAGAAATTTTAAACAAATCAATCAAGTTATAAACAAATTCAATTAACAAAATAGAATATAAAATCATATAATTAGATATAAATGCGCACGTAACACTTACCTGCACGTGTGAAAACTCGGGCGTCACAGTTACCAACCCCCAAAACGGCTCTCTGACACACCGTACATGCCCACGCACATACCACTGTTGCCACCACCACTTTTCATCAGCTTTTGCAGAGAATATTCCTCCTAGGTTTCTCTCGCAATGTCACGTGTTAGGGCAACATTCGGCCAAATGACCAAAGGGTCCCTGACCCTCAACTATATATATGCGAGTTCATCTCCTTCACTGTAAGCAACCTCCATTACTGCAATTCATACTTAGCTTACACTTTCTCTTTTAGATCTTCATCTGACTTGAGCGTCGGAGAGCCAAACTGGGAATCACCCCCAGTTCCCCCCAGCTTGGCCTTCTGACTTTGTCTGCGTGTTTGTCCTAGCAGGTAGAACCCTCATCTTTTCCGGCGAACCTCCAGTGGTTTCCTCACATAAACAAATTCTAAAGTGATTGGACTCTGTAGCCATATTCTGAACCCATCATTTTTGGCGCCGTCAGTGGGAAACCAGCTTTCAACTCGTTTCTACCTTTCTGCTAGTAGAAGAGCAAACACCCCGAGTCTTTTCAACTATGGTTGCTACAAGATCCGGAGCTATGGGAGGAGGAGATAACACTTCCCATAGTGCCGATATCATTGTTCCCTTCGCCGTCGCCGGCGGAGCGCCGCCTCCTTCCGTCGCCGCTGGTGGAGCACCACCTGCCGGAGGCGTGACTCCCCAGGCAAAAACTACAATTCCGCCCCCAGCACTGTGGGGGGTGCCTCTCTCCCCACCTTTCCTCAGCCTCCTCAAAACTCGTGGATTCCTGCCCACGCGAATCTAGGAGGGCAGACATACATGATGCCGCCACCGGGTTACACGCTTACCCCCACCGTCATGATGTCACCGGTTCAGCCCTATCACGCCGGCCAGATCCAGCTCCCAGTGGTGATCCCCAGGGAGATTGAAGGGATGGAGTTACCCCCACTAACTCCCCAACAATTGAGGGCTCTCTACGCCCAATGTGAGGTTCAGGCGGCCCAGGGGGCATGGGAAAGATTCTATTCCATGTACTTCCCCTCTGGACAGGCCACTCAGGCAGCCCCTCCTTTGGGCGGATTGCAAACTTACCCGCTTAGAGAGGCTCAGGCCGTCCTAAGGGCACAACCGCCACCGCCGCCGGCCAGAGAGACGCCCCGCCAGGGCGACAACGAGCGTCCCCCTGTGGACAGGAATAGGGAGCCCACTGAGAGAGTCAATGAAAATAAAGGGGACTCTCATGCTTCCAAAAGGGCTTCCCGAGCCACAAAACAAGGGGATAAAGAGAGAGATGCAAATCCTAATCTCCTCGCGGCTGTGCAAGACCAGCTGCAGGGGATAAAGGACATGGTGGGACAGCTCTCTCGAGTGCGGTCTCAGATCTCCCATAGCAGGGATGAACGAGCCGACGCCAGAGACGCTCGTCACAAGGACCGCCAGCCACGGGTCCCCCACCGCAAGGAGCAGGAGGAGAACTTCTGCACATATGAATATCGTCCGCTGGCGAGGGGCTCCCCCCTCGCGGAAGAAGTTTTGATGGCCCAAGAAGGAACCGCCAAAATCCCCACCTCCGTCAATCGCTACGACGGAACAACTGATCCAGCTGAACACTTGGATCATTTTTCTGCATCTGATGCACCTCTACGAGCACTCAAGCAACTACTAGGCCAAAGTCTTCGTCATTTCCCTGGTAGGAATGGCTCAAGAGTGGTATAAGCGACTGCCGCCGCGCTTGATACACTCATATGAAGAGCTGGCCAACGCTTTTATCAACCACTTCAATTCTCTGAAGGCTCCAGTCACTGCGCCCATTGCCCTTTACAACATAGTGCAAGGCAAGAGTGAGTCTTTTCGCTCGTTCTTCGCCCGCTTCAACAAGGAGATCTTGCAGGTAGAGAGGTCATCCATGGGTTTCTTGATCCCAGTGCTTTTTCAGGCTGTGGATCACAAGCAGTATGTGAGCAAGAAGTTTGCCGATGCCATTTTGGAGAGAAGGCCAGGAACCCTCATGGCCTTAAGGGAAGTTTCCGAGCCGTTCTTCGCTCTCGAAGATATGTATGGGACAAATGGGCCCCGGCATCACAACCCAGCAAGAAACGAGCGCCACCAGGAGCGGGGTCGGGAGGTCGTTGTCAAAAGGGAGCGTCATCAGGAACACCAGAGGTCGTCCCCGCCCCCTTGACGTCTCGAGCGTATCCCACTCACAAGGCCGAACTCAGAGGTTTATAACCTCTCTGACAAAAAGCTCTTCAAGAGACCCGTCAAAATGAGGGAAACAGAGGCATTGAGGCGCTCGAACAAGTACTGTGCTTTCCACAAGCAAAAGGGGCATGACACGGACGAATGCCAACAGCTGGAAGTGGAAATTCAGAGGCTCGTCGCGGGGGGCCATTTGAAAGAATTCGTGAAAGTTTTGGAACGCTATGACGAGCGCTATCATGACCGTTCAAGGGAGAGAAGGAGGAGCCCGTCACGTTCAAGAAGCCCACGAGGGAGAGGCCCTTTTGAGAGTAGCCACCGCAACAAAGGGAAAGCTCCCCGAGCAAGAGAATACTCCTTTTGCGGTTATCAACATGATAGCAGGAGGTTCTTCGGGAGGAGACTCTAATGCTTCCCGGAGACGGTACGTCAGGAGTTATGACCAGCGCCCGTCGATGCCTAAACCCGTCTACGCCATCCAGAAGGCAAATGATCAGCACTCGGGAGAAAATGATGTAATAGGATTTGATGATAGGGACTTAGGGCATATTGTAACGCCCCATGGGGACAGTGAAACCTCTGACTGCCCCATGGTGGTTAGCGTGGATGTCCACAATCACGTTGTAAAGAGGGTGTTAGTGGATAGTGGAAGCTCTGTCAATGTTTTGCCCTATACCACGTTCCTAAAGATGAATACCAACATCCCGCTCGAACCTCTCAAAATAGCCCTCATTGGCTTTGGAGGTTCGGAGGTCGTCCCACGAGGGCAAATTCGCTTGGCCACTTCATTCGGCCGAGCTCCTCAGCGCAAGACGCTCATGGTTACATATGCAGTGGTGGAGATTGATATTCCCTATAACATCATAATCGGGCGTCATTGGCCACTTCATTCGGCCGAGCTCCTCAGCGCAAGACGCTCATGGTTACATATGCAGTGGTGGAGATTGATATTCCCTATAACATCATAATCGGGCGTCCAGCCCTCGTTGATTTCAAAGCCATCATCTCCACCTACCATCAAAAAATTAAATTCCCCACCCCCGAGGGGGTCGGAGAAGTGTTGTGCAATGTGCGGGAGGCCTGGGAATGCTACATGTTGTCCCTCAGAAAGCCTAAGGCCGGGAAAACTTTCCAAATTGGGTCCACCAAGAAATCCATTGACTTTCCCAATCTTGATGAGGATGGTCCAGTGCGCAAGAGGGCCAAGTTATACAAGAAAAAGAACAAGAAGAAGGATCCCAGCACCAAAGACTCCCTCGAAAATGCTCCGCCAGGGACAGTCGAAGAATCTTCCTCAGAGGGAGACGAACGCGAGGGAAACGAACGCCATAATGATGGATGCTTGATAGGAAAGAAAAGAGCGCTTGAACTACCTCGCCCAGAAATGAGAATCGAGCCCTCAGAAAAAATTCCTTACTATTGAGCTAGAGCCTGGGAACAAGGATAAAACTACTCAGATTGGGTCCAACCTCTCCGGGCCCTCGCAGATCATGATGATTGACTTCCTCAGAGAAAACATTGACGTTTTTGCATGGAGAGCATCTGACCTTACAGGGATCGACCCGAGTGTCATAGTCCACAGACTCAACGTGAATCCCTCATTTAAGCTCATAAAATAGAAGAAACGGGATGTACACAGATTTCGGAAGAAGGTTATCGAAGAAGAAGTTAACAAACTTTTGGAGGTCCAGTACATTGAGCCCATCTTATACCCGCAGTGGTTGTGTAATGTGGTATTGGTTCCCAAGAGCGCGAATAAATGGCGCATGTGCAATGATTTTACTGATCTCAACAAAGCTTATCCTAAGGATCCTTATCCTTTGCCACGGATTGACCAGTTAGTGGATTCGACCGCCGGGTGCGAACTGAGCATGATGGACGCCTTTCAGGGGTACTATCAGATTTTCATGGCCCCGGAAGACCGCCCAAAAACTTCATTCGTTGTTCACTTAGGGGTATACTGCTTCTTAGTTATGCCTTTTAAACTCAAGAACGCTGGAGCCACATATCAGCGACTTGTCAACAAGATGTTTGAAAAAGAAATTGGAGGATCCATGGAGGTTTACGTAGACGATATGATTGTCAAGAGCGAGCGCCAGGGCTCACATCTGAACGATCTCAAACGCATTTTCTCCATTCTGCGCCAGTATGAGACGAAATTGAATCCTTCAAAGTGTACTTTTGGTGTGCGAGGGGGAAAGTTCTTGGGCTACATGGTTACTGGTTAGTCAGCGGGGGATTGAAGCCAACCCGGAGAAAATCAAGGCCATCTTGGAGATCCCTTCCCTTCGAAATCTCCGGGAAGTACAAGTGTTAGTGGGAAAGATCATCTCTCTGAACAGGTTCATTTCACTATCGGCGGACAGAAACCTCCCTTTCTTCAAGATTTTGCGGAACGCACGAAATTTCGCTTGGACGGAAGAATGTGAAAAAGTGCTGCAAGACATGAAGGCTTACCTATCGAGCGCTCCGCTCCTGACCAAACCTGTCGAAGGCGAAAGGTTATTTATGTACCTCTCTGTTTCAACTGAGGCTACTAACGCAGTATTGATAGCTGTACGAGAGCGAAAACACTTGCCTGTTTATTATTTAAGCAAGACGTTACAGGGGGCTGAGAAGAAATATTTGGAAATCAAAAAATTTGCGTTTGCTCTCATCAACGCATGAAGGCGATTGAGGCCTTACTTTCAAGCGCATTCAATAACGGTCCTCACTGATCAGCCTTTGAAACAAGTGTTATCCAAACCAGATGTGTCAGGGAGATTGATAAAATGGGCCATCGAGTTGAGCCAGTTCGACTTATGCTTTGAGCTCAGAACTGAAATATAAGCGCAGGTTGTAGCGGATTTGTTGGTTGAACGCTTCGGTTTAGAACCCGCTGTTCCCGAAGACGAGGGGTTCTGGGTCCTGCACACAGATGGTTCCTCAACCTCTCAAGGGGGAGGAGCAGGGGTAGCCCTTTGAGACCCCAATGGGATTGAGTTAGACTTCGCAATCAGGTTGGATTTTCAAGTCACCAATAACGAGGCAGAATATGAGGCCCTTGTGCAAGGATTGAAAATTGCTTTTCGGAACGGAGCTTCCAGAATTACTGGTTATGTTGATTCACAGCTAATTGCGAGCCAGATTGAAGGAACATATGCGGCTCGAGAAACCACCATGGTGCAGTAATTAAGCAAAGCCAGGAAGATCATTGGGAATTCAAGGAATTCCATCTACTTCAGGTTCCGCGGGCCAAAAACGAGCGTGTTGATGCTCTATTAAAATTTACCTCGGCGTTGGAGGGTACCTCCGAACGTTCTGTCACGTTCCTTAGGATAGAAGAGCCTTTGATCCAGGAGAGAGTCACCTCAGAAATGGTCGCTATGATTGATCCGCACGAGCCGTGTTGGCTTGATGATATCATCAGATTCCATAAAGATGGCATTTGTCCCACCGATAAGGTAGAGGCTCAGAAAATTAGAAACAAGGCCCCTCGATTTTCTATAAACTCTGAAGGAAGGTTGTTCAAGAAGTCATTTCAAGGACCCCCGATGAGGTGCCTAAGGCCCTCGCAAGCAAGGGAAACGCTCGAACTTATTCACAATGGGAGCTGTGGGAATCATTCAGGAGGGCGCATCCTGGGTAAGAAGATTCTGAGGAGTGGATTTTATTGGCCCACAGTTCTTCAAGATGCCGTTGAGTTATCCAGAAAGTGCCCTAAATGCCAATTTCATTCAAATCTCCCTCAACTGACAGCCGCTCAAATGATCCCTATAGATGTCTCCTGGCCCTTTGACCAGTGGGGAATTGACATTGTCGGCCCCTTGCCCATCGCGGTCGAACAGAAGAAGTTTGTCATTTTAGCTGTTGATTATTTCACCAAATGGGCCGAGGCCGTAGCAAAAATCACCTTCAGGGTCGTGAGGGACTTCATTTGGAAAAACATTATCTGCAGGTACGGGATACCAAGGGTGCTCATTTCAGACAACGCGTCCCAATTCATAGCAGCAGACACGCGAGAATGGTGTTCAGAGTTAGGGATTGAACAACGCTTTACCTCCGTGGGTCACCCCCAAGCCAATGGACAAGCAGAAGTTACCAACAGGGTCATCCTGCAACATCTAAAAACTATGCTGGAGAGCAAAAGAAGTGAATGGGCAGAAGAATTGCAAGGGGTACTTTGGGCTTATCGCACTACTCCACGAGCGGCCACTGGTGAGACGCCCTTCGCGCTCGTATATGGGTCCGCTCGTGTAACCTATTTCGAGCCCCAGCTTAATGAAGATAACAGGGGCCTGGATTTGGACCTATTGGAGGAAAGAAGAGACAAGGCCTGGGCCAAGATACATAGATATAAGGCCACCGTGGCACAATAGTACAACAAACGTGTGAGAGAAAGAACTTTTCAGCTGGGAGACTTGGTTCTGAAGAAAGTAGAAGTATCCAAACATGTGGGGAAATTAGACCCCAACTGGGAGGGCCTGTTCAAAGTCATACAAGTCAGAGCTAACAACACTTACACCCTGGAGACACTTCAAGGTGAGCGCCTGCCTCGCCCTTGGAACGCATGTAACCTCCGGCGGTTTTATGTTTAAAAGTTCTTTAGAAACGATGATGTAACAACCCCATTGATGGGTTCTATGTACTCCAAATCTCAAGTAAGTTACAATACATTCTTTTCAATATCTCTGTGCTTCTGCTTCTTTAATTACATGAATGGATAAGTCCCACGTCCCTCGTCTCTACGAGCATGGTTGGCGGTTCATTCCAATGCATACCCTGTTATTGCACACGGGTTACGGTTGCCAGCACTCTACTCCACGTGGGGGGACGCCCTCATAAGGATAGACTGGTAACGCTCACAACCAACCTGTTAAATAGGAAGAGAAATGCAAAGAAAATCCTAGTAGGCCTTGGCCGTTGTTCACAACGCCTTGCACTCGAAAAGGGGATCGCTTGCCCACTCTGAAAGGTGAACCGGCATAATAGTGCTCGTTCAAATGGGTCAGAAGAGATTTCACAAACGAGGGCAGTCTCTCAGTAAGACCCTCGTGACCACTCAAGACTTAGCAAAATTTCCCGTGATTAAGAAGAAATTTCACAAGTCTTGAACGAGGGCAGTCTCTCAGCAAGACCCTCGTGATCACTCAAGACTTAGCAAAATTTCCCGTGATTAAGAAGAAATTTCACAAGTCTTGAATGAGGGCAGTCTCTCAGCAAGACCCTCGTGATCACTCAAGACTTAGCAAAATTTCCCGCGATAGACCCTCGTGATCACTCAAGACTTAGCAAAATTTCCTGTGATTAAGAAAAAATTTCACAAGTCTTGAACGAGGGCAGTCTCTCAGCAAGACCCTCGTGATCACTCAAGACTTAGCAAAATTTCCCGCGATTAAGAAGAAATTTCACAAGTCTTGAACGAGGGTAGTCTCTCAGCAAGACCGTCGTGACCCCTCAAGACTTAGCAGAATTTCCCAAGATTAAGAAGAAATTTCACAAGTCTTGAACGAGGGTAGTCTCTCAGTAAGACCCTCGTGATCACTCAAGACTTAGCAAAATTTCCCAAGATTAAGAAGAAATTTCACAAGTCTTGAACGAGGGCAATCTCTCGGTAAGACCCTCGTAGTTACTCAAGACTTAGCAAAAATTTCAAGTACAAAAGCAAAAATTTACACAAGTTTGAATGGGGGCAGCCTCACAATAAGACCCTCATGATTACTCAAGACTTAGTAAAATTTACAAGTTTACAGGATTTAACAAAGTCTTTCAAATGTCCAAAGTCTATTTGAGCAATGCAATTTTAACTAAGCATGTTACACACAATCTTATTACTACAAGATTTGTTTATAACAAGCGCAAGATAGAGCTTCAAAATCAAGGAAAAGAAAGGCAGCATTCCGAAAAGAAGAAATTTTATTTACTCAAAGGGCTTTTGCCAAAAGTTACAAAATAAGGGCTCAAAGGCCCATAGCATTATTACGAAAAAGGGGGAGTACTAGACTGGAAGTAAGGAGAAGTTGCAAGATAACTTGGAGGAGAGGAGCTTTAAGCAGCAGGGGCCACATCTTCATCCAAAATCACCAAAATGTTTTGGGCTACTGGACCATGGATTGGACCTTCAGGCTCTTGGACAGGAGGTGCATTCTCCTCTTGGGGCTGGGCAACTGGAGGTTCAGGATCGTTGTTTTCAAGTGCTTGGGGATCGTTAGGCCCGATGGCGTTGTTGGTAGGAACAGGGATATCTTCAACAGCTGGGGCAAGGGCATTTTCTACGGCAGGCACTTGAGGCTCGCTTGCAGGAGGGGCATTATGTGTTGCTTGGGGGGCATCTTCTGGAGGATGGGCCTCCATGTATTCGTCCTGGATGAGCTTGACCAGGAAGTCATATTCAGGCTCAGAGATGTTGGCCGCCGGATCATCATGCTCATCATCATCCTCTTCGCCTCACTCATTGAACATGAGCCCCGTACCTTCAGCCCCACGCATGGCTGGATCTGTCAAACCTTTGTGAATGCCCTACTCAACGGCTAAGTTGAAGGCCTTTTGAGCCTCGTCTAAGTAGTGCAGGGATGCTGCGAAGTTGAAGGCCTTGGAATGACAGAATTTAATGAGCACCTCCTTGTTTGCCCGCTCAAGACTTTGAGGCCATTGATTCATTGTATCATTGAATTTCCTCTCTACCTCCTAAGCCCTCGTTCTCCAGCCATCACGCTCGACCTCGAGCTTTTTATAATTCTCACCTAGCTGGGCAAATTGATCGCTCAAAGCACTCCGAGCGTTCTCCGCGCTCGTAAAATCACCCCGCAGCTTCTCCATCTCCAGCTCCATCTTCCTGTACTCTTCCTTGAGGGAATTGTACTTGACCTTTTCAATATCCAGCTCCACCTGGGTTTGAGCTGGATCATTCGAGCGCGCCATCTTCTTGTATTTGGCCTTTCGATTGGCATAGACTGAGGCGCGCATCTGAATATTCTTGGCCCTTGGGAGCATTTGTTGTACGGGCTCGAAAAAAGGCAGAAGTGTTAACACATATGTTGAAGAATAATTTTTCTGTAAGGAAGTAGAGTTACAAAGGAAGGAAGAGGTAAACTTACGGAGAGAATGGCATGCACCATGTCGCTCGTCACCTTCTCAACAGGCTCCGCATATAGGTGCTTGTGGTCTGCGGAAAATTGGGCTCTGTCACGCAAGTTCTCGCTGATAGTTTGAGTGAGCGTTCCATCCCTCAACAAAACAGGACCTCCGTCCGTGGAGCCAGTGAAGTGCCTATCCCCTCGGCGGGTAAACTCCCACAAGTGCTCCTCATCTGAAGAAGAAGTTTCCCCGTTACCCTTGGGGCCTTCCACCACTTGTTTACCCTTGCCCGTTATTGCAAGGGTGTCAGGCATCCTCTTCCTTTTGCGGGAAGACCGGTCGGCGCACGATTGAGCCCCACTTATCACCGCGTTGGGTTAGGGCCTCACTTGACTGGTCGCACGAGGGCTTGTCTGATTCCTTCGGCCATTTTTAAGATTGTTACTCCTGCAGGAAAGGTAAAAACGAGGGTCAGAAACCCTTAAACAAATTTTGCAAAATACGAGTTACAAATATAAAGGGGCAGTTAGTATTCCTATCTACAAGTTAGCGCCCTAAGAATCTAACCATCTCTCTCCATATCACGAGCGGGAGGGTTATCAAGATAATACGGGTCGTTAGTAAGACCGCAGAGGAACATAAGCTCCGCATCGTCTATCCAGTCCTTGGCTTGAATCAGATGACCCTCGTCCCTCAGAGCCTCAGCCAAACTCTTAGCCCAATCCTTTGGGAAGGCAGGTTCCAGGTGATGCTTTACAAGTGAACCCTTCCCATGTGAGATCCATTCTGACGACGCCCCAAAACCTTCATCTGTGGGGGCCTTGACGAAGATGAACTTCTCCTTCCAATTTGGGTCGTAAGTGGTGGAGGGAGAGTTGATTAGCTTCAAATGGGCCTTCGCTTGGATGTAATAGAAGAAGCCAGCTTCCGGTGACGAGCGTGACGAGCTGACCACTTGCAGAAGAGCATTAAAATTCCTCAGGAAGGGCTCGTAACCGATGCTCCTCATGAGGATCACGAAGCTCGTTATCAGTGCGAGGCCATTAGGCACGATTTGTGAGGGGCAGAGGCCCAGATCATTCAGAATATGGGCCACGGGGATTGGAATTGGCAACCTCAAGCCCCCTGAACTGACTGCATCCATGTAGACCGCCATCTCCCCGGGTGGCGGACGGTTGGCACACTCGTGGGCAGCAGGGATCCTCCATGAGAAGCGCTCACCCCAGTAAATTGGTGCCAGCATTGTTTTCACTTCTCCCAAAGTGATTGTACTGGGAGTTTCATTTGGGGTACGCTCGGTCGCTTGAATGCCCGAGCCTTCGCCCTCGTTGGGCCCCTTGGCCTTCTTGGTTTTCTTGATTCTTTTGCGCTTTCCCTTGTCATGGGCTCTTTCGGAGGGCCCCGCTATTTCCTCGGTTTCCGGTGGCGGAGCTGCGATGGCCACTGTCACAGTATGACAGTGAGTGTGAGTCGCACTCTCAGTTACAGGGAGAGTCACCCCCTGCCTCTCCGCCTCCATTACCAAATTCATCTCTTCGAAGATATGCTCTACCCCGCCTGGGTTTCTTTCATCCATGACTATAACGGCCTCGCCCAACTCTTCGTCTCTGGGGGAATCCGGAGGAGATGAATTTTGGGTGGCCATCTCTTCGACTTCACGGGCAAACTCCTCAACATGATGTTCGGCCATAGTGTTGTTGAAATTTGAAAAGGATTGGATGTTTTTAGAAGGGAGAGGTTTCTGAAGAAAACTGGGATTTCTGGAGAAATAAAGCCTGGGAGACTACTCAATCCTAATTATGGTCCTAAGGTTAGCAAAGTTAGAAAGTTTCACCGAAGATTTCCTTGAAATTTCTGGAAAAAGCTTGAAGGAAGGTTGGAATGCTCTGAAATGCAAAGAGTTTTTCTGCAAAAGGATGCTTTGAAGATATGTTCGCGTAGAAGTGGGAATGGATGCAAAATCCCTTATTTATAGGGATGGAAGTTGGTACGTTTCTGGCAAAAAATTCAAAATTGTAATCATTTCCCGCCTAGGAAATCGTCCACATTACTGAACCGTCGCGTACTTCCCAAGACCCACGCGCATCAGCATTTAATGCTCAGACGCTCCAAGTAGTCAGAAGAAAGTACAGCATTTAATGCTGGAACGTTACAAACGGTCAAATGAAAAGACCGCATTAATGGCGTGACCAAAAGAATGATTACACAACACGCTAGGCCTTACACAAGCGCCACGCTCGGATGATTGTGCTAGTTGAATTCTACAGCCCTTATCACTAAGAACTACAGAATTGGGGGGCAAAATGATTGGGTCAAAATACGCTCGTCCCCCGTCGTGGCACGTGGCCTCTCAGGGATGATGACACTTGTCTTCCTGAGATTGTATCAGTCATGCACGAGCGCTAAACTCCTCCAGCGCTAATATCCAACAAGAACACATGCCGTCTCAGTTACATATACACATGACCATTGTTACCGCTCTTTCACGAGCGCCATTTACTCTACATGGCTAATGTTCCAATCAATCAAAGGAGCCCTCTTCGAACGCTACATTCCCTCAGAGAGGCTTCCCCTCCAACTCATTACACAAGCCTTGGCCCTCATCCCCTAGCGGATTTCTTGGCCTCCAAGACTTTCGGTTGTTACGAGCACGCTCTTAGGCCCTCGTTACCAACCCCCAAAACGGCTCTCTGACACACCGTACATGCCCACGCACCTACCACTGTTGTCACCACCACTTTTCATCAGCTTTTGCAGAGAATATTCCTCCTAGGTTTCTCTCGCAATGCCACGTGTTAGGGCAACATTCGGCCAGGACCACACGCGGCAAATGACCAAAGGGTCCCTGACCCTCAACTATATATATGTGAGTTCATCTCCTTCACTGTAAGCAACCTCCATTACTGCAATTCATACTTAGCTTACACTTTCTCTTTCAGATCTTCATCTGACTTGAGCGTCGGAGAGCCAAACTGGGAATCACCCCCAGTTCCCCCCAGCTTGGCCTTCTGACTTTGTCTGTGTGTTTGTCCTAGCAGGTAGAACCCTCATCTTTTCCGTCGAACCTCCAGTGGTTTCCTCACATAAACAAATTCTAAAGTGATTGGACTCTATACCCATATTCTGAACCCATCATCGGTAATTTAAATTCGACTCGATCAAATCCAATCAATTATAATTACAATTATATTATATTTATTATTTAATTTGTTATTCTTATTAAATTTTCCATAAAATACACAATGAATATAAAATATCCACCCTCCCGTTACACTGACTTGTCCAACTAAGTTCGGTCAGAATTATTTACCAAGCTATTTTGGAATGGAAAATAAATTTCCGATGATTAGTAAAATTATCACATAATTCGACAAGATTGTAGTATTGTTGAAAATTGACGTGGCCCATGACCCATGATTATTTCACAAAATATGTTGGTTATAGGGCTATCAAGGGGTCGGATTCGGGTCGGATATGGAAAGTTTAGATCCGAATCCAATAAGAATATCCGACTATCGGATCCGAGTCCAAATCCTAGGGGTGGCAAAATGGGTTGAACCCAATGGGTCCAACCCATTATAAGTGGGTTGAGTTGGTTTGGTTTTGGTGAAATTTGAATTGGGTTGATTTGGGTTGGGTCAATAATGAGTTAAGAGATAATTGGGTTCTTTATGGGTTGGGATGGGTTGATATTGGTTTTGAGTTGGATTTGTAAATGGTTTAAACTCAATTGTGTAATTTTAATGTTTTATTACTATTATACCCTTCCCATAAATTAAATATTATATTTATATAACATAAACTTTTTAACATAATTACACACACTAACACACATTTTCACACACTAACACAATTTTACATATATTTTCACACACTCACACATATTTACACGCACTAACATAATTTTTCACATATTTTCACACATGAGCACGATTTTGGACCCATTTGACCTATTTTTCAATATCTTTTATCAATTTTAGTCCCGTTTGGCCCATTTTGGATCAATTTCTCTCGTTTTTCAACCTATTCGATCTATTTTAGACTAGTTTGGCCCATTTTGGATCCGTTTCACCCAATTTTCGACTTATTCGATCTCTTTTGAACTCTTTTGACCAATTTTAGGCCCGTTTCACCTATTTTTCGACATGTTCAACCTATATTGGACTCGTTTGGCCCGTTTTACACTCTTTTTACCTATTTTTTGACTCGTTTCACCAATTTTCAACCTATTTGATCTAATTCAAACTCGTTTGGCCCGTTTTAGGCCTGTTTCACCATTTTTCGACCTATTTATGACTCGTTTAACCCATTTTGGGTCTGTTTCACTTGCTTTTTTTACCTGTTCGATCTATTTATGACTCATTTGACCCATTTGGGCTCGTTTCACCCGTTTTTCGACATGTTCGATTTGTTTTCAGACTTGTTTAACACGTTTTGAACCCATTTAACTAGTTTTTCGACATGTTCAACCTATTTTTGACTTGCTTCATGTGTTTTGGGTCTGTTTCACCTATTTTTTTAGTCATTCAACCTATTTTGGATCAATTTTACCAATTTTAGATCAATTTGATCTGTTTGGATCCATTCAACCCATTTTGTATCCATCGACCCGTTTGGATCCATTTTACCCATTTTGGATCAATTTGACCTGTTTGAATCCATTTTATTCATTTTGGATCCATCGATCCATTTGGATCCATTTTGAATACATCAAACCATTTGGATCCATTGTACCCATTTGGATCTATTTTACCCATTTTGAATTAATTTGACCCGTTTGGATCCATTTTATTGATTTTGGATCCATCGACCCATTTGGATCTATTTTACTCATTTTAGATCCATTGGACCCGTTTAGATCTATTTTACCCGTTTTGGATCAATTGGACCCATTTGGATCAATTTTATCCATTTTGAATCTATCAACCTATTTGGATCCATTGTACCCATTTTAGATCCATTGAACCTATTTGGATCTATTTTACCCATTTTGGATCAATTTGACCCGTTTGGATCCATTATACCCATTTTGGATCAATTAGACCCATTTGGATTCATTATACCCATTTTTTATCCATTTGACTCATTTGGATCCATTTTGCCAATTTTAGATATATTTTTATCCATTTTTGATCCATTGGACCCGTTTGGATCTATCTTACCCATTTTGACCAATTTATCCCTTTTGGATCTATTTTATCCATTTTGGATCCATTCGATCCGTTTGGATCTATTTTAACCATTTTAAATCAATTGGATCTCTTTGGATCTATTTTACCTATTTCGAATCAATTTGAGTCATTTGGATCCATTGGACCCAAAACGGGTTAAACGAAAAATGAGTCAAACATGTCGAAAAATAGGTAAAATTGACACAAAACAGGTCAAATGAGTTTGAAATAAGACGAACAGGTCCAAAAATGGATAAAATCGGACCCAAAACGTGTCAAACTAATTTAATGTAGGACAAACAGGGCGAAAAATGGGTGAAACGGGCCCAAAACGTGTCAAACGAGTCATAAATAGGTCGAATAAGTTAAAAATTGGGTGAAATGGACCCAAAACGGGTCAAATGAGGCATAAATATGTTGAACAAGTTGAAAAACGAGTGAAACAGACCAAAAACGGGTCAAACTAGTTTAAAATAGAACGAACAGGTCGAAAAACACGTGAAACGGGCCCAAAACATGTCAAACGAGTCATAAACAGGTCGAATAAGTTAAAAAATGGATGAAATGGACCCAAAAGGGGTCAAACGAGATATAAATAGGTTGAACAAGTTAAAAAAAGGGTGAAACAGACCAAAAACAGGTCAAACTAGTTTATAATAGGACGAACAGGTCGAAAACGGGCCCAAAACGTGTCAAACGAGTCATAAATAGGTCGAATAAATTAAAAAACGGGTGAAATAGACCCAAAATGGGTCAAACGAGGCACAAATAGGTTGAACAAGTTGAAAAACGGGTGAAACAGGCCTAAACCGGGTCAAATGAGTTTAAAATAGGACGAACAGATCAAAAATGGGTGAAACGGGCCCAAAACGTGTCAAACGAGTCATAAATAGGTCGAACAAGTTGAAAAAATGTTTGAAACAGATACAAAAAGGGGTAAAACGAGTCTAAAATAGGTCGAACAGGTCAAAAAATGACTGAAACGGATCAAAAATGGGTCAAATGCGTCTTTACTCCCCATTAAATTGCATTTATTCTCTCTCTAAAGAGCTCCATTACTGACTTGAGCGTTGGAGTGCCAAACTTGGGTAAAACCCCAAGTTCCCCAAGCTGGTACTTAGCTCACGTGTGTTAGTGCTTTCAAGTCGATAAAGAGCCCACTTAAATAAATTCTTGACTGATTGATCCATATCTGACAACCAGATGGACCACGTCAGATCGATCAGATTTGAGCCAGATCAAATTACACGATAAATGTAAAACACTAATTTTCTGTTACACTAATTTGACATAACCCACTTATTCGAATTAAGATTATCCTTCATTTTTACGAGGTTGCTCCATCAGAATTCAATTTTGTAATTATGTCTTAGAAGACCTAAATTTGCGTTATTGGTCCAAATTCCAATAGCATTTACGTGTAGGAAGGTGTCACGCAAGAAAATTGCAAGAAACGGTATAATGACAAGAACATATTTGCAATTTTGCCGGCAGAATACAGACCAAAATAAAAAATTTGTGATCCAATTAAAGGAGAGTGATTGGTACAATATATATATATATATGTATAACTTGCAAATATATATTGATATATCCATATATCATAAGTATTTCTAATACTTTATATGTTATTTTCTATTTTATTTACATACACACTGATGGTGCAGAAACTTGTAAAGGATTTAAACACCAATCACTTTAGAATTTGTTTGTAGAAGGGAAGACCATCACAGGCATTGAGCCTCAGGAACTGGGTTTCCAATGAGCATGGGTTCTTCCAGCTAGGATAACACCAGGAAATCGTGCAGCTAGGGTGCAGCAAATGGTGAAATATATGAAGCTTTGGAGAAGATGAAGATGCAGAGGAAAACGATGCCCAGTTCAGTAGTGTGGTGTCTTGTGAAGAAGATGACTTAGGGAAATGTGAGTATAAATCCCATATTTATAAGTTGAGGGCAAGGGTGTTTTGGGTAATCTGATCAAGTGGTCCCAAACCCAGTGTTGCCCTAGACACGTGGCCCAATATGGGAGATATGTGGAAAAGTATATATAGGCCTGCCATAAAGGTAGCTGTAAAGCAATGGTGGCAGGTGTACATCCAAGTACGGAGTGTCAGAGAGCACTACATGGTTGTTACCGAGGGGTTGACGTGCTCGGTGTGAGTAGGCTTGAGGCACATCTAGGATAGAGGACCATGAGGGGTCCTAATTTTATGTAGTCCAATGAGGGACCGAGGGCCTTGAGGGTCCGATGAGGGCCCAGAGACCAATGAGGACCCGAGGAGCTCGAGGGTTCAATGAGAGTCCAGGGACCAATGAGGGCCCGAGGGACGCGAGGGTCCAATGAGGGTCCAGAGACCAATGAGGACCCGAGGGCTCGAGGGTCCAATGAGGGTCCGAGGGGCTCGATGGTCCAATGAGGGTCCAAGGACCAATGAAGGCCTGAGGGACGCGAGGGTCCAATGAGGCCTGAGGGACGTGAGGATCCAATGAGGTCTGAGGGACGCGAGGGTCCAATGAAGGCCAGGGCCTGAGGGACGCGAGGATCCAATGAGGCCTGAGGGACGCGAGGGTCCAATGAAGGCCAGGGCCTGAGGGACGCGAGGGTCCAATGAGGCCTGAGGGACGCGAGGATCCAATGAGGCCTGAGGGACGCGAAGGTCCAATGAGGGCCCGGGGGTCCGATAAGGCATGAGGGACGCGAGGGTCCAATGAGGGCCCGGAGACCAATGGAGAGGGACCAATAAGGACCCGAGGCTCGAGGGTCCAATGAGGGTCCAGGGACCAATGAGGGCCCGAGGGGCTCGAGGGTCCAATGAGGGTCCAAGGACCAATGAGGGCCTGAGGGACGCGAGGGTCCAATGAGGCCTGAGGGACGCGAGGATCCAATGAGGCCTGAGGGACCAATGGAGGCCCGAGGGTCAAATGAGGGCCCAGGGACCAATAAGGACCCGAGGGCTTGAGGGTCCAGAGACCAATGAGGGCCCGAGGGGCTCGAGGGTCCAATGAGGGTCCAAGGACCAATGAGGACCCGAGGGCTCGAGGGTCCAATGAGGGTCACGGGACCAATGAGGGCCCAAGACCAATGAGGACCCGAGGGCTCGAGGGTCCAATGAGGGCCCGAGGGGCTCGAGGGTCCAAGGACCAATGAGGACCCGAGGGCTCGAGGGTCCAATGAGGGTCACGGGACCAATGAGGGCCCGAGTGGCTCGAGGGTCCAAGGACCAATGAGGGCCTGAGGGACGCGAGGGTCCAATGAGGGCCTGAGGGACGCGAGGGTCCAATGAGGGCCTGAGACCAATGAGGGCCCAAGACCAATGAGGACCCGAGGGCTCGAGGGTCCAATGAGGGTCCAGGGACCAATGAGGGCCCGAGGGGCTCGAGGGTCCAATGAGGGTCTAGGGACCAATGAGGGCCCGAGGGGCTCGAGGGTCCAATGAGGGCCCAAGACCAATGAGGACCCGAGGGACTCGAGGGTCTGATGAGGGCCCGAGGGACTCGAGGGTCCAGAGACCAATGAGGGTCAGATGGGAGACTTGTAGTTTTGCCAATTGCCAGGCTTTAGCCATTTCCAAGTAGCTTATGAGGGCGGCTAAGTTGACCCAAAGATATAAGTGGCGAACCCATGAGGGCCCACGTGTCGTGACGTGGCCTCGTTATATTTGTGCTCCATCACACACGCTACGTATATAAATAGATTGTAAATATTATGAGAGAGAAGTAATTATAAATAGGAAAATTTTAAAAGATTTTTCTTGTAATTTAAATTGTGTATTTAAATTGCAAGAAACAGTATAATGACAAGAACATATTTGCAATTTTGCCGGCAGAATACAGACCAAAATAAGAAATTTGTGATCCAATTAAAGGAGAGTGATTGGTACACTAATTATATATATATATATATATATATATATATATGTATAACTTGCAAATATATATTGATATATCCATATATCATAAGTATTTCTAATACTTTATATGTTATTTTCTATTTTATTTACATACACAGGCTACGTATATAAATAGATTGTAAATATTAGGAGAGAGAAGTAATTATAAATGGGAAAATTTTAAAAGATTTTTCTTGTAAGAAACGGTATAATGACAAGAACATATTTGCAATTTTGCCGGCAGAATACAGACCAAAATAAGAAATTTGTTATCCAATTAAAGGAGAGTGATTGGTACACTAATTATATATATATATGTATAACTTGCAAATATATATTGATATATCCATATATCATAAGTATTGCAAGAAAATTGTAAGAAACGGTATAATGACAAGAACATATTTGCAATTTTGCCGGCAGAATACAGACCAAAATAAGAAATTTGTGATCCAATTAAAGGAGAGTGATTGATACACTAAGAACAAGAACATTGCAAGAGAATTGCAATTTTGCCGGCAGAACATATTTGCAAGAAAATTGCAAGAAACGGTATAATGACAAGAACATATTTGCAATTTTGCCGGCAGAATACATACCAAAATAAGAAATTTGTGATCCAATTAAAGGAGAGTGATTGGTACACTAATTATATATATATATATATATATATATATATATATATATATATATATATATAACTTGCAAATATATATTGATATATCCATATATCATAAGTATTTCTAATACTTTATATGTTATTTTCTATTTTATTTACATACATAGGCTACGTATATAAATAGATTGTAAATATTAGGAGAGAGAAGTAATTATAAATAGGAAAAATATAAAAGATTTTTCTTGTAATTTAAATTGTGTATTTATATATGAAATATACGAGATAAAATATGAATATAAAATAAGAGATCGTACGAATTTTAAATAAGACTTTTAAGTTTTGTTACACTAGTAAGAATTTATATTATATCTGTATCAACCTCATCATTGTATGGCCTTGCCGGCCCACATCTTACGTATTCATATAAGAAGGTTCCCTCAAGTGCAGGGCATACAAAGGACGCGACTCATTATATATTCATTGAATTGGATTAATTGGCCATTGTGACATAACATGTGATGGGGAAATTGAAATATTTTGTAATAGGGATTAGGGAAAATATCCGGTAACTTAAATTCGATTCGATCAAACCCAATCAATTATAATTACAATTGTATTATATTTATCATTTAATTTGTTACATTTATTAAATTTTCCATAAAATACACAATGAGTATAAAATATCCACCCTCTCGTTACACTGACTTGTCCGACTAAGTTCGGTCGGAATTATTTGCCAAGGTATTTTGGAATGGAAAATAAATTTTCGATGATTCGTAAAATTATCACATAATTCGACAAGAATGTAGTATTGTTGAAAATTGACATGGCGTCATGGCCCATCACCCATGATTATTTCACAAATTATGTTGGTTATTAATTCTCTGAATATTAAATAGCCCAGTTGTCTATTAGTCCGTCTGGGCCTTGAGTTTACAGGCCCAAGTACGAAGACCCAATAAAAAAGTTTTAAATCAGACGTCCACAAATACAACTGAATACATGTTCGAACTGAGAAATATTGCTACCGAAGTGCAGAATCTATGATAACTATTGTTTCGGGTAATTCAAACAAGTTAGACATACATAAATATATATACATTATGTTACATGATTGATTCCTTAATTCTGCAAAATTGATCACCCGTTTTGTGTAATTTCAGCTTTGTAACTTTGTAGCAAGGGATGCTTCTCCGTCCCCGATGACTCTAAGTCGCCGGCATCAATGTCAAACTCCCCGTATTCCTCTTTCGATTTACCCCACATCACCGTGTAGAATCCGATCGCTATTATTGTGGCTCCAATTATGCTGCCACACCCCACGAACCAATTAGAAACGAGAAATAGTAAGGATAATTACCTACATATAGTTGAGGTTTGACCTAATTACACAAAATTCTTCCAAGGTTTTAAAAAATTACAAAAACTTCCCTTGTAAATACAATTATATTACAGCGGTTTAAATTTCGAATGCATCCTCTCTATTTATTTATGTATGAGACACACTACTTTGCGCTTGCCACTTGATGATCAAACATTTAGTTTTAGGTTCATGACTATAACAACATGCATTGGGATTAAATCTGAAGTATGTCCAAGAAAATCTTCGTAATTTCTATAACCTGAATGGGAGTACTGCGTAATTAGACCAAACCTTAGCGCATGCTTGTGTAATTATACCAAATAATAGTTCTTTGTAATTTGAATTTTATGCTTGGGAATAGGGGTGGGGTTTTCATTTAAATGGTTAATTGAGTACCTTCCAAGATAGAGAGTGTCACCTAGGATAATAACGCCCATGGCAGCAGCTATGGCTATTGACAGCGGCTTAAACATGGCGACGTAAAGAGGTCCCTTCAAGTGCAAGGCCCATGTATGAACAGCATTGTTAATACAACACCCAAACAGTCCCTACACATCAAACAAATCACATAATTCGGCAATAGGTACGTAGAGTACGATCTAAAATGCAGAACAAACATTTTCACCACTTACCGAGCACAAGATAGAGACCAAAGCAACACTAGGTCGAACTCTCCATTTACTCGAATCGGGTTCCGCAAAAGATCCCACTATAGCAGCTAGAATGCTCACACAAGATGTGTAGAAGAACACCAACGTCAGTTCAGCAGGGTATTCTTTCATGATATGTGTCTGCACATAAGTTGAGAAAGCCAATTACAGAAACCAAGAATTAGATTATGGGATATTCATGCACTACATAATTCTCGTTCGTTACGAGGGTGTGTGTTACCTGAATAATATACCACACCGGCACCAGAAAATATTCGACCGTGAGAAACAAACTGCCGATAATCCAGTTTGACTGTGACGAACGAAGCAATTGATGCGGCGAAACAGGGGAGGAGGGTGCAGGACTAAGGCTTGGACCGGTGTAAAATGTTACTACAAATGCTCCTGATATTGAGACAACAGTGCCGATGATCTTGGCACGGCTGCTTGTGCTTGACAAAGCTACCTTTTCCATCCTGCACCGATATATTCATTATTCCCCCAACCAATTACTACAGCAATATGCTCATATTATTTTTTGGTTCTACTGCCCATTTCCATGGGTCGAGTCGGAATGTACCACTTAGTATCTAAAGTTCTCCCTACCGATCATAATTATGTTCCTAGAGACTCGAACTCGAGACCTCTGGTTAAGCTAGCATAACGCTGAACCGCTAAGTTATACCACTTGATTTTTTTAAAAATCATGAAATGGAGTCCCAATGAGCCCAAACCCATCTCTATGGGCTGAATAGCATCAGCATATTCATGAAACTCTAATGGGCCAAGTCGTGCTCTTCTATTTGGCAAACTTTTTGCAATTTTAAATCTAATTATATTTATTTTATAACCCCTCTAAAATTATCTTAGTCGAAAACCCTCTTAATATTTCAAGATTTTATATATATATATATATATATATATATATATATATATATATATATAACTTTTGAATTAAAGAGTAAATGATTTCAATTGGGTTTGGTCCCCCGACTCGATTTTGACCAACAAGATGCCCCAATGAATAACGATAGATACAAGTACGCAAGTCGCTATATGGGGCAACATTAGAAAGTAAGCAAAGCAATCATCAATCAGCCCTTTTTTTTGATTCGTTAAAAACAAAGTGGCAAATAATTGAGCCAATTCCAAAGCAACATGCGCATTACTGAGGGAAAATAAAATACGAAGGGAGATTCAATCTTTGCAAGTTGCGCAACTCCCAAAGTAAAGAGAAAAAGAACAAAAACAGGGGCAGCAATAGCATATTGGATTTAAGTAAAATACAAAACATAACCGAAAGAAGGTAAAGTGAAAGGTAAAGTACCTGAAGATGATGGCGAGCACGAAAGTGAACGCCGGAGCGAGGTTGCTCATCGCCGAAGCAAGCGTCGGAGAACCGTAATTGATCCCTGTGTACCCCATTATCTGCGACGTGTACCTAACAATTCAAATCACAACCTCAATTGCATGTTCCATTTTCACGATTCGATTCCAGAATCAACTGAAACTCAACTCACCCAACGACTCCGAGGAGGAAGATCTTGAGCATTATCGACAAACTCATCGGAGGCAGCGCACGCGATCTGCCGCAAATTTGAAAAATTCGTAAATTACCAAAGCAAATTATGAGTTTGAGGACGGAGATTTGAAGTTACCGGCGGGAGAAGAAGGGGGAAGGGAGGAGGACAAAGGCGGCGACGGCGTAGGCGTAGACGACGAAAACGTGGCGGCTCATGCCGCGGCGGGTGGCGAATTTGAAGAGCGTGTTGAGGCCGACGTTGGCGCACTCCATGACCACCATGATCGCGAATGGCAGCGCTTCTCTGTAGCAGTAGCTGCGGTGATTTCCTACTCCTCTCGCCATTTTCGTCGCCTCTGTTGTCAGTCGTGTTGCTGACACACGCAGCAGTAGAATATATATTTAATGGAAGAATAGCGCTGCTTGAGTGTGGAGTAATTGTGGGGACTGGGGACCGCCATGGAAGAAATATGGATCCTTCAATGAATTAGATTATATTAATTGCGTGATTAAACAATTGTAATACGAATTATGAAACAATTAGTTGGATATGTTTGAGCTCAGGCTGGACAATAATTATTGTCATGTGGATTATTTTTATACTTGCGCATGTTGGCCGGTGAAGATTTGTTCGGCTTCAAATCTCTTATTTTAAATTTATATTTCATCATATATTTTAGAGCAAATTATCAAAAACGTCCCGTAAAGTGAGGCATATACGGGTTTGGTCCCAAAAGTGATCGGTGTCTCACTATTGGTCCCATAAAGTGGCATTTGTCTCATTTTTTGTCCCATTGACCCATTTTCGTCCAAAATAGACGGCAAAAATCACGTGAGGGTCATGTGTCCGTTAGTTTGGTCCGAATTTAATATGAACCCACCCCTTTTAAAGGATTTCAGCCCCAATTGAACATTTCTCATTCAAAATTAGGGTTCTTGCTTGAAGAACACCGCCATCTTCAAGAAGAGTCGAAGCAATGAAAACTGGTAATTGGTCGAATTTCTTCTCGAATTTTATTTGGGGCATGAGGGATGATTTTTCATCACCAATTTCTGCATGGGACAAAAGGAGGAGAAAGAAAATCAGCATGCCTCTCCTCACTCCTTATCCCCCTTTCTGCACATTCCCATAGGAAGCTTAGAGCCATCTTCCCAGAAGAAGAGGACGGACCGCCGCCTATTTGGCACCATTACGGAAGCCCAAATCCAGATCTAGGAGTTTAATTATACCGCCGATAGAGAAGAAGAGAGGAACGGTAGAGAAGTGACGATGGCGACATAGAGAAGGTGAAAGTTGGTGCTGCATCGTGGTGGTGGGAAAGGCGTCGTGGTGGGAAAGGTGATGGTGGTGCTGCACCTTCCGATTTGGGTTTCTTCTTCTTCTTCGTCTTCTTTTTTTTTTTTTTTTTTTTTTTGTTCCAATTTGGGTTTCATTATATATATATATTCAAAATTTAAAATCTTAAAATCCAAAAATTAGTATATATTATTTTTAAATATTTTATGTTAGAGATTTTTTAATTGAAATTCAAAATTAATTGAAATGCTAAATATTATATATAATATAATATTTATAATACATATATATACAGTTTATATAGTATATAACACACATATATTATATATTTTAATCTGTAATATATATTTTTATATGTATTTTAATATATATGTTATATTATATATCATATATTACATATTATACATTATGATAATATATATATATATATATATATATATATATATATATATATATAATGAATATATGCTAATTAAATATAGAACTTATATATTTTGGGATGAAAATGTAAAGTTTAAATAGTTTGGGGTAGTTTTGAAAGTATAAAAGAACCAAAAGGGGTAAAAGGCAAATTTGGTTTAATCTTTGACTAAACTAACCGACACGTGACCCTCACGTGATTTTTGCCGTCTATTTTGGACGGAAATGGGTTAATGGGACCAAAAATGAGACAAATGCAACTTTATGGGACCAATAGTGAGACACCGACCACTTTTGGGACCAAACCTGTATATGCCTCACTTTACGGGACGTTTTTTTATCATTTGCTCTATATTTTACTTATATACAAACATCAAATGTTTTTAATAGACAGTTGAGTGTAGGAGAGATCAAATTTTTTTGAATCCTTTTCATATTATAATTATTACATGATTTAGAAATGATTATAATATGAAAAAGATTTAAAAATATTTATTTTAATCTTAACCGTCTATTAATAAATTTGATACGTGTATATAAGTAAAACAGGTAGGGCGTAAGCTATTGTTTTGATTGGGACAATACTACATATGCATTAAGCTTACAAAAATTGGAGTGGGCAAAAAGAGTTACAAATTATGTGCCTAGGGTCTAAAATAAGTAGAATTTGGTTTTCAGTAGTTACAATAAAAACCGGGAAGTTACTTATTCAAATGTTGGGAGATCGATTACGAATTATAGTTATGCAGCATATGTAGAGCACCTAACTAACTGCTATGTGGTTATAGTTTTTATTTTTTGAACCCACACATATTGAAGTGGAATTCAAACCCAAAATATTATCCTGAAAAATGAATCCATTAATTATTTCCCTATTGGCAGATTAGTGGTTATAATTGATGACGAATATATTAATAGAAAAAAGAAAGCAAATAATATAAAAGATCAAAAACCTTCGTCCACACAAATAATCTTGTAAATCTAGATGCATGTCTCATTTTCTTCGGTGCAATTGGGAGTCATCAGTCATGTATGGTTTATGCGTGTGGGGCAACTTTGTTCTCCAATACTAAAATAACTATGATTGTGTGCTTAGCATACTTCACCTGATGGAGACATGGAAACAAAAAGATAAAAAGTTGCGTGTTTGGTCTTTGTAAATGGGCCAAAGCTTTCACGCTAATTGCCTAATAGACAACGTAATCACCTAAGAAGAATTAAATCTCATTATATTACATCCTCTCTAATTCGATATTTGCAGCAACAATCACACCAATAATGCGGGCCAAAGTGAGAATTTTTTTTAGGAAAAAGGATTTTATACAAAAAGAAAAGAGATTAAATAATTAAATAGCAGGAATCCGAGATTTAGCTCAAGCAAGTTTACGATTAGTATAATAATTGAGTTATATAAGCACACATATTATGAATTATATGGTTGATGCACTAACAAGTAACAATTGTTCAAGTATTATACCTTTTTAGTGGGCTAGTCAATTTAAATAATTAGTAGCCAACAAATATTAGTTCAAGTGATTAATAGATTCATTCTTTAAGGTAAGATCCCGAGTTTAAATTCTAGTTGGGTGTTTATGAGTTAAATAAAAAAATACATTTTTCCAGTGCATGAGCTAGGTACCTATTATCTTTGAGCAATTGAATACTTTTTGTTTTAAAGAGCAATTGAATACTTGAATATATAGTATGTAATAAAAAGAGGCACAGTATTGCCATTGCAATAATTCTTGGCTCCGAATTGTCGAAACAAGTCCAACGGGGAAGACGGATCTTGAATCCGAGTTCCCAAACTCAAGATATCAATTAAAATAGCTTAAGGTGTTCTATTTTTAAATAGGTCCCTAAACTTTCAAAAAGTGCCAAACAGGTCCAAGACCTATTTACAATTAAGTCCCATATATTTAAAAAAGTTTCAATCAAGTCCAATTCACATATAATTCAATTAATTCCAAGAAATTAGCATGTTAAGGAATTAAATTCATATCATATAAATTCATAAATCATATGAATTCAAATCACATAACACTTAGAGCATATTCTTGGCATTTTAAATGAATTAATTCATATAAATCATAGAATAAGAATTAAATTACAAGAATATAAATCAATTAAAACATTAAAATAAAGGCAATTATGGAAAATAAACTCACACGTGACGCAAACCTGTACGTACGAAGACGCGGGGCGTCACATCAAATAATTAAGGGATAATTACATCCAAATATACACTCAAGTTTGACCCAATTACAACTTAATCCCTATTCTACCATATTTACCATGTAGTCCCTAAACTTTACATTCCGTTTGAGGTCCCTGATGTTTGTTAGGGTTCCGTTAGATTGATTAGTTGTCCTTCCTAAATTCCCTCTAAATTATTACAAATACATCCCTACAG
The DNA here is from genome assembly GCA_037501455.1 of Lantana camara. Classification (NCBI taxonomy): domain Eukaryota; kingdom Viridiplantae; phylum Streptophyta; class Magnoliopsida; order Lamiales; family Verbenaceae; genus Lantana; species Lantana camara. The sequence goes on along the minus strand of CM074858.1, from coordinate 2,344,419 downwards.
TTTCTTTTTAATAAAAAACAATCCCTGTTTTTTTAAATTTCGGAAAGAAAATTGATCAACATAACGGAGCCCTAACGGACATCAGAGACCTCAAACAGAATGTAAAGTTTAGTGACTACATTGTAAATTTGCAAAGAATAGGGATTGGGTTGTAATTAGGTCAAACCTAAAGATAGTTGAATGTAATTTTCCTAATAATTAAATACAAAAAGTGTGCTAGAGTTAGGTTTCTCAAATTGAGTTATTAGGTATTTACAGTGAATAGTGCAAAATACTTTAGGTGATCTTGAACGTTGAGGTATGAAGAATGAGAGGATAAGATTTTTAAGGCTTTAATAACTTGTATTGATTCTTGGGCAATGAGTTTTGGCTAAGGCTTAAGTTTGCCCAATTGAGTATGACTGAATCGATGTCATTAATATTTATTGGTATTTGAATCAGATCATACAATAAAGTAAGAAATTCTCTTTAATCCCTATCGATAGTAGCTGCGTCCTAGACCAGACTCTTGCACAAGATCCCTAATTGACCTAACATAGGGCAAAATAATTAGATTACACCTTTCGAAAATAAGTGGCATATGACTTCTAGTTAACATTTCATTAAGGAAATCTATGTATATTTGCAGTGTGGTTGGATCAAGTGTTATATATCTGGTTGGGTTTTTACGAGTTGATCATAAAGTGTGCATGTGTTTTTATCTTTTTCTAACCGTACTTTCCTACCAAGTGGTTGCATACACACCAATGGTGTCAATTTATCGTACACATCAAAGACTGTGGGAAAAATTAAGACATTTATTCTTCTCATAAAATATCTAAGAACCATAATAAAATATCTTAGTGAGAACCAACTATGGACTGATATTTATAGGCGTGTGATTGTGTATAAGAGGGAGGGAGAGAGATCAGAGAGAGAGAGAGAGAGAGAGAGAGATGACGTACCTTTTCCGGGAGGCAGTCCCGTTCGCCGGAATGTTAGCGGCGGAGTGCATCAACGTGGGGACGTCAACATTGTACAAAGCTGCAGTTTCTAAAGGTTTAAATTACCATGCTTTCATGGTCTACGCCTTCGCAATTTCTGCCCTTGTTCTTCTTCCCCCTGCCTGCCTTGTCTACAGGTCATAATTCATGCATTCAATATCGGTCTGCATCTCTTTTCACTTTAACAACGCAATGCAATTCTTCTTAAACCACTTGGATTTGCAGGAAAACGCCGCTTCCGCCGCCTAACACGGCCCTTTTTGCTAAATTTTTCATCCTCGGGTTTCTTTGGTAAGCCACCAAAGAAATTACTTAATTTAATCACCCTTAATTAACAGTATGTCAAGAAAACTAGTTCTTGTTGTTGGTGGTGGTGGTGCAGCTTTGTCACACAGCTTTGCGGTTTACTAGGCATCCAATACAGCAATCCAACGATGGGTTCCGCCATGAGCAACCTCACTCCTGCTTTGTCCTTTTTTCTTGCTGTTCTTCTCAGGTGCTGCTTATTGATTTACCGATGGTTTCAACCCCACTTTGTGTTCATATATATTTTGATTCATTTTGTTTTGGTAGAATGGAGAAGTTCAAGTTGACAAGTTTAAGCAGCCAAGCCAAAGTGATTGGGGCGGTGGTGTCGATATCAGGCGCTCTAGTGGTGGTGCTCTACAATGGCCCCATTCTAATAAATGGAAATCGACACAATTTATCGCAGCAATTAACAGAAACACGATCCAGTTGGGTTTTGGGCGGAGCACTTAGTGCTCTTTGCTACATCGTCGCCTCCGTTTTTAACATTTACCAGGTTTTAATCGCGATTAGATTTGATTATAGTTTTGTTGCACCGATCGGATTTGAATTTCTTGTTTTAATTATAAGTTTGGCCTCCTGTTTTATCCATTATACATAGGGGTGCGTTTCGAGCCGAGTCGAGTCGAGTTTGGCCAAAAAAATTTAGCTTGAGCTTGAGCTTGAAAATTATTTGCATGGCTTGAGATTGAGCTTGAGCTTGTCAAGCTTAGTTTTTGAGGGCTTGAGCTTGGCTTGCCGAAAATTCGAGCCGAGCTCGATTCGACTTGACGAGCCAAGAGATTTGTTGGATTTTTTTTAATTCTCATTCAATAATAATATTAAACAATAACAAAGATATTAAGATATAAAATATATATAGTATATTAATATTTCTAAGTTTTTTGTATCATTATTAATAAATTATAATCATTAATATATACTTGATATTTTAGATTATGTACGAGTATTATTAATTATATTAGAATAAACTATAAATTATGTAATTACACAATAAAAATTATTAACTAATATTTTATCAAAATATATACTTATGTCATTATTTAGTTATTAAGGCATATGATATTTATTATTTTATTATATTAAATATTTGAGTGAATATTTTATGAATATATTTTTGTATTAATAATATTATATGGTCTAATGTGTCATTGTAAAATAATATATTATTAAGACATATTATGATACAAAATTTAGTAAGGATCATACATATATTATAGATAATATATAATATAGTAATAAATTATGTTATATATCTTGTAATTATACCAAATAAATTATTAACTAATATTTTATTAAGATATATACTTATATAATAATTGTTTATTATAGTAGATTGAATCTATTTTTTATTAAATTATTTGTTTGGATAAATATTATATATTATCATAGTAATATGTTAGTAGTATTGTATAGAATGATATGTTGTTGTAATTATTTGAATTGCGATATTATTAAATCATATTTATTATCAAAATAAATAGATAAAAAATATATATATATAATACACATATCGATATATGTATATAATATAAATATATATATATATATATACTAGCTTGCGAGTCGGCTTGCAAGCCTCGAGCCTCAAAGAAACAGGCTTGAGCTTGGCTTGACACATAAGTCGATCTCGATTAAGCTTGGCTTGAGCTTGACATCGTTCGAGTTCGAGTCAAGCCAGCTTGAGCTTGGCTTGTGCGGCTCACAAGCCAGCTCGGCTCAGAGCACACCCCTAATTATACACATTGGTCGAGATTAGAGTAATTTTTTTTTTAATTATTTGTGTATATTAATTAGATTTAATCCCAAATAAACCCCTGTCCTTTGAGGTATTTTGCACTTTGCCACTTAACCTTTAAATTTTCGTAATTTTTTCCCTGACCTTTGAAAAATGTCACACTTAATTCCTTTTAACAGATTTTGACAATTAATTTAGGGAGAATTACATACATGTCCCTTAGGTTTGGTCTAATTACAGAGCAGTCCACGTAACTTTGAAATTTACATACAGATCCCTGATGTTTGACTTAATTACAAGCCAGTCCATTTTCTTTTAAATATTACATTGTAGTCCCTAAGCCTTGTTAATTTGTTAATTTTTGTATACTTTTAGGGACGATTTTGCATTTTTGGTCATACATTATATGTAACACTCACAAAACCTTCACGAATATAAGTTTACCTTTACAAAACTTGTTAATGGACCTCACACAAAATAAGAAATATAGGGACTACAATGTAATATTTAAAAGAAAATAGACCAACTTGTAATTGGGCCAAACATCAGGGACCTGTATGTAATTCTCCCATTAATTTATCCTCTGTCACGGCGACCCAAGTTTTAATTTATATATTAAATTGAAGCCCTCAACGCAAGGAACACAACAATGGTCTCGAAATCAAAATCCGACAACCGATGAAGCAGAAATCAACGGTCAAAGACGACACACGATGAACGAAGCTTTATAGCGGCTTTTGGCGACTAATAGGGTAGACTGAGGTATGAGCTTTGTTCTCATTAGAGAGACGAACACGATGATAGTGGTCTTGAAGTTTGGGTCGCCATGACGGAGGAGAAATCGACGGTCAAAGTTTGTTAAAAAGGGTTAAGTGTGATATTTTTTAAAGGTTAGAGGGAAAATTGTGAAAATTCAAAAGTTATAGGGCAAAGTGCAAAACCCCCCAAAGGATAGGGGGTGCCTAGGGTTAACCCTACTAATTAATTTTAAGTGTGTATGTAAATGAAATAGGAGATCAAGAATTGGTAATTGAAATTTCTTTTTGCTGCAAAATTCAAGTGAAAACTGAAACATAAGGGGTATTCATGTAATAAATCAAATTTAAGTGTAATTTTACAAAAATCGTGAAGTTGTAACATTTTGTACCTGTCTCGACTAAACTCTAACTAATTAACGTGTGATCTTTGGATGCAGCGCGTAGTATTGAGGGAATATCCAGCGGAATTCATAATGGTATTTTTCAACAATTTTTCTGCTTTCCTCTGCTCGGTACCTGTCTGCATTGCCCTGGAACCAGATCTCACTTCCTGGAAAGTGCCTGCTGATATTCGCTTGCTCTCAATACTATGTTCGGTAATTAGAAGCCACAAATCTTTTTTCTTTTAAAATTCTTTTCACAACTAATCAAAAAATGAGAAATTTATTTTTTATCTTTAATTTAAACATAAATGATAGGGAACATTCGGCATAGCGACACTTCTGATGATTTACGCATGGGGAATACGCTTGAAAGGGCCCGTTTACGTAACGATGTTTAGACCAGTGTCAATCGCTATTGCAACTTTCGCCAGCGTATTGCTCCTAAGCGATGATCTTTATCTTGGGAGGTAATACCAAACACTACATATTTCTTTTCTTTTTTTCTGTCTAATTCTTGTTACAAATTAGAAGGGATTAACTTTAATTTCTGTTTGATTTTATGAAATATTTGCAGTGTAATTGGATCAATAATTATTGCGGTGGGGCTTTATACTACAATGTGGGGAAAAGTAAAAGAAAATATTGAGGAAACATCAAAGGATTCAGACGAGTCTTCAAGCGCCCAAGTGATTGCCCCTCTCCTAAACAAAGTATAGGTTCATGGATTAATAAATATTATTAATCGGCAAAATTGCAAATTTAATCATGGAAGTTTGCAATTTTGGTAATTTAGTTCTATTCGTTTCGAAATTTGTAATTAAGTTTTATAAGTTTGTAATTTTGACAATTTATATCTGTTCGTTTCGAAATTTATTATGTTTTGTAAGTTCTAAAATTTTATAATTTATGTCTCATTTTTGTAATAAAATTTATTAGTATCGAAACTTTTTTTTTCTGACTTGGCAGGATGATATGATAAAAATATCTAACAAATATAAAAAATTATTATACATGTGGCGTATCTAATAAAAGAAAATTTAAATAAAAAACATAATTATATTTGAATGAAAATGTCCTGTCGTCCAGCGGAACCTATAAGAATGTGACTGCTCAGAAAGTTAACTCATTTTCAATAGAAAAGAATAGACAAACCAATTCAACTAGTTGTTCAATCTCAGATATCTTATTGGCCAACAAACAGGAAACGGATGACCACGATTCCACGGAGATCTCTACGTACTTGTTCCAGTCCAGGACAAGCGAAATCTTCATGTTTGCGTACATGGGAACAACTCAAATAAACAGGAGTATGATTCGATTTGAATTTAGTCAGGTCCCACACAATCTGAATTCGAACATAAATTTCAAAATTTTAGAACTTACAGGTCTTAATTATAAAATTTGAAATAGGCAATACTAAATTGTCAAAATAACAAATTTATAAAATTTAATTAAAAATTTGAAACAAATTTAATTAAATTACCAAAATTACAAATTCATATATCCAAATTTGCAATTTTGGTTTTCGTAAAATCTCCACCAGAAAAATGTTGTATATGGCTGAATGGAAGTGATATATCATATATACAAGTGTAAGAAAAATAGATTAATTATAATACTAATAAATCTTGTCGAGACATATACTTAAATTTAATTTGTGCATCTACCATACTAAATTACTAATCCATCTACATTAATAAATAACAATTATTTCATAATCAATAATCCTCCAATTCTCCGAACACGTTTAGTTTTTCAATAGGGCGAATTACATTTAGGTACCCTGAGGTTTGCCCTAATTACAAATCAGTCCCTCTTGTTTCGAAAATTACATATTAGTCCCTAAAAACACTGTTTCAATTGAGGTCCCTGGACGCCGTTAGGATTCCATTAATTTTGACATTTGAATTTCCGAAAAATATTACAAAAAAGCCCCTGAACTATGAATTTTCTTACAAAACGACCCCTTAACTAAATCACATCAACAATGTAGTCCTGTCAAAATTAACGGAATCTTAACGGCGTCCAGGGACCTCAATTGAAACAATGGTTTTAGGGACTAATATGTAATTTTCGAAATAAGAGGGACTGATTTGTAATTAGAGCAAATCTCAGAGTACCTAAATGTAATTCGTCATTTTCAATAAAATGAACAATCTGTCGTCATATGATCTCAGCCTCGTTTCATTAAATTATTGGGCCACCTGAGATAACCAAACTGGCCCATATTGATATGCCAATCTTATCACTGCTCTAGTGCTCTATGGATTTGAGTCCACAAAAGTGACTAAGCTTCACCAAGCTTACCAATTAATATCAGAGAATGCAATTAAATAATTAATATCCGAAAATATTTGTTATTATTTCATGGGAGATAAATTCAAGAAAAAACCTATATCATCGTATTCATATCGTCGTATATGTAACCATACATCATAGATCATCATAAATTGGCGTAGATGAGACGGCATTACTTATAATAATTATGTATAAGGAAAAATACAAATAATTTCCTTCGTAATTTCTAAAAAAACTCGAAATGAAGGAAATCTATTTATGCATTACCTTAATGTAATTAATAATTAATTTCTTTAAATTGAGCTTATAGCAATTGGAGTGGGCAAAAAGAGTTACGAATTAAGCGTGTAGGGTTGAAAATAAGTAAAAACCCGTAGGTTACTTATTCAAATTTTGGGAGATCGATTACAAATTACAGTTGTGAAGCGTTTTTAGAATACTTTTTTTTTTTTTTTAAACACATATATACCCAAACGGGATTCGAATCCATAACCTTATCTTGGAGAATGAACTCATTAACCATTTGCATCAATTCTTGTTGGTGCGTTTTTAGAATAGTTAACTAACCATTATATTTTTTTGGTTGTTTATAATTTAGAAAGAAAATTAGTCGTTGTGGTTAGTTGATGACGAATATGTTAATAGAAAAAAGAAAGATCTTAGTCCACACAAATAATCTTGTAAATCTAGTTAACATGTCTCATTATCTTGAGTGCATTTCGGAGTTTATGCGTGTGGGGCCTTCTTTGTTCTCCAATACTGAAATAACTATGATTGTGTACTTAGCACACTTCACCTGATGGAGACATGGAAACAAGAAGATAAAAAGTTGCATGTTTGTTCTATGTAAATGGGCCAATGCTTTCACGCTAATAGACAATGTAATCACTTAGTACAGTTTAAAATTTAAATCTCATTATATTACATTCTCTCTGATTCGACATTTGTTGCCCATTAAATTGCAGCAAAAATTACACCAATAATGCGAGCCAAAGTGAGAACCTAAAATAATAATAATAATAAGAAAAAGGATTTTGTACAAAAAGAATAGAGATTAAACAATTAAATAGCAGGAATCCGAGATTTAGCTCATAATAATTGAGTTAATATAAGCACACATATTTTGAATTATATGATTGATGCACCAACAAAGATATATAAGCACACATATTATGAATTATATGGTTGATGCACTAACAAGTAACAATTCTTCAATATTATACTATTTTAGTGGGTTACAATTTAAATAATTAAATATATTATATTCCTCAAAAGCAACTTAGCTATCCCACGGATTCAAACTCGAGACCTTTGAATAAACTAGCATAACGTCGAACTATTAAACTACGTCATTTCGTGGTCAACTTAGCTATTATGAAAAATCAAAATACAACAGTTGGGTGAATTTCTAAATTTGATGTCTTTTTTAGGGATATTGTACTTCTGGTGTATTTTTTGGGTGTATTGCAACTTCGGGGTTTTTCGCTTTTTGAAAAAGCAAAATTACTGTTATTTTTAAGTGAATAGTGATTCCGTTTTTTTAAAAAATCGATATAACAAAAAAAAAATTATGATTGCAACGTATACACTAATTAAATTTTTTTGTTAAATCCGAAAAAACGGAATCACTGTTAGAATAGTGATTTCACTTTTTTGAAAAGTAAAAAACCCCCAAATTATAATACACCCAGAAAAGACACCACAAGTATAATATCCCTAAAAAAAAAAGGACACCAAAATTAGAAAAAAAAAAAAAAACAGACTTAATAACGGCAGAAAAAAAAAAGTTTCACAAAGTGGACTGGACCATATCAATTTGAGTAAAAGCCCACTAGACTTGGATTGAGTCCACAAAAGTGGGGAAATAGTGACTAAGCTATGCGTATCAATTAATATCAGAAAATGAAATTAAATAATACTATCAGAAAATATTTTTATTTATTTTATGGTAGATAAATTTCAAAGAGGATTAAGAAATTAAAATGTAGTTAACAAACTAATCCACTAAAACCATATACAAACTCGAATTCAGTATCATAAATTGGCGTAGATGAAATGACATTACGCATAATAATTATGTATAATTAATTAGACAAAAAAGTACAGACAATTTCCTTCGTAATTTCTTAAAAAAACTCGAAATGAAGGAAACCTATTTTCTATATATATTTTACATTTTCTTCAACCACATATACACTAAATTTATACAGCTCCATTCTCCTGTATTGTAATAGTGTAGTTTTTCAGCAGCGGGACTTTCCCATCATATGAAGACGACTCTTCAACATACTCCACCGATACGGCGTCGTTCTCCTCCGTCACTTTCCCCCACAGGACCGTGTAGAAACCGATCGATATTATTACGGATCCAATCACACTGTCAATCAACAAATCATCAATCGTAAGTTTGCAAAACGGGACTCGAACCCATGACATTTTTTGTTTAGAAAATGAGTTTTCTTTAACGAGGGCCCACCTCGTCCGATAAAAAACCAAGCCACTCGTGAACCCGTGACTTATTTATTCATACGTGCAGATGCGAATATAAACATATATTATCAATATGCATATATGAAATCTTTACCTTCCAAGATAGAGATTGTCACCAAGAAAAATGACACCCAAAATTGCAGAAATGGCAATGGAGAGTGGCTTAAACATGGCTACATAAACAGGGCCCTTCACGTGCAAGCCCCACGCATGAAGGAGGGAACCAAATGCTGTCCCCATTATTGCCTGATTTAATTTAAGAAAAAAAAAAAACAGGCATAAACTTAGGAAACACAAATATTATATAGTAGAAATTTAAAAAAAAAAAAATCGTTTTTTTAAAGGATTCTCACCGAGTACAGAATGGCAGCTAGTTTCAAATCAAACCCTAATTTCCAAGCACTCAAATCCGGCTCAGATACTAACCCAACCGGTACGGATACGATGAAACACGCGAAATTAAACCAGAAAACTAACATGAACTCCGATGGATATTCCTTCAAGAACTTTGCCTGCCATAGATTATACATAATGTTTCAATTCACGGACGGAATCAGTATTTTGGATACCGAGATATAAAAATAAATTTTTTTTTTTTATAGTATGATGAGCTGAAATTATAAAATTTTTAAATTTTATAAAAATAGAGTATTTTTACGTCTATATTCCGTGTAAGATTGGATAATTACAACTTATACCTCCAAATTTATAAAATTACAAATGAACTCATTCCGATTGAATTTTTCATGAATTTTTCTTTTTGAATTAATTATATTTCACGTTTCTCACCACTATTAAGGAGGAAAAAAGTCATTATGAATATCAATTTACAAACGAATCATGTGTTGATCCTCTAAAAAACTTCTTAAGCTACCCTTGTCATTTGAAAATAATATGCGCGTTGTTATGAGAAACTAATTAATTGTGATATAAAATAAATTCAAGAATGATTTTGTAAAAAAATCCAATCGGAATGGAGTTCATTTATAATTTTTCAAATTCAAAAGGATAGATTGTATAATATTTTTTTTTAAGGGAATACAAATTGTAATAATTCAATCTCGGAAGAAGGGTACAAACGAAAACAATCCTTTATAAATAAAAATAAAAAATAAAAAAGATAACCTAAAGATTTTTTTTCCACGGGCCACGAAAATTAATGTTTATGCAGGCGGACGACCCCACCAACCCACTGGTCCCACCTTTTTCAAATCGCATTAAAGAAAAAGAAAAAGTAACATTAATTTGATAGTGCAATTTACCCAATGGTCCCAGACCTCTTTCAAATAATCGCATTAAAGAAAAAGTAACATTAATTTGATGGTGCAATTTACCCAAAGTTTAATGCTTAAAAATCTCCGCCATTAAATTTACAAATATGGCAAAATTTGATACAATCGAACAGGACGGAACCATGATTTACTACGAACGGGGATAAAAATTTATAATATAAAATAAAAAGAATAAAATTTATAATTAAGTGGAAATTAAAAAAAAAAATTCTAAAATATATAGATAAAAATAATTTTTTTTCAAAATTTAGGCCGCCCGCTTTGACTTCGTCCCTGCAAACGGGAACTTACTTGCTACAGTACGCACAAATTTTGAGAAAAACAAAGAACACGAAACTAAAACCGAAATTAGGATAATTAAGTTATGATATTTGAATGATATTATCATAGTATATACCTGAAGAATGTCCCAAATGGAGAGAAGAATATTGTTGAATGCAAGGATGGCTCCTCCGATGATCCAATTTCCTTGCTCGGACACGACACGAAGCAGAAACGACGATCTTAATTCTTCGCGACGTGGCGCTATGACAATCGGGCCTTCGTAAAGTACCACAACTAATGCACCTGCAATCGACACTAAAGTGCCTATGATCTTCGCCTGACTGCTCAAACTTCTCAATTTCAACATTTCCATCCTATTTATAAATTCATCACAAATGAAATTAAAAAACTATGATTAAACTAAAACAAAATTATCTAAATGCTTAATTAATTTAATTTAATTTAATTAATTAAGAGGACCTCAAGAGAATGGCGAGAAAGAAGGTTGCAGCAGGGTTTAAATTGCTCATGGCGGCCGACATAGTCGGATTGCTAAGCTCAAGCCCTTTATAACCACACAGCTGGAAAGTAAACCTGCATAATTATTCGATTAAATCTATATTAATCATAATTTTTTCACCCAATTTATGCATAATATATCGATATTTTATCCTAAAATCTTTTTAAAGAAACCCTTAATTAATTACCCGATGACACCAAGAAGAAAAACTTTGGCAAAGACGCCAAGGGTGAAGGGAGGAAGTGGGTTATTCCTGTGAGCAAGAAGATGAGTAAATATATTATTTTCTTTTTAGAAAAATTAAGGAGAAATTAAATAATTAAATTATGAATTAACCTGGTGGCGAAAAAGGCGAGTGGTAGAGTAACGAGAGCAGAAATGGCGGAGGAGTAAGTCATGAAAACATGGTAGCTGAAGCCCTTTGCATCGGCGGCTTTGTAGAAGACCGCCACCCCGACGGAGGCGCATTCCGCCGCGACCGTCGCCAGAAACGGCAGCGCCTCCGTGTAGTAGAACTGTCCCGATGAGAGTGACGATCCAACCATCTTAATTAGATTTGAAAATTGAAAGTGAGTGAACTTTTTGCTTTTTCCTTAAAAGTGTACTGAGTCCATGGAAATTGGAAGGGGACTGAACAACATATTTATAAATACTGGAATAGTAACTCGTATTTCGTCACGCCTGAGCAAATAAATAGTTTTTGTATTTTTTTTTTAAAAAGTGTTTTTACGTCTATGCCCCTAATAAGATCTGATAATTACGGCTTGTATTTTCTTATTACACAAACTACTCTTTTAAGTTTGAAAAATTACAAATAAACCCATTCCAGTAAGATTTTTCACGATTTTTTTTTTCCTGATATTTTACCTCTAATTAGGTCTTTACCGCTAATTAGGGGTGACGGGGAGAGACTCATTATGAATATCAATTTATAAACGAATCATGTGGTGATCTTCCAAAAAATTTCGTAAATTATTTGTCTATCACTTGAAAAATGATGTGTGGGTTGTTATGAGGCAGTGACGGGGCCAGGGGGGCCTTGTGGTGGCTCCCGCCCCCCTAAATTTTGAAATTTTATTTATATTTTTGGCCCTTAATTTTTTGATATTTTAACCTTTCGTCACCTAATTAAAGATTTTGTCACTTTATTTTTGGTATTTAAAATTTTTGCCCCCCACTATATTAAATCTTGGCTTCGTCCCTGTTGTGAGGAACTAATTAGTGGCGTGATATAGTCAATTCAAGAATGGTTTTGTAAAACATTCAACCGGAATGAGTTTATTTGTAAAGATAGGTTGTGTAATATTTCTATCTATGAAGATACAAATTATAATTATCCAATCTTGCAGAGCTACAGACGTAAACAACCCTATTTAAAAAATAATGGGTTAATTGTTTTTTGTATCCCAACCTTTGGGGTCTTTTGCACTTTAATACCAAATCTTCGAATTTTTATACTTTAGTACCCAACCTTTGAATTTTGTTGCACTTAAATGCCCAAGATCGACGTGTTATTTTCTTATTGATCGGTTAGGTACACATGTCATTTTCTTATTGGTCGTGGGCACTTAAGTGCAACAAAATTAAAAGTTGGGTACTAAAGTATAAAAATTTAAAGTTTGAGAATTAAAGTGCAAAAGACCCAAAGATTGGGTGCAAAAAAAAATTAACCCAAAAATAATTGATAACATTGGGCTACTAAATGGCCTTGGACTAAGTACTATATAATGATATCATATTAGAGGCTAAATAACCTAGGTTAACTATGGTTAAGTTAAGAGGTAAAGTCTAACCCCGTGCTGGGTAGGCGGCTTCTTTTTCCAATTTCCACCCCTTGCCCCTAATTCTGGTTTATTGAATTTTGACTGACTAGTGCAATTAATTGCGTCTTCGTGTAATTATATGATTGGTCAATATAAAAGTAACAAGAAATTATTTCTATTGGCTGGGCCGAGTCGGTGATTACAGTATTAGTATATATTTTTTTTTCCTTAAAAAAATAAAGTTGAATTATTCTTTTTTGTTCATTTCTTTCTAGTAAAAATCAACAATATATATTATGAAATGAAATTTTCAATTAATTATTAAATAAGTTAATCAATAATCACTAGTAACAAATAATTTACAAGGAGATACTATTTTTTAGTGGGATTTAGTTTGTCGAGTACTATGTCCATTACTATTCATATAAAAATAAAAAAAAAATAAATTTCATATCTTATCTGTTCACATCGCTCTATTTATATTTCTGCATCATAAGATATCAAGGAGCATTTCACTATTTTAATTCCTCACAGATCTTGAATCTTGATTCATTACTCACCGTCCTCAGACAAAACTTATCCTAATTCGAGGAATCACGTTCTAGGAATCTTTTTCCATTGAAAAATAGGATAGGAAAAGCAGTTATAAAAAATTGACATTAGTCGTCGGTTTGTTTCACGAAAGTATGGATTGGGCATTTAACAACAGAAAGTCAAATATAATAACCGACAACCAACGGAAACAAACAGTGAACTTTGATTATTTACATCCACACGGCTCAATACGCTGCATCTGTTTATTATATAGTTCCACCTCACTGGAAAAATTTGAATTATCAAAATAACCTGATCGAAATAATCAATTTCTATTCTACAGTAAAATTGATGGATTCCTTTCCATTATTTTCTTATCACTTCTTATCTCGATTTACTCTAAATTCTTTCATAACATATTGTGTTACACTTTTATTAGAGTCTCGATTTTTCTGATCTTTTCGTTATTGTTCACTGTATTTTAAAATAAGATTCAACATCTTACATGGAGAACATGGTGGAAAAAGAGACACCTGTTGAGCGTGGGAAACAACCAAATCTTGGGGCTGAATTTTGATGATTTACACAAGACTAGGAAAAGGATCGAGCATACGTAGTTTGTTTGCAGTTTGTGGAAAATAAGGATGACCTAAATCAGGTTAAGTTGTTGTCTAAATAAAACTACTCCATATAGCACTATAACACTGATAAGATTGGCATATCAATATGGGCTTGTTTGGTTATCTCAGGTGGCCCAATAATTTAATGGAACGAGTATGGCTGTAAATGGATCGGATTTTAATCCGAATCCGATTCGAATTTTAGTATATTCATCCAATAAAAATATCTGATTGATCGTATCCCGATTATAAATATTCGTTATACGAAATAAATGGAGTAAATATGGATTTAAAGAATCCGATCCGAATCCAAATCCGATATTATATATAATATTTAATTAAGTAAATTATTTACTAGTACATAATATTAAGTGTTGGGGAATACCATAAAGCCCAAGGTTCAACCCAATACAGTCACGCCCAAGACTCAACCCATAAAGCGAGATAGAGATAAAGGAATTCTGTAGGATCATAACAACTCTGATCGGATAACTCCAATCATGATAATCTTCATGAAACGTGAATAACTAAACGATAAGAACAACAAGTCCAATATTCTATATAAACGACCCTTGAGATATGACGATCTAAGCTTTTTGGTCTGATCTCTCGATTGATCTCTCCTAAACTCTGGCTTACTTCGGTAAGATCCTTGAGGAAGGAAGATTAATCATTAAGGGTTCGGATTAGAACGCATCATTGGCGCCGTCTGCGGGAAACAACACAAAAGCTTGTCTTTTTGCGGGTGAGAATCGACGAGCAAAAGTTATGTTTTTTGCCGGTGAGAGTCTACAAGAAAAAACAATGCTAGACACCGAGGAAATCAATTATGCGATCGAGATAAGTCTTCAATTCATAATCAATTTTTATTTTAATTGTCGGAGCTTTGGTTGCATTAGCCCTGCTTTTTATCAAATTTCAAACCCCTTGATTGAGTAGAACAGATAGATTTTATATAAAATCATCAAGTATTAGATTAAAAATAGTAGATTCTATATATATATATATTTTTTATTTCGTTCAAGTGTTCACAAATTTGGGACAGACGTTTACTTGGACAAAGACTGAAAAAAGAAAAGTTTATTCATAACAATCTTGTGTGAATTTAGTTTGAAATTGTGTGAAACTAATCATTGTATATAATCAATTTATTCATTTATATGATTTTCTTTTAGAAAAATATTTTGCTATTCGGATCAACGATTAATTCGATCAAGATCAGGATGAACAGTTGCACTGAAGATTCAAGAATTCCGACCAAGATCGGGAAGCACTTAACGTTTAAGAATCAATGCTGCTCAGGAAATCGTAGAAACATAAGATTTCGATTTGAAGTCAGTGTGGATATTCGTGTTGCTAAGAGGATTGCTCAATTAGAGAATTTTGAAAGAGAGAGATTTTTCATGTCAAAATTAAATTTGACGCGGTCCGATCATTATGCTTATTCGGTTGCCTTGGAGTTGGGGAGTCGGGAGCTGGTCGAATTAGAAAAATTGCAAGAATTAAAGGAAACCACGTAATCGTGGCTTTATCTACGAACAACTTTCAAAAATAAAGTTTCCAGGTTCATCAAGTAATATTTCGTGATGCCATGAAGACTATGCTATATGTAGATGTATCAGACCAGCGACACAAGCAAGATAAGAAGAGGTACAGTTTTTCGGATCATACGATTAATACGACCAAGACAACCAATGAAAAAGAGATTCGGTGGTGGAATTACGAGCAGCCTGCAATGAGGTCCACGGAGTTCGGCTTAGTGGAGAATGTGACGAAGCAACAGCGATGGGAAGGACAGATTAAGCTAACAGTGGCAGAGAATGTGACGAAGTAACAGCGATGGGAAGGACAGATTTGCCTTTCCGATTTCGTAGCACCACTCTAAAAATCTAGAAAAACTAAAAGTGTCCTCGGATCAGAGTTTGGGCTGTCGATGTCGAACTCGTAGGATCTAGAGTACTCCTTCACGTGGCCCGAGGTTACCAATATGGCTTTCGCGCAGCGAACAAAAATCTGGGGGAGCCACTAACTGATTTGTTGTGTTTAGACTTTAGAGTCGTCTAGCGTGTCATGAATTGTGTGGAGGATTGGAGAGTCAAATCCTACCCGTCAATCTAAAATCCATCTTTCCTGTGTTTTTTAATGATTTTAATAATTGCAAAGTATTTTTGATAATATTGCTTTTGATGTTTTGTTTTTTCTAGAATTTTGTGATTGGCAGAACTAGCTCGAGTTGGTGGTGTAATTATATGGCTCGTGTTCACGATCTTCGATTGGCTGAGGAGTGAATTTTATACGATCAATGGTTCAGAGATTCGAGAAAGTATGATAAGGCGACTATACGTGAGTTTGCGAATATTGCGTTAGTTCGATATAAAGAGAATGAGAATCCAAGGAGATCACGTTTCAGTAGACGTCCTTTTCGATCGTTGTTCGTTGCCTGCCGACATCTCCTGTCCGTGTGGTCGCCTCTCAATTTCATGCCGAAAGCCCGGCATGGCGACCAATACGGAACGAATTATAATTCTAAAGAGTATTTTGGTGTGTTCCGGATATTACTTGATTATGGCTCTTAGACATCATCACCTGAGATTACTTGACGATTGCCATAGTTAGTGGAAAAACATGATTAATTATGCAACCTTAAAGATAAGTTCTATAATTTTAAATATTTTTTGGATAATTCTTGATTTGCATCTTATACTTATATTGATAAATAACTCCTATAATTATATTCTAATCTTGACATTCTCTATCCTTGATTTTTGTTGTATACAATATTAACGTGATATTGTATTTTAGATGACATGAGTTCGGTTACTTTGGTGACCGTGAGTCTGCAACGAGCAAGACCATTACCACCAGAATATTTGGCTTTACGATGCGAAGAGGCAAACTGATCAACAATAACTTGAAAATTTTGATAAGAAGACGACGTCGTGATTTGCTCAAAATCTGAGGTGACGCACTACGAAGTGACTATATAAAGATAAGTATTTTTTATACTCTACTAAGTTAGTTATATTCCTTGTTTTTTTGTGATATTCTGAATTTTTTTAATCTAAAAATTATTTGCTTTGATTTGATAAATCGGGGTAAGAGCTGCTAAGCTCGAACATTTCATGAGTAATAAGTAGTGTTGAAGTACTTTTTTTTGCTCGAATTGACCCAACGGAAGCAGAAAACTTTTTTTATTATTATTATTTTGGTTAATGAAGATATATTCACGTATATGAAACTTCGGAAAAAAGTTAGAATTTCCTTGGTCATGTGATATCACTCTATATCTTGTGTTGTCCCGATTTCTTGTGATGTGTAAAGTCTCTATCTGGCTTAGTCTACGTCTTCTTTGCAGCATATATGGTAAACATTAATTGGGTCTTCGTAGCACACATGATAAGGATAATTGGTTTAATTTAAACTCGTTTCGTTAGTTTTATGGGAGATAATTGTTCTCAATTTTGTTTCCCTTTTGACAGAAGCACCAAAGACTTAATTTGATAGGTTGTAAGACCAGGTCGGCGACTCGTGCGAATCAGTGCCCGTCACCGTGCCAACACCGCCTTCCTTTGCATCAGTTGCGATAGCAAAGAGCTCGCCTCTCATCATGGCAGCACCGACCTGAATCTGCAATGTATACGAGCAGTCGCTGACCCTTGTGACCTGCAAGATGGACAACGGACGCTGCGGATGACAACCGGAAGTCTCAGAGGAGAAGGAGGAGAGCCAGAATAGCAAACTGGACGAGGAAACTGAATCACCACGATATGGATCCGTACCTGGATTAGATTTCAGTGAATTAGATCCAAGATCTTTCTCTACCTTAGCCAAAACATACCATCTTCTTTGTCGAATCAAGCAATGGTTCCTGACCACTCCACATTAATGGCAGAGTATGATAATTTTTCAGTCTCGAGACGTGAGATCAACGAGCACAACAAGAAGATAAGTTTTCTAGTTCCAATTATATTTTTCGTTCTTGAATCTTTATTTGCACCACCTATATACCACCATTATCTTGCGTAAGTTTAGCCAGTCCAAATCTGAGTTTAGTATTTTTTGGAGATTCAACTTATAAGGAAAATTTCTCATAGACTTTATTTAACACTTGTTCTCATATTCTCATGTTCGCTCTATATCCCGTGGCGGCGGTGCAAAATTTAGTTTTTGAAACTTTAAATTACTGGTCTTGCGGGTTTCTTATTATGTTTTTTGATGTCCGTAGTGGAGTAATGGACAAATGTCAAAGTCAAGGAATAGGTGATCACGCTAGCATGTGGGTTCTAATGCATCACACTTCTCGAAAGCCGGAGGCCACTTTGTCATATCAATTACGGCAAATTGCATAAACTTTACAGTTCCTGCTGAGGCACTGTTTGCCCAAGAAGTGAAGACAGTGCAGACCTTCTCGAAGCCTAAGAGGTACTTAAGAAGTGAGGACAATGTGAAAAGGATGGGTAAACGAGCGAGATAAGCGAATCCATCCAATACGAAGATGATTAGAGGAGGTGGGATTGATTGCACGATTGAGATAAGGCTTTGGATCATTCATTAATTTGAGCAAGATAAGTTTTCCATTCTAATTTGACTTTTCAATTTGTTCTCTAAATTGTTGTTTATTGTTTGGATTCAACGACTGCAAAGTCGACTGTTGTTGTTTTTCATTGGAGCAAAAACATTAGTGTTTGATTATTTTCTATTTTATGTAATACACTATTATCATGTTATCGGGGCGTTTAAAACCTTTGAGATATATTTAATGAATTTAGGATTATTGATATCTCATCACTTCAAGTCCATAGGCTTGTGGTCTAACAATGAAAAAATTGTAAAGCCAAATTAGAATGGAGGGTTTTGAATTTTTGCTTTTCGGAAAACAAAAAATCATAGTGATAATAAGAAAAGTTTTGTTGTTGTTCCTGAGATTTGTCATTTATATAAAAGTCACTTATGTTAGTCTTTAGTTACAATGATGTATGAATTTAGTTCGACAAAAATTTTCAACACTAAGTGGAATTTATGGAACTAAGTGAGGACATGAATTTTATGTTTTTACAAAATAGTCTCGACCATCTCACTCGTTGCTTCGTTTTAGATCATGTCACTAAAGTCTTCTCTGTTCTCAGGTATTTTCGAGATGACTCGATCAGTTCTTCGCCTATATATATTGCCCTACTTGCTCGGTCACGATAACAAACTCAACATAGGAATCTCGGAGAAGATCGAACTATAGATACTTTGCGTAATTGAAGATAAGTTATTTGAGGATTAATGCTTTATGAATTAATGTCATATCATACTTGGATTTAAGTGTTTTACGTGCTTGGATCCTTTGAATTATTCCTAGTGGAAACAAATGAAAGATATATTCTTTTAACAAACAAGAATTAACAAGAAATAACTCTTGTGTGTTCGGAGATTTATATATTTAGCTTTGATTCTTGTTCGTTAATTTTAGTCTATATCTATTTTGTTTGGAACTCGACTCTTTGCGTAAAGATGAATTATTGACAATTGATTTGCTCGTATATTTAGTTATATTTTTTATTATGTTAGAATTGATGAAGATGATTCAGCTTGATGATATTTTGCAAATGATAATTGATGACTTTTTGCTCGAATTTATTAAAGAGATAAAGATATTTGATATTAGATTTGATGATATGTTATCGGATCCCGATTGATTTGGGCAAACATTTACTTCAGATCCCGATTAGATAGGGCAAGCAGAACTTTGGATCCCGATCGCTAGGGCAAGTGTCTGCTCCGGATCCCAGTGAATAGGGGCGAGTATTTGTTTTGGATCCCAACTCATTAGGGCAGACATCGAGACTGATAATTTTACTTGCTTGACATGAAAAATGATAAATTCGGGCAAAAATTATATTATGTTTTTATCAATTTTCAATAAGACATTCGTTGCATTTTTGAACAAACTAATGAATAATTTTCATTTTCTTACCTCGATACGTATTCAGATTATTATTCTGACTATAAATTTTGTTTAGGAGGAAATCGAATGAAGAATTGTTATCTGTCATATGACCAAATACTAGCTCCCCGGATAGCGCAAAGAGGTCATGAATCTTCCCAGGCATTTAGCGAAGAAGGTTGACCCACTCTTTAATCCACTCAGCTCGTTTTGATCTCAGTGGACTAGGGAGGGGTGTAGGTATGGTATCCCATCTCCGTAACTGACATGCAATAGTGTGTTCACGGGTTCATGAAACAAGAAGTTTTGAATGACGACAGTGGAATCAAAGTTGCATCGACTTCTCGGAAAATGAAACGAGAAGAAGTAAAATATTGAAAGAAAGATGACTTATAAGATCAAACAAAGAGAAGTGGCAAGATTGCGAAAAGAATGAAAAATCGTCTATGCTTGAAAAGGCTCAAGAAGTATCTGCTCGAAAGGGAGCAAATTGAGGAACATGGAGATCTTAGAGCAGGGATTATAGCAAACAGACGAACAAAACGAAGAAATCTTAGACGGGAGGAAGGAATATTGATGGACGGAGAGTTACTCTCCATCAAACATGGACCTGGTGCTGAGCTTAAGGAAGTGGTAATGAATTATTGGGCTGAACCTTCTATCAATCCCCTCTGTTCTACGAACACAGCGGACTAGGGGGGGGGGGAGTAGTGTTGGGGAATACCATAAAGCCCAAGGTTCAACCCAATACAGTCAAGCCCAAGACTCAACCCATAAGGCGAGATAGAGATAAAGGAATTCTGTAGGATCATAACAACTCTGATCGGATAACTCCAATCATGATAATCTTCATGAAACGTGAATAACTAAACGATAAGAACAACAAGTCCAATATTCTATATAAACGACCCTTGAGATATGACGATCTAAGCTTTTTGGTCTGATCTCTCGATTGATCTCTCCTAAACTTTGGCTTACTTCGGTAAGATCCTTGAGGAAGGAAGATTAATCATTAAGGGTTCGGATTAGAACGCATCATTAAGTAAAATGATTAAAATTAAAATTTTCACATATTTATCACTTTAAACAATAATAAAATTTAAAAATTTTACTCTAAAAATATATATTTTATTTTACTAATAAATTCAAATTAACCTATTTTAAATAAAGACAAACAAAACTATCAAATAATTCATTAAATAACAATTATTTATTAAATATTATGTAATTATATTTATTTTCTTTATATCAAATTTGTTATTTTAAAAAATGAATTTTATTGCTAATAGAGTCGGATCTTTTATCGGATATGATCCGACCCGATTATGTATGGATTCAAAATTAATGAATCCGAGTCCTATCCGGTTATCGGATTCGGAACCGAAATCTCTTGATCTGGTCCGAATCCGACTCGTTGACAGCTCTAGGAACGAGGATGAGTACCCAAAGGGACTTGAACCCAGGTTATTGCCTTGAAGAAAAAAACTCTCAAACTTCCTGGACCAATCCTGTTGACGAACAAGGGTGAGATATGACGATATAGATTCTTCATTTCATTGAAAAAATAAACATAGAACATGCGTATTTCGAAAATTATAGAATTATTGATTATGAAATAATTGTTATTTATTAATGTAGATGGATTAGTAATTTAGGATGGTACTTGTACAGATTAAATTTAAGTATATGTATATATCACTTACATTCAGGTTATGATGCACGGATACGATACAACACGAATATTCAATACAATACGATATAACAAAATAATATTTTTAGAATTGTGATATGTTGCATATTCATTGAATTATGGGACTTAGAATTGTTATATTTTACCCACTATTTAATTTATTTATGGATAGTTGATTAACATTCTATGTTTTCGGTAGGAAATCTAATTGGGAGAACTTGAAGGGAATTTGCAACAAAAAGGGAGTGTCACACAAAGCCCACAAAAGTGATTGTAAGGCCTCATGGATCAATTGAAGACAACGCGATAATGACCCATGCAATATTAGGGAGGGAGCCCTATTCATAATTAATTGTCACAAGCCCAAGTCATGTTATTCGTTGGAATTAAAAAGGGTGTCACGTTTTAGGAGTCCAACCCATGGTTTAAGAATTTGTTGCTGATGTAGCCCCACTTCTGCCAATACTTGGGGAGTTATGTACATTACAAAGATTGGAGTTAAGGGGAGTTTAATTGGAACAACATGGGAGAGAACGTGGATAACATGGCTGGAGATAGATGGAAGAAATTCAGCCCCTTTACACTACAAAAGGCACGAAGCAGCAGCTGAAAAAAAGGGACTTCTGATGCCAAACACAAAGACGCAGCAACACGGGGAGCTTCTTTTCTTCCTTTTCTTTATTTTTAGACTTTATTCATTTCCTTTGTTCGTGATTTTCTAGTTTCGTTTTTGTTGGGATTTTCCTAGTATGCATTAGGTTTTGTGAGACTACTTCTTTTGTTGATTAATTCAAGTTATCCGTTTTATTGCCGAAGTAGGAGTTCTTACTAAGTCAGTTAGGGTTAGTGGTTCTTTAGCTCGTAAATCAATTAGTTAATTGAATCTTTGAAGGAGTTTCTGATAGGGTTATTAGTTAGTTAGAGAATAGTCTTTAGGAGTTTCTTTAGATTATTCTAAAAATACAAAAAACGAGGGAGTCTAGGGTAATTGGTAACTACAGCTAGCCTAACGTGGAATTAATCACCTAGTCAATGATCATAGTCTGATGCATGCATAGGGAAATCCCGACTATTTGACATCCATTGAATTTATTTGATTTTATCCAAGTTTCAGTTTAGTTTAGTTGTTAATTGTTTGTCTATTTAGTTAATTTCATTATTAGTTTAATCAAATCTCAACCCCCCCCCCTGTTCGTTTCGTTTCCTTTGCATAAGAAAGATCACAAACTCATCCAATTTTCGTGGATTGACCCCTCTTACCACTATTTACAATTTATTTGTATTCGGTACTTGAGAATTTATTTTTTGGTGGTCTCGATTCCTATCAAATTGTTCGTAAATTATCATTCAAACTTAAATCATATACAACATTTTGGCAAGTGGAGAATTAAATATTGCAATCCATGAACCTATACTTTGTTTAGGAGAGGGGCAATCACTTGGGCGTTTGAAGACTCCACCTCGGAATCCGTTGATATTTCCTCAACATTTTCTTTCACTTTTCCCCACATCGAAGTATAAAGCCCCACCGTAATAATTATTGATCCAATTACGCTGCAAATATTTGATAAAAATCAAACAGAAGTTAAAGTTAATCTATTATAATTTGTAACAAGAATTAGAAAAAACAGAAAAGAAATATATAGAGCTCCTTTACTTTTCTAGTTGGCTAACCATTGTCGATAGGTTGTTTAGGATTTTTTTTTTGGGTTATATAAACCTATGCACTTTTTTACTTTGATTGGAAAACATTGCCTTTAAATATACTAGATTTTTAGACTTTTGACATTGATGGTTTTTAAACAATATTAAAAGTGTACATTTATAATTTTGTCCCTACATTGGGAACTGAACACGAATGGTTAAAATGATTCTTATGCCAATCATTTGAAAAGTAAGGACAATATGGTCAATTCGTCCTTTCCAATTCAACTGACTTATTTAGCCATTGTTTTTTTAGTGGGTATATAACCCATCATTTTCCATTGTTAACCCGGGGCTTCGGGTTTATCCCCAATTAATTAACTTGTGAGGTAAAAGGCGGACAAACCCCTGAAGAATAACCAACCCACTATTTTCCATTGAAGTAAAGGAGCTCATAGTGTTTAGTATTACCTTCCGAGATAGAGGTCATCGCTTAGGAGCAATACGCCGACGAAAGCTGCAATAGCGATCGACACTGGCCTAAACATTGTTACGTAAACCGGTCCTTTTAAGCGTATTCCCCATGCATAAACCGTCGAAGCCGTCGCTGTCGCAAGTCCCTATAATTTATGTTTAGAGATAAAAAGTAAATTTCTCATTTTGAGTTGAGAAAAGAATTTTGAATGAAAAAAGATTTGTGGCTTCTAATTACCGAACATAGTATTGCGAGCAAGCGAATATCAAAGGGCACTTTCCAGGAAGCGAGATCTGGTTCCAGGACAATGCAAACCGGTACAGAGTAAAGGAAAGCAGACAAATTGTTGAAAAATGCTATTATGAATTCCGCTGGATATTCCGTCACTACTACGCGCTGCATCCAAAGATCACACGTTAATTAGTTGGTGTCTGATTCGAGACAGATACAAAAAGTTACAACTTCTCGATTTTTGTAAAATCACAGTTTAATTACTCCTGTCAACTTACGTTTCAGTTTTCACTTGAATTTATAGCAAAAAGAATTTTCAACTACCGATTCTTGATTTTCTATTTTATTTACATACACTCTTAAGATGAATTAGGACACGCAAATAATTTTAAAAAAATTTACTGTATAGTTGGATAAAATCGAAGGTGAAACTTAAAATTAAAACAAGAAATTTAAATCCCATCCATGCAACAAAAGTATGATCAAATCTAAGCGTGCTAATTAAACCTGATAAATGTTCCAGGCGGAGGCGTCGATGTAGCAAAGGGCACTAAATACACCGCCCAAAACCCAACTGGATCGTGTTTCTGTTAATTGCTGCAATAAATTGTGTCGATTTCCATTGATTAGAATAGGGCCCTTGTAGAGCACCACCACTAGAGCGCCTGATATCGACACCACCGCCCCAATCAATTTGGCTTGGCTGTTTACACTTGTCAACTTGAACTTCTCCATTCTACCAAAACAAAATGAATCAAAATATATATGAATTTCTTTTAGGTTCTATTGCTCATTTCTAAGGTCATAAAGCTCTTCCTACCAATAGTAGCATCGAACCACTAAGCTAGCATAGCGTCGAAACACTCGAAACCTCTGGTTAAGCTAGCATAGCATCGAACCGCTAAGCTACAAGTAGTTAATCAAAGTATATATGAATACAAAGTGAAGTTGAAAGCATTTCTAAATCAATAAGCAGCACCTGAGAAGAACAGCAAGAAAAAAGGCCATAGCAGGAGTGAGGTTGCTCATGGCCGAGCCCATCGTTGGATTGCTGTATTCGATGCCTAGTAAACCGAAAAGCTGTCCGAGAAAGCTGCACCACCACCACCACCAACACCAACAACAACGACAACAACAACAACTAGTTTTCTTCACATACTGTTAATTAAGGGTGATTAAATTAAGTAATTTCTTCGGTGACTTACGCAAGAAACCCGAGGATGAAAAATTTAGCAAAACGGGCCGTGTTAGGCGGTGGAAGCGGTGTTTTTCTGCAAATTCAAGTGGTTTAAGAAGAATTGAATTGCATTGTTAAAGTGAAAAGAGATGCAGATCGATATTGAATGCATGAATTATAACCTGTAGACAAGGCAGGCAGGGGGGAGAAGAACAATGGCAGAAACGGCGTAGGAGTAGACCATGAAAGCATGCACATTTAAACCTTTCGAAACGGCCGCTTTGTAAATTGTTGACGTCCCCACGTTGATGCACTCCACCGCTAACATTCCGGCGAACGGCACCGCCTCCCGGAAAAAGTACGTCATCTGTCTCTCTCTCTCTCTCTCTCTGATCTCTCCCTCCCTCCCTCTTATACACAAACAGACGCCTATAAATATCAGTCCATATTTGGTTCTTACTAAGATATTTTATTATGGTTCTTAGATATTTTATTAGAAGAATAAATGTCTTAATTTTTCCCACTATCTTTGATGTGTACCATAAATTGACACCATTGGTGTGTATGCAACCACCTGGGAGGAAAGTATGGTTAGAAAAAAATAAAAACATATGCACACTTTATGATCACCTCGTACAACTAGCTCATTCAAACTACATTCAAGTATGGAAAGAGACATCACATGCCATATTAATACAGGCATAAGTTTTCTTACTATGCCTTAGCCGCTGCATTAATATCTTTGGCTGAAGCAGCAAAGTGATGTTTAAGGAGAGGGGAACTCATATCCTCAGACGAAGATACAACGTCGACATCATAGTCTTCTGATTCGTCGATATTATCTTCCTTTATTTTCCCCCACATCACGCTGTAAAATCCCAACCAGATATAACACTTGATCCGACCACACTGCAAATATCAAGCAATTAATTAGCTAGTTTCTACATGAATTTCCTTATTGAAAAGTTAACTAGAAGTCATATGCCACGTATTTTAGAAAGGCGTAATCTAATTATTTTGCTCTATGTTAGGTCAATTAGGGATTTCGTGGAAGAGTTAGATCTAGGACGTTGGCTACTATCAATAGGGATTAAAGAGAATTTCTTACTTTAGTGTATAATTTGACTTGAACACAAATAAATATAAATGATATTGGTACAGTTGGGCTAACTTAAGGCTTAGCCAAAACTGATCGCCCAAGAATCAATGCAAGTTATTAAGCCTAAAAAATCTCATCCTCTCGTTCTTGACACCTCAATCCTCAAGATCACCTTAAGTATTTTGCACTATTCACCATAAATACCTGGGAACTCAATTTGAGAAACCAAACTTTTGCACAGTTTCTATATTTAATTATTTGATCCTTTTAATTTTTCACGCACAACTTGGATTGACTTGAACGTTTTTGAGGATATATAAAAAATCGGACGTGTCCACTGATGAATATGATCTATTTGTAATTACTCAGGTCGTAGACACTAGAGGCTAGAGGTATCGTCGGACACATGCTGGTATGACCGGTTTTGTCCCATCCATAACAAAAAAGAATTTATAGGGAAAAAAAACTAAAAGTAATAATTAAGGGGAAAAATAAACAAAACAAATAGGATAACCTTCCGGCACAGAGACTCGCTCAGGAAGATGACGCCAAAAATGGCTGCAATGGCAATACAGTGCATCTCTTTATTACATTCTATATATTCAAGTACTCAATTGCACAAAGGGGCAAAAAAAAAAAAAAAAGTACTCAATTGCTCTTTAAAAAAAAAAAAAATGTACTCAGTTGCTCAAAGATAATATGTACCTAGCTAGTGCATTGGAAAGTGTTTTTTTTTTTTTAATACCTCGTACACACCCAAGTAGGATTGAAACCCAAAACCTTATTCTAAAGAATGAACCTATTAACTAATTGAACTAATCTCCATAAGCTACTATACTAGAAAGATGAAGACTTTAATGACAGATTTCAACAATTAAAATAAACTAGCTTGATGTTCATATATGTGACACCTAATTGTAACTTACCTAATCTGATCATATATTCTATTCCTGATTCATAATAGAAATTACTTAATGAATAGTAACGAGTTTGATAAGAAAAAAAAAATTAAGTGATTAATACGTGAATAATTTAATGTCTATTAATTAACACGAAATTAAATAAAATTAGTCCAAAAAATTTAATCAACCATATCTAACGCTTCATTATACGAAGAACCTTTTCCGTAGTCTTTCACTTTGTACATCAAAATCATGGTGGAAAGAGAGACTCCTTTCACATTCAGCGTGGGAAAACATGATTCACATAAGACAAGGAAAAGAAGCATCGTTTGTTTGAATTTCGTGCAAAACAAGGACGACTTAAATAAGGTCTAGTTGTCCTAAAATAAAACAATGATTAATCTTTTTTTCACCTCAAATTTTGGATCCTTTTAAATTTTGATATTTAGTACCAAATCTTTGAAAGTTGTTACGTTACAATATTTAGATCAAAATTCCGGCGAAAGCACAGTAGTTGAGTTTCAAGTGATTTTTAAGGGTATTTTCGTTTTTTTCGGTATATTAGTCATTTTATCTTTTTACATATTAAAACACCACACATGACATACACATCGCCATTGGAGAGCTCTCCTCCATTCTCCCAGCCTCTTCCCCTCCATGACACCTCCGTCGCCAACCATTGAAAACACTTGGATCTAGAGCGGTAAAGAAGGCTCAATCGAGAAGCAACAAAGTAGGGCAGCAGTTTTGGCGTATCGTCTCGCCCGTTTCTTTAAGGCTGGGAAATACGCCGAGCATTGGCGCCGGAGCTCCGGTGTACCTGACCATTGTTCTTGAGTATTTGGCTGTTTATGTAATTGTTGTTTAATAGCTTTTCCTTTCTCCTCTGGCAAAACCTCAATCTGAAGATTGTTGGAATCTAGGGTTTTGGACTTTCTTTTCAAAAATTGAGCCTTTTTTCTAAATTGATCACCGAAAGTTGTAATTATGTCTTTATACATGCAATTCAGTTTAACCACAACAATTTTGATGTGAAATTAGACTTAATTGCTCTTTATTTTCCTTGTTTAAAGTATTTCTCAAATGGAATTTTTTATATTTGAGTCTTATTTAGATTAATTGAACCTGTATTTAGATTTTGGAATTGGTTAAAAATGTTGCTAGACACAGCAAGAAGATGATTCCTACTTCTTCATTCACCTTGTCAGCAAATCATCATGATGTTGAGAATTGAGAGAGAGAGAGAGATGTGTGGCCTTTTTAATATGTAAAAAGATAAAATAACTAATATACTTAAAAGGACGAAAATACTCTTGAAAAATCTCGTGGAACTTACGTGTCATGCTTTGGCGGGAAAATTATGCCTAAATTTTGATTGTAATGTAGGAATTTTTAAAAGTTTCATACTAAATCGTCAAAATTTAAAAATTAGGTATCAAATTGTACAATAGTCGAAAAGTTGGGGTGAAAAAAAATGTAGCACCCGAAGCGCAGGGCACTACACCCCCCGCACTATAACCCGACATGTGTAATGAAATAGAAACTCCGCACACGCACTAACCTACAACGGACGGGAGATAAACAAAACACACACACTAGCTGGGCGGTCTAGACCCTAATACAGAGTGCACAGAATAAATCATAGCATATGCGGAAGCACCAGGATTACGAATTAACAAACATACATGCTCGAATTTATTACATATTATTCCCATCCAAGACCAAATAAATCATACAAGTATCATATCTCGAATTCTAAATCATATCTTATTCATAATTATACATAATACCAATTCAGAAAGGTAAATATACAATAGATGCAAAAGACTCTTCTAACAAACTCGGACAAACTCAAACGAAAGACCACAAACGGCCGTTCATTACAACAGAAAGGCAGCAACAAACGCTGCCATAAATGGCAGCAAACAAGAGGTCAAAGCAGGCTGCTCACGCAGCCATACAGCAGTCCCAACTCCTCAAAATTTTACATGCAAAACTCCACTCAAATCTCATGCAATTCAATGAAATTAATTAATAACTCACGCACACATGCACAGCTCATGAAGTCATGCAAAGAGGAGCACAACTCAGCCATCTTCTTCTGGCCGAAATGAGACAAAACAGGGCAGTCAGCGGCAGCAACTAATCACAACATTCTTATGCAATTACACTTCAAATTCCACTTAATTTCATGACTAAAATGACGCACATGCAGCCTAGGATTAGTCATGCATTTCATGCAAAAAGTTAGGGGCCAAAGCTATCATTTTCATTTCTAAAATGGGAAGAAAAGTGGAGGGGCAGCAGCGGTAATAACAGGGCAGCAACATATTCAACAAATTCGTGCAAGGAATCATGTAGTTTCACGCCAAAACTTCACTGAAAATAGCTAACAAACTCACGCAACACGGAGCAACAAATTCTGGGCCAAAAACGAAGAGAAATCAAGCCATAGTCCCACCATTCCAGTCACTTAATCAACGCAGCAGCAAGGACAAGGAAGATCAGTTCATATTTTGCCAAAAATCAACTCATAACTATTCATTCTCCAAGAACCATCAATGGTGAATCTTCATACATGTAAGGACCACGAAATCAAAGCAAAGAATCAAGTCATGGAAGCTTAAGTGATCACATTTCATGCATCAAACTGTTGGGTAGCAAACCCATCCCACATCGAAAGATTGGCGGAAGTTTGTCTAATGTATAAGTGTTCACCTAACTCCATTAGTATGAGGCCTTTTGGGAGATGCCTAAAAACAAATCCGTGCGGGCTTGACCCAAAGCGGACAATATCATACTAATGCGGAGTTAAGGTGAAGGTGCGCACGGTCCCAACACAAACTTCATAAAAACCGAATCTAAGCCATGAATTCAAAAATGGAACTTAAACCTAACTATTCATGCTCAAGCTCTTGTCATACTCAAACCTTGATGAAAATGCACAAACTATGGCTTAAAAGAACCACAAGGAAGTGGAGAACAAGATCATATGTTTACCTCTTGAATTGGTTGAAGGATAAAGAAGATTGAGCTCAAAATCTCCCAAGGATGAATAGTGGCGGGTGGTTCTTCTTTCCCCTCTGCTTTCCAGTGATTTTCCCTTCTCTCTTGGTTGAATTTCGAAATGAGGGGTGGGTAGGGGCTTGAGTTAGGTTTAAGGGGGTCCAGGTTTGAGGGTATTTGGTCAAGAAATGAGTGAGTTATGGTCAAAACCGTAAAGGGTGTCCGTCACGCGTGAGGTTCACGTTTCGGGCGCAATTCGGAGGGCCAAACGGGCTTAGGAAATGATGAGGCCAAGTTCTCTAGCTTTCATTCTTCGTTACGAGTCCGACGTCACTTCCGGAATTCGAATCCTAATTTTCGAACTCAAGATATAAATTCCAAAACACAAGGTACGCTAAAATAAGTTAGACCCTCGAGTCCCTAACAAATAAAATACGGTACATTACCATATCAAATAAGTCTGAAAATGAAAAAAGAAACGAGCATATAGGCAAATTCATAACATGCATAATTCATACATGGCAAGTTATCACAAAAATTGGAAATAAATTCGAACTTAATCGGATAAAAAACGAGTTCAAAAGGTTAACAACGTGGAAATATTTAATCATATAAAACTACTCCACATAGCTGTGATAAGATTGGCATATCAAAATGGGCCTGTTCCGTTATCCCAAGTGGCCTAAATTAATTGAACGAGATGTGAGATATGATGGTAAATTGTTTATTTAATTGGAAAATAGACTTAGAGCACACATGTACCGAAAATAGGAGGATTGTTAATTAGGAAATAATTTTTATTTATTAATAATGGAGATGGATTAGTAATTTAGTATGGTAGATGTACAACATTATGTGCTGAAAAATTGTGGAAAATTAAATATTGTAATTTATTGAACCTATACTTTGTTTAGGAGAGGGGCAGTCACTTGGGCGCTTGAAGGCTCCGAATCCATTGATATTTCCTCAACATTTTCTTTCACTTTTCCCCACATTGAAGTATAAAGCCCCGCCGTAATAATTATTGATCCAATTACACTGCAAATATTTGATAAAAATCAAACATAAATTAAAGTTAATCTATTATAATTTGTAAGAATTAGAAAAAACAGAAAAGAAATCTATAGTGTTTCGTATTACCTCCCGAGATAGAGGTCATCTCTTAGGAACAATACGCCGGCGAAAGCTGCAATAGCAATTGACACTGGTCTAAACATCGTTACATAAACGGGTCCTTTCAAACGTATTCCCCATGCGTAAATTGTTAAAGTTATCGCTGTCGCGAATCCCTATAATTTATGTTTAAAGATAAAAAAATAAATTTCGAGTTTTGAGTTTTGAAAAGAATTTAAAAGAAAAAAAAAATTGTGACTTCTAATTACCGAACATAGTATTGAGAGCAAACGAATATCAGTGGGCACTTTCCAGGAAGTGAGATCTGATTCCAGGGCAATGCAAACCGGTACAGAGTAAAGGAAAGCAGACAAAGTGTTGAAAAATACTATTATGAATTCCGCTGGATATTCCCTCACTATTACGCGCTGCATCCAAAGATCACACATTAATTAGATGGAGTCTGGTCTAGACAGGTACGAAAGTTACAACTTCTTCATTTTTGTAGAATTACAGTTTACTCCCTTAAATTAAAACAAGAAATTCAAATCCAATCCGTGCAACAAAAGTATAATCAAATCTAATCGCGACTAAACCTGATAAATGTTCCAGGTGGAGCCGGCGATGTAGCAAAGGGCACAAAGTGCACCGCCCAAAACCCAGCTGGATCCTGCTCCTGTTTGCTGCAATGAATTGTGTCGATTTCCATTGATTAGAATGGCGCCCTTGTAGAGCACCACCACAAGAGCGCCTGATATCGACACCACCGCCCCAATCACTTTGGCTTGGCTGCTTAAACTTGTCAACTTGAACTTCTCCATTCTACCAAAACAAAATGAATCAAAATATACATATGAATACAAAGTGGGGTTGAAACCATTGGTAAATCAATAAGCAGCACCTGAGAAGAACAGCAAGAAAAAAGGCCATAGCAGGAGTGAGGTTGCTCATGGCGGAACCCATAGTTGGATTGCTGTATTCGATGCCTAAATAACCGCAAAACTGTCCGACAAAGCTGCACCACCACCACCACCAACAACAACAAGAACTAGTTTTCATCACGTATATACTGTTAATTAAGTGTGATTAAATTAAGTAATTTCTTTGGTGACTTACGTAATAAACCCGAGGATGAAAAATTTAGCCAAAAGGGCCGTGTTAAGCGGCGGAAGCGGTGTTTTTCTGCAAATCCAAGTGGTATAAGAAGAATTGCATTGCATTGTTAAAGTGAAAAGAGATGCAGATCGATAGCGAATGCGTGAATTATGACCTGTAGACAAGGCAGGCAGGGGGGAGAAGAACAAGGGCGGAAATGGCGTAGGAGTAGACCATGAAAACATGGTAATTTAAACCTTTAGAAACTGCAGCTTTGTACAATGTTGACGTCCCCACGTTGATGCACTCCGCCGCTAACATTCCGGCGAACGGCACCGCCTCCCTGTAAAGGTACGCCATCTCTCTCTCTCTCTTTCTCTCTTCTCTCTCCCTCCCTCCCTCTTATACACAAACACACTTCCATAAATATCACTCCATATTTTGGTTCTTACTAAGATATTTTATTATGGTTCTTAGATATTTTATTTGAAGAATAAATGTCTTCATTTTTCCCACTATCTTTGATGTGTACGATAAATTGACACCCTTGACGCAAACCACTCGGTAGGAATTACCAAAGCATGGTTAGAAAAAGATAAAAACACTTTATGATCACCTCATACAAGTGGCGGCCGACGACATGCGTAGCAGGCACGACTTTCAGACTTCGTTTCCGGTGATTTCTGCGGCTAATCGGAGCACCCACGGCATGGGCATTGTAGTACGTTTCAGGAGGAATCTATTAGGAGTGGTTTCAAAGATTGATGTATTGTTTTGGCGGAGATACGCGTGGTGGCGCGACTTTTAGGGCGTTGAACGGGTGTTTTCGGTAATGGAATTGGATCAAATTGGTAGGCACTTCAAACGTATAGACGAGACGAGTTGAACCGTGGTGGTCCTGTCGTCCAATTCATCTAGACAATGAAACAACGACGACAGTAAAATTAGAAAAGTTTGTTAGTTTTTTTTATTTAAATTGAGAAAGGAGATGAAGTTGAGATAAAATTAGGGAAAAAAAAACTATAATAAAGGGGTATTTTATTAAATAAGAATTGTTTATGTAATTATGTGGGTTTTTTTTCCCTTAAATATAACTTCATATGTCAACTCAGATTTCGGAGGGAAAATAAGCAAAAATCCCCAAAATTCTACCACCGAGGATGCAAAGACTAAATTGAAAAAAAAAAAAAATAGAATAGAAAAGAATGCAATGTGAGAAAAGGTAAAAGTTCAAAATTCAAAACGGATAATTCCTCAAAAATCCTCAAATGTAAACTGAATTTCCTTTTCACTCCCCAATTTTGAAAAAGTTCCTGTTCACTCCCCAATTCAAAAACAAAATTCCTTTTCACTTCCCAAGGTTGTATAATAATTCAGGAATTACGTACATTTTTTAGGGAATTGCGTATAAAAATCCCGGAATCTCGTATATACGACATTTTGAAATTTTTATACGCAATTCCTAAAGACAATGTACGAACATGTACTATTTGTGGGGACCTAAAAGGAATTTTGTTTTTCAATTGGGAATTGAATGAGAACTTTTTCAAAACTGGGGACCTAAAAGAAATTTTTTCAACTTTTTGATACTATTCAAAGATTTTCCCAAATCAAAATTGATGTCGTTTTGAGCTGATATTAAGTGATATTGGCTTTTATTGAATTTTGCACCTCTACTGTACATTTTTTTATGCCAGAGAATACCCTTTTCTTCAATCTTGTAATCGATGCTTCGCCTCTACACTGTGCGGAGGTAAGGGTTTGTGAAGTCAGGGCAAATCGTTTCATCAAGCACGCGGCGGAAGAGAAGAAAGTCTGGGTATGCTTCCATTAATTGTACACATACAATTCTCATTTTCTTATTCCCATTTCGGAGAACTAATAATTGGTATGTAAATTGAAGTCTTTGCCTTGGGAGCTCACTTGAAGCTGCGTCGAAGAATCGGACCAGGTAATATCGCGATGTTTTTTCAGCTTTTGTTGGTAAATTGAAGTCTCTGCCCTGTTTGTTGTTAGTTCTTGTTGTGTTGGTTGCTGTGTTTTATGTATAAGGTCGCAACATAAAACTGACTCCATCTGTGCGTAATTGTTGTGTGGTTATGGGATGCTTCTTTTGTGTCTTTTTGCAAGGATTCGTACTTTTTCTGTGAACCGATGAAGATTACGTTAATTCGAATTTGTTCAGGCAACTTTAATTTTGGGATTCCATTTGCAGATTTGTTTGATTTAATTGAAATGGACCCATACACGAGGTTTTACCCGTAGCCGCTATTTTAGGCTGACTCTGAAGGCGTTACTTTGTATCAGTCTAATGTTATCTAATACAACGCATTCCTAGTTTGATTATATAGAGTATAGACACTAAAGACTGTAAATAATTTTAAAATGCTCCAGCCATCTGCATAAGTTTTTTTTAAAAGCATTGTGTTATGTTGGCCATTTATACTCGTGTACTGCATGTCAATATTGTGTCTTGCTTTTCTGATAATGTTTCTATTATTCCACGTTGCTGAGAAACCTGAAGTTGGAGTGATCAGGAGAAGGTAAGTCTGTGGTTTATGTGCTTGTAATATGTTCTGAGTTCTGACTTGGTTCTCAGTTAGTGTATTATTTTGGTTTTGATTTTTGATCATATGTTGTTTGGGTGAATCATTTACAAGGTCTACAAAGAAGGCGTTAAGTTGGTCCGTGGGAAGGCTTTTCCTTGGCTAGATTGATGGAACATTTTGTTTGGGACGGACCGTGCAACCGGCAATGGAGCGGTGGATGTGGGAGATGCAAGTAATGACTTGCAGCATACCTCTAAACAAGGTGGGAGCAGCCGCGGACGTGGTGCCAATGATAGCCGCACTCCCCGTACCATAGACATTGATGACGAAGGAGATGATGCCACTTCAATTACCCCACCGAGCGTTGATGCCGTTGAATCAAGGAAAAGTACCAATAAGCAAACTTTAGTTGAACAAGTTGATGTTTTTATTGTCTGGACTACTTTTATATTTATGATCTATTGTAATTTAGTTGTGAATTGTGGTAATGCACACAACAATCAGTGATGGTGTGTGTTTGTAATTGGTATGTTATGTCTGAATAATGGTGGCAAACTTTTGATTGGAAATTGTGTTGTATCTCTCTTGAAAAGTTAATTTGTAATTGTGTTCTCTCTCTCTTGAAACACAGATATCTCTCTGCCCTGGTAAATTGAAAAGTTAATTTGATAGAAAGTGCATGAGGGTAAAATTAAAAATTGAATTTTAATTGAACTTAATTTGTCATACCAAACATTAAATTATGAAAGTACAATTAAGGTATATTAATGACAACTTCCAATACCAAACGCTATATTAATTTTTTCAATACAACTAAATATCACTTAAAAAGCCCGAATAATATTAAGTTAAATTAAGACAAAATACGTACCAAATGTTAAAATAACAAGCATCTCTCTCTCACACACACACACCCATGGGTATGTTTGAATATTGTGGTTCTTATGGTTCTTACTTCTTAGATATTTATTAGAAGAATAAATGTCACACTTTCTTTGATGTACTATAGCATAAATTGACACCCTTATTTGTATATTTTTACTTAACTCCCCATTTTGGTAAAATATCATATAATTTTTACATAATATAGTACTTAAAATACCTCTCAAAATATGTTGTATAATTTTCACAAAATGTAGTACTAAAACGTTCTAATGTAGTATTTATATCCTATTATGTTATATAATTTTATGGGGTATAAAGTAAAAATATTCCAAAATGATGGGAAGTTATTTCAAACTGCCCCCTTATAATAAATAGATAATAATCTAAAATAATAAAATAATTGTTGAATAATGTGATTGACCTTACTCACCCCCAATTAGAGCTCATCATGGTATCAGAGCAGGCTCGATTCTAGGTCTATCTCTCCAGCCCGCCAAATGTTTCAATTCCTGGCTTGCGGATGTTTTGATTTGCACGATGTTCACGCTCTAGTTTGCCGCACATTCAGCGGCTCTAGGCGTTCAAATAATTAATGATATGGAGTTCAATATATATATAATGGTTTGAGGAAGAGGGCTTGAAGGCATTTTACACAAGTACAAAAATAATTGAAATACAAGAAAAATACGAGGAAGAGGGCTTGAGGGGGTTCTAATTCCAACTTTATTTATCTCGCAGAAAACTTGGTAGGAAAGCATGGTTAAAAAAAAAAAAAAAACACATGCACACTTCATGATCACTTCGTACAACTTGCCCATCCAAACTACATACAAATGGGTAATTCTAGCCTGAGCCTGGCTCGGCCAAACCGGTGTAATGAGGGGGCGAGTGTTTTACAATTGCCCTGTGATTGGTGGAAAATTTAGGGAAAGTGACCAATCAAATGGCGAGTGTAAAACACACTTGCTCTTTAATTGGTTGGGGTTCGGCCGAGCCTGGTCTGGGCTAGAATTTTCCCAAATTATGGGAAGAAATGAAATCTGTATATACATATTCGCACATGCCATAGTAATACAGACATGAAGTTTTCCTACATACTATGCCTTGGTCACCGCATTATCTTTGGTTGAAGCAGCAACGTGATGTTTAAGGAGAGGGGCACTCATATCCTCGGACGAAGATACAATGTCGACATCATAGTCTTCTGGTTTGTCGATATAATCTTCCTTTACCTTCCCCCACATCACGCTATAAAAACCCAATGAGATAACAGCTGATCCAACCAAACTGCAAATATCAGCCAATTACTTAATTAGTCTATATACAGATAACTGGAAGTCATTTGTCACAGATTTTCAGAAGGTGTAATCTAATAGTTTGACGCAATGTTAGCTGAACTAAGGGTATTGTGCTCGAGTCTTTAGGACGCATCTATTATTAGTAGGGATTAGAGAGAGTATTATCTTACTCAATTTGATTTGAGCCTCGGCCAAACTCATCGCCCAAGAATCAATACAAGTTATTAAAGCCTAAAGAATCTCATCCTCTCGTTCTTGAACCTCAGCGCTCAAGATCACCTTAAGTATTTTGCACTATTCACCATAAATACTTAAGAACTCAATTTAAGAAAGGTAACTCTTCCACACTTTTTATCTTCTAATTATCTAATTTGATCCTTAAACTTTCCACAGACAACTTGGATTAACTTGAACGTCAAAAAGTATATATACCCAAAAACCTCTCAATGTGGAATGTGCCCATCAATGATCTATTCAAAATTTCTCTGGAGGGATCTTTTGGCTCTCTCTCTCTTTAGAGGGCCTCGTCGACACATATTGGTACAATCGGTTGCGTCTTATCAATAACCAAAAAGAATTTATAGGACAAAAATAAATAAATAAATAAATAGGTTTACCTTCCTACATAGAGACTATCGCTGAGGAAAATGACGCCAAAAATGGCTGCAATGGCAATCGACAATGGCCTAAACATTGCTACATAAACTGGACCCTTCACGTGCAATCCCCATGTGTGGATGAGAAGACCAAAAGCAGATCCAATTATACCCTGACATATGTACAAATTAAATTATTAACTACTCTAATTCAAGAATAATCCCACCAAACTTTTAATTATTTATTATTTCACATATATGACTTCTCAATTTTCATAACATCTTCCATAATAGAGAAAGAATGCAGTAGTTATTTAACTATATTTGCATATAGTTATTCAATTATTATAACAATAAATAAAGTAAAACAAAAAAGTAGAAAACCAACGGTCTCTCACCGAATACAAGACCGACACCAACTGGATATCCGCGGGAACTATCCACGAACTCAAATTCGGGTCAGATACGATACCTATGGGTAGGGCCACGCTGCAAGCGAATAGGTTGTAGAAGAAGACCACAGCAAATTCGGCTGGATATTCATTTACAAATTTAGTCTGCCCAACAACAAAATATTTGTCGTTTCATTACACTGATTTGATCAAGCTAGTGTCAGGTTAGAAACTATCCGAGTAAGTAATGTGTTGTACCTGCAGGATATACCAAAAGGAAGTGATCATGTAGCTGGTTGCCAGAAGTGCACCACCTAGGACCCAATTTGATTGTCCAGAAGTATCTGTGATAATAGCATTCGATGAAATGTTTAGTTTCACATGAGTATGTGCGTTGATGAGGACTGGGCCCTTGTAGAGCACTACGATGAAAGCCCCTGTTATGGATAACAAAGTGCCTATAACTTTGGCCTGACTGCTTAAGCTTTTCATTTTTAGCTTTTCCATCCTGATCACATTCAGCAACAGACGGATTATGGATTGCGGATATCATGACTTGTCTAATTAACCAAACGATTTGAACAAATTATTGGAATAATATGCGAATTCCACCATATATATTTCGTATTATATTAGGACTCTTCTTGCTTAACTTTGATTGGACTTTTCACCACTCTAACAACGTGTTAGTTTCTCATTTGTTCTGAAATCCTTTTTTCTCTTGCTCCACTCTAATTTATTTACTATTATAATTATTTTTTATTAATACTAGTAGCTCTGCACATTTGATATATGTATAAATAAAAAATTATTATTATATAATTATGTAAAATAATTTTTTTTTATTAATTATATTCATTATTACAGTATAAAATACTATCATATTAGTAGTTAAAATACAAAATATAAGTTGAAAGTGATAAAAATTATATAAAAAGAAAAGAAAAAGAATTAAAGTGAGAAGCGAAAAGCGAGGTTAAAAAACGTGTTAGAAATATAAAATAAATAAATAAATAAGAGTGCAACAGATATGAAAGAGTCTAATAAAGGAAAGAAAAAATATTCTCTAGTTTAATATAATAGTATAGACCCTTATTATAAATTTATTATAGACCCCTTATTATCTTAATCGATTTATTTATTTATTATAAATTAATAACTATATTAAAAATAATTATAAAATAAATATTAAGAAGTAGAATTAAAATTTATTATATATTTAAATAATATTAATTTCTTAATTGTACATCCTTTGGGAATCTTATATCGTGCGAATTATTCGCGCTTGCCTACCGACAAACCATAAAGCAAAAGGCATTATATTAATTTGAGCACAGGCGGAAAAAAATTAAAAATAATAATAATAACTTCATAATTAATGCACCACAAGTCTGTGACTTTAATTCTTTTTGTTGTTGTTACTTCTAAAGCGACTTAATTATATATGATCCATACAAAATATAAGAAAAAAATAATATCAAAGTACAGTTAAGAAAATGAAACCAAGACTTACCATCATCATCATTATTATTATTATTATTATGAAAATTTATGCTCGATCTAATTCACCTCAAAACCTTTGTCTTGTATCTATTAATTAACATATGGTTTATTATTATTATTATTATTTGTGATTTTAAAATTAATAGTAAAGGATAAATCTAGTGTACAATTCAAATTAATAATAAGCACCTGAATAGAATGGCAAGGAAAAAGGTCGTAGCAGGAGTGAGATTGCTCATGGCCGAACCCATCATTGGACTGCTATACGCGATGCCCAAATATCCAGCTAATTGTGAACCACACCTGCAATAATTAAATATATTTTATAAATAATTACAAGAATAATCGTAATTAATCAAGAAAATTTAATTAAGTTGAGTACCCGAGTGCCCCAAGCACAAAAAATTTGCCAACCAGAAGCGGGGTGATTGGAGGAAGCACTGACTTTCTGCAAATCAGATTAAACCTAAAGTTAAAAAGATAAAAAAAAAAGTACAAAAACAAAAAAAAATATAATTCTTCCATATTTGAAGATATATATATATATATAGGAAAAAGTACCTGTGGAAAAGGTAGGAAAGGGGAAGAAGAACAAGGGCAGAAATGGCGTAACTGTAGACCATGAAAACATGGTAACTCAAACCCTTTAATACGGCGGCTTTGTAGACGGTGCTCAGCCCCACGTTGGCGAACTCCACCGTCACCATCGCCGCCAGTGGAACCAGTTCACGGTGGAGATATCTCTGCCACGCCATCTCTCTCTCTCTCTCACTCACTCTCAATCTCTCACTCGCTGTCTCTCTTTCTCAACTGCGGTCTGGAACTCCAATAATGTTATCAGGTGAGAAACTATATATTTTTTTTTTGGTGGAAAGGTGAGAAACTATATATGATATGGATGGAATTGAACCGTTGCTTGCTTTGGGGGTGTACTACTTATTTACGTTTTTTATTCCAGACACACACTCATCTTTTAAAGTTTAATATACTTTGATTTTTAATTTTTGACTGGTTACGTCTAGCCTCCTAATCTTAATAAAATATCAAATTTAATTCCTTTTAAACAATGCTAATAAAATGTCTTGGGAATATTCTTTTAAGATAAATTTGGACATTTGATTTCTCTTCTCAGAGTCTATATACCGCAATTGTTTTTCTCTCTAAAAAACGAACAAAACTTATATTCTATTCAATTTGATTGGTCATTTGATTGGTCTGCCCTGCATTATTTTTGATCCGTGATTCTTCCTTCATTGATTGCCATTGGGATGGGGCTTCTAATTAAAGGGAATCCAGGGCCTTTTGGGGCGGGTGGTGTTATTCGGGATAGCAGGGGTGAGATCTTGGGATAGTTTCGAAACTATCGTTATGTTCTTTATATCGATAATTTCAATTTGATGTATAATATCAACACATCTAATTTGTACAGATTTGTCATTATAAATCATATCTAAATTTTGGTAAAAATATTTCACAAAATCCTACTAAAAATGAATTAAGTATAATATTTTTAAAAATTAATAAAACAATCATATCAATTTAAAAATTAAGAGAAAAAACACATTACATTCTAAAGGATAAGAGGCGTGTGGATTAGCATTATTTTTTAACAAGTTAAATTTTTTCTAAAATACTCGGTTAAAACAAAAGCATCTCTTTCCAATAGTTTGGGGGGTAAGTTTAGTGGTTATCCAGTATCCATCTTTCAAATCGAAGAATAGTTTGGGATAGGTTTAGTGATTATCCAGCATTCACCTTCCAAACCGAAATTGTCAAATACGCTCTTTATCCTATATAAGTTAGTTTATAGGTTACTGAATAATTAAGGAAAAGTAAACCACAAAAAACATATAGAAAAGAATATTTTGGATCTGATATTCGTTTTTCTTTTTTTATTTTTTTCTTGAGAGCTGGATTTGATATTCATTGGAACGTTTATTCATGAATAACGCCTTCAGAAATATATGTAAATTAAGTATTCATCTTGTTTGGTGTCAGTATCCGTATATCATATTATAGACCATGATTTGAGGGGTTTATGTAGGTGAATAAAAGTATTTATCTAACATTTACATTAAGAGTTATATGGATATAAATCACCTGTATTGATGGGGTCAAAATACGCTCGTCCCCGTTTTGACACGTGGCACCTCAGGGACGATGACACTTGTCTCTCTAAGATTGCATCAGACATACACGAGCACTCGGACTCACAAGCGCCAATATCCTTCAAGAACACGTGCCGTCTCCGCTACATATGCACATGACTATCACTACCGCTCTCTCACGAGCGCCATTTACGTTACATGGCAAATGTTTCAATCTATCAAGGGAGCCCTCTTCGAGCGCTGCATTCCCTCAGAGTGGTTTTTCCCCTCCAACTCCTTACACAAGCCCTGACCTTCATCCCCTAGCGGATTTCTTGGCCTCCAAGGCTTTTGGTTGTCACGAGCGCGCTCTTAGGCCCTCGTCACCAACCTCCCAAACGGCTCTCTGACACATCGTACATGCCCGCGCACCTACCACTGTTGCCGACACTAACTTTCAGTAGCTTTTGCAGAAGATTCCTCCTAGGTTTCTCTCTCGCAACGCCACGTGTTAGGGCAACATTCGGTCAGGACCACATGTGGCAAATGAACTAAGGGTCCCTGACCCTCAACTATAAATAAACAGAGTCATCTCCTTCACTGTAAGCAACCTCCCTTACTGCAACTCGTACTCAGCTTACATTTCCTCTTTCAGATCTTCATCTGACTTGAGCGTCGAAGAGCCAAACTGGGTATCACCCCCGGTTCCCCCAACTTGGCCTTCTGACTTTGTCTGTGTGTTTGTCCTAGCAGGTAGAATCCTCATCTCTTTTGGCGAACTTTTGTTGGCTTTCCCCTTCAAACAAATTCTAAAGTGATCGAACTCTGTAACCCATATTCAGAACCCATCATGTATTATTTGAAATGGACGTAAGAAATCTCCTGTTATAAAAATTCTCTGCTTTTTAAATTTTGCAAAAAAAAAAAAAAATTATGATCGGCAATTGCATTCTATATATACTCAGTTGTGCAAATATTTTTTAGAAATTGTTATTTTTGTATTTATATGCACAATCTCTTAGTTTTTATAATTTTAATTTTTATCCCAGTATTTATAAAATTTCTCAAATAGGTCCTAAAATAATTTATTTTAATATGTATTTTTTTATTCATTAATTTCTCTTAATGTATTTTCTCCACCAATTTTTGATTTATATCTTTACTTTTATCTTTTGCTTCCCAATAAGATTTATTGGACGATTTTTCAAATAATATTTATTTAAAAACAAGTTAAAAATTTAGAATATTTGTGAAAGGATTTAATTTTTTGTTACGGGCGAGTTTTCATTTTCTTTAACAATTTTTCATTCAAACACCCATGAGGCAGGCACAAGTTATGGGAATTAAGTGTAATATTTTTAATGAAATTTTGATAAAAATATAGTTATTATAACGATTATATTCCTCTTTTAGCTGTAATTTATTAATATGAATTAATTATTTATTTTATTATTAATGTTAAAATAAAAAGTAAGAATTGATTTGTTATAATTAAATAGCAGTTAAAAACATAATTAATAGTGGTAACTTTATTGTCAAATTTTTTTTATTTACTTGGTATAATGAAATAAATTACTAATTAAAAAATTAGAAGTTGAATTATTTTTTATATAGATATAAGTTATTGCTAATAATGATTAAGTAATAATTAATTATAATCATTTTTTTGGAGAATTTCCGAAAAATCCCCAAGTGGGGAATCAAATTTTTGTTTGCTCCCCATTTTCAAAAAAAATTTCGTTTGCTCCCCAGATGAGAGGCAAAATTTTCGTTTACTCCCGCGGATATCCGGTTCGTGTATATGTAATAGGAATTTTTTTTATATTTACATGAAAATTTTAACATATATATTAAAATTAAAAAAAAAAAGGTTTTTTTTTAATAGCACCCATGAGTAAACAAAATTTTTTTCAACTCATGGGTACTATTAAAAAAAAAACCTATATTTTTTTTAAATTTGTAATATATATGTTAAAATTTTCATGTAAATATATAAAAAAAAAAAATCCTATTACATATACATAATTAGCAAAAATTTCAATATTGAGTCATTTTAGTTAGATTTTGATTTGATTTGAATTTATAATTTTTTAATTTAGTAACGACAATTTGCAGCTTGAATGCATGGTATAAATTGTAGTTTTGTCGGTAAGTGTCTATTATCAAGTACTAAATTTTATAAAAATACTTA
Source organism: Lantana camara (assembly GCA_037501455.1). NCBI lineage: Eukaryota > Viridiplantae > Streptophyta > Magnoliopsida > Lamiales > Verbenaceae > Lantana > Lantana camara. Next base: position 2,300,605 of record CM074858.1, on the reverse strand, counting down.
TTTAAGTAAATTAGAATAATATATTAATTAAAATAAAATTTATTTAATAAAAAAAATACAAGTGAATTTACAAATTAAAACTAAATATATAAAGTTAAATAAAATATGAACAAAGTATATAATCAATCAGAATATAATCGTCACTGATTACATTTAGCTAATAGAGGAATATAGTCAATCACACTAAACCCCCAAAAGATAACATTGGAATAAAATAATCAACTAAAGTTAACGGAGGAGATTTCTGAGTTACGTTAATAATTTTTAAACGAAAATAGGGATTAAATATAATTATTTATTTTTTAAACGAAAATAGGGATTAAATATAATTACTTATTTTTTAAAAGTGGTGTTTATAATTTAATTTAAATAATAAAATTATAATTACTCTATTTAATACGAGAGGTATGGAGTAATTAACGTTTTAACTAAATAACCAAATCAACTCACTTTTAATCGAAACTTCAAAAATAAATTAAAATAATGAATTCGTGGAGAGAGAGACCCACGACTCCACGAGTTTAGTAAAGGTTCAAATAAACATATATACTAAATACTAATGACCTCGCACATGGCTTTGGAAAAAAAAAAAGAATCTTTCAAAATTCGCGTGAGCAGAGTTTTATAAAAAATAATAAAATAGTATAATTCGAAAATGCTTCACGCAAGTTATAATAAAATATTTTATAAATTAAAAACTAGCGTTAGTTTGAATGAAAATTGTAAAAATGTAGAATTTCGCTCGTACCATACGCGAGTTATAATAAAAAATTGAATTCCCCCACTAATATGTTATTTTATGAATCCGTTTCCAAAAAAATATTATTTTTAAAAGATCATCAATTTTTTATGGTATTTATATCTTTCATTTATTTTTTTTATATTTTTTTCTAATATTTTTTTTTATATTTCACTTTATTTCTTTGAATTTTTTTATTAAATACTTTTTGTCCAATTTTTACTTATTTTCATAAAAAAGATAACAGGTGTGGCTCAGACAACTTTAACATTCTTGTATTTATTTTTATAAAATATAGAATTTTATGCTATTTTTTAAAATATAAAATTTATTTTGTATTTTCGATATTTAGTTGTACCTTAGAATAAAGGTTGCTTGTTGAAGCTCAGATTCCCCATCTTGTTTGTTTTGAAGCCCACCAACCAATGCCTATAGGGCTAAATAACAAAAGTACTTGTGGACTGTGGTTCGCTATTTTTTTGGTTCTTAGATATTTTATTAGTAGGACAAATTTCTTCACTTTCTTTAATGCATACCATAACTTAATTTGACACTTGCAAATTTAAAAATAATGTTATTAAATTATACATTTTAAAATTAGATTCATCATAGTAACATATATATTGCAAAATTACTTATAACATGATTACTAAATTAATAATTTAAACTAGAATTAAAAAAAAAATACTACATTAGTAGAGAAATAATTAATTAAGAAAAATATTAGGAAGAGATAGGACGCTTAATTTCTGACTTTATTTATCTCGTAAACAATTTGGTTGGAAAGTTCAATGCCTTCTTGTCCAAAATCTATCTATATTATTAAGTGTCATAGTCGAATGTGGTGTCATGCACATGCAGTCTTGGTCTCTTTTCTTTTTGTTTTTTTTATTTATTTTATTTTATAACTTTCATGTCATTGTAACTTCTTTTTTTTCTCTCATTATTTCTACTATTTTTTTTTCCTTTCTTTTTTATATTATTTTTATCTCTTTTTACTTTTATTTTTAATTATTAATATAACAATATCTTTGATGGTGCAGAAACTTGTGAAGGATTTAAACACCAATCACTTTAGAATTTGTATGTAGGAGGGAAGACCATCACAGGCGTGAGGGCCTCAGGATCTGGGTTTCCTTTTAAGCGTGGGTTCTTCCAGCTAGGATAACACCAAGAGTGCAAGTATGGGGTAGGTGCAGCTGTGGTGATAGGATCAGGAGCTTAGAAGGATCCGGAGGAATAATGCCCAGAAAATGTGTGTGGTGTGTATGCAGAGAATGACTTGGGGGAGAAAGCATGTATTCTTCCCTATTTATATGTTAGGGGTGAGGGTAGAAGGGTAAATTGACCGTGTGGTCCCAAACCTGTGTTGCCCTAACACGTGGCGGCCCGTGGGGTCGCGAGAAGGACGTTTCTGAAAAGGAGGCGGCGTGTCAGACGCGAAGTGCGCACTACCTTTGTGTCAGAAGTTGTTGGCGAGGGTCGCGCGCGTGGGAAAGGACCCAGGCTGACCCCACTAGGGCTCAGATCCGCCATGGCAAAGGTGGGTCACGGCCGAGCGGTGGTGACGCTCGAAGAGGGTACGAATGGGTTCCCCGTGACAGATGACCCTTGAGCGTCAACTCACCGAGCATCTCGAAGAGCCCTCGCGGCGCTTCCCCGAGGGGGTAACCCAGGGGACCGGGATGTGAGCAATAAACCTGTTAGCTGGAGCCCTTGGCCTGAATAGTCGTCCGAGGCCCGAGGGTCTATAGCAATGAGCAAGTGAGTGGGCTGGGTTAACTCGCGAGCCCATTAATGCGAGCGTCCTATCCTCCAGCCAGCAGGTGGTGACACGTGGACGGCTCTGATGCAGACGTGGTTTTATGCCTCATCAATCTTATGCTATTTATTTATCGTAATTTAGTTGCACATGTGGAATTGTTATAAAAATATATATTAATAAAAAATTATTTTAATATATTTTAACACTTTTTTTTTTTTTTTTTTGAAGACAACTGCCCACAAAAGTGGGCAACAGACACCAAAGAAGCTAAACAGCAGCAGACATGTCCATTTGAATATAACTATACGCTACAGCGGGGACATTGAAAACACCAAAGCTGGCCGGAGCCGCATGTCGGGCTAGCGTGTGAGCAACGAAATTCGTCTCACGCGGAGAAAAACAGAAGATAATAGACTCGAAACGAGAGGAGAGGCTACCAATGTCCATCAAAATATTACCAATGGGAGAGTTGTCTTGGTCATGAAGCCCAATTTTCTCAATGAGGTTAAGGCAATCCCCTTCGATCGTCACTTTCGACCAACCACGTGTGGCAGCGAGGCGGACCGCCTCGAGAGCAGCCAAAGCTTCTGCCGCTTCCGGGGTAAGCAAGCCCGTCCTCCTATCCATAAACCAACCAACACAAAGCCCTGCGGAGTCCCGAGCGACAATCCCAATACCAAATTCCTGACTTTCCGAGAAGATAGCGCCATCAAAGTTTACCTTAATCATACCCGCAGGAGGTTTTTGCCAACGGGCTGGAGGGGCAGGCCTACGCGGAAGGCTTAGATTAGAGTTTGCTTTCTCATAGTAGCATGAAAAATCAAGGATAAACCGAGAAAGACCATCGGGAGAAAGAGAATCTGAATCCATGAGCTTGGAATTCCTGTTCCACCAAAAGGCCCAAATGGTAGTGAGGAAAAGCCCTCTCTTGTTAGTCTCGATTGTCTGTAGAGCATGGAGGAGCCAATCAGAGATGCTTAAGTGATCATGTGAAAGAGCTGCCTGGGGTATAAGGAGGAGCGCCCAAGTTTGCCGAGCCATAGGACAATGGAGAAGGATATGGAAAATGTCTTCGCCAGAAGAACCACAAAACGGGCAAGAGAGATCTGTGGATATACGCCGGTGTCGAAGTTTGGTGGCAGTTGGGAGGCTGTCGTGGGCCACTCGCCAAGCAAACAGGAGAACCTTAGGAGCAGCCCGTGTATTCCATATTTTCCTCCACAAACGGGTGGAGACAGTAGATGAAGATGAGGCATTCATGCGATTCTGAAGATCGATAGCCAAATGATAAGCACTTTTGACTGAGAAGCGTCCATTTCTGGAGAAATGCCAGATGATTTGGTCGGATCGCCTACTACAGCTGAGAGGGATGCTAAGGGCAAGGTTGACCTCATCTTCGGAAAAAAGGGAGCGAAGTAAGGGAATATTCCAAGCTGGCTGATCCGGTAAAAGAAGGCTCGAAACCCGTAAATCATCATCCGTCTGAGGTGGCCTGCAAAGAGGCCGAAAGGAGTGAGGGCGAGGAAGCCAACGATCCTTCCAGACTCTGATATTGCTCCCTGAGCCAACTCTCCACCGAGAACCAGCCTCAATTAAGAATCTACTCCCCAAGATGCTACGCCAGGTAAAGGAGGGTGAGCGGCCCAATCTTGCATTGAAAATGTCGCCATCCGGAAAATAACGTGCTTTGTAAATGCGGCTAAGGAGGCAGTTCGGGCGCGTAATAAGGCGCCAAAACTGCTTAGCAAGGATGGCATTGTTGAAAGCTCTGAAGGAACGAAAGCCAAGACCACCCGAATCTTTACTACGACATAACTTATCCCAAGCAATCCAATGGGTTTTGCGAGAATCCTTATTATTCCACCAAAAGTTGGAAATCATCGAGTCTATCTCTCTAAGAAAAGAGTCCGGTAACCGAAAACACCCCATAGTATAGGAGGGGATCGCCTGAGCAACTGAACGGATAAGTACCGCTTTCCCAGCTGAGGACAAGAGCTTCTCAGAATATCCTTTGAGTTTCTTCCAAATTCTTTCCCTTATGGAATTAAACACTGTAGTTCTCGAGCGACCCACCACGGACGGTAGGCCAAGATAAAGATCAAAGCGATCAACCAGCTGGACACCAATACGAGAAGCAAAAGCCAATCTATCAGAATGTGGGACATTTCTGCTGAAGACAACCGAAGACTTCTGATAGTTAATAACTTGTCCAGACACTAATGCATAGTCATTTAGGGCTTCAATAATGCAGTCCCTAGCTTGTGCAGAAACTGAACCACAAATAAGGGTATCGTCAGCAAAAAGAAGATGAGAAATGCTCGGGGCCCCTCTGAAAATCGAAATCCCTTTGAGATGACCTCTCGCCTCCTTCTCCCTAAGAATGCAACTTAGAATTTCTGCACATAAAAGGAAAAGATAAGGAGAAAGGGGGTCCCCTTGCCGGATTCCACGTTCCGGGGTCAGGTGACCGAAGCTCGAGCCCTCAAGAAGAAAAGAATATGTAACCGTAGTAATGCAAGACATAATAAGGGAAATAAAACGGGTAGGGAAACCAAACCGGATAAGAACTCGTTCCAGGAAGTGCCATTCAACGCGGTCATATGCTTTGCTCATGTCCAGCTTGAGAGCAAAGAAACCCTCCTTTCCCCTGTTCTTTTTCTTGAGAAAATGATTAATTTCAAAAGCTATAAGAACATTGTCAGTAATGAGACGAGAGGGGATAAAAGCAGATTGGGAGGGGGAAATAATACGATCAAGCAAAGGTTTAACACGATTCGCAAGACATTTAGAAGCAATCTTATAGACCACGTTGCACAAACTGATTGGTCGAAATTGAGTGATAACATCAGGCTTTTGACACTTAGGAATCAAAACAATGTAGGTAAAGTTAAAATCTTTAATAAATCTATCGTGATTAAGAAACTCAAGCACACAAGCAATCACATCTTTACCCACAATATCCCAATATTTTTGAAAGAAGAACGGGGGAAGGCCGTCGGGGCCGGGGGACTTTAGAGGATACATTTGAAACAGAGCTTTTTTTTACCTCCACACCGTCGAACGGAAGAAGAAGCAGCTGACACATCTCCTCATTGATACGTAGTTCAAGAAGGCCAAGAATCCGGTCAAGGTCTTGCTCGGAACACAAGGAAGCGGAAAACAGATTACTAAAGTAACGGGAGATAACCCCCTGGATGTGATTAGGGGATGAATCCACAACGCCTGTTTCATCTCTGAGACCCTCAATAGAATTTGTTTTAGCTCTTTGCGTCGCCTTGGCATGGAAAAATCTAGTGTTTTTATCCCCCTCAGAGAGCCAGTGAGATTTAGCTCTTTGCTGCCAAATTATTTCTTTCCTTCTGTAGAGTTCAGCGAGAGTAGCTCGGAGAGAATTTTCCAGATTACGTGAGTCAACAGTAATAGGACCATTTCTGATATTGAGAAGAAGGGCTTCTGTTGCTTTGATTTCCTTTTCAATATTCCCAAACTTTTCCCTTTTCCATTTAATCAAACCCACTCGACAATTAGAAACATTTTCCAAAATCTTTTCTTGAGGATCAGAGGCATTTGATTTATTCCATAAATTATCAATAGCTTGTTTGCAATCATCAGCACGGGCCCAAGCTGCCTCAAAACGAAAGGGACGCAGGCGGCGAGGTTGTCTAGTTGGGGAATGCCCGAGGTTAAAACAGATAACATGGTGGTCAGAGTTAATGGTGCGAATGTGAGAGACTCGAAAATGTGGAAATCTGTTCCTCCAGGAAGGAGTCGCAACTGCACGATCCAATCTCTCACGGATGGTATAAGGGTAGGGGTGGTTGTTGGACCAAGTGTACCAATCGCCGACAAAACCCAAGTCATCAAGGTTGGCAGAATCAAGTGAGGAGCGAAATGCATGCATGAGGGACGGATTTCTGGGATTCCCACCCTGTTTTTCTTCTGCACCAAGAAGTTCATTGAAATCTCCGCAAACAAGCCAATCCTGGCAGGGGTCACGACTGAGACGGGAAATGAGTGCCCAAGACTTCCACCTAAACTGAGCGTTGGGTTCTCCATAGAACCCCGTGAAGCGCCATGGTGGGGAGCCAACTTGATCGTGAATCAAAACATCAATATGGTACTTGGACATACTTTGGAGTGTAACATCAATATCTCGTTTCCATAATAAGGCCAAACCGCCTCCAATGCCGATGGAATCAAAATTTACACCAAACCAATCCAAAGAATCTTTCAAAATTTCGATCCTCCTTTTCTTGCAGCGTGTCTCCGAAAGGAAAACCACTGAGGGGTTATTTGCCCGAATTAGATCGAGCAACTCTCTTGTTGTCGAAGGACCCCCCAGCCCTCGACAATTCCAGCAAAGGCCGATCATTGTGCTCGGCGGGGCTGCATTGCAGCCTCCACCGTTACATTGGATAAACCTGCAAGAACATGGTTCTGGCAACCTTTCTTGGTTGGATTTTCAGGGGTGGGCTCGAGATTTGAGGACTGGAGTTTACGTTTGCCACTTTGTTTAGGTGTTCGGATGGGAATTGATGGGGATGAGGTATGGGTTTTACGTTTTTTCTTGGTTGTGATCGGTGTCATGGCGGAAACGGGGACGTTGAAGAGCTTGTCGAGAGAAGAGGAGTTTTCCTGTTGGTTGATGTTCTGGGTGAAATGGGTGGAGTTGATATCCATGGAGATTATCGGTTTGTTGATTGGGCCACAGGAGTTGGACAAGGGGCTGCTAATAGAAGTTGGTGAGTTATTTGTTGATGGGTTGATAAGGGGAGAAATTGAGTGGGCCGAAGGGTTGGGAGTTAAATTAATTTTGGTGGTGATGGGCTCTTTGGAAGAATGGGCTTCAATTGTTATAGTATCATTAATTGGGCTGATCTGATTTCCAAGCCCATGGGAGATGATTGAGTTTGTATTAGGGTTAGGAATAGCTTGAGTGTCTGAAGAAAACATGGGTTTAAAAGTTCTGCTGGCTGCGGCTGATAAGTCGATGACAGAATGGTTTGGTTCAGAATCTGTCAGGGCCAGAAGAGTTTGACGAGGTACAGGAATGGTAAAGCTTACCTGGTTGGTGGGGTTGGTAGGAGAAGGTGGCGGGTTATCGAATGTGTGGAATTACTAGTATTAGGAAGAGATAGGACACTTATTTTCTTTTTTCTTTTTAGAAAAAAATGGGTCAAGGAGACCGTAGAGTTGTTACCGAAATCCCCACCTCATTTATAACGGCACAAAGCAACGAGAATACAACTGAGAGTTCCAAGCAATACATTAACTAAGACAAACATACAGAAATTTCCACGAAAGTAATTAGGCATGAATTATTTCGGGCAAAATTCACAAAGATCCCAAGAAGTCCCATTCTAGGACGATAAAGGCCATCTCACAGTTTCGACAATCGAATTAGTAGTCAAAATCTAAGCAACGATATTCAAGCCAACCACCAGATCCAAAGAAAGATTCAAACTGACCTGGAACAATGGTTTATTCTCAATTCGGATGGACTTGGGATAACTACTTAAAATTCGATTCGAACTAATTCTAAGACCCGACAATAACAACTATTATTTTTCCACCTATCACATGATAAGTGTAAAATACTCGTCAATACAAGAGAGAGTTGATTCAAATGGTTAAAAAAATTCTTTTTTAGGTCAATGACTCAAATTCGAACCCCTCTTATCACTTTTTTTTTTTTAACACCCCCCCCCCCCAGTGGCCAGAGGGATTCGAATCCGATTCATTGCTTTCGAGAAAGAACCCTCAGATCACTTGGCCAACCCCTGTTATCACTTGAGGATTTGTGTTTAAAAAGAAATCACTTTAAAATAAAAAATAAAAAAATGTAAAATATTCATCTATGGTATACTAATATGACCAAACTAAGTTCGGACTAAACTTACCTGTTAATCGAGAAATGCTTATAAGCTTCACCTCTCACCAGTGCTCATTCAAACTAAATCCAAATTACGGAAAGAAATCTATATATACATATCCGCACATGCCATATTAATACAGACATGAAATTTTCCTACTATGCGTTAGCAGCTGCATTATCTTTGGTTGAAGCAGCAACGTGATGTTTAAGGAGAGGGGAACTCACATCCTCAGACGAAGATACAATGTCGACATCATAGTCTTTTGATTCGTGGATATAATCTTCCTTTATTTTTCCCCACATCACGTTGTAAAAACCCAGCGAGATAACAGTTGATCCAACCACACTGCAAATTCCAGTCAGTTAATTAATTAGTCTCTACGCCGATTTCCTTGATAAACGTTAAATTAAAGTTAACTAGAAGTTATATGTCATGTTTTTTTAGAAGGTATAATCTAATAGTTTGGCGATTTATTAACTGAACTAAGGGTCTTGTGCTTAAGTGTTTAGGACACATCTATTATTGATAGGGATTAGAGAGAGATTCACATACTTTAGTAATACGATTTAACTCGAATACAAATAAATGTAAATGATATATGAGTATTATCAGACTCAATTGAACTAGAGCCCAACGTGGCACTTAAGCCTCGGCCAAAACTCGTCACCCAAGAACCAATACAAGTTATTAAAGCCTAAAGAATCTCATGCTCTCATTCTTGACACCTCAATGCTTAAGATCACCTTAAGTATTTTGTACTATTCACCAAATATACCTAAGAACTCAATTTGAGAAAGGTAACTGATCTTGCACACTTTGTATATTCAATTATTTAATCCTTACAACCTTCCACAAACAACTTGGATTGATTTGAATGTTCGGAAAAGTATACTGAGAAACATCTCAATATGCCCATTAATGATCTATTCGGAATTACTCAAGTCGTAAACTCTAGAGAAATCGTTCGACTCTCTATTCAAAGGGCCTCATCTGACACATGTTGGTACGATATTGGTTTTGTCATATCAATAACCAAAAAGAATTTACAGAGAGTCAAAGCGGTGACTATCCACGAACTCAAATTCGGGTCAGATACGATACCTATGGGTAGGGCCACGCTGCAAGCGAATAGGTTGTGGAAGACTGTAGACGAATTGTTTTCATCTAATTAAAATGTGACACGTATAAAATTAAATATTAATTATCAAATTTAATTCATGCTATTTTTATATTTTTGGATAAATACTAAATCAAAATCCATAAAATATTTAGATAGTTGATTTAATTGATAATTTTAATATTTATTTTGGCAATCAAATCAACTATGGACGCGTGTCAAAATTGAAGTGTTCCGGCGAATCAAATCAAGCCTTGCAGTTCAGCTGGTTACGACCAATCAAAAGAAGACACATGGCATGTTTCAATACGTGGACCAATCAAGTCAAGACATGTGGTTTATTTATTTATTTTTCTTTGATAAATAAATAAATAAACTTGATATTATCCCTTTAATAAATAAATTAATTAATTAAGGGATAATTATCACAAATTTCCACCCTACGCCTATAAATAGAAACATTCTACAACACAACACACACAACTTAGAGAAGCAAAGAAACAAGCCACAAAGCACGGAGAAAGAAGCTCTCAGGTGTTCTTCAGAATCTTCAACGGCGTTCTTCGCAAAAGTCAGCATCAACGGTGTTCAATCCGGCGTCAAGGCATCGAAGTGGTGTTTTGGCGTTGCTCGCCTCGAAGATCGAAGCGAGATTCAAGGCATTCTTTGCGTTCTTCGTGGAAACCAACCAAATCAAAGTCGCCGATCCGCAACAAGGCGTCAAGTCCGCGAATCAGGCGTTTTTCTCAAATCAAATTCGAAGGTGCTCCAAGCGTGTTCTTTGAGAAAACCAACAAACTGAGACGTTCAATCCGCAATCAAAGCATCAAATCCAAATTTCGGCGTTACTCCTCAACAAAGTCAAATCAAATTCAAATGTGTTCATCGGCGTGTTCTTCGGTGTTCATTAAATCAAGGCATTTAATTCGCGATCAAGTCAAGAAACCCGCAATTAACGTTTTCAGAAACAAATCAAATCCAATGGAAGATCGAACCCCCGAAGTCAACGAAGGAGTTTCAAACCTTCCGAATTTCAGCAAATTCCTGTAAGAAGAATCAGATGAACAAATAGATATTGTATCCACAAATTCAAATAAATCAATAAAATTCATTTGTGATCATTTTTCTTGTGTTTAATTATTTAATTAACAAGAAATTGAGTTACAAATTTTGGCACGCCCAGTGGGACCATCTCTACCTCTCATCTCCTCCTACTCAACAAACTTGAAGCACGAAATGGCCAACAACAAGATCGTCGATCTCGAGGCTATCATCTCCAAACTTGTTGTCGAAAGCTTCGTCGTTGTAACAAGAAGTATGTCGAAAGCTTCGTCGTTGTATTTGCCCCCAAATACATCATTTGGGCATTTAAGTACCTGATTTCGGGGTTCGGGTACGCGATTCTTGAATTTTTATACAACTATGGGGAGTTAAAGGGAATTTGGCTTGTCATCTAGGGAGCAAATGAGAATTTTTTTAAAAATTAAGAGTTAAAAGAGAATTTTTTCAACTTTTGAATACTATTCATAGAAAACCCCATTATAATTTGCATATAAGTGGGCACATTTAGTCAAAATTACTTTTAAGGGACAACATCTGGAACCCTTTGGGAATGGTTCATCGTGCGACTTATTAGCGCTTGCCTATCGACAAACCATAAAGCAAAGGCATTATATTTGAGCACACGCGGAAAACAATTAATAAAAAAATAATAACCTTATTAATGCACCACAAATCTTTGACTTTCAATATTATTATTATTTTCTTTATTATTATTGTTGTTGTTTGGTCATAGGTGTAATCTCATCTAAAGTGACTTAATTATAAGATAATTTAAATTTGACACTACAAACTATACAAAATATAAGAAAAAAGAATATCAAAATTGGTTAAACCTATATATAGTAATGAAAATGAAATCAAGACTTAAATTATTATTATTATTATTATTTGAATTAGGGATTTAAAAATTAATAATAAAGGGTAAATCTACTGATAAGCACCTGAAAAGAACGGCAAGGAAAAAGGTAGTAGCAGAAGTGAGGTTGCTCATGGCCGAACACATCATAGGACTGCTATACGCGATGCCCAAACATCCAGCAAATTGTGAACCACACCTGCAATAAACCTTCTTAATTAAATATATTTTATAAATAATTACAAAAATAATTCCTAATTAATCAAGAAAATTTAATTAATTTGAGTACCCGAGTGCCCCAAGCATAAAGATTTGCCAAGCAGAAGCGGGGTGATTGGAGGAAGCACTGACTTTCTGCAAATCAGATTAAACCTCAAGATAAAAAGATAAAAAAAAAAGTACAAAAATAAAAACCATAATTTTTCCAGATTTGAATATATAATATATATATATATATATATGATCGAGCCAAATCTCTGCTTGGAGTCCGATCGAGAGGTTCGACACGACCACTCTATTTGTTGAGGGGAAACGGCCGTCTGACTACTCAAAATCTGCACAGGTCGAAAACGTGAGCCTCGAGAGCAACTCGGGGAAGGTGGGTGTGAGACCCGGGTTGGCACTCCGACGCTCAAGTCAAATTCGATGAAGAGGGTCGAAATAATTGAGCGGTGAAAAGAGTTTGGTGAGAAAACTTACCTTGCAATAAATGAGGAGGGACTATTTATACTGTGAGGAGAGAGAAGTTACCGCCTCGACGTGTTGGCGCGGGAAGCTGACAGGTGCCCCACTATGACCGTGCATTAAATGCGTGGTCGGCCACTCCTTCCTGCTAGTGGAATAGTGCGCTGGCCGGTCGAGAAAGTTGGGTCGATCACAACGGCCTGGAGGTCCGACTGTGGGTCGATGGTCTACGCGGTAACTTATGTGGGGTAAATGGGTCTTCAAGCGTGATGGTCGAGAGGCAAACTCCGACGGGGCATGACCTTCGATCATACACGTGGAGCAAGGTGATTTGCCCAACTCGACAGCGGGTACATGCCACGTCATAAGCCCCCCGAAACATCATCTGCTAGGGCTGACGTGGCAGTGATGTTTCAAACCCCAAGAGTGGGACCCGCTGTAATCATTGCGTCGTTTCATCTTCTCGATTCCCGCCCATTTTCACCCTTATAAATAGTCCCCTCTGTAAATTCATTTGTTACTTTTGCGAAAGAGAATTGAAGAGAGCTCCGAGCTATTTTCGATCGATTAAGCGTCCGTTGTGTGTCGAATTTCTGGGTCGCTTGTTTTAGAAGAGGACAACCTTCGGATCTTCAGACAACAAAAGGTAATACTTTCGATCTTTTGCTCGATCTCCTTTCTCTGTGCTTTTTTACTTTTATTTTCGATCGCTTCGAGGGAGAGGTGTACCACTTCCCTCTTCGAAGGCTTCCTCTCTCTCGATTTGTTCGTATCCGACCTAAATAGTAAAACATGAATCCATCATCGTTGTAGGATATCAACAAATCGAGCCGAGGCTGGCCCTAAGGGGATGGAAGTGGCAGCCACAAGCGTGGGATCGAGTTCGGGTTCCTCAGAGTCGAGCTCAACATCAGATTCAGGGGCGACTGTGGAAACAAGGTCGACGAATCCCCAGGGTAGGGATGAGAGCGTCGAGGTTGTGGAGGTGTCAGAACCGTTACCCCGAGGTCGAATCAAGGGAGGTAGTTGTACCTCGGGTATCAGGGGAGGTGACATCCACTTCCTGTCGACTAGAGGAAGAGGAGGAAGAATAGGAGGAGGAGGAGGTGGAGAACCTCGAGCCAGAGGGTCGGCTAGTGAAGGACCCTCGAGCCATTACTTGTTCAATATCGGAGGAGAAGTTTGGGGAGATCCAAAATTGGCTATTTGGAGGTGCCCCGGAGTATAGGGGCTATCGGGTGATAAGGCCCAGGGTCGGAGACAGAATGACTAACCCGCCAGAAAATTGCATCGCGATCAACTATTTGGCGGTTAAGAATGGGTTTAGGGTGCCCATTTCCGAGAAGATGATCGATTTTTTCAATACCCTTAGGATTAGCCCTCTGCAGTTGATGCCCAACTCTTACGCAATGGTGAATGGGTTGAGGGCCATGTTGAAGTGTCTGGGGATGAAGACCAACATATACTGCATTTCCGAGATCTTCCAGGCTGGGTTAACGACCGAGAGCTCGAAGTCAGGCCCGGGATATATTCAGCTCCAATCGAAAAGTAACTACCGGGTCGTTAGGTCGCCAACCTCATCGAACGGGGTAGGATGGAAACAAAGGTTTGTTTTCATCGAGTGCGAGAAGGGTTAGCCCGGTCTAAAATATCCGGGATGGAGCTGGGTCCCTCGAGCGGACCTTCCGAGAGGGCAACCGGGCTGGCCGAACACTTTGATGGCAGCCCTAAGGATGTTGGGAAGTGTGGAGTCGGAAGATATGATCACTCCACAGTCGATAATCGAGTTAGGGCTCGCGCCAGGAGTTAAAAAGCATTTCGACCCCGGTTCCTCGAACAAATCCCTCGAAGCACCATATATACTTGTCTTTTGTTGCTTTCTCTTCCCCTCTTTTTTTTTTTTTTTGTCAACTTTGTGATCGAATACCTTCTTTGTGCAGACCAATACATTATGTCGGCTGCTTTGAACGCTAGGAGGAAGGAGATGGTCGAGTTGAAGAAAGCGGCCGAGAAAAAGAAAATGCCTCCGCCGACCCAGGCGGAAATTTCGGCTGCGACCGACGCAACGTTCGATGCACTTCCGGTTGTCCTTTCGATGAGGACAAATGAAGCCCCTGAGAAGAGGGGAAGAGCCCCGTCGGGGGTCGAAGACCCAGAAGCCCCCCAGTCCAAAAAGAAAAAATCCAAGGGCCAAGCGGAGTCTGGGGTCGGAGGGGACAAGAATAAAGGTCGAGAGAGGACCCCCCTACTCTCAATGCCACCGACGCTTGGTCCGATTGTCGAGGTCCTAGCCGGAGATTACTCAACCCCTCCGAATCAGGGTCGAGGGGCCATTGTGCCTCGGAATGTGGCCAGCATCTTAGCGAGGGTGCAAAGGCCGTCGATCGGGTCTTCAGCGGCGACCGCAGTGCCATGGAAGCCCAGTGACGAGGAAAAGAAGATGTTCTTTGACTACCCGGTCCTCGAGGAACCCCACTTTCCCTGTAGCCTTTCGAGCATCAATGAGAAAGGCGAGCCAAGACGGATCTGGACTGCGCCCAAAGATTACAATGCACTCGGGGCGTTGTACAGTTCGATCCAAACGACGACCGATCACAAGGAAAGAATGGCGCTCTCCGACGACGAGATCGAGGCGTCTTGGGTCCAAAAGTATTTTGCTGTAAGTATGCTTGTAAAATTGTTTTTCTTGTAAGTGTACGATCGAAGTTGCTGATGATCGGTAATATCTTGCAGTTGGGTCAAGATTTCTTTCAAGTGGCTCGAAGGGGATAGGTCCACCGGCAGTTGAGGACGAGGGCTGAGCAGCAGGTTGAGAGGATGAGGCTCGAGCTAGAAGAAAAAGACAAGAAGTTGGCTGAGGCCAACAAGGATAAGGAAAAGCTCGACCAGAACCTCCTGGAAGCCATCGAGAATCTTTCGGAGGTCGAGAAGAAGCTGAAAACGGCCGAGGCTCGGGTGACGAGGTCGATCCAAGAGGAAGCCGATGCGAGGGCTCGCGGTTTGGCAGAGGGTGCGAGGAAAGGCGCAAAGTTGGCCCTGAGTCGATGCAAGAGGGGGTTGGCAGAATCCTTGAACGACCTCGTGCGTCGAGGCGTTTGTAGGTTCATGAAGTCCAAAGCCTATGAGAAGGCGGTGTCGATCGCTAGCTTCAAAGACGTCGAGGAGGGCTTCAACTTGTGCCTGGCTCAAGTGCAAGCGGCCAAGTATCTCCCAATGGATTACGATCAAGAAAAAGTCGGCCTGTTTCAAGATGATCCTCGCCCCATCGACCCGGTTACTCGACATCCTACTCCCGAGCCAAACTGGGATGATGACGAGTTTGGTTTTGCTGTGAAACTGGCTCGATCTAGGGCAGCGGGGGAGCCGGACGAGATAGTCACTCACGAGCTCGATCTTGACGCCTCATTCGACCCGAAAGACATGTGCCCAGAGTATTTTGGGGATGGGACCATTGTACCGATCGAAGAGGGAACCGAGCCCTAGGCAGCCGAGAAATGAGTCGGAGAGAATGGACTAGCCCTATCTCTGTACTCGGAAGTTTCTTTTTCAAAGTTTCGACTGTTGGGGTCGGACTTTTGTAGTTGTTGGCTCGAGATTCATTTGTAAATAGGTAGGAATCTGAGCGTTTGTTGCTCCCGTTTGAAAAATTCAAATTTGTACCAAGAGTGCGATCGAAAAGTTGTAATCGAAGCACTTATTTTAAATATATTATGTAAGTTCTCTTCTGAGTTTTAATGAATGTTCTTCAAGTATTCTCTCGAATTCTTTGATGTTTAAACTTTTGCATGTTGATCGATATTGACAATCGAGAAGATGTTGAGGCAAAATGCTCTAATCTTTCGGAGTACATAAAACTTTAATACGGGCGTCGTATAACACAAGTACATGATCGAATAACATGAGTGTCGAAGGACAAGAGAAAACTTTATTAATTCATCGACCAGAAAATTTACATAATTTGTTTACTAGTAATACTTCTTCAAGTTGTGAGCATTCCATGATCGAGGCAGTGGTTGTCCATCAAGATCTTCGAGATGATATGCTCGATTCTTGCCTATTTCGACAACACGGTAGGGTCCTTCCCAGTTAGCGTCAAGCTTGCCCACATGCTTAGTGACTTCAACCTTTTTAAGGACCAGATCTCCGACTTGAAAGTGAAGGGGTCGCAAGTTCTTATTGTATGCTCGAGCGGTTGTGGCTCGATATTGTTGCATCTTCATGTTTCCTTTTTCTCTGGTTTCGCTGATTATGTCGAGATCGAAAGCCCTTAGTTCATTGTTTCGATCGCGCTGGAAGTGCGCCACTCGAGGAGATTGGTGTATAATTTCGGCTGGAATTATGGCCTCTGAGCCATACACCATGGCGAAGGGTGTTTGACCAGTTGGGATTCGAGGGGTGGTTCGATATGCCCAAAGGACACCTTCAAGTTCATCGATCCAATGGCTCTTCTTTGCTTCGAGTCGCGTACATAAATTCTGTATGATAGTTCGATTGGTAACATCGACCTGTCCATTGGCTTGAGGATGTCCGACCGAGGTGAACCTTTGACTGATCTTGAAGTCCGAACAATAGGCTTTGAATCTCGAACTTCGAAACTGGGGCCCGTTAACGCATACTATGAATCGAGGTACACCAAATCGGGTGATGATGTATTTCCAAAGGAAATCTTGTAACCATAGAAGGTGATTTTTGCAACTGCTAAGGCCTCAACCCATTTAGAAAAGTAATCGATCGCCACAATGATCAACTGCCTTTATCGAGTCGCTATCGGAAAAGGGCCAATTATGTCGATTCCCCATTGCTCAAAAGGCCAGCATGACTCGATCGGAATCATGTCTGCGGGGTGTTGATGGGTCAAATTGGTATGTCTCTGACAACGATCGCATTTTTTCACAAACTCGAGCGCATTCTTGCGCAGGGTAGGCCAGAAGAATCCGGATCAAGATACCTTCAGGGCGAGGGACCGCCTCCCGGAATGGTTTCCACATGATCCTTCATGGATTTCGGCCAAGACTTCTCGACCCTGTGACGGCCGGAGACATCGCTTTGTTGGACCGATGGATGATCGTTTGTATAGACGACCTTCCTGGTCTAGCACATAACTTAGTGCGTGCTGTTTGAGCCTTCTTGCTTCGATCGAATCCTCGGGTAAAGTGCCATCTTGTAGATACAACACTATATCATCGAGCCAACAAGGCTCAGTCGAGTCGATGGAGTTGATTACTGGAGGAATAGGGTCGATTGATCGAGCGGGTGATGTCATGAGGGTTTTGGTCCGATCTTGAGTGCCTAGCGATCCACTCGCAAACTTACAAAGGGCGTCTGCTCGAACGTTCTCTTCTCGAGGAACTTATGAAATTTCGAATTCTTCAAATTCGGAGATGGCCTTTTTGACTAAGGCGAGATATCTGATCATGGACTCCTCCCGAGCCTCATATTCGCCAGTGACTTGACGGGCGACCAACTGTGAATCGGTCAAGACTTGAAGTTTTTTGATGTTTTGTATTTTCGCAATTTTCAATCCTGCTAAAAGAGCTTCGTACTCAGCCTCGTTGTTTGTTACAGGATATTCGAGAGCAACGGCGTATTCGATCTACTGCCCGTTCGCGTTGGCGAGGGATACCCCGGCCCCTACCCCAAAAGCGGTCGAGGAGCCATCGACCGATAGGGTCCAAATGGTTTGATCGCTCTTTGTTGTCGAGTGAGGGTCCTTCTCGACCAATAAATCGGCCAAGATCTGTACCTGATACTCCATCCGGGGTCGATACGTTACTTCGAACTGTCCGAGTTCGATCGCCCACTTTGTGAGTCGACCTGAAACTTCTGGTTTATCCATGACGGTCTTCAACGGTTGATCGATGAGGACAATGATGGGGTGTGCTTGGAAATATGGTCGAAGCTTGCGGGAAGTGTGGACTACTACGAGAGCAAACTTTTCGATCTCGAGGTAGCGCACTTCTGGGCCATGGAGAATCTTACTCACATAGTATACAGGGAGATGTTTCCGATCTCGAACGGTGACAAGTACCGAGCTGATCGTTTCCTTCGACACGGCCAGATACAGATATAAAGTTTCCCCATCGATTGGTTTTGCGAGTAAGGGTGAGGAAGTTAGATATTTCTTCAGATCCTCAAGAGCTTGGTCGCATTCGGGGGTCCATTCAAAGTCTTTGATGTTTCGTAAGATCTTGAAAAATGACAAGTTCTTCTCCGAGGATCGGGCAATGAATCGATTGAGTGATATGATGCGACCAACTAGCCTTTGTACGTCGCGGATCGAATTGGGAGTCAGAAGCAGTTGTATAGCTTTTATCTTGGCAGGGTTGGCCTCGATCCCCCTCTGGCTGACCATGTACCCCAGAAATTTCCCACCATCGACCCCGAAGGTACATTTGGCTGGGTTGAGCTTCAAATTATATTTTCGGAGGAGGTTGAAGGTTCTCTTTAAATGGTCGAGATGGTCAATGGCCTTTTCACTCTTAACCAGCATGTCATCGACATATACTTCGATGGTATCGCCAATCTCCGACTCGAAGACTTTGTTCATCATTCGTTGGTACGTCGCTCCTGCATTCTTGAGCCCGAATGGCATAACCTTGAAACAGTAAATGCCATTGAAAACTATGAAGGCAGTCTTGGGGTTGATCCTCGATGGCCATGAAAATTTGATAGTAGCCTTGGAAAGCGTCCATTATGCTCAATCGTTCACACCCGGCCGTGGAGTCAACCAGTTGATCGATCCGTGGCAACGGATAGGGATCCATCGGACATGCTTTATTTAGGTCAGTGAAATCGTTGCACATTCGTCACTTTCCTCCTGGCTTGGGTACAAAGACAACATTGCATAACCATTCGACGTACTGGATCGGCATGATATATCCTACATCGAGGAGTTTGTTGACCTCGACCTCGATAATGGCATTTCGGGAGTCGCTCAGAGAACGTAACTTTTGCTTGATCGGTTTGTAGGATGGGTCAACATTCAGGTGGTGTTCGATCACTTTCCTGTCAACTCCTACAAGGTCGGAAGCACTCCAAGCAAACACATCGAGGTTGTCTCGGAGGAATTGTATGAGCATGCACTGCTCTTTTCCCTTTCGACCGGCTCCAATACGTGTAATTTTTTCTGTCTGCCCTGGAATTAGTTGAATTTCTTCAGCTCTTCCGTGGGCACGAGCTTTTTGTCCCCCTGTTTTTTTCTTTTTGCAGCATGAAAAGAACTCATTTTCTTTGAGTTTTCTGGGTCGACTGCCTCTGGGTCTACAAATTCATCTTTGATGATGGGATCGTCAATAATGAGAGGCACATGCTTATCTGTGGAAGTTTTAGGCTTATCCAAGAAGATGGAATAACAACTCCAAGCGGTCGATATATCGCATCTTAATTCCCCGATCCCGGCTGGGGTAGGTAATTTTACCATTTGGTGATAAGTGGATATGACCGCTCGGATATCGATAAGACCTGGTCGACCAAAAATGATGTTATATGCAGAAGGCATTTCGACGACCAGATATTCGATCTCTCGTGTAGCCCGTCGGGGCAATGTGCCCATGGATGTGATCAACCGCACTCGACCTTTGGTATAAACCTCCGCACCTCCAAATCCTGTAAGAGGGGTTCGAATGGGATCTAGAAGCAATTTATCATGTAAATTCATGCGAATAAGAGTCGAGTAAAGGATAATATTGCTTGAACTTCCATTATCTACCAAGGTGCGAGATACAACAAAGTTGGCGACGTCGAGCGTGACGACCATAGGACAGCTAGGTGCCTTGCTCGATCGTCCCGGTACATCGATTACATCATTTTCGCTAAACACTATCTCTTCATTAATCCAGGCGTCTTCTGGTCTAATGTGCATAACTTCTCGAGGTCCATAGAAGCTTTGGGCCGCTGCTCTCCGTGTCTTTTTCCGAGTGGACCTTGAGTCTCCTCCAGAAGGCCCCCCCAAGATCATGTCAATCCGGCCGAGACATGGTCGGTTATGCGGGTCACGCTCTGTTGGAGGCTTGGCTTGTCGTTGCTTGGGTGGTGACCTATCGAGATGGTCTCGATTCCGAGCATTGTCATCCATCTTCTTCACAAAATCTTGGAGATGACCTCCCTTGATCAGACGTTCGATCTCATCGCGCAATGCATTGCACTCGGAAGTGTTATGCCCCTTCTATTGATGAAAGTTACAGAATTTGTTGCTCTCTCGAGTCTTGGGAGTTTCTCGCATCGGTTTAGGTTTTTTCAGAAGAGCTGGATCGATGACATTGTAAATTTCAACGAGCGGTCGCGTCAACTGGGTGTAGTGCTTCCGAGTGATGGACCCTGTGGGTGCTTCGGTCTTGGGACGGACGTCTTGCTTGATGGGTCGATTGACATCTGTTTTTCGACCGGGAATCGGACTCCTCTGGGAACTTTCTAACTCTTCAAGTTGCATCCAATCGCAAGCGGCTTCTTGGATATCTGCTAAGTTCTTTGGCTTTTGCAAGAAAATATATCGAGCGGCTTCGATGTTGACCAGAGCCTTGTGAACAATGGGTCTCAAAAGGTCGATGCTCGGTTCTTCTGTTTTGACCACTGCTTGTGAAAAACGAGTGAAGAAATCACAAAGTGATTCGTTAGGGGCTTGTTTGATGGTGTACAAGTAGGTCGGAGGTAGCTTATCTCCCATCATGGCAGAGAATTGAGCCTTGAACCGATCCACCAGGACTTTGTATGTAGGTATGGATCGAGGAGGGAGTCTCGAGAACCATTCCAGAGCTGGGCCGTCAAGAGTTGTGACAAAGATCTTAGCCCAAATGTTAGGTGAGTGACCGAACATGCTGAGCTGCATCTCGAGGTGTGACACATGCTTTTCAGGATCGGTCGATCCTTTATATGTAGGCAACCCAGTGGGGATCTTTTCGTCGGTGGTGGACTCAATGATTGAGTCACAAAACGGAGACTGAGCTTCTCTTTCGCTGCGATATCTCCATGGTCGGATGGGTCGTGGGACTGACGGTGTGCGTCGGGGTGATCTAGATCATTCACGCCGAGTGGAGCGTGATCGGTGGGGAGAATGACAATGTGATCCCTGGTTCTCAGTCTTATGTCGACTATCCGAACGACCTGAACGGGAAGGTATCTGATTTCGAAGGTCATTTAATCTCACAATATGCCCTCTGTTTGATCTCCGGATCTGACTAATTCGACCGTGGGGCCCGAGTCGACTGAAGACTCCACTCGAATTGTGGGGGGATGAATCATGCTGGGAAGGGCTTCTTTCCCTTCGAGGTCCACACCGCCCGCGGTCGTTGTTTTTCCCTTGAGAATCAGATAGTCGAGATCTTTGTCGGGATACACCTTGTCCTTGACGACTGTCATTGTGATGTATTCTGGTGTCGGTGGGGGTCCTAGAATCGACCTCATCATCAGGTCGGAACGACAATCGATCTTGAACTGGCTTTCGGGCACTACCTTGAGCGGGCAATGGTTGCTGATGCAGAAGTTGAGAATGTACATTTTGCCCGATTCCAGCCCAATATCCGACAGGTGGTTGATACTGAATTGGATGTAGGTATCCGGGATGGTTCACCACGGGTTGGATGATCTCCACCGGTCGAGTCTGGGGGCACTCTGGCATCCGAGGTTCCCTTCCTTCGGCAGCTGCGAGCACAGCTTCATCCCGACAAGCTTTTAGGTATTTATCTAACTCGGGCGTCGAGTAGACTAGCTGTGGTGGGATGGTAGTGGGCGCAGCAATTTGCAGAGGAACCTGAGGGAAGACTTCCCGACCACTCTCATCGAATAAACGGTTGCTGGTGATATTGTGGGTAGTCTTGTTCGATGGCTTGATGTTGCGTTTTCCACAGACGGCGCCAAATGATCGAGCCAAATCTCTGCTTGGAGTCCGATCGAGAGGTTCGACACGACCACTCTATTTGTTGAGGGGAAACGGCCGTCTGACTACTCAAAATCTGCACAGGTCGAAAATGTGAGCTTCGAGACCAACTCGGGGAAGGTGGGTGTGAGACCCAGGTTGGCACTCCGACGCTCAAGTCAAGTTCGATGAAGAGGGTCGAAATAATTGAGCGGTGGAAAGAGTTAGGTGAGAAAACTTACCTTGCAATAAATGAGGAGGGACTATTTATACTGTGAGGAGAGAGAAGTTACCGCCTCGACGTGTGGGCGTGGGAAGCTGACAGGTGCCCCACTATGACCGTGCATTAAATGCGTGGTCGGCCACTCCTTCCTGCTAGTGGAATAATGCGCTGGCTGGTCGAGAAAGTTGGGTCGATCACAACGGTCTGGAGGTCCGATTGTGGGTCTTCAAGCGTGATGGTCGAGAGGCAAACTCCGATCGGGGCATGACCTTCGATCATACACATGGAGCAAGGTGAATGGCCCAACTCGACAGCGGGTACATGCCACGTCAATATATATATACATATATATATAATAATAATTTTGGCAATTTTGGTTATGTTCGTTTCAAAATTTGCAATTAATTCCTGTAAGTTCTAAAATTTTCCAATTGATGTCCGAATTCAGACTGCGTTGGCTGTGCCTGATCAGACCGAGCCAGACTCTTCTTTGTTTGAGTTGCTCCCACACACGCAAACTGAAAGATCTCACTTGTCCTGGATTGGAACAAGTACATAGAGATCTTCATGGGTCCGTAATCATCCGTGCCCGGCTTACCGACCGATAAGATCTCTGAGATTGACTAGCTAGCTGGGTTGGTTTAACTATTATTTTTTATTGAAAAGGAATCAGCTGTCTAAACGAATCACCTTCTTATAGGCTCTGCTGGACGATACGACATTTTCATTCAAATATAATTATATTTTTTATTTAAATTTTCTTTTATTAGACACGTCACATTTATAATATTTTTTATATACAAGTTAAATATTTTTGTCATGTCATCATGCCAATTAAGCAAAGAAATGAGCCACGTGGCCAATTCCGAACAACTAATAAATTTTGCTGCCAAAATGGGACATAAATTGTATAGGACTTAATTGCAAATTTCAAAACGGATAGCACCAAAATTGCCAAAATTACAAATTTATAGCCTATAGGATTTAATTGTAAATTTTAAAACGAACAGGATTAAATTACCAAAATTGCTAACTTATAGGACCAAATTTGCATTTTGCATATATATATATATATATATACATATGGATTCTGAGTGGGAGAAAGTACCTGTGGAAAAGGTAGGGGTGTCAAAATGTGACCCGACCCGCCAACCCGACCCGACCCAACCCGAAAAATATCAGGTTCGGGTTGGGGGTTTTCGGGTCGGGTTGGAATCGGGTCGGACCCGAAAATGAGAGGCCGGGTTCGGGTGGGTTTCGGGTTGACCCGATTCAACCCGAAAAACTATGCGGGTGACCCAACAACCCGAACCCACCCGACCCGACCCGACCCGACCCGATAAATTTTTAAAAAAATTATTTAATATATATTTAATATATTTAAATTATATGGTGTATTATAATTAGATAAAAATTTATGAAATGATAATTGGTTTAGGATTAGATATACTTAAAAAATAATAATTAATTTGTTATTTGAGAATAACGTGATTTATAATGTTAATATTATATAATTTGTCTAAATTATATAATTTTGTTAATTAAAAAGACATACATGATTGTAATATGATTAGAATTAAACGGAGTTCACGGGAAAAAAAAAAGATGTATTTATTTAAACTTAAATAATTAGAATTGCATTATGATTAGTATAGTAAAAAGTATATTATTCGATTTAAATAATTATTACGTATCTAATTTATATTTTACATAATTGCCCTATTGATTGAATTTTATTAAATTTATATAAATAAGAACTTAAATAGAGTTGATATAACAATTAATTATAATTACACTTAGAATTAGATCTTAATTAAGATTATAAACAAGTTTTTAATGTGGGTATAATTTATTAGAGTTAGATTTAGAATTTGATTAAGATTAGACTTGTAACCAAATTTCTATCCATAATTAAGTACTTATAAAATTTCAATAATAATTTATAATACATATTGGTTTACATAATTAACTTAATTAGACATTAGTGAAATCATTATTGTAAGGATATTTTGGCGACAAAAAAATTCCAAAAATTAACTCGTATTTTTATAATATAATATAATAGAATATTAAAATAATGGTTAGTAAAATAATTTTTTCTATAAACATGTGATTATCATTTGAGAATAACGTGATTTATAATGTTAATATTATATAAGTTTGTCTAAATTATACAATTTTGTTAATTAGAAAGATATACATGATTGTAATATGATTAGAATTTACCAAAAGTTTACGGACAAAAAGAGATGCGTTTATTTAAAGTTAAACAATTAGAATTTCATTATGATTAGTTTAGTAGAAAATATATTATTCGATCAAAATAATTTTATGTGTCTAATTTACATTTTACATAATTGTCATATTGATTGAATTTTATTAACTTTATATAAATAAGAATTTAAATAGAGTTGATATAAAACTTAATTATAATCACACTTAGAATTAGATCTTAATTAAGATTATAAACAAGTTTTTAATGTGGATACAATTTATTCGATCTAGATTTAGAATTTGATTAAGATTAGACTTGTAACCAAATTCCTATTCATCTTACCTCATCTCACCGTTTTTCAACCTGTTCGACCTATTTTGAACTCATTCTACTTGTTTTAGGTTCGTTTTTTACCTCTTTACCCACTTTGATCCATTTTACCCATTTTGAATCCATTTTACCCATTTGGATCCAATTTACCCATTTTGGATCCATTTTACCCATTCGGATCCATCTTACCCATTTTGGATCCATTTTACCCATTCGGATCCATCTTACCTATTTTGGATCCATTTAGATCCGTTTTACCCATTTTGGATTCATTTTATCCATTTAGATTCATTTCACACATTGGGATCCATTTTACCTATATTTATCCATTTTGAATCCATTTTACCCATTTGGATCCAATTTACCCATTGTTGATCCATTTTACCCATTCGGATCCATCTTACCCATTTTGGATATATTTTACCCATTTTGGATTCATTTTACCCATTTTGGATTCATTTTATCTATTTAGATTCATTTTACCCACTTGGATCCATTTTACCCATTCGGATCCATCTTACCTATTTTGGATCTATTTTACCCACTTTGGATCCATTTAGATCCATTTCACCCATTTTGGATTCATTTTATCAATTTAGATCCATTTTACCCACATTTACCCATTTTGAATTCATTTTACCCATTTGTATCCAATTTACCCATTCGGATCCATCTTACCCATTTGGATCTATTTTATTCATTTTGGATCCATTTTACCTATATTTACCCATTTTGAATCCATTTTACCCATTTGGATCCAATTTACCCATTTTTGATCCATTTTACCCATTCGGATCCATCTTACCCATTTTGGATATATTTTACCAATTTTGGATTCATTTTACCAATTTTAGATTCATTTTATCTATTTAGATTCATTTTACCCACTTGGATCCATTTTACCCATTCGGATCCATCTTACCTATTTTGGATCTATTTTACCCACTTTGGATCCATTTCACCCATTTTGGATTCATTTTATCTATTTAGATCCATTTTACCCACTTGGATCCATTTTACCCACATTTACCCATTTTGAATTCATTTTACCCATTTGGATCCATCTTACCCATTCGGATCTATTTTACTCATTTTGAATCCATTTTACCCATTTTGGATTCATTTTATCCATTTAGATCAATTTTACCCATTTGGATCCATTTTACCCATATTTATCCATTTTGAATCCATTTTATCCATTTGGATAACCCATTTTGGATCCATTTACCCATTTGGATCTGTTTTACCCATTTGGATCCATTTTACCCATTTTGGATCTATTTTGTGCATTTAAGTTCATTTTACCCACTTGGATCCATTTAACCCACTTGGATCCATTTTACTCATTTGGGGCCGGGTTATTCATTTTGGATCTATTCTACCCACTTGAAATTATTTTACCCATTTTGGATTCATTTTATTCATTTAGATTCATTTTACCCACTTGAATCCATTTTACCCACATTTACCCATTTTGAATCCATTTTACCCATTTGGATCCAATTTACCCATTTGGATCCATTTACCCATTTGGATCCATTTTACCAATTCGGATTTGTTTTACCCATTTTGGATCCATTTTATCCATTTGGATCCATTTTGTCCATTTTGGTTCATTTTACCCACTTGGATCCATTTTACCCATATTTTACCCATTTTGGATCTATTTTACCTACTTGGATCTATTTAACCAAGTTGGATCCATTTTAATCAATTTTATCCATATTTTACCCATTTGTATCCATTTTACCACTTGGATGTATTTAACCCACTTGGATTCATTTTACCCATTTGGATCCAATTTATCCATTCTGGACTCATTTTACCTATTTGGACTCATTTTACCCATTTTGAATCTATTTTACCAGTTTGGATCCATTTTACCCAGTTTGGATCCATTTTACCTTTTGGATCCATTTTATCCAGTTTGGATCCATTTTACCCAGTTGGATCCATTTTACCCATTTTGGATCCATTTTATTCATTTGGATCCATTTTACCCATTTGAATCCATTTTACCCATTTTGAATCCAATTTACCTACTTGGATCCATTTTAATCAATTTTATTCATATTTTACCCATTTTGGATCCATTTTACACATTTGGATCCATTTTACCCACAAAGGGACAATCAAAGTAACGCAGGCTAGAGACTACAATTCTAACAAATTTGTGGGCAATCATTATTGTAAGGATATTTTGGCGACCAATAAATTTAAAAAAAAATCCAAAAATTAACTCGTATTTTTATAATATAATATAATAGACTATTAAAAAAGGGCTAGTAAAATATTTTTTCCTATAAACATGTGATTATTATTTGAGAAAAATGTGATTTATAATGTCAATATTATATAATTTGTCTAAATTGTATAGTTTTGTCCATTAGAAAGACATATATGACTATAATATGATTAGAATTAAACGGAGTTTATGGACAAAAAGAGATGTATTTATTTGGACTTAAAGAATTTGAATTGTATTATGATTAGTTTAGTAGAAAATATATTATTCGATCTAAATAATGTTTATGTATCTAATTTTTATTTTACATAATTATCTTATTGATTGAATTTAGATAAATAGGAATTTAAATAGAGTTGATATAGAACTTAGTTATAATTAAACTTAGAATTAGAACTTAATAATATTTATGTATTAATTTTTTTTATCATATATTAATTACAATTATGTCAAACCTTACAAACTATATATTTTTATATATTGTTACCAAGTTTTAAAATACTTTAAACATAAATTAGAATTAAAAAATAAAAATAAAAAAAAAGAAAAATAAAATCGTTTCGGGTCGGGTTATTTCGGGTTGGCCGGGTTATCGGGTGACCCGAACAGTGTTCGGGTTGGGATTTTCGGGTTCAAATTCGGGTCGGGTCGGGTCGGGTTCGGGTTGAGAATTTTCATGTCATACCCATACCTCAACCCGACCCGAACCCACCCGACCCACCCGAATTGACACCCCTAGGAAAAGGTAGGAAAGGGGGAGAAGAACAAGGGCAGAAATAGCGTAACTGTAGACCATGAAAACATGGTAACTCAAACCCTTTAATACGGCGGCTTTGTAGACGGTGCTCAGCCCCACGTTGGCGAGCTCCACCGTCACCATCGCTGCCAGTGGAACCAGTTCACGGTGGAGATATCCCTGCCACGCCATCTCTCTCTCTCTCTCGCTCTCACTCTCACTCTCACTCTCACTCTCTGTCTCTCCCTCAACTGCTTGATTTGGAACTCCAATAATGTTACCAGGGGAGAGTCTGTGATATGGATGGAATTGGATTTTTGCTTGCTTTGGGTGTGCACTAATTATTTACGTTTTTAGTTCAGTGTTATAGTGAACCGCACGCATCTAATTCTAGACACACACTCCATTTTTTGGGTCTACGTTTGTTCTCCTAACAAACAATTTGGTTGGAAAATTCAATGCATTCTTATTCAAAATTGTTTAGTCAAATCCAACTAATTATATGAAAAATGTATTACATTTATTAGTGGATATGTTATACTCTTCACCTCTCACCACTTGCTCATTCAAACTACATCCAAGTTATAGGAAGAATTACTCTATACATACATATCCACACATGCCATATTAATACAGACATGCATGAAGTTTTTCTACTACGCCTTAGCAGCTGCATTATCTTTGGTTGAAGCAGTAACGTGATGTTTAAGGAAAGGGGAACTCGCATCCTCCTCCGACGAAGATACGATGTCAACATCATAGTCTTGAGATTCATCGATATAATCTTCCTTTATTTTCCCCCGCATCACACTTTATAAACCGAGCGGGATAACACTTGGTCCGACTATACTACAAATATCAGCCAATAAACCTTAATAAATGTTTCGAAAAGGTGTAATAGCCGTTCGACACTATATTATTTTAATTAGGTTTGCTCCCTTCCCCTTCCGCTCTCTTTATACTAGATACGTTTTTTTTTTTATAACACACACACCCCAAGTGACACAAGGGATTCGAACCCGGGACTTTACCTTCGAGAAAAAACCCTCAGACCACTTGACCAACCCTGTTGGCTCTTTATACTAGATACGTTATTATCCCTTTAGTGTTCATATTTGAAGAGCACATTATCAGGTTTCGTATTTTACCTGAACTTATATTTCCTTATCAGTTCGCCTCTAGCGAATTGACGAGCTCCGAACTACTCTTGGGCCCCAACCGAGCTTTTGGAGAGTCCCCAACAAATATCATGTACCTGGATAGGATTGTCAACAGGTCGGATTCAGACTAGATCAGGACA
The DNA here is from genome assembly GCA_037501455.1 of Lantana camara. Classification (NCBI taxonomy): domain Eukaryota; kingdom Viridiplantae; phylum Streptophyta; class Magnoliopsida; order Lamiales; family Verbenaceae; genus Lantana; species Lantana camara. The sequence continues at coordinate 2,271,607 of CM074858.1, read as the reverse complement.
TTACGAATCCGAATCCGATAAAAAAAACCCCAACAATTAGATTCGGATTCATTTTTTTGAATCCATGCATAATCGGATCGGATCAAATTCGATAAAAGATCCGATCCAATTAGCAATAAAATTTAAAATTTTAAATAACAAATTTAATATAAAAAAATAAATACAATTACATAATATTTAATAAATAATTATTATTAATAAATTATTTGATGGTTTTATTTATATTTATTTAAAATATGTTGATTTAAACTTATTAATAAAGAAAAATATATACTTTTAGAGTAAACGATTCAAATTTTATTATCGTTTAAAGTGATATATCTGTGGAAATTTTAATCTTAATTATTTTATTTAATATTATGTACTAGTAAATAATTTATTTAATTAAATATTATATATAAAATCAGATTCGGATTCTTAACGTATCAGATTTCTTAATATCATATTCGATCCATTTATTTCGAATAACGAATATTTATAATCGGATATGATCCATCAAATATTTTTATCAAACGAATATGCTCAAATCTGGATCAGATTTGGACCGGATTCAAAATCCGACCCATTGACAGCCCTAGAGAATATACCCAAAAAAAAAAAAAAGTGATCATGTAGCTGGTTGCAAGAAGTGCACCACCTAGGACCCAATTTGCTTGTCCAGAAGTAGCTGTGATAATAACATTGGATGAAATGTTTAGTTTCACATGTGCATTGATGAGGATTGGGCCTTTGTAGAGCACTACGATGAAAGCCACTGTTATGGATAACAAAGTGCCTATAACTTTAGCCTGGCTTCTTAAGCTTTTCCATCCTAAAGTACAGTTGACAACATATTGGATTGCTATACGCTGTGCCCAAATATCCCAAACATTGTGCACTAGTCTACACTTGAAATAAAAAATTATTTGGATACTGCATAAGAAAATGCAACTGATCAGCATATAAAGTGTAAATATTTTAACACATCACGTAAACTATTAAATATTGCAAAAATTTTATTTTTATTTCTTTTAATTAATTTAATATTAATGTTAGAGCAAATTATATTTTTGATTCAGAGTAATGCTTTAAAGTTGATTCACGATGCTAAAATGGGGTGTTAATAAGCAAATCCCCCCAAAAAACAACTTTAAAGAACAATTATTTTTCCCCCTAAATTGCATTTAAAGGAAAAAATGCATTTTCCGTTAATTATTTGAGGGATGAGATCAAAATTGTAACTTTTTTAAAATAATAGGATTAAATATGTTTAATTTCAAAAATATGAGACTAAAATTATAAAAGACCTAATTTTATGGTACGAAAAATGCAATTTGCTCTTAATTTTACAAATTTTATCCTATGAATCTCTACTAGGAAATTTGGCATAATTCCAAACGTCAAATTCCAACAACTAGTTTAAGGAACTCCAATAATATAATGCGTCTGAGGAGAGTCGGTGATCTGAATTGATTCAGACTTGTGCAATGTCTGTAGGGCTGGCTTATCTGAAAGTCACTTTTTTAACAAGTCAATTTATCTAATAGTCATTTAAAATGAAAATTATTCTCACGATAGTTTCGTGTATGTTATCTGGGTAATGTAAAATAAATCTCTAATTGGGTATTATATTTTTACTTAACTCCCCAATTAGTTGTACGTATAACTTTTACATAATGTAATACAAAAACCTTATAATACAGTATTTATATCCTATTATATAGTATAAATTCATGGATTTTGTGAATTGGGGATGTCAATCACCATATTCTCAAATTATGTTGTATGATTTTCACATAATGTAGTACTAAATCGTTCTAATATAATATTTATATTCTATTATATAGTATAAATTCATGGGGGAGTTAAAGTGAAAATATTCTAAACCAATGAAGATTTAATAAAAATTGCCCCTTATCATCCATCTATAGAAATAAGTTTTTCGAATATGCTCTCTTATCCGGCCGATATTATTTGATTTATAATTATACAGTTGACTAAGATATTTTAAGGAAAAAGTGAACCAACAAACAAAATTATGTCATATTAATTAATATATAAATTGAATATTTATTCTGTTGAAAATTAAAAAATATATATTATCAAATATTTGTACCAAATTATGTCATTATATTATAATGTAAAATTTGATTTCCAGAAGTTTATATGGTTAAAACAAGTGTTTACTAATTAATCTTTACATTCTTTTTTAAAGGCCGGTCAACGCAATCGAGACTTCGCCTCATATATATACATCAACCAAAACCCTAAATGTTTACAAAGATTCATAATTCATACATCGATTGTGTGAAACTTTATAATGCTTACTCTAACTCATCTCAAAAGTTGGCACATGGTTTAGTCTTTTTCCAATGTGAGATGTTAGCACACACATGGTATAATCTTTTTCCAATTGAAAGTAACGATGAAATAAAAATGAAATATGAAAGTTATTGATAATCTTCAAATCTTCTGTCTTCCGCATATAGTGGAACTATAAAATATAATCTGAAAACTGCAAATCTATGGATATTATCTTGGAAAATAATAAAAGGGGAAGTGATAAAATGGCTGCTCAAAGCTCTTCACAAGGTAGTTTTCAGATATTAGGAATTGCTAGGTTTTCTGCAGAGTGCAAATGACGATGTATCTTCCTTCTCTCTCTCTTCGCCTTTTATTCTCTTCAGAAATCAGTTACCACTTTCTCCCAAAATTCTAGGCACGTTCAATTTTGAAATCTCTACGCACGTTTTGTTGACTTCTTCTCTCCCACTTCTCTCAACCTCTTTTTCTCTTCCTTCAACTGAAGTAATTCTCTTATTATTCCTTAATTTAATTAATTCTCCAAAAAGGGCCCACATCATCACTCCCCCCTACTCTTACCGTCGAATAGTATAGACGGTTGTGAGAGTAGTAAAAGCTCTGGAAAACGGTTCTGGCTCTGACTTGAAATGGCTTATCCTTCCCCACTTAGGTACGGCAGTTCCCTCATTAAAAACCTCACAAGGAAAAACCACGTGGGAAAAACCCTCATGAGTAAAAAGAGTGCAACCGTTTTAGGGCCCATACTCAAGGCTTCAACGTCCCGCTTCTTCAAACTTAGTTAACGTTCTGCTTCTTGAAACTTGCTGACATTCTGCTTCTTGAAACTTGCTGACTGCTTCTTGAGACTTAATTTTCCCTTCACATATTCCTTTCTGCTCCATGCATTCTCTTCTGCTTTTTTTTTCCGCCTGCTCAGCTGCAAATATTTCTCTTTCTCCAGAATTTAGCGGGAATACAGTCTTGTAATGCATATTCTCAAGTTGTAATATATTTCTAGATGTAATTTTATCTCAACTCATGAAACGATCATGCCATATCTTTGAGATAAATCAACAAATCAGCTCCTAGTGATGATGAGATAAATTCTTAAGAATCAATGCAATCCAAATAATTATTAAGAATTATCAAAATCATGAACTAGATATCTTATCAGGATAACTCTAAATCTCATGCGACCAATTAATTGATTCAAGATTATCATATAGTGACTCAGTAATTTCATGAAAAAGAGATAAAAATAAAGAAAAAGAGAAGATGTCACCAAGAGTTGAAGAGTTTTGACATATAGGGTTCCCTTGTCTGGGTTTTTGCAAAAACCCATCTTTACTTTTTCCTTTGCACTTTCAGTGAGATAGACAGCAGCTTCTCACTCAGTTAAGGAGTCTAAGAATTTTGCTTCTTCCTTGCCTATCTCCGCGTGGGTCGCCATTATCGGTGGTGCATCGCTTCACGAACGGTGCCGCCACTGTCTCGCCGGTGTTGTAAGGTTTACTACAGTTAAAAACCAATCGTGCATGTGTACACTAACGTACGCGTAGCACAATAGGATCGAACCCACAGGGAAGGGAAATCAATCACTACTCTCTATTCTTATCTAATCTAAAGACCTGACAAAAATCAATTGTTGTTTCTATTAATCTACTAAACCAGAAATTAACAATTAACTAGAATTAAACACAATTAACGAAAGCGAATTAACTTCAGTAAACTAAGCAGGCAGGGGAAAAGTAATGAATCATGCAATCAAGAGCTAATGTGATACTTATCTGACAAGTGTAATTCTACAACCTCACTTATATTTGTATTACCCTCTCTCAAGGTGTAACCAAGTGCTTAATTAGTGTTCAGTGTTGCTCTCGTAATCACCAATAGTTAATTAAACCATATGAACAAGACTAGTGCAATTCAGTATTCTAGCGGCTCGGCATGGAATAAGATTACTGTTGTATAAGCTAGGACCAAATCTCTTTGTACCCTACAACTTACAAGTTCTGAAAACCATCTAAATTACCATCACTCTTTCGATCTATAGGCAATTATGACAAATGCTAAGGGTGATCAGGCCATCGCAAGTCAATTCAAACCTGTTTTCAAACTAAGAACTAACACAAGTCATTCAAGCATCTCATCAAACATCTATCATGCAATCATCATCACTCCCCCTAGCCCTAGAGAATTAGCTACTCATAATTAAAGCAAAACTCATAAAACTAACGGAAATTGCATTAAAATAAATCATAGTTATCAAATCTAAACAAGGTCTCCAAAACAAATGCATAAACATTCAGTAGTATCTAAAACGAATCTAACATACGAAACTAAAACTAAATTCAAAGGAATTGGTTTGTAAATTAAAGCAACAATAAAACCAAAGATCGTTCTCGGAATTCAATCCTCTCGTCTTCTAAAATTCTCTGAAAATCTCTGAAAAACTCATTGGTCTTTTCTCCAAACCCTAGGTCTTGACCTGGAAGAAAAACTCTCGAAAAGACTCCAAAAACGTACTAATATAGCAGCCCAAAATAATCATCGCCGCCCTAGGTAGGCGTTACCTATTCATGTGCAATTGTTGTTAATGCCCGTTACTCCTTGAAATCGCAATAACGTTTTTATTAGTGGTAACGGGGCGTTACCACTTTCCTTCTGCACAGGGATAACGGGTGTTACCCCTCCTCTCTCGCCAAACACTCCCCTTCTGTGGCCAGTAACGGGAGTTACTTCTTTTATACTCCTAAGTGGTAATGGGAGTTACCACATTTTCCTCCAAAAATGCGTGAAATCGCCTTGCTTCGCCGTTTTGTAACTCCAACTCCAAAATCACCTGAACGGAGCAAAATAAACACATAAACGGCACCAAAATATAATCTAATTAATGCTCAAAATCATGCAATTTCTACACACAACAGCCGGCGCACTGCTGCTGCGGTGACGTCTCTGTCCTGCCAGCTTCTTTCTCCCCTCTTCTTTTCTCTACTTTTTTTGTTTCCTTCTTTTTCGTTTTGACAAAAGAAAGATCAATCTTCTCTTTTCCCTTGAAGATTTAGGCTGCATTTCACCGGAATTTTGATCTTCGTCGCATGGCCGGTCGCCGTTGTTCAAGTAAAGGCATGGTTCTCGACGCTTCATCTCTTTCTTCCTTTCTTCTCCTCTGATGATTTTTCTGAAGAATCGGGGCATAAGAGTTGTAGATCTGAGCTTCATGGTGGTGTTCTTGCAGCGTCACCATCGTCACAACGCGCCACTATTCGTCGCCTTCTGCCACCACCGGAGTTCATAGCCTTTCGCTACCGTCGGTAAGTCTCTTTCGCTCTCTCTGCCATCTTCTTTCTTCTTTTTTTTTTCCTTCTTGTTCGTTCATCATACCCTCAGATCTAAGAGGTAACAGTTCTGGCAGTGGGTTCACCCAGTCCGGTTATCGTCGGCCGACGCAGGAGGCGCTTGATCGTTGTGGCTGACACGCCGCCTAGGGTATTCCTTCTCCCGATTTCTCTTCTTAGTCGGGCTTCATGAGTCCAACGAGTGAACATCTAGGCCACCTCCGCCATGGCGACCGGCATCGGGATGGGCCACAACGGTTTCTTTCCCGGCAGCCTCGCTGATTTGCTTCCCCTCTTTCTATCCTTTTTTTTTTCTTTTTATTTTTGTTGTTCTCTGCTATCCCAATTCATTCTTATTGATTGGCTAATGAGGACTCCCTTTTTATTGCAGAACTGGGGTGTAGATCGACTCTTCATCGACTATTTCAGTCAATATCTCCTCAATTGAAGAGAATTCCCTCACCGGTAAGTACTTTTGGGATTTTTTGTGTGTTCGGGAAGAATTGAACTTGTTGTTAGTTGCTGTGTGGGTCTTTGTCGGGCAGAAGAACTGAACCTTTGAATTCTCATTGACATGTTGATGTGTTGCTCGTGGCTATCTTGGTGGAATTTGCATGCACGTGATATATTTCTAGATCTTTGACATTTTTGTTTTGTCTTCTTTGGATTCTTTCCTATTTTTCTCGATGTTTGATTTCTTTGCTTCTACGGTAGGTGAGGGTCTCGTTCCCCCCGTGACCATCAGCAGCGACCAGCAAGGAGATAGTAGAGAGAAGATCGGGAGCAGCCCGACTGCTGCGCCAGAGCTGGTGGCGGATGCTACTTCACAGCTAGGCCTGGAGGAGGCCCCTCTTTCTTCGACTGCTCCTATTTCTGCTGCTATTCCTCCTGCTACTATTCCTCCTGTGGCTGAGTCCTCTACCAGCAACCCTCTAGCTTCTTCTACTCCAGCTGTTGATCTTCTCTCCAGTGTCATCCCTCCTGCTGAGTAGGTAGACCCAACGAAGGAGACGTAGATATTTCTATACCTTTCCTGCTTTTGTAGACACTTCCTATTTTGCTAATTTATTTTTGTTGGAGAACCGTTGATGTTTCCGGTTCAGACTTTGCACAGTTTAGCTTTTGGATCACTTTGCTGAGCTCGTTTCTTTTGAGATGCCTTGATATCTTTTGCTCATTTCCATCGAGCGTTCATTTACATATCTCTTTTTGAATTGACCAAGTAAATTTTGGGGCTTTTGAATGAAATGAATGTCTTGGACACTTAATTTTTCAGCTCATATTTTTCATATTGCAAGGGTATCTGGTTCGATGCAGTCTTTGTTTATTCTTTTCAATATCTATTTCTCCGGCTAGTAGGAGGTGGGCAGCCTGAGGAGGTAGTTCTGGTGTAATAGCTGTAAGAGCAATCTCCTTTGGTTGTCTGCTCTCTCCTGTTCAGCTGAAGGTTAACCCTTCCTGCTAGCAGCTTTAGGGACGTTCTCTCTGGTCCCTTGCAGCATCCGTCAGCTTATAAGGGTGCTTTTTTCATAGTAAAAGACTGCTAGATCCCGTTCTACAGAGGGCGTTCTCTCTGGCCCTAGCATCAACTAATTCCTTCCAGCTAAGTGGCTAACCCATCTGGTAGGAGCAGGTGGAGATTTACTCCCAAGAGCAATTCCAAGGCCTTTGCGTAATCAACACACCTTCCCAAGAGGGACTTATTTGTGTGTCCCCCTTTAACCCGGGTAATCAAGCATCATCATATTTCGATTTCTCGATGATGTAGCCGCAGGGGTTTTGCATGTGTCTATTTTCAAGTGTCAATTGAACAACAAAATGCATACAACACTCGTATTGCATGCTCTTTCTCATTGTAATGCTATTTAGCATATTTCATGAATACTCATGTCGTCAAAACACTTTTGTAATCATAATCACACAAATCATGTTTGAGCAGAAATAGTTGCATAAATAGTTCTCAAGTATGAAAAATAAAAGAGGTGTAACCTGGAAGTTATTTTGATATATTTCACTTTTCGCGGCGCCTTCCAGGTGTGCAGGCTGCCTGGCTGCTCGGCAGAAAAAACTTCAGGTTTTGACATTCCACGGTTGAGGTATCCTCATTTCGTCAATATCCGCCAGCTCATAGGCTCTGCGTCCTATAATTTTCACAACTTTAAAAGGCCATTTCCAACTATGGCCCAGTTCTCCCACAGGTTTCAGCGCTTCTGCTCTCCTAAACCGTACTGGCAGCTATTCCTCCCAGCTCACGTTCTGCTACTCTTTCTGGTTCTGCAGAGGGCGCTTGAATCAAGGGTTTTTCTATTGAGAGATGTCTTTTGTGCTCCTTCACCCTTGGTAGCTGATCCCTCCTGCCGTAGTTCTGCCTGGGGAGGTTCCTTCCTGGTGGCCCTCTACCAGGTAAATTCCTTCCTGCTGTATTTCGTCTTGGGAACATCTCCCAGCCTTTTGCTCGATCTTAGCATATCAGCTCTTACAAGTAGCCTTCCTGAATTAGCCTTTCAATTTCATTTCGTAGGTGTCGGTATTCATTGGTATCATGGGCGTAGTCATTGTGAAATTGGTAAAATCTCTCCAAAGGAGGATTATAGGGCCCATCCTTCGAGCTTCTAGGCTAATTCAAGAGTCCCGTTCCTTGAATCTGCATCAAAGTTTGCGATGTAGTTGTGTGCAACTCGGTGTATTGATCATATGGGAGGGTCCAAATCAGAATACTCTCGCCCTTCAAGTATTCTGATCCTTTTAACTGGAGCTGTCAGGTGTTCATCCTCATTCCTTTCTCTTCGCCTGTCAGCTGTCGACTCATCCTTTTCGGCTTCTGCTTTCTCGGAATTAATATACTTTTTTGCTCTGGTCAGGAGGTCATCCCAGCTGGTAGGCCGCTTCTTAGCCAACGAAGTAAAGAATGCTCCTTTCCTCAGGCCTTCCTGGAAAGCACTAGCACGCACTTCCACAGTAGCAGAAGGAACTTCCAGCACAACTTTAGTGAATCTGTTGATGTAACTCCTCAAAGACTCCCCTCCCCTTTGCCTTACTGTGAAAAGAGCATTCGGAGCTTTCTGATAACCTCTGCTACTAGCAAACTGGTATAAGAACAACAAAGAGAACTGTTCAAAGGAGTGTATGGATCCAGGCTTAAGCTGCCGGGCCCACTCTTGAGCGGTGTCCGTGAACGTGGTCAGAAACACTCTACATTTCACGCCTTCAGTGTACTGGTACAATAGGGTTAAGTTCTCGAACCGATCCAAGTGCTTTTGGGGGTCCGTTGTGCCATTGTACTCCTGCAGCCTGGATGTCTTGCAACCTGGCAGGAGTTTATCAGCTAGGAGCCTTTGGCTAAAAGGTCCATCCCTCCTGGTCACTCTGGCAAGTTCTGCTCTCATTTGCCTCTCCATATCTTCCAGTCTCTGTTGTAACCTGGCAGCCCAGTCAGGCTGCCCAGGAAAGTCTGGTTTTTTTCTTCCTGTCTGGTAATCCGTAAGTGGCGGTGGAACTACCGGCTACCACACAGCTCTACCTGCAGCACAAGCTCTAGTTCCGCCAGCTCCCTGAAACACCAGGGAGTCCCTAACTGGAGGTAAGCCTTCCCCAGCTGAAGGCGGCATCATTCTTCTGACATCTGGTCATAGCAAGCCACTCCCCATTCCGCCAGATCCCTCAACTGTTCTCTTAGCTTGCAGTTGTCTGGCAGCAGGGCTGCTTCTTGACGATACCACTCCTCCAGGTATGTCAGTCACTCTGGTAGTCTGCTAGGGGTTGAAGGTATTACTCAGCAATGCTTCCAGCTCTTCAGCAGATGGCTGGTAGTCCTCCTGTCTGCCTATTCCAGTAGGCAGGTTCAGTCTTTTAGGCAGGAGAATCCTTCCAGGTAGGAGATCTCCTATACCTGGAGGGACCAGCAGGCCTCCATCTTCGATTCTGGAATTTCGACTTCATAGATTCCTCGACCCCCCCATCACGCTGGATTCCGGGGTATCTTCGCTATCCTTGGTTGGGGGTGTGGCTCCTGTTACCGTAACAAGGGTTGTATCGGTTAACACGGGGATACTTCCAATGAAGAGTGGATTTGAGGCACTACCGACCGTTTTTTCAGTACCCATCACGGCCGGAGCCGACGGATTAACTGAAGTTGCTACGCCGCTAGATCCAGTGTTGGATGCCATGGAGACTCTTGAAAACTCACGCCTTTTGCTCAATTTAATCACCTTCCCACAGACGGCGCCAAATGATATTAGCCGAAAAATTGATTAACACCAAAATGATTTATTTGTTTTAGGAACGCGATTGCACCAAGCGTAATATGGAATTAATCAGAAAATAAGTGTTAAAGTAAATAATGAAGGAAAAGAACAAAAAATGAAATAAAAATGAAATATAAAAGTTGCTGATAATCTTCAAATCTTCTGTCTTCTGCGTATAATGGAACTCTAAAATATAATCTGATTACTGCAAATCTATGGATATTATCTTGGAAAATAATAAAAGGGGAAGTGATAAAAATGGCTGCTCAAATCTCTTTACAAGGTAGTTCTCAGAATTAGGAATTGCTAGGTTTTCTGGAGAGTGCAAATGACGATGTATCTTCCTTATCTCTCTTTTGGCCTTTTATTCTCTTCAGAAATCAGTTACCACTAGCATGTTCAAATTTTGAAATCTCTACGTACGTTCTGTTGATTTCTTCTCCCCCACTTCTCTCAACCTCTTTTTCTCTTCCTTCAACTGACATAATTCTCTTATTATTTCTTAATTTAATTAATTCTCCAAAAAGGGCCCACATCACTAATGTTGGATGTTAACACACCCAGGCCCGAACAATCAAGGGTCTATCCTGGAGCATGAAACCCAATTTAAATCAGAACGCCCAAGCCCGAACAATCGGAGGTCTACCTTGTAGCGTGGAACCCGTCCAGGCCCCGAGCAATCGGGGGTCTACCTTGTAGAGTGAAACCCAATTTAATTCAACACGCCCAACCCCAAACAATAGGGGGTCAATCGGGCAATCAGGGGTCTACCTTATAGCGTGAAACCCGCCCGGGTTAGCGTGAAACCGACCCAGGTCCGGATCCGGTTTACCTTGTAAGGTGAAACCCGCCCAGGCCCAAACAATCGTGGGTCTCCCAAGCTCGAACAATCGGACAATCAGGGGTCTACCTTGTAGAGTGAAACCCGCCCAAGCCCAAACTTGGTTTACCTTGTAGCGTGAAACCCGCCCAGACCCGCCGATTTACCTTATAGCGTGAAACCCACCCAGGCTCGAACAATTGGGGGTCTACCCTGAAGGGCGAAACCCAATCCAATTCGATAAGATGCAGTTTGCTCTGATACCATGTGAAAGTTTATAATATTTAGCCTAACTCACCTCAAAAACTAATTGTTAAGGTAAGGGTTGCATTGTATTTATTAATTGACATATGATTTAATCTTTTTTCAATGTGGGATGTTAACAGATTGTAATTAAGCAAAAGTGAAACCTAAAACTAGCACTAGCCAGCTTCATAAACCAAGGGGTGTTCTTATGAAGTTTCCATTTCCAATCCCTCATGCACATTGAACCCAACCGATTATATAATGATTGTATTCGGCTCTCAGACCTCCGAACAATAGGAGAGATATATTATCAATGTGGTCCCTGCTTGCAATGTATAATCGCATCCATGTTGACAATGTCCTCATGACCAATAGTTTAATTTGGTGCGGCTGGCAATATCGGACAACCTGTACACAGTACAGTGGTCGGAAGATCACTAACCAATGCTTATAGGGCCAGCCAGTTGCACAAGTATCCCTATTGCATGTTGTTTTAAGAAATAGAAACCGGGTTAAAATATTTCTAGTAGGAAATTTTGGATGGCATGACCATTATTATTTAACTATATCTCTTGATGTAAATTCTAGTGCTACTTTCAATGGTACTGAAGGGTGCCAGAATTCTCTTTAATTTGCTGCTATTATTAGCGAGGTTCAATGGAACTGTCAGAGTGTCAGTTTGTGCACTATGTCTCTCTCTCTTCCACATTTGTATTCTGTTTTTTTTATCTTCTACTCTCTCATAATTCCGCTCAAAATTAGGTGGAATCATCCACCTAGGAAATCCTTCCATGCATCAGCTGTGGATCCCGATACATGCATTCATTCCTTTTTTTATTCAAAAATAATAATAAAATAATAAAAAAATTCAAAAATAAATAAAAAGTATTTTTTTTATTTTTTTTATTCAAAAGTAATAATAAAATAAAAAAAAAATTCAAAAATAAATAAAAAATATTTTTTTCTATTTTTTAAATGATGGATGCATGCACCGGGATCCACACCTGATGCATGCAAGAATTTTCCAAACACCCCTATAGTCTGATACGATAAGATTGTGATTCGTGAGGGGGATAACACTACAAGAAAAAAGCCCGAATTCCGACGGGAAAAAACCGACGGAAAATTCCGTTGGTTTCCCGTCGGAATTTCCAACGGCTTTTCCGTCCGTTGGAATTCCGTCGAAATATTTGGCGGCATTTTAAAAAAAGTTGCGCCAAAATTTCCAACGGAATTCCTTCGGAAATTTTGACGCAATTCTAAAAAAAAAATGCGCCAAATATACCGACGGGATTTCCCCGTCGGTTTTCCGTCGAAATTTCAATGAAATAAAAATTCCGACGGAAAACCGACGGGAAATCCCGTCGGTATTTTTTTATTCAACATTAAAAAAATACGAAATAAACTTTCCGACGGAAAACTGACGGAAAAATCCCGTCGGTATTTTTTTATTCTTCATTAAAAAAATACCGACGAGATTTTCCGTCGGTTTTCCGTCGGAATATCAATGAAATAAAAATTCCGTTGGTTTTCCGTCGGTTTTCCGTTGGAATTTTTCAATCAAATTTAATTAGAAAAATACGATTATAGTTAATACAAATAATTATATATAATTGTTTGCACTAATAATTCGCGTTTATTGACTTTGTGTAAATATCGGATAAATAGTACAAATAATTTATAAATTTTGATATCAAAGTGGATCTTCAATTTTCGATCTTCTTCAACTTATTTAACTTTTATTAATTGGTTTGATCTTTTTCAACTTCAGATTTATCTTTTAATAACGTTAATCCGTAGGTCCTTCGACTTATTTACGAATCAAACGCTAGATTTTGGAGAATTTCGCCAAGAACGTCTTTGAACACTTCGGTAACTCCGTGGAGTTAGCTTGAATATAACGTCAATTCGTCAGTATAATGTCTTAATAACGGATCAAACGACTTGATTTGATAATTTTGGGGAAGAACGACTTTATATAGGTTTAGAATTCAAGAGTTAGAGTTCAACTCAAACTTATTTAATAATTATCTCTTGTATTTTTTTTAAAGAGATAAATATAATATAAACATATATATTATATATATTACGGTATGTCTAATATGTAATATATATATATATATATATGTTATATGTTATATTACGGTATATGTCTAATATGTACATATATATATAAATATAATATATTATATGTGTATATATATATATATGTATAATATGTGTATATATATATATATATGTATAATATGTGTACATATATTATGTATATTACGGTATGTATAATATATATATATATATATATATATATATATATATATATATATATATATTACAACATGTATAATATTAAAATTTTAAAATATGTATCATATTATCTATATATAACGTTATATGCATATAGTCAATTAAATTAATAATATAAAGTTTATTTGTTCATCTACAATAATATTTTATATAATTTTAAATATATACATTATAATTAAAACACAAAAGTATATAAGCTAGCAATTTTTATATAATATCTCAATAAATATGATTATATTTAATTTAAATAATTATATATTTAAAATTATATATTTTAAATTAATAATAAAAAAGTATTTAAATAATTAATTGAAATAAGTGTATAAATATATTTAAAGACATAATATTAATAAGAAGGAAGTTGGCCAAGTGGTAAGGGAGTCACCATTCTTCCTTGGAGGTGGTTCGGGTGTCACAAAAAATGATTTTATTTATTTATTTTTATTTATTTATTTTTAATCAATTTTCCGTCGGTATTCCGTCGGTTAACTCAAAAATTAATTTTTTTTTGCTCCTTTGGAAATCTGTTGGTTTTCCGTTGGAAATTACTTCGTTGAGAAAAAAAATTGTTCGTCGGAATTCCGTCGGAAATATGTTTCCAACGGAAAACCGACGGAACGGACCCGTTGGGACCTAAATCCGACGATACATTTTCCAACGGGCGTCGTCCCGTCGGTTTTCCGTCGGAATTCGGCTTTCCCGACGGAAAACCGACGGGATTTCCGAAAATCCCGTCGGAAAATGCCCGTCAGTTTTCGGGCTTTTTTTTGTAGTGTAAATTAAGATAAATTATTTTTATTTATTTCTTAAAGAGGGATGTACATAACGAGTTATCACAATAGATAAAGTTGAAGTTGAACTCTTTCATGGTTTTAGTCTTTGTTGCTCCGGCATCTCATTCTCTGTAGCTTATCGTACTTACTTCCAACTCTTTCTTTATTCAATTAATACTTGTGATCTGATTTTTGTACGATGAATTATTTTAATTGGGTGATGGTGATAATTAGATTATATAGAAAAAAAAAATTGTCTAAACTTTGATTGTTTATTAAATAATCATCTAATTAGGAAACTTAAATTATTATTAGATAAAAGTATTATTAAGTATTTAAATATTTTTACCAGTAATCATATCTTTGTTTTAATTTTAAAAAGAGTTATATGTATCATAAACTATGGATTATGCAAAAAGAGCGTGATAAATTTGTGTTACAAAAATTTATATAAAAGACACCATTTTCTAAACTTATTGCACACAGCTCCTGAACTGAGTTAATCATGCATATTTAAGATTTGATATTTTTATTTTACTATTAGCGTTAAATCATACTTTATTTTTTGAGTTATTTGCAACGTAAATACTGTGTTAACTAAAAATAACATTTTGAATTTTGTAAAATAAAAATTAACTTATAAAATTCTGCGTAATATATTCTTGTTCACCTTCCCGAATCTCGTTTCTTCTTATTTAAAATATAATTTTATCCTTTTGCTATTATTTAACTGTATTTGCATAAAGAGAAAAAAAAGTTCTCAATTTCTCATGCTAGATCATTTCTCTCAAAACTTGAAAGATGCTCTCAAACTATTTTCTCTCAAGCAAAAATTCTAACCACAAATTTTTAAGAATCGTGATTTTGTCTTGAATCGAAGGTAAAAACATTGAAACATCAGTAATGTAAGTTTTTCAAAAAGTTTGTATTTCCAATGTTTTAAGCTGGGGTCATACCGCAAAATTTCGTAGATGCAAGATTTTTGGTGCATATATATATTAGGGAAAAAGATTTTTTGTTATCACAATTTCGCGCACTTTTGCAATTTGTCATCCGAATAAATTTTTGTTACAAACCGCCATTCAATCTTTGCATTTGTAATTGTAACATACGACCATCTAAACTTTTTTTTTTTATTGGTTTTGGCTAAAAAACATGACACGTGACTTGTTTATAAAACATACTCATCAATTGTATTTTCACCAAAACCACAAAAAAAAAAAAAAATTAGATGGCGGTATGTTAAAAATGAAAAGATTGGAGGATGGTTTGCAACGAAACTTTATTAGGATAGTAAATTGCAAAAATAATCAAAGTTCGGATGGCAAAAAATATTTTTCTCTATATATTATAACATAGAGTTTCTCATGCATAAATAATAAAACGTTATAAGGACACGACAATTTAGAAGAAAAATTAGTGTCTGAGTCACACTAGAAATGCTTGAGAGCCCAAGAACAAATATAGAACTTTTTGTACAACATTTTATATAACAAAAAATTTTATATGTATATTTTATAACACAGAATTTAGCATGTTAATTAGATTAAATATAGGAGTAAAGTGTGACAAAACTCATTTTCAAATTGGAAAACTATTGAAACCAGCATCCTTTTGTCTTGGTCTTTTTTTTTTTTTTTTTGATGGAATATGCAGAAGTCTATAATGGTCCAGCATCGAGCACTGAGTAGGGGACACGAATTACTTCAATCATCTACAGATATTATATTCTAAAGATAATATAATCCAAGTTATGTTTGATTTTTGTCGCAATTTGTCACTCGAATATCATGTAGTATATTCTCAACATTATTGAAGTATACTTTTAAATACATATATGCTCCTGAAGGGTTCATACCTAGCCACTGCATTATCTTTGTTTGAAGGAGCAACGTGAAGTTTAAGGAGCGGGGAACTTGCATCCCCCGACGACGAAGATACAACGTCAACATAATAGTCGTCTTCCGATTCATCGACATAATCTTTCTTTATTTTTCCCCACATCGCACCGTAAAAAACCATCGACATAACACTTGATCCCACTACACTGTAAATATCAGCCAATTAACCTTAGTAAATGTTTCGAAAAGGTGTAAAATAGTAGTTCGATAGTATATCATTTTAACTAAGAGTCTCGTGTTGGTATTCATGAGAACACAACAACTATATGGAGAAAGTTCTATATTTGTTTTGTCCGGTCGGGATCCGAACCAAAAGCAAATAGGATATACAGGCCAAGTGATGCGAAAGAACAGCTAGTAGGGTTACCTTCCAACTTAGACAATGGCCTAAACATTGCTACATAAACTGGACCCTTCTTCAAGTGCAGGCCCCATGTGTGGATGATAAGACCAAACGCTGATCCTATCATTCCCTGATATATGTGCAAATAATTAAATTATTAACTACTCTAATCCAAGAATAATCCCACCAACTTATATTTTAGCTTGACTTATATTTCCTTTTCAGTTCGCCTCTAGCGAATTGACGAGCTCCGAACTACCAACCGGGCCTTTGGGGGAGTCCCCAAAACGAAGTTATCATATGACAACGTTGGAGGAAATGTTTAGTTTCACATGAGTTTGTGGATTTATGAGGATTATGCCTTTGTAGAGCATTATGATGAAAGCCCTTGTTATTGGTAACAAAGTTCCAATAACTTCAGCTCTATCATGCATGGATACAAGCACGGTCATACGAACACGATATGATGATATAAATTTTTTTTTTTTTTTTTTTTTTGAATTTTCTACCTAAGGAGTGTCTTACACAGTATTCGATATGAGTGTCCGACATGATAGGACGCGGAAAAATAAAATTTTAAAAGTATCCGTGCATCGTAATTTTAGCCTGACTGCCTAAGCTTTTCCATATATCCTAACATTCGACGACATATTTGATTGCTTTACGCTATGCCCAAATATCCAAAATATTGTGCACTATTCTACTCCTGCACTAACCTTCAATCCTCCATAATTAAATATACTTTATAGATAATTAAAGAAATTACTAAATGAACACGTAATTAATCAAGAAAATTTAATTTCAGTATACACCCGAGTGCTCGAAGCATAAAAAATTTCCCAAGCAGGAGAGGGGTGATTGGAGGAAGCACTGATTTCCTGCAAATTAAATCAAATAGTATAATAAAAAGAATTTTAAAAATAAACAATTATTTTCCTTTTCCAAATTTCAAGAGTGATATATGGATATTGGATACTGCGAAGGAAAATGCAATTTTCAATGATGTATAATCTGTACAATCTAATATCAACTTTTTCCTTTTGGTTATATTATATATAACGTTTAATTGCATGTGAAATATGAATTTTTTAATATCTCATGTAAAATACTAATATTGTAAAGTATTAATCTTTATCACTTTTAATTTTATTTAGTATTAATCTTATTAATTTTATTCTCTATTAAGAAATATTTTGGCATCCTTGGTCAAATTCCAACAACTAGTTTATGGAACTCCAATAATATTGTTGTGTGAGAGTCTGTGATCTGAATTGATTCAGACTTGTACATAGTTCCGTGCACACTTTATTTACGTATATAATTCAATTATTATTATTTTTGATCAGGATATAATTCAATTATTTAATGAGTAGGGCTGGCAGCATATTTAATTTGAAAGTCAATTTTTTAACAAGTCAATTTTGCCTAATAGTCATTTAATGATTTAAAATGAAAATTATCTGTCACGATATAGTTTCGTATATTATTATCATCCATCTACAAAACTAAGTTTTTCGAATATGCTCCCTTATCCGGCCGATATTATTTGATTTATAGGTTTGATAGTTGACTGAAATATTGTAAGGAAAAAGTGAACCAACAAACAAAATTGTTTCATATTAATTTATATATATATATATTGAATATTTATTATGTTGACAATTAAAAAGTATATATTATCATATATTCGTATCAAATTATGTAATGTGAACTTGAATTCTAGGAGTTTATATGGTTAAAAAAATTGTTTACTAATTAATTTTATATTCTTTTGTAAAGGAATCGGTCTATGGACGCAATCCTATGATTATTATTGAAACTTTCCCTTAGATATATCATATATACCCCCAAAATCCTAAGTGTGTACAAAGATTCATAATCCATACATCGATTACACTTAAAATGCAAATTCGGGACACTATCTATCCCAAAATTGTATTTTTGGGATAGTTTTTTTTTTTTTTTTTTTGGGGGGGGGGGGGGGGGGGGCAACAAATATGAACCACTAAGTAAAAAATATGTCAATTTGAGCATAAACTTGCCGAAAAAAGATATGTGCTCGCCGGAAGACTTCACACATAATATTTTTAATGACATGGACACGAAAAACATGGCTCTTTAGGGGTATTCCAGCAATCCCCATGGTTTTTTGTGGCTCTTCTCCTCACACATTAATCCTTCAAGAATCAGAGTATATTAGGGATCAGAGTAGACAATCAGCATGATATACGAAAAGATTTAAAATTGAACAACTAGTCATTCATTATTGAACCTACTTTGATACATAAAAATTATCCATAGCACTAAGATGAGAAGCTCGAATCTGCGATCAAGAAGAGGTAAGCACACTACGGAAAAGCAATAAAAACCAAATTAAAGAAACACGATGGGGCTAGTTGTAATTTTCCACCTGTGATCACTGAAACAGACACGGTATACATCTCCCTAACCAATAAAAAGTAGCACTTCATCTCCTTGTGATCTCAAATATCATGCACATTTAACATCCTGCTAGAAGCTATGTTGCTCATTGTCGGTGGCTAGTTTTCACATGTTTAACATTTTAGAATAAGAACAGTTGTGATCAAAACATCAATATTTCAATAATTGAGGAAATAACAGGTTTTACACATACAAAAACGTGAAAACTAGTCTTGAGAATTGCAGGTTGCCTCAGAGTGTTAGTTAAATTGCATGACCTTCGAAATCACGGGAAGCCTAATCCCCTTCTCAGCACAGGCATGATGGCACAAATACTCCAATTCAAATTAATTCTTGCTTTTTCCGGCGAGTTTTGGCCTCAAATTGACACATCTTTTTACTTAGTGCACACGTTTGTTTGTCGGTGGGAAAAAAAATTATCCCAAAAATACAATTTAGAGATTAGATAGTGTCCCGAATTTGTATTTTTCCCCGTAAAAGTGACTTCTAAAACTAGCACTAGCCTTCATAAAGCAAGGGGTGTTCTTACGGAGTTTCCTTTTCCGGTCCTTCATGCACATTGAATCCAACGGATTATACAATGACCGTATTTGGCGCTCTCACCTCTGAGCAGCAGCAAAGAATGAAAAATGAAAAAACTATTAAAATCGACATCCTCTTGTCTTGGTCTTTTTTTATCTTTTTTTTCTTCTTCTTTAGTAGATGGGGTCTTGGTCCACTTGGATATGCAGCAGTTGGGGACACGAATTAATTCAATCATCTACCGATATTATATTCTAAAGATAATACCATTCAAGTTATGTGTGATTTTTGTCGCATGAATATCATGTAGTATAATCTCAACATTATTGAAGTATATATATATTCTAAAGATAATATCATTCAAGTTATGTGTGATTTTTGTCGCATGAAGTATAGTATATATATATATATATATATATATATATATATATTCTAAAGATAATATCATTCAAGTTATGTGTGATTTTTGTCGCATGAATATCATGTAGTATAATCTCAACATTATTGAAGTATAGTTTAATTTAATTGAAGTATATAAAAATATATCGGGTAATATGGAATAAATCTCCAATTGGTATCATATTTTTATTTAACTCCTTATTTTAGCAAAATGTCGTATAATTTTCACATAATATAGTATTTAAAATATTTCTCAAAATATATTGTACAATTTTCACAAAATGTAGTACTAAAATGTTGTAATGCAGTATTTATATCTTATTATATTGTATAATTTTATGAGCAATAAAATAAAAATATTTCAAATTGATGAGGAGTTATCTATATATATATATAGATAAACATATATATATCCATGACACCGAAACAAAACTATTTAAATATTTATTTGTGTTCATACCTACCTAATACCCACCGCCCCCACCGAAATTACAACACGAAAATCTCAATAATGACAAACAATACTAACTATTTTATTATGTTGTCTTTAATTCGTTAAATATTTTATAATTAAATGCATCATTCATCAATGCAATTCAATTATAATTAATCGAAAAGTGACCAATCTAATAGGAATCGGATGCGATAAGAAGAAGGACAAATGGTATCTGATGTTATCCACATGAATATGGCCCGCCATGTCAATGATAGCCAATCGCAATAATACATGAAGGACTTTCCTTTTCTTTTCCAAGATTTTTCTTTTTTTGTTTTTTTTTGCTTTTTGTTAAATTAAGAAGATATATTCTTATGCTCTTGATTTTTCATTTTCTTGTCAAAATCACCTTTAATTTCTAACATCAACTTTAAATTTAGAAAAAAATATATACATCAAGTTTGAATTGGGCCCGAAATAAGCAGATATTTATAGAAACAGTTGTGGTACGGTCCTTGTGGATACTAAGTCGTAAGTCCAATTGACAATGCCCAAGCTAGAAGCGAAGCCTGATGTTTTCAAAACAGGACAGGATCAAGTATTGGTTTCATTTTGAAAGCATGTAGTCATTTGCAAACCAAGTATAAGTATAATATAGGTTTTGGCCAAAACTTTACATAAAGGGGTTGTAGGGTTTGATATTATATATCCTAACAATTCTTCGCCTATACCGAAACCAAAAGGAAAGGAAATAACTCCCCGAACCCTACAGAACCGGCTCGACGTCCTCCTGAGAACCCTCTGGACAAGAGAAGCAGGACATGAGTGAGACTCGACTCAATATGAACCAAGTATAATGCACGGCGATGATAATGATGCACATGGTATGATTATGAGATCATATTATATCAAGAATTTGTTCATGTGCACAATTAAGGCTTCACGTATTGAATAAACGAACATAAGGTATAATTCGAAAATTGAAGTTCAATTATACACTCATGCGTACGTGAGAATTGAGCATGCAAGTAACTTAAATCACTTAAAAGAGTCGGGAAAAGGGTACGGAAAAGAAAGCACAAAGAAATATGAGTGAAACGAGCAAAACAAGAAAACGAGACAATCAGCACCCAAACGGCCGTTTCCAGAATGAATTGGAGACCGAAACGGCCGTTTCGAGCCTCACTGAAGAGGGAGGCAATAGCTTTCCAAACGGCCGTTTCCTATTGAAGTAGGAAGAAAACCCTTGGTTTCTTATTACCTTGGCTCAGCTGATTGAAGTAGGAAGAGGGAAGGAAGAGTTTGTGCTTGTTCTAGAGACAAAGGAAGAAGAAATGTGCAACTGTGTGCGGGGGTGTGTGTTGATCGTGTAATATGAGTGAAGAAAAAGGGGAAATTGCTATCAAGTCCTCTAAGAATTTAAAGTGATACAACGTCGTATGTAATTTACAAAAGTTACAAATAGGTCCAAGAATTACATAAAGTTGCAAATAAGTCAAAGTAAGAGTATAATTCTCACAATTAGAAATAATTAGACACTTAGGTCATGCTTGGGAAATTAAATTCACAATTCAAGTAATTGAATTCACAAAATATAAATTTAAATCATAAAATTCACAAGTATTCAAATTAAATAAACTAAATCGTGCAATTAAAATAACGAAAAGGAATTAAACAAATCTTAAATCTCAAAACTCTCACGCGTGGTGCGCGTATCTGTACGATCGAGAAGTCGGGGTGTCACACTTCACGTCATCCATGATGTGATTAAACAAAGTATGTTCATCTTCATTTAGTTCCAAATGAGCACTAGATCTAGATATATCCTATAATTGATTCATTTATAAGTATATATGTACATATGTAAGTGTTATAACTTCTATGTATCAAAATGATCAATTTTTTATAAAGAAGATTTCATAACTTTAATTTTTTTTCATTTAAATACCTACTATTAAAATATTGATTAAATAATACTTTTTATATAGTAATTAAATATGATGGTCCGGACAATATCAATTCTTATAAAGGTTAATTATTATGTAATTTGTATTTAATATTTAATTATAAAATATTTAAATAATCAAAATATAAATTCTTAAGTATCACTTACACTATTAATTTTAGTGTAATCTTTAAAAATTTTATTACTTACGGTTTTTTTTTCACTATTGTAGGTTTTTATAAATTTATTAATTACGGTCATATAATCGTAAACAATACTTTGTTTTTTGCTTACGGTTTTAGTGAGAACCGTAGTTTTTTAATAAATTTATTAACTACATTTGTACAAGTATAAGCAATAATAAAGTATTGATTACGGTTTGGATTAAAAATGTAGTTATTTAACATTTTATTCCTTACAATTGTATTTTTGTAAGCAATAATCAGTTATTCCCTACGGGGTCTGGTGTGTACTGTAGTCTTTTATAAATTTTAAGACTACACACAAAAAACCGTAGTGAAAAGTTTAATACTTACGATTTTACAAGTGTAATCAAAAGCGACGTTGGGAAAAGGGTTTTTTCTTGTAGTGACTAAGAGTCTCGTATTGGTATTCATGAGAACACAACAACTACATGGAGAAAGTTCTATATTTGTTTTGTCCGGTCGGGATCCGAACCAAAAGCAAATAGGATATACAGGCCAAGTGATGCGAAAGAACAGCTAGTAGGGTTACCTTCCAACTTAGACAATGGCCTAAACATTGCTACATAAACTGGACCCTTCTTCAAGTGCAGGCCCCATGTGTGGATGATAAGACCAAACGCTGATCCTATCATTCCCTGACATATGTGCAAATAATTAAATTATTAACTACTCTAATCCAAGAATAATCCCACCAACTTATATTTTAGCTTGACTTATATTTCCTTTTCAGTTCGCCTCTAGCGAATTGACGAGCTCCGAACTACCAACCGGGCCTTTGGGGGAGTCCCCAAAACGAAGTTATCATATGACAACGTTGGAGGAAATGTTTAGTTTCACATGAGTTTGTGGATTTATGAGGATTAGGCCTTTGTAGAGCATTATGATGAAAGCCCTTGTTATTGGTAACAAAGTTCCAATAACTTCAGACACGGTCATACGAACACGATATGATGATATAATTTTTTTTTTTTTGTTTTTTTGAATTTTCTACCTAAGGAGTGTCTTACACAGTATTCGATATGAGTGTCCGACATGATAGGACGCGACAAAATAAAATTTTAAAAGTATCCGTGCATCGTAATTTTAACCTGACTGCCTAAGCTTTTCCATATATCCTAACATTCGACGACATATTTGTTTGCTTTACGCTATGCCCAAATATCCAAAATATTGTGCACTATTCTACGCCTGCACTAACCTCCGATCCTCCATAATTAAATATACTTTATAGATAATTAAAGAAATTACTAAATGAACACGTAATTAATCAAGAAAATTTAATTTCAGTATACACCCGAGTGCTCGAAGAATAAAAAATTTCCCAAGCAGGAGAGGGGTGATTGGAGGAAGTACTGATTTCCTGCAAATTAAATCAAATAGTATAATAAAAAGAATTTTAAAAATAAACAATTATTTTCCTTTTCCAAATTTCAAGAGTGATATATGGATATTGGATACTGCGAAGTAGGCCTGTAAATGGGCGGGCATTACCCAGGCCCAGGCCCAATAAAATCATGAAATATCCAGCCCCAGACCCAAATATTTTACCCAGACCCATGCCCAGACCCAAATCCAATTTATTCTTTTAATGGGTATGAGACCATACCCAGACCCAAATTATACCCAATATCCATTTACCCATATACTATCCAAATTCTATTATAAATTTACCATTTTCATTTTTTGACCCGTTTACCTTATTTTGAACCCATTTAATTCGTTTTATTCATTTTCGGCATATTTTGTACCAATTTCACTCGTTTTTGAAGCGTTTGACCCCTTTTTGAACTATTTTACACATTACGGACCCGTTTCAACCATTTTTTGACCCGTTTCAACCATTTTCCGACCCGTTCGACCTATTTTAGAGCTATTTTAACCTTTTTTCGTCTCATTCGACTTATTTTAGACCTATTTAACCATTTTTTTAGCTCGTTCGACCTATTTTAGACCTATTTCAATCGTTTTTCGACCTATTTGACCTATTTTAGACTAATTTTAACCTTTTTTCGACCCATTCGATTTATTTTAGATCTATTTAACTATTTTTTAGCCCGTTCGACCTATTTTAAACCCATTTCAACTGTTTTTCGACCTATTTTAGACCATTTTCAACCGTTTTTGACTTGTTCAACCAATTTTAGACCCATTTTAACCGTTTTTCGACCCGTTCGACCTATTTTAGACCAATTTCGATTGCTTTTCAACTCATTTAACGTATTTTAGATCATTTTCAACCATTTTTTACTCGTTCAACCTATTTTAGATTTATTTCAACTTTTTTTTTACCCGTTCGACCTATTTTAGATCCATTTAACTATTTTTCGACCCATTCAACCTATTTTAGACTAATTTTAACCGTTTTTTGATCCATTTCAATCGTGTTTCGACCATTCAACCTATTTTAGATGATTTTTAACCGTTTTTACTCATTCAATCTATTTTAGACCTATTTTAACTGTTTTGAACCCTTTCGACCTATTTGAGACCCATTTTAACTATTTTTTGACCCGTTTTACCTATTTTCAACCCATTTTAATTATTTTTTAACCCATTCAACCTATTTTCGACCCATTTAATCGTTTTTAACTCGTTCAACCTATTCGATATATTTTGAACCCATTTTGACCCAACTGGGTAAAACAGTTCAAATGGATAAAAAAAATGGGTCAAACTGATCAAACGGATCTAAAATTGATAAAACAGTCCAAATGGATCCAACAGATAAAACAGTTCAAATGGGTCAAAATGGATCTAAATTGGGTTAAACGGGTTAAATTGATTCCAAATGGGCCAAATGGATCCTTAATTGGTCAAACGGGTACAAATGGATCCAACTGGGTAAAACCGTCCAAATGGAACAAATGGATCTAAATTGGGTTAAACGGGTTAAATTGATTCCAAATAGGTCAAAGGGATCCTTAATGAGTCAAACGAGTCAAATAGGTCCAAATGGATCCAACTAGGTAAAAGAGTCCAAATGGTTCAAATGGATCTAAATTGGGTTAAACGGGTTAAATTGATTCCAAATGGGTCAAATGGATCCATTTGGATCAAACGGATCCAAAATGGGTAAAACGGTCCAAATGGATCCAACCGAGTAAAAATGGTTCAAATGGATCTAAATTGGGTTAAACGGGTTAAATTGATTCCAAATGGGTCAAATGGATCCAAATGGGTCAAGTAGATCCATTTGGATCAAACGGATCCAAAATGGATAAAACGACCCAAATGGATCTAACCGGGTAAAACAGTCCAAATGTTTCAAATGGATCTAAATTGGGTTAAATGAGTTTAATTGATTCCAAATGGGTCAAATGGAACCTTAATGGGTGAAACGGATCCAAATGGGTCAAGTAGATCCATTTGGATCAAATGGATCCAAAATGGGTAAAACGGTCCAAATGGATCCAACTGGGTAAAACAATCCAAATGGTTTAAACGGATCCAAATGGTGAAACGGGTCCAAAATAGGTCAAACAAGTCTAAAATTAGTTGAATAACTCAAAAACTAGATCAAACGGGTCAAAAACGAAATAAATGAGTCCAAAATAGGTTGAACTAGTAAAAATACGGGTGAAACTGGACCAAAACGGGTCAAATGAGTCCAAAATAGGTCAAACAAGTTGAAAAACTGGTAAAACTGACCCAAAACGGGTCAAACAAATTGAACAATGGGCGAAACGAGCCCAAAATTGGTGAAATGAGTCCAAAAAAGGTCAAACCAATCAAAAAATAGGTGAAACAGGCCCAAAATGGGTCGAACGAGTCAAAAAATGGGTGAAATGGTCCAAAATGGGTCGAATGAGGCCAAAATAGGTCAAACAGATAAAAAAACAACTGAAACGGATCCAAAATAGGTCGAACGAGTCAAAAAACGGGTAAGACGGGCCCAAAACGGGTCGAACGAGTCTAAAATAGGTTGAACGGATTAAAAACGGGTTAAACGAGTCCAAAACGAGTCAAGTGGGATCAAAATAAGTCGAACGGGTCGAAAAACGAGTGAAACGGACCTAAAACGAGTTGAACGAGTCCAAAATAGGTCGAGCGGATAAAAAACGAGTGAAACGGGATCAAAATTGGTCAAACGATTCCAAAAATAGATGAAACGAACCCAAAATATATTGAACAGGTCGAAAAACGGATGAAACGAGACAAAAATAGGTCAACATAATAATAATAATAATAATAATAATAATAATAATAATAATAATAATAATAATAATAAAAAATCAAAAAAATTGATTGGGTAGACCCAGATCCAGGCCCAAATAGAGTGGGTATACTTTTTACCCATACATTCAGACCCATTGGGTCTATAATGGGTCTGGGTAGGATCTGGGTCCAACCATAAATAATGGGTAGTTATTGGGTTTGGAGCTGGGTGTGGATAATATCCGCCCATTGACAGGCCTACTGCGAAGGAAAATGCAATTTTCAATGATGTATAATCTGTACAATCTAATATCAACTTTTTCCTTTTGGTTATATTATATATAACGTTTAATTGCATGTGAAATATGAATTTTTTAATATATCATGTAAAATACTAATATTGTAAAGTATTAATCTTTATCACTTTTAATTTTATTTAGTATTAATCTTATTAATTTTATTCTCTATTAAGAAATATTTTGGCATCCTTGGTCAAATTCCAACAACTAGTTTATGGAACTCCAATAATATTGTTGTGTGAGAGTCTGTAATCTGAATTGATTCAGACTTGTACATAGTTCCGTGCACACTTTATTTACGTATATAATTCAATTATTATTACTTTTTATCAGGATATAATTCAATTATTTAATGAGTAGGGCTGGCAGCATATGTAATTTGAAAGTCAATTTTGCCTAATAGTCATTTAATGATTTAAAATGAAAATTATCTGTCACGGTATAGTTTCGTATATTATTATTATCCATCTACAAAACTAAGTTTTTCGAATATGCTCCCTTATCCGGCCGATATTATTTGATTTATAGGTTTGATAGTTGACTGAAATATTATAAGGAAAAAGTGAACCAACAAACAAAATTGTTTCATATTAATTTATATATATATATATATATATATATTGAATATTTATTATGTTGACAATTAAAAAGTATACATTATCATATTATGTAATGTGAACTTGAATTCTAGGAGTTTATATGGTTAAAAAAAGTGTTTACTAATTAATTTTATTTTCTTTTTTAAAGGAATCGGTCTATGTACGCAATCCTATGATTATTATTGAAACTTTCCCTTATATATATACCACCCAAAACCCTAAGTGTGTACAAAGATTCATAATTCAGACATCGATTACACTTAAAATGCAAATTCGGGATACTATCTATCCCTAAATTGTATTTTTGGGATAGTTTTTTTTTGGGGGCAACAAATATGACCCACTAAGTAAAAAATGTGTCAATTTGAGGATAAACTTGCCGAAAAAAGATATGTGTTCGCCGGAAGACTTCACACATAATATTTTTAATGACATGGGCACGAAAAACATGGCTATTTAGGGGTATTCTGGCGAACCCATGGATTTTTGTGGCTCTTCTCCTCACACGACCTTCAAGAATCAGAGTATATTAGGGATCAGAGTAGACAATCAGCATGATATACGAAAAGATTTAAAATTGAACAACTAGTCATTCATTATTGAACCTACTTTGATACATAAAAATTATCCATAGCACTAAGATGAGAAGCTCGAATCTGCGATCAAGAAGAGGTAAGCACACTACGGAAAAGCAATAAAAACCAGGGTTAATTACATCTAGACCCCTTCCGAGTTTAGTATATTATAATTGGGCCCCTGTTAGTTATTTTATTACAGTTTGACCCCTTCTAAAATTTCAAAATTACTAAACGGTGAAGAAAATATACAATTTCGTTAAATATTTCACGGAATATTCCAAATAATTGTGAAATAACTATTATATTCAAAATAATTGTGAAATAATTGTTTGTTTAACCATTTATTTATTCTAAAAAGACGTGATTTTTTTTTCCTACTTTTATAAAACATAATCTTAGAACCAAACATAATGGTCATTTCACAATTATTTGGAATATAATGCAATTATTTGGAATATAAAGTGAAATATTTAACGGAATCGTACCTTTTCTTCACCGTTTAGTAATTTCGAAATTTTAGAAGGGGTCAAACTGTAATAAAATAACTAACAGGTGTCCAATTATAATATACTAAACTCGAAAGGGGTCTAGATGTAATTAACCCTAAAAACCAAATTAAAGAAACACGATGGGGCTAGTTGTAATTTTCCACCTGTGAATGTGATCACTGAAACAGACACGGTATACATCTCCCTAACCAATAGAAAGTAGCACTTCATCTCCCTGTGATCAGAGACAGAGCCGATTTTTTAAAATTTTTATTATTATACCTAAATTTTAAAGTTTTTATTATTTTGCCCCCCCTAAATTTATAAATTCGCCCCCCTCCAAAAAATAAATAAATAAAAGTTAGCTCACCAATCATAATAGCTAAAATTTATATTTACTATTAATTCACTTTAATTACTATTACTTTTCTCAATTCAAATACACTTTTTGCTTTCGTTTCCCAATAAAAGTCTTTTGATCTTCTTTCGATATTAAAAAGTTTCAAATTAATCTTTCTTTTTCTCTATCTACGTCTTCTTCCTTTTTTATTTTATTATTATTGGCTTATTCTTTTACTCAACTTAAAACTCTCATTTTTTTAATTTTCAAAATCTATATTTATGGGAAAAAGGAGTTGATCGTGTCTCCCAATTTATCAAATAAATCTATATTAGTTTTTTTTCGTTTTATTATGAATAAAGTATTTAGATAAAATTATGATTAATTTGTTACTCGTTAGTTCAATATTTTGAGGAAAAAATAGATTAAATATAGTACGTGCAATCTTTATTTAGTTTTGGATAATTTAGTATCTAGAGTTCTATATTTTGAGAAAATATCATATTTTTATTTCTATGACAGTAGGATAAAGATAACTTTGTTTAATTATAGATAAATATAATGCATTTAATTTTTAGATAATAATTTTAGATAATATACTGTATTTAATTTTAGATAATTTAATGTTGATATGAGTTCTATATTAAGAATTCTTTATTTATTGTTTAGATAATTTAATGTTGATAGGAGTTCTGTATATTAAGATTTCTTTATCTATACTATATATTAAGCGAGAGACCCAGGTTTGGTCTCTTGGACTCTAAAAATAATTTCTTTTCTATTTATTTATTTATTGATTTTATACGATTTTATCTCTTCCACATTATATTAATTTCTCTTTTCTGTTTCATCACTTCTCTTCTTAATTTCATTTTTCTTTCTTATCACTTGAATTTTTTTCTTCTTTTTTTTTTAATTATAATTTTTTATCACTTTTTACTTATATTATAAATTTTTATAATTATTAATATAACATTTTACTTATTTATTTCCTTATCATCAATTAATGACTATATTAAAAAAAACGATAGAGTATATATTTAATAAAAAAAATTTAATTTTAATATATTTATATAATAATTATTTTTATTTGCAGCTGTGATCTCAAATATCATGCACATTTAACATCCTGCTAGAAGCTATGTTGCTCATTGTCGGTGGCTAGTTTTTACATGTTTAACATTTTAGAATAAGAACAGTTGTAATCAAAACATCCATGTTTCAATAATTGAGGAAATAACAGGTTTTACAAATACAAAAACGTGAGAACTAGTCTTGAAAATTACAGGTTGCCGCAGAGTGTAGGTTAAATTGCATGACCTTCGAAATCAATTAGAGAAGCCGAATCCCCTTCTCAGCACAGGCATGATGGCACAAATACTCCAATTCAAATTAATTCTTGCTTTTTCCGGCGAGTTTTGGCCTCAAATTGACACATCTTTTTACTTAGTGCACACGTTTGTTTGTCGGTGGGAAAAAAAATTATCCCAAAAATACAATTTAGAGATTAGATAGTGTCCCGAATTTGTATTTTTCCCCGTAAAAGTGACTTCTAAAACTAGCACTAGCCTTCATAAAGCAAGGGGTGTTCTTACGGAGTTTCCTTTTCCGGTCCTTCATGCACATTGAATCCAACGGATTATACAATGACCGTATTTGGCGCTCTCACCTCTGAGCAGCAGCAAAGAATGAAAAATGAAGAAACTATTAAAATCGACATCCTCTTGTCTTGGTCTTTTTTTATCTTTTTTTTCTTCTTCTTTAGTAGATGGGGTCTTGGTCCACTTGGATATGCAGCAGTTGGGGACACGAATTAATTCAATCATCTACCGATATTATATTCTAAAGATAATACCATTCAAGTTACGTGTGATTTTTGTCGCATGAATATCATGTAGTATAATCTCAACATTATTGAAGTATATATATATTCTAAAGATAATATCATTCAAGTTATGTGTGATTTTTGTCGCATGAAGTATAGTATATATATATATATATATATATATATATATATATATATATATATATATATTCTAAAGATAATATCATTCAAGTTATGTGTGATTTTTGTCGCATGAAGTATAGTATATATATATATATATATATATATATATATATTCTAAAGATAATATCATTCAAGTTATGTGTGATTTTTGTCGCATGAATATCATGTAGTATAATCTCAACATTATTGAAGTATAGTTTAATTTAATTGAAGTATATAAAAATATATCGGGTAATATGGAATAAATCTCCAATTGGTATCATATTTTTATTTAACTCCTTATTTTAGCAAAATGTCGTATAATTTTCACATAATATAGTATTTAAAATATTTCTCAAAATATATTGTACAATTTTCACAAAATGTAGTACTAAAATGTTGTAATGCAGTATTTATATCCTATTATATTGTATAATTTTATGAGCAATAAAATAAAAATATTTCAAATTGATGAGGAGTTATCTATATATATATAGATAAACATATATATATCCATGACACCGAAACAAAACTATTTAAATATTTATTTGTGTTCATACCTACCTAATACCCACCGCCCCCACCGAAATTACAACACGAAAATCTCAATAATGACAAACAATACTAACTATTTTATTATGTTGTCTTTAATTCGTTAAATATTTTATAATTAAATGCATCATTCATCAATGCTATTCAATTATAATTAGTCGAAAAGTGACCAATCTAATAGGAATCGGATGCGATAAGAAGGACAAATGGTATCTGATGTTATCCACATGAATATGGCCCGCCATGTCAATGATAGCCAATCGCAATAATACATGAAGGACTTTCCTTTTCTTTTCCAAGATTTTTCTTTTTTTGTTTTTTTTTGCTTTTTGTTAAATTAAGAAGATATATTCTTATGCTCTTGATTTTTCATTTTCTTGTCAAAATCACCTTTAATTTCTAACATCAACTTTAAATTTAGAAAAAAATATATACATCAAGTTTGAATTGGGCCCGAAATAAGCAGATATTTATAGAAACAGTTGTGGTACGGTCCTTGTGGATACTAAGTCGTAAGTCCGGGTAATTCTAGCCCGAGCCTGGCTCGGCCAAACCGAAGTAATGAGGGGGCGAGTGTTTTACACTTGCCCTGTGGTTGGTGGAAAATTTAGGAAAAGTGACCAATCAAATGGCGAGTGTAACACACTTGCTCTTTAATTGGTTGGGGTTCGACCGAGCCTGGTCTGGGCTAGAATTTTCCCGTAAGTCCAATTGACAATGCCCAAGCTAGAAGCTGAAGCCTGATGTTTTCTTGCTAGCTACATTTATGGCGGAGTGATATTTTAGCTCGTTTTTTGAGATATTTACGATTTAATGAAAAAATTAGTTACTGTTATTGTAGTTGACGACGAGTTGTGCTTCCAATATCTTTCATAATCTTATGAAATTTTAATTTAAGGAATGATTATGATAATCCTCCTTTGATTTAACTCAATTATAAAAAAAATCTTCATATTTGAGAAATTAAAAAACACCCTAAACAGGTGTTATTTTATATAATCTTTTGAGGGTTATCTGTAATTTTTTTTAAAACAATTTAGACAAAGCAAAACTGTAGAAGCACGCCTAATAAAAACATGTGTACCAAATCTTACAACCTTAATTATTAAAAAATCAAAGCTATATCCAAATTTTGGAAAGAAAAATACATATCCTTCCATTCTATACATACATACATGAGATCCTCGTGCTTTTTTAATTTCGCACCCCTCATTTGCGGGAAGAAGCTATTACGCCTTCGCAGCAGCCTGTTCTTCTGTTGAGCTCCCGTGATGTTTTAGGAAGGGAACACCCATATCTTCCGACGACGATTCGTCGTAACCTTTGGATTCGTCGATATCGTCGTCATTCATTTTCCCCCACATCACGGTGTAAAAACCCGCCGCAATAACAATCGATCCGAGGACACTGCAAAGACTCAGACAATTAGTCAGGTTTTAGTTCATCAATAATCGAAAACTTAACCAGAGATCACGTGTTAGGGTTACCTTCCTAGAAAGAGATTTTCACCGAGGAAAATAACACCAAATATGGCTGCAATGGCGATCGACAATGGCCTATACATTGCTACGTAAAAAGGACCCTTGACATGCAAACCCCACGTATGAACTGCAGTACCAAACCCAGATCCTATTATTCCCTGAAATACGCATAAATTAAAATTACATTATATTATACGAGAGTCAAGTAATAACCGCTCTAGTCTCTTATTAATAATAAAAAAATATATATTTACCGAGTACAAGACCGACAACAACCGTATGTCCGACGGTACTATCCACGAGTCGAAATTTGGTTCGGTGTAAATACATACGGGTATGGCCACAACACAAGCAAAGAAATTGTAGAAAAAGCAAACCACGAATTCTGCCGGATACTCGTTCACAAACTTAGCCTGCAAAAACAAACATACATAAAGTCAATGTCGTGGGGGCTTATAGTAATATACAAAACAAGAATTCTATATATTTAAGTCACCTTCCAAGAAACTTTGGTAAGTTCAACCCAAATTGCAGCATTGCAATAAATAAAAGTTCTCAATCATATTAAATTGCATAAAAGTCAAATTACGAATAAACCCGTTCCCAGGTCACGAGCAGTGGGACACGTTACCTGAAAAATGTACCAAACGGAGGTGATCATGTAGCTAATTGCGAGGAGCACACCGCCCAT
The DNA here is from genome assembly GCA_037501455.1 of Lantana camara. NCBI lineage: Eukaryota > Viridiplantae > Streptophyta > Magnoliopsida > Lamiales > Verbenaceae > Lantana > Lantana camara. Next base: position 2,238,235 of record CM074858.1, on the reverse strand, counting down.
GACCCAACCCGACTGTCCCGACGCCGACGCCGACGCTGCCATCGTCGGTGAAACGATGCTCGAACTCAAGGAGAACATGTGTAGCCTCTCGTTGAATACTTCGATGAGGATGGGGCCTTTGTACAGCACGACGATGAATGCCCCTGTGATTGACAACAACGTCCCAATTACTTTGGCCTGCCCACTTGAGGCTTTCAGTCTTAGCTTCTCCATCCTATCATTTCCAACAAGACAAGGATATCAGACTTATCTGACCAATAATGTTCAAATTTTTACCACCATTTCAGATACTTATCAAGTCATAGTCAACAAAATTTATTATTGTTGCAATAATTTCAAAGAATAATAGAAACGAATAGTTATTCGTGTACCCATAACCGTATACCTATATCGCTTGAATAATTGGCAATTGCGTACCGGCCAACAACAATAGGTCACCAACTAAATTTCAACTTTAAAAACTTCCATCAATCAATGTATTTCGCCAACCCAAGTGGTCATTATTTATTATTTTTATTTAAAAAAGTCACTTGTTAATTAGATTAGTCATTTAGACAAGAACAAACATAAAAATAAAAAATAAAAACAAAGCACATATTCACTTAAATCCAAACCTAATACCTAAAAAGGTCAAGAATGAAGCATCACTCTACCCATATTCGCTTCATCTTTTCTGGTAAGAGATGAGGAATAAGTCATAAAGTAAACGCCACATTATCTTCATTTAATTTTTATTTTTTTTCTTTTTTTTATATATATTAATTAAAAAAATCTTATCCACACACCCACCAGAAATATATATGTGTTAGAGTTATTTGGAACCAAAACCCCGAACAATTCGAAAAAACAAAAAAATTAAAAGACGTATTATAAAATTTAAGCCTACCGCCTCTTTTATCATTCGGTCAACTGAAGTGTTTTGGTTAAAATATCCCTACTCATTTTAGACGTACTCAAATAAAATTAAAGAGTTATGTGCACCAAAAACCTTGTGTTATGCACAACGAGTAAAATACACCCTGACAAAAAAAAAATAATTTATTTACTTATAACTTTTTATTTTTATGAAAGGTAGGATTTTTATTAATATATATTACTAGTTATATTTTGTTGAATTTTCTTTAAGAGAATAAATTACATAAGTAATGATAAAATTTATAAATTTGTTAAGATTAAAAAATTGCTATGCATTCAATTTTTGGAGCATAGTATAAAATTTATTAAGTAAATAATAATAATAGCAACGTAAATAATATTTTATTTTTAAATACAAATCGCAGAGTTTTTCATACAAAGAAAAAGAAAATATAAGATTTTTTTGAAAATTGTTTTTTAATATATATATTTTTTTTCGCCTCAAATTATACCGGATTTTAGGTACAAATACTTTCATACGTGTTATACTACCGAACTTCAGTTTCTTTTCAGTTTTTAAATAAACCAACTGTTTCTAACGGTAATAATTTGGTGTGCACTCCAAGGAATTTGGGATCAACAAGATAAGGTTACGTTGAGGATTCAAAATTTCAAACAAACTGTTCAGCCATATACCGTAATTAGAAAACAATTCTAGACCAAAAAAAAAATAATTAGAAAACAATTAAAAATCTGGATGCAGGTAAAATTAAGATACACAATTTAAAAAGAGTAATTGTTGTTTACTTAGTAATAATAATAATAATAATAAGTAAAGGGGAAGAATAGATAAAGCACCTCAAGAGAATTGCCAGAAAAAAGGTGGTAGCTGGAGTGAGATTGCTCATGGCAGAACCCATGGTTGGGTTGCTGTAAGAAATGCCCAGATACCCAAAAAACTGAGAAATGCACCTGAAAAACCATCATAAATTCATAATTAATTAAACAATTAATCATAATATTCAGAATAAATCAAATTATTAAATTTGAAAACCAATAAGATTAATAAAAATAAAAATTCATACCCGAGTGCCCCAAGGATAAAAAATTTGCCCAGCATAGCAGGAGAAAATGGAGGAAGAACAGTTTTTCTGCAAATCATCCATGGAAAAATTTAAAAAAAATGGTATTATCATTTAATTATAATTTCAATTAAAATTAAAATATTAATACTTTTTGAGATTGAAGAATGTTGAATAGGGTACCTGTGGAAAAGGTAGCAAAGGGGGAGAAGAACAAGGGCGGAAATGGCGTAACTGTAGACCATAAAAACATGGGAACTTAAGCCCTTTGACACGGCGGCTTTGTAGATGGTGCTCAGCCCTACGTTGGTGAACTCCACCGTGACCATCGCCGCCAGCGGGATCACTTCGCGGTGGAGATATCTATGTCCGGCCATCTCTCTCTTCTCTCTGTGAAAACTCCGATGACTTTGGGTGGAAGTATTCTCAGTGGTGTGCCTAAACTTGATTTATTGTTTTTGGTTGGCTAAGCTATACTTTATTTATAGAGCTTTACTTTAGGCAGTAACGTTCTCTTAAATATTATTAAAGAAGAAGAAGAAAACAAAAAAGAAAATGCTAATTGTGTGAAATTATTTATAGAAATAAAACTCTCTAATATGGCTCTGGAAATGTGTCGTAATTAATCAATCATTTGCGAATATTCTCGCAAGGAGAAGAGATTGGTGGTTGTTAATTTCAATATTTCAGACACAGATATTTTTAAAAATATTTTTTTGTTCGATACCGTATTAGATACTTTTTATATAAGAAATTTTGAAAATATTTCGTGTTATTATATCTGTATTGTGTTATGTTTGTATCGCTATGTCTATATTTATGCGTCATAAATTCCAATTATTATGATATGTATGGACCACTTATTGGTATTTATTGTTGAATAGATGGGAGTATATGTTTTCAACCTTCTGGTTATTTTAGATATGGCCAAAAAAATATTGTTTCAGCACTATATGATGAATATTTTATATATACATTTTTCACCATTTTATACTATATATCTTTTTTTCATATCTAAAAAGGGCTAATTATATTTGAACTCCGTGAAAATATTAAAAGTTACAACTAACACCTTATTAGTTAAATAATTACTCTTGCACTTATTCACTATATTATTAATTACAAAATACACCTATTAATAACTAACTAATTAATACAAAAATAATTATTTTAACTAATGATTATTTCACCCCTCCTCTTACCTTTTTCTTTTTTCTTTTTTTTTTTTTTCAAATCCATTTCAATGTCTTCTCTTTCACATTTGCTACACAATTGCCGTATCTTAAGCTCCGCCGCCACCGCCGCCCCCCTCCACCTCGTCGCTACCTCATATGTAATCCTCCGACACCTCCATCGGTTTCTCTCACATCCATCTTAGATCTCTCAGATGTATCCGTCATCTTTGCGGCTACTTTCTCCGCCTCTTCTCCCAAATCAACCTCAGATCTATGTGATGGTGGTGCGATGGAGATGGTCATGTAAAGGTGGGGGTGCAATGGAGGTGACTGCGTGGTGGTGGTGGTGGCACCCTTCCCTTTCTCCGATGGACAATGCATCTTTCCAACGCAGCACCACCGTACCCTTTGTTGTTGGACAACAAAATGCATTGTTTTCCATTTTATCTGTATATTATATATATATATATATATATGAATGTTCACCGTTCAACATTCACTGCAATAACTATTTTCCTCACTGGATCATATTCGAAGTCAAAATTTGTAACTCTTATCTATACTATTATATAAAGCGCGTGTCTTGGACTCTTTTCTTTTTTTACCCCTCCGTCCTTTGGCCTTTTTTTTTTTCCCTTTTTTTCTACCACTGGAATAAATCTTTTATCTCCTAAATTTTTTCTTTTCTTGTTATTCATTTAATTTGTTCTCCATCACAAAAACCTATTAACTCTTAATTCTTTTTTTTTTTTTATCTCAAATTGCTTTAATTTTTTTTTTCTTTCAATATTTTTTTTTTATATTCTTATTATTTTTTTCCATCATATATTTTAAATTTTATTTTAGTTATTATTTTGATTAATATATATTATCAAATTTATTTACTATAATTTATTAATTATATTAAAAAAATTATAAATTAAATATTTCATAAAAATTTATATTGAACATATATTTAAATTTTAAAAAAAGATTATTTGCAGACGCATCGAGCATGCGATGTAATTACTAGTATTTAATTAAGAATCAGTGAATTATTTTCACTCAACCATAACGTTATAGTAAATTAGTAATATATATATATATATATACAATAAAAAATATTTTGTAGCACGTGTTGTAAAAGAAGTATCTTGTTCACTAATTGGAGAAAAAAGTTAAAAAACATCTGGGTAATACGGTCAAAAGTTGAATGATGCCGGTGTCGATAAATGATGCATAATTTGAGTTTATAATAAATAAATAATAAGCTTTTAGGATTTGATATCCTTGAGGAATATATTGTTGCTTCAAAATAATGCCCGCAATTATTATTATTATTTAATTTTTTTGAAAGAATTATTATTTAATTGGTATAGAACTATAGATAGAGAGCCTTTTAGGAAAACGCAAAATGGCTGATGATGGCACTTAAATGATGGTCCAGTTGGCCCAAATTGGACGGTTATGTATCGTGCTAATGGACCCTACTCCTTTTATTATTATTCAAATATATCAACTACGACACTGGATGAATACGACAATATGAACACAATATATTATAGATATGATGATATAATTTATTTTTTGTAATATTTTTAAATGAGGAATATCCAATATAACACGATATGATAAAATAATATTTTAAAAAATATTTGTGCGTCACAATATTTTACAATATCCATAACACTTTCCGTCTCAGAATATACTTTAACGTTTAAAGTTTAAACATACATTCCCTTACAACTAAGTTTGCTCGAAGATGTTTGCAAATACTTTTGTTTATAATAAAAATAAAATAAAATAAAAGTTTCAAGATTATAATAAATTGGAAGAAAGACTTTGAAATTTGAATTTTAAAAAGAGATTCTAATTTATTTCAGCCTGTCAACTTTGCCTACCTCTGGACAACGCAATGTGTTGGGTAGCCTCTTGTGGCCACCAGAGATCGTCCTCCTACCTTGTGGGGTCGTGAGTCACCGTGATTAACCTTCTCTCCTACTGGTGTGGGGTCACTAAGGTGGACGATTCCACCTTTTGGAACAAGGACAACGCAGAAGGATAATAACTAATAAGTCAATGAGATTTCTTTTTCTTTTTTTTTTTTAAGAGTAAATTGCACTCTTTACCCTATGTTATGATAAACTATCATAAAAAAAACCCAGTAAATTTAAAACTACTGTAAAAAATCTTGTATTTTTTAAAATGTGCACCAAAAACCTGAACACGCTGAGTATTTTATATGCGCCAAAATTTTCTTCTTTAAATTAAAACTTAGCACAAAAACCCCTATGTTTATAAAAACATGCATAACAAACCCTAGCTGATGGTGCAGAAACTTGTAAAGGATTTAAACACCAAACACTTTAGAATTTATTTGTAGAAGAGAAGACCATCACAGGCATGAAGGCCTCAGGATCTGGGTTTCCTTTTGAGCGTGGGTTTTTCCAGCTAGGATAACACCAAGAGTGCAAAGTGTAGTGATGATGCAACTGTGGTGAAGTAATCGGGAGCTTGGGAAGATCAGGAAAAATGGAGGAAAAATGCCCAGAAGTAAGTCTGCAATGTGTATGCAAGAGTTCACTTGGGGGAGAAGGCAGTGTTCTCCCCTTTTTATATGTTAGGGGTGAGGGTATTTGGGGTAATTTGACCGTGTGGTCCCAAACCTGTGTTGCCCTAACACGTGGCGGCCTGTGGTGGCGTGAGAATGGCATTCCTGAAAGGGAGGCGGGGTGTCAGGAACCCAGTGCGCACTACCTTTGTGTCAGGAGTTGTTGGCGAGGGTCAAGCGCGGGGAAGGCCCAAGGTCCTTTCGGCAGAGGGTCGGATCCGTCTCGGAGAAGGAGGATCGCAACCGAGCGTTGGTGACGCTCGAAGAGGACGCGAAGGGGGATCCCCATGGCAGAGGACCGTTGAGCGTCATCCTACCGAGCATCATGGTAGGCCCTCGCGGGGGTACTCCCATGAGGAGGGTAACCCAGAGGGCTGGGATGCGAGCGGTAAACCAGTCGACTCGAGTCTCCGGCCTGTATAGTTGTCCGAGGCTCATGGGCCTGTAGCAACGAGCGAATGAGTGGGCTGGGCTGACCCGCGAGCCCATCAATGCGAGCGTCCTATCTTCTGGCCAGCAGGTGGCGACACGTGGACGGCTCTGATATGGATGTGGTTTTATACCTCATCATTTTGCCCCCCAAATTCTGTAGTATCGCTCGAGCTTACTGTAGAATTTAAGAGAAACGAGTTTTGCACCTTTGAATACGCGAGGGTCAGGACTCTGCCAGAGAGGTGACCGTTTGCCTTCTGTAACGGACGTAGTCTGACAGGTCATTAAATGAAGTCATGTCCGTATTTAATGCTGAGTGGAAACGTGGGCGCGTGTACTCCGGTAGACGTGAGGCGGTTACCAAAAGTGGGAGTCTTCCAAGGCGGGAAATGATTGCATATTCAAATCCTTAACCCTAATCAATGCAAATCTCTCCCCTATAAATAGGGTTCCGGAAGCCTCTTTCCCCCTTTTCTCGCATTCACTTTTCTCCAAGCAAATCCAGCAGCCAAAATTTTCTACCACTTTCTGCGATTTTCGGCAAGTTCTTCTTCAAACTTTCAGGTAAAAATCCCGCAAATTATTTTCTCCGATACTAACTTTAGATTTAGGTTGATAGAGAGTAGTACTTTTCTGAGTGAGGAATTCTTCTCCGTCATTAAACCTTTCCCAGAATCTTCCTTCTCCATCAAATTTTCTGAGGAAAACTTCCCTTTTCAGAGCTTATAAGACTCAGATATGGCGAACAATAACGAGGACGTTTTTGTGAGGGAAATAGATGAAATGTCAGTGGGGAGTTCTTCTCCTCATGACGATGTGCCCACGGCAGTTCCTATAGCCAGGGCATCCCCCGGCGAGGAGATTCCTACCGCTATTCCTGTGGCCAGGGCTCCGGCTGAAGCTGGGGAGGAAGAAGTTGACGCCGCCGTTCAAGGAATGAACGAGCGTGTTCCTGGGGGAGTTGATGAACTATTCGAGGAGATGGGGAATGTTTTGGAAATGCAAAGACAAGGGGAGAGGGTATTTCCCGTACTTAATAGTGCTGTGCGGCCCCAAGATCATAGGGTTACTATAGCCGTCGCGGTTCCCGAGGGTGACGCTGGGCCTTCTGAGCGTCGTGAGGATGCGGAACCTTCCCGGAGGTGCCAAAGGAGGGGGAAAGAGCCTGCTACCCGCGTGAGACAGAATAACCCCCACCAAACAGATAGGTCCCCCGACGAGATTGAGAGCACCCTGACGCTCGATGATCTTGACGAGTTGAAGGCCAAGGTATACTGGGATGAAGCAGTGTTCTCCATGCGAATTCCCGAGGAGGGGGAGAGAGCCAACCGACCGCCGCCTGGAATGATGACGGTCTACTGGGACGCAGTTGTGGCCGGGGGCCTGAGGTTTCCAATCGCTCACGCCGCTGCCGTCATCTACCACCACCTAGGGCTTTGCCCTTCACAAATTCTGCCAAACGGCATAGCTCTAATCAACACCTTGATAATAATGATGAGAGCCCTTGGCCATGCATCCTCGATTGCCAATTTCGACAGCTTGATACAAGTGGCCCGCTCAACACGCTCGTCCCCGACGGATGGATTTTATTATGCCCAGGCCAAATCAGGCTTTAAGATGATAGACTCTCCATCTACTTCCTATGGCGAGCATTGGAAAGAGAAGTAATTTTTCATGGGGGCTCCAGGGGGAATTTTTGGGGTTCACCGACAATGGATGATCCATGGCGAGGGTCCTTTGATTAGGGAAAGGATTAGGAATAAAGCGTTCGAGGATTGGGCAAAAGTTTTGGCCCTCGCGATGAAGAATGCGAAGAGATTGATCCAGGCCGAGGTCCTGATGCGCGATGAGGGGATATTATTCCGATACGGCCTATCTTGCCCCCCAGACATGGTGCTCAACCCTCGACGGTTAGATTCTAGGAACTAACTGATCTAACTCTTAGGATAGCATTGCTAACTTTACTTAATTTGTCATACGCTAGTAGTTATCTTCCAAATAACTGTTTTCTGACGCCCGAACTCTTTCCTTGCAGAAATCCGCCTTCTAACCTTAGGGATGAATGCTGAGGCGCTCGCTCGCTCGCATGATGTCCGCTCAAAGAGCTGGCAACAATCCTCAACAACAACAACAGCAACCGCAGCAAGCACACCCTCCCCTAGCCCCGAGGGGGAGAGGAATTAGGCGAGGGATCCGTCGCGGCACCGGCGCTCGGGGAGGTGCAGGGAATGAGGCTCAGCCCACGGGGCCCATCGAAGACTTGACCGTGGAGGGCGTTCAAGGGCCCACTCCGCCGAGGGTTGTCCCTGAGGGTCCCATTTCTCTAAGTTCCAGCGGCTCTCGCAACCGCTCGGGGGAACTGGCCCGTATGCACGAGGCTGTCAGGGCTGAACGTAAGAGGAAGAGACTGCCAGATTCAATCCCTATTTCTGGCAAGGGTAAAGAGGTGATTGTGGGCCACCGTGGTGATGAGGGTGACACTTCCTCATCGGAAGATGAGGATTTTTGGAAGATTGGTTGCCGAGGTGACGCTCGCTACAAGCGTCAGAGAAACGAGGGCCCCGTGCTGCTGAAGAGAAGTGCGTACTCAAAAAATCTCGTTTCGGACATCGTCGGGAAGCTCCAATTTTCCGGCGATCATGACAAGTTAAATGAGCACGATGCCGCTCGGGTCGCTGATGACGCCTGCATGCCCTCATGACGGTGAGTCTCTAGTGTCTCTTGTGGGATTTCAATTTCTTTCCTTGTAACTCCCGTACTGACCCTTGAAACTGGCCTTTCTGGAAGTCATCCCCAAGCTAAAGAACCTTCAAGGTCGAGCGCTAGCCTACTCCGAGCACAAGGCCAAATACAAAAAGTTGCTGAAAATTTCAGACCCTGGCCAGCTGCAAGAGGATTAGAATAACGTCCAAGCTCAACTGACTGAAGCCAATCTGGATAAGGACCGGCTAAAGGAAGATCTAAAGAAGTCCGATGACGCGTATCTGGTCCTTAACGAGCGTCATAGGAAACTGAAGGAGGAGCGGGACCAGCTGAGGGTGCAGAATAGAGAGCTGGGTGAGCAGCTGGCAGAATGAGGAGACCAAGAAGAACCTTGCAGAATTGCAAGAGAAGGTTGCGGGCCTGGAAGAGAGAGTGGCATGGGATGCGGTGCTGAAGTTCGTGCGCTCGAAGGCTTTCGCCTTCGCTGCCAACATGCATTGTTTTGACAACGCTCGTCGCTTTTTCTACAAGGCGATTGGGCAAATGGTGAGGTTGGGGTTGGCCCCTGAAAGCGCTCGAACTGACGACCGTCTGCGCATGGAGTTGGACGACAACTGTGAGCCGATGGTCCAGGACGAGGATCCCACTGAGAACCTGGCGGAGCCCGAGTATGAAGGACTAGTATCAATGCTCCAGCAAGAGTTCATAGCTGCTAACTCTGCAATCCCCGGTCCCCTTCAAATAGAAGATGAGGGCACTCTCATGGATGTGCTGGACGAGGGGGAACCCGGAGAGGCTCAAACTTCAGATGCCAACGTACTGGCCCCGACTCCCATCGCGATTGCCCCTCCAGAACCTGACAACCGAGCCCCTTGATGCTTTGCCCCTCAGCTGCGTGAGCCTTCTGATTATCTGATTTCCTTTTTCTATTCATGAACAATTAATGTCTGTATCTAATCTGTCAACCGCTTTTCTGAACGTTTTGGGTTCCTTTATGCTCTTTCCATATATCTGAATTCTTCCTTTACTGCTTGGATGCTTGTATACTTTCTCCTTTATTTTTGAATGGTGGATGATGTTGTCTCTTTGCGCTCGCCGCTTTCATATTGGTCTTTCTGATTTGAGCGTTTGCGATGGTAGTGTAAGCATACGGGGGTGTCTTTTACGATGGTCCCCTGACGCTCATCACCATGCACATTAAGCTTAGAAGTCCGAGACGTTAGGCAATTGGCATGTTGCAAATATAGGCGCGAGGGTGACCCTTAGGAGGGTTCCCTGGCCACATTCGAAATGAGGTTTGCACTTGGACTTAGTAAATCTTTGAGTGATTTATAGGCGCGAGGGTGACCCTTAGGAGGGTTCCCTGGCCATAGTCGAAATGAACCTTGAATTCGGACTTAGAAAACCTTTGAGGAAATACAGGCGCGAGGGTGTCCCTTACGAGGGTTCCCTGGCCACATCCGAAATGAGTCTTGAATTCGGACTTAGAAAACCTTTGAGGAAATACAGGCGCGAGGGTGTCCCTTACGAGGGTTCCCTGGCCACATCCGAAATGAGTCTTGAATTCGGACTTAGTAAATCTTTGAGTGATTTATAGGCGCGAGGGTGACCCTTAGGAGGGTTCCCTGGCCATAATCGAAATGACCCCTGAATCCGGACTTAGAAAACCTTTGAGGAAATACAGGCGCGAGGGTGTCCCTTACGAGGGTTCCATGGCCACATCCGAAATGAGTCTTGAATTCGGACTTAGTAAATCTTTGAGTGATTTACCTAAGTATTGGCCCAATAACGTGTACCCTCGCTCCAGACGCTCAAGTGAGTTACACACACTTTAGAAATCAACTGTAGGATTTGCTAAGTGTGGGATAGAATAGAACGTACCCGTGGGGTTAGTGTCATCTCGAGGGACCAATGAAAGGATTGGCCTAGGATCCACTATTTACGAGCGCATGTTTACCCAAGAAGGTGAGGGACGCTGGGGGTTTACGAGCGCGAACTGGCGTTGCGAGCGCCCAGTTGGCGTAAATTAAGCATTCAGCATCCCCCATTCGACTCGCTCATCATTGGGGTCTCCCCGCTAGCGAGCGTTCAAGCGTTCAATGCCGATCCTTCTTACCGCGTAAGTAGCGTCGTTTTGAGATTAATAGGGTATTAATTAAGCCGTTCAACGTGGAGCGCGCTCGACACGGAGTAAGCTTTTCCTTTATTAATCGGACCATTAATCAAAAGAAAGAATGAGTTAAGGACATAATAACATACAAAGTACTTACCATTATGCTTGCAATACTTCGAAATGATTACAATATGTTTTCTGTCAAAGGAGAGTACAAACCTCCGCGAGCGTACGAACGCTTTGGGCATTTATACGTAGAACCTCCTAAGGTTGCATGCATTCCACGGTCTCGGGAGTCGCTCGCCTTGCAAAGTCTCTAGCAAGTAGGTGTTGTTCGCTCGTACTTGAATGACTTTGAAGGGGCCTTCCCAGTTAGGATCCAACTTACCCACATGTTTGGAGACTTCAACTTTTTTAAGGACCAAGTCCCCTAGCTGGAAAGTTCTCTCTTTAACACGTTTGTTGTACTGGTGGGCTACAGTCGCCTTGTACTTGTGAATACGGGCCCAAGCAGCGTTCCTCCTTTCGTCTAACAAATCCAATTCGAACGTTCGATTAACTTCGTTGAGTGCAGGCTCAAAATAGGCAATGCGTACGGATTCTTGAGCGATCTCCGCAGGTATCATAGCCTCGGATCCATACATGAGGGAGTATGGAGTTTCTCCCGTTGCCGCTCGAGGGGTGGTACGGTACGCCCAAAGGGCTCCTTGGAGTTCTTCCGCCCACTCTCCTTTCTTACTCTCGAGCATCCTTTTCAGATGCTGGAGTATGGTTCGGTTGGTCACTTCAGCTTGACCGTTGGCTTGCGGATGGCCCACGGAAGTGAATCGTTGTTCGATCCCTAGCTCAGAGCACCAATCCCGCGTGTCAGCCGCAATGAATTGGGAACCATTATCCGAGATGAGCACCCTCGGGATGCCATATCTGCAAATGATGTTTTTCCAAATGAAGTCCCTCACAACCTTGAACGTTATCTTGGCGACCGCTTCAGCTTCGGCCCATTTAGTGAAATAGTCCACAGCAAGTATTACAAACTTCTTTTGTCCGACCGCCATTGGGAGGGGTCCCACAATGTCAATGCCCCACTGGTCAAAAGGCCACAAAACCTCAATGGGAATCATCTGAGCCGCCGGCAACTGGGGGGTGTTAGAATGAAACTGGCACTTAGGGCACTTCTTGGAGTAGCTAATGGCATCCTGCAACACCGAGGGCCAATAGAACCCACTACTTAAGATTTTCTTTGCCAAGATTCGGCCGCCAGAGTGGCTCCCGCAACTTCCACCGTGCACGTGTTCTAGAATTTCCTTGGCTTGCGAGGGTCTCAAGCACCTCAACGGTGGGCCCTGGAAAGATCGCTTGAATAATCGGCCCTCGGCGTCCAATGAGAACCGAGGGGCCTTGCTTCTGAGTTTCCGAGCCTCAACTTTGTCGCTAGGGCTGATTCCATCCCGAAGGAATCTAATAATCTCGTCGAGCCAGCAAGGCTCGGAGGGGTCAATCATATTCACCTTCCTCGAAGGTTCACCTTCACTTATCAATGGCTCCTCTGTTCTAAGAAATGTAACAGCGCGCTCACTAAAACCATCCAGGGCGGATGCAAACTTTGAGAGAGCATCAGCGCGTTCGTTTTCTGCCCTTGGGACCTGCAAAAGGTGGAACTCCTTGAACTTGGCTATCACCTCCTTAGCCCTCGCCAGATACTGCACCATGGTGGCTTCTCGGGCTTCATAAGAACCGTCAATCTGACTCGCAATCAACTGCGAATCGACGTACGCTGTTACACGAGTGGCCCCATTTTGAAGTGCAATCCTGAGCCCTTGGATGAGGGCCTCATACTCGGCTTCATTGTTGGTGACTGGGAACGCCAGCTTGATTGCGTAGTCAACTTCTGCCCCGAGAGGATCCCTGAGGGACACCCCGACTCCTCCCCCTTGTGAGGTCGAGGAGCCATCCGTGTGCAAAAGCCATAAACCCTCCTCGGTCGAGGGCACAGTATCTAAATTGAAACGTTCCACCAACAAATCGGCCACTGCCTGAGCCTGTATGGCGGTACGAGGCTCGAAGGTGATATCAAATTGACTGAGCTCAATCGACCATTTGATTAATCTCCCCGAAACATCCGGTTTAGATAGCACTTGTTTGAGGGGTTGATCTGTAAGCACTGTGATAGAATGAGCCTGAAAATAAGGCCTCAGCCTTCGAGATGCATTAACGAGCGCGAAGGCAAATTTCTCTATTTCCATGTACCTCTTCTCCGCTCCCTGCAATGTTTTGCTTAAGTAGTAGACTGGCATGTGCTTACGCTCGCGGACCGCTACTAGGACAGCGCTCGTAGCTTCTGCGGAGACCGAGAGATAAACAATCAATCCTTCACCAGGACTTGGTTTAGTTAGTAGGGGAGCGCTCGAAAGGTACTGCTTCATGTCCTGCAAAGCTTTCTCACATTCCTCGTTCCAAGAGAAGTTTCGAGCGTTTCGCAAGATTTTGAAAAAAGGTAAATTCCTGTCCGCTGAGCGGGAGATGAACCTGTTTAACGAGATAATTTTACCCACAAGCACCTGGACCTCTCTCAAATTGCGAGGGGAGGGTATATCCAGGATCGCTTTAATCTTCTCGGGGTTTACCTCTATGCCACGTTGACTGACCATATATCCCAGGAATTTACCACCCCGAACGCCAAAGGTGCATTTTGAAGGGTTCAACTTCATTCCGTAGCGACGGAGGATATCGAAAGTCTGCTTGAGATCTTCCAGATAGGAGCGCTGGCGCTCACTCTTGACTATCATGTCGTCTACATATACCTCCATAGATTTTCCAATTTCGCGCTCGAACATCCTGTTGACGAGGCGTTGATAGGTTGCTCCTGCATTTTGAGCCCAAATGGCATGACTTTGAAGCAATAAACACCTAAATGCACAATGAACGAAGTTTTGGGGCGATCCTCGGGCGCCATGAAGATTTGATAATATCCCTGAAAGGCGTCCATCATACTCATGAGTTCACACCCAGCTGTAGAATCTACCAACTGATCAATCCTCGGTAGTGGGTAATGATCTTTGGGGCACGCTTTGTTGAGATCTGTGAAGTCGTTGCACATACGCCATTTATTGGCGCTCTTTGGAACGAGCACCACATTGCAGAGCCATTCTGGATACAAAATTTCCTCGATGTATTGAGCGTCAAGCAATTTACTAACCTCTTCTTCGATGACCCGCTTTCTAAAGCCATGAACGTCCCTCTTCTTTTGCTTGACTGGCTTGAAGGTTGGGTCCACGTTCAACCTGTGAACAATAACGCTCGGATCTATCCCGGTGAGATCAGAGGCTTTCCATGCAAAAACGTCTAGATTCTTCCGTAGGAAGTCGATCATCAAAACTTACGAGGGTCCGTCGAGGCCCGAACCTATCTGGGTGATTTTATCCGGATTTCCATGCTCCAATTCGACGGTCAAAAACTTCTCAGTAGGCTCGATTCGAACTTCCGGCCTCGGCGCCTCTAGCGTTCTTTTCTTCCCAGTAAGCCTACCCTCGGACACATCGCCCTCGTTCTCCGAAGAGGAGCCTTCGACGGCCCCCGGTGGCCTATTCTCCGAACGCTGGGCCTCTCCAGGTGTCTTCTTTTTATTCTTCTTCTGGTACAGCTTGGCTCTTTTGCGCTCGGGGCCATCTTCGTCTAATTTGGGGAAGTCGACGGACTTTTTAATAGACCCCTCTTGAATGGATTGCTTAGGCTTGTGGCTTCGAAGCGAGAGAATGTAACATTCCCAAGCTTCTTTGACGTTACACAGAATTTCTCCCGTACCCTCGGGGGTAGGGAACTTGACCTTCTGGTGATATGTCGAAATTACCGCCTTGAAATCCACGAGGGCTGGGCGCCCAATGATGATATTGTAAGGAAGATTCACCTCAACGACGGTGTAGAGGACGTTCAAAGTTTTTCGCTGTGGGGCGCGACCGAAAGAGGTGGCCAAGCGAATCTGTCCGCGAGGGACGATCTCGAAACCTCCAAACCCTTCGAGGGCAGTTCTGAGAGGTTCGAGGGGGATGTTTGTTATGTTCATCTGCTGAAACGTTGAGTACGGGAGAACGTTCACAGAGCTTCCACTATCAAATAAAACCCTCTTTATAGTATGATTATGAACGTCTAAACTAACCACCATGGGACAGTCAGAGGTTTCTCCTATCCCATGGGATGTTACAATGTGCTCAAGATCTTTCTCTGTAAACCCTATGACATCATCCTCCCTCGAGCGCGAAGAGCTGTCAACAGAAAGCACTGGACGGGGAAGAGATGCTCTTTGGTTATAACTCCGGATGTGGCGACGGCGAGTAGCATGGGAATCACCCCCTGAGGGCCCTCCAGCAATCATGTGAATGACCGCAAAGGGCTGATTTTCTAACTCTGCAGCTTTTCCTTTGCCGCGTTCGCTCGTCTCTGGGCGATGGTGACGAGGACTCCTGGAACGCGAGCAGCTCCTTCCTCTGAAACGCGCTCGTTCAGTGCAATGCTCATCATACCTCTCCAGCACCTTCACAAACTCCTTAAGATGCCCCCCATCGATCAGCCTCTGAATCTCCTTCTCCAAGTGGCGGCATTCGTTGGTGTCATGCCCCTTTTGCTTATGGAAAGCGCAGTACTTTCCCGAGCGCTTTTCAGCCTCGGTTTCCTTCAGCTTGGGCGGCCTCTTGAACAGCTTTTGGTCTGCCATGGAGTAAACTTCGGCAATGGGGTGATTGAGGGGAATACGCTCGAATTTCCGCGGAGGCGGGGAGTTACGACGAAAGGGAATAGGGCTACGGTGGCGGCCTCTGGTTGAATCTCCTCTGTCTTCAAGGGCTTTGCTGGGCCGAGTGGCATTCGCCATCTTCTGGTCCCTCGTAATATACATATCCTCGAGGGTGAAGAAAGAGTCTGTTATTTCTCTGATCTCCATCAATGAGCGGGGTTTCTTCTTAGACACCTCCTCCACGAACTCTTTACTGACGTAATGCTTCATATTGACGGCTCCAAAGAGAACGTGCCTCAGAAAATCCATTGAGGGCTTCTCCACCAACAGTATTTCTTTGTTGAACCTACCCATGAAGGACCTGAGCGTCTCGTTCGGCCCTTGGACTAGGCTGTAAAGAGCTGTAGCAGCGGGGGCTGGTGCTTTCAAAGAATTGAAGTGGCTCACGAAGGCGTCAGTCAAGTCATAGTACCCTCGGATTGAGCGAGGAGGGAGTTTCTTGTACCAGTCTTGGGCCATTCCAGTGAGGGAAGTGACGAACACTTTGGCCCAGTAGTTGCTTGGGTGATCGTAAAGATGCATCAGGTGCACAAAGTGATCCAGATGTTCGGCTGGATCTGTGGTTCCATCGTACCTGTTGACGGACGTGGCGATTTTGCCCTTCCCCGCACGGGTCATCATGACCTCCTCAATGAGGGGAGAATCGCCCGTCACGATTCGGTAATCCCTGTCCTCCGGATCTTCAAGGTTGGCTTCTCTTCGTCGGTGGGAGAGAGGGCTGCGTGGTCTGCGAGCGTCTCTGGCCCTGGACCTCTCGCCCCCCTCACGGGAGATGTGAGACCGTGCTCGAGAGAGTTGCTCTACCACGTTCTGGAGCCCCCTAATCTGGTCTTGTACTGCGGTAAGTTGAGGGTCACTGACATTTCTGCGGTTTGCCCTTTCTGTGGCCCTCGATTGGACCTCTTCATCATCTCCGGCCCCCTCATTTCGAGGGGCCCTTTCGTTTCCTGCGGGTGGCTGCTCTTGCGGGACCCTCGGTGGGGCCTCCTTTTCTTGGTTTGGTTGTGGGGGAGGTTGCTGGTGTTGGGATTAATGCCCTGTAAATCCAATTATATTGTAAATATTTTGGATTAATAAAACTGAAATTACAGCAAGTTATTACGAATTTAATAATTAATGACGTGTGATGGTGTTTTTATATGAAATGTGTTTCATAGGAAAAGATTTTAAATACCAGAAGTCACGTGTCATTAAAGTTCTAGTCAGTATGATGAGAAGATGTTCTTATCGAGACTATAATGTGTTATATAAGATGATTAGTCTTTCGTCATAGGGAAATGGAGTTTCCGATTATGACACATTGATGATTTTCAATGAGATTGGAAACATCGAACTGGACCACTGAGATTGTTCATTTTATACTGCTATCTAAAATGAACAAAATCTCGGAAGCATTAGACTCTTAATCCTGATAGTGTTTCTACTTTAGGCATGTAGTGTTGATCATTGTGATGTACTCAGAAGTGAGGTCTCGGTAACGGGTGGCCAAAATACTTTGTACGTTCGGTGATTGCATGAAATGTGCTAGAGAGAAATATTGATCAAGGAATCTGTAGCCTTGCTGGAAGGTTAAAGATATCCCTGAAATAGATTTGCAAAAGTTTGAATTAAAACTTTGGCCAAAGTACTTCGTGTGTGTGTCACCGAAGTGGTATGTTGAATATGTTTCACATACAGGGAATTTGAACTTAAGGCGAATCAAGAAATTTCAGATTTGAAGTGAACAATAAATGATAGTAGTATTGATTTATTTTTCATGAATATCTGTACAGAGGAGTAAAATGCAAAATTATTCTAGATCGAGAAATTCGTGAATAATTTAATTAATTTTAGAGTTCAACAATATTTATTTAGTGGAATTAAATATTGTTAAACGGTAATCAATTATTGTCATGGGATGATAATAGATTGACCCGTTTGGAGCTAAGATTAATTAGTCCTGCAGGTCCCCCCGCAAGCCCCAACGAAGATCAAAGAGAAAATATTAAAAGGAGAGAGAGAAATGATTTTTCAAAGTGTTTGAAAATAGCCAAGTAATTTATTTTGAGAAAATAAATTAAATTCCAAAGAGTTGGAAATGCCCGAAATTTTATTTTGGAGAAAATAAAATTTTTCAAAAAAAAAAAAAAAAAAAAGTTTTTTTGATGACGTGGCAGGTGACGTGTCACGCCACGTCAGCAAGTCAGTGCCAAGTGGCACTGACTGGGCGCCAACTGGCGCGACACATGGACGGCCAGGATTGGGCCGCGTCAGCGTAATCCAGCGGCCCAGATTCGATTTGGGCTAGGCTGGTCAACGGGCGAGTCAACGGGTCGGAAACTGGATAGGGTCAGCGGGTCGGATCCGGTTCAGACCGGATCCGGACACGTGGCACGATCTGGTGGCGAGACGCGTGGGAAGCACGCGCCAGCACACAGCCGCCATGTGGCGGCGCGTGGAGGCGCGTGCGGCGCCCGCTTGGCGCGTGGTCGGCGGCGGCCGACTCGTCTCGGCCCGTTCTTCCACGTGGCGTCCTCGGATTTGTCGTCTGAACTTGGAGCGCACGACTGAAACGCGGGAAAGACGGTTTTGCCCCTCCAAGCCTTGGAGTGCACTCCATTTTTGGAAAAAACTTGGGCTGCAATTTTAACATTCCGAAATTGGCAATAAGTCCCTTGTTTCATAGCTATAAATAGGGGCTGCCATATTTCATTTTAAGAATAAGAATTTTGGAATTCAATTTCTCACAGTAAGAAGCCATCCGGCACTCTCTCTCTCTACTTAATTAATTAATCTTTAATTAGATTAATTAATTACTTAATTAGGTGGTTATATAATTAATATATAATCCACTTAATTATTAGAAAATAGGGATTTTCAGGTTTTAGAAAAAAGGGTTTTTCTGAAAAATATTTTCTCAAAGTATTTAGCGAAATACTGCCGGAGCCCACACTCCAATTTCTTAATCGGGGATATTGCGGGGAAGCTCTGCCGGTTTTACGAGAAGATATCGAGGTGCTGGAAAAGTGCCGTTGATAGCCAATTTTTGCAGTACGGTAATGCCGTTATACTGTCGAAATTAATATTTGCATATTGTGATTATATGCTAGATGATTTAAAATTATGTTATCGATGCCTGTATATATTAGAGTTATGCTGCCCGATTTATTCCGCTGCTTTATTAAAATATTTTAGAAATATTTTGATAACGAGGTTATGGCGAAATTTTTGAATATTACGCTGTACCGTCACTCTGCCTCGGGCCCGCCGCAATCCAACAACTGGTATCAGAGCGGGGCTCTGATTATATACTCGCATTGATAAAGCATAAGATGCATAATTTTAAATCTGATACTGTGCACGTAAATTCTGTCTAAGAAGGCTGGGTTTTAAGTGGGACCGTTGTGACCCCTCCAGTGTTTCTGGGAATTTGCGTGGAATGGTAATTTTCGGGGAATTGATTTCAATAATCTTCCTGGTTAATTACCGAATCAGTAAATATGATTTAAATTATGTGATAATTTAAAACATATTTATTTAAGGGGCCATTAAAATTTAAAAAGCGTGATAATTATGTGATAATTATTTGCAAGCATGCTTTTAATTTTAAAAATGGCATGATAATATGTGATATTATGTTGTTTCAATTATGTATGATTTATTTAATATGATTAGATAAATAATGTTTAATAGAGATTAAATACGATGCATAATTGAATTAATATTTTTTGGCCTAAATTAATAAAGAGTTATTAAAGCCTGAAAATATTATTAGGATTATTTAATAATCCTAGTGGGAGCTTATTAATTAGATTAATTACTTCCAAAATTAATAAGACGCCAAAAGCGATTATTTAATAATCAAAGATAATCCACAAATTCTATAAAAAATCAAGTGGGAGCGAGATGAAAAGAGTTGGATTCTCACGGCCTCCATTACTCGTCTATAGTATAGTGGATATATACTACTCCCTTCGGCGGGTATGTATTCGCGGTATACAAGATTAGACTTCTACGGATAGAATGAAATACAGGGGAAAGTCAGCTCGACCACGCCTCCGTGGAGTGCCTGATCTACTCGTACGAATTTCTAGGTAATGGTGTACGCTTGACTAAGTAATGTATTAACCTCCCTTCGGAGCTATGTTACATTTACTTAGAGGTCAAAGTTTAACGTGGTGGATTAACATAGTTTGGTAAGAGTTACCTAGATGGCATGTTAATTAAGATTAATTCTTGCTTTTCTAAGCGGTTTTCGACCTCGCTTCCGGGGAGTCAACTGCGGTTAGATAAGTCACCATTGTGTAAACCAAAAAATGCTTACGTGGATTTCATTTATTGGTTAGACGCAAAAGATGTAAAATACAGAATCATAACTTGCACCTTTTAAAATATTTCAGTTTTAAAGCAATGACGACCGCTAGCCCGCTTCAATCACTCCTAAAGGAAAATAGGCTTGAAGGGTCTAACTATGCTGACTGGAAAATGAATCTTGACATCGTGTTTGGTCACGAGAATCTGAAACAAGTGCTCACTGAACCTTGTCCGGGGGTACCGGAAACTACAGCTAATCAGGATATGAGAAATGTTTATGCCAATTGGATTAAATCCAATGATTTGGCTCGGTCTTATATCCTGGCATCTGTCTCCAATGTTCTCAAGCATCAAATGCATGAGATGCCAACTGCTAGGAACATGATGGATCATCTCCATCAAATGTTTGGAGGACAGAATCGAGCCAAGAGGCTCAAATTGATGCGGAGGCTGTTAGTTACCAAGATGTCTGAGGGATCACCTGTTCAGGATCATGTTATGAACATGATGGCTTGCCTGAACGAAATTGAAAGCCTTGGTGCTAAATTTGATGATCTCAGCAAACAGGATATGATCCTATGCTCTCTGCCAAAGTCGTTCGACACATTCAGGCAAAATTATTCTATGAACAAATTGGATTTTTCTCTGCCTGAATTGATGAACGAACTTAAAGTGGCGGAGGGAGTGATGAAAGCTAAGGGAACGGTTCTCCTGGCTCAGGCATCGACTTCCACGGCTCCAAAAACCAACAAGTGGAAAAAGGGAAAGGGAAAGGTTCTCAATCCCAAGAAAAAGGTTCAGAAGCAGAAGGGCAAACCCAGCAAAGGAAAATGTTTCCACTGCGGAGAGAATGGGCACTGGAAGAGGAATTGTCCAAAATACTTAGCAAGTCTTCCTGCTAAGCCATCTGGACAAGGTATATTGATATCTTGTTTAATTGAATTATGTTTAGTTGGAAGTCCACCAGATTCCTGGTGTGTGGACTCGGGTTCAACTAATCATATTTGCAATTCGTTGCAGGGGTTCAAGCTAACCAGAAAGCTTGAAGATGGCGAGATGCAGCTACTGCTCGGGGATAATACAAGTATATCTGTATTAGCAGTAGGGACTGTAAATTTGTATTTTGGTGATAGGGTTTTAATGTTGAAAGACACTCTGTATATACCATGTGTTCGCAGAAATTTAGTTTCTGTGAGTTGTTTAATAAATAATGGTTTTAGTGTTTGTTTTGAACAAAATTTTACCATTAAGCAAAATAAAAGGTTTATTTGCTCCGGCACGGTAAAAGATGGTCTTTTCTTGTTATACCCCGATAAAAACCCTAATTCCGAACTTAACACTACTACGCTTGAGTTACCATCCAAGAGAAAAACTCCTATGCCTAATGAGGCATACAAGTGGCATTTACGTCTTGGTCATATTAATCCAAAAAGGATCCAAAGACTAATTTCAGATGAATTGTTGAGTCCCTTGGACTTAACAGAACTACCAGTCTGTGAATCCTGCTTGGAAGGTAAAATGACCAAGAGATCTTTTAAATCTAAAGGTAATCGAGCCACAGAATTGCTTGAGTTAATTCATACGGATGTGTGTGGCCCTATGAGTATTCAAGCAAGAGGAGGTTTTGAGTATTTCATCACTTTTACGGATGATTACTCCAGATACGGATACGTTTATTTGATGAGATATAAGTCTGAATCTTTTGAAAAGTTCAAAGAATTCAAGGCTGAAGTTGAAAATCAAACTGGAAAACGTATCAAGGCACTTCGATCAGATCGTGGTGGTGAGTATCTGTCTACAGAGTTTCTAGAATTTCTCACTGCAAATGGGATTAGATCTCAATTATCGGCACCAGGTACACCCCAGCAGAATGGTGTTGCAGAAAGGAGAAATAGAACTCTGATGGAAATGGTAAGATCTATGATGAGTCATGCTACCCTACCAAGTTCGTTTTGGGGCTTTGCACTCGAAACGGCAACACACATATTGAACCTTGTTCCATCCAAGTCAGTTCCTAAAACACCAATGGAACTGTGGCGAGGGCGAAAGCCCAGTGTCTCCTATCTTCGGATATGGGGAACCCCGGCTCATGTGTTAAAGAAGGATACTGACAAGTTGGAATCAAGAACAGAGGTTTGCTTGTTCATAGGTTATCCTAAAGGAACAAGAGGTGGTATATTTTACGATCCGAGAGATCACAAAGTGTTTGTGAGCACTAATGCTAAATATCTCGAGGATGACTTTGTAAATGACCACAAGGGTAGAAACAAAATTGTGTTAGAAGAGATGACAACATCAGATTCTGAATTCCAACAACCCGTAGTAACTGAAAATGTGTTAGATACATATGATGTACCAGATACAACATATGATGTAGGGACGAGTACACAGCAGCCTCGTCGTAGTGGGAGGATTGTCAGGACACCTGACAGATACTTGGGATTAACCCAAGTGGTTGAATCTGACGTATCCGATCCTGTCACATATAATGAAGCTATAAAGGATATAGACGCTGACCGTTGGGTCAGAGCCATGGAATCTGAATTAGATTCAATGTATTCCAATAAAGTCTGGGAACTTGTAGAGGCGCCTGAAGGCATTAAACCTATTGGATGCAAATGGGTCTACAAGAGGAAAAGGGGAATAGATGGAAAGGTTGAGACCTTTAAAGCAAGGCTTGTGGCAAAGGGTTATACCCAGAAAGAAGGTATCGATTATGACGAAACCTTCTCGCCCGTAGCAATGCTTAAGTCCATAAGAATTCTCCTATCCATTGCTGCTCATTTTGATTATGAGATTTGGCAAATGGATGTAAAGACTGCCTTCTTGAACGGGCACCTTCAAGAAGAGATATATATGGCTCAGCCTGAAGGCTTTATTGCCAGAAATCAGGAGCATATGATATGCAAGCTTGATAGATCAATTTATGGTCTTAAGCAAGCGTCTAGATCATGGAACATCAGATTTAATGAAGCAATTAAATCCTTTGGATTTATGCAATTGCCTGATGAACCATGTGTGTACAAGAGACATCATGATAGCGTTGTAACATTTTTAGTTCTATACGTGGACGATATTCCGCTCATTGGGAATGACACGGGAATATTATCAGCAGTTAAGATTTGGTTGTCAAACCAGTTTGACATGAAAGACCTAGGTGAAGCTAGTTATATTCTAGGGATCAGACTTTGTCGTGATCGTAAGAATAAAATGATTGGTTTATCACAAGCAGCATATATAGATAAGATGTTGGCAAGATATAATATGGCTAACTCCAAGAAAGGATCGTTACCTTTCAGACATGGAGTTCATCTGTCTCGGGATCAGTGTCCTAAGAACCCAGAAGAGACAGAAGAAATGAAAGATGTTCCGTATGCTTCGGCAGTCGGAAGCCTCATGTATGCCATGTTATGTACTAGGCCAGATATCTGTTATGTTGTAGGTCTAGTCAGCAGATATCAGTCAAACCCTGGACCCCAACACTGGATAGCAGTAAAGCATATATTAAAGTACTTGAGAAGGACTCGGGATTATATGCTTGTCTATCGTAGTGATGAGCTCATTCCTATTGGGTACACAGATTCGGATTTCCAATCTGATTTGGATTCTAGGCGTTCGACGTCTGGATACGTGTTCACCATTGGAGGAGCAGCCGTAAGTTGGAGGAGTATTAAGCAATCTTGCATTGCTGACTCCACCATGGAAGCCGAATACGTTGCAGCTTCGGAAGCAGCCAAAGAAGCGTATTGGTTCCGGAATTTCCTAATGGATCTAGAAGTCGTCAAGGACGGACTCACGCCGATCACATTGTACTGTGACAATGCTGGAGCGGTGGCCAACTCCAAGGAACCTCGAAGTCATAAACGTGCAAAGCACATCGAGAGGAAGTTTCACATTATACGAGATTATGTGGAACGTGGAGAAGTGGCAGTGGTGAAAATTGGCTCAGTAAATAATCTAGCAGATCCCTTCACTAAGACTTTGGCGCAAAAGAGTTTTGACACTCATGTAGAAGGGATGGGTCTTAAATATGTAGCCAATTGGATTTAGGGCAAGTGGGAGATTGTTGGGATTAATGCCCTGTAAATCCAATTATATTGTAAATATTTTGGATTAATAAAACTGAAATTACAGCAAGTTATGAGTATTTTACGAATTTAATAATTAATGACGTGTGATGGTGTTTTTATATGAAATGTGTTTCATAGGAAAAGATTTTAAATACCAGAAGTCACGTGTCATTAAAGTTCTAGTCAGTATGATGAGAAGATGTTCTTATCGAGACTATAATGTGTTATATAAGATGATTAGTCTTTCGTCATAGGGAAATGGAGTTTCCGATTATGACACATTGATGATTTTCAATGAGATTGGAAACATCGAACTGGACCACTGAGATTGTTCATTTTATACTGCTATCTAAAATGAACAAAATCTCGGAAGCATTAGACTCTTAATCCTGATAGTGTTTCTACTTTAGGCATGTAGTGTTGATCAATGTGATGTACTCAGAAGTGAGGTCTCGGTAACGGGTGGCCAAAATACTTTGTACGTTCGGTGATTGCATGAAATGTGCTAGAGAGAAATATTGATCAAGGAATCTGTAGCCTTGCTGGAAGGTTAAAGATATCCCTGAAATAGATTTGCAAAAGTTTGAATTAAAACTTTGGCCAAAGTACTTCGTGTGTGTGTCACCGAAGTGGTATGTTGAATATGTTTCACATACAGGGAATTTGAACTTAAGGCGAATCAAGAAATTTCAGATTTGAAGTGAACAATAAATGATAGTAGTATTGATTTATTTTTCATGAATATCTGTACAGAGGAGTAAAATGCAAAATTATTCTAGATCGAGAAATTCGTGAATAATTTAATTAATTTTAGAGTTCAACAATATTTATTTAGTGGAATTAAATATTGTTAAACGGTAATCAATTATTGTCATGGGATGATAATAGATTGACCCGTTTGGAGCTAAGATTAATTAGTCCTGCAGGTCCCCCCGCAAGCCCCAACGAAGATCAAAGAGAAAATATTAAAAGGAGAGAGAGAAATGATTTTTCAAAGTGTTTGAAAATAGCCAAGTAATTTATTTTGAGAAAATAAATTAAATTCCAAAGAGTTGGAAATGCCCGAAATTTTATTTTGGAGAAAATAAAATTTTTCAAAAAAAAAAAAAAAAAAGTTTTTTTGATGACGTGGCAGGTGACGTGTCACGCCACGTCAGCAAGTCAGTGCCAAGTGGCACTGACTGGGCGCCAACTGGCGCGACACATGGACGGCCAGGATTGGGCCGCGTCAGCGTAATCCAGCGGCCCAGATTCGATTTGGGCTAGGCTGGTCAACGGGCGAGTCAACGGGTCGGAAACTGGATAGGGTCAGCGGGTCGGATCCGGTTCAGACCGGATCCGGACACGTGGCACGATCTGGTGGCGAGACGCGTGGGAAGCACGCGCCAGCACACAGCCGCCATGTGGCGGCGCGTGGAGGCGCGTGCGGCGCCCGCTTGGCGCGTGGTCGGCGGCGGCCGACTCGTCTCGGCCCGTTCTTCCACGTGGCGTCCTCGGATTTGTCGTCTGAACTTGGAGCGCACGACTGAAACGCGGGAAAGACGGTTTTGCCCCTCCAAGCCTTGGAGTGCACTCCATTTTTGGAAAAAACTTGGGCTGCAATTTTAACATTCCGAAATTGGCAATAAGTCCCTTGTTTCATAGCTATAAATAGGGGCTGCCATATTTCATTTTAAGAATAAGAATTTTGGAATTCAATTTCTCACAGTAAGAAGCCATCCGGCACTCTCTCTCTCTACTTAATTAATTAATCTTTAATTAGATTAATTAATTACTTAATTAGGTGGTTATATAATTAATATATAATCCACTTAATTATTAGAAAATAGGGATTTTCAGGTTTTAGAAAAAAGGGTTTTTCTGAAAAATATTTTCTCAAAGTATTTAGCGAAATACTGCCGGAGCCCACACTCCAATTTCTTAATCGGGGATATTGCGGGGAAGCTCTGCCGGTTTTACGAGAAGATATCGAGGTGCTGGAAAAGTGCCGTTGATAGCCAATTTTTGCAGTACGGTAATGTCGTTATACTGTCGAAATTAATATTTGCATATTGTGATTATATGCTAGATGATTTAAAATTATGTTATCGATGCCTGTATATATTAGAGTCATGCTGCCCGATTTATTCCGCTGCTTTATTAAAATATTTTAGAAATATTTTGATAACGAGGTTATGGCGAAATTTTTGAATATTACGCTGTACCGTCACTCTGCCTCGGGCCCGCCGCAATCCAACAGCTGGGCCCTCAGCGCATTTTGCGCCATCGTCAGAGGGTGAGCTGGAAGTCCTCCAAGGGGCGGGGCCACTCGAGAGCCCGCCAGCGAGGGGAAATAGGCTGCAGTAAAATGCTCCCAAGCATTCTGAACCGCTTGGCCCTCACACTGCGCGTAAAGCGCCTGAAGCTGTTGGGTTGTTACTTGGGGCATCTCCACCACCTGAATCTCCCTAGGCAGCGATAAGGGGAGATTCAGAGTCCCCACAGGATATGGCTGAACCACGGGCATCATTCCGGGCATCACGCCAGGTTGCATAAGAGTGTACCCCGGTGGTGGCATGGCTATGGAGTACATGCCGGGATGGGAAGTTGGAGCTACATGGGCAATGGTTGGGGGGGGGAGATTGGAACCAGACCCCCCTGCTTCATTTCCTCCTGGGAGGAGCGTTGCAGTTGCAGCTTCAACGGTTTCTGGAACAGGTGGGGGATTTCCTCCGGCGGAGGTGCGGTTCCCTGTGTTTTTCTCATCAACGGGAGGAAGAATATCCCCATTCCTCCGTGTTCCTGATCTTGTCGTCGTAACCATGATGTAGATTGTTGGTGTTTTGTTTCAACTAGCTCAAATGGTGGAAGAAACAGATGGAGATCTCTGACAATGATGATGGTTTCCCACAGACGGCGCCAAAAATGATGGTGCAGAAACTTATAAAGGATTTAAACACCAAACACTTTAGAATTTGTTTGTAGAAGAGAAGACCATCACAGGCGTGAAGGCCTCAGGATCTGGGTTTCCTTTTGAGCGTGGGTTTTTCCAGCTAGGATAACACCAAGAGTGCAAAGTGTAGTGATGATGCAACTGTGGTGATGTAATCGGGAGCTTGGGAAGATCAGGAAAAATGGAGGAAAAATGCCCAGAAGTAAGTCTGCAATGTGTATGCAAGAGTTCACTTGGGGGAGAAGGCAGTGTTCTCCCCTTTTTATATGTTAGGGGTGAGGGTATTTGGGGTAATTTGACCGTGTGGTCCCAAACCTGTGTTGCCCTAACACGTGGCGGCCTGTGGTGGCGTGAGAATGGCATTCCTGAAAGGGAGGCGGGGTGTCAGGAACCCAGTGCGCACTACCTTTGTGTCAGGAGTTGTTGGCGAGGGTCAAGCGCGGGGAAGGCCCAAGGTCCTTTCGGCAGAGGGTCGGATCCGTCTCGGAGAAGGAGGATCGCAACCGAGCGTTGGTGACGCTCGAAGAGGACACGAAGGGGGATCCCCATGGCAGAGGACCGTTGAGCGTCATCCTACCGAGCATCATGAGTAGGCCCTCGCGGGGGTACTCCCATGAGGAGGGTAACCCAGAGGGCCGGGATGCGAGCGGTAAACCAGTCGACTCGAGTCTCCAGCCTGTATAGTTGTCCGAGGCTCATGGGCCTGTAGCAACGAGCGAATGAGTGGGTTGGGCTGACCCGCGAGCCCATCAATGCGAGCGTCCTATCTTCTGGCCAGCAGGTGGCGACACGTGGATGGCTCTGATATGGATGTGGTTTTATGCCTCATCACTAACACCTTAAATAAATTTATATATACCAAATAAATGATTTTTACACAAGAAATGCAAAAATTTGTACAAATATTAAAATTTATGCTTACAAATAATTTATACATAAATAATTCAAAATTCTCTAAAACTCATAAAATTCTATAAATTAAGATTCGAAAAATTAAAAAATTATAAAAAAAAACATTAATAAAAGATATAAAATGTTTCTTACAAAATGTTAATAGAAAGTAAAATATATAAGGAAGAAATATTACTAAAGAAATTACAATTGTTGAAAAAATTACGGATAAATACAGTCACCCCCCTATCCTTTGGGGGCATGTGCACTTTCCCCCCTATGCTTCAAATCGGTGCACATTGTCCCCTCACCTCTGCAAAATGGAACACTTCACCCCTTTGAACACACTTTGACCGTTGATTTCTCTTTCGTCACGGTGACCCAAGCTTCAAGACCACCGCCACTACAAAAAAATTGATGATTACCGACAGAAATATTCGTAGGTAATTTGTAGAAAAATTAATTTATTGACAGATTATAGACGGACTACCTACGGAATGCACTTTGTAGGTAAAGGGCCCGTAGCAAAATATATCTACGGATTATTTACAGATTAGAGACAGTATTTTTCTACAACTGGGTTCCATAAGAAAAATTGTAGGTAATTTGTGAAAAATATGTCGACTTGATTTTATCACTTGTTGACTATTTTCAACGGATTATTTACAAAAAATCCGTTGATAAATTTAATTATTTATTTTTAATTATTAAAATATGTCTACAAAATTTCAACAGGAAATCCATCGATAAATCTCCATAAACGATCAATTGAAACATTTTTCAATTTCTCTTAATATTTTGGTATTTTCAGCAAAAATTTCCTATAAAATTAATTATAAATATTTTTAAATAATTGTTGTTATTCAATTTGTCATAAAAATTTCTACGCCCCTAAGTACTTTATTATTATTATTATTATTATTATTATTATTATTATTATTATTATTATTATTATTATTATTATTATTATTATTATTATTATTATTATTATTATTATTATTATTTTGCTTTTTTATATGTTCTTGACTTGATCATTTGGAGTTTGTAAAAACAACCACAGAATTCAATATCAATTTCGTAAAAATAAAACTCAAAAGTATCTTATAGAAGATCAATGTATGTCTTGCAAAAATTACAAAAATTCAATAAATATTTTACAAAGGAATAGATGCTGAATATATGTTCTTACCTTTTTGAGTAATGATCAGTTTGTGGAAGAAAATCCAAAAGTAAAACTCTTACTAAGAAATTGTGCAGAAATCCTTTTGATTTACAAAATCAAATCAAGTTGCACTCCTTTAATCACCTATTGGATAAAAACTAAAAAGTGTTAGCCAAACCTTCATTTTTGAAAAGAAAAATTAAAAAGAAAAAGAAAAGAAGAAAGAAAAATACAAAGTTTAGAATGACGAAGAGTTGAGAAGACCTTGAGTCTGTGTAATATTTGATATATCTGAAGTTTCAATTGAGAGTTGAGACCATAAATACATGAATGCATGTTTAGAATGAAGAGAAGTTGAGGTTGAGGGGATAGTGGCTAATGAACGTGGATTTATACTACCTTTCATTTTACAACTGCAGTATATTTTTATTAGATTTAATTAAATATTTAAAAATATATTTGTTATTTTATTCGATATTTTTATTAGAGGTCAATATTAACTACATTGATAATTTGTGGACAGTTTTATATTAAATACATAATTATCGGAACATTTTGTAGATAATCCATAAATGAAGTAGATAAGTCTTCAAACAAAAAATAAAAAATTAAGTAGATAAAAAAAAGTTGTTTTGTTCGACAAAACATTTACCAGATAATCCAAAGGCAAGATTGCACTTTTAATTTATTTTTATTTTTTATAATGTACAGACCGAAATATGAATAGATATTTCGTAGAAAAATTTCACTTTTAATTTTTTTATTAATTTATAATGTATCCACGGAGAGACCTGTTGGTAATTCGTCAATAAATTTTACCAACAAAAGTGTCAGTAGATAATCAGTCGGTAAATTTTACCGATTGAAGTGTTCATAGGTAATCTGTGCATAAAAATCTTGACTTTATTGGTTAACAAATCGTCAGAAATATGTAGATTATCTGTAGGAAATTTTCTACGAAAAAATTCCGTAAACAAATTCGGTAGGTAATCAACAAATTTTTAGTAGTGGCGCCATCGTGTTCGTCTCTCCAAGGAGAACAAAACTCATACCCCGCCCGACTCTATTAGCCGCTAAAAGCTTCGTTCATCGTGCGTCGTCTTTAACTGATGATTTCTGCTTCGTCGGTTGTCGGATTTTGATTTCAAGACTATTGCTGTGTTCCTTGCGTCGAGAGCTTCAGTTTGATATATAATATCAACACATTTGAAATCGGATTTGTACGGATTTACTTTGTTAAAATTTATTCAAAGGGGTGAAGTGTTCCATTTTGAAAAGGTGAGGGGGCAATGTGCACCAATTTGAAGCATAGGGGGGAAAGTGCACATGCCCCCAAAGGATGGGGGGTGACTGTATTTATCCCAAAAAATTATCATTTTTTACACGAAAAGATTTAATTTCAATCTAAGAAAGAAAAATTTTAAATTTACATGAAAAGAAAAAATTGTGCTTACAAATAATAATGACATAACAAATAAAAAAAATATAATTAAAGCATATAGTTACTCAAATTTATGTTATATCGTTCCAAACAAATATACAAAAGAAAATCTTTCAAATACTATAAAGAAACAATAAAATATGTAGAAAAAGAAATTAGATTTTATCTAAATTTATTATCTATATGAATAAAATACAAAAATAACTTATAAATGATCAAAAACAATTACAAAAGAGAGAAAAAAAAATTTAGAAATATATTATGGAGAATTAGATTTTTTCTTCATAAATAATCTTGAAAATAAAAAAGAACTTTTATAAAAAAATATATAAAAAGATTACATTAATTATTAACATACTAGGTATGTTCCTAAAATATTTTAGGACCTATTTGAAAGATTCTAGAAACTCTAGGGTCAAAATTGAAAATATAGAGACTAAAAGACTATTTATAAAAAAAACAAAAATAATAATAAATATGAGAATATCAGTAAAAATCGCACAACCAACTCGTAAAGGCACACTTGCTAGGCGGAGGATTTTCCGTGCATATTTCTGATAACATATGGTCTTATATGATAGTTTTTATATCACAAGGTTTTTCTTGATATTTAGACATAATACTGAGTTTTTTATGCTATTATCGCTTTTTTTTAAACATACCGGTCCCCAAGTGGTATTCAAACCTGAATTATTGTTCTGGAAAATGAATCCAATAACCACCCAAACTAACCCTTATTGGCACATAGACAATGAGATTTAAATACTAACCTTTTTTTTTTTCGGAGGGAAATTATTTTGAATTTCTAAGGATTCAAAACTTCAAAACCTCAAAAAAGAAAGAAACACAAAAAGTTACTAATTTTAGGTACAACATAATTTAAAGGGCTAATTCCAGAAACCCCTTGTCCTTAGGACTTGGTGTGCTTTGCCCCCTAACCTTTAAATCGGTGCGATTTCCCCCTTGACCTTTCAAAAATATCACCCTCAACCCCTTTTAACAAATTTTGACCGTCGATTTCTTCTCCGACATGTCGACCCAAGCTTCAAGACCACTGTCATTGTGTTCGTCTCTCCAAGGCGAACAAAGCCACACCCCAGTCAACCCAATTAGCCGTCGAAAACTACTACAATGCTTCGTCCGTCGTGCATCATCTTTGACCGGTGATTTCTATTTTCTCGGTTGTCAAATTTTGGTTTCGAGACCAATGTTGTGTTCCTTGCGTCGAACTTCAATTTGATATATAATATCAACACATTTGAAATCTATTTTGTACAAATCTACTTTGCTAAAGGGTTAAGTGTGATATTTTTTAAAGGTTAGGCGAACAATCGCACCGATTTAAAAGTTAAATAGCACTAAACCCCAAACGGGTGTTCTGGGAGTAGCCCTAATTTAAATATGTAAACCATTTTTTGGGTCAAAAATGAAATAAATATGTTTTGTCACTCACTGGGATGATAGTGAATTAGTGATGGGTACCACCCTTTTCATGGTCCCTCCCAGGCTCCCACCACTGATAAGCATATTTGCTTAGCTTTACACTCCATTCCCATACAACTTTAGAGCTAAGCAACAAACTCCTGATTAGAAGCCCACGGAAGAAAAACATATCACAATGTCGAAATTAAAATAGATTAAAAACAGATAATAAAATGGAGAAGGACAAAGATAATAATACCCTTCGCATCCTAGAAGATTCTTCTGGGCCCAAAAGCTCCATTTCTTCATCACTATCACTGTCTGCAGATGGAGATTCCATTTTCTTCCCCCCTTTTCCATTTACCTATCCCCAGCCATGTCCTCTGTTTCTTTCAGATTTTTCAACAGAAAAATATCATTTTTCGTCCTCTACATATGATATTTTTTTGTTTTGATCCTGAACTTTTCACTTTTCTCACGTTGCATCCTCTATGTTTCAAAAAATCTCAATTTTAGTCATTTCACTAACTGACGTTAAATATTGGACGGAAAAAGGCGCGTGTCACTCACGCGCCACTCACATTCATTCGGGACGCGTGAGTGCAAGCGTCTTTTTCCGTTAAAAAATTAACGTCCGTTAGGTAAGGACTAAAATTGAAATTTTTTGAAACATAGAGGATGCAATATGAAAAAGTGAAAAGTTTAGAATGAAAACCGAAAAAAGACATTTGTAGATGACGAAAAATGATATTTTCTTATTTTTCAACATTTCCCAGTGAAGTCATTGGTTTTTTCACCCCTCCTCTTCTTAGCTGCTTATCATTTGGTTTCTCTTTGTTGCTATCTTCATTACTAATGCCAACTGCAGTATCTACTCCCGACGGGTTGACTTCAACTTGACTGGGCTTCACTTTTCGTTTCTTTCCACTCTGAATCTGTTGTGAGGTTGTCCCATCAAGCGACTCAGACGATTTATGCCCTGTTATTCCTTTGAGGGCTTTTTTTATTCGCTTGCCTCGGAATTTTGCAAATCTTTCATTGAAAGTGTAAAACGCCTCCAATCTCAATTATGTCTGGAGCAATCAAGAAAATTAAGTATTCATGAAGTAGACAAAATCTAAAAACCATGTGCTCAAGAGATATACAGGAAATCATTAAACCTCATGTTTGTTATACTCCTTCAAAACAGGTACGAGCAACTCATCTGTCTTTGATGTGTTCCACCCAAATTTATCCCAACACAATCTAAAAGCAGACATCTTTCTCAGATCTCATATTCTTCAATAGCCAAAAAAAAAAGGGAAAATAGAAAAATTCATGCACGAAACTCACTTGCGAAGAATGAATCAATCAGGTTTTCCCCGTGAAAATATTGATGAATAATGTGTTTGTCCTTACTCACCCCCAAAAGCTAGCTATTGAGGGGAGGGTTGCCAAGCCATTATATATTGAGCTCCACATCTTTGATTATTCGATGTGGGATACTTGACAAATGTCTCTGTAGATTCATCCACTTGAGGAGAATCATACGCTGAAATCACAGCATCACTCGGAAAAATGGAAGGAATGTGCCAGTTTTTACTCACATTTCTCTGTGAATGTAAATAAATAAGTCAATCCATAATCTAATTATGCCTTTTAAAGGAGAAACCATGCAAGGGTAAGGCATAAATTACATGCTTATCCATGAAAATTTGCTTTATCCTTTTATCAACATCCACTGGTATATTCTCACTACCTTTCGATCCTCTCTTTCGTGAATCTCCATCAATCTTTCCAAGAATAGTAGGATCTGGTGATTCAATCCATTCCCGGAATTCACGAAGACCATTTTTCTCAGGGAATACATTTACCACTTCGATTGCATTGACAATACCAATGCCATTATAATATTTACAAGAAATTGTCATACAAAACACAAATTAATAAATCAGAGAAAACTAGTTACAGGTACATCTGGCAATACCTTATTCCATCAGTATAATCGCTCCCAAGAAGCAAGGCCATACGAATTAGCTTTTCTCTATCTAACCCAAGCTCGTCCTCAATATCCTACAACAATCATTTACACTGTCAAAAAGGAAGAGAAGAATGAAAAGCTACAAACATTATTGCTTTTGAAACAATAACTACCTTCATTAAATATGTCTCGACATATTTACGATCATCAAAGATGTTTTTATACACACTTCGTGCTCCAAACAGGAATGCATCAGAATCATCAGTTACCACACCATCAACAAGATTTGAAAGCTCCATGAAAGCAGACTGGGCTTCAGCTTCCATGGGAGCTATAATATACGGTAACCCAAACATTTGAAGCAACTCCTAAATTAGAAATAAACAAACCCATGACCATGAGCAAATTAAGGTAATATTAAGAAGAAAATTGAATTCTTGTAACTAGAGAAGCATACTTGACATTCAGCAAACATTTCACTGTTTACTGATTCTGCATTTCTCTCAAGTTTCCTTTGCTCACTTCCTAGCTCTTCACGTTCTTTGCCCAGATAAAGAATTTCTTACTCCAGGTAATCCTTCATCATCTCTTGCTCCTTAGTATCATCCAGTAGAGAAATTTTAGTCATAATTTTCTCCTTTTCTTTTAAAAGGTGACCGTATGTTTCCTCCTCAGCCGGTTCTTTTGCACTATCGACATTTTTTGTGACAGCATCAGCTGAAACCTTTCCAAGTTCAGAATAGCAAGAATGATCATTATCTAATTCTTCCAGAGATGTGTCTTGGAGATCAGTATTCCTGTTATCAGGGCCTAAATTGCTTTTGTCAGGACTCAACTCTGTAAATGCAGCAGAGATCTTTCCAGAATTTCCAGCATCACCAGAATGATCATCATCTAATTCTTTCTGTAACATGTCTCGAGGATCAGTCTTACTGTTGCCGGGGTCTAAATTGCTTTTGCCAGATTTCAAATCGCTTGTATCAGGGCTCAACTCGATGAATGTAGCACACTTTGCTACCGAACAGTTCATCTCAGGGATTTCACTCGAGTCATGTGCAATGTTTTCAAAACCGGACCGGACCGGCCGGTTCGACCGGTGACCGGTGCCTGGTCCGGTCCGAATCACCCTGCAAAACCAGTGCGAACCGGACCGATACAGAACAGTAAAAACCAGCCGCTTAACCGCCGGTTTTGATCCCGTGAACCGGACCGGACCGGCGGTTCACTTAACCCACATCCTTTAACCTTTTTTGAGTTTTAGAAAATATTTTTTACACACTTACATTTCCCAAATCCCAAATTTAAAATCACAGGCCTCAAATTAGACGTTAAACACTTGAACATGACTCTTTTATTCTAAAATTGAACTATATTATATATTATATTTTTAATTTTAGCATATTATTTTATATATATATATATATATATATATATAATTAAAAATAATATTTTTATTTATTACGTCATACCGGTTCGACCCGGTATATTTATATATGAGTTAATTGCGCCAAAAACCCTGTGTTTTTCCTAATTAGCATGCAAGACCCTGTGTTTCAATAATTAGCATGAAAAACCCTATGAATTTTTAAAATAGCTCACCGCCCCCTTTAACCCTTAAACGGTAATAAAGGACTTAAAATGTCTGTTTTGCCCTTTTTAAAATCACCCAAGGCTAAACCATCACTCACCTTCATAAAAAATTTAAAAATATTTATAAAAAAATACTTAAATTAAAAATTTTATAATTTAAAAATTACATTGTTAAATTATATTATCATATTTATTAAAAATTTTAATAAACTAACAAGTATGTGTAATATTATAATAAAAATTACATATATTATACACTAATTATAATTATAATTTATATTGTATATAAATTATTATACATTATACGTATATAATATATTATATAATGTAAACACACATACATATATATAATATGTATTTCCCAACAAATATATATATATTATTTAATTACATATATACATTTAAAAGATTTTTTTTTTTTTTAAAAAAAGGGAAAAAAATCGTCTTCTCCAACGCCACATTTGCCTTATCTGCTCTCTCTCCCTCAACACAGCAACGCAGCCGCGGCGGCCGGGTTCCGGTGACCTTTTTCTCTTTCCCCGCTTCCGTTCTCTCTCTCTCACACTCTCAGAAACTCTGGCCACCATCCCCTTCACCTTTGCCTTCTCTGCTCTCTCCCTCAACACAGCAATGCAGCCGCGGCGCCCTTGCCGGCCGCCATGGTTTCCGGTGAGTTCCAACCCCCTTCATCTCCACTGTCGCTCCGCCCCACCCCGCCCCGCCCCGCCACCACCCCCAACCCCTCACCACTTCCTCCACCACCATAGCTCCAGATCTGGCTCCGCCACCCAATTCTTCAACCTCAAGCAGCCGCACACCTGGTTTGAAATTAATCACCATTAACTTGAACACCTTCAATTTTCCTTGTATATACGCGGACGACCATCAATTTTGAGAAATTTAGAGGCCAAAGTCGCTGAATTTCGAGGAAACCACACACACTAGAAAGGAGGTTCAATTGAGGGTTGAATTCCCGATTTTTTCCTTTTTTTTTTTTTGGTTTACCCTTTCGAATCTTGTTTTCATCGTTGTGTTGTGAAAATTGAAGGTGTTTTGGTTCTGGTTTTCACGTATGTAATGCATCAGAAGAAATCTTAAGTACAGATCGGAACAGAAAGCAGTGGCATCTCTTCCGATTTCAACCCTACTCCACCTCTGCCGCCGTCTTCGCTGACGCAGAATTTCCACCCGACTTCGCAGTATCCGCCTTCGTTGTCGTTCGCGGTGAACAATCCGACGCTTCAAATCCTTATCAACGATGGAAATCAGGCGCAGCAGGAGCAGAATGGCCCTTTCTTTTCCTGAATTTGAATTTTATTTTATTTTACATTTCTTTTTTTGATATATATATATATATATCTATATATTAGTTTTATTAGGTTGAGGGAGGGTTATAAATGTCTTTTAACGGCCATTAAGTGTAAGAATTCGCAATCCCAGCTGCAATTACGGCGCGTGTGATAACAATCATGGATATAGGGTTCTCAGTAATAATTAAATGGAATCATAAGGTTCTTCATGCTAATTGTTGAAACACAGGGTTTTGAGTGCTAATTAGACATAACACAGGGGTTATCAAGGCAAAAAACCCATTTATATATTATGGAAAATCTGTTTCTTGATCTCCAGCCACCAGAGAAGCGAACAACTCATCATCCTCGTTTCCAACTTCATCCTCCATCGCATCTTCAAAGGAAATCTCAATAGAAGTTCCATTGACAAAAGCAGGCACCTCAAGTTTGTCAACATCATCATTCATTCCATTATTACTCAAATTGGTAATATCTTGATGCTGGATTGTAGGTTCATTATTATTTTCTTGATTGTTTTCAACTTTCTCCTGATCAATCTCCTTCATCAAATCCAAATTCCTCTGCAAGCTGGTCGTGCTGCTCCCCCAGATCTTTTTGTTGGCAGAACTTCATTGACAGGTGGAGGTTGACTTTGACAAGCTTGCACTTCCTCTTGTGCAACGGATGTAAAAGCTCTGATACAGTCAAGATTAGAACATCAGATAGCTCCAATTAAAGAGAAAGGCACATATGACCACTAGAGCAGTAGAGAGTTATTGCGCACTGTTTGTCCCCAGTAAATGAAGGACATCCCCCTTTTCTTTTCCTAGATTTTTTTTTTTTTTTTTTTTTTGATGAAATAAAAAACATATGATTTTTCATGTCAAAATCACCTTCCTCTATCAAGTTCAAATTTAGAAATATATATATATATATATATATATATAGAAATTTGGGCCCAAAATAAGCTGATATTTATAGAAAAGGTTGTGGTGGTCCTTGTTTTCTTGCTAGCTACTTTTGTGGCGGAGTGATATTTTAGTGTCTTTCAGATATTTATATTTTAATGAGAAAATTAATCATTGTTATCTAATTGACGATAAATTGAGTACTGCTTTCACGATCTTTCATAATCTTCTCTATTTTAATTTAAAGAATAATTACGAAAACCATCCTTTTCATATTTAAAAAATTAAAAAACACCCTTAAAGAGGTGTTATTTTATATGATTTTTTTAGGGTTATGTGTAAATTTTTTTAAAAAAAATTAAGACGAAAGCAAAACGGTAGAAGCACACTCAATAAAAACATTTGTACCTAATCTTACAACGTTAATTATTAAAAATCAAAACTATATATACATCATGAGATCCTCGGTGCTTTTTAATTACGCACTCCTCATTTACCGGAAGAAGCTATTACGCGTTAGCAGCGGCCCGTTCTTCTGTTGAGCTCCCGTGATGTTTTAGGAAGGGAACATCCATATCTTCGGATGAAGATACAAGGTCGTCGTAACCTTTGGATTCGTCGATATCATCGTCGTTCATTTTCCCCCACATCACGGTGTAAAAACCCACCGCAATAACAATCGATCCGATGACACTGCAAAGAATCAGACAATTAGTAAGGCTTTAGTTCGTCCTCCATCGATAATCGAAAATTTAACCAGAGATCACGTGTTACGTACTAAGGGTTACCATAGCAAATTAAGTAGGGTTACCTTCCAATAAAGACATTTTCACCAAGGAAAATAACACCAAATATGGCTGCAATGGCGATCGACAATGGCTTATACATTGCTACGTAAAAAGGACCCTTTACGTGCAAACCCCATGTATGAACCGTAGTACCAAACCCTGATCCTATTATTCCCTAAAATACGTACAAATTTGAAATTTTAGGTATCTTATTTATGTGAACAATTTATGTTTAATAAGTAATTTCGTTATAATTAAATTTTTTTTTTAAAAAAAAAGAATACATACCGAATACAAAACCGACAACAACCGTATATCCGGGGGTACCATCCACGAGCCCAAACTTGGTTCCGTGTAAATACATACGGGTAGCGCCACAACACAAGCAAAGAAATTGCAAAAAAAGGAAACCACGAATTCTGCTGGATACTCGTTCACATACTTAGCCTGCAAAAACAAATATCCTGGGGGCTTATTGTAATATACAAAACAAGAATTCTATATTTTTAAGCCACGTTCCAAGCAAAGAACTTTGGTATATTCAACCCGAATTGCAGCACGGCAATAAATTAAACTTTTCAATTACATCAAATTGCATAAAAGTCAAATCACGACAATCCAGGGGTTCACTGTCTGGATCACGAGCAGTCGAACACATTACCTGAAAAATGTACCAAACAGAGGCAATGACATAGCTAGCTGCGAGGAGCGCACCGCCCACGACCCAATCCGACTGTCCCCCCGACGACGACGCTGCCATCGTAGGCGAAACAACTCTCGAACTCGAGGAGAACATGTGTAGCCTCTCGTTGAATACTTCGATGAGGATGGGGCCTTTGTACAGCACGACGATGAACGCCCCTGTTATCGACAACAACGTCCCAATGACTTTGGCCAGACCACTCAAGGCTTTCAGCCTTAGTTTCTCCATCCTATCATATCCAACAAGACAGGGATTTCAGGCTTATCTGACCCAATAATATTCAAATTTTTACCACTATTTCAGATACTTCTCAAGTCACGGTCAACAAAATTTATAATTGTTGCAATAATTTCAAAGAATAATAGAAACGAATAGTCGTTCGCGTCCCCTGGCCGTGTCTGTATCGCTTGAATAATTGGCAATTGCATACCGACCAACAACAATGGCTCACCAACTAAATTTCAACTTAAAAACTTCCGTTAATCAATGTATTTCACCAACCCAAGTTGTTGTTATTTATTATTTTTATTTAAAAAATTGCTTTAATTTAATTACTCATTTAGACAAGAAACAAACATGAAAAAACAATAAAAACAAGCATCACTCTACCATAGTCGCTTCATCATTTCCGGTAAGAGTTGGGGAATAAATTATAAAGTAAACGCCACATTATCCTCATCTTTTTTTTTTATTCTTTTTTTTTTCCTTTTTTTTTTATAGGGTTAATTACATTTAGACCCCTTTCGAGTTTAGTATATTACAGCTGGATCCCTATTAGTCATTTTATTACAATTTGACCCCTTTTAGAATTTTAAAATTACATTTGATCAGTTATCCGTTAAAATTAGGGTTACATTATAAATTTTGTGATTTAAATTTATCATTATACCCTTGTCTTGACAAGCATTTTTCTGATTTAAATTTAAAATTAATTATTTTGTATTACCTTTTTCAGAAAAAAGTAGGGACATAATCACATAACAGTCATTTCCCAATTATTTGAAATATTTTGTCAAATATTTAACAGAATCTTACCTTTTCTCCACCGTTTAATAATTTTTAAATGACTCGGTCCGCTTGTATTATACTAAATTGGGAAGGAGTCTATATCTAATAAACCCTTTCCTTTTGTTATACAACAGAACTTCAGTTTCTTTTCAGTTTTTTAATAAACCTACTGTCTAACGGTAATAATTTGGCGTGCACTCCAAAGAATTTGGGATAGCGAATTCAAACAAATTGCTCAACATATACCATAATTAGAAAACAATTAAATATCTGGATGCAGGTAAAATTAAGATACACGATTTAAAAGAATAATTGTTGTTTATTTAATAAAAAATAATAATAATAATAATGATAGTAATAAATAAATAAAGGGGAAGATAAAGCACCTGAAG
Organism: Lantana camara; assembly: GCA_037501455.1. Classification (NCBI taxonomy): domain Eukaryota; kingdom Viridiplantae; phylum Streptophyta; class Magnoliopsida; order Lamiales; family Verbenaceae; genus Lantana; species Lantana camara. The sequence goes on along the minus strand of CM074858.1, from coordinate 2,197,647 downwards.
AGAATTGCCAGGAAGAAGGTAGTAGCAGGAGTGAGATTGCTCATGGCAGAACCCATGGTTGGGTTGCTGTAAGAGATGCCCAGATACCCAAAAATCTGAGTAATACACCTGAAAAAACCATCATAATTAAACAATTAATCATAATATACAGAATAAATCAAATTATTAAATTTGAAAAAAAATAAAAATAAAAGAGCAAAATGTATTTTTGGTCCCATACTATAAAATCGTTTTCACGGTTTTCAAAAGTGATTTTTTTAGTCTCATACTATTTAATTTTTATTATTTTATAGTTTTTGGATGGAAAATATCCTTTGACCGTTAAAGTGATTTTTGACTTCTTTTTTTTTTTTATATATTTTTATAACCTTTTCTTCGACTTTTTGTTTTCTTTTCATTTTTTCGTATTTTTTAAGTTTTATAAATACACAGCTCTTATAATGTTTTATGGGATTTATCAAACTTTAAAAATATTGTTAAAAACTTATATATTTTTTGAAACACATATTATATTTATAATATTTTATGGGTTATCAAACATTATAAATATAAAATTTGTAGCAAAAAATATCTTATATATTTATAAGAGTTTTACATTAAACTCAATTTCATAAAGTGTACTTTTTTTTTTTTTTGGTTAAGGCATATAATATTATATATTTATTAGTGTTATCACTAAATCTAATATAGTAAATTTTACTATATATAGATCTAGTAAAGTGTACTAATTTGTTTATTTTCATATATTTTATTACAGAAAATTTTTGCAGACGAAAAACGATTATAGAAAAAAAAAAATTATCAAGTATATTCTATTTATAATATTGTGTGTGTATTTATGAAACTTAAAAAAAATACGAAAAGGAACATTTTATTTTATTTGATATTTTTATTTCTAAATTTACTACATTAAATTTAGAAATAAAAATAAAAAATATTGTTTAAATATTTATATCATGTGTATTTTATAAAACTTGAAAAATACAAAACAAAAAAAAAAGGGAAACAAAAAGTTATAAAAATAAAATAAAAAGAAAAAATAAAAGGCAAAAATCATTTTGAAGATCAAATATTTTCCATACAAAAACTAACGGATACCTTTAAAACGATAAAAATTAAATAATATAAAACTTAAAAAACCACTTTTAAAAATCATTCAAAAATTAGATCGGTCTTATAACATGAACAAAAATACAATTTGCTCAAAATAAAAATTCATACCCGAGTGTCCCGAGGATAAAAAATTTGCCCAGCACAGCAGGAGTAAATGGAGGAAGAACTGTTTTTCTGCAAATCATCCATGGAAATTAAAATAAAAGAAGGTACTATCATTTAATTATAATTTCAATTATAATTATAATATTAATATTTTTTGAGATTGAAGAATGTGAGATAGGGTACCTGTGGAAAAGGTAGCAAAGGGGGAGAAGAACAAGGGCGGAAATGGCGTAACTGTAGACCATAAAAACATGGTAACTTAAGCCCTTTGACACGGCGGCTTTGTAGATGGTGCTCAGCCCTACGTTGGTGAACTCCACCGTGACCATTGCCGCCAGCGGGATCACTTCGCGGTGGAGATATCTATGTCCGGCCATGTCTCTCTTCTCTCTGTAAAAACTCCGATGACTTTGGGTGGAAGTATAGTCAGTAGTGTGCCTAACCTTGATTTATTGTTTTTTGTTGGCTGAGCTATACTTTTATTTATAGAGCTGTACTTTAGGCGGTCACTTTCTCTTAAATATTATTAAAGAAGAAGAGAAAGAAAAGAAAAAAGAAAATGCTAATTGTATGAAATTATGGAACAGTTTGAAATAAGTGTCATTAGTTTAGAATATTTTTACTTAACTCCCTATAAAATTATATTACAGAATAGGATATAAATACTATATTAGAATATTTTATTACTATATTTTGTGAAAATTATATAATATATTTTGAGAGGTATTTTAAGTACTACATTATGTGAAAATCATACGATATTTTACCAAAATAGAAAGTTTAATAAAAATATAATATTCAATTGAAAATTTATCCCATATTACCCCTGAAATTATTTATAGAAATAAAAGACTCGAAATATGGCTCTGGAAATGTGTAGTGTTACTAGTGTAGTAATTAATCAATCATCAAAGTTTGAAAATGAGTTTTTGCGAATATTCGCCCAAGGAGAAGAGATTGATGGTTGTTAATTTTAATATCTAAAACACGAATTTTTTTAAAAATATTATTTTATTTGATAGTATATTAGATACTTTCTATATAGGAAGTTTTGAAAGAATTTTGTGTCATTACACTTGTATTGTATCATGTTTGTATTGCTATTTCCGTATCTATGTGTTATAAATTCCGATTATTATGATATGTATAAAAAGAAAAAGAGTCATGTGTTAGATATGTATGGACTACTTTTGGTATTTATTGTTGAATAGATAGGAGTGTATGTTTTCAATTTTTTGGGTTTTTTCATAGGGTTATTTACGTATTTCATTCCTGTGTTAGGTGAAATGGGCAAAAAAAATCTTGTGTTACGAAAATTAATATAAAAAATCCTGTGTTTTCAAAATATTTATATGGCGAACCCTGAAAAATTATAGTATTGGACACTCGCTAAAAGTACGACTATAACACTAATTTCTCTATTTATTGGATGCAAAATGACTAATTTACCCATTTATATTTTGATATACATCATCTCACATCTCTCTATATTGTCCAATACTTTTTTATATGCTCCAAGACTCTGTACAAAATAAAATTACATGAAGAACTCTATAAACAAGCATATGTTGAATATTATTTTATATGCACAGAGACCCTAGAATTGTATGAAAAAACCCTATAAACAAGTATAAAAATGGGTATATAGAGAGAGATGAGATGATATATATATTCCAGAATATAAAAGGTAAATAAGTCATTTCACGTCCAATGAATAGAGAAAATTAGTGTTCTAGTCGTGCTTTTAGCACGTGTCCAATATCATAAATTTTCAGGGTTCGTCATGCAAATATTTTGAAAACATAGGATTTTTTGTGTTAATTTTTGTAACACAAAATTTTTTTTGTCCATTTTACTTAACACAGGTGGTATGATATATATAACTCTTTTTTCATATATATGACCAAAAAAAATATTTTTCCTGCACTATATGATGAATATTTTATATATACACTTTTCACCATTTTATACTACATATCTTTTTTCATATCTAAAAATGACCAATTATATTTGAACTCCATGAAAATATTAAAAATTACAACTAACACCTTATTAGTTAAATAATTATATTTTCACCTATTCACAATATTATTAGTTACAAAACGCAGCACCACCACCGTACCCTTTGTTGGACAACAAAATACACTGTTTTCCAATATATATATATGAATATTCGTCGTTCGATATTCACTGTTATAACTATTTTTCTCACTGAATCATATTTAAAGTTAAAATTTGAAATCTTTATTTATACTATTATACAAAGCGTCAGGTATAAATAATAGGGGGAGTTATTTAAAAGGACCAAATATCCTCAAAAGTTATCTTAAACCCCCTAGTTTGGAAAATGTATGTTTTAGGTTACCAATACAGAAGTTATTTTTTCTAAACCCCCCATGACCCTGAAAAGTCTGTTTTGCCCCCACTTTTTCATGTTTTTTTTCCCCTTTTTTCCCCTCGCCGAAAAAATGGATTCCCATTTTAGGAAAGATTCATCTCATAATCTGTAAACCACATTTCCACTTCGTCGGTAACGAGATCTAATCGCGACGATAGCAGGATTAAGGTAGGCGGCGGCAACGGCAACGAAGACAGCAGGATCTTGATAAGCGGCGGCAACGGGAGTCGATTTAGTTACCGTGCCCTATTTCCTGTACTCCTATAAGGTATTCTCAGCATGTGAATGTTAATTGAATGTATTCCTGGCGTTAATTGAATGTATTCCTGGTGTTAATTGAATGTTAATTATGTGAAATAGACAGTATAATTAACTGATAATTTGTATCGAATTGAATTGCTGATACTTTGTATCGACTCGAATTGTTGATCCTCTGCAAACTGATACTTCAAATTGGTATTCTGAAGATGGCGTTGGCCGGTGACGAAGCTCAAGACAAGCAAATCCTAGGAAGTTGTTGGTTTAATGGCGAAATTACGGTATTTCCAATTCCGCGGAGTGCGTCAGTGGAAGAGATTCACGCGCAAATTGGTGAAGAGTGGTCAGACTTCAACTCTGATGCTTACGTAGTACAATACCTCGCACCCCATAAAAAAGGTTTGTGGGTTAGTTTACGACGCGACGGGCAGATTCCGACTATGATCCAACTGCATGAACTTGCCAAACTCAACATTGTTGAGATGAGGGCGATTCGGCCTCCTGCCTATTTAGGTGGGAAGCAAGCATCGAAGAGAAGGTATGGGACATCTAATTTATTCGTTTCTGTATTAACACTATATTTATTAATTTATGGTCTGTAACGCCCCAATTTTCGGCTTTTCAGGTACGCCCGACATGTGTGAATTTTCCAAGAACTAGAATTATTTTAATTCTTTTGTTTATTAAATTCCTATAATTCTTGACAAATTGTTTAAATTATATTCCAATGTGATTATGTGAAATATGTATCAATTTGAATGTTACGACATGAATTGGACTAATGCGTTACATGAGTTAATTGTTCAAATTGTATTAATTGCTTAATTGTCCTTAAATGTTCATTCATTTTAATTTAGGGACTAAATTGCATACAAACCTTTTTGGACCTAATTGATCATTTCCTCAACTTGACTTACTAAATTGCATGAACTTATATTCTTAAGGATTGAATTGCAAATATTACATATTTTCCCTAATATATCGTTATTGCATCTCTTCCACAATCATCATTCTTATTCATTCATCAAATTATCATCCATCCTAGCTTATTTCTACCGAGCCAAAAACCTTCAAGAAAGGAAGAGGAATTCATCATCTTAAGCCATTAATTTGGAGGAATCATGGGTATTGGAGCATCATCATCATCCTCTCAACTTCATCTTCATCTTCTATGTGCTTCAAAGGAAAAGAGGGAAGCATACATGATTTCTTAAAGCTTATATATATGAATCTAGGGTTAGGAATTGTGTGAAATAACTTGCTTATATGGTGTTAGAAGCATGATTATGAACTTTAGGCTTGATTTCATGTATAAATCTTGAGAATTATGGAGTGTGATTATATATATGATCATGGGGTTTGATCTTGATTTCTTGATGATTCAAGCATGATATGAGTATTTACACTAGTTTTATTGTGTATTAAACATGTATACATATTTCCCTTCTTAAATTATAACACATGGAATTGAGTTACATGAGTTTTGATGAGATTTGGGTGTGGTTCGTGTTCCTCCGTTTCTTCCCCTGTTCTTCTGCATCTTCTGCATAACGGGAACGGCCCTTCCCGTTCCCTTTGTAAATGGGGAACGGCCGTTCCCATTGTTGAACTTTGTGTCAGGCGGCGAGGACGGGAACGACCGTTCCCACTTTGTCTCACAAACGGGAACGGCCGTTCCCATCTTCGGGAAGCCCGACCAGCGGGAACGGCCCTTCCCACTTTACACTAAAGTCCGGAACGGCCCTTCCCAAGGCTCTGGAAGTGCAGAAACATTCTGCATAAACTTAGCATTTCCAATTCTTCCTTTAATCATCTAAATAACTCTCATATGCTATTATAGGCTCAATATCATGCCATAATATGATTATATCATGCTACATTATCCTTTGAATGATTTGTCGTTTACGAAGGTTAGATCAAGTAGATATAGGAATACTTGTTTATTACTAATCATCTTCAAGATCTCAAGTGTGTAGTAAGCAGGTCTTGACCGTGCAAGGCAACACCCGTACCGTGATCGAATCGTTCAATGGATAACAAGCAAATCAAGCTCATGCAAAGCAATGCGTGTAGTTTGATTGGTATCACGTACATGCAAAGCAATGCGTGTAATGTGATCAATGCCATGAACGGGATGACCCCTGAATCCATCAGGAAGCTGGTGGAGGAAGGAATCCCACACGTGGGAGTCATACTCCCGACGTGCGTAGCATGGATGGATAGGGCTTTGCAAACCCACCATCATCGTGATTATCGTGATTGGAGTGATGGAGGGATTGGAGTGATGTAGTTATTGGAGTGATGGAGGGATTGGAGTGATGTAGTTATTGGAGTGATGGAGGGGTTGGAGTGATGGAGTGATTGGAGTGATGGAAGGATTGGAGTGATGGAGATATTGGAGTGATAGAGGTATTCGGGGAATCGATATACATGTCGTGTTCTTGCAGGTACATTCTAGATAGGAATCAAGCGGAGTCGAGCCTGGCAATCGAGCTCATACGGTGCATCTATTTAATTGTCATTTCACAGCAATTATTGTTAATGTTAATTATTAAGTATTTAGGATATGATAATGTATTGATATGTAAAATCCAAGTATGAATTACTTGATAAATGATAGATAATATCGCATGCTGTAATTTGTTATTGTGTATTATGATTGTTGATTCAAATTAGTCCCACCTTGCTTCTCGTGTTAACTTATTGTCACCCGCTCGCTGTAGGTTGGTTCATGTACGGACATTTCATTTTCGTATGTGGATCGGCCTATGGTGCGGGGGTGTGGCATCCTTACGTGTTGGGGTGCTACATGGTCAGTAATCTCATTCTATGTCAGGAAGAGAAGATATAACCCCTACGCTGATGGTTCACGCTTGGCCACTGTTCGTTCTGAGGTTGAGGATTGATCAGATCCACTGCGTGTTCTGGAGTTGAGGATTGATTTTATTCACTCTTTGCTAAGGAACCTTATTTGTTGTTGTAATCGTATACACCCTTTTATGATTGTTTCTATTTGTTTAAAACAACGTCCATAAATTTCTTGATGCTGTTTTCTCAGTTTGATCTAATGGAAACGTTAGAAATGCTTAATTAACAGAAGACTTTGTCCAGTGAAACGTTAGAAATGCGTGATTAAAAGAAGACTTTGTCCAGTTAAAACGTTAGAAATGCGTGATTAAAAGAAGACTTTGTCCAGTGAAATGTTATAAATGTGTAATTGAAGGTTGGGTGTGTCCAGTGAAAGTTTAAGAATGTGTGATTAAATGAAGAGTTTGTCCAGTGAAACGTTAGAAATGCGTGATTAAAAGAAGACTTTGTCCAGTGAAACGTTAGAAATGCGTGATTAAATGAAGACTTTGTCCAGTGAAATGTTAGAAATGTGTGATTAAAAGAAGACTTTGTCCAGTGAAATGTTATAAATGCGTAATTGAAGGTTGGGTTTGTCCAGTGAAAGTTTAAGAATGTGTGATTAAATGAAGAGTTTGTCCAGTGAAACGTTAGAAATACGTGATTAAAAGAAGATATTGTCCAGTGAAACGTTAGAAATGCGTGATTAAATGAAGATTTTGTCCAGTGAAATGTTAGAAATGTGTGATTAAAAGAAGACTTTGTCCAGTGAAATGTTATAAATGCGTAATTGAAGGTTGGGTTTGTCCAGTGAAAGTTTAAGAATGTGTAATTAAATGAAGAGTTTGTCCAGTGAAACGTTAGAAATGCGTGATTAAAAGAAGACTTTGTCCAGTGAAACGTTAGAAATGCGTGATTAAATGAAGACTTTGTCCAGTGAAATATTAGAAATGTGTGATTAAAAGAAGACTTTGTCCAGTGAAATGTTAGAAATGCGTAATTGAAGGTTGGGTTTGTCCAGTGAAAGTTTAAAAATGCGTGATTACATGAAGAGTTTGTCCAATGAAACGTTAGAAATACGTGATTAAAAGAAGACTTTGTCCAGTTAAAACGTTAGAAATGCGTGATTAAAAGAAGACTTTGTCCAGTGAAATGTTATAAATGCGTAATTGAAGGTTGGGTTTGTCCAGTGAAAGTTTAAGAATGTGTGATTAAATGAAGAGTTTGTCCAGTGAAACGTTAGAAATGCGTGATTAAAAGAAGAGTTTATCCAGTGAAACGTTGATTAAAAGAAGAGTTTGTCCAGTGAAACGTTAGAAATGCGTGATTAAAAGAAGATTTTGTCCAGTGAAACGTTAGAAATACGTGATTAAATGAAGACTTTGTCCAGTGAAATGTTAGAAATGTGTGATTAAAAGAAGACTTTGTCCAGTGAAATGTTATAAATGCGTAATTGAAGGTTGGGTTTGTCCAGTGAAAGTTTAAGAATGTGTGATTAAACGAAGAGTTTGTCCAGTGAAACGTTAGAAATGCGTGATTAAAAGAAGACTTTGTCCAGTTAAACATTAGAAATGCATGATTAAATGAAGACTTTGTCCAGTGAACTGTTAGAAATGTGTGATTAAAAGAAGACTTTGTCCAGTGAAATGTTATAAATGCGTAATTGAAGGTTGGGTTTGTCCAGTGAAAGTTTAAGAATGCGTAATTAAATGAAGAGTTTGTCCAGTGAAACGTTAGAAATGTGTGATTAAAAGAAGACTTTGTCCAGTGAAACGTTAGAAATGCGTGATTAAAAGAAGACTTTGTCCAATGAAACGTTAGAAATACGTGATTAAAAGAATGCGTGATTAAAAGAAGACTTTGTCCAGTGAAATGTTAGAAATGTGTGATTAAAAGAAGACTTTGTCCAGTGAAATGTTATAAATGCGTAATTGAAGGTTGGGTTTGTCCAGTGAAAGTTTAAGAATGCGTGATTACATGAAGAGTTTGTCCAATGAAACGTTAGAAATGCGTGATTAAAAGAAGACTTTGTCCAGTGAAACGTTAGAAATGCGTAATTAAAGATGGTCATGATTCAATAAATCTTGATTCTCTGTATTGTAAGGATGTGGTCATGATTCAATAAATCTTAACGTTTAACTCTATTGTAATGTTGTGTTCATGATTCAATAAATCTTGATTCACTCTATTGTAATGTTGTGTTTATGTAGCACCCCTTTACATATGGAGGCGCCACACCCCCGCATTATAGGCCAATCCACATACGAAACGGGCAATCCGTACATGAACTAGCCTATAGCGAACGGGTGACAATGCAATAAACGATAACAAGCTAGGCGGGACTAAAGTATATATGCAACGAACTAATGCGGAAGCATAACCAATCACGATCAAATATAATTATTAAACATGTCAAGACATTTCTCATTTACCAAGTAACATATGTTCTAGCTTTACATATCAATACATTATCATCTTTAAAATACTACTTAACATGAGCATAATTCTTTGAACAATAAACGAATAAACAAGTAAAATGCACCGTGTTGGACTCGATTACATGAACTGGACTTGACACGACTCGACTCGACTCCCGCCTAACATGCACCTGCAAGAACCTGAAAGGTGGAGCCGTCAGTCTATGGAAGACTGAGTGAGGGGGCATAAATATATATATACGCGCAAGTAACATGCAAGTTATAACCTCGGGTAAGGTTTTGTAACTAAAATAATATAAGTGCAAGAAGAACATAGAACTCGCCCGAGATTACAACTATCAGGTTTAACACGATAATCACGGTTATTATAACAATCAGTGGCCCTGGCGAGGGGCGTACACGATCTCCAACCAATCTTGATTGTGGACAAGAGTTACCATTTCATTTGATTAGGTTATCACACGATTCATTATAGTGCACACGATTAGTAACATGAAATCCATCCTTCACTCCATTGGTGGTGGGTTTGCAAGGCCCGAACCACCCACGATATCACGTTGCACGTCGGGAACATGACTCCCACGTACGGGACTCCTTCCTCCACCAACCTCCTGGTGGATTCAGGGGGCATCCCCACGGTTTGAGAGAGGTGTTGTGAGTTACCCGTCAGCCCTATGCTTTCCCGGTTGGCTCAAACACTCACCCTCGGGCCCATAAACACGATACACGATACACGGTACACGATAATTCTCCAAACACGATCACGGTAACACGATATCACGATTCATGGCTTGCTTGTAACACAATACACGATTCCATGGCTTGCTTGTAACACGATACACTATACATGGCTTTTCATGAATACAACTTGCTTTCAAGAAACACGGTTTACCTTTAAAGAACACGACTCGATAATTAAAAACGCGTATCATTATATAATTATATCTTTTTGGCTCAAAAGTCACATAGGGTTGTACAGGTTCTAAATAACTAGCAATTAAACCTCACCTGACAGGCGACACACGACCCGTGATTGTGTGAACATGCTCATGCTTGCTAATCTCCGCCCTGGAGAATAACTGGACAAGAAATGGGACAATGAACGTGCATGAGACCACAATTCAAGACAATTACTTCATATAACGACGCACGGCATGATCATGTACGAGACGTCGAGTAATAAACAATGTAGCATGCAAATATCACTTTTTGACATGTAATCTATCATATAATAACAATTTGGGGTCAAATAAACCATTGGAACGACGTCCCAAAATTCTATTTTTATGCAGAAAGTTTCTGCACTACCAGAGAGCTGGGAACGGCCGTTCCGGGTTCTAGTTCAAAGTGGGAATGGCCGTTCCCGCTGTCGGGCTCCCCGAAGATGGGAACGGCCGTTCCGGCTTGCAAGCAAAAATGGGAACGGTCGTTCCCTTCCTCGCCGCCAAGCACACTTTTCAACACTGGGAACGGCCGTTCCCCATTTACAAAGGGAACGGGAAGGGTCGTTCCCGTTACGCAGGAAGAACAAAGAACAGAACAAAACAGGGGATGCTCTCGGGACAAAACCAAGCATCCCCAATCTTCCCAAATTCAACCCAACATGCAAGAATTCTGGAAATATGCATGTATACATGTTTGATATACATTAATATGCAATCAAAACACATAAACCATGCTTTAATCATCATAATTCCCAACTTTAGCATATATATAAATTCTTCATATAATCTCATATTCTTCAAGATTCATGCAAGGAATTCAAGACTAGAGCTTGGAATATTGCTTCTAGTATCATATAGACAAGTTATTATAGCAAAACCATAACCCTAGCTTCATGAATTGCTACTAAGGAATCATATATCTCCACTTACATGAGCTTGAAGGAAGAAAGAAGGATGATCATGGATGCTTGAGCTTGAATCATGGAATTCCCTAACAAATTCTAGCTTGAAGATGATGATTTCTCAATCCCCCTTTCATCTTGAGTGAATGCCGAGAGAGAGGATGATGATTATTTGTGTTGGAATAAAAAGGAAAATGGAAGAAGAATGAAGAAGCATGTACCGTGATATATTTGGGGAAATATGCATTATTTATGATTCAATCCTCCAATTTCCATAAGTTATGCAATTGAGTATACCAAGTTTGGAAAAGATCAATTAGGTCCTTTAATATATTCATGCAATTAGGTCCTTAAACAAAAGAAATTGAACAATTATGGACAATTAGGCAATTAAATCAATTTAGACAATTAATTCATGCAACAAATGAATTCAATTCATGCCGTAATGCTCACATTGACACATATTTCACATAATCACATTGAAATATAATTTATATAATTTATCATAAAATGTAGGGATTTAATAAATAAAAGAAATAAGATTAAATCCTAGCCCTCAACATCACACGTGTCGTGCGTACCTGAAATTGGGGCGTTACAGTTCATGATTCAATAAATCTTGATTCACTCTATTGTAATGTTGTGTTCATGATTCAATAATGTTGTGTTCATGATTCAATAAATCTTGATTCACTCTATTGTAATATTGTGTTCATGATTCAATAAATCTTGATTCACTCTATTGTAATGTTGTGTTCATGATTCACTAAATCTTGATTCACTTGTTGTGTTCATGATTCAATAAATCTTGATTCACTCTATTCTAACGTTTCACTGGACAAAGCATTGTTTTAATTACGCATTTCTAATGTTTCACTGGACAAAGTCTTCTTTGAATAACGCATTCTTAACGTTTCACTGGACAAAGCATTGTTTTAATTACGCATTTCTAACGTTTCACTGGACAAAGTTTTCTTTTAATTACGCATTCTTAACGTTTCACTGGACAAAGCATTCTTTTAATTACGCATTTTTAATGTTTCACTGGACAAAGTCTTCGTTTAATTACTCTATTCTAACGTTTCACTGGACAAAGCATTGTTTTAATTTCGCATTTCTAATGTTTCACTGGACAAAGTCTTCTTTGAATAATGCATTCTTAACGTTTCACTGGACAAAGCGTTCTTTTAATTACGCATTTCTAACGTTTCACTGGACAAAGTCTTCATTTAATCACGCATTCTTAACGTTTCACTGGACAAAGTCTTCTTTTAATTACGCATTTCTATTGTTTCACTGGACAAAGTCTTCTTTTAATTACGCATTTCTAATGTTTCACTGGGCAAAGTCTTCTTTTAATTACGGATGACCACACCAATACTCAACAATCTGCACTTTTGGTTTTATATATTTCATCAGTTTATCTGTCTTCATATATATAACTGTCATATATTTCATATGGTTCATCAGTTTCTCTGTTTTCATATATAACTGTCATATAGTTCATCAGTTTATCAAACTAACTCTTATTCTTCCAACTAAAACAAACTTCCTTGCAGGATATATACTAGAATCAAACAACAATAAACAACCAACTCTAAACATTTCATCAGAGAACAAAAAATATACGCTACAATCAACTAACAGTAACATTTAAACTACTATAAACAATCCACAAACAACAAATTTCGGAGAAGCGATGTCTATATCATGGGGGAGGAAACTGATTAACCTCATCCTCATCTTCCTTAGGGATGTTAGAATTAACACTCTCCTCAGAGTGTTCATAGCCTGGGTAATCCGCGCTGTGAAATGACTCGGGGTCCGAGTCCCTATCGTCAATGTAGTATGCGTGGAGGTGCTCCTCTTCGCCCTCCAAAAGGTGTGTCCGCCGCACTTTGAAGATATACCTAAGGTCGTCGTAATAACGGCATCCTAATGCCCTGGCGTTGGAATCCCGACGAATAACCTACGTAAAATTAAATATTGAATAATGAAAAATTCCAAAAAAAAAAAAGGGGGACACGGATGAATTCGACTTACCTCAATGGTATTCTCTTCAAAATATACTAGGGTCTCAATTTCGGCGTGAATACGATTAGCACCCATTTTAACTCCAGGACACGCAAAAAATCTACGGAATTCGTAAAATTTTATCCGCAGTTCTTTCACCGCTGCTACAACATCTCGGGCCCAGAATCTTGTTTTGAATTGCTGAGTCAAATCACGCGCCACATTAAACAGCACTGTGTCGAAGACTTCTAGCCGATCAATTTCGTTGTCTCCGGCATATATCCGGAGACGTTCAACCATGTATGCTTCCACCCATGCCAGAATAGGTCTTGGAGGGGGATTCATGACTTTGTTTGTCAAGGAATGAGATCTGGGAGAGAAAGAGAAGCAGGGCTTCTTGCAGGTGAATGTTTGGGGATGAAAATTTTGTAGATGTCTGCGTACAGGGCAAGATTGAAGATACTAATAAAGGTGATTGGATCGTAAACCAACCGTCGCACCCTTTGTCGCATTGTAAAGTTGATTGGCCAGTCCAAATTCCGGGAAAGCGTGCAGGCAGCCTTTCATTTAATTCAAGCGTCTCATCGGGAATGCATAATAATCTATTAAGTTTGTAGTGTAAATATTCATTTTATTAGTTATTGAAAGGTCTGTTTGTCTAGTTAAAGAAAAATAATTCCAAAAATTATAAAATAGTGTTTCGAAACAGAGTTGCCGGAAACCCGTTTCAAAAAACAGTCGCCAGAAAGGGCATTCGGAAAGACTCGACGGAAATTGGTTGCCGGAATAGAGTAGCCGGAAAGATCAGACGCGGGAAGAAGACAATGGACATCTATGTTCTTCTTCAATTTATTAAGGGTATTATGGTACTTTTACAAGATTTGGGGGGTTTACAAAAAATGAAAAAGATAATAGGGATGAAATATATCTATTTATTGAATTGGGGGGTTTAGCAAAAGTCTTCAACCATATTTGGGAGTGTTCATTAATTTGCCATAAATAAAAACAGTTTTGTGTCTTTGACTTTTTTTTTTCTTCCTTCATTCTTTGACTTTTTTATTTTCTGTCTATGGAATAACTCTTTTCTCTTAAATTTTTTCTTTTCTTTTTATTCATTTAGTTTGTTCTCCATCACAAAGGCATATTATCTCTTAATTCTTTTTTTTTTTACCTCATATTACTTTATTTTTTTTTTTCTTTCAATAAAATTTTGAGGTTTTTTTTGAATAGTACCCATGAGTTGAAAAAATGTTTATTTACTCCCCATTTTCAAAAAACTTTTCGTTTGCTCCCCAGATGAGGGGTAAAATGTTTGTTTACTCCCCATGTTTTGCAAACGTAGTATAAAAACTCAAGGATCACGTAACTAAATCCCCAAATATTGTATATTTTTCACAATATCATATATATACATCATATTGAGAAAAATATATAATATTTGGGGATTTAATTACATGATCCTTGAGTTTTTATACCACATTTACGAAAAATGAAGAGTAAACAAAACACGTGTTGTAAAAGGGAAAAATAGAATCTCGATGCATGAACCCACTATTTTTTTATTCCAAAAAAATTGAATAAAAGACAAAAAAAAAAAAAAAAAAAAAGAATTTCCCTCGAAAAAGAAGTAGCTTAGTCACTTAATTGGAGAAAAAAGTTCAAAATTCTGGTTCATTCGTACAAAAGTATAACGATGAGGTGTCGAATAATGATACATAAGTCATAACCCGAGTTTTTTAGACAAAAGTTTAACGATGAGGTGTCGACTCTAATAATGACACATAACCCGAGTTTATAATATAATAAATAAAAAGCTTTTAGGATTTGATATCCTTAAGGAGTATATTGTATGCTTCAAAATGATGTCCTCAATTATTATTATCATTTAATTTTTTTTGAAAGAATTATTATTTAATTGGTATAGATAGAGAGCCTCTTGGGAAAACGCAAAATCGCTGATGCCACATAATGATGGTGGAGTTGGCCCAAATTGGACGGTTATTATCGTGCCAATGGACCCTACTCTTTATTATCATTCATACAACGGATTAGGGCTGTCAATGGGACGAATTTTAATCCGAATCAGATTCGAATCCGATCCGATTTTTAACATATTCGTCCGATAAAATAATTCGATGGATCATATCCGATTATAAATATTCGATATTCGAAATAAATGGAGCGAATATGGAATTAAGGAATCCGATCCGTTAAGATCCGAATCCGATATTTTATTAAATTATTTTTTTATACATAAAAATTCCTAATATAAACAATTAAAATTACAAGTTCAATATATATCATCATATTCAATCATATAGCTTTCACTATTTATTTTAAATATATCATCATCTTTTGTTAATAACTTCAAATTAACATATTTTAGATTAATATAAATTTATAATATAGAGATTTAGGAGTTCTTAACATATCTTTTCCGTTTATCAAAATTAAAACTTCAACAAATATATTGTTGTATTTAATAATAAATCTTTCACTACTTATTTTACAAAAATATATCATCTTTTATTAATATTTGTAATTTAACATATTTCAAATAAATATAGATATAGTGTTTGCAATTGTGTATATTACCATGTACCATTAGAAAATATGTACTTTATCCAAACCAAAAAAAAAAAAAAGAAAATATGTACTTTATTGGTTTATTATCTAGTTAGATTTAATATGATCATGTGAAAATTTTATTAAATACCATATTCAATTTGTTTACCATAATAGATTATCTTAACTGATTAAAAATTCCTTTTTGGAGTTGTTAAATAGCATAATGTATTCATATGTTTTCTTAGGTTTTTGCCAACAGGGGTTGGTCCAAGTGGTTAATGGGTTAATTCTCTTGAATAAAGTCCCGAGTTCGAATCTCACTTGAGTGTGTGTGATTATATATATATACTATAGGGCTCTTATAATATTTTAATAAATATAAATATTGATATGTTAAATACCATAACTAATGCACTCATTTTTAATAAAGTAAACAGTATCTTAATGTTTTTGCGAATGGAGAGTCATTGTTCATTGTGTCTATATATGTCTATAAATGTACATTTTAAAAATATATTATAATATAAAAATTATATATAACTCTTCGGTTAACTGTTAAAAATAATGATTTTTTAACATTTGAATTATTGCGTATTTTATAATTTACGGTACAAACTATTTTGATTCGGAATCATCAGCTAATCAAATATTTATACTTGTGACATACAATCATCTAATCAAAATAATAATTTTATAAAATTTTACATGATGTAATATTTATTTTATAGGTAATAAATGAAATATAACCCATGAAATATATAAGGTAACTTATACGTCCATTATACGTAATAATATATGGTCTAAATTATCACATATATTTTGTGATTAGATGTCGTAATAATATATACTTTCCTAACATATATGTTTGATAAATACTATATATAAATACAAAATATGTAGTTATGAATGTATGTATATTTTTAACATAAAATAAGTTTTTATATCTACTACATATATTATATTTTATATATACAAATTCTATAATATGCACAATTATATATAATGTAAACTTACTTTTATAACATATTATATTTTTAAAAAACTAATTTCTTTTCTTTTTTTTTTTCCGAAAAAGAACTAATTTCTAATTTAAGAAAAAGAAGAAAAACTGCACATAATAAATAAAACTTTTCCTTTTAGATAAAATAACAAAGTAACAAACATATCTAAATCTAACACTCTAAAATGCGTGAAAAAATCCCTCCACCACCACCGCCAACCCTTGTTTTCTTCTCCCCCAATTTTCATTTCTCCGCGCCACACCACCAATCTAATCGAGAAGAGATCTCTGCTCTTGATCTTCCGGCGATACCCACACCACCTACCAACTTTTGCTTTGTGCTTCTGCTTCTTAGATCTGGTATGCTCCTCTATCGAGATTCTCTATCTTTACCCATCTTCCCCACTAAACCACCTCCATCATCCTCGACCTCCATCGATTTTAAGATTTTCAGAGCACTCCATCACTACCAGCAGCCGTGATTCGGTTATTATCCTTTTTCCGCTAATCGACTGCCATCACCAAATTACCCACCGCTGTCGCCACCAACCACTAACAAAGATGGCCGCCACCGCCTGCGCAGATCTGACTTCTCTTCCTCCATCTGTCTCTCTTCGTTTTCCTAATTTTATCGGGCCGGATTTTCCTATCGGATCATCCGATCCGAGATAGTTCGAATTTGGGTTGAACGAATCCGAATCCAATAGGATCCGGATTCGGATTCGGTTATTGGATTATGTATTCGGATTCGGAATTTTAATATCCGATCCGAATCCGACCCGTTGACAGCCCTACAACGGATGATTAATGGATACAACACGATACAAATATTACGATATAAAATTTTTGAAAAAATTTTCAAATGAAAAATATCGAACATGAATATCAAATACGACAAGATATAATAAAATAATATTTTAAAACATATTCGTGCATCACAGGATATCAAGATGCCCGAGTTATATTTACCCGCCTTTGTTCTATTTAACGATACTTTTATTCTCTCTTTTTTAAGTAAATTTCTCTAACTTTTTTATTTCATTCTTATTCTTATTATAAAATTCTTTATCTTTTGAATTTTTAATTTCTTTACTGAAGTGATCTATTTTAGTTTCTATTTCTATTATTTTATTTATATTTTTTATCCAGTTTCTCCGATAGCGATTCATATTAAAAGGAAATTTATTCAAATTTCTTTATCCTTTCTTAATCGCATCGGTTTAACCTGTACATATTAAGAGACCATCTTAGTATGTCCTTATAATAATTATTAATTAACAAATACTTATTTAATATTCTCATTTTAAGGAGAAAGATAATCCCAATCTATATCATCATAGGTCATGTCTGTGTAATCTATATCTAAATAATTTATGTCATTATTAAAATTATTTAGTCTCATTTCTTCATCTAGTAAATAGTCTATAATTATGACTCCTGTACTATGTAACTTATACATAGTATTTATTATTAATTTTATTAAATTTTTATATTTATTTTCCCAAAAGACATCGTCTACTAGGCTCTAATACCATCTAGACAGGGGGTTTATTGACAAATTGTCAATTACAATTTATTGTTAAATAAAAGTTTATTGAAAATATTAGTTAAATTTTTTTAGTTCTAAAATTATTTTCTTGGATTATAAAAATTATTTTTATACTGAAAAGGTTCATTTTATAAAAGTTTTATTCAATTTTTAACTTAAATTTACGTAAGAGGGGTAAAATAGTAATTTTATATTAAAAATATATATTTTTTACCCGTGTAAAACAAAAATCGCGTCAGGATTTTTTATGTATACTTTTTATAAAACTCGGGGTTTTGTATACTAATTTTTAAAACACACAATTTTTTCATACTTTTAATAATATATCACAGGGTTCCTACGCAATTAACTCCTTATGTCCATAACACTTTTCCTCTCCAAATATATTTGAAACATACATTCCCTTGCAACTAAGTTCCTCAAAGATGTTTGCAAACGCTTTTGTTTATAATAAAAAAGAAAGTAAAATAAAAGTTTAAAGATTATAATAAATTGGAATAAAGACTTTGAAATTTGAATAATAGAAATTTAAAGATGAAAAGAGTATTTTCTCGATGCTATCCTAATTTATTTCAGTCTGCCAACTTTACCTACCTCCGAAAAACGCCTCATAAGGATAATATAGGCAATTAAAAAAAGGGCAATTTACATCTGAGTCCCCTGAGGTTTGGTGTAATTACAAATTAATCCCTGCACTTCCAGAAATTACATTTAACTACCTTACTGTTACGTTCCGTTAGAGGTCCCTCAACTCCGTTATAGTTCCGTCCAAAATACTGTTCACTTTTCCAAAATTACCCCTTATTATTTTAACAATTTGTTAAATTACCTAAATACCCTCAGGGACTGTATTGTTGATTAGGTATTCTTGAGGGCTCGTTTTGTAATATTTTGTAAAATACAGGGACTTTTTTGTAATATTCAGGATAATTTGAAACTAGTCGGTTTCCATTTATTTTCTTATGAAATTAATTTTATTTCAGTGTATTTATTAAATTCCAAATTTGTCCAACCATCGTTATTGTTGAATACCCTAAGTAATCACATGACTTGAAAATCAACATCTCACAAAAAAAAGCGGGTGTGTGACCCTTTGGTTCCCGCTTTGAAAACCCTACCCAAACTCCAAGATTTCCGCCATTGAAGACCCTCTTGAAGTTCGAAAATCTGGTTCCAAAGGGATTTTCTTGCCATCAACACTGGATTACACCGGGTACTTGTAGGATTTTGACAATCCAACGGTGTAGGTGAGTATACATCTCCGTTTTGAACGATTTTTTTAGGGTTTTCATAAAATTCTTTTTTTCTGAAAAAGATCGGTATTTTTACGTCGGATAAGTACGATTTTGTAGATCTTAGAGACATTTTTGCAACTTTCGATTGCTAGCTGTGTTGAAATTCTAATTTTTTTTGTATTACAGTGTTTCTTTTAAGGATTTAAGGTTGAGAAACCCTTGTTTGATGGTGTGTGAACTATTTTATTGGTGACATTTGTATATTTTGGTCTTTAAAAGAAATCCCCTAAATTTTAGATGCAGGGTTTCTGTTTTTCAGTTCGAAAATGCATGTGTTTAGTGTCTGATTCTTTGTTTTTTTAATGTAGGTACAATGTCAGAGAAGACCTACACTGTGGTTGTCCATTTCAGAGACACAATAGCAAGTATATATAAGGTTGATCCAGATAAGTATAGTATTTTTTATTTTGAAGATGATATTAAGAAGTTATTTGCATTGGATGATCTTTCTTCATATAAGATTTTGGCTGCTACGTCTGGTTCTAGGAGTAGGATGATTGTTGGAAATGATAATGATGTGTTGAGGATGTTTGAGATAAACTGTGATGATACTTCATTTGATGTGTTTGTTGTTTCTTCTTCAAATCAACCTCGTGTTAATATTCAGAATTTAAATGCATCTATTAATGTGGAAAA
Organism: Lantana camara; assembly: GCA_037501455.1. Classification (NCBI taxonomy): domain Eukaryota; kingdom Viridiplantae; phylum Streptophyta; class Magnoliopsida; order Lamiales; family Verbenaceae; genus Lantana; species Lantana camara. The sequence goes on along the minus strand of CM074858.1, from coordinate 2,177,581 downwards.
TGTTGGTGTTAATGTGCAAGTTGACAAGATGCATGGTAGGATTTCTGTGAATGAGGGTGTGGGACATGGAAGTAACAATATAGTAGGCAGGGGCAGAAAATCAGTGAGTATGAAGTCTAATGAGAAGCAAACTGAAGTTGATAAAGGGAAACAAATTGATTTGGGAACCAACAAGTTTAAAAGGAAACAAACTAAGTCTTGTGGAAATAAAAATGGTGTGGGTAGAAGTAGGGATGTTTTAGATGATGATGGGGACTATAACAGTGATGACAGTTTGTTTGTACCTGAGATTGATCTTGAAAACATTGATAATGTTGATTTAGATGATTGTGATGACAGTGATGACATGTCCAATTATGGGTCTGATGACCACTGTGAAGCTGAAAATCTGTCTGATGATGACTTTGATGATGATCCATTAAAGGGTACATTTAACTTTCCTTCTGATGATTATGATGAGGGTACTGGGAAGGTTGAGTTGAGAGTGGGTAAGTACTTTAAAGATGTTTTTCATTTAAGAAGAAGATTGAAGGAGTATGTGATTTAGGAAGGTTTTACTATGATTAGGAGAAAGAATGACTTAGAAAGGTTTACTGTTGAGTGTGAAAACCATGGTTGCATGTGGAGATTACATGCTTCTGTTTTGTTGGATAAGAGGACCTTTCAGATTAAGACTTACAATGGTGTGCACACCTGTCTGAGGAGTGACTGCACTAAAGAGGCAAGTGTTGATTGGATGGCTAGTAAACTTGTGAAAATATTGAGGAAAACACCTTATTTAACACCTAAGAACATTGAGGGAAAGTTACAGAAATTCAACATCAAACCTAGTTACATGCAGATCTATAGAGCTAGGTTGAAAGCTAAGGCTGAAATTGAGGGAAATCATACTGAATCTTATGGGAAATTGCCATATTATGCAAGAGTTATACAACAGTTGATTGAGGGTAGTATAGTGACATTGCAATCACATACTCCACTAGGACCAAGTCTTAATGTGACACCAACTTTCCTCAGATTCTTTGTTGGTTTAGAACCTTTAAAGAATGGTTTTTTTGCTGGATGCCTTTGAAGGGACAGTTTGGTGGGGTGCTTCTAGCTGCAATTGCATTAGATGGAAACAATGGACTCTATCCATTGGCTTATGTTGTTGTAGAGACAAAGAATAAGGAGAGCTAGACCTTTTTCTTTGAGAATCTTGGAAGAATGCTAGGGGGATTTGACATAAGCCTCCCATGGACTTTTATGAGTGATAGGCAAAAGGTAACATGATCTGAATTTACTTTATTATTCCTTTATTATTATGTTCTTAATTTTAGCATTGAGGGAAATTAACTAGTTTGTCTGTCATATTTTGTTGTAGGGTTTGACAGAAACCATATCTGAACTGGTGCCTCATGCTAACAGTAGAAGATGTGCTAGACACATTTTTGCAAATTTCAGGATGAAATTTCCAGGCCATGCTTTGAAAAAGTACTTTTGGGAAGCTGCCAGATCTTACAACAGAAGGGGGTTCAACTTTGCCATGGGTAAGGTCAAAGAAATAAATCTAGGAGCCTATGCCTATTTGATGGACATTCCACCTTCTCAATGGAGCAGACATGCATTTGACCCATCATTGAAGAATGATCATTGCACTAACAACATCTCAGAATCATTCAACAACTGGATAGGTAAGCTCAGAGGTAAGCCTATTTTGGCACTTGTTGATGGCCTTAAAGCCAAGATCATGAGTAGATTGCATCAGAGAAATGCAAGGGGTCAAAATTGGAAAAATAGGATTGTACCTACAGTTGTGAAAAAGTTAAATTTCATTAGAAGTAAAACAAGAAAGTGTGGCTTGTTGATTGCTGGAGATGATAGGTATGAGGTGCAGGATGGACCTACTCACTATGTCGTTGATATGGCTTCAAGAAGCTGTCAATGCAAGGAGTGGGATATAAGTGGTATCGCTTGTATGCATGCACACACATGCATTGCATACAGGAGGGAAAGGCTTGAAGATTACGCAGCTACTGTGTTTACAAAGGATACCTATATGAGCTGCTACAAGTTCATGATACCTCCTGTACCTGATGAATCCTTTTGGGATGAAATGCCAGATGTGCTTCCAAAAGATCTGTTGCCACCACTCAAAAAGAGATTGCCAGGAAGGCCTAGAAAGAACAGGAAGAAAGAACCTGGTGAAAGTTAAAGCATGCCAAGGTCTTCTGTTGTAAGATGCAAGATATGTCAAACTTTAGGACATAACAGAAGGACATGCCCTTCAAGAGTACAGGTGCCTTCAGCTATGAAAACAAGCATCTTACAACTTCCTTTCATATGAGTTTGTACATTGAGTAACTGTATTTTTCATATTTGCAGGAGTCAAATGAGCAAGGTGGGCCTTCGCAGATGCCAAGTCAGCCTCAAAGTTCAGCTGGAGTCTGTGATAATTTGGATGATTGGAATGAGCATGATTTGGATGCTATCTATGCCAGCTTGGACCAGCATGAAGCACAGAGGGATGCAGTCAATCAAGAGTTCCATTTGGACAATGAGATTCATGAAATGATGACCACAAAGAAAAGGGCAATCACATCATTGATTGCAGAGAGTTCAGGTATCCAGTTATTTCTAGTAATTAAATTCATATTTTCTGTAGATTGAAACCAATTTTATGTGGATTACAGTGAATGTTGTCGAGTCTAACAAAAGGAAGAAGGGACCAATCTTAGAAAAGCCCATGCCTGTCTCGGTTTCAGGTATCTAATTTTTATAGTTTTGTTCATTAAAGATGTTATGTGTAGATTGTAACATTTGATGGGATGCGGGCCCAGAACAGTAGCAGTCCGGGACCACATTTTAAAATTTTTAATTATAATACAAGTATTAAAATATTTCTAAAACATTTTAATACAAAGCGGAAGGCTTAGCCGGATCTACTCAAGTATATACATGCAATTGATAATAAATTTTAAATCACTTAAGCAGATAAATATCTAACATGCAATTAACACTTAAGAGCACATAATTTATCATGCTTAAAATAAAATAACTGTAAAATATTACCGTACTGCAAACATGGCTATCTAACGGCATTTTTCCAGCTCCTTGCCCACTCGTGAGACCGGCAGAGCTTCCCTGCAATGACCCCAGGGACACCCTCGGAGCGTGGGCTCCGAAAGTATTTCTCTAAATACTTAGAGAAAATAAAATTTAAACTAAAAACCCTTTTCAGGGTTTATTCTCCCGAAATTAGGCGTTATATATAAACACCTAATTAAAATTAATTCCGAAATAAATCGGAATTAACTAGGAGAAAAATGGGACTTGGTCTCAAAGCCAAAACTTGGCCAAAACCATCCCAAAATGTCATATGAGAAATGAAGACCCAAGGCCCCTATTTATAGGGGAAAAACCGAGGGTATTTCGGTCATTTTGGATTCAAAAGCAAGGGCAAAATGGTCATTTCACACCCCCACTTGCGTAGCCAACTTGGACACGAAAACCAAGGATACCACGTTGAAGGTCTCTCCACCACGAGTCCAACGCCGCCGGCCGCTTCCCATTCTGACGCCGCACGCGCCCACACGCGCGGCCTGAAGGCGGCGCGTGTGTGGCACATGCGGCTAGGGTTTGCAGGCCAAAACCGGACCGGCCGGACCCGGTTCGACACGTGGCCAGCCCTGGTGATGCCACGTGTCCGGTCCGGCCCGACCCTATCTACAGGTCCGACCCGTTGACCCGGATCCGGACCCGTTGACCGACCCGGTCCAGAACAGATCTGGACCGTCCCTTTTGGCTGACGTGGCGCGCATTGGTCCGTCCACGTGTCGCACACGTGGCGTGCCACGCGGCTGCCAGTCAGCGCCACATGGGACCCACCTGCTGACGTGGCATGCCACGTGGACTGCCACGTCAGCAAAAAAAAAAATTTTTTTTTTATTTTAAAAAAAAATTTTACAATTTTATTTTCTCCAAAATAAAATTCCGGGTATTTCCAACTCTTTGGAACTTGATTTATTTTCTCAAAATAAATCTCTTGCCTATTTTCAAACACTTTGAAAAATTAATTTCTCTTTCTCCTTTTATTATTTTCTCTTTGGGTTTTTCAATTTGGGGCTTGCAGGGGGACCTGCAGGACTAATTAATTTTAGCTCCAAACGGATTAATATATTATCATCTCATGATAATAATTAATTACCGTTTAACAATATTTAATTCCACTAAATAAATATTGTTGCACTCTAAAATTAATTAAATTATTCACGAATTTCTCGATCTAGAATAATTTCGCATTTTACTCCTCCGTGTAGATATCCATGAAAAATAAATTGCAACTACTATCATTTATTTTTCATATCTAATTTGAAATTTATTGATTCGCCTTAAGTTCAAATTCTCTGTATGTGAAACACATTCAACATACAACTTCGGTGACGTTATCACGCGAAGTGCTTTGGCCAAAGTCTTAATTCGAACTTTTACAAATCTATTTCAAGGATATCTTTTACCTTCCAGCAAGGCCACAGATTCCTCGATCAATATAACTCTTTAGCACATTTCATGTTGTCACCGAATCATACAAAGTATTTTGGCCACCCGTTACCGAGACCTCACTTCGAGTATGTTACAGTAACTAACACTACATGCCTAAAGCCGAAATATTATCAGGATTAAGAGTACAATGCTTCCTGAGATTTTATTTATTTTAGATAGCAGTATAAAATAAATAATCTCAGTGGTCCAGTTCGATGTTTCCAATCCTATTGAAAATCATCAACGTGTTATAATTGGAATCACCATTCCCTATGACGAAAGACTAATCATCTTATATAACCACGTTATAGTCTTGATAAGAACATATTCTTATCTTACCGACTAGAACTTTAATAACACGTGATTTCGGTATTCAAAGTCTTTTCCTATGAAACACATTTCATATAAGAATACCATCACACGTTATTAATTATTAATATGTGAAATACTCATAACTTGTGTAAATTCAGTTTAATTAATTCAACAAATTGAATTTTCAGGGCACTATTCCCAACAATCTCCCACTTGCCCTAAATTCAATTTGGCTACACATCTAAGTCTTATTCCTTCCTCATGAGTGTCAAAACTCGTTTTGCACTCTTTCGCGCCAATACTTTAGTGAAGGAATCTATTAGATGTTTCTCTGAGCCAACAACTAGGAAATCATGAATCCAATACATCTAATTGGCTGCTTCTCAAGCTACCATGTATTTGACTTCCATGGCGGTGTAAGCAATACAAGTCTGCTTAACATTCTCCAATTAACGGTTGCTCTTTCTAGAGTATACACGTATTCGAATGTCAAACATCTAGAATACAAATTAGATTGTAAATCCGAATCTCTATACTCTATTGAAATGAGCTCACCACTGTGGTAGACAAGCATATAATCTCAAGTCCTTCTCAAGTACTCCAATATATGCTTTTGCTACTACCCAGTATCAGATTCTAGGGTTTGACTAATATCTGCTAACTTAGACCTATTTTATAATAGACAGCTGGCCTTGTACATAATATGACATACATAAAGCTTCCGCTGCGGAACTCTAATCATGTCTTCTATCTCTTCAGTTGTCTTAGGACACTGATCCTGAGATAGATAAATTCCACATCTAAAAGGTAATGAACCTTTCTTGGAATTTGTCATATTATACCTTGCCAGCATCTTATCCATATATGCTTCTTGTGATAAACCAATCTCCTTATTCCTATGATCAGGACAAAAGTCTGATCCTTGGAATAACATCGGTCTCACATAGGTCTTTTCTTGTCAAAATGATTTGACGTCCGAATCTTGACCATTGACAAAATTCTTGCATCATTCCCAATGAGCAGAATATTAATTACAAAGTGAAAGTGTTACAATGCTATCATGATGTCATTTTGTACACTTCATGGCTCATCAGGCAATTATACAAATCCAAAGAATCTAAATTGCCTTATAATTCTGATGCTCCATAATCTAGACGCTTGCTTAAGATCATAAATCGATCTATTAAGCTCGCATTATATGCACCTGATTTCTGGCTGTGAAGCCTTCAGGTTATGCCATGTATCTCTTTTTCTTGAAGTTGCCCGTTCAAGAACATAGTCTTTACATCCATTTATCTAATCTCATAATCGATAATGAGATAAAATGGAGAGGATAATGGACTTTAGCATTGTTATAGGCGAGAAAATCTCATAAATGATTTCTTCTTTCTGGGTAAAATCCCTTGCCATAAGCTTTGCTTTTAAAGTCTCTTCTTATGTCCATTTCTCCTTTTATCGTCTTGTAGAACCCAATTTTATCTAACAGGGTTTAATGCCTTCCAGCGCTTCTACAAGTTTAAGACTTTGTTAGAATACAGGGATTCTAACTTAGATTCCATGGAAATTGACCAAATGGTCAGCGTCTATATTTTCTACAGCTTCATTACACGTGACAGGATCAGATACGTTAGATTCAACCACTTGGGTTAATCTTAGGTATCTTGTCAGGTGTCCTGACAATCCTCCCACTATAATGATGCTCTCGTGTACACGTCTCTACATCACATGTTGTATTTGGTACATCACATGTATCTAATACATTTTCAATTATCACGGGTTTATGGAAATCAGTATCTAATACTGTTACTACTTTGCTTCTACCCTTTGCGGTTATCTATGTAATTATCTTTGAAATATTTACAAACATCTTTTGTGATTTCTCAAATTACAAAATATACCACCTCTTGTTCTTCTAGTATAACCTTAGAACAAGTGAACCTTTGTTCTTTATTCTTAACTTGTCAGGATCCATCCTTAACTCGTGGACCAGGCTACCTTAAATCCGAAGATAAAAGATACAGGGTTTTCACCCTAGCTACAGATCCATCAGTGTTTTAGGAACTGACTTAGATAGAACTAGGTTTGTCGTTTTGTGTGCAAGACCCCAAAACGAAATTCATAGGTAGCATGACTCTTCATGAATCTTACCATCATTATCAGAGTTCTATTTCTCCTTTCTGCAATACATCTTTGCTAAGACGTATCTCATACATACAGTTGAGATCCAATCTCATTTGAGAAATTCTGTTTAACTCTGAACTTAGATACTTATCACTACTTCGACCTAATCGAAGTGCCTTGATATGTTTTCTAATTTGATTCTTTGACTTCAGTCTTATATTCTTTGAACTCTTCAACAATTACAGACTTAAGTCTCATCAAATAAACATGTATGTATCTAGAGTAATCATTCAAACTAATGATGAAATATCCAAAACTTCCTCTTGCTTGAATAATCATAGGATCACATATCCGTATGAACTGACACAAGCAACTTCATGGCTTAAATACCTTTTGTCTCAAAAAGGTTTCTTGGTCATTTTAACCTTCTAAATAGGATTCGCAGATTGATACTATTTTCAAGTCAATAGGACTCAACAATCAGTCTTTGGATCCTATTCAGATTCAATTGACCAATAGATAGGTGCCACATAGAAGTCTTTCCTTTAGATGGTAAGTCAAGCTTCTTAATGTTAAACTTGTATTAGGGTTTTCATTGAGGTATAAAAGACCATCTTTTATTGTGCCAGAGCAAATAAACCTTTTATTTTGCTTAGTGGTAAGCTTTTGTTCAAAACAAACAATTAAACTATTAGTTATCAAATAACCCACTTGAAATTAAATTTTTGTTTATATGGCACGTATAATATTAAAACCCTTTTGCCAAAATACGACTTTATAGTCTTTACTGCTAATACAATTACACTTGTATTATCCCCGAGCAGTAGTTATGTGTCAGCCGTTTTTTCAACCTTTCTGGTTGGTTTGAATCTTCGCAACAACTTGCAAATATGATTAGTTGATCTCAAATTCACATACCAGGAGTCCGGTGAATTTCCAACTAAACATATTATCAACGAGTAAGATATCTTCATATCTTATCTAAACGGCGTAACAAACAGACAGACTAAGTATTTTGGATAATTTCCTTTTTCCAATACCCGTTACCACCGAAATAGAAAAACTTTTCCATTGTCGGATTTTGACTTTCTATTTCTGAACCTTCGATTGGGACCTTTTCCTTTTCTTTCTTCCACTTACTGGCTTTCTAGCCCGTGGATATTGATGTCTGATTAAAGAGAACTTTTCCCTTAGTTTATATCACCCTTTCTGCCACATTGAGGTCGTTCATTGGTTTTAAAAAATTATTTAAAATAATCTTGAACGTTCAAATGACTTAGGCAGAGAGTATAGGATCGTATCCTATCTGTTAAGATTGTCTCTTTAAGCACAGAGGCTTTCAATCTTATTCAGATTAGCTATCATATTCATAATATGATTATGAAACAGTGATCCTTCAAACATCTTTGACTGACAACCGTTTTCATGGCTCGTACCTACGTACGACTCTGTCTTCAACACATGTTCTTATCAGTAGACATCTCATGTGTTTGATGCTCAAGAACATTTAAAACAGATGTCAGGATATAAGACTAGCTAGATCATCACACTTGATCTATTTAGAATAAATGTCTTTTTAATCCTGACTGGTTGTAGTTTCCGAAATTTTCGGATAAGGTTCAGTGAGTACGTAAACTTTCATGTCCCAACACGATGTCAAGATTTATTACTTAGTCAGCATAGTTGAACCCTTACTAGCCTATTTCTTTATAGACATATAGTTTGGAGTGGGCTAAGAGAGATTGTAATTATAAAACTGAAATAAATAAATAAATGCAAGTTATGATTATGTATTTCACTTTCTTCTGCGTCCAACCAATAAATGAAATCCACGTAAGCATTTTGGTTTACGCAATGGTGACTTAACTAACTGCAGTTGACTCCCCGGAGGCGAGGTCGAAAACCGCTTAGAAAAGCAAGAACTATTCTTAATTAACATGTCATCTAGGTAACTCTTACCAAACAATATCAATCCACCACGTCAACCCTTGGCCTCTAAGTAAATGTAACATAGCTCCGAAGGGAGGTTAATACATTACTTAGTCAAGTGTGTACCATTACCTAGAAGTCCGTATGAGTAGGTCAAGACACTCCACGGAGGCGTGGTCGAGCTGACTTTCGTCGTATTTCATTCTATCCGTAGAAGTCTAATCTTGTATACCGCGAATATATACCCGCCGAAGGGAGTAGTATACATCCACTATACTATAGACGGGTAATGGAGGCCGTGAGAATCCAACTCTTTTCATCTCGCTCCCACTTGAATTTTTAAAAGGTGTGGATTATCTGTTGATTATTTAATAATCACTTTTGGCGTCTTATTGTTGGAAGTAATTAATCTAATTAATACCCTCCCACTAGGATTAATAAATCATATTTAAAATCCTAATAATAATATTTTAAGGCAATTTAATAACTATTTATTAATTAGGCCGAAAAATATTAGTCCAATTATGCATCTCGTTCAATATCTATTAAACATTATTTATTTAATCACGTTAAATAAAATACGCATAATTGTAAATAACATAATATCTCATATTATCATGATCATGCCATAAAATAAAATAATTAAACATGCTTTCATATAATTATCACATAATTATCATGCTTAAAATTTTAAATGACACAAAATAAATATGCCATAAATTAAATCAATTAAGCATGCTGTTATAATTATCACATAATTATCATGCTTAAAATAAATGGCATAAAGTAAACATGTTATAAATAAATTATCTCATAATTTAAATCATGTTTACTGATTCGGTAATTAACCAGGAAGATTATTGAAATCGATTCCCAAAAAATTACCATTCCACGTAAATTCCCAGAAAACACTGGAGGGGTCACAAACGGTCCCACTTAAAAACCAGTCTTCTTTGACAGAATTTACGTGCACAGTATCAGATTTAAAATTATGCATCGCATGCATCATATCAATGCATGTATATATCTAGAGCACGGCTCTGATACCACATGATGGGATGCGGCCCCAGAACAGTAGCAGTCCGGGACCACATTTTAAAATTTTTAATTATAATACAAGTATTAAAATATTTCTAAAACATTTTAATACAAAGCGGAAGGCTTAGCCGGATCTACTCAAGTATATACATGCAATTGATAATAAATTTTAAATCACTTAAGCAGATAAATATCTAACATGCAATTAACACTTAAGAGCACATAATTTATCATGCTTAAAATAAAATAACTGTAAAATATTACCGTACTGCAAACATGGCTATCTAACGGCATTTTTCCAGCTCCTTGCCCACTCGTGAGACCGACAGAGCTTCCCTGCAATGACCCCAGGGACACCCTCGGAGCGTGGGCTCCGAAAGTATTTCTCTAAATACTTAGAGAAAATAAAATTTAAACTAAAAACCCTTTTCAGGGTTTATTCTCCCGAAATTAGGCGTTATATATAAACACCTAATTAAAATTAATTCCGAAATAAATCGGAATTAACTAGGAGAAAAATGGGACTTGGTCTCAAAGCCAAAACTTGGCCAAAACCATCCCAAAATGTCATATTAGAAATGAAGACCCAAGGCCCCTATTTATAGGGGAAAAACCGAGGGTATTTCGGTCATTTTGGATTCAAAAGCAAGGGCAAAATGGTCATTTCACACCCCCACTTGCGTAGCCAACTTGGACACGAAAACCAAGGATACCACGTTGAAGGTCTCTCCACCACGAGTCCAATGCCGCCGGCCGCTTCCCATTCTGACGCCGCACGCGCCCACACGCGCGGCCTGAAGGCGGCGCGTGTGTGGCACATGCGGCTAGGGTTTGCAGGCCAAAACCGGACCGGCCGGACCCGGTTCGACACGTGGCCAACCCTGGTGATGCCACGTGTCCGGTCCGGCCCGACCCTATCTACAGGTCCGACCCGTTGACCCGGATCCGGACCCGTTGACCGACCCGGTCCAGAACAGATCTGGACCGTCCCTTTTGGCTGACGTGGCGCGCATTGGTCCGTCCACGTGTCGCACACGTGGCGTGCCACGCGGCTGCCAGTCAGCGCCACATGGGACCCACCTGCTGACGTGGCATGCCACGTGGACTGCCACGTCAGCAAAAAAAATTTTTTTTTTAAATTTTAAAAAAAAAATTTACAATTTTATTTTCTCCAAAATAAAATTCCGGGTATTTCCAACTCTTTGGAACTTGATTTATTTTCTCAAAATAAATCTCTTGCCTATTTTCAAACACTTTGAAAAATTAATTTCTCTTTCTCCTTTTATTATTTTCTCTTTGGGTTTTTCAATTTGGGGCTTGCAGGGGGACCTGCAGGACTAATTAATTTTAGCTCCAAACGGATTAATATATTATCATCTCATGATAATAATTAATTACCGTTTAACAATATTTAATTCCACTAAATAAATATTGTTGCACTCTAAAATTAATTAAATTATTCACGAATTTCTCGATCTAGAATAATTTCGCATTTTACTCCTCCGTGTAGATATCCATGAAAAATAAATTGCAACTACTATCATTTATTTTTCATATCTAATTTGAAATTTATTGATTCGCCTTAAGTTCAAATTCTCTGTATGTGAAACACATTCAACATACAACTTCGGTGACGTTATCACGCGAAGTGCTTTGGCCAAAGTCTTAATTCGAACTTTTACAAATCTATTTCAAGGATATCTTTTACCTTCCAGCAAGGCCACAGATTCCTCGATCAATATAACTCTTTAGCACATTTCATGTTGTCACCGAATCATACAAAGTATTGATCAAAATACTTTGTATGATTCGGTGACAACATGAAATGTGCTAAAGAGTTATATTGATCGAGGAATCTGTGGCCTTGCTGGAAGGTAAAAGATATCCTTGAAATAGATTTGTAAAAGTTCGAATTAAGACTTTGGCCAAAGCACTTCGCGTGATAACGTCACCGAAGTTGTATGTTGAATGTGTTTCACATACAGAGAATTTGAACTTAAGGCGAATCAATAAATTTCAAATTAGATATGAAAAATAAATGATAGTAGTTGCAATTTATTTTTCATGGATATCTACACGGAGGAGTAAAATGCGAAATTATTCTAGATCGAGAAATTCGTGAATAATTTAATTAATTTTAGAGTGCAACAATATTTATTTAGTGGAATTAAATATTGTTAAACGGTAATTAATTATTATCATGAGATGATAATATATTAATCCGTTTGGAGCTAAAATTAATTAGTCCTGCAGGTCCCCCTGCAAGCCCCAAATTGAAAAACCCAAAGAGAAAATAATAAAAGGAGAAAGAGAAATTAATTTTTCAAAGTGTTTGAAAATAGGCAAGAGATTTATTTTGAGAAAATAAATCAAGTTCCAAAGAGTTGGAAATACCCGGAATTTTATTTTGGAGAAAATAAAATTGTAAAAATTTTTTTTTAAATAAAAAAAAAATTTTTTTTGCTGACGTGGCAGTCCACGTGGCATGCCACGTCAGCAGGTGGGTCCCATGTGGCGCTGACTGGCAGCCGCGTGGCACGCCACGTGTGCGACACGTGGACGGACCAATGCGCGCCACGTCAGCCAAAAGGGACGGTCCAGATCTGTTCTGGACCGGGTCGGTCAACGGGTCCGGATCCGGGTCAACGGGTCGGACCTGTAGATAGGGTCGGGCCGGACCGGACACGTGGCATCACCAGGGTTGGCCACGTGTCGAACCGGGTCCGGCCGGTCCGGTTTTGGCCTGCAAACCCTAGCCGCATGTGCCACACACGCGCCGCCTTCAGGCCGCGCGTGTGGGCGCGTGCGGCGTCAGAATGGGAAGCGGCCGGCGGCATTGGACTCGTGGTGGAGAGACCTTCAACGTGGTATCCTTGGTTTTCGTGTCCAAGTTGGCTACGCAAGTGGGGGTGTGAAATGACCATTTTGCCCTTGCTTTTGAATCCAAAATGACCGAAATACCCTCGGTTTTTCCCCTATAAATAGGGGCCTTGGGTCTTCATTTCTCATATGACATTTTGGGATGGTTTTGGCCAAGTTTTGGCTTTGAGACCAAGTCCCATTTTTCTCCTAGTTAATTCCGATTTATTTCGGAATTAATTTTAATTAGGTGTTTATATATAACGCCTAATTTCGGGAGAATAAACCCTGAAAAGGGTTTTTAGTTTAAATTTTATTTTCTCTAAGTATTTAGAGAAATACTTTCGGAGCCCACGCTCCGAGGGTGTCCCTGGGGTCATTGCAGGGAAGCTCTGCCGGTCTCACGAGTGGGCAAGGAGCTGGAAAAATGCCGTTAGATAGCCATGTTTGCAGTACGGTAATATTTTACAGTTATTTTATTTTAAGCATGATAAATTATGTGCTCTTAAGTGTTAATTGCATGTTAGATATTTATCTGCTTAAGTGATTTAAAATTTATTATCAATTGCATGTATATACTTGAGTAGATCCGGCTAAGCCTTCCGCTTTGTATTAAAATGTTTTAGAAATATTTTAATACTTGTATTATAATTAAAAATTTTAAAATGTGGTCCCGGACTGCTACTGTTCTGGGCCCGCATCCCATCATGTGGTATCAGAGCCGTGCTCTAGATATATACATGCATTGATATGATGCATGCGATGCATAATTTTAAATCTGATACTGTGCACGTAAATTCTGTCAAAGAAGACTGGTTTTTAAGTGGGACCGTTTGTGACCCCTCCAGTGTTTTCTGGGAATTTACGTGGAATGGTAATTTTTTGGGAATCGATTTCAATAATCTTCCTGGTTAATTACCGAATCAGTAAACATGATTTAAATTATGAGATAATTTATTTATAACATGTTTACTTTATGCCATTTATTTTAAGCATGATAATTATGTGATAATTATAACAGCATGCTTAATTGATTTAATTTATGGCATATTTATTTTGTGTCATTTAAAATTTTAAGCATGATAATTATGTGATAATTATATGAAAGCATGTTTAATTATTTTATTTTATGGCATGATCATGATAATATGAGATATTATGTTATTTACAATTATGCGTATTTTATTTAACGTGATTAAATAAATAATGTTTAATAGAGATTGAACGAGATGCATAATTGGACTAATATTTTTCGGCCTAATTAATAAATAGTTATTAAATTGCCTTAAAATATTATTATTAGGATTTTAAATATGATTTATTAATCCTAGTGGGAGGGTATTAATTAGATTAATTACTTCCAACAATAAGACGCCAAAAGTGATTATTAAATAATCAACAGATAATCCACACCTTTTAAAAATTCAAGTGGGAGCGAGATGAAAAGAGTTGGATTCTCACGGCCTCCATTACCCGTCTATAGTATAGTGGATGTATACTACTCCCTTCGGCGGGTATATATTCGCGGTATACAAGATTAGACTTCTACGGATAGAATGAAATACGACGAAAGTCAGCTCGACCACGCCTCCGTGGAGTGTCTTGACCTACTCATACGGACTTCTAGGTAATGGTACACACTTGACTAAGTAATGTATTAACCTCCCTTCGGAGCTATGTTACATTTACTTAGAGGCCAAGGGTTGACGTGGTGGATTGATATTGTTTGGTAAGAGTTACCTAGATGACATGTTAATTAAGAATAGTTCTTGCTTTTCTAAGCGGTTTTCGACCTCGCCTCCGGGGAGTCAACTGCAGTTAGTTAAGTCACCATTGCGTAAACCAAAATGCTTACGTGGATTTCATTTATTGGTTGGACGCAGAAGAAAGTGAAATACATAATCATAACTTGCATTTATTTATTTATTTCAGTTTTATAATTACAATCTCTCTTAGCCCACTCCAAACTATATGTCTATAAAGAAATAGGCTAGTAAGGGTTCAACTATGCTGACTAAGTAATAAATCTTGACATCGTGTTGGGACATGAAAGTTTACGTACTCACTGAACCTTATCCGAAAATTTCGGAAACTACAACCAGTCAGGATTAAAAAGACATTTATTCTAAATAGATCAAGTGTGATGATCTAGCTAGTCTTATATCCTGACATCTGTTTTAAATGTTCTTGAGCATCAAACACATGAGATGTCTACTGATAAGAACATGTGTTGAAGACAGAGTCGTACGTAGGTACGAGCCATGAAAACGGTTGTCAGTCAAAGATGTTTGAAGGATCACTGTTTCATAATCATATTATGAATATGATAGCTAATCTGAATAAGATTGAAAGCCTCTGTGCTTAAAGAGACAATCTTAACAGATAGGATACGATCCTATACTCTCTGCCTAAGTCATTTGAACGTTCAAGATTATTTTAAATAATTTTTTAAAACCAATGAACGACCTCAATGTGGCAGAAAGGGTGATATAAACTAAGGGAAAAGTTCTCTTTAATCAGACATCAATATCCACGGGCTAGAAAGCCAGTAAGTGGAAGAAAGAAAAGGAAAAGGTCCCAATCGAAGGTTCAGAAATAGAAAGTCAAAATCCGACAATGGAAAAGTTTTTCTATTTCGGTGGTAACGGGTATTGGAAAAAGGAAATTATCCAAAATACTTAGTCTGTCTGTTTGTTACGCCGTTTAGATAAGATATGAAGATATCTTACTCGTTGATAATATGTTTAGTTGGAAATTCACCGGACTCCTGGTATGTGAATTTGAGATCAACTAATCATATTTGCAAGTTGTTGCGAAGATTCAAACCAACCAGAAAGGTTGAAAAAACGGCTGACACATAACTACTGCTCGGGGATAATACAAGTGTAATTGTATTAGCAGTAAAGACTATAAAGTCGTATTTTGGCAAAAGGGTTTTAATATTATACGTGCCATATAAACAAAAATTTAATTTCAAGTGGGTTATTTGATAACTAATAGTTTAATTGTTTGTTTTGAACAAAAGCTTACCACTAAGCAAAATAAAAGGTTTATTTGCTCTGGCACAATAAAAGATGGTCTTTTATACCTCAATGAAAACCCTAATACAAGTTTAACATTAAGAAGCTTGACTTACCATCTAAAGGAAAGACTTCTATGTGGCACCTATCTATTGGTCAATTGAATCTGAATAGGATCCAAAGACTGATTGTTGAGTCCTATTGACTTGAAAATAGTATCAATCTGCGAATCCTATTTAGAAGGTTAAAATGACCAAGAAACCTTTTTGAGACAAAAGGTATTTAAGCCATGAAGTTGCTTGTGTCAGTTCATACGGATATGTGATCCTATGATTATTCAAGCAAGAGGAAGTTTTGGATATTTCATCATTAGTTTGAATGATTACTCTAGATACATACATGTTTATTTGATGAGACTTAAGTCTGTAATTGTTGAAGAGTTCAAAGAATATAAGACTGAAGTCAAAGAATCAAATTAGAAAACATATCAAGGCACTTCGATTAGGTCGAAGTAGTGATAAGTATCTAAGTTCAGAGTTAAACAGAATTTCTCAAATGAGATTGGATCTCAACTGTATGTATGAGATACGTCTTAGCAAAGATGTATTGCAGAAAGGAGAAATAGAACTCTGATAATGATGGTAAGATTCATGAAGAGTCATGCTACCTATGAATTTCGTTTTGGGGTCTTGCACACAAAACGACAAACCTAGTTCTATCTAAGTCAGTTCCTAAAACACTGATGGATCTGTAGCTAGGGTGAAAACCCTGTATCTTTTATCTTCGGATTTAAGGTAGCCTGGTCCACGAGCTAAGGATGGATCCTGACAAGTTAAGAATAAAGAACAAAGGTTCACTTGTTCTAAGGTTATACTAGAAGAACAAGAGGTGGTATATTTTGTAATTTGAGAAATCACAAAAGATGTTTGTAAATATTTCAAAGATAATTACATAGATAACCGCAAAGGGTAGAAGCAAAGTAGTAACAGTATTAGATACTGATTTCCATAAACCCGTGATAATTGAAAATGTATTAGATACATGTGATGTACCAAATACAACATGTGATGTAGAGACGTGTACACGAGAGCATCATTATAGTGGGAGGATTGTCAGGACACCTGACAAGATACCTAAGATTAACCCAAGTGGTTGAATCTAACGTATCTGATCCTGTCACGTGTAATGAAGCTGTAGAAAATATAGACGCTGACCATTTGGTCAATTTCCATGGAATCTAAGTTAGAATCCCTGTATTCTAACAAAGTCTTAAACTTGTAGAAGCGCTGGAAGGCATTAAACCCTGTTAGATAAAATTGGGTTCTACAAGACGATAAAAGGAGAAATGGACAAAAGAAGAGACTTTAAAAGCAAAGCTTATGGCAAGGGATTTTACCCAGAAAGAAGAAATCATTTATGAGATTTTCTCGCCTATAACAATGCTAAAGTCCATTATCCTCTCCATTTTATCTCATTATCGATTATGAGATTAGATAAATGGATGTAAAGACTATGTTCTTGAACGGGCAACTTCAAGAAAAAGAGATACATGGCATAACCTGAAGGCTTCACAGCCAGAAATCAGGTGCATATAATGCGAGCTTAATAGATCGATTTATGATCTTAAGCAAGCGTCTAGATTATGGAGCATCAGAATTATAAGGCAATTTAGATTCTTTGGATTTGTATAATTGCCTGATGAGCCATGAAGTGTACAAAATGACATCATGATAGCATTGTAACACTTTCACTTTGTAATTAATATTCTGCTCATTGGGAATGATGCAAGAATTTTGTCAATGGTCAAGATTCGGACGTCAAATCATTTTGACAAGAAAAGACCTATGTGAGACCGATGTTATTCCAAGGATCAGACTTTTGTCCTGATCATAGGAATAAGGAGATTGGTTTATCACAAGAAGCATATATGGATAAGATGCTGGCAAGGTATAATATGACAAATTCCAAGAAAGGTTCATTACCTTTTAGATGTGGAATTTATCTATCTCAGGATCAGTGTCCTAAGACAACTGAAGAGATAGAAGACATGATTAGAGTTCCGCAGCGGAAGCTTTATGTATGTCATATTATGTACAAGGCCAGAATTATAAGGCAATTTAGATTCTTTGGATTTGTATAATTGCCTGATGAGCCATGAAGTGTACAAAATGACATCATGATAGCATTGTAACACTTTCACTTTGTAATTAATATTCTGCTCATTGGGAATGATGCAAGAATTTTGTCAATGGTCAAGATTCGGACGTCAAATCATTTTGACAAGAAAAGACCTATGTGAGACCGATGTTATTCCAAGGATCAGACTTTTGTCCTGATCATAGGAATAAGGAGATTGGTTTATCACAAGAAGCATATATGGATAAGATGCTGGCAAGGTATAATATGACAAATTCCAAGAAAGGTTCATTACCTTTTAGATGTGGAATTTATCTATCTCAGGATCAGTGTCCTAAGACAACTGAAGAGATAGAAGACATGATTAGAGTTCCGCAGCGGAAGCTTTATGTATGTCATATTATGTACAAGGCCAGCTGTCTATTATAAAATAGGTCTAAGTTAGCAGATATTAGTCAAACCCTAGAATCTGATACTGGGTAGTAGCAAAAGCATATATTGGAGTACTTGAGAAGGACTTGAGATTATATGCTTGTCTACCACAGTGGTGAGCTCATTTCAATAGAGTATAGAGATTCGGATTTACAATCTAATTTGTATTCTAGATGTTTGACATTCGAATACGTGTATACTCTAGAAAGAGCAACCGTTAATTGGAGAATGTTAAGCAGACTTGTATTGCTTACACCGCCATGGAAGTCAAATACATGGTAGCTTGAGAAGCAGCCAATTAGATGTATTGGATTCATGATTTCCTAGTTGTTGGCTCAGAGAAACATCTAATAGATTCCTTCACTAAAGTATTGGCGCGAAAGAGTGCAAAACGAGTTTTGACACTCATGAGGAAGGAATAAGACTTAGATGTGTAGCCAAATTGAATTTAGGGCAAGTGGGAGATTGTTGGGAATAGTGCCCTGAAAATTCAATTTGTTGAATTAATTAAACTGAATTTACACAAGTTATGAGTATTTCACATATTAATAATTAATAACGTGTGATGGTATTCTTATATGAAATGTGTTTCATAGGAAAAGACTTTGAATACCGAAATCACGTGTTATTAAAGTTCTAGTCGGTAAGATAAGAATATGTTCTTATCAAGACTATAACGTGGTTATATAAGATGATTAGTCTTTCGTCATAGGGAATGGTGATTCCAATTATAACACGTTGATGATTTTCAATAGGATTGGAAACATCGAACTGGACCACTGAGATTATTTATTTTATACTGCTATCTAAAATAAATAAAATCTCAGGAAGCATTGTACTCTTAATCCTGATAATATTTCGGCTTTAGGCATGTAGTGTTAGTTACTGTAACATACTCGAAGTGAGGTCTCGGTAACGGGTGGCCAAAATACTTTGTATGATTCGGTGACAACATGAAATGTGCTAAAGAGTTATATTGATCGAGGAATCTGTGGCCTTGCTGGAAGGTAAAAGATATCCTTGAAATAGATTTGTAAAAGTTCGAATTAAGACTTTGGCCAAAGCACTTCGCGTGATAACGTCACCGAAGTTGTATGTTGAATGTGTTTCACATACAGAGAATTTGAACTTAAGGCGAATCAATAAATTTCAAATTAGATATGAAAAATAAATGATAGTAGTTGCAATTTATTTTTCATGGATATCTACACGGAGGAGTAAAATGCGAAATTATTCTAGATCGAGAAATTCGTGAATAATTTAATTAATTTTAGAGTGCAACAATATTTATTTAGTGGAATTAAATATTGTTAAACGGTAATTAATTATTATCATGAGATGATAATATATTAATCCGTTTGGAGCTAAAATTAATTAGTCCTGCAGGTCCCCCTGCAAGCCCCAAATTGAAAAACCCAAAGAGAAAATAATAAAAGGAGAAAGAGAAATTAATTTTTCAAAGTGTTTGAAAATAGGCAAGAGATTTATTTTGAGAAAATAAATCAAGTTCCAAAGAGTTGGAAATACCCGGAATTTTATTTTGGAGAAAATAAAATTGTAAAAATTTTTTTTTAAATAAAAAAAAAAATTTTTTTTTTGCTGACGTGGCAGTCCACGTGGCATGCCACGTCAGCAGGTGGGTCCCATGTGGCGCTGACTGGCAGCCGCGTGGCACGCCACGTGTGCGACACGTGGACGGACCAATGCGCGCCACGTCAGCCAAAAGGGACGGTCCAGATCTGTTCTGGACCGGGTCGGTCAACGGGTCCGGATCCGGGTCAACGGGTCGGACCTGTAGATAGGGTCGGGCCGGACCGGACACGTGGCATCACCAGGGCTGGCCACGTGTCGAACCGGGTCCGGCCGGTCCGGTTTTGGCCTGCAAACCCTAGCCGCATGTGCCACACACGCGCCGCCTTCAGGCCGCGCGTGTGGGCGCGTGCGGCGTCAGAATGGGAAGCGGCCGGCGGCGTTGGACTCGTGGTGGAGAGACCTTCAACGTGGTATCCTTGGTTTTTGTGTCCAAGTTGGCTACGCAAGTGGGGGTGTGAAATGACCATTTTGCCCTTGCTTTTGAATCCAAAATGACCGAAATACCCTCGGTTTTTCCCCTATAAATAGGGGCCTTGGGTCTTCATTTCTCATATGACATTTTGGGATGGTTTTGGCCAAGTTTTGGCTTTGAGACCAAGTCCCATTTTTCTCCTAGTTAATTCCGATTTATTTCGGAATTAATTTTAATTAGGTGTTTATATATAACGCCTAATTTCGGGAGAATAAACCCTGAAAAGGGTTTTTAGTTTAAATTTTATTTTCTCTAAGTATTTAGAGAAATACTTTCGGAGCCCACGCTCCGAGGGTGTCCCTGGGGTCATTGCAGGGAAGCTCTGCCGGTCTCACGAGTGGGCAAGGAGCTGGAAAAATGCCGTTAGATAGCCATGTTTGCAGTACGGTAATATTTTACAGTTATTTTATTTTAAGCATGATAAATTATGTGCTCTTAAGTGTTAATTGCATGTTAGATATTTATCTGCTTAAGTGATTTAAAATTTATTATCAATTGCATGTATATACTTGAGTAGATCCGGCTAAGCCTTCCGCTTTGTATTAAAATGTTTTAGAAATATTTTAATACTTGTATTATAATTAAAAATTTTAAAATGTGGTCCCGGACTGCTACTGTTCTGAGCCCGCATCCCATCAAAACACTACTAGCTTATACAACACTGGAGACATAGGACTTGCTTCTACAATTGGAAATGAACGACGAACAGCACTGCTTACTTCTTCCACTTCATCACCATGATCTTCCAAAGGATTGCACCAGTGGGAAAACCCATGAAGCTCACACCAGTAAAAAAGCCTTCCTCTATTAGAATTATGCTTTTCAACCACCTTTATGGTAGTCCAAAGCATGCAATTTGCTTCCCGACAGCGATCCTTCTTATACTTTAAGCCCCCATCAACTGTATTAAGTGATCTTCTTGAACTTGCCATGATTTTTGGAGATGAAACGGTAGTAAAACCACAAAACATATATATAGACTGATTCCCAACGGCTGTAAACGGCTAGTTTCAAATTATCCTGAATATTACAAAAAAGTCCCTGTATTTTACAAAATATTACAAAACGAGCCCTCAAGAATACCTAATCAACATTACAGTCCCTGAGGGTATTTAGGTAATTTAACAAATTATTAAAATAATAAGGGGTAATTTTGGAAAAGTGAACAGTATTTTGGACGGAACTATAACGGAGTTGAGGGACCTCTAACGGAACGTAACAGTAAGGTAGTTAAATGTAATTTCTGAAAGTGCAGGGATTAATTTGTATTTACACCAAACCTCAGGGGACCTAGATGTAAATTGCCCTTAAAAAATTTTTTTGACACACTCTCCAAATGGAATTCCAACCCGGTGCATTGTCCTAAAAAATGAACCCATTAACCACTTGAACCAATCCGTGAAAGCAATCATACAATGAGAAGTTAAAGACAGAGAGAAAATATTTTGAATTTCTAAGGATTCAAAACTTAAAAACCTCAAAAAAGAAAGAAACACAAAAAGTTCCTAATTTTAGGTACAACATAATTTAAATATGTAAACGTTTTTTTGGGTCAAAAATGAAATAAATATGTTTCGTCACTCACTGGGATGACAGTGAATTAGTGATAGGTACCACCCTTCTCTTGGTCCCTCCCACCACAGATAAGCATATTTGCTTAGCTTTACACTCCATTCCTATACAAATTTAGAGCTAAGCAACAAACTGCTGATTATGAGTTTCTTGTCTGAAAAGGGGCGACAAATCTCATGTTTTTCTCCTTTTCCTTCTCAAATTGGGCATTGCTCGAAGCGATTTTGAAGCAGCATTCGTGGGATCGATCCCCTCAGGATCGTCCAAGCTCATAGCGAGCTTTTTATCAGGCAAATTACCTCCGTTCGCGGGGTCTGGCGTAATATCATCAGCTGTAAGATAGAAATCATCAGATACATCAGGAATTGTTTCTCTGGTGGGGCTTGATGCCTGCTTCTTATCATCTTCCTCATCGTCCACACAAAATCCACCCCCGAATTGAAGATAATCATCATTCGGTAGCTTAGGATGGTCTTCAATTGGATTAATATCGATTGGGCCCGGGATAGCAGTATCCATCAAAGGTTTCATGCCTTCACACGCTTTATTTTTGTCACTCTCATTAAGGCCCGGGATAGCAGTATCCATCAAAGGTCTCATGCCTTCACAAGCTTTATTTTTGTCACTCTCATTAAGGCCGCCACCTGTTGTATCCGGACACGACGGGTTGGCTGTTGGACCTTCTTTGAGGAGGTTTTCACTCTCCTCATCACAATAGTCAAATTCATCGGAAACATTGTAATTGACAGTTTTCCAGGCCCGAGCAGACTAGAAAACCGCGGAAGAAAAACATATCATGATATCGAAATAAAAAAAGATAAAAACAGGTAATAAAATGGGAAAGGACAAAGATAATATTACCCTTCGCACCCTAGGAGATTCTTCTGGTCCCAAAAGCTCCATTTCTTCATCACTATCACTGTCTGCAGATGGAGATTCCATTTTCTTCCTCCCTTTTCCATTTACCTGTCCCCGGCCACGTCCTCTGTTTCTTGAAGATTTTTCAACATTTCCCAGTGAAGTCTTTGGTTTTTTCACCCCTCCTCTTCTTAACTGCTTATCATTTGGTTTCTCTTTGTTGCTATCTTCATTACTAATGCCAACTGCAGAATCTACTCCCGACGGGTTGACTTCAACTTGACTGGGCTTCACTTTTCGTTTCTTTCCACTCTGAATCTGTTGTGAGGTTGTCCCATCAAGCGACTCAGACGATTTATGCCCTGTTATTCCTTTGAGGGCTTTTTTTATTCTCTTGCTTCGGATTTTTGCAAATTTTTCATTGAAAGTGTAAAACGCCTCCAATCTCAATTGTGTCTGGAGCAAACAAGAAAATTAAGTATTCACGAAGAAGACAAAAATCTAAAAACATTTGCTCAAGAAATGTACAGTAAATCATTAAACCTCATGTTTGTTATACTCCTTCAAAACAGGTACAAGCAACTCATCTGTCTTCGATGTGTTCCACCCAAATTTCTCCCAACACAATCTAAAAGCAGACATCTTTATCAGTTCTCATATTCTTCAATAGCCAAAGAAAAAAGGAAAATAGAAAAATTCATGCACGAAACTCACTTGCGAAGAATGAATAAATCCGGTTTTCCCCATGAAAATGTCTCTGTAGATTTATCCACTTGAGGAGAATCATACGCTGAAATCACAGCATCACTGGGAAAAGTAGAAGGAATGTGCCAGTTTTTACTCACATTTCTCTGTGAATGTAAATAAATAAGTCAATCGCTCAAATTCTTAGGATAATGTAATTATGCGTTTTAAAGGAGAAACCATGCAAGGGTAAGGCGGAAATTACATGCTTATCCATGAAAATTTGCTTTATCCTTTTGTCAACATCCTCTGGTATATTCTCACTACCTTTCGATCCTCTCTTCCGTGAATCTCCATCAACCTTTCCAAGAATAGTAGGATCTGGTGATTCAATCCACTCCCGGAATTCACAAAGACCATTTTTCTCAGGGAATGCATTTACCACTTCGATTGCATTAACAATACCAATGCCACTATAATATTTACAATAAATTATCATACAAAACACAAATTAATAAATCAGAGAAAACTAGTTACAGATATATCTGGCAATACCTTATTCCTTCAGTATAATCGCTCCCAAGAAGCAAGGCCATACGAATTAGCTTTTCTCTATCTAACCCAAGCTCGTCCTCAATATCCTACAACAATCATTTACATTGTCAAAAAGGAAGAGAAGAATGAAAAGCTACAAACATTATTGCTTTTGAAACAATAACAACCTTCATTAAATATGTCTCGACATATTTACGATCATCAAAGATGTTTTTATACACACTTCGTGCTCCAAACAGGAATGCATCAGAATCATCAGTTACCACACCATCAACAAGATTTGAAAGCTCCATGAAAGCACACTGGGCTTCAGCTTCCATGGGAGCTATAATATACGGTAACCCAAACATTTGAAGCAACTCCTAAATTAGAAATAAACAAACCCATGACCATGAGCAAATTAAGGTAATATTAAGAAGAAAATTGAATTCTTGTAACTAGAGAAGCATACTTGACATTCAGCAAACATTTCACTGTTTACTGATTCTGCATTTCTCTCAAGTTTCCTTTGCTCACTTCCTAGCTCTTCACGTTCTTTGCCCAGATAAAGAATTTCTTCCTCCAGGTAATCCTTCATCATCTCTTGCTCAGTATCATCCATTAGAGAAGTGTTAGTCATAATTTTCTCCTTTTCTTTTAAAAGGTGACCGTATGTTTCCTCCTCAGCCGGTTCTTTTGCACTATTGACATTTTTTGTGACAGCATCAGCTGAAACCTTTCCAAGTTCAGAATAGCAAGAATGATCATTATCTAATTCTTCCAGAGATGTGTCTTGGAGATCAGTATTCCTGTTATCAGGGCCTAAATTGCTTTTGTCAGGACTCAACTCTGTAAATGCAGCAGAGATCTTTCCAGAGTTTCCAGCATCATGAGAATGAGGATCATCTAATTCTTTCTGTAACATGTCTCGAGGATCAGTTTTACTGTTGCCAGGGTCTAAATCGCTTTTGCCAGATTTCAAATCGCTTGTATCAGGGCTCAACTCTATAAATGTAGCAGACTTTGCTACCGAACAGTTCATCTCAGGGATTTCACTTGAGTCATGTGAGTGGCTTACACTAGTTGCTAAGGCTCCAACATCAAGCCCTTCTTTTCCTTCACAAACAGGCAACATATCAGCACCCTCATTAACTATTTCTTTCTCACTTTGAGATACAGTTCCATCAAGACTTCTTCTAATTGCCTCATGAAAATCGGCTTCTTCCTGTGAATCACCCTTCGTGACAGTTTTCACACTTTTATCTTGAAATCCTTCCTCCCACTCGACTTCTCTCTCATCATTCATGCCCTCTTCAAACATATTTGATGTACTCTTGTCTTCAATAACCCCTTCCCCAAGACTTCTTCTAATTGCCTCTTGAATTTCGGCTTCTTCTTGTAGATCACCCTTTGTGCCCGTTTTCACAACACTTCCCTCTTGAAATCCTTCCTCCCACTCGACTTCCCTGCCATCATTCACGCCCTCTTCAAATATATTTGATGTACGCTTGTTTTCAATAACCCCTTCCTCCCACTCACAATCTGATGCCGAAAGTGAAGACTGTTTGGCTGAGACAAAAATATCAGCAGCAGGAAAATCTGTTTCTTGATCTCCAGCCACCAGAGAAGCGAACAACTCATCATCCTCGTTTCCAACTTCATCCTCCATCGCATCTTCAAAGGAAATCTCAATAGAAGTTCCATTGACAAAAGCAGGCGCCTCAGGTTTGTCAACATCATCATTCATTACATTATTACTCTTATTGGTAATATCTTGATGCTGGATTGAAGGTTCATTATTATTTTCTTGATTGTTTTCAACTTTCTCCCGATCAATCTCCTTCATCAAATCCAAATTCCTCTGCAAATCACGAGTCATACGAATCCCGAGTGCCCTTACCCTACTGACTCGAAGACGCCCTCTCTCATCTACATATGTCTCAACATCATCGTGAAACTCTTTTTCAGTTTCAGCTACAGCTGGTCGTGCTGCTCCCCCAGATCTTTTTGTCGGCAGAACTTCATTGACAGGTGGAGGTTGACTTTGACCAGCCTGCACTTCCTCTTGTGCAACTGATGTAAAAGCTCTGATACAATCAAGATTAGAACATTAGATAGCTCCAATTAAAGAAAAAGGCACATATGACCACTAGAGCAGTAAAGAGTTATTACGCACTGTTTGTCCCCAGTAAATGACGAGGAGAAAATAAATTCTCTATTGGCTTCTGATGCGATTCGTGAAGTCTGCATGCCACCTATTCCCCTCCCAGCAGCCGCCTTCTGGACCCCATCTATTTCACGCCGAAAAGCCACAGTTTTGAGATAAGACTGTATTTGTAGCTCTGAAAACCTTTCTGGGGCCTAAATCAGCCATTAAAGAAACACAATCAAAGAAATATATGTGTAAAAACAGGAGATTGGGAAAATATGAATGGACTTTCATAAAAGTATTAAGGTGTTCATACCTTTTTCACCTTCTGATACTTCTGCCTGTTCTCAGCCATCAGTCTTTCCCTCATCTGCAAACATGAGATTGTCGGTAATGCTAAGATCTCCTTAATAATTCTTGTCAAAATTAATCAAAATTTGGTTAGCCCAACAAGAAAAATGATAAACGGAAAAGAAAATGTGACCTGAGCAAGGAGGTCAAGTT
Source organism: Lantana camara (assembly GCA_037501455.1). Classification (NCBI taxonomy): domain Eukaryota; kingdom Viridiplantae; phylum Streptophyta; class Magnoliopsida; order Lamiales; family Verbenaceae; genus Lantana; species Lantana camara. The sequence continues at coordinate 2,150,847 of CM074858.1, read as the reverse complement.
GCATGGATGGAGGTAAAGCAGCCAGGACAGCAGGATCAACCTTTCCATGCATCTCTGGCTGAAAGGAAATATAATGAGAGAAATTAAGAAATGACAATTGATGGACATGGGAATATATTACGATAGAAAAGCATACTAATATCATTTCTTCATCTTCATCATCTTCCCCTCCAACGTAAACTTCATCATCTGGAGCTCCACCAACACCTGATGTTGATGCATCAGCACCAAACCCCTCATTCTCCTCAGCAGCAAGGGACGCTGCCAACCTTAATCAACTAGTTGAATGAAGTCAGAATATATTTTACAGCAACACAAAAACAAATAGAAGCAAAAAGAATCCAGCATAAAACATACATAGCATCCAATTCCTCTTGATTGTAAACAATGCCCGCGTCATCATTTCCTTTCTCCGTTTGCTGCACATTATTCGATTCATCTACGATGGGCCCTTTCCCTTTAATATCATTCTGCTTTCTCTGCTTCTCAAGATCTTCCGCCAATTCTTTCAACCTCATTGCCTTAAGCTATGAACAATAATTCAAATTTACTTCAAGTAGTGAATAAAAAAAAAAAGTACTCCCACAAACCACTCCAAAGACTACAGCTAAGAATCAAGTATAACAAACCCAATTCCCAAAATCATCATCTAACATCATTACATCAAGATTTTCACGCATTTCAACATTTCAGTAAACCAGAAAGGGGGTTCACTCATTGCCTTTAATATCATTCTCCTTTCTCTGCTTCTCAAGATCTTCCGCCAATTCTTTCAACCTCATTGCCTTAAGCTATGAACAATAATTCAAATTTACTTCAAGTAGTGAATAAAAAAAAAAGTACTCCCACAAACCACTCCAAAGACTACAGCTAAGAATCAAGTATAACAAACCCAATTCCCAAAATCATCATCTAACATCATTACATCAAGATTTTCACGCATTTCAACATTTCAGTAAACCAGAAAGAGGGGGGGGTAACTCACGTGATTGAGCAGCAATTTCTCTGCAGTCTTTCTGATCTTAGCCTGGGCATTCTCGCGCTGCCGACGACGGGCAATTACCGTTCGCCTCTTAAGAGCTGGAGTGCCACCGTCAAACACGAAAACGGGCTTCGTCCTGAGGAAGAGAAGCTTGCAAATGCGACGGAAGAATCCCAAAATGTGAGCGTTGCGGACCATTTCTCCCTTCTCGTCTCGCATTGCTTTCATGAACTGTATCATCCATATACTCGCATCTACAAACAAGAACCGAAATGAGCTCAGATATGAACCCAATACTACGATTAGGGTTAGGTTTACAAAATTACCGATCGCGAGCTTCTTCCCGGCCAGGGTTTCGACGGAGACTCGTCGGCCAACGGGGGCGAGGAGCTCCCACAGGCCGTGTACTCCCATCAGGTATTACGCCACTCTTCTCTTCTCCAACAGTGTAGAGAATTCGTTAATCTGACTTTGCCTGAACGTTATTGCCGCCAATAGTTCTTGATTTTTCAAGGTTTTCAATTTTTATGTGCAGACACTGTCTTCGTAGGATGTCGGTTTGTTTATATGGCCAAAACGACGACGCAGAGGAGTTGACCGTTTGGCGCCCTTTACATATAAATAATAAATATACATTTTCCCATGGTAAAAGTTTGAGACTTATTCAAGTGATTATTGATTTAAAAACACTAGAAATTGAATGAAGTGTCCTTAATTATACAGATTATATTCTTCTATTTTCATAAAAATTACAAAACTAATCTACTGATGGTAGCAAAAGGTTGAATCTCGACCATAAAAGTTCCTACATCCTAACCCGATGGAGCAAATGAGATGAGATAAATCAGGTACTCAGCAAGTAGGTCACTCTCGAAGCCCATATTGGACTTAAAAATAAAATTCTCACACTGCAGTTTGTGAGAATTGAACCTTGTAGCAAATCTGTCCCTCCAAAACCAACTGAGCTACGCCCTGTAACCCACTACTGTCTACTGATTACTCTAATATAAAAAACGAAGGCAACAAAATTTGATTCAAATAGTTAAAAGTATAATTTCTCCAAGGCCATGTTCGGGCTCCGAATCTCTCTGATTACTTGGGCTAAAAATATAATTGGGCCTTAAATAAATTTTGTGTAGTTGTTGGGTTGTTCGATTGATATTGTAGTTGGGGCTTCAATTAGAAATAAAGTAAATGGGAGAAGAATCACTTACATACATCTTTGAGAAGGCAACAATTTTGGGTACCATATAAAGAGTTTTCTGTTTTAGATATAACTCCTCAAATTTAAATTATTATTACAAACATTTTAATATAAGAAATAGCAATCAATAAATCACTTTTTTTTTTTAATATAAATTTTAATAAAGTTATATAAATTATTATTACAGTGAGAGGCTTGCTTGGGAGTTGGTTCATGTTGTTTGACACCGCTGTAAATTGTGGGGAGAAGAGGCAAATCCGGCCGCCAACCTTTTGCAACCCAAATTCGTGTCTTCTTTTCTCTCTTCTAAATCTTGTTAAGCTGCACAAACCTCGCCTAAGCCATAGCCACGTCTCTCTCTCTCTCTGTATCTCTCTCTCGTGAGCACGTGCGACTGAAAGCAAAATCTCTGAAACAGCAAAAGAAAAATAGTACAACATGTCCACACCTCTAGATTCATTTCTCCATTATATATATGTATAGTTGCTTTCTCCTATTATCTTAGTCTTTCTTTTTCATATTGTTTTTTTGCTTCATCTGCAGCACAAGCAAAGCAAACACGTTTTTGTTTCAGCTTTGTTACAGACCGGACACGCGCCCCCTTGATCTTTCTACGCATCGAATTCTTGTATTTTTGTTTATCTCGGTTAGTTGACTGTATTTCTGCTGATTTTGATTTCATGTCTCTGTTTGCATCTTAGCTGAGATAATCGATTAGGGTTGTGGGATTCTTGAATTTTGGGCCGTTTAGTGCGATTTTGATTCCATGATGACGTTTTCATCCAATGTTGATGTGGGTTTCTCATGATTTTGCTTTTCCCAATGTTTTGATTCTGTGTTTGGTGGATCTTGGCGTTGGATGCATCGAGCTTTTGATTTCTTTCTTAAAGTTGGTATTTTTATTTAAAGTTTTCTTGGCATTGTTAGTAAAGGGACTAAACTTCGTGGCTGTTTCTTGGATGGTGATGGAATAATAGTTTTGCAAGTTAGGCTGGATGAATAATGCCATTAAGTAGTGCAATCTGATCTGAGTAGATACTACTAAAGTTCAGTATTATTGGTGAACTTGTTTGGATATCATTTTATTTTTCTGAACTTGTGATGAAAGAATTCAAAAGATAGCTCCTTTGAATGTGCAGATTGTTCAAGTTCATGGTTTTATGTGTTTTCCGGTTATTTACTCTGAAATTACGGGAAATTGTCCAGATTGCATGTCTGAAATAAGTTCCGTTGAAGTGCAAATGCATTGTTTTATATCAATTCAAAAGTCTAAATTTTTTATTGTGATTGCAGATTTGCTCTTTTTAGGCCGTAATCAGTTCTCCGTTAGACAAAATGTCTTCTCCTAGCAAGAGGCGAGATATGGACGTCATGAAATTGTAAGGGCCTCGGATTATTTTCTAGGCTCTCTTGCTTTGTGTAGTATTTCTAGGGCCTTTTTTTGGTTACCATCTGTGTTTATGTTGTAGAATGATGAGTGACTACTCTGTCGAGACGATAAATGATGGCATCAACGAGTTCAATGTGGAGTTTCATGGTCCTAAAGAAAGTAACATTACAGTGGCTTTGCATTTTATTAAATTCACTAGATGTTACTCAGATTTTACAAAAAGCCTTTTCGTGTTTACATATAGCTATGCTTCATGGGATTGTTGTTCCCTTGTTTTGAGTGTAGGTCCTTATGAAGGTGGAGTTTGGAAAGTTCGTGTAGAACTTCCCGATGCTTATCCTTACAAGTCTCCGTCCATTGGTTTTATCAACAAAATTTTCCACCCAAATGTTGATGAGCTGTGAGTACTTTCTTTTTCATGTGGAGAAAAAGTACATACTTTATTCGGAGATAATTACCAGCGTACCTAAAGTTTGGCCTAATTACACAAACTTTCCCCGAGTGTTGAGATTACAAAACCTTTCCATGTCAAAGAATTTACAATACATCTGCATCTATGAACTCTGATGTCGTCATCTCTATTTTCTTATGAGTACCCTATTTTGTTATTGGCATTTACTGGTCAACATTTGATCTTAAATTCATGAGTATATAATAGCAATTGTTAGGCCAAACCTTGGGGTATGCGTCTGGAAGTGTTTGCAATATTCCAAACCTTAGGGGAAGTTTCTGTAATTGAGCCAAACCTCAGCTTTCACAATAGTTTAGTTATCAGTTTCTGACTATTTTGGGATAATAGGTCTGGTTCAGTATGCTTGGATGTCATTAACCAGTCATGGAGTCCAATGTTTGGTAAGTTTTTTGCAGAACCTTGGGAGTAAAAACTGAGCGGTACTGTTTCATTTAATTATGCGAATTTTCTGGAATTTCAGTATAAGATTTGACAATTATATGCATATTCGTGTGCAGATTTATTGAATGTGTTTGAGGTTTTCCTCCCACAGCTACTGCTTTATCCCAATCCATCAGACCCTTTGAACGGCGACGCAGCTTCCCTCATGATGAAAGATAAGGCCCAATACGAACAAAAAGTCAAAGGTTATATCTTCTCTTCTATTGTATCCAAGTTTCAGGATTTGCCTAACCTCGGGGAAAAATTTATAAATAAAAGCTTAATCTTGTTAACTTGATCGTCACACACTAATTTAATCTCAGAGTATTGCGAGCGCTATGCAAAGAAGGAGCACATCAGTAAGGGGTTAACTGAAAGTGAGGACGATGTAAGCGACGACGAGGCTTTCAGCGACGGAAGGAGTGGTAGTGATGGTGATGACGACGATGATGATGTCGTGGGTCGGGCCGATCCATAGGCCTGAAAAACTTTGCCTGCTTAATCCATTAATTTTATATGTATTATGATGCAAAAATGGTTTACTCTCGCTTGTAAATTAGGACTAGAAGACAGCTTTAGGGGCTAGGTATTATGAAAGCCCTCGTAGTAAATTCAGTTTCCTGTTCTGGTAAAATCACTGAAGTGAAAACACCTGGAAATTGTAATATTTGCAGGATCAGGGTAATATAATGGTTATTACAGCTGCTGTAATAGTGATATATAATCATATCGAGTCATCATTTCTAACGTATTTGGACGTGTGCAGGTTGAAAGATTCTTGTGTGGGACAAGAATGGGTCAATCTCCAGTTTATGTCATGATATTTGTCACTTGCTTATGTTTTCTGCATTTAAGGCCGTTTCCCTTTCTAACGGGGTTGATGGAATTGGTACAAAAGTTTTTCCAATCCAAGAATTTACCTTACATTTGATTGTGATATACATTGAGTAATAGCCAAATCTTTTTTTCTCTTTTACGTTGTGTTCTCGTTTTAGACAATGAGGATCCTTTTATAGAGATGTAACCCTAGCCATTGGCGTCGTCATAATTCTCGACTCGTATCTAGATTTGTTCTTATCTTGTATACTCATAAGTCATATCCCTTACTCACGTGCGTTATCAGGAGTCGGGATGCTTCAAGCCTGACAAGACTCGTATTACTCACTCATGTATGTTATCACTCACTCACGTACGTTATCAAGAATCGGGATGCTTCAAGAGCCTCTGACTCATGTATGTTATCACTCACTCACGTACGTTATCAAGAATCGGGATGCTTCAAGAGCCTCCGTGACTCCAATACTCTTCCCGAGCCAGTTCCCGGGGTTCGTGTTAGATGATATTTAAGTGAGCTTGGCCACACTATGGACCCCATCAATATATTTTAATGTTATTATTCCAAGAATTTACATTAGATCTTATTGATAAATTTAAATGTTATTATTTCCAATTTCTTGTGAATACCATGTTTGCCATCGACCCTTATTGATTAATTTTCATATCCAAATTTACAACTCCAATACCATGCAATAGTCTCTGTGAGGCCGCGTCTTCAATCACGATTACATTGACGGGCAAAACCTCAGGTGTACGTTGGGGGAAGTTTTTGTAATTTCTCAAACTGGCAGGCTGCTGGACGCTGATTGCTTCAACTTCACCATCGCCTGTCAATCAACGACTTACAAATCGTCAACAAGGGTTGATTCAAGTGGTTAACAAGTTTGTTCTCCAGGGCAATGTCCCGGTTTTGTGTGTGCATGTGTTTAAAAAAAATAAAAATCAACACGTACAAATCAGGAAAACAAAAACAAACCCCCGATCACTCTCACAATTTCACTTGAGATTTCAAGAAACATTCAACTGAAAACGACACCATCAATATACAGCACAATCCCACTTCACCAGGCCGGCATGCACACAAATAAATTTCCTGATTCGTCACAATGTTTATCTCAGCATACTATTTCCAGGTTTTTCCTCATCGCAGACTCCGCCAGTCGGCACTACAAAACCAATCACCTGTTTTTTCTCAAACTCACATTCCATCAATTATGAAGCAAATCCCCATCTGGGCTTGTTTGATTTCACTCTTTCTCCTCATAAACGCAGCAGAATCCGACGAAGAACAAGCTAAAGATGCTCTGCTTCAGTTCATTTCCAAACTCTCCCGCAGCAATGGCGTACCCGACCCAAATGCAGGCTGGAATTCGTCTTCGTTCCCCTGTAGAGATAGATGGAAAGGAATCACCTGTAATGACGAAAACTACGTTCAGGAAATCAGTCTTAACGGCTACGATTTTCCAGGTGTTTTCGACGTAAGACTTCTCTGCAGAGTTCAATCCATCTCTGCTTCACTTTCAGGCATCAATGTCGCCAACAACAACATTCGTAGCGAAAACCTGGAGGATATTGAGAAATGTTTGCACCTCAATCAACTGAATTTGACCCGGAATCAGATTTCGGGGAACATCCCAAATACACTTTCTCAGTTGGAAAATTTGAATGTTCTTGATTTATCCCACAATCAATTTTCAGGCCCTTTGCCTGATTTGTCGCCAATCCAGGGCCTGACAGTGTTTCGGGCCGAAAACAATCATTTTTCGGGGCCTATCCCGGGTAATAGTTATTCCAATCTATTAACTTACAACGTTTCTTACAACAATATAGAGGGTGCAATCCCGGATTGGGCTACTCATTATACAATGGATAGTTTTATCCACAATCCTGGATTGTGCGGGGGGCCGTTACCGAACAGCTGCCTGAAAAAGCCATCATCATCGGATTCAGAGTCGGAATCAACCACTAATCCTCCAACTAAACAGGAAAGCAATCACAGGCTTTCGACCGATCAGATTCTCATGTTCTCCGGCTACGCACTCATAGCTTTAGCCGTTGTAATCCTCGTACTCCTCTGTTTCTACAAAAGAGCATGCAAGAAGAAACAAAAAACCGAACTACTCGAATTGTCTGATAACAAAGTATTTGACGACAGCATGACGAGCAAAGCCAGCTTCTCGACAGTTGAGTTAAAGGGAAAGAGTACAACTGATGCATCTGTAGATCAAAGTGGACCTGTTTCGCAATCCATGGTGGTTCTTGAGAGTCCCGATGAAAACGGGCTGAAGTTCGAGGAGCTGCTGAAGTCACCTGCGGAGATGCTGGGAAGAGGTACACGAGGCAGCGTTTATAAGGTGGATTACGAGGGGAAGAGCCTCGTCGTGAAGAGGATTAGAGATTGGACGTTATCGAGCAGCGAGTTTAAGCAGAGGATGAGGAGGCTTAATCAAGTGAAGCATCCAAATGTTCTGCCTGCTGTGGCCTTTTACAGCTCCAGACAGGAGAAGCTCTTGGTTTATGAGTATCAGAAAAATGGCAGCCTCTTCAAACTGATACATGCACAGGGTAATGATGACTTTCTCCTATAATTCTTTGTAGTTATATAAAGTTTTGATCTTGGTTCTAATATGTATGCATGTGCTGCATGCTGTTTTGAATGCTGAAATTTTGATCAATCTGACAAAATTTATCAAGAAATCGAAGTTTTTTCGGGGGGAAATTTGACATCTTTTACACTAAACACGTCCAAAGAATTAGGCGAGGGCGAAACATGCCATTTTTTAACCACAATATGCATTTGGATGGAGTTCTGCAAAACCTGAAGATTTCAAATGGTGATTTGAAATCAAGTTTCTTCTTGAATTTAAGTCTATACTTGCTTTGTTTATCTCCACATTTTTTGTTTAACATAGTTTTAGGGGAGGTAGCTGTAATTATGTACCTTTGTAATTTGTTTTAGGGGAGGTAACTGTAATTATGTATCTTTTTAATTTTGATTTGAAGTAAACACACACTATACATTGTACATATGTCTCTAGATAATCAAGTTAGCCCACCATTGGACTGGAGCAGCAGGCTTTCAATGGCTGGTACAGCAGCCGACGCCTTAGCCTTCATGCACGAACACCTTCACTACGACAGAATCCCGCATGGAAACCTGAAATCCTCCAACATTCTGCTAAACAATAACATGGAGCCATGCATAAGCGAATACGGGTTAATGATAGTGGACCAGTCGAACCGTGATGCAATAATCACCAACGCTGCCCTCCAAGAAGCTCAAGAGGACTACATCTCTCTGTACAAGGAGGACACTTATGCCTTTGGGGTGATTCTTCTGGAACTTCTGACGGGCAAAATGGTCATCACGGATGGATTGGACCTCGCGAATTGGGTCGTTGCTGTGCTTAGAGAAGAATGGACTGTTGAGGTGTTCGACAAAAACTTGGTGCGCGAAGGGGCGAGCGAGGAGAGGTTGGTTGGCTTGTTGCAAGTGGCTATAAAATGTATTGGTAAGTTGTGCAAGGAGAGGCCTAGTATGAAAGAAGTGGCAAATATGATAAGGGCAATAAGGGAGGAGGATGAGAGATCTATGGATGTTTCTGAAGTAAGTGCTATGACTAGGTCATTTGTTGATGTCTAGGAAGATTATCACATCAAGAATTGTTTGGTATATGACTTGCAAGATGGATGAAGTAGCCTTGAAAATAGGGTGTTTGCTTGTTTTAGTTTCATTCCTTTTCTTTTGTGTTCTCTTTCTTTGTATTATCCAATAAAAGCTTTTGGGCCTAATTGGAGCGAAGGAGATGGTTGAGTTTGAACTTGATTTGAGTTAAAAAGTATTGAATTATTTGTATTTATTTTGTTGCCTGACTAAGTTCATCCTTACAACATAGAATAGTCGAATGAATCAGTTAAATAACTCGTCCCCGATTAAACAGTTTGGGATTTCTTGACGGGCATACAAAGAATCGACATATCACTTATACTTCAATGAAAAAGAAGTTGCGATACCGTTGAATCGAAGTGGTGTTTAGGGAAGAATCACAATGTATATATGATGCTAATAAGCATGCCACATACTTTCTTATACATATATGATTGTCTTATTTTTATGCCATTTTCCTAGATACAAATTGGTAAAGAACAAAGGAAAGTTGGCCCATGATATTATAGAAAATAAATTGTTAATTGACCTAGAAATGGACTGGTTCGACTTAAGCTTGTCTTACATCATGGTGTGACACCGATGTCCACTTTTTAAGAAATTCCAAATGTCCCTTTTCCAAGTAATGCTCAACACATTTATTGAGAGTGGAATATGAGTGGTTGCAGTTTGAAAGAGCTTCATCATCATGGCAAGGAGGAATAGTCAATAATATAATTATGATAATATGAGAGCCCAACAAGAATTCTATCTATTTCAATAAATCGTCTAACTAATAATATATGGGACTTTGGTATTTCCACGATCGATTTAATTGTGTTTGCTAATGGTCAATTATGGTTTAATTATGGTGGGATTTGGAGCTTTTGATTTGTCTCATAATATGTGGCTCCACTTTAAGTAGTTAGTTGCACCATTAAATATTGATAATGCCAATCTTTATCCTTTTTCTTTATTTTTTTTCCCCTAAATACCCACGCAAGGATTGAAATTAAATGGCACAATCATCCCTAAACTTAACCGGAGAACTATCCTTAATAACCACTTGAGATGTTCCCACTTCAACAAATTTGTCAGCGTTCCGCTCAGCACACACGCGATATGTGTTTAATCTTTACTTCCCAAGATATTGGTAGAAGTTTTTGGCAATCCAACATTAGATTCTGAAATGAATGGTCTTCTACTTCATCTTTTTTTATAAGATTTACAACAAATTTTAATTTAATTTTAGCAAAGAGACTATTCCAAACAATCTGCAATCCCTCACGTAGCCTTAGTAATTTAGCCACTATGATCGAAACTCCACCCAGATTCATTGCATAAAAAGGCGCCGATCTCCCAATTGATCATGTATGAACCCCCAGCAGCCGCATTTTTGCTGATGTTGGTAAAAATTACTATCAGAATTAAATTTTATCCAATACGGTGTAGACACTAGTCCCATTGCTAAATTATAGGTTGTCCCAAAAGATGAGAAGGTTATTTTTTTTTTTAATTTTTCATAACCCTATTGAGAAATCAAATACCCAACATTTAGTTAATGAAGGACAAATCTCTTTCTAAAAAAGAAACCTTTAGGCGGACGTTGATAAAATCCAAATCATTTGTGAAACGATTCAAATAAATGAGAAAATTAAGGTATTATTTTAGTGCAACAAACGAAATTAAACACAACTATTTGTCTTATAAAATAAGTTATTAAAAACATTTTTATTTTTATATATTGCTTTCCATATATAAATTAAAAGAAATAAAAAAACGTGAAGAACGTTATTTTGATTAATTTTTAATTTTTGACAAATATTTAAGCAAAAAACATTTATGATACTAGACTTTAAGATAAACTCATTACACCCTTTGTGAACATCTTAATGAAATGATGGACTAAATTTAACACAAATGCAAAGACAAAAAAGTCACCATAAACATGAACGATAAAGAGTTCCTAAAGTAAGCCAATATGTGTAGGGACATTTGTTTCTTGTGGCCTAATTCCTTGTATTATTTATGTTGTCTTACTTAGCACACAAACCATACTTTTGCTTGTTAACCAATAATTAACACCTAATCGCATTAATATTAAAGATTAATTAAGAAGTGGAATTTTGCTTACGCATAATCCTTCCAAGCCACATATTGATCCCAATGACCCGTACAAGACAGCAAAAAATAAGTAATTAATGTTAATTACTTGATAATTATAGCAATTAATTTTAATTTACTTGCTTATTTTATGACCCTTCATTAATGGTATAAAACCCACAAACGTTACGCCAAAAGGCCGTGACAAAAATAGAAATTAAAAAAAAAAAAACAACTTATTCCTTATGACCATTTTTTTAAATTTTTTATCTGAATTTTAAGATGTATCAGATTGTCATCTCGTTCATTTAGGTGTTAACATGTGATTCGGTCATTTATGCGTTAGTTTTTCCCTAGAAATAAGACGCTCATTAACACCTACATGAGTTACGTGTTGACACCTAAATAACCGAGATGGTAATCTGAAAATATTATAAAATTTAGATAAAAAATTAAAAAGGGTTTTCAATCGGTTGAAATTCAAAATTCTAAAAAACTTTCCCAACATATTTATTCAAATTTAAGTGAATTCATTATTCACTAATTAATGATCTAAATGTTTAAATTACGAAATTAATAATATTAATTGCTTAAGTAACCGTAATCTCAGCCCATGTAAGTGGGCTTAAGAGATTAATCCTTGAGAATTACCTTTGGCCCACACTCTTTTGCCACACGATAAGGAACCCTGTCGGTTACTGTTGACCGTCACAGACCACGTGCTCCAGTGGCGCGTGTGATTCAGTCTCTCTCTTCTTTTTCCTTTTTCTCTTTTTTTACAGAAAAATGAAAGTGGTGTCTTTTTTTGGCGTACTTTACCATTTTCACTCTGGAAGCTAGTGACAGCTCTCTCTTTGGCTTCTAATGATTCACCACCTGTTTGAAAAAACTACTGAGTGAAGAAATACAGTCGTCTCTTTCACTGAGCATAAATCTCCAATCCCCTGTAGATTTTTCTTTGGGTTGTCCGATGGTTGCCTGTATAAATACGTAGACTGAAATCTTGGCTGTATATCTGGTATGTTTATGGGTATAAATATTTGGGAGAGAGAGAGGGATTTTCCCTATTAAACTCGTTTGGTTTCCTCAGTATTATAAAAGGGCATTAAGATTCCAATTCGAAAGCTGTGCCTTTAGGGTTTTCCTGCAGCTGCCGGAAAAAGGGTCCATTTTTTTATTATACATTGAAAGGGTTGGCATCTTCAGGATCAAGGTATGTACAGACTCAATCTTTGAAGTTACCTGTGCCGTCATCTGCTCGTATTATTGAACAATCGCTTGTTTGGGGTTTTACCATCGCGAAAGAAATAGAAATTGTTTTCTTTTTTAGCCTCAGACCGCTAGTTTTTACTGAAATTGGAGGGATAAAGGTTTCGTTTTTATTTGTTCATTTTTTTGGCTGTTCTTGTGAGGGGGTTCTGGTCTGGGACTGTGGTGTTAAATCATTGTTTGCCTGTTTTTGTTAGAGTGGAATAGGAAACAAAAAACAAAAAACAAAAAAAAGTGGATTCTTGTTTAAGAGAATGAGTGAGCATAGTCTGAGTTTATGCTGAGATTGTTTGTCTGAGAAAAGAAATGCAAGGACAGAGACTATATTCTGGGCATGCCCATGCCCATTTGAAAATCTCATGGATTCATCATCAAATCAATCAAAAAGACAGTATCTTGACATACCCACCTCCTGTTACACTTTCCCCACCTTCTTCCTATGGCGATTACCACAGAGAATCAAACCCGTCTCCTCCATCTTCATCCGGAACAAGAATCAGTCCGGCTGTCCTTTTCATTATAGTGATTTTAGCTGTTCTTTTCTTCATATCAGGCCTCCTCCACTTGCTTGTTAGATTTCTCACCAAGAATCCATCATCCTCTCAATCCAACAGAAACCTAGATTCCTCCACCTCTGATGCCCTTCAAAGACAGCTTCAGCAGCTTTTCCATTTACACGATTCCGGTTTGGATCAGGCTTTTATTGATGCATTGCCTGTTTTTTCATACAAGGAGGTTGTGGGTCCGAAGGAGCCCTTCGACTGTGCAGTTTGTTTGTGTGAATTCTCTGAAATCGATCAGTTGAGATTGCTTCCCGCTTGTGGCCATGCTTTTCATATCAGTTGTATTGATACTTGGCTTCTCTCAAATTCTTCTTGCCCTCTTTGTAGAGGGACTCTCTTCAATCCCGGGTTTTCAATCGAGAACCCCGTCTTCGATTATGATGACTTTAGGGAGGATGATGGGTGTTCGAATTATGGAGAGACTAATGGGTTTTCTGTTGCACAAAAAAGGGTTGAAATTGAAGAAGTTGGGACGGAGAAGGGCGTTTTTGTCCGTCTAGGAAAGTTCCGGAAGGTTAATGAAGGGGAAGCGGAGGTAGGTGGTGAAACGAGCAGTAGTAAATTGGATGCAAGAAGATGTTATTCAATGGGTTCTTATCAGTACGTAGTTGGTGATGCTAAACTAAGAGTGGCTTTGAGCCAAGAATGGGCGAGGCGTGGCCCAAAGCTCGTTAAACGAACAGAGCAGCAATCTTGTGATGGTTCTTCATGTGATGGGAATAGTAATAGTAACAACACAGATGGGAAGAAGATAAGTATTGGTACAAAGACTGATAGCTATTCTGTTTCCAAGATTTGGTTATGGTCAAAGAAAGGAAAATTCGGAAGCACATCAGACGAGCAATTGGAGAATCCGACTTCACCGTACTTGGACTTATCGTGGATGCATAGAAGAACTGAAGGCATCTGAAAGGTGTCGTACTTTATTCGCGCTCTATTTTATAATTTTATTTTCATTTACGATTCTTGGTAACGAAAGCGTCTGGAACTTCCTATCCTGGTACTGCAAAAAGGGTTTGGTTTTGTGACATGGTATAGCTAGATAATTTATGGTTTCTGTTTTCCTCCTGCTTTGTTTGCACTGTCCATACTCGCTCTTTTGAATGCTTGTTACATGGTTCAATTAGATTCTTGTTTATCTCTTGCTTTTATCTCGCTGGATAGATTCTTCGATACATTTTCAAGAAAACTCAGTGGATGTTGACACGGCTCGAATATCTTATGCAGCACATCCCATCATTGGTAAAAGCTGAATGAATTTGAACTCCCAACAAGATTTGAAGTTTGTTTCACTTGCAAATACATCCATCTTTCATTCGGGGCACGTTTCTTGTCTTAGTTTCTTCATTGAATCAATAACATGGCTCTTTGATTTGTATATATGCTAGCTTAGACTTGGTCATCCACAATAACGAACAGGTAGCAATTAGCTTTAGTTCATGTTTTTAGCTCTTTTTTTCTTTAATTTCCCCCCCTTTTTTTTTCCCTCTTTTGAGTCAATAATTGTAGGCCATGAGGCCACGCTGTTGTGAAACCCCTTTTTGGTTAGCATGAGCACTCTCTTTTGTATTTGTGGCTGTTTCCTTTTGATTGGGACCCCATCAAAGGGGGTTTTGAGAGGAAATTTCCTTCTTGTGAGAGCCTTTTCCATTCGTATTCAAACCTTCTTTGTGTTCACTAGGCCCATGGTGTCACACTCTTTAGGACTGACTTTTCCTCGTAAATTCTTATATAAAGCAAATTCTTGTATACATCTCATTGGGGGTTTATATATCCATGGAATAGTTTAGGTCGCGATACATTTATGATTCGTAGTGGTTTAACTCAAAGGAAACTCATATAACGAATCTAACTCGTTATCTGACGATCCAATTTCCGGCATCATCATATTCGAGTCTACGGACTGATCTAACTAGTTATTTTACCATTTCTGCAAAAAGTTAATCGATTGATAAGGTAGTTTTGGGGAAGATGAAGTTTAAATGGCAATTGGAAAAAGAATGGTGGGAATGAAGAAGATGGATGGGGACATGGATCATGGGTGGGGCTGCAACAAGACAAAGTTATATGACTGACAGCTGAACGGCCTTTCCTCATCATTGAATCAGAATCTAACATGTACTTTTGTCTCTATCAATCAAGAGGATTATTCTCACTTCTCACATAAATGAGTGAAATTAAAATATTAATGTAATAAAATTGAATATTTTTTATTAAATTGTGAATTACATCTTTTTAATCAAATTGATGTTTAAATATAAAAGATGGCTTATACCCAATTAAAATAAAAAATTACGGGTAATGTGGGATAAATCTCCAAATGTGCATCACATTTTTACTTAACTCCCCATTTTGGAAAAATGTCGTATAATTTTCGTAAAATATCGTACTTAAAAAAACTCTCAAAATATGTTGTATATTTTTCACAAAATGTAGTGTTAAAACGTTCTAATGTAGTATTTATATCCTATTATGTTGTATAATTTTATTGAAGAGTAAAGTAAAAATATTTCAAACTGATTGAAACTACCCCAAATTAAAATTTAGGTATAAATTTATGGATAGCAGTACTGGCGTAAATAGTATTGGCCTATTGGGTCAAGAGCAAGTGTTGCAATTCAAGTTGGCAATCAAATGTCATATTAAAGTTGGTCATTAAATATAATTAAGCCTTAAGTATTAAAATTTTCCTAATATAATTTATGAATCACTCGATTAATTTAAAGGGATTTGGAATAATTTTGTAAAATTTTAGAAAATTGATAATTTAATTATGTTTGAATTAGGGTTGTCAATGGGTCGGATTTTAATCAGAATCCGGTCCGAATCCGATCCGAATTTTAGCATATTCGTCCGATAAAAATGTCCGATGGATCATATCCGATTATAAATATTCGTTATCCGAAATAAATGGAGCGAATATGGATTGAAGGAATCCGATCCGTTAAGAATCCGAATCCGATAATATATATAATATTTAATTAAGTAAATTATTTACTAGTACATAATATTTAGTATATATTTAATAATATTTAATTAAGTAAATCATTTTACTTAGTATTATGTACTAGTAAATAATTTATTTAATTAAATATTATATATATAATCGAATTCGGATTCTTAACGGATCGAATTCCTTAATTCCATATTCGGTCCATTTATTTCGGATTTTGAATATTTATAATCGGATATGATCCATCGGATATTTTTATCGGACGAATATACTAAAATTCAGATCGAATTCGGATCGGATTCGGATTAAAATTCGATCCATTGACAGCCCTAGGTTCAGTTACCCAAGACCAGCTGTATATGGAGTAAAATGCCAAAACTCGACTTTAATACTATAGTAAATTAGTAATAGCGGCTTTATTGATATCTGCAATTTACATATACTTATATATTGACTATATATTGTCAGATCTTTTAAATACAGTTATCGAGATACGAAAACTTTTTTAGGCCACATATTAAGCGTATTACATATATTGCCTAGCAAATTGAGCCAATGTGACCTATTCTTTTTATTGGGTTGTTCAAATTCTGACCCATTTGCAGCCTGCAAAGTGCAAACTATGAATCCCAGTCCATGATGAATATTATATTCCTACTTCATATTTAGGCTGGGAAGTAATTAAAGAGCCAAATATAGAGTTTATTGCAAACAAATGATGTCATTTACCTAATCCACACTTCAAACTTTGTTATCATGATCGGAGGGTTTTGAGTGTTAATTTAATGCTAATTTAATACATTTGAGATATTTCAAATCACAAAGCTTGGAGTGTTAATTAGGTATATTACTCGGCGAAGGAACAAATATAAACACAAATATTTATGATTCTTTTCAACTTTTTTTTTTTGTTTACTCGTGAAACAATCTGTTTCTCAAACCAATTTCAAGAATTCTTGGTACCGGAAACAAGCGAAGAAAATGCAATGGTTCCTCATTTCTGCATCATTACAACGGATTAACTACAGGATAATCAACGAAATAGCTGAGGAAATCATAGAATTAGTTCAAATTTTCATTACCAAATGTTGGAAGAGAGTTCCTAAAGTAGTACATGTACATGCTAAGCACTTATTCCTATTCCCACAACAACAATGGCAGGTAGGAGATCGATCATATGATGAGTGAAACAATGTTTGTTCCTCCCCCCTTCAACTGAAAACGATACGATCATGATGAAGAAGCAAGTAAACCTTCTACCTAACTTATAGAAATCAATTTTTCTGAAAAAAAACTTACGAAAAACAAACAACGCGACCAATGTTTTCTCTAAAAGTATAAACCGATCGTCGTCAAACCACCAGATTACCTCTTGAAGGCAGATTCTCAGGGAGACGTCTCTTCATCCCTGGGAGCCGCGGTGGTAGTATCCTTCGATTGTGCGTTCTGGATCGGGATCAGCGCGTAGCGAGATATGAAGCCTCGGGAAACCTTATCCGGATCAGATACGCCGTTCTGCGACCGGCCTTCATCGAAGTTGAGCGAATAGCTGATGGCATCGTAATTCAATTTCCCCGGTTTGGATTTCCTTTTGCACCGCCGCATAAACTTCGTCCACTTCGGACCAGCCACGACCGCCGACCACGCCCGCGCCCTTTTCCATGCGTCCACACCTTTACACCACCAATGGCGATCGCCACCGTCCTGTTGCTCGCCTCTACCCGAGGTTGAAATTCGTTCCCAATTAGAGCAGGTGAAATTAGATAAACAGCAGAACCAACGGCCGCCTCCGGCGGCGGTTTCTTCCAAATCACCGCTAATGTCGTCGTTTTTCGGGGTCAATTCCGCCTTCGACGGCGACATATATTCAAATTGGGGGAAAAACAGAGAGAAGAGAAGGGGAACCAGAAGGAAATCGATCAATTCTGCACCAAAATTTCCGTTCGACGCCTTCCAATTCTCCACCCGCAAAACCATGAATTGGTGATTTGCAGAGAGATTGACGCTGGTTCTCTCTGCAAACCCTAGTTTTCTTCTCTCTCTGATCCTTTGTTCTCCAATTGATATACTATGAAATGCAAATTACTGAATCAGTGTTTTGATTTCATTCTATTTCGTATATAACGGCCGAAAATGGGCGGACGCAGAAGCGGGATTAGATGCCAATGGCCACGTGGATAATGTCAAACCGATTCAGTTGCCACGTGGATAAGTCAACCTCAAGGTTAAATAGTTTCTCTCTCCTCAATTTTTATTTTTATTTTTTTGAAAAACAATTCAAATTAAACCTTTTTTTCCCCCTCTTTCTAAGATATAAAAAGATCACCCCTCGATCAAAAAACCTTCGGCTATCTCTTTTTTATACTGATTTGGTCAAATTAAATTCGATTTGAGATAAAGTTTCAATGTGTCTTTCCTCTTAGTTTGATCTGTTTTACCGAAAAGGTCTACGGTTCGAGTTCGTATAGCCCTATAGTTACTATTTTGTAATTTATATGAATACGAATATGAGGATATTGACACAATACGATACGAATACGGTGATATAATTTTTATTTTTTTAAAATTTTTCATGTAAAAAATGTTGGATATGATGTTTGGTACGAATATTCGACACGACACGATATGATATGACAATATAATATTTTTAGAAGTGCGTGTGCATTGGAATCACTGTTCATGTTCTTCTTTTTGCACAATTTTTCTTGCAAAAATACAAATTTTAACATTACTAACTTAGTATGAATTAATTAAATTTAAACCAAGTTCAATCATGGTAGCACTTCAAAGTTCGAATTTATTATATATATTCATGTACTTTATAATTTGTATTTTAAGACAAATAAACAATTGTAATTAACATAAAACAAAATAAAGATTGCTCCTCCAAATTAAAGAAGTTACAAGCGTAATTTATTGACTTTATATTAATTTAATTTAGATCACGAATCGACCAAATATCATATATAAATTATAATTTGCTAATTAATCTAATGAGGCCAATTCCACTTAAAATAATTTCATAATATTTTTTAATTTTAATTAATTGCGTGACCCTCATGTTATAATATACAAATACTTTAAAAATATCATTTTGCAACTTCGTGTGGGACACTCACATGCTTAACACTGTGTCCAAGATTTCTCACGTAAAAAATTAAAAAAAAAAAAAAAAATCGCGTTATCGTGTATCTATATCGTATCATGTACGTACCTGTACATCATAATCTCATGCAGACTCACTGCCCAAAACTTGTTTCAATCCTACACTAAGATCCCCATTTTTGCAAGTCAAACAAGCATGCAACATAATCGTTCACGCTATATAAACACCAACCTTAAACCTATACACTTCTTCACAAGCTTAACATTGTTTGTTTTCCTCTCTTTCAATAATCTTCAACAATTGAAAGCTTATCCTCTATTTATATTCAAAGATTAATGGCAAGCAAGGCGAGGTGTCTCTGTTCTCTATTGATTCTCTTCTTGATTTTTGCTTCTACTAGAGCGCGCCCGATCGACGTCCGCCCCAATCAGAAGCCGCCACCTCACCCTATCTCGGGAGCCGAGAGTCGTCCGAATGATGAAGTTAATGTCAAGAATTCTGGTCCGAGCCCAGGTGACGGACATTCAAATAATTATGGATTGCACGGTTAATTAATATGTGTTTGGCATCGATATACTTTTCATTTCAGTGTCGACTCTTTGCGAAAATATATAGAATTCTTACTATATTCATTATCTCAATATATCTCCACTTGTTCCCACATTTTTTGGTAAATTTCATATAATCATATTATTATTATTATTTTAAATTTATTTTATAAGTATTGATGCATTTGTTTGCAAAAAATGATTGATAGTTGAGGCTTGTAGAGCAATGCACCATGCTTGCAAGAAATAAAAGGACCATGCATGTGAAGGGTTCACAGTATTAAAATATGTGTAGCATCACTCTTCTATTTTTTAATTAATTAAATCATTTTCAAGATATATTATTGTGGAACTCTTGATTTTGATGTATGCATCTTATTACCAATTTTATTTGAAGCCCACAAATAATCTGAATTTTCCATTTGGGCCCAAATTATCGAAAGGAACTTTGACTTGTCTAGTAGATTCTAGGCCCAAGTTATCCAAATGGCCGTTAACGGGTCGAATTCAGATCAAATTAAAGAAAATCTAAATCCAAACCCGACAGGGATCTTCGATAACCGCATTCGAATTCGAATCATAAGAATCCAAATCCGATGAGAAAATACTTGGCAACTAATTAGATGTAAATACTTTTTGTATCGTTTCCATGTTACAAATTTATAATACATAGGACTTTACAATATTTCTAGTAATTTGAAGGTGTTGGGGATTGTGCCATTAAGAACAAGTTTCAGCATCACCAAGAAATGTAGCTACATTTGTGGTCCTATAATTAGAAATGGTATTTATTAAAACGAGCATTTTTCCAATGTAAATAGATAAGATAGGGTTTCATTCAACCTAGGATAAGAAGAATACAACTCACATCATCTTTCCTTGAAACCAGCAAGAGATTAACATGTTCCGTTACCCGAGTTATAGCCCGTAGGGCATAGCTCAGTTAGTTTTGAAAGGACAAATTTGTTCTAAGATACAAAAAATTCAATTCCCACGACGTATAATATGGAAAGTATTATTTTTACCCGTACGGGTAGCTCAGCTGGTATTTAGGGAAGTAAATTGAGTGTAAAGTCTCATGTTCGAGTCCTGGCAGCGGTAATGTGGAAATTTTATCCAATGTGATGACTCCTTATGCGCATTAGGCACGGGACCACTTCTCTGAATACTAGACTGAGATTTTCCCCCTCACAGTCCTGTCAGGTGAGGGTGTAGGGGGCGCCTGAGGCGAGCGATTTCATCTTTAGAGTGTAAGAGTATCATTCTTGAACCGATTATGAGTTTAAGAGTGAGCTCCTTGTATGCTTGTGGGAGGTACACCTCCCTCTTAACGGACCATTGAATACCTGATTTATTTTCCTCTAATTGCTTCGTCGGGTAAAGTGCGAGGGGCCTAACATAGTTTTGTGTGTACATAGGCCCGAAACAGAGTGGTACAATACAACTTTCAGGTGTATTTGACAGGCCTTGAGCCCTCAAAAAGTGTCCGTAATTAAGGAGCACAATTTTGTCAGAAAATTCAAAACATCTTTCCTTATAACTTTTGCTCCATGAAACATCTCTTCAGTCAATCAATCAATTAAAGAACCAACCAGAGAGATGTAAAGATGTTTGAAGGACAGTTCTTGTTGAGCCAACTGAGAAAATCAGAGATTCAAAAACCATGATATTAATTAGCTTAATAAGCAGCAAACACTATACACATCCCCATTTCTTGTTTGATTAAACAGACCATACGAGCCATTATCACTAATATCCGTAGGAATAACTCATGTAGTTATATCTCGACCTGATGTTATGGTTATTATAAACCGGGTCGCTATAATCGACCGCTTTTATGACCATCCCCTCGCCCCCCTCCTGTTCTTGAACGGCACCGAATACGATCTCCTTCGTTTCATAGCTCTGCTGCTCGTAGTGCGTCTGGGGGCCGGCCGGGTGGTGTTTATGGTGGTGCTGCAGCTGCCGCTGCTGGGGGTGATAATTTCCCTCCCATCCATTGCTGTAGTACGTCCGGTTTTGCTTGAACTGTCTGGTTTTCTCCATTTCTCGGTTCATGTAAGGGTGGCTTCTTCTCGGGGTCGGTTCTCTTGTATCGGCTGGTGGAGGCTCGTCGCCATGCGGAATGACGAAACTGTCCTGCATGGGCCACGAGGGGGCCATGTTCCGGGAAGGGTAGTTGTGGTCATTTTGGATGGGCTTTTTTCTGAATAATCCGTTGAAGATCTCCACAAATGATGAGCTTGTGTAGACAAAAAGCTTCCCAATTGAACTGAATATGCCCTCTTCTTGTCTTTCGTATTCGTCTTCCGGCGGCATTAGGGGCGGCCGTACGGATTTCGTCGGCCCCCCTTGATATGGGCCCGGGCCCAAGCTCCTCGAATAAGCCTTGGGTTCCTTGAGGTCAAAATTGGTGAAGGTTTAGATGCTAATAATATATTCTTGTTTAAATAGAACTATTAGAAAACTCGAGGGATAATTACACTAACCTCCCCCAGAGGTTTGTTCTAATTACACAGAATTGCCCTAAAGTTTTAGGAACTACAAATATTTCGCCAGCCAAACCCATCTAATGCATGCTATTGTAGTCATAAATCCAATTGTAAATATCGACCATTAAGTTTTACGAGTAAAATAGGGTATCGAGACACATATCATCAAAAGTCAAAACACATAAATTCGGACATAATGTAAATCTTTGGATAGGGGACCTTTCTGTAATTTTTCAAACCACGGGAGAACTGTAATTAGGCCAAATGATGTAATTCTATCTATAATATATCTTGATATTGTCTCAAGTGGAACTTACTGTGTCGTAAGAAAGCATTGACGCAATCCTTCGCTGTAACAGGGCCAACATGTAACCGAAGAAACAAGCTGCAGCAAGCACCGCTATGCCTGAACAATATACCAAACCATTTCTCAATGGCCATTGTGAAAAATCAAAACTCAATGTTAGGACATAAATAAAAGAAGGAAAATAGTTTCAAAATTGACCTAAGTGAAGGTTGTCATCTTCCTGGTTGGAAATACAATCATCTTCGTGGAGGTGTATCTCCCGAATGGCTTGATTCCCTCTGTCTATAACCAAAAGAGAGCAACTACTTCCAACGTAGACAACATCAAAATCATCGGAAAACCTCGCATCTTCACTCGGACCGTCAACATGTCCCCCTCCTCGCCCCAATTTTCCACCGGCAATTGTTACAACTCCTGCACGTGAGCACAAACACACACACAAATTGTACGCATTTTATAAGAGAAAACATGTTTCTAGAGAAAATGGTGATGGTACTATTTTAGTTTGTTAATTTTTACCGATGTCAGTTATTTTCCTGATAGCCATATTCATGGTGTCAGCAATATATATGTTTCCAGTATCATCCACAGCTAGTCCCTTCGGATGGTTCATTCTTGCTTCTCGTAGCTTACCGTCAACATGGCCAATATAACCCTCAGCTGATCCCGCAAGCAACTTTGGTCTACTATCTGTTTTCATTCATAACGACAGCGTAATAAGACTGTACTATTACATAATAAATAGAAAATTCAGGTAAAGCCAAGAAAATCGAAGCTAAGATGCTAAGTCGAGGCAGAATAACGAAAAATAAAAGCAAAAAAGGAAAACACACACATACACACAATATGAATCTAGAAAAGCATAAAGCAATGGAATTGCCGGCCCAGTCCCGACCCGGAATAAAAGTACGGGAAACTAACAAAATTTAAAAAGAGAGAATCAAATCCAGAAGGAAAAGGATGTACAGGGCCTGAAAAAGAAGAACCTTCTTGGATGCAAAAGCAAATGCAGAAACCAGAATACTAAAGTAATCATTAAAAACACAGGACATCAAGAGTGCTCACAAAGAAAGGAATTCAACTGAAATCACAGCAACAGCATCAACATTCTTGCACCAGGCTAATGGTGTTCTTCCTAAGATGCAGTGAGGGAGCCAGAAATCTTAATTTGCATGCAAAACTGGAATTTAAACTAAAAAGATCAAATTTTTATGCATTTTTAAGGGGCAATAGTTTGAATTATTGAGGGAAGACGGCCCCTACCAGCCCCCACCGACCAGTAGTCCATTCAAAGATGACAACTTTATGACAACTTCACAGGTAATTATCAAGAACAGAAACCCTTTTGTAATAAAAAGTAACACAAATCAATGAGAAAGAATGGCAAGCTTAAGCTCACATCGGGACAAAGGAGATGAGATCTTGTAAATGTTGCTGTTCTCAGAGTCCAGAACGAGGATTTCTTCCCCATTTTCTGAAACCTCCACCGAGTAAGGCTCAATCCCAAGCTTACTCCCATCAAAAACCGTTTCAACGGTGTACCCGCCTTCGAATTTCATCATCGAACGGCTCGAAACAGCTGAAATCACAACAGCCCATCAACGCTTCAGCTCCAATTTGATGAAATAATCACAGAAAGGAATTCTTGTAAAAAAAAAATGTGGGCTTGATTCAGTGTGTCTTTCTCAACCTGTTTTGGCGGTGGGTTTCAGCGACCACAAGCGCTTGAAGATGGTGGAGACAACATTTGTGAGAACCCCACTCACAATTCCTGCAAATGTATGAAAAATGGAAAGCAAATTTATTCAGGGAAACAAGATTGACACTAAAAGAAATTTCATTCAAACAAATATTTTCCACTCACTTGCAGCTGGTGATGCGGAAACCGACGAGCACCCATCAAGAAATACCATGAGAATTACGAGAAAAACGATCGAGTTCTTTCTCATTTTCACCATTTCTTTGAGTAAGCAAGCAAGCAGCCAAAATAAGAGAAAATTTCAAGAAATTATGGAGTGCAATCTCGACATTCTTCCCCTTTTTAACATGGTAATTAGAAAATTGTACTTTTCTGATGGTAATAAATGAGAGGGAGCACGAGGTGACAGAAGAATGAAGAGAGAGAGTAAAAGTGGTATTTATAAAACTGAAGATGGAGCTCTGTTCAAGGTAAAGAAAGCAAAGGATTAAAGAAGAAAAAGAAGGGAGTCTGAGTTTAGAGTTTAAGTAGTGATTAAAGCAGAGAACATATGCTGTTCTTTTGTCTTAACATCAACGACCAACTCTGTCTCAAGCTTTGATCTTTGTAGAAACGCCATTAATCAATCTGGGAAGCTTTGCCTTTTCAGTTTTCATTGCGGTAAAACTTAAAAGATGTTAATCGCATATTTCATAATTCATATTTGATTTACTTTTTCTCATTTATATTTTTGTAACCAAGAATCTGCAATCAAGCTAATTACAGAAACATGAGAATTTATTCCTAACCCAATATCGATTAATTAATGAGTACGACGACTATTAAATTAAAGATTTATTCTTAAAATTTTGAAGAATGTTTTTAAGAAAAGAAATAATAAGAGAATTGGAGAAATATTCTGAAAGAAGAATGAAGTTATTCATGTGTGTTTCTTGGTAGACAGATCTGCCATCCGAAGCGTGCCGCGAAATGTTGTAGCTTTTACCCCACATGCAACCCAAATATTTTTTTTTATTTTTATTTTTTTGTTATATATAAATTCGAATCCGACGACAAGTAAAACTCTCCCTAATAAACTTTTTTAATAATAGACTTCGAACCCGTGACCTCTTGGAGAATTAGATAAAGTTTGTCGCTTGTTTTTAACCCAGTTACCACCTCTTTGTTCCTTTTTTTTTTTATTTTTTTGTGATTAAAATCTTAAGCTCGTAGTTATTTCATAATTTGATTAAACTGGACGAATAATGAACTTCACTGGTAAACATAACATAATCTCAGTTCTATTTTCCTACACATTTTTGCATGACAAAAATAGTTCTTGTTCAGTTGTTTGGAGTTTTGACTTTGAACGTTAGATGAAAAGCATTTAGCCATTTAGAAAATAATAATTTTATTTTTTCATAAAAATCAGGCTAAAAAATCAAATATAGTTATAAGTTGAAAGTGGACCCAACCCATTTGAGCAGCAGTAAGCCCAACCCAATAACTTATCAAATGGGACCAGCCCAATGACTAGCCAAGGCCGTCTCAATCAAATCGAAATAACATGTTTTACGCTTATTGTGTAGTTAGTGAAAATACTTAAAAGAGTAACGAATCAAATCACAAATATAAAACATTTGTTAATTGATTAGATTCGACCCGGCGAATTTGGATTAAAATGTTCTCCCTGCATGCTTAAGAGCTTAGAAAGTGAGAGATTATCATGTAAGCCTAACAAGTAACAAGTAATACCTCTTGTAAATATGCATCTCTCATCATTTACATCTTAAAAAAGAAGAAGAAGAAGAAGAAAATACAACTAGCTACACAGAACCAAAATCATCATACATGGTAGATCATCCCCACCTCCAACGTCGACGCCCTCGGAAAGCTCGAAGCATACGTCGGCGTCCTCGAATTCCTCCTCAAGAAATCGTATCCGACGTTGATCACGACCCTCTTAACCAAGCTCGACCCCGTCTTCGCCTTCACATAGCAATGTCCTAATATGAACGCCATTCCCGCCTCTCGGGCTTCCATCAGTTCCTGTAACTCCATTCGGGCCTCTCTGTCCATTCTCGGGCTTTCGGGCAGAACAAACCTCACTCTCTTTCTAGGAACCTCTGGGGACACGATTTCCTTCATCTTGGCAGCGCTCGTCCCTTCACACGAATCTTTGTCCTCGTCATCATCGTCGTTGTTGTCCCAGATCATGACATTGTTCGCACGAGATGATGTCATCCCGATGACTGCCATCCTATCTTCATGCTCGAGGTCATTCTCTGAAGAATGACTCGATGCGGGCCCCTCGGACCGGATGAACTCAGCTATACTGCAAACGAGGTCCTTCTCGAATTCGATATCGTCCATGATGCTATCGCGGTACCCATAACGGGCTATGACCCTATAAACGCGGTATTCTTTGGGCCCGATCCGGCCCACCAAGAATCTCTCCTCGGATCTCACGTGTGGGACTGGGACGTATTTGATGCAAAATAAAACAAGTACTTGGTGAAAGGCCGGAAGGTTTGTCACAAAATGGGAGAAAATGGCAGGAATTCCAGAGACGAGTTCGGTGTGTATGAGACCGATGCCTCGCACCCGAACAATTCCTAGGTTCGGACCCAAACCAAGGAGCCAGTTGATGGAGACTTTGTTTTGAACATCGAATTCGTACTTCTTTAAGGTTCCATAATGCCACGTGTACATTATCAAGAGGAAGATGAAGGACAATGCGATTGGGACCCATGCACCTTCGCGGAACTTGATCAGGGAAGCCGAGAAGTAGAGTGCTTCTACCGAACCGAAGAAGAATATGAAGCAAATGGCTAGGAGGACACTCCGATTCCAACATAGAACAATGACGAGCGACATAAGGCACGTTGTGACCAACATCACGGTTATAACAGCAAGACCTGAAATAATAAAATTATTAATTGTAGTAAAATAAAATCATAACAGCAGAGACATTGAAGGTCTATTTAGATGTTACCTGATGCATTGCTGATGTGCTTTGTGTCCCTAAAGCCAACGGTAACAGCCAAACAGAGCAGCATTAGAGTCCAGTTGATTTCAGGAATGTAAATCTGCCCAAATCTTTTGGATGATGTGTGTATTATTTTCACCCTTGGGAAGCAACCCAATGCACAACATTGCTTAATTATGGAAAAAGTCCCTGTGATTATGGCTTGACTTCCGACCACTGCAGCGAGTATAGCGATTGCAAGAACAGGCCACCGTATTTTTTCTGAGAAAATATATTGATTTGTGAGATTGTCCTTATGATATGAAAACAATATTTATGCAATTTTAGTAACAGATTTTGTGTACCAGGCACTGATACATAGAATCCAATCCGGTAGTCGCTCTCGATAATGTGGTGTTTGGAAAGATAAGCAGCTTGTCCCATATAAGCTAGGATCAAGGATGGATAGACCACAAAGCTAAAAGCCATCTGCAGTGGGAGAGCTTTTCAGTTAAGAAGAAATGGAAATTTCTAGAATCGAATGAAAACTGCATTCCGTTTACCTTGATGGATAACTGCGAAAAGTGTCCAAGATCGGCAAACATAGCCTCGGAACCTGAATTCACATAAACATTTGGTTAAAATGCAATCACCCAGTTAACTATATCAAAGAACCCCAGAATGCAGATTATAATCTCTTAGACCTGTTATACATAACAAAATCCCGCCTAACGACATCCATCCTCCTCTTTGAGTCTTCTTCAAGAATTTATACATGTAGTAAGGAGAAAGTGCCTTGTAAACATGGGGGTTCCAATGGACAATATTGTACACTCCAATGGCACTAATGCAGAAAAGCCAAGTTATCACTACCGGCGCGAAGAGAAACCCTATACGGTGGGTCCCATAATGTTGCAGATAAAATATGAACACCAGTATTAGGCAAGCAATTGGAACTTCTATGTCTGCATAACAAGTAAAAGTAGAGAAAAATCAATATCTGATGACAGTATAGTAAAGATAATAGCAATATGATTTTCTTTTTAAAAAGTATTCACAAGTATGTTTAGTTAAATCCGCGAATATATTGAGTTTTTCGTTTTCTACGTGCAACAAGTGTTTGCTGATGGCCCTTCACTGTCTCCAGGAGTTCAGTTTGAATATGTTCTAGTGATAAAATAATGTTTCAAAGGAAGATCTGTCAACTTTACTGATTCTTCTCATCTACAAAAGTATTTTAAAATATATGCACTTAATAGATTACCTCATATCGCAGTTACGACTTATCATTAAACAGATATCCACCACAATTAGGAATGATAGTGACTTTGATCTTTACTTTCCAAAAAAAAATAGTGATCAGACTTTGATTAATGCAGAGACTTTTGTCCTCGTAAAAGAAAGGCCCCACAATAATGCATTTTGAATACAATTTGGTGAACTCTCTTTGTCATGAACCACAAGCCGGCCAAAAAAAGAAAATTTGACTCCTAGATTTTCAATTTAATGCCAGAAAATCTTCACCAAAATCCCATAATTTAGTCTTTCTTAGTTTCTTTTCTAAGCCACATCTTAATCATACCATACAAACAGTGCAAAAAGTCCTACCAACAATCAACTCGAGCTAAATAAAACCAATTTAAACAAAAACCGAACTTCTTCAAAAATAAACGGGCTATCTTTTTTTTTTTGGTGGAAGTAAACGGGCTATCTAAGTAAGAAATGCCTCGTGCATTTCCGAAAGGAACAGCATCGAATTAATTTCAAAATTGTAATAATGATTAATGATCCTTGCAGTCTACTCAAAAACAAAAGATCCTGCATATGACCTAACTTCTTGACTCATAAATAATTGAATGAAAAACGAAAAGAGAAGCACAAAAAGGAAATCTACTGATATGATAAGAAACTCACATTGGTGATGGTGCTTTGATACAACAAGCTCTAATCCAGACACAGCAGAAAACACTGCAAAACAATCAAAACCGTATCATAATCCAAGATTTGCAAACATAACACCATCAAGACATACAGAATAGTAAATCTAATTTATACCCGAAATTGCTGGTGTGAGGACGCCATCTCCAATCACCATACAAGTCCCAATTAAAGCCAAAGTAAGCAACATCCTTTGAAGAACTCTATGCTTTTCTAAAGTTGATCTCAATCTCAGAGCAAGACCCTTATTACCAGATGTAATCCCATCTTTCTTGTACTCGTACAAATCTTCATCGGCAAGCTGACCGTTAGGTAAAGTGCTGACACGGGCATGGCGGCATAAGAGCGAGTACAGTGCAAAAGTGCCTCCTTCGCCATTATCATCAGCTCTAAGTACTATAAACACATATTTAAGCAGTGGTATTAAAGTTAAGGTCCAGAAAACAAAAGACAGAACTCCATATATTTCCTCATTTGACTCTGAGTGTTGAATATCCTCGGCAAAAGTACTCTTGTAGACATACAAAGGGGAAGTGCTTAAATCCCCATATACAACACCCAAACTCTGATACGCCAATGTTAATACCGTCCTCCATGATTCTCTCTGCACCAGAAAAGAAATCGAAATTATAGCTGATAACACCAATCATTGGGAAAGAAAATAGAAAGAGATACAAACAAGAAGCTCAGATTTCTTTATTTTTGTTTTTGGTACAAAGGTCTAACCTTTATAGGAATTTCACGGCTCCAGCCTTCAATATCCATCACGGGCCGTCTCAAAATCATGGGAAAATCATTCCTTGGCAAATCTCCGAATTAAATTTCAAGACAGCCCGTTTCAGCAAAAGAGTAAAGCTGGCCTTTTTTTGCCATAAAACGCCAAGAAAACCACTACACTAAAGAACCCTTTTGAGCAAAGATGAGCAAACACGAAAATTCTACACAAATAATACAAAGAGAATCGTGTTGAAGAGGATGAACAACTGAAAAAAAAAGCTGGTGGCAAATTGCCTCTACGGAATATTGTCGAGCATATCGTCTGCAAGATATGTAATGTACGTGGACACTACGAGTGACCAATATAGTTTACTAGTCAAAAAGATACTCTAATCAATCACACTATTCACAAATGAGCTATTTTTCAAAAAACTTCTCACATAAGATCAACAAAACCACCTCTACTGTCAGTAAACAACCTATTACACAACGACAACGACACACAACCGAAAACAAATACATGAACAAGCAGAATTCAAAGATGAATTTGCATAACAATGTGAGAACCAAGAACCTATTCTTCTGTATGTAGTTTTCTACAATTTGTTGTGTGATGGAATATCCTGATTCCTGAGTGGGTGGGAGTTGTTTGTTTGGTTTTATACTTTTTATATTATCTTCTGAGCATGAAATAGTACCATTGAAGAATGTGGATACACACACTTCCTCAAGTTTCAGTGTGTTTGTGGGGTTGACGTGATGGAGTGCGGGGTATGTGTCTGGGCTGGCTGGCATTAACAGATCGTCCCACGAACATTTTTTGAAATATTATTTTATCGTGTAATCTCGAATATTCATATGGAAATCGTATCCGACACTCATTATATGAAAAATTAAAAAAAAAAAAAATCGTGTCTTCATAGCTATATTATACCGTGTTCGTATCACCGCGTTTATGTCGGCACACCATAGCTTTACCTGCATCCAAGACTCTGACTGTAACGTGTCATGAGAAATGGACTCAGTGAAACTCGGTTGACTCAGTAGGGGACCTGACCTGATCACTGATGTAAATTGGGCATTTATTTCAGTCCCATCTACTTTTTCCATGTATTTGCACATTTGCCATTGATTCTTTATTTATTTATTATTTTTCACTTTTTTGTGGTCACTTTTCATCTTTGACCCTTTAATTTTTATGATTTTCTTATTTTTGTCCCTTCATTTTATTGAAATCGTATCAAAGGTTACGGACAAAACAACGTTGATCATACATTTGGATGGAATTTTTTTTTTTAATTTTAAAATATGGGTTTTAAATACTAAATAATTAAGTAAATTATATAAACGGTGTATTTTAAGTTATATTCGAACTATTTGGCCTAATAATTTACATTCTATCTATTTTAAGTTATATTCGAACTATTTGGCCTAATAATTTACATTCTATCTTTGTGTGTGGCCGGCAATTATACTAATATTATTATAAATAAAAATAATTATATCTGACTATCTTTTATGGGGCCATCTCTTAAAACTACCTAGGGGTTGTGAAAATGTTTGTTTGCTCCCCACTTTTGAAATTGTTCCCACTAACTCCCCAATTGAGAATTGAAATGTTTGTTTGCTCCCCAATGACCTAGACTGTCTGCTTTACCCCTCATTTAACGTGATTCCACCCAAATTTTTTGCCACCATGTAAACCACCATTTATTATCCATTTATTGTTGGGTTAATACAGCTAGGGGTCTTTACCAGCAACAAGAGAAAGAGTTGTCTGAACAGGAAGAAGAACATGAATAATGACCCCCAATTAGCTCGTTGAAGCAAATCTGAAGACGTTCCCCAAGGCTGTCCCGACGACGACTCCATATCGGGAAGCGTGCCAACTCTGGTACCCTCTCTCGCCGTGTTTCGCGAGATTTAGCTAATCTCAGCTCTCTCGCCAACGGAAAAGACGGAGCTCCCTTGAATCGGCCCCGACGACTTTCTCCGACGAACTGAAGGCATGATTGTTGACTCCTCTCGCCGATAAGCTCAGGCAATTTCGTTCCTTTCACAATCTCTTAGCTGAATTTGTTGAATTACTTTTTGCCTCTGTTTCGGATTTAGTCATGGATAACCCAGACGAAGGTGGTGAGTGTAGCACACTTGTGCATCTCCTTGGTGGTATACGCTATAATAAAAAAGTGCACGTTTTCTCAATTAGGGCTGATTTCAATTTGATGAGTCTGAAGACAATTGTTGGTGATTATTGATCTGAGATAAATATGGCGGAATTAATTTTGACATACACTGCGCCTCATGCCAAGGATCATGAAGTTAGGTTATTGAATGATGAAGATGTTTCTAACATGATTGAACTGCATAAAACCTTCAATTTGACATATGTTGACATTCGGGCCATTGATAGGGATGATGTAACCGAGCATATAGGTTCGACTAGCTTCAGGTACTTGAATAATGAATTTGTGTCGTTCATATTCTGTTTCCAGTGTATTTTGCAACCATTTATTTGTTTCTCAGCCTTGTTAGGTACGGAGCAGAGGACATCGGACTGGCACTTACTCCCCAATCTGATGCTATAAATTCAAATTCCCGAAATTCGTGGAGTATGTGCATAAACGGAGTAGGCCAAGGGTTCAGAGATGCAGCTGAGTTTCGGAGAAAACTGAAAAATTATTCCGTGTCTATCCATCGTACCTTCACGCACATTAAAAACGATAGTTTGAAGATCATAGCGGTGTGTCTTGATAGTACTTGTAAATGGCGTATTTATGCATCATATACTAAGAAAGATTTACAATTTACAATAAGAAAATGTTGCTTGCAGCACACATGTCGAGAGGGTAGTCTGCGGTCGAAGGGACATCCTAGAGCTGATGCTAATTGGGTTGCAAACATTGTGAGAGAGAAAGTTAGAAGTTATCCCAAGTATTCTCCTAAAGAAATGAAAGACGACATAGGGAGGGAATTTGCTATTGAAGTTCCCTACCGACGGGTGTGGAAAGGTAAAGAAATATCCATGTACGATATCCATGGCTATGATGGTGCTTCGTATGATCGAGTGAGATGGTACTGTGATGCCGTTAGAAAAACAAATCCTGGCAGCTTTGTTGATTATGAGGTGGATACGGATACTCAAAAATTTACGAGGTTGTTTCTTTGCTTTCATGCATGCTTGCTTGGATTCCTCAGAGGTTGCAGGAAGTTGATTTTCCTGGATGGGACTCACATTAAGAATAACTTCAAAGGCTGTCTTTTGTCTGCCGTAACGAAGGACGGCGACGATGGTATGTTCACCCTTACATATGCGGTTGTAAGTGCCGAAAATGATGCAAATTGGGAATGGTTTTGTAGGAAATTGCATGAGGCATTAGCGAGTCAGACACGAGGCCTAATCAGTTTTAAAGCATATACTTTTTTCTCTGACAGACATTCCGGTCTACGGAAGGCTGTTCCGATGGTCTTCCCTGGAAGCAACCATGCGTATTGCCTACGACATTTGGTTGACAATTTCCGGACTCAGGTAAGAGACATCATATTAATCTGAGTTACTGATTTGTTAAATTACTGTATCTAATTCAGAACATGACGTACTTGTTGGCCTTCATGCAGTATTTATTCTTTATGTCAGTTGTATCATATATATATATATATATATATATTTTTTTTTTTGTGTAGATTCTCAGATTCTATCCTTACAAGTACAAAAAACATTAGGAAATGATATTTCAAAAAGCCGCATACACTACTTCATTCAATGAATATCGAAAATTTGTAGATGAGATTGTGAAAGCAATGCCGCGCGCAGAAGACTTCATTTTGCAGTCGGAGCCACAAAATTGGGCAAACTGTCTCTTTTCAGGGGAACGGTTTGGTGTCATAAATAACAATGTTGCCGAGTCTTGGAACTCTTGGGTGAATAATGCGAGGGTTCTACCTATGTTAGGTCTGGTTGATCAGATACGTGTACAAATAATGACCATGATGAAGGATAGGCGCGATCTTGGAGAAAAATACAACATTGAACTTCTGTGTCCTCACCCAGAAGAGATGCTGAGGCAGAATTATGGTGAGGGCCGCAAAATGACCTTGAATCGAGCAAGCCCGTTTCTGTTTGAAGTTACCGAGGGTAAGTCAACCTATGCTGTGAATTTGGAAACAAGAACATGTACTTGTAAGCAGTGGTAGATATTTAGAATTGCTCGTAAGCATGCTTGTGCTTGTATTGAGGACAAAGGATTGTCGTTGTATGACTTTTGTGATGAAGCGTATTCCGTTGCGATGTATAGAGACGCGTACAGGTTGCCTATCTACCCCATACCAACAGGCGAAGAGCTGGCTTTGGTGGAAAATGAAAATGATCAATTTGTTTATCCACCCGATGTGAGAGTTCAACCTGGACGTAGAAGACAAAAGAGAATACCGTCTCAAGTTGTCAAAAGAGACCTGACATGTTCACGCTGCAAGCGAAAGGGGCACAATCAACGTGGGTGCAAAGAGCCCCTTCAAGCTTAATTTTCCATGTTCTTCAATTTGTATTAGGTTGTACACTTTATAATAAACCTGTGTAGTTTAGTTTGTTGGAATTGGAGTAAGTAACCTTGGTGCCATGTTTAACCAGTTATGTACAACATATGGATAATTACCTACGTGATAATAGCAGCTGTGTACCATATGTACGAAGTGACTAAGTGTTGCATAGCTCAATCTCCTACGTGCTTCTTCAAAAATTTATACGCAATATGGATGTTTAAGTACGTGATATTATAATTCTGATACAACTTTTTCCCAACATATGTACGAAGTGACCAAGTGTTGCATAGTTCAACCTCCTACGTGCTTCTTCACAAATTTATACGCAATATGGACGTTTAAGTACGTGATATTATAATTCTGATACAACATTTTTCCAACATATGTACGAAGTGACCAAGCGTTGCATAGCTCAACCTCCTACGTGCTTCTTCAAAAATTTATACGCAATATGGACGTTTAAGTACGTGATATTATAATTCTGATACAACTTTTTCCCAACATATGTACGAAGTGACCAAGTGTTGCATAGTTCAACCTCCTACGTGCTTCTTCACAAATTTATACGCAATATGGACGTTTAAGTACGTGATATTATAATTCTGATACAACATTTTCCCAACACATGTACGAAGTGACCAAGTGTTGCATAGCTCAACCTCCTACGTGCTTCTTCACAAATTTATACGCAATATGGACGTTTAAGTACGTGATATTATAATTCTGATACAACATTTTCCCAACATATGTACGAAGTGACCAAGTGTTGCATAGTTCAACCTCCTACGTGCTTCTTCACAAATTTATACGCAATATGGATGTTTAAGTACGTGATATTATAATTCTGATACAACTTTTTCCCAACATATGTACGAAGTGACCAAGTGTTGCATAGTTCAACCTCCTACGTGCTTCTTCACATATTTATACGCAATATGGACGTTTAAGTACGTGATATTATAATTCTGATACAACATTTTTCCAACATATGTACGAAGTGACCAAGTGTTGCATAGCTCAACCTCCTACGTGCTTCTTCAAAAATTTATACGCAATATGGACGTTTAAGTGCGTGATATTATAATTCTGATACAACTTTTTCCCAACATATGTACGAAGTGACCAAGTGTTGCATAGTTCAACCTCCTACGTGCTTCTTCACAAATTTATACGCAATATGGACGTTTAAGTACGTGATATTATAATTCTGATACAACATTTTCCCAACACATGTACGAAGTGACCAAGTGTTGCATAGTTCAACCTCCTACGTGCTTCTTCACAAATTTATACGCAATATGGACGTTTAAGTACATGATAGTACCATTCTGATACAATATTTTCCCAACATATGTACGAAGTGAGCAAGTGTTGCATAGTTCAACCTCCTATGTGCTTCTTCACAAATTTATACGCAATATGGACGTTTAAGTACGTGATAGTACCATTCTGATACAACATTTTCCCAACATATGTACGAAGTGAGCAAGTGTTGCATAGTTCAATCTCCTAATCAATGTATACTGAAACGATAAATACCAAATTATGAAATGTAGTAATTCATACCACCATATATTGTACAAGTTTAAACCAATTGAGACAGTAGAGCTTAATAGAGTTTGTAC
The DNA here is from genome assembly GCA_037501455.1 of Lantana camara. Taxonomy (NCBI): domain Eukaryota; kingdom Viridiplantae; phylum Streptophyta; class Magnoliopsida; order Lamiales; family Verbenaceae; genus Lantana; species Lantana camara. The sequence continues at coordinate 2,115,090 of CM074858.1, read as the reverse complement.
AAACTTATGTTATCATAATGATGTTGAATGTTGTATACTATGTGATATAGGATGGTGGTTACATATGCTACCATAAAGTGTTGAATGATGTTACCCTATGTTACATATGCAACATATGTAACCATAAAGTGTTGAATGATGTTACCCTATGTTACATATGCAACATATGTAACCATAAAGTGTTGAATGATGTTACCCTATGTTACATACGTAAGAGGTTGAAATATGCAACACTTGGTCACTTTGTACATATGTTGGGAAAATGTTGCATCAGAATTATACTATCACGTACTTAAACGTCCATATTGCGTATAAATTTGTGAAGAAGCACGTAGGAGGTTGAACTATGCAACACTTGCTCACTTCGTACATATGTTGGGAAAATGTTGTATCAGAATGGTACTATCACGTACTTAAACATCCATATTGCGTATAAATTTGTGAAGAAGCACGTAGGAGGTTGAACTATGCAACACTTGGTCACTTCGTACATATGTTGGGAAAATATTGTATCAGAATGGTACTATCACGTACTTAAACGTCCATATTGCGTATAAATTTGTGAAGAAGCACGTAGGAGATTGAGCTATGCAACACTTGGTCACTTCGTACATATGTTGGAAAAATGTTGTATCAGAATTATAATATCACGTATTTAAACGTCCATATTGCGTATAAATTTGTGAAGAAGCACGCAGGAGGTTGAGCTATGCAACACTTGGTCACTTCGTACATATGTTGGGAAAAAGTTGTATCAGAATTATAATATCACGTATTTAAAAGTCCATATTGCGTATAAATTTGTGAAGAAGCACGTAGGAGGTTGAGCTATGCAACACTTGGTCACTTCGTACATATGTTGGGAAAAAGTTGTATCAAAATTATAATATCACGTACTTAGACGTCCATATTGCGTATAAATTTGTGAAGAAGCACGTAGGAGATTGAACTATAAAACTTTCATTTCAAAATGCACGGACGACATTACCACAGTTGAATATTAACACTACAGTACTACATCACTATTACTACAATAACATTATCCAACGATCATAAGGTTTCAAAAGTACACAACAAAAATTACAACCCTTCCAACCCACCAACACGCCACTACAATACCAGATATACACATCAGTTTTCAACTATAAGATTACAACTGTCTCCAGCGACCAAGATCTTCACAACCAATTGAGCCCGATAAGATGGCATCCTCACGTGACGAATTTCTTTCCAGAAAATAGGGTCATCCCTAGCAAAACATTCAGCAAACAGGCAAAAAAAGGCACCACAATCGAGGCTATCATCACTTTGGAAGGGACATACCTGAGCATATACGTCATCACTCGGAATCTCATACTTGTATGCATGAAAAAGGAACATCCGAATGAATTTCGCCCATAAATTCGCTTGCCCAGTAGCAATGGCAAAATTCATAGAGTTCAAGCGTTTAAATACCTTGAGTTCGGTGTCGAGGACCACCATATGCCAATGGTTTTTGGTGTTCAATGGGAAGATAATGTAACGATTATCTCCCAACACATCAGGATTCAAACGCTCAAGCAATGAACACACACTCTTCATGACATTGTGTGCAAGACACTTGTCCATCCCTTCCAGATCTTCAGCCTTCAGCTTCTTCTTCGAACCTTTGATGAACTTTTCACGAGGAAGTTTATCCAATACACTAGTTGTTACATGGGAAGACATGGCCCAAATTCTTGTCATGTTCAGTCTACTCAAAATGTCTACGTATCCCTCAAACACAGATTGCCTCATCTCGAGTCCCCAAAGTATTCGGTAAATGTCAAAGTCGAAGATTTCAACATCATTTGCACTATAAATAATAGCTCTGGATGCCTCATTAGCCTGTTCCAGGATGAACCCATCGATTATTTCTTGGTCTTCGGATGTCAGCTCATCCCTTCTCGGATAGTCCAATCTCCCAACATAAGCAGAGCATTGATCTATCGGGGTTTTCCCAAAGTTCACCTACACAATACATGAGTTTCAAGTAACATATAACTAACATATAATTAACTATAACTAACTGAAATATGACAACTTACTTTCTTCTTCATCTTCGGGGCTATGGATGGAGAAGGTGTAACGAAATCGGGTGCTTTTCTTTTCTTGATCCAATCATCTCTCTCCCTTACAGACAAAACAATAGAGCTAATGGTGTCATTCACTTACTTCATTCTAATCTCATGACGCCCGCTATCAGCTGAATCATCACCACTAGCATAATCATTCATAGTCTTCTCCACATCCTCCTCCATATTCTTCTTCACATCCTCCTCTTCCACAACCTCCTCCATATCCTTCTTCACATCCTCCTCCACCACAGCCTTCTCTATAGCTTTATCCATAGCCTCCACTACAACATTGTCCACAGCCTCCTCCATAGCATCAACTACATCCTCCTCTACATCATTATCTTGCATATCAGTCAATATATCAGCTACATACTCCTCTCCCTTCTCCTCCATGGTTGCTTCTTTGTCACTCTCCTCCATACCATCATCCTCTTCCCCCAAAGCCTTTTCATCCTCACTTTCATCGACCTGCTCTTCGTCCTCATTTTCGTCCCCATCACTTTCATCAGCGGTCATTCCATTATTCTCAGACACCAACTGCCCCAACAACTTCAACTCCCGCTTTTGATTAACAATAATCTCCCTCAACAGCGTTGCTAGAGTCCCTAAATAAGTCTCATCTTTTTTCACAGGAGGTTCAAACAACTGCAACTCCCTCATTTGCGTTGCAACAATCTCCACAAACTTCAAAGAATATAAGTAACATGATGTTACTGATATACAGCAGTCACAACACATACTTATATACAAAAAATAAAGGGAAAATGTAAACTCGGTTACCTGAGACCTTTGGATAGCATCCAATACCTCATTGGCTCTGTCAATGCTCAAAGGCAAATTGCTGGCTTTCGACTGCCATCTAAAGAGTTGAGGAAAGGCCCGCAACGATGTCGGGCAACCACACGTTGGAAAATGCTCATAAAACCAAGCCTGTTGCATTAGACAAACAACAAACTCAATTAATTAACAAAACTAGATACAAAAAAGTAAATCGACATATAATAGAATTCTGAACTTATTTAAATACCATAATTCCAACCACAAAGCCGTTGACATATGATGTTTCATCCACCAAATGATGCCTCATTGATACAACCAAGAACTGATACACAGCTACCCCCCAAGAAAACTCTCCAATAGCAGACAAGTCATCCACATAACTAATTAGACCTTGAGGCACAACCATGGAGCTGACAGGGAACAATAACGTACAGAATACAAAGAGTATATACATCCTACAGAAATCATCGACATCAGATTTCTCCGTACTCTTCACTAATTCCCTGAGTTTGACTATAATGTTATCCTTATTACATAATCCAGGGTCACCATAAAAATGTTTTGCTAATGTGGAAGATGGCTGTTGATAGTGTAGATCAACATTCAATCCACAGTGTTGCAGACCATTCACTATACAAAATTCGGACACCGTGAAGGGAACATCAATATCTTCACCCACTGCAAAGGTACAGGAATCCACATCATACCTGGATAATAGAAGCTTGATTCTAGTATTGGATGAATATGCAAAGGGCATGTTTATGAAGAAATCAAATGGACACCGGGATATGGCTTCTTCATGTTCAGTCTTCATTAAAAGCTTAATACTTTCCATATCATTGCAGAATGCCACAGGAGAACATCGAGTTTGAAAGGTAGCCATTCCTGCCAAAGACAACATCACAAGGTTAATGACAATTTCGTGTACGAAAAATGAGATATAGCGTATCTAAATAAAGAAATTTCGTATTACAATAGAAAATGAAAAAAAATTGCAATGACTTTAAATTTCAAACAACCCACAAACAAATAGTGCCGTTACATATCGAAGAAGATCCGAACAACGGGAAATAGCTTATTCAAGCATACAACGGGAAAAATGTTAGTGCTAATAGGTTCAAACAACCTACTACACAAATGTGGGCATTTGGGTTCAATCAACACCTAACCGAAGCAGCATTTAAATTCAAGCAAAACCCTACAAATTTTGTGTACCAAAATTGGAAAATATCGTATCTAAGGCTTCATATTTCGTATTGGAGCAAAGAGGGAAAAAAAAATTGTCGAATCTTTAAGGGTGCACACCTGAATCAGTCCTCGTTGGCGGCGTAACCACTTCGGCGTCGTTAACTCCGCAGCGGAAACCCTACAGCGGTTGAAACCTAACCTCACCAGCGTGGAAATTCCCTCAACACCGGAAACCTTTCTCCAGGGTGCTCGTACGCGTCGGAAACCGCCTTATCCGTCACCCACCACTGTCGTAACCCAAGATCGCCGTAATGTGGTCGGTTTTGGTCTCACAGGCGAACCTTTCTCCCGTTTTCTTTTTTTTTATTTTTTATTTTTTTATTTTAGCTTACCGAGAATGAGGGGGAAACGTTACAGCCATCAGGGGTAAGTTAGTAAAATTACACACTTTAGGTAGTAAAGGGGAATTAGTAAAGTGCATTGGGAAGTAATGGGGGAAATTTTTAAAAGTGGGTAGCAAAGGCAAATTTGGTCTGTGCATTGGGTAGTTTTAAGGAATTTCCCGATCTTTTATTTAGATTTAATTATAATGTAATTCATCATTATTAAAATTTTGCATTTTAGTCCATAGAACTGTTTGTGGGCTATAGAGTTCTGTAATGTCATTCCAAAAATACTCTTTAGGGATGATTTTGTAATTTTGATCATATATTTAATATAACACTCGTTAAACCATAAGGAGTATAAGTGTACTCTTGTCAATTCCGTTAAGGGTATCAGACCAAACAAGATTTATAGGAACTAAAATGTAATTTTTTAATAATGATGAATTACATTGTTAATCTAATTAAATGTAGGGTAGTCAGATGTAAATGACATTTATCAATATCCCAACTTTGGCTTTCTTTAATCTCAAGATTAATTAAGTTGTGAACCCAAAATTTCAAGAAGAAAATTGAAAAATAACCATAAAAAAAACAAAGACGTGATTGTTTGATTATAATTTTATAACTTAAAATGACGGAAAGAAACCCTTCACCTTTGATTTTCTTTTGTTTTAATCTGCATAAATGACAAAAAGAAAAGAATACAATACCAAACGGGACTTGCTAGAATGAGAACAATGGAAAGTTTATCGATTCATCCAATTAAAAAGGTTTGCATAATTATGGCCCCATTAATTAAAAGATGCCCACTTTTTATAATTCATTTTAATTACAAACGCCTTTTCAATTATTTACGTGAAAGCAACAACCATTTCCAAACAAAAAATATCCCTTAAGATTATCGTAAAGAATATCAGGCTATATGTTCTACGTTATATATGTATATCATTTCTTGGTATAGTGAAAAGTTGACATAAGCCATAGTGAAAGTGCACTAGGCAATCCATCATGAAACCCGATATATTAATATTTTTAAATATATAATTTTATCATATTATATTTGATACTTTTTAAATAAAAATTTTTAAAAAATAAATTATATTATCGTATCCATATTATTTTGTATATATATCACTTAATCCGTATCCATATACTATAAATATTTATACTAAATATTATATTATTGTATTCATATTCGTATCGTCGTATCCATATTCGTATATCATAGTATCTTCCCGACAAAGAATGGGCAATTGGGGCATCTCATCCCACACGTTTCAAATCGTGAGTGGGATTCCACTTTCCACTAATATGGTTGTTGGTTGATATTCATCGGCATGTCTCAATTCGAAAGTAGGTTTTGATCAAAATCATAGCTTTCTCAACTTGGATCATCCAACTCTCCAATTATTATCACAAAATAAATGTTTTTAAATCCTTAGATATGTCACACACGTATGATGATGCCATCTTTTTCTCTTTTTAAGTAATATAATATTTGAAGGTTTTTTATTCGCGTCTTTTGCAAGGATGCGAAAACGACATGATATTGATAATTATGTGTTATTTTCCGAAAAGAATTTATAACATGATAGTGATTGAAGACAAACACGTAAGAAAAAATTTCCGTAAAATTTTTCATGGATCATCATTATAATACAATATTAAAAAAGTTTGAAAAACCCACATATGTATGAATACAATACTCACTAGAAAACATGAAGTTTCAATATATTGTTATATTTATATAAAATATGAACCGAATTAAAGGTTAATTTAAGTTGAAACTGAGAACTATAGATATATTAACCAGAAAAGAAGAGACAGCTCAAGGAGTGGCGCAAATTAGACATCTGTCAACGGCAAAAAATGATTTCCAGTGGTCAGATTTATTTGTTAAATAAAAAAAAAATACTGAATAATATATAATTTATAAAATGATGAGTTAATTTAATTCTTCACAACTATATAATTAATTTAATTATATATATTCCATAGGAATTTTGATGAATCTGTACGCTGTAGCAGATCGGTATATGGATCAAGCCTCTCCACATTATCCGGGTTTTATTCTTCTGCATATGGTCTGCCTTCACTGAAAGCATAAAATAAGATAAATAAATCAGGACTTATTTCTATTTAATTATTTTCTGCCGATAAATAATTAAATTCCCATCAATATTGCAAATTATGTCTTACGTTCCCTAGCCCAGTTGCTAAAAATAATAAATATAATATTATTTTATTTTATTTTGGTTCTATTTAATCACGAATATATAGACCATACAATAATCGGTATTAAAAAAAAAAAAAGTAATTCTAATAAGAATTTAACTCTAATTCAGCTAAATAATATATAATAAGGTATAAATATTTTACGTTTATTACGTGATCGAATTAGACTAAATTCGTTTGAATTATTTCCAAACATTTGAATCAATATAACGATTTTATGGATAGGAATTGTAAGCATGGTTCCTGACATAAATACTTGTATTTTCCAGATTTACATGTGAGCATGTGCACATTAATAATTCTTTTGCCTCTTTAAACTTTGATCTCAATCTCGTACAACTGCTACAATAAACAATCTAATTCTGAAAACAATATGTAAAATATATAGTTGGAATTTCAACTATTCGTTCCATCCGTTGAATTTCCAAGATCATGCACGTGGACGGATCAAATCATAACAAACATTAACTCGCGACACTTGCACATAAGACACGGAGAGTTCGTCTGTTTTTGAAAGCTCGTTTATTATACTCGTTCAATTACGAATATTAGAGATGACTGGTATAACGATAAATCATAAAAGGATTTTAAAGAAAAGGAAGAAAACGAATTCGACAAGTAGTTATCATGTATATATAGAGAGAGAGACGGATTTTTATTTCTACTTACTAATCCAAATAAATAAACCTAACACATAGTAAAATATGTAATATATCACTAAATAAACTCAAATTATTGGCAGTATGATTGAGTCCCTAATTTTTTCTTCTTCTTTTTTTTTTTTTTTTAATGATTGAGTCCCTACTTGCTATAGCAAACTGTCGCATATGGGTTTTTGGGCCACCATCCCCAACATATATTTGGGAATAAAAACAAAATTTGGAATTTAATTTGGGCCATGTTTTAGGCAAAAAGTTCAATGGTCCCCGTGATATGTTACAAATACTTTGCTTTCAAATCGCATAGATATTTTGGATCTTAATTAGTCATTCACTATCACTAACAAACATCTTTTAATGTATCATTTATCCTATCTATCAAGTCCGATATTCGTATACAAAATATATCAAACAAAAAATTCAAAAGAAAAAATTTCATATCGTTGAATCTGTATACTGTACGTATCCTTATGTAGCAGATTATCACTGACCGCCAACTAAAAGACTATAAATGTTCCGAAAAACCCAAGATAATCTCCGATTTGGGAAACAAGCCCAAATTCATTTTAAATTGGGCTTTACCGATCCGATCCGATTTTGAACACACTGACCGTATCAAACAAAAAGTTCAAACGAAAAATTTAATATCGTTGGATCTGTATCATATCTGTGTCCTTATATCGTAGATAATGAGCAACCTCCGACTAAAAGACTATAAATGTTCCGGAAAGCCCAAATTATCTCCAAATTGGGAAACAATGAAGCCCAATTTAAAATAACAATAATAATAATAACTTGAAAAATAAAATAGAGCATATTACAAAACTACGAAATTCCCGCGCTTCCTCTTATTACAGCCTCAAAAATCTCAACGGCAATTAACTACGCAGAAACACTAATTCGCTTTGAGCTACGCCACCCTTCACCTGCACTTTCGATAATCCTAAATTCAATAACCAAATCCCTAATTTCACCAGATTTCTTGAAAATTTCTTCATCGATTTCTCAAGCTCCGCATTTCTCCCCCAATTCAAACATTCCCCAGTTGAATCCCCGCGTCAAGGATACTTGAATCCGAAACAGAGCGGAGAATCCGAGGAAAAATCGGGCTCCGCCATGGAAGATGAATAGTATATTCACCAGGCCGGCATCCCACCTCCGCCACCTCCGGCGAACTATAACCGATCCCCACGGCGCCGCCGCGGATTCGGACGAGCCCAATTCCCTCAGCATTCTATGGCACTACCAAATCCTCGACCCAAACAGCGACATCGTCAATCGTTGGAACCACATATTTCTCATCACTTGTTTGATATCCCTTTTCATCGACCCGCTGTATTTCTTCTTGCCCTTCGTCGTTAACGGCCAGGCTTGCATGTCCATTGATAATGATGCATCGGTGCTGATAACGTACGCCCGTACGATGACGGATGTATTTTACCTTCTGCATATGTTGATGAAGTTTAGGATGGCGTTTGTGGCTCCGAGTTCCCGGGTTTTCGGCCGTGGGGAGCTTGTCATGGATCCTCGACAGATTACCATGAGGTATCTTAAGTCGGATTTTATTATTGATCTAACTGCCACGCTTCCATTGCCTCAGGTACTCTCTCTCTCTCTCGAATTGAATTTTCAGTATTTTTTCTGCAATTTCAGTTTGTTGTAGTTGGTATCCGTGTGAAAATTGGATTTTTTTGGCTGGAACTCTGGCCTCTAGACATGAAAATGGAAGTATATTTGCTTTGGGGTGTTCTCTTCCATGAAAAGACGTGTTATTGGAAATTCATGTAGATTTTCAATAGTGAAAAATAGGTTATAAGAATCATAGATATTTATGCAAAAATGAACGAAAGAAATGGGTTTTGCAGCTGAAGTATATCGTTGTGAGTTGAAACAGGGAAAAAGCCATTTGATGGTTCTTGATTCTGGTCTTATGTGCTAAGTATGGAGTATATAAGGTTACCGTCTTTCCATGAGGAATAGCTCTAAGATGCTTGCTTGCTTGTATAGCCATTGAAGCTTTTGAATATAACAAACTTGGTTATTCCTGCAGATTGTCATCTGGTATATAATCCCAGCAACAAAAACCGAAGGATCTGGTCATTCTAACAACACTCTTGCGCTTATTGTACTAATCCAATATATACCCCGGTTATTCGTCATTTTCCCTTTAAATCAGCGCATAATTAAAACTACAGGCTTTATAGCCAAGACTGCTTGGGCGGGAGCTGCATATAATCTTCTTCTGTTCATGCTAGCCAGCCATGTGAGTGTGCATATATGCACATATAGCGTTTCCACTCAATGAAATATCACTTTTGTGTATGGATTATGGAATGATGTATCTATTTGTACTAGGTATTGGGAGCCTCGTGGTATCTTGCATCAATAGGGCGGCAACACTCTTGCTGGGAAGAGAGGTGTGAGGAGGAATTTTCAAAAATACCCCCCTGTAGCTTGAAATTCCTCGACTGCTCGAGTGGAACGAAGAAGGGCCGTGACCATCAGTATTGGTTGAATATGACTGAAGTGCTCACGCGCTGTGATGCCAAAAACGATGATTCTGATTTTAAGTTTGGAATGTTTGCTGATGCTTTTACCAGTCAAGTTGCTACCTCAAGCTTCATCGAGAAGTATATCTACTGCTTTTGGTGGGGCTTAAGAAATTTGAGGTCTCGTCATCATCTTCATCATATAACAAATTTCTTTTTGTATCCCGAAAGTGATTTCTTTTTTCATGCTTTCTTCCTGTTGATGTTGCTTATAACCTTAATCTGCAGTTCGTATGGACAGAATATCGACACGAGCACTTATCTCGGGGAGACAATGTTTTGTATTGCATTGTGCATTTGTGGTCTCATTTTATTTGCACAGCTCATTGGTAATATGCAGGTATTAATATTTCTACGTATATATTTTTGTTTTTCATTTTATGTTTTCTGGGCTTAGATTGAACTATATTTCTTGTTTCTTTTCTTTCCTTGACTGAAGACATACCTCCAATCAATGACTGTGAGACTTGAAGAATGGAGAATTAAGAGAAGAGATACTGAAGAATGGATGAGGCATCGGCAGCTGCCTCCAGAACTGCAAGAACGTGTTCGCCGTTTCGAGCAATATAAATGGCTGACCACAAGAGGAGTCAAGGAAGAATCTATTCTACAGTCATTGCCTCCAGACCTTCGCCGTGAAATTCAGAGACATCTTTGTCTCAACCTTGTTCGCAGAGTACGATCGGTTATTCTCATAACAATCTTTCCTCTTTATCTTCTTCTCATTTTAATGTTATAATGTGTTACAGGTCCCATTTTTCGCCCAAATGGATGATCAACTCCTAGATGCCATATGCGAACGCCTCGTCTCCTCCCTAAGCACAGAGGGAAGCTACATAGTCCGAGAAGGCGACCCTGTAGATGAGATGCTTTTCATCATCAGAGGACAAATGGAGAGCTCCACAACCAACGGAGGACGGACGGGATTCTTCAATTCCATCACCCTAAGACCGGGCGACTTTTGTGGAGAGGAGCTACTAACATGGGCCTTAGTCCCCAACTCGTCACTAAACCTTCCCTCCTCCACGAGAACCGTCAAAACCTTAACCGAAGTCGAGGCTTTCGCACTCCGAGCTGAAGACCTAAAATTTGTGGCGGTTCAGTTCAAGCGGCTTCACAGCATGAAATTGCAGCATGCTTTTAGGTACTATTCCCACCAATGGAGGACTTGGGGAGCGTGCTACATACAGGCGGCTTGGAGACGGTTCAAGAAGAAGAAGATGGCTAAGGAGCTTGCCCTTCAGGAGAATTTCTATGACGATGATGGCTATTATAGTGATGATCATGAAGGTGATAGTCAATCTTCTGACGATGAAACGGGCAATGGGTCTTCTTTCGATGGTCATGCTCCTCAGAATCTTGGGGCGACGATTTTGGCTTCTAAATTTGCTGCAAATACAAGAAGAGGGCTCATGCAGAGGGCCCAGATTGCTGAAGTCGCATCATCAAGCTTGAAAATGACCAAGTTGTTGAAACCAGACGAGCCCGATTTCTCCGAGGATGTTTAGGTAGGGTGTGCAGGAGATGAAAGTTTTACAGAAAATGGGTTATAAAGTATAGAAAGATTTAGTTTCGTAAATTTGTAGGGGACCTTAAGGTAGATTGAAATTATACATAGTTTTCAGCATTTGTTGTTGCAAATTAGGTCAAGTTATTCACATCCAGATAGGGGTATCACCCTTTGTACAGTGTAATACACTTGTCACAGATGTATCTATATATGTATAATTTTTTCAGCTTTGTTCTTTTAGATTCATTTCTCTATTTCTAATAAGATAACAAGAAATCAGTCTTTACCCTATACAACATTAACAACAGAGATAAGATTGGAAAGAATACTAAGTTAACCTTAGAGCAATCAAAATACATTATGGTACTTTGGACCAATCTGGTGTGTTATGAGGGGAAGAAGATGCTTCCATCCTCATTGTTACACTAAGAGCCTCCTCTAATTTCTGCTTAACTTGTCTGACAGAAGGCCTTTCTCCTTTATTTCCTGTGCATAGCAGAGCTAGTTCAAATACGACTAGAAACGCTTCTGCTGAATACTCTCCATGCAGTTTTGGATCAGCAAATTCACACACACTCCCATTTTTCATTACAGATCTTGCCTGTTGAGAAACAAACATGTTAACATTACGGAGAAGAAAGCTCGTATTGCTGCAAAACGTAGGACGATAAAGTGGAATACGGAAAAGGGTATTACGATCTTGTCCAAGGACTTTGGTGTCTTCATGTTGATATTGACAACCTTCCTTCCTGACAGTATCTGAAGCAGTACTATTCCAAAACTGTAGATATCACTTGCTGCACTCACTTGTCGGCTGGTTTGATAGTCAGGATCGACATAACCGAAAGTACCTCGGATTTCTGAGCTAACATGGGATTCGTTAAGATTCATTAACTTGGACAATCCAAAGTCTGACAGCTTGGACTCGAAGTTTGTCCCAAGGAGAATGTTGGTTGGCTGTGAAAAGTTACAATTTCAAATGAAGACATTCTTTATGTTTGTGTTACAAGGTTCGGATTTGAAGCAAACCTTGATGTCCCGGTGAACAATAGTTCCTTCAGGAAACGTATGAAGATACATCAGTCCACGAGCACTGCCGATTGCAATCTCAAGTCTTTGAATCCATGAGAGAGCTTTATCTTTCCCTGCTTTTTCGTTTTTTTTCATAAATTGAAACTTTTGGTTAAGTAACGGTGAAATGTCTGTCAAAAAATCGAAGCTAAATCCAGCGAATGCATACCGTAGAGCCAGTCAGACAGGTTCCCATTAGAACAAAGTTCATAAATAAGGTAAGATTCACTTCCATTTTCACAGTATCCTAACAAAGCCACCAAGTTAGGGTGTCTCACATGCAGTAAGCTTCTCATTTCTCTGAGAAATGTATCATCAGCACATCCATCATCTGTCATTTGCTTTATTGCAACATGCTGATTATTCGACAGTATTCCTCTGTACACCTTTCCTAGTATCAAGACAATGCGCGAGAGTAAGAACACAGACAAACACTCGTATGTAGTATATATATGCTTTTGAACCTGATGTTCCTTCACCGATCAAGTTTGACTCGATTAGATTGTTTGTGGCAGCACGAACTTCCTCGATTGAAACTCTCATAGTCGCGGACTCCATCAACAGTGCAGATAATGCAGGCCTCCAAGCTGAAACTTCAACACAAAACTCACGAATATTTGACCCCTCAAGTTAATTCATGTCATTTGAATTATGAAGTATAGCAACATACGTACCATCTCTACGAACTGGCATTATCTGCTCCATCTTTCGTCTTCGCAACAATGTCAACAGGGAAACTAATACTACTGTCACGAGCCCCACAACGCCGCCTATAAGAATCCACAAACCTGTTTATAAGCAACGAATTCAGAATTGCCCAACAAAAGGCCAACATATCAAAGTTTACACACAACAAACACTTGGAGAATCACCTGTTCCCATTTTGTTTCCCTCTCTGTACTCAGTCAACTTGATCAAGATCTGCAAGGAAAATCTCTAATTCTTGTTTTTTTTTTTTTTTTAAAATTCTTTCTTTCTTGCCTTTGTTAACAGTCTGATCTAATGTGTAACTGATTCATACTTTCTTGATTTTGCAATAGAGAATGAAGGAAAAGGAAGAGATGTAAGACTTCCCACTTGAGAGTGATAGTAACTTGGTTACATAGTAAACATCAACAGACACACTAAATTGTAAAGACTAGTGACAAAAAGTAGTAGCCGGCATTGCAAGCCAAGGTTGAGTATATCTCCTCATTTTGTCTCCTTCATATTGGACATTTGAACTCCCGACACTTTGCAACTGTTGTGATCCTGAGGCACATCGAATATTACTTGCAAATATTCATGGAAATGTCGACCGACCTTCAACTCCGTTCCTATCATGAACCATTTAAATGAAATTCAATTTAAGAAAGTGTTAGATGGGTGAGATTAGACTATTTTATCGATTTTAATACACTTAATTTTCTGTTAGTTAGTAGATATTACAGATTTCGGGCTAAGCACGTGAATCTCGCCTAACCCCTCTTTTTCACCGATTAAATGCATTTTTTAATCGCGATAGAACCGAGATTACTACTCCCATCTTTATTTTTCAATTTTATCCCCACTATTTGCCATTTTTTTTAGGTACTATTTCTTTCTGTCTAAAATTTTTCTGTCGTGAATCTCCATTATAAATTTTTCTGGTGAGATTCTTTATTCTCTACCCTTTAGAGAATCCTCCATTATAAGATTTTTTTTTGGTGATATTCTTTGCTCTAAACAAATTGGTGTTATGATAAATTCTTTATTTTCTATTTTATAGTTGTTATGATTCTTGATTTTCTATTCCATAAATCAAGGTTTTCGATTGAATCATATATATATATATTTTAATTGAATAAAAATTATAGTTAAAGAAAAAGGACAAAAATGTAAAAATATGTTAAGAACACTTTAATCTATCGTATCAATCAGAAAATTACGCTTTTGTTACTAAGTTAGGTTCTAGCCAATCAACCGTAGATTGAGATAATCTACTCATACTTAATTTGAGTTAAAAAGCCCAAAATAAATTAACTTAAATTAAGTCAAAAAAAACTAATCTCACCTATCAAACACTACAAGATTAATTAAGACGAGTATATTAAACTTGCTATTTGATTGATTTATTCTACTAAAAATTTTCTATTGAACACACACTGCAATTAGAAAACACTCATCCTGTCGTTATACCTGCCCACACAACGGTCATTACACTTGCTTACACGACGAAAAAAAACAACCAAAGAATGACGGGCCGATTTCTCAGAAGATTGCGGGCGTCATGGAGCTTGGTGAAGGTCCCTTTCGTGGTGTTCTTGGTTCTTCATTTTTCTAGAATAGTTTAAGCTTAACCGCACGCCGAAATGAATTATTGATTGATATTTTGCAATTATACTTCTTGGCCTAACTACGCATCTCTTACAGAAACATTTTCCTAATTTTCTGTTGACACTATTTGTCATGCAAAGAAGGAATCACTTTCTGATTATGCTTCTAATCTTGCATATTTCTAACTGTTTTATTGCTTCAGACTTCAGTACTCAATACCAAGGATTCAAGAACCAAATCCGAATGAAAATTACAGTAAAATAGACTCAAGAACCAGAGATTCCACTACACCTATTGCCTTAACAAGTACCCTTCTTCTCCATTAGTACTGTTGATTCCCTTATGCTTATGTATCTCACTGATGAGCTCATTCAAAGCGTGCCACGACGAACCGCCCTCCGATACGGCTTTCCGAGCATCCTCCGCCACCTCCGCCGCCTTCTTCCTCAACTCCTTCCCCCTTTCACCCTCCATCAACTCCATCACAACACTCTTCAATCCCTCCCCACTAACAAATCCTTTCGCCGTTCCATCAACCGTCCGAACCCTCAATCCAACTCCAATCTCCTCCTCCACCATCCTCGCGTTAAGAAACTGCTCCGCCATCATCGGCCACCCCAAAATCGGAACCGCGGCGCATATTCCCTCCAAAACCGAGTTCCACCCACAATGGCTGAGAAAGCCCTGTACACTAGGATGCATGAGAATCTCCCTCTGATCAACCCATTCATTCACTATCATCCCTCTGTCCCTCACATTCTCTTCAAATCCATCACCTAGTTCTCCTTTTCCATCCCTCAACACCCACAAGAAACTCGCCTTCGCCGCCTCCAACCCGACGGCTATTTCGCGTAACTGTCCCGGCGCTACCTTCGCCTGAGACCCGAACGCTACATACATCACGGGCCAACCCTGCACCCGCTTCTGATCAAGCCATTGAATCCACACAGGCTTTTCCCCTGTCTCTTCTTCCAATTCCCGTGGTTGTAGTTCTTCTGCTAGACAGAGTGGTCCTACATTCCATGCTTTGGGAGCACAGTTTCGATCCCAATAGTCAGCAAAAGGCTTCTCGAGCTCGTAGAAGGAGTTCACCAGCATACCGTAGCTATTCCCCAATGCTGCCGCCATCTCCATGATGAAATCCAAATGAGGCCCGCGAGGATCACGCTTGTCGAACGGATCATCGAAGTCGTTCCTCGTGATCTTGATCCTAGGAAAGCTCGGGACAGGAACCGGCTCGTCCCCGGACTCGTGCAGCGAAAGCGAGCCGTCCATGGCGGCGTCGAGGCTGACAGTCATGGCGTAGTGGCTCATGCCGTAGAAGGCGAGCCTCGGGATACCGAACCGCGACGAGGACTGCACTGTCCAGGGGAGGAAACCGTCTGATATGATGCATGAAACAGGGGAATTGATGTGGATGTTATGCAGAGTGGCTTCGAATGAGGCCTGCATTTGTTTGATTCCATTGACGAAGGGGATGAAGAGGGACATGGATGGGAGCTTGTCGGTGTTTTCGACTCCGGGAGGGACACCGGAGATGTTTTCCGGGAAGGGAAGGTCGATGACGGAAACATCGGTTTCTCGAAAGGAGCTAGAGATGAAGGCGTGGTTCGCCGGAGTGGTTAAGACGGTGATACGGACGTCGCGGCGGCGGAGGAGGCGGCCGAGGTGGAGGAGGGGGATTGTGTGGCCTTTGGACATGAAAGGAAACAGAACTATGTGAGACATTTTCTCGTTCTTGTCACAAAATAGACGTAGATAGAGAAGAGGCGTATGTGTGGAGAAGGATATGAAGTTGAACTGATAGGAGTCGTGTTTGGACCGTTGGTGTAATTATCAGAAAAGGTGACAATGAAGTTTTTGGAGTTACAGTCGTCTTGGCTCTTCTAGTAGCCTTGTGAATCAATCATTCTGAACTGAGAATAAAAGGAATTTATAGTTGATGATGGAAAATTATATGAGGTTGTTTTGGTATAATACATTTTGCCCTTTGAATTCGGCAACGTAAATATAATAATGCGCGGTGAAGTAGTGACCACGTTCACTAAATTATGGGGTAATTCTAGCTCGAGCCTGGCTCGGCCAAACCGGTGTAACGAGGGGGCGAGTGTTTTACACTTGCCGTGTGGTTGGTGGAAAGTTTGGGGAGAGTGACCAATCAAATGGCAAATGTATTTTAATTGGTTGGGTCCGGTCAAGCCGGGTCTGGGCTAGAATTTTCCCTAAATTAAGATATTTTCTATACCTCTTGTAATTATACTATCTACCCTTTTAAGTTTAAAATTATATATCAACCTATTCCGATAGGATTTTTCACGATTTTTTTTTTAATTGATTATATTTTACAATTAATTGGTCCATCACCACTAATTGAGGGGAAAAAAAGTAATTATGAATATCAATTTACAAACGAATCATGTGTTGATTCTCCAAAAATTTCGTAAACTATGTGTTTATCACTTGAAAATGATGTGTGAGTTGTTATGAGGAATTAATTAGTGGTGCGATATAATCAATTCAAGAATGATTTTACAAAAAATCCAATCAAAATGGGTTCATTTGTAATTTTTCAAACTTGAAAGGATAGATTGTGTTATATTTTTCATCTAAAGAGGTATGAGTTGTAATTATTCAATCTCGTAGGGGTATAGATATAAACAACCCTTAAATTAAATAATTAATCATTCATTGCTTATTCAACTTGAAACATGGCACCTATGTTGCATGGACAAGGACACGGCGACACGGACACGACACGACACGGATACGGCGACATGGATTTTTCAAAAATTTTAGGACACGACACGACTATATTATATACAAATAAATATTTCATAAATATAATAATTTAGATTCATATTTCATGGTCATTCAAATTTAATTTCAAATCCAAATAAAATACATTCATATTTCAAAGTCATTCAAATTAAACATTCCAGGTTATTTATATTCTTAAAAAAATAAAATAAAAAACTAAATTACGTTCAAATAATACAAAATAAAATAAAGTTTGGTGTATAGGTCCCTCTCTCTCTCTCTCTCTCTCTCTCTCTCTCAGCCGGCCTTATGCCTTTTCAGAAATTTGCAGGAAAGTTCCTTTTCCCCTTTGATTACCTGCGTGAATAAATTCAGGAGCTGGTGTCGGACACGGCATAAGGCCGTGTACGACACCGTGTCACTTTTTTTTTTTTTTTTTTTTTTTTAATTCCGACACGGATCGGGTGTGTCGGACACGTGTCGGAGGCGTGTCGGAGTCGTGTCCGTGTCCGACATGTGTCCGACACTGTACGGGGTCAAATTTTGAAGTGTCCGTACATTAGAGCATGGCACCTTCGGAGAATTTCTTGTATGCACAGGTGTGGATCCCGTGCATACATTCCTATTTTTTTATTCAAAAAATTAATTAAACAATAAAAAATTTAAAAATAAATAAAAAATATTTTTTTCCCATTTTTTTAACGTGGATTATATGCATTGGGAACCATACCCTATGCAATTTCGTGTACCTTTGTGTGACTTTTAATTGAAAGGAGCCGCAGTTTTAATTATTTATTATTATTAAATAGAGCACAAATTATATCAAAGTAAAACATACGTAAAATTTTTCGAATGTGTCTCGCAATCAATCAAAAATGTCTGACTTAAGGTTAAACAATGGAGCAGGTACCACATCACAAGAAATAGGGTTAATTTTTTTTCCACTTCAACTTTTGGAAAATTTTATAGTTAACATCCAATTTTTGAGATTTTATATTTTAGTACTTAATTTTTAAATTTTTTTTTGACGGAGGGCCAAACCGGCCAGATCAAGCAACATCAACAGAAACAGCGTCCAAAACAAATAAAGGGAAATCAGAAGAGCCAACGCAGGCATAAGCCGCATTACGAGCAAGCGTGTGGGCTACAACATTAGCACCACGACGACAAAAAGAGAAACGGACATCATCAAAACAAGAACAGGTGAACTTGATGTCCTCGAGGATATTACCAATGTACGAGAGGTCTTCTCCACCTCCCCGAAGGCCATTAATCACATTCAAACAGTCACCTTCAATGATCACCTTCTTCCACCCAAAGTCTCGGCCTAGGCGAGCTGCTGAGAGAGCAGCGCTAACTTCCGCAACCAGCGAGTCGGAAGTGTTCCTTCTCCTATCAGTTTCCCAGCCGACCACATTACCCTCAAAATCCCGCGCAACAACACCAATACCAATCGCCGAGGAGCTCGTGAAAACGGCACCATCGAAGTTGATCTTAATCCAGTCCCTCCCCAGTTTCTTCCAACGAGTGGTAGTGTCTGGCGAATTCGCCGCAGTCCCCTCATCATCTATTGCCTGAACCATCCCTAAGTTCCGAAGTGCAAGCGACACAACATCGTGAGGTTGCCAAGTATCATTTTCGATTCGTTTCTGATTACGCACAAACCAAATGGACCACATAAGCACCAGTGCTTTCTCGCACTCAAGAGGATCGAGCTCCTTAATGAGGCCAAGGAGGCCATCGCTAAACTGTTGAGGAAGACGCTGGATGATACGCCAGGGAAGGTTAGAAAGCGCCCACGCTTGTCTCACGAAAGGACACAAAAAGAGAGCGTGAGACAAGTCTTCGTCCTTGTTTCCATAATGAACACAGGTAACATCGAACACACAATGTCGCCGGGCCAGATTTGCACCTGTAGGGAGGATGTTGTGATTACATCTCCAAATAAAGTTCTTGACTTTAGCCTGGACTCGCAGCCCCCAGAGTTCATGCCAACTGCCGTGGTTAGAGGAAGCGGCCGAAGAATCATTGTCACGGTTCGCAATATCCACTGCGAGCTTATGCGCACTCCTTACCGAGAAGCAACCATTCTTGGTGAAGTGCCATATCAGAGCATCGTCTCTAGAAGTGCTACCAAGTGGAATACTTAGGATCAAATCGGCGTCCCGAGAGTGAAACGCATTCCTAACTAACACTTCATCCCATTCAACAAGACTAGGTTTGAACAAGTCCGAAACCCACTCTGGAGCAATACTAGTATCCTGACGAAACCGTGGCCGGAAATCTGGGCCCTGGGGAAGCCACCGATCACGCCAGACGTGAACAGAACGCCCATCTCCAATCCGCCATCTAGTACCTGTTGGGATTAATGCCCTGAAAATCCAATTATATTGTAAATATTTTGGATTAATAAAACTAAAATTAAAGCAAGTTATGAGTATTTTACGAATTTAATAATTAATGACGTGTGATGGTATTTTTATATGAAATGTGTTTCATAGGAAAAGACTTTAAATACCAAAATTCACGTGTCATTAAAGTTCTAGTCAGTATGATAAGAAATTGTTCTTATCAAGACTATAATGTGTTATATAAGATGATTAGTCTTTCGTCATAGGGAAATGGAGTTTCCAATTATAACACATTGATGATTTTAAATGAGATTGGATACATCGAACTGGACCACTGAGATTGTTCATTTTATACTGCTATCTAAAATGAATAAAATCTCGGAAGCATAAGACTCTTAACCCTGATAGTGTTTCTACTTTAGGCATGTAGTGTTAATCACTGTGATGTACTCAAAAGTGAGGTCTCGGTAACGGGTGGCCAAAATACTTTGTACGTTCGGTGATTGCATGAAATGTGCTAGAGAGAAATATTGATCAAGGAATCTGTAGCCTTGCTGGAAGGTTTAAAGATATCCCTGAAATAGATTTGCAAAAAGTTCGAATTAAAACTTTAGCCAAAGTACTTCGTGTGTTCGTCACCGAAGTTGTATGTTGAATGTGTTTCACATACAGGGAATTTGAACCTAAGGCGAATCAAGAAATTTCAGATTGGAAGTGAAAAATAAATGATAGTAGTATTGATTTATTTTTCATGGATATCTGTACAGAGGAGTAAAATGCGAAATTATTCTAGATCGAGAAATTCGTGAATAATTTGATTAATTTTAGAGTTCAACAATATTTATTTAGTGGAATTAAATATTGTTAAACGGTAATCAATTATTGTCATGGGATGATAATAAATTGACCCGTTTGGAGCTAAGATTAATTAGTCCTGCAGGTCCCCCCGCAAGCCCCAACGAAGATCAAAGAGAAAATATTAAAACGAGAGAGAGAAATGATTTTTCAAAGTGTTTGAAAATAGCCAAGTAATTTATTTTGAGAAAATAAATTAAATTCCAAAGAGTTGGAAATGCCCAAAATTTTATTTTGGAGAAAATAAAATTTTTCAAAAAAAAAAAAATGATGACGTGGCAGAAGTGCTGACGTGGCAGTGATGTGTCATGCCATGTCAGCGGGTCAGCGCCAAGTGGCGCTGACTGGGCGCCAAATGGCACGCCGCGTGGACGGCCAGGATTGAGCCACGCCGCGGGGATCAGCGGTCCAGATCTCGTTGACTGAAAAGTCAACGGGTCGTAGAAGCGGGTCAGCAGATCGGGTCTTCGGATAGGGCCGGGTCACGGTTTGCCCGACCCGGACACGTGGACGAATAGGGATTTGCCACGTGTCAGCCGAGCCAGACCGCCTGAGCCGACCGGTTCATGGGCGAACCGGTCTGAACCGCCGGACAGCCGGTCGAACTGGCCACGCGACGATTCCACGTGCAGGCATGTGCCCCACGCGCGCCATGCGTATGCAGCCCTTCTGGCGGCGCGTGGGGGCGCATGCCAGGCCTGTTCGGCGCGTGCTTTTCACCGCTGCACTCCACGTGGCAAGGTCAGATTGGCCATCAGGCCTTGGAGGCTACGACAAAAATGCAAAAAATTCCGCGGGTATCCCATTTCCTTTGCTATAAATAGGGGTTGAAATGTTCATTTTAATAACAACAATTTCAGCCTTCATTTTCTCACTCTAAAGATCCGAGAGTCTCTCTCTCTAATTTAGTTAATTAATCCTTAATTAAGGATTAATTAATTACTTAATTAGGTGGTTATATAATTAATATATAATCCACTTAATTATTAGAAAATAGGGATTTTCAAGTTTTAGAAAAAAGGGTTTTTCTAAATAATATTTTCTCAAAGTATTTAGCGAAATACTGCCGGAGCCCACACTCCAATTTCTTAATCGGGGATATTGCGGGGAAGCTCTGCCGGTTTCACGAGAAGATATCGAGGTGCTGGAAAAGTGCCGTTGATAGCCATTTGTGCAGTACGGTAATACCGTTATGCTGCTCAAATTAATATTTGCAAATTGTGATTATATGTTAGATGATTTAAAATTATGTTATCAATGCCTGTATATATTAGAGTTATGTTACCCGATTTATTCCGCTGCTTTATTAAAATATTTTTGAAATATTTTGATAACGAGGTTATGGCGAAATTTTTGAAATATTCCGCTGTACCGTCACTCTGATTCGAGCCCACTGCAACCAACAACTGGTATCAGAGCGGGGCTCTGATTATATACTCGCATTGATAAAGCATAAGATGCATAATTTTAAATCTGATACTGTGCACCTAAATTCTGTCTAAGAAGGCTGGGTTTTAAGTGGGACCGTTGTGACCCCTCCAGTGTTTCTGGGAATTTGCGTGGAATGGTAATTTTCTGGGAATTGATTTCAATAATCTTCCTGGTTAATTGCCGAATCAGTAAATATGATTTAAATTATGTGATAATTTAAAACATATTTATTTAAGGGGCCATTAAAAATTTAAAGCTTGATAATTATGTGATAATTATTTGCAAGCATGCTTTTAATTTTAAAAATGGCATGATAATATGTGATATTGTTTCAATTATGCATGATTTATTTAATATGATTAGATAAATAATGTTTAATAGAGATTAAATACGATGCATAATTGGATTAATATTTTTTGGCTTAAATTAATAAAGAGTTATTAAAGCCTTAAAATATTATTAGGATTATTTAATAATCCTAGTGGGAGCTTATTAATTAGATTAATTACTTCCAAAATTAATAAGACGCCAAAAGTGATTATTTAATAATCAAAGATAATCCACAAATTTTATAAAATTCAAGTGGGAGCGAGATGAAAAGAGTTGGATTCTCACGACCTCCATTACCCGTCTATAGTATAGTGGATATATACTACTCCCTTCGGCGGGTATGTATTCGCGGTATACAAGATTAGACTTCTACGGATAGAATGAAATACGGGGAAAATCAGCTCGACCACGCCTCCGTGGAGTGTCTGATCTACTCGTACGAATTTCTAGGTAATGGTATACGCTTGACTAAGGAATGTATTAACCTCCATTCGGAGCTATGTTACATTCACTTAGAGGCCAAAGGTTAACGTGGTGGATTAACATAGTTTGGTAAGAGTTACCTAAATGGCATGTTAATTAAGATCAATTCTTGCTTTTCTAAGCAGTTTTCGACCTCGCTTCCGGGGAGTCAACTGCGGTTAGATAAGTCACCATTGCGTAAACCAAAAATGCTTACGTGGATTTCATTTATTGGTTAGACGCAAAAGATGTAAAATACAGAATCATAACTTGCACCTTTTAAAATATTTCAGTTTTAAAACAATGACGACCGCTAGCCCGCTTCAATCGATCCTAAAAGAAAATAGGCTTGAAGGGTCTAACTATGCTGACTGGAAAATGAATCTTGACATCGTGTTTGGTCACGAGAATCTAAAACAAGTGCTCACTGAACCTTGTCCGGGGGTACCGGAAACTACGGCCAATCAGGATATGAGAAATGCTTATGCCAATTGGATCAAGTCCAATGATTTGGCTCGGTCTTATATCCTGGCATCTGTCTCCAATGTTCTCAAGCATCAAATGCATGAGATGCCAACTGCTAGGAACATGATGGATCATCTCCATCAAATGTTTGGAGGACAGAATCGAGCCAAGAGGCTCGAATTGATGCGGAGGCTGTTAGTTACCAAGATGTCTGAGGGATCACCTGTTCAGGATCATGTTATGAACATGATGGCTTGCTTGAAAGAAATTGAAAGCCTTGGCGCTAAATTTGATGATCTCAGCAAACAGGATATGATCCTATGCTCTCTGCCAAAGTCGTTCGACACATTCAGGCAAAATTATTCTATGAACAAATTGGATTTTTCTCTGCCTGAATTGATGAACGAACTTAAAGTGGCGGAGGGAGTGATGAAAGCTAAGGGAACTATTCTCCTGGCTCAGGCATCGACTTCCACGGCTCCAAAGGCCAACAAGTGGAAAAAGGGAAAGGGAAAGATTCCCAATCCCAAGAAAAAGGTTCAGAAGAAGAAGGGTAAACCTAGCAAAGGAAAATGTTTCCACTGCGGTGAAAATGGGCACTGGAAGAGGAATTGTCCAAAATACTTAGCAAGTCTTCCTGCTAAGCCATCTGGACAAGGTATATTGATATCTTGTTTAATTGAATTATGTTTAGTTGGAAGTCCACCAGATTCCTGGTGTGTGGACTCGGGTTCAACTAATCATATCTGTAATTCGTTACAGGGGTTCAAGCTAACCAGAAAGCTTGAAGATGGCGAGATGCAGCTACTGTTCGGGGATAATACAAGTATATCTGTATTAGCAGTAGGGACTATAAATTTATATTTTGGTGATAGGGTTTTGGTACTGAAAGACACTTTGTACATACCGTGTGTTCGCAGAAATTTAATTTCTGTGAGTTGTTTAATAAATAATGGTTTCAGTGTTTGTTTTGAACAAAACTTTACCATTAAGTAGAATAAAAGGTTTATTTGCTCTGGTACGGTAAAAGATGGCCTTTTCTTGTTATACCCCGATAAAAACCCTAATTCCGAACTTAACACTACTATGCTTGACTTACCATCCAAGAGAAAAACTCCTATGCCTAACGAGGCTTACAAGTGGCATTTACGTCTTGGTCATATTAATCCAAATAGGATCCAAAGACTAATTTCAGATGAATTGTTGAGACCCTTGGACTTGACAGAACTACCAGTCTGTGAATTCTGCTTGGAAGGTAAAATGACCAAGAGATCTTTTAAATCTAAAGGTAATCGAGCCACATAATTGCTTGAGTTAATTCATACGGATGTGTGTGGTCCTATGAGTATTCAAGCAAGAGGAGGTTTTGAGTATTTCATCACTTTTACGGATGATTACTCCATATACGGATACGTTTATTTGATGAGATACAAGTCTGGATCTTTTGAAAAGTTCAAAGAATTCAAGGCTGAAGTTTAAAATCAAACTGGAAAACGTATCAAGGCACTTCGATCAGATCGTGGTGGTGAGTATCTGTCTACAGAGCTTCTAGAATTTCTCACTGCAAATGGGATTAGATCTCAATTATCTGCACCGGGTACACCCCAGCAGAACGGTGTTGCAGAAAGGAGAAATAGAACTCTGATGGAAATGGTAAGATCTATGATGAGTCATGCTACCCTACCAAGTTCGTTTTGGGGCTTTGCACTCGAAACGGCGGCACACATATTAAACCTTGTTCCATCCAAGTCAGTTCCTAAAACACCAATGGAACTGTGGCGAGGGCGAAAGCCCAGTGTCTCCTATCTTCGGATATGGGGAACCCCAGCTCATGTGTTAAGGAAGGATCCTGACAAGTTGGAATCAAGAACAGAGGTTTTCTTGTTCATAGGTTATCCTAAAGGAACAAGAGGTGGTATATTTTACGATCCGAGAGATCACAAAGTGTTTGTAAGCACTAATGCTAAATATCTCGAGGATGACTTTGTAAATGACCACAAAGGTAGAAGCAAAATTGTGTTAGAAGAAATGATAACATCAGATTCGGAATTCCAACAACCCATAGTAACTGAAAATGTGTTAGATACATATGATGTACCAGATACAACATATGATGTAGGGACGAGTACACAGCAGCCTCGTCGTAGTGAGAGGATTGTCAGGGCACCTGATAGATACCTAGGATTAACCCAAGTGGTTGAATCTGAAGTATCTGATCCTGTCACATATGATGAAGCTATAAAGGATATAGACGCTGACCGTTGGGTCAGAGCCATGGAATCTGAATTAGATTCAATGTATTCAAATAAAGTCTGGGAACTTGTAGAGGCGCCTGAGGGCATTAAACCTATTGGATGCAAATGGGTCTACAAGAGAAAAAGGGGAATAGATGGAAAGGTTGAGACCTTTAAAGCAAGGCTTGTGGCAAAGGGTTATACCCAGAAAGAAGGTATCGATTATGAGGAAACCTTCTCGCCTGTAGCAATGCTTAAGTCCATAAGAATTCTCCTATCCATTGCTGCTCATTTTGATTATGAGATTTGACAAATGGATGTAAAGACTGCCTTCTTGAACGGGCACCTTCAGGAAGAGATATACATGGCTCAGCCTGAAGGCTTTATAGCCAGAAATCAGGAGCATATGGTATGCAAGCTTGATAGATTTATTTATGGTCTTAAGCAAGCGTCTAGGTCATGGAACATCAGATTTAATGAGGCAATTAAATCCTTTGGATTTATGCAATTGCCTGATGAACCATGTGTGTACAAGAGACATCATGATAGTGTTGTAACATTTTTAGTTTTATACGTTGACGACATTCTGCTCATTGGGAATGACACGGGAATATTGTCAGCAGTTAAGATTTGGTTGTCAAACCAGTTTGACATGAAAGACCTAGGTGAAGCCAGTTATATTCTAGGGATCAGACTTTATCGTGATCGTAAGAATAAAATGATTGGTCTATCACAGGCAGCATATATAGATAAGATATTGGCAAAATATAATATGGCGAATTCCAAGAAAGGTTCATTACCTTTCAGACATGGAGTTCATCTGTCTCGGGATCAGTGTCCCAAGAACCCAAAAGAGACAGAAGAAATGAAAGATGTTTCGTATGCCTCGGCAGTCGGAAGCCTCATGTATGCCATGTTATGTACAAGGCCAGATATCTGTTATGTTGTAGGTCTAGTCAGCAAATATCAGTCAAACCCTGGACCCCAACACTGGATAGCTGTAAAGCATATATTAAAGTACTTGAGAAGGACTCGGGATTATATGTTTGTCTATCGCAGTGATGAGCTCCTTCCTATAGGGTACACAGATTCGGATTTCCAATCTGATTTGGATTCTAGGCGTTCGACGTCTGGATATGTGTTTACTCTGGGAGGAGCAGCCGTTAGTTGGAGGAGTATTAAGCAATCTTGCATTGCTGACTCCACCATGGAAGCCGAATACGTGGCAGCTTCGGAAGCAGCCAAAGAAGCGTATTGGTTCCGGAATTTCCTAATGGATCTAGAAGTCGTCAAAGACGGACTTACGCCGATCACATTGTACTGTGACAATGCTGGAGCGGTGGCCAACTCCAAGGAACCTCGAAGTCATAAACGTGCAAAGCACATCGAGAGGAAGTTTCACATTATACGTGATTATGTGGAACGTGGAGAAGTGGCAGTGGTGAAAATTGGCTCAGTAAATAATCTAGCAGATCCTTTCACTAAGACTTTGGCGCAAAAGAGTTTTGACACTCATGTAGAAGGGATGGGTCTTAGATATGTAGCCAATTGGATTTAGGGCAAGTGGGAGATTGTTGGGATTAATGCCCTGAAAATCCAATTATATTGTAAATATTTTGGATTAATAACACTAAAATTAAAGCAAGTTATGAGTATTTTACGAATTTAATAATTAATGACGTGTGATGGTATTTTTATATGAAATGTGTTTCATAGGAAAAGACTTTAAATACCAAAATTCACGTGTCATTAAAGTTCTAGTCAGTATGATAAGAAATTATTCTTATCAAGACTATAATGTGTTATATAAGATGATTAGTCTTTCGTCATAGGGAAATGGAGTTTCCAATTATAACACATTGATGATTTTCAATGAGATTGGATACATCGAACTGGACCACTGAGATTGTTCATTTTATACTGCTATCTAAAATGAATAAAATCTCGGAAGCATTAGACTTTTAATCCTGATAGTGTTTCTACTTTAGGCATGTAGTGTTAATCACTGTGATGTACTCAAAAGTGAGGTCTCGGTAACGGGTGGCCAAAATACTTTGTA
Organism: Lantana camara; assembly: GCA_037501455.1. NCBI lineage: Eukaryota > Viridiplantae > Streptophyta > Magnoliopsida > Lamiales > Verbenaceae > Lantana > Lantana camara. The sequence goes on along the minus strand of CM074858.1, from coordinate 2,087,377 downwards.
CGTTCGGTGATTGCATGAAATGTGCTAGAGAGAAATATTGATCAAGGAATCTGTAGCCTTGCTGGAAGGTTTAAAGATATCCCTGAAATAGATTTGCAAAAAGTTCGAATTAAAACTTTGGCCAAAGTACTTCGTGTGTTCGTCACCGAAGTTGTATGTTGAATGTGTTTCACATACAGGGAATTTGAACCTAAGGCGAATCAAGAAATTTCAGATTGGAAGTGAAAAATAAATGATAGTAGTATTGATTTATTTTTCATGGATATCTGTACAGAGGAGTAAAATGCGAAATTATTCTAGATCGAGAAATTCGTGAATAATTTGATTAATTTTAGAGTTCAACAATATTTATTTAGTGGAATTAAATATTGTTAAACGGTAATCAATTATTGTCATGGGATGATAATAAATTGACCCGTTTGGAGCTAAGATTAATTAGTCTTGCAGGTCCCCCCGCAAGCCCCAACGAAGATCAAAGAGAAAATATTAAAACGAGATAGAGAAATGATTTTTCAAAGTGTTTGAAAATAACCAAGTAATTTATTTGAGAAAATAAATTAAATTCCAAAGAGTTGGAAATGCCCAAAATTTTATTTTGGAGAAAATAAAATTTTTCAAAAAAAAAAAATTTGATGACGTGGCAGAAGTGCTGACGTGTCACGCCACGTCAGCGGGTCGGCGCCACTGGGCGCCAAATGGCACGCCGCGTGGACGGCCAGGATTGAGCCACGCCGCGGGGATCAGTGGTCCAGATCACGTTGACTGAAAAGTCAACGGGTCGTAGAAGCGGGTCAGCGGGTCGGGTCTTCGGATAGGGTCGGGTCACGGTTTGCCCGACCCGGACACGTGGACGAATAGGGATTCGCCACGTGTCAGCCGAGCCAGACCGCCTGAGCCGACCGGTTCATGGGCGAACCGGTCTGAACCGCCGGACAGCCGGTTGGACCGGTCGAACCGGCCACGCGGCGATTCCACGTGCAGGCGTGTGCCTCACGCGCACCATGCGTATGCAGCCCTTCTGGCGGCGCGTGGGGGCACGTGCCAGGCCTGTTCGGCATGTGCTTTTCACTGCTGCACTCCTTGGGCTCTAAGCTTCCACGTGGCAAGGTCAGATTGGCCATCAGGCCTTGGAGGCTACGACAAAAATGCAAAAAATTCCGCGGGTATCCCATTTCCTTTGCTATAAATAGGGGTTGAAATGTTCATTTTACTAACAACAATTTCAGCCTTCATTTTCTCACTCTAAAGATCCGAGAGTCTCTCTCTCTAATTTAGTTAATTAATCCTTAATTAAGGATTAATTAATTACTTAATTAGGTGGTTATATAATTAATATATAATCCACTTAATTATTAGAAAATAGAAAAAAGGGTTTTTCTGAATAATATTTTCTCAAAGTATTTAGCGAAATACTGTCGGAGCCCACACTCCAATTTCTTAATCGGGGATATTGCGGGGAAGCTCTGCCGGTTTCACGAGAAGATATCGAGGTGCTGGAAAAGTGCCGTTGATAGTCATTTGTGCAGTACGGTAATGCCGTTATGCTGCTCAAATTAATATTTGCAAATTGTGATTATATGCTAGATGATTTAAAATTATGTTATCAATGCCTGTATATATTAGAGTTATGCTGCCCGATTTATTCCGCTGCTTTATTAAAATATTTTTGAAATATTTTGATAACGAGGTTATGGCGAAATTTTTGAAATATTCCGCTGTACCGTCACTCTGATTCGGGCCCACCGCAACCAACAGTACCCACAGCAAGCAAATATCTCGCCTTAAAGAGGCTTCTCCAAGTGAAGGAGGGGGATCGACCCAAAGAGGCGTTCTAGATATCCGAGTTGGGAAAATACTTAGCCTTAAGAATCCGACTGATGAGGCTATTTGGGTACCGCACTAATCTCCACACTTGTTTGGCCAGCATTGCTAAGTTGAAGAATCTGAATTGGCGAAAGCCCATACCACCAACCTTCTTTCCCGTACATAATTTCTTCCAAGCAAGCCGATGAATCTTCTTATCGTTACCGTTATTCCACCAGAATTGGGAAATGGTGGAGTCTATCTCACTGACAAGACCGTCCGGGAGGAGGAAGCAATTCATCGCATAAGTGGGATAGCCTGAAGCACCGCTTTAATTAAGACTTCCTTGCCCACTTTGGAGAGGAACTTCTCAGAGAAACCCCTAACCCTCTTTTTAAATCTGTCAAGAACGCTTGCGAACACCTACTTCTTAGACCGACCCACAACCGAAGGTAACCCCAAGTAAAGATCAAGTTTAGGCACACACCTCACCCCCAAAGCAGCTGCCAAGTCACGCTGCTCAGCCTCACCCATATTCTTGCTGAAAACAATCGAGGACTTTTCAAAATTCATCGTTTGGCCAGAGAGTCTGCTGTAACGATCTAACACTCCTTTGATGCGAACAAGATCCTCCCTATTAGCTCGGCAAAGAGCAAGTGAGACATAATGGGGGCTCTCCGGCACACTTCAATGCCCCTGATCTGCCCGTTTCTCTCCTCCTCCTGTAAGAGCATCGAAAGGACTTCTGCACAAAGGAGAAATAGATAAGGGGAGAGGGGGTCACCTTGGCGAATCCCCCTCTCCGGGACCAGGGAACCGAACTCACAGCCATCAAGCAAAAAAGAAAATGAAACAGTGGTGACACAAGTCATAATGCGGGAAATGAACACAAGTGGAAAACCTAACCAGGCCAGAAGTCGTTCGAGGAACCGCCATTCGACCCGGTCAAAATCTTTGCTCATGTCGAGCTTCAGGTTAAAGAAACCCTTCTTTCTTGTATTCTTTCGCTTCAAGAAGTGATTAATCTCAAAGACTACTAAAGCATTATCAGTGATCAAGCAATTAGAGATAAAGGCAGATTGGCTAGGAGAGATCAAGGAATTAAGAATCGGTTTGATGCGGTTAGCTAGCACTTTAGAAGCAATCTTATAAATGACATTACATAAACTAATAGGCCTAAATTGAGTGATAACTTCAGGAGACTTGCATTTAGGAATTAAAACGATATGGGTAAAGTTCAATTTCTTGTCAAAGCTCCCACCATTCAGAAAATCAATGACACAAGCAACAACATTACGACCCACAATATCCCAATAATGCTGGAAAAAATACGGGGGGAGGCCGTCCGGGCCAGGGGATTTGAGAGGATACATGCTTTTGAGAGCACAGGTTGCCTCGTCGGGCGAGAAGGGAAGGAGAAGCTTACGTGCCATATCATCAGTGATTCGCTTAGGGACCACCCGAAGCCCATCATCAAGTTCGCTAACCGAGCAGCCATTAGAGGAGAAGATATTCCCGAAATAGTTCTCAATGATGCTGCGAATCCCCTCTTCAGAGTGATAAACAACCCCCGAGTCATCCCGGAGAGAAACTATGTGGTTAGTTTTCTCCCACTGCTTGGCCTTAGAATGGAAAAACTTCGTGTTGCGATCACCCTCTTTGAGCCATTGAGCTTTAGCTCGTTGTTTCCAGGCTATTTCTTCGTTTAAGAGCAGCAAACCCACTTTGTCATGAAGGAGTTTCATTTCAGTAAGTACTTCTGGGGTGACATCAAGCTCTTTCAAAGCTTTCAAACGATTCTCAAGATGCTCCAAGTCATCATCTTTATCGCCCTTAGCCTCAATTATTAAGAAAATGACACTTCATATTTTTTTATTGACAGGATTTGAAATCGGGCATTTACGTGCAACTTAAAGTTTCAAAGACCAGGTGCTAAAGTCCAAAACATCCCAAAGATCGGGCAAAAAAAATAAAATTAACTCGATAAAATATATGTATTCCCAAAAATTATGAGCAAACACAAGAATAATTCAAACGGGAAACGAAGAGAAAATAAAAACATATAGTTTTCATTTAAATGCAATGCCTTATGAAAGCCGAGCCGATGGGCTTGTTGTTGAGTTGGGCTTGATCACAACTCCAGCCCAATCATTAGTATTACATTAAATTACGGCCCAATAAGGAGAATAATTAGTAACACTCATCCCGCTAATTAACATTTAAATTTAATTAGGTACAATTATTCTCTTCGCCTGCAGCTCCTTTATGAGCTGATTCAATGTCCGCCACGAAGAACCACCTTCCTCCACCGCTTTCACGGTGGCGGCGCCGACCTCCGCCACCCTTTTCCTCACCTGCTTCCCTCCTTCTCCCTCCATCAACTCCTTCATCGCCTTCTCCAAACTACCCGAACTCACAAACCCATCACGCTTCTCAACCCTCAACCCCACCTTAATCTCCTCCGCCACCACCACCGCATTCAACGGCTGCTCCGCCGTTAACGGCCAACACAAAATCGGCACCTCCGCGCAGATACTCTCCATAACAGAGTTCCAACCACAATGGCTGAAGAACCCATGAACGCTCTCGTGCTCCAATATCTCCCTCTGATCAACCCATTCCCTCACCACAATCCCTCTACCTCTCACTCTACCTTCAAAATCATCATCCTCAAATCCATTTTTCCGCAAAACCCACAAAAAATTCACCAACGACTTCTCCAACCCTAGTTTGATTTCTCCAATCTGCGCCGCAGACATCTCCGCTTGAGATCCAAAAGCCACGTACAAAACTTTTTCCCCCTTTTCTTGCATCCGATCCAACCACTGGATCCATACAGGCTTTTCGTAGTTTCTTCGGGGCTCAAAGTTTCCACACAATGGGCCGATACAGAAAACATTAAGCCCGAATTCCTTTTTGCAGTAATCAACGTAGGCTGATTCAAGCTCGTAGAAGGTGTTCGCTAATATACCGTAGCTTCTTGAAGTTGCTACCACCTGTTCAATGACGAAATCATACCCTGGAAGTTTCTGAGGTTCAGGGTCGAAAAAAACTGGGTCAAAATGCTCTCTTTTCAGCTTAATCCATGGAAATTCAGCCATTTTCAGAACTTCACTTCCATTCGTGATAAGCCGACCGAAACGCGCGGCTCTTGAGAGAGCCATGGCGAAGCAATTCATTCCGTAAAAAACAAGCCTTGGAATACCGTATCTATTAGCCGAGTCTAATGTCCAGCCGAAGAAGCCGTCTGTAACCATGAAAGTTATGTCTGGAAGTGATTGCAGCGTTTGTTCGAAGTGTGGTTGCATCAGTTTTGTTCCGGCGGCGAAGCGGAACTAGACGGAGATATCGGGGAGCTTGTCGGTGCTCTCGACTCCGGCGGGCACGCCGCCGCCGATGTTTGGAGGGAAGGGAATGTCGATGATGGCGGCGGCGGTGTCGGAGAGGGATGCGGAGATGAAAGGGCGGTTGGCGGGGGTTGTGAGGAGTGTTACGGCGGCGCCACGGCGGAGGAGGAGGCGGGCTAAATGGATCATTGGTATGGTGTGGCCTTTTGACATGAAGGGGAATAGAAGGATGTGAGGAGAAGAATTCATCTTCTTTATTTAGTTGATTGTTGGGCGAATGACAATGGCTGCTGTGAATATATAGAAGGTGAGAAAGAAGGAAGAATATTAGGCTGTATTGTCGTCATAATCTACGATGTATGGATACTCGTATTCGATACTACTCAAGTGAAAAATTCAAAAAACAATCTATATTATCGTATCTATATCGTGTTGCGTCCGTATCACCATATCATATCCATGCATCATAATTCATATTATAGTAATGCCATTTGTTGTTGCATTTGAATATTACAAAGTGCAGTCATTGTGATGAAAAGATTCTAAACTTTATTGTAAAAGAAGTACAATATTCTTTTCTCTTTTATTATATTACTATTGACCAAATATAAAGTGGACGGTTTGATGTCTGAGGTAGTGGGATTACATTAATTTGTCATGTGTGTGGGACACTCGGATTTCAGAGTTCAGAAAGTAGAAGCAAATCATCAATGGGCCTCCAATTATATTGGACTTGATGCAAAAGTTCAGGCCGATAAAAAGCCTGAACATTAATCTCTTTGAGATAAAAAAAGCCTTGTAATTTGTGTGATTTTATCAATTTAGTTTTGCAGAGTGTTCTATATATACACACATACCCATCATTATATCAAAGAGATCTTGTTCTACTAGATGATCACACGAGACAAACATAAAGAGTCTTGATCTAGTGATGATTGACTGAATTACAAAAACAAACTTTACCTGATTCTTTAAGAGGAAGGGATTCGAAACCTACTGATCAAAAAAGCTCCTTATACAAAATTTTGCGACTCGAATCTAGTTAAACACTTGAACGTTTAAAATTTGATTAGTTAGCGTCAAACTGCTGAGCTATATAAAAAGATAGTTTACATTACAAAATGAAAGTTGAATAAACATAACAAACACATCAAAGTTTCACCCAGAATCAAACCTCACTGTGGTCTTCTTCTATCCTGGGAAATGTGAATTTGAACCTCAGCGTAGTCTTCTTCTGCCCTGGAAATCTAAATATCAATCCCAATTTGATCAGCACCTGCCCTACAAATGGGGCAAACAGGGATCCTCACAAGCCACAAATCCACACATTCTGCATGGAAACTGTGATTGCAAGAAGGCAAAAGCCTGCATTTTTCGCCTGCCCGGAAATTCTCCAGGCAAACAGCGCAATCCGGGGCAGGACTGCTCCCTTTCTCCGTCGCCTGGAAGTCGAAACAGGGCAGCTTCTCGATGTCGTCCCGCGACATACTCGTGCTCCCAAAACCTCCCCTCTCCACCATGTTAATTACACTAACATCCCCTCCCAAACCTCTTCTCAGAGTCCTCCCAACTATGCAGACATGGATCAGGACTAAAAACCCAATTCCAAGAAACAGCAAGATCGCCGAAATCACGATCGCCATCACTATGACCTGAGTCGCAACGCCGAAGACATGGCTGCCCATTTATGGCATTCATCCATATGTTGTAAGGAAGATCAACTATTTTCGGGAATGCATTATTTAAGAAAGGATCATATTTTAAAGACGATGATTGGTCTGAAGGGGATGAATGTAGAGAGTAGAGGAATTCGTGGTGATGTAAGAAGAATGTCTTTTGGGAAGGTTTTATGCAGATGGAGCTAAATCAATAGGCCCATTGGTGAACTAAATGTTAGAATTCTTTAGTGGGGTGGGAGCAGGCCAGTTCTGGTTCTATGGAGTGGGTAGATAGAGAACTAATCTTCTAAAAAGTCTAGTTTTAACTTTTAAGTAGGTTTTTAATTTTTAACCTATCTTTTAAGCAATTTAAATTTTAATGTGAAGGCGAGTAGGCAACGAGGAGTCAAGTTCATTTAATGTTCTTCTAAAAGTAAATCACTAGGAAAGTGACCTAGAAGGACATTGCTGACCCACATCATTATTTATGTGTCGATATTAGGCCATTAGCTGATACAACGTACAAACTCGGGAAAAAAAAGCAGCAGGAAAACATTGAGATTTATCGTGATTTATCCCCCCTTATAATTCTATCGGATCAGAGTGTGGAACATCTGGAGTGAGTGATTTCACCTTTTGAATGCAAGGAAAAAAGAGAAGCTATATTTACTTTGTTCTTTTTTTTCCCCCCTCATTTCCATTGGCTGTGTATTATTCTTTCAGATCTGTGTCACACATTTGACATTTGATCTTTTTCAAGAGTCAATAGTAAGTGCAATAGAACTACAAATTTAAATTTCATTAGAACCCAAAATCCAAACTAGTGTAGCAATCACACCAACATCTTCAAAAATCAGAGTTAACAACACTTTAGCATTGAATCTCTGCAAGAAGGGCCAGTTGTTGCATCAAATTACATGCAATTGCTGGATCATACAATACTTGAAAATAGGCAAAAATTTCACTGAGAGTAAGAAATGAATGGAGAAATGTCATTCAAATGGCAATTGGGGCAACATCTAGCAACAGACAGTAATTCAAATATTCTATATACTGTCGGATCTATAGCTCAACTATTTGCTTCAATCAGCTTACTGAACATCTCAAACTTCCTATACACGTATAAAATTGTCGATCCCAAGACGAGGAAAATGAAGAAAAGAATACCACTCACTAAATACGCATGTATGAAGCTAGAGATTATGCTATGAACCCAAAACGCCACCCTCCCGAGCAATATTGGTAACGCGAAGAACAGCTTGAGCACTCAAAGGTGAAAGCTTGGATTGGCAGAATTGTTTCCAAGTAATTATAACAGGCTCTTCAGATGCAGCAGTTTGCTCTGGGACATCATGTGCCTTTTCATATAAAGATTGCAACTGTAACAACAGAGTACGAGCTGCATCTCTGGACTCGGGAAGCTTGTCACTCAACTGTGAGGCGCCTATTTCGACCAGTTTGTCAATACCAAATGCTTTGATTCCATCCACGTCCTAGGAAAATGTAATTTTCATATAATTATAATGGAGGAAAAATGAAGAACAGAAGAAAGTAACACGTTTATGATCATATCATAGGTCAAATTAAGCTAACCAGTCGTGGCACACTTCTAGAGATGCAAAAGGATGCCTTTGCTCGGATTCGAGGATTCCTGTTCTTAATATAAGGTTGCAATTTGGGCAGCAACAGGAGAGGAGAAACAGAGCTGGTCATGGTCACTAAAGCACTTTCTGCTGCCTCGCATACAAATTTCTTGTCTTGGGAAGATTTGAGCAGAAGTTGTACAAGCTAAACAAGGAGTAGGAACATCAAGGTTGGGGAAATGGAAAGCGACAATTATCTCGGAAAATACAGAGGAAAGCAGAAGGTGGTTTGGAACATTACCAGTGGATCCAGTGAATCAATGATATCATCATTATATGCTTGGACAAGATCAGATGACGTCATGATTGCGGTCTTACAAAGAGCACTTCTTGGATTCTTAAGGGATTTCACTACTAAGGAGATCACATCACTCCTGTTAGTTAGAATAAAAGGTCATAAAATAGGAAATTCGTTTATGCAGCCGAGAACAATGGGATCAGACAATTAAAATCGAAGAGAAAATAAAATCCGCCACTTACAAAATTTCAAGAATCGCATCCTTGTGGTATATGGACAATCTACGGACATTGTTAAGTGCATCACATACTGCAACCCAGTCTTTGGATCCAAGTCCTGACATGAGTGTCTGGAAACAAGATTGTGAGAGATGAGCAAATGTTTATATGTTCATATCTGCACCAAGCATCATCACAAGAAACATAGTGAAAATATTTATCAAATGAACAGATATTACTACCTTCAGACAATGTTCCACGTTTTCCACGTCCTTCAAATCCTCAGATTCTATGTACTCAACTTCTGAACTTGTCCCCTCTACTCCAGAACTTTCTGTCCCTTCCTTCAGACTAGGAGCGTCAACGGTGGATGCCATTTTTTTCTTTTGTTTCTCTTCAATGTTGTCATCTGTGGTTTGAACCGCAGGCACAGTTAAGTTTCCATTACCAGAGCTCCCATTCGTCATATCCGATTCTGGTATTTTATTGACATCTATAGCTACATCAGACATTATGAATTATTATAGGCACCTGTAGGAAAAACAAGGTTAAACACATTGTTCAAAATACTTGAAAAACAATGTAAAAATATCAACAGACATGCAATTTTATGAGCTTGCTCAAGCCAAAATGATAATCAGTTAGAATTGAGTAATGCCGCTTCATAATAACCAATAACCAGTAGACTTCAATTTTATGCAATATGTGTCTTCCCATTCAGAAGCCTACACAACACTTCACCAACAGAAATTCTCAGTAGTCAGAAGGCGAAATTATAACAAAGAAACGCACTCCTTCATTCTGTAGCCAGACGAAATGAAATACTCTAAACACTGATTTATATCTCCCATCCCGATTTGATAATGAACAATGACTATCAATAATGCACTAGATCTAGCAAACTAAGTCAACTACTGGATTTAAATCACGAATGTAATCAATGTGGATGAAACCTACATCAGAACCCTAGTCCTCACCCATCCTACTAAAAAAGTACCAAAACAAATCACTTAAGCGCCGCCGCAGGTCACAGAACAAGCATACATAGAATCAAACAAACAAGCAACAAAGCCATTAATTGAAACTCACCATTCACAGAAATCAACACAAAACATCTCCGCAAAAATGACAATAACGATCCAGCACTAAAAACAAACTGAACACACACACACACCAACTAAATTCAAGTGCAGAGATCTTATGCATTCACACACAACTTCAAAACCTCACTCCCAACAGATCACTCCGAGCAGATTCACAGTTCAACAGCAACAAAATTTCACTTCAACAACAGCAAATGTGCAGAGCGAGAAAGAGAAATCACCACGAGAGATTGAGCGAAGCAATCAATCCACGGAAGCAGCAGCGTGATATTGGTGGAAGTATTAATTGCAGAACTTAGAGAATGCGAAAATGCGTGAGCCAATTAGCCAAAGCAACTCCAAACTGTAGAGTGTAGAGAGAGATAAAGAACACACATGTGAAGTATATATCGCAAATGTAACCGGACGGGCAGGCAAAAAATTGACGGCGTGTTTCGCTGCCCGAAATTTAGGCCGGCGTAATTTCACGAATTACAAGTGACCGACGGGCAGAGATTTGGATTCCGAATATACCCCTCGGTGTTTTATTTATTTATTTATCCACTTTTGTTTGGTCACCCTTTTAGTCTTAATTAATAATTTTAATTAGCAAAATTGAGAGATGAGGTGTTAAAACTTTTGAACTGACGCTTCAACATAGTAGACCAAATTTTGAAATTGATGTAGCATCGCTTTTTAATGCGACTGTTACAGTGTTATGCTATTTAGCAATGATTGTTGGCTAATTTGGTGTTTATTATTAGGAGGAGTTTAAGGAATAATCATTGCATATTAATTAGATGTTGGGTTGTAAATGTAAATTATAAATGAGTAGTTGGACTTTGTATTAGTCCAACGAGTGGTCTCGTATTTGAGTCCTTATAAATATAGCTATTAATATTATTAGTAAAAAGAGGTTAATATGTAAATGGTTTTGAGATGATTTTAATTCAAATAATTGAGATATATATAAAAAAATAATTAAATTATTGCGAATCGTAAATTGGGTCATGATTGTATTGGACTGTTATGGCCCATGGACCCAGAAATGCTTATCAGGCGATTGCCACAACCAGCGGCCCATGATCTAGATTATTGGGCTTTGATTGAATATTGTAGGTCTAATGATAATTTTTGGTTTTATAGTCCATTTTCATGGGTCGAACCGGGACGATCACTTAGGATGTAAAGTTCTCCTTACCAATGGTAGCTGCGTTCTCAGAAACTCGAATTCAAGACCTCTAATTAAACTAGTATAGCGCCGATCCGCTAAACAACATCCTTGGTGGTTCTTATGATAATCGAATAAATGGATAATCATATTCCAATTTATACCATATATTTACTTTGTACCAAAAAAAAAATAAAATACCATACTCCAATAATCATCCATGTATTTCACTAAGTACACATATAACCCATTGGACTAGTGGAATGTATAGTAAAATATAAAAAGTAAAACACAAGATTTGTAATAGAAAATTCAGTGTGATATAAGTATCATGACGTAATTCCACGCAACTCCATATAAATTCTTTCAAAAATTCTACATCTTGTTCCTCGGAAACTAACAGAAATATTTCCTTGTATTTCATGAAAATTAAAAAAAAAAAAATATATATATATATATTCTTTTTTAAGGTTGTGATTCAATTCCCGCAAATCAAAATTTTATTTTTATTTTTTTTGTATTTTATAATTGAAAGTATTATAAATGTGAGGTGGAGGTATGATTGATGGGGACAACAATATATATGGAAGTGGAACAACATATTTCATTGGGGTTGATAAATGGTAATGTTGGTGGTGGTACGTGACGTGGGTTAGAAACATAGAGACATATCACATGAAAATGTCTTGCCTTAGTTGACACTTATAGACTATAGTCTCACCACTTGAGACTTTCCATCAAAAGAAAAACCAAGTCGAGGTATGCATCATCCAAAATTGCTAACATGACTCGGACAACATATCTAAGACAGTCAACTTGCAATTGCAACATTTATACATTACATTATTTTTGATGGAGTTTCGTCTCATAAGACACGTGATCAGCCTCGCGATAAGTTATGAGTAGAAATTCGAAAGTTCGTGTACGAGCGAGCTCCATAAGAGTCCGTGAAAACCAAACAATTTTAGATTCAGAGGGCATTAAGGCTGACGTAGAATACAAGAAAGGAGTTTCTAAGATACGAAGGATAAGAACAAATGAGATAGAGTATATAGTCACATAATAATAATAATAGACTAAAACCTTAACAAGACTTTTAACTTATATAAAAGGACTTGAGTTCCGTTCAACAAGCGAGTTCTGTCAGATCTCTTGATGTTAAGAAAAGAGAAATACATAACACATATGAGAAAAAAAAAAAAGAAAGAAAGAAGGAAAGAAATAATTTTCTCCGGTGCTCTAGGAAATTCTTATCGGGAACGTGTGCTTGGGAGGCTGGCCACGTATTTTATGGGGTAAAACCCCTTCAATTTTTTATGTCGTATTACATCAAATATTCGTATAAAACATCATATTCGATACATGAATCACACACCATATTTGACACGTTTTATACAAAAATTTCCCGCAATGTGTCATATCCGTTTAACGTAAGCTTCAAATCTGAAATGCATCAAATTCGCTCGAAATAGCTTTTTTTGTTTTAAGAAAAAAAAACTCGAAATTAATCATCAATTAGTGGTATTTTGAGGAAAAGAATTGAAAAGGGGTTGTTTGTGATTTAAATCTTTGTTGTGATGCTGAAAGTTTGCCAACTCCACGTACAGTCCACTCTCAAATTAACTAAAGATGGATATGTATAAACAAAGCAGTGGATGCAAATAAAATGCATCAAATCGTATATGATCTTTCAATTTTCTTTACTTGTGGGTGGTGCATGCATCTTCCTTGATGTTGATGTTACTTGTATCTTCTTCATTAATCTTGGACACCTAAGCTGATCTTCATATTTAAATATGTTTATTTTCAACACACTATGGCGTTATATTTATTCGAAAAGGAAAAGAAGAAGAAAAAGAGAATATTGTCTTCATGAATTTATGGTATTGTTTCCGAATTCTAAAAGTCATTCATTTTTCTATTTATTTTTATTATTTAAATATAGTTTTTGTGAATTCTAAAAGCTAACGTTTATTTATTTATTAATTGTCGTTATTTAAAGCATTTCAATAATAATTTGAAAAAAAAAAAAAGTTTCTGCTTATTTTGCGTATAAATAAGTTGGATTTAAGGATCAATTTTTAATATAAAATCACATTTGTAAATAAATATAGAAGATTGCAAGGTCCAATAAAAGTGTTTTCCATAATTTTTATTTCTAAAAAACTCACAACTTTTTACAAAATTAGCTTTACTTGAAGTACTTTAGAAAAGTATAGCAATTCTTGCAAACAAAAGCAATTTTTTGAATTATTATAATCCCTATCGATGATGCAGGAATCTGAACTTCCTAAAATGCAACAACACTTTCAATATTTGTATGGAAAGGGAAAGACCATCACAGGTGTGAGAGCATCAGGAACTGAGTTTCCTTTTGAGCGTGGCTTCTTCCAGCTAGGATAACACCAAGAGTGCAAAATTCAGTGGTGATGCAACTGTGGTGAAGGTAGTATGAAGCTTGAGAAGATGAGGGAAAAATGGAGGAAAATGCCCAGCATAGTGAGTGCAGTATGTATTGTGGAAGATGACTTAGGAGAGAGTGCAGGTGTTCTCTCCTATTTATATGTTAGGGGTGAGGGTAGATTGGGTAATTTGACCGTGTGGTCCCAAACCTGTGTTGCCCTAACACGTGGCGGCCTGTGATGGCATGAGAGTGATGGCTTCTGAAAAGCAGGCGGCGTGCCAGGTACAAGGTGCACTCTGCAATGGTGTCAGAGGTTGTTGGCGAGGGCCATGTGTTGGGAAGGCTCAAGGGCAGTCTTACAGGAGTATGGACGCCCTACAAGGGAGAAGATCCTACGCGAGCGTTGGTGACGCTCGAAGGGCGCGCGAATGGGTCTCCCCCGGTAGATGATCCTTGAGCGTCAAATCTGTGAGCGTCAGAAAGCGGGTGCCCTCGTGTGGGTGCCTCCCTGGGAAGGGTGGCCCTGAGGACCGGGGTGTGAGCGTCAGGTCTGACAGTCCGAACCCTTTATTTGAACAGTTGACCGAGGCTCATGGGCCTGTATTAGCCAACAAGTGAGTAGGCTGGGTTGACCCGCGAGCCCATCAGTGCGAGCGTCCAGTTTTTAAGTCGGCTGATGGCGACACGTGGACGGCTCTGATACGAGCGTGATTTTATGTCTCATCATTTTGCCCCCCAAATTCTGTAGTATCGCTTGAGCGTACTGTAGAATTTAAGAGAAGCGAGCCCTGAATTTTTGAATATCCGAGGGTCAAGCTTCTGCAAGAGAAGTGTCTGCTTGGCTTCCGTAACGGGCACGTTTTGACATTGCCTTAAATGAAGTCATGTCCGCATTAAACGCGGAGTGGGAACGTGGTCGCGTGTACTCCGGGAGACGTGAGGCGGTTGCCAAAAGTGGTGGGCTTCCCCAGGCGGGAAACGATTACGATTTGAAATCTCAAACCCTAATCAATACAAATCCTCCCCTATAAATAGGGATTTGCAAGTTCTTGAAGATTGAGACAAAAAAAAAAAAAAAGAAGAAGAAAAAAAATATTATCGATAATTTTTGTAATTCATCCGATTATCTTTGTCATGGCTGTACAAGGAGAAGAGATTCATCCTGATTCATCGTTGAAGAAGAAAAACTGAATTCATCCCGATTCATCGTTGAAGAAGAGAGAGAAGTAGAGAAAAGAAAGATAGAGAAATAGAATTTGATATGGGTGAAAGTTTGAAATTTGAAATCATATAAAAGATTTTCGAGATAATATAGGAGGGAAAAATAAAAAAAACCACATCAGTAATAGAAAAAAAAAAAAAAAGGAAAAAGAAACTGAGGGTTACATCCCCAAAAAAAAGACTTGGGTGTCCCTTGGGACCTAATTGTCTCGGTTATTTAACTAAGAAAAGACTTGGATGTCCCTTTTTACAAAATGCCCCATTCCACTTTATTCCTTAATATTTTATATATAATTCTTAGTAATTTCCTCATTGCCAAGGGGTACGTAATTACTCAAGCAATTATACTATTTTTCCATCACTTGAGCTACTTACAGCTACAATTATTCATTAATTATATCCACTCCCATACATAGACTAACTACACAACAAAGCACAATAGAAAACATACTCCCCGTAGTACATATTTATTCCACACCGCTACCAAACTTGTACGCCAATCTAAATTTAAGACCAGATGCACCATCCGATCTGATGCTGGTGGTCCGCCACCGCGAACACGTCGGAAAAGTACCCACGGCCGTCGTCGCTGCCGTCGTCCTCCTCCGTGGCGTCCACCCCCGCCACACACTCCGGATAGTCATCGTTGTTCTGGAAGTACGAGTCCCCACTGTCGAGAAGCTGCGGGCACTCATCGTCCACCACCGCGCTCCCGTTGCTCCCCGTGCTCACGCGGTCTTCCACCTTCACGGGCGGCGGCAGCGCATCGGGGAGTGGATTGTCGGGGTTTCCGGCGGGTTCTCCGGCGGGCTCCTCGGGTTGAAACTTCCCCGTCAAGGAAAGGAGCTGCATGCATTCATAATAAGCCTTATTTAAGTTATGAAATAATTTAATCTTAATAAAGAGAACTTCCTCTTTTTTTTTTTTTTAAAATAAAGAGAACTTATTAGTGCTTAATTAGGAATATATAGAAGGCATATTTCTTCCTTTATTATAAAGAATAAATTTGGTGAGTTTGACATATATGTATTTATATAGCTAAGAACGAATCTTATTGGTGAGACATGGTCCTACAAGTTCCTATCATCCACAGGTGCTCATGGGACTAGGAAAATTGTTATATGAGTCGGGTGTAGGGCACTGTTCCCTACACCCGTCTCTAATATACAATTAAAAAAAAAAAAAATTTATTTTTTTATTTGTGTATTAGAGGCGGGTGTAGGGAACGGTGTCTACACCCGGCTCTTACAAGAATTTTCCCATGGGAATACGACTAAACTAATTATTAATTATCAAAAATTACCATTTTTTCTTTAAGAATTAATGTTAAATATACCTAATACATGGCCTTAAATCCTCCAAACAAACACTTGTCAATAAATAAATATATAAGAAAAATAGCCGCAGAAAATAAATTAAAAACAGATGACTTGTGATCTGGTTTGTTATTATTTATTGCCAGCTTGACATGCTTCATATGTCGACGATCTTTTTAAATTAATTATTCCATATTTTACATCAAACGTCAATATTTCCAACTTCCAAGTTATATAACTCCACAAGTATATTTGTCTTAGGAAAATAACACCTTACTGCTAAATATTATTATAAACATGAACCGCCACGGAGTCAGGATTTATTTGAACAAGGACGAACAAATTAATAAATAAAAATATCAAAATTTAAGAAGACAAAAAATAAGATATATTCTTTGCATAACAACCTATAATGAAACATATGATTTAACACAAAATCTAAGACAAAATGCACATAAAAATTAAAAGGTGATATATGAATTTTAATTTTTACCTCAGCTTTGAGCTTATCATTTTCCTTGAGAATGGAGTCGTAGTTGGAGAGGAGAGAATCGTATGAGGATTTGAGCTGATCGTAGTCCCTCTCCAGCTGCTTAGTCTTCCACCGCGCGCGGCGGTTCTGGAACCAAACCGCCACCTGCCGCGGCTGCAATCCCAGCTTCTTGGCCAGCTGGCTCTTGCGCTCCGGCTCGAGCTTGTTCTCCGCCTCGAAGCTCTTCTCCAGCAAGTGTACCTGATGCGTACAAACCCCCGAGTTTAAAGTTTCTTGTTCGAATTACAGTGATGAATAATTGAATGTTGAATATTGTTGACAGTCACAACATGATCAGGATTGTGAGGAATTCGATTCTGATGTCGCTTGGATAGAATATATGCTGTTGAAATGAAAAGTTTTCTCACTTCTCCTTTAATCTCAAAAGGAATTCTTTAGAGGATCTCAGTTTTTGCAGAGTAAAATATATGTAAATATTACAGTCGACGACGGACCTGATCCGGCGTGAGGCGGCGCTTCTTTTCCGGCGACTGCTCGTCAAAATACTCCTCATCGTACAGCTCCTCCGGCGCGCTGAAAAAAGGTCGCCTCTTCGAGGTTTCCTCCATGTTCATCATCGATCTTCCTCCTAACATATTTCATACACCACAGATCAACCAAACATGAACTTTTTTTGATTAATTTCCATTTTCATCCGCAGATATTACAGCAAAAACCTAACGAAAATATGCAAAGTTTGAGTAC
The DNA here is from genome assembly GCA_037501455.1 of Lantana camara. Taxonomy (NCBI): domain Eukaryota; kingdom Viridiplantae; phylum Streptophyta; class Magnoliopsida; order Lamiales; family Verbenaceae; genus Lantana; species Lantana camara. The sequence goes on along the minus strand of CM074858.1, from coordinate 2,070,039 downwards.
CTCGAAAACCTGATTCGCCGTTCCCGAGAAACAACATGTTGGAGTGACAAGACGGATTGAAGAAAATACGGCCAGATTCCATCTCTTATCGCAGATCTCCGGCGACAAAACCGTCCAGTCGAGAACGTGTGTGAATATTTTATTAAGTTCGGAAACTCTAATACAGAGCTCTTTAGGTATGATCTCTACAAATATGGTGCTACAAACGGAGGAGATTTCTTATAAGAAAAAACTGGAAAGAGTCTATTAAAACAGCATGAGCTTGTGGCGGAAGAAGCTCGAGCACCACAGCAACCTCGCCGGAGTTTCCAACGGACAGATGCAAAATCCCATCACGGCGTTTCCCCAGCTCCAGATAATGATTTTCCGGCGCCGATGCACTGACTTTCCGCCGGAAGTCCAACCTCACACCGGCGGCGTACGGCGGCGGACGACGGCGTTTGGTAATTTAGGGCTGTTTTAGATGCCGCTTCTTAGGGTGATCCTCGCAGCTAAAGTTGATCGATGGGAGGCCGCGGGTATTTATATTGAAAAATTTTAGGCGAAATTACCGTTTTGCCCCAGGCCAACTTTGGAATATTGTGAGGTGGTGCAGCGTGATTGGCTGTGAGAAATTGTGATAGTGGTATGGGATGAGTTAATTGGGCGTGGCTAACGTGCGCCGGGGGTGCGTGGAATGGGCCTGTGGCCCACGATGGACTGTGGAATGTGGGATATAAAAAGGAGTCGCCATTCTCTCTGGTCGGGCCTTTGTCGGATACGTTCAATCCGCCATGCTGTATTTGACGGAAAATTCTATCCCGAGCCAAACTCGTGCAAATCAGAATGATGAGGGGACGAATCAATGGTAAATATAATACCCTTATTCTTTTAATTGGTTGGATCGATCAAATCGAGTCTGTGATAAAAAATTTCCATTTCCATGATTATACTTTGTAGTCGATAAATAGCAACCGACTCATAGTCGGACGCTATATATACTGATCTAACTAGAAATATTTTATTGAGTTTCTGAATATCCCGTTATTGATAATAGAAAGAATTTTATATTTTAATAATCCGTATCGATTCGTGTAAACCTAGTTGTGGATTGTAAAGGCGAGTGAGTGCATGCTACTATTCATAAAATGGTGTAAATTGTAATAAACAGCACTAGCAGAGTTGCCGGAGAGCCACACAGAGAGGGGCCCGAAGAATCAATCTTTGTTTTGGTGTGTGTAAAATGGGGAATGGTGGTAAACTATCCTCTGTGGAATAAATTTGGTAACCTAACACAAGTAACAATAGTTGGTATATCAAAAAAAAAAAGAAATGCAACTGAACGCGTCGCCGTATATTAGTAGACCGTTAAGATAACGAAAAATGAACCATGACTTAGAATAAATCGTTTAAGAGATTGTCCAGTGTGCAAGAGCATCAACATATAAAACATTCTCACTTCTCAATATATGAACGAGTCTGTTTTTTCAGAACAAGTTTAAAGTTAAAAATTACGAGTCGAGATGACATTCCTCAAAGAATGATCCTACACCTAAACTCCTTCCCTAAAGATAATAATAGACGGAACAGTGAAGGGGAACGTTTAGAGTCATTACATTCCTTCCTCGTCCTCGGTGGCAAGCATTAAGCCTGACCACCCAACCCCATTCTTATGATTTTTGCCTCCCGTACCTAATTAAATTTATTAAAGGAGCTGATTTTCGAGAACTTAAAATGCGAAAAATGCTAAAGTTTGGTCCTCTATACGAGGTTTGGAATGGCAAGACTCAGTCGAATTCTTCAAAAAGAGGACAATTTGATCGTAGCATTGCAACAAAGCATGAAGCTTGGCCCCTCTTTTCTATTACACTGACCGACACGAAAAGAAATAGTTATAGAGCTCAAACGCGCCTAATCGATATATATTGATAAGTTCTACTTCAATTATCTAAAAAAGAGAGAGGTGCAACTTCAAAAATTTCCTACTTTAATGATTCTACATAATCTGCTAAAAAAGATAAGTCCATGTGTGTAAATTGTAGTGCATTTCAATCAATAGAAGAGGATCATGAATCTAATCTCAAATGGCATCGACATGTGTAGTGCGGAGAAATATATTAGCATCTATTCTACGCACATGAACGTAAGAATCCAGTGGGATTAAACTATATCATAATAATAATAATAATAATAATAATAATTTCAAACCAAGAACAACATATTTCTCTTGATCTATTTTTCAATTAAAAATACATGCTACTATATGCTCCACCTTCCATGTGTTAGCCAGCTGTTGCCGTGGATTTGCATTTATAAGAATAATTTGTTTTTTATTCGATTTCTTTTTTCAAATTTAAGCAATTCAAATCGGATCCAACTACTGAAAATTGTTATCTTTTTCTTTATAATAATAGGTGCGTTTTCATGTATAAACACAGAGTCAAATCATCGAAACCTTTTGTTGCACCAATATTAGAAACTAATCACAAGCACACCATAATAAATAAGTTTAAAAGAAAATCATTCTATGCTCACTTTTCCTATATATATAAGTCTTACTCTCTAATGAATAGATACGGACATAACAACACGGCACAATACGATACGAATATAATTATATATATATATATATATTTTAAAAATTTTATATAAAAAGTGTCGGACATAACGTCCTACACAAAATCTGACACGATATATCAAAATAATGTTTTTAAAGATGTATGTGCATCAAAGGTCTTAGTGTATTTTAATGCAAATTATTCCTTTAACAATACCAAACCCACAAGTTCTTATCGAACGTAATTTAAAATTAGACCTAAATCACTAAAAAAAAACCGTTAGTTATACTTGAAGCTTTTGATTTACATATAACGAAAATTTATCTTTTTAATTTTTTTAATAGGGTCATCATGGTAGAAAGTAAACTATAAAAGATTGAAAGAAATTTTTGTTGAACTTTTAAGTGTTTTTATTTATTCAAATAAAAGTTTTGGCAATCATCCTAAGCGAAGAATCTTCTTTAATATAAGCCATGGGCAGGGGTTTAAAAAGATTTTAATTTTATTAATCTTCCGCAATTCTCATCTATAAAGCATCCTTCATAAAGGATTAATGGAATCAAGGGGACAGCCCATCATTGTTCTTTAGCTGTACTTCTTTGTCTGAGATAATAATGGTAAAATAATCTTTCATTATAATACATTGTTTTAAGGAAAGATGGTAACACATTCAAATATTTATGGCAATTTAATTATTGTTTGCTTGATTTAGAAATTACGATGATTTCCAAATTTTAGGAAAAAACAAAAATGTAATTCTTATAAAATCTAATTGTTCTAAATACGTTTAAGTAAATGATTATGGTGTTATGTTATCAGTCAAATCTATTGATAGAAAAGAAGGATCAAGTAGAGCCTTAAACTTAGATCTCCGTTTTATCCATCAATAATCAAGTATATTAGTGAACGGTTGAAACTAGAAAACAAAAATGTACGTGGTGTATATATATGGATAAAGTAGGAGATAAAACAGAAAAAATAACAGGAAATCTCATCCGAGTCTTAAAAGGGGTGGGAGTTGGGCACAATTAAGCAATCATTGGTGAATTAATGAACGTATTAAAAGAAAATTAAGTTAATTATCAAAACACTTTAGTCTTTAGTATAATTAGAGATGTAGTTTAGTAGTTGGAAGTTGTACCAGTTTGATCAGAGGTGTCATGTTCGAGTCTTTGAGTACGTTGCTACAATAAATATTTTGATGGTGGATATTTAATACTTAGTGACTTGACTCTTTCGAATTTTTTTACAACAATTCTATCGATTGATAAGGTAAATTTCAAAAAAATCGTACCAATTAACTGTTGAAACATGATCCCCGAAGAGTCGGCCTATAAAAAAAAAAAAAGTGGATCATGAAAAATGAAATTGAAGATGAGTCTTCTCTAACAAGTGGAAATGAATTAGATGTGAAATATATTGTCACGAAAGAGACCTCATTATGCACACTTGTGTGGTAAATATTCACCAAGTGATGAGAATATATTCTTGTTTTATATCTGGCTTGAATTCAACATTAAATAGATAAAAATCTAATGACATGCCAATGCCACTGTGTAATACACCACCGACCCCAATGTAATGGAGGCATATATTTCAAATAATTAATCCAAATTTTGATATATATATATATATATTAAAAATAAGCCAAAAAGCTAGAAAATGAGCTTTTTGAGTGATTGAATAAATCAGTCAAAGTGATCGACACCATTCTTCTTTATTAAAGAGAAGTTCCGATTATAAAGTCCGCTAATTACGTACTTGAATTATAGTTTATTAAATAGCATAAATTTTTTTTTCTTTTTAAAAGTTTATGAATAGGGAATTATTGTTAGTTTCTCTCAACAACTTTCATCCAGAGGCGGAGACAAGGGGGGGCATGGGGGGCCATCGCCCCCCCCCCCCTACTAAATTTTTTGAAAATTTTATTATTATACCTAAATTTTAATATTTTTATTAGTTTATCGCCCTTAATTTTTTAGTTTGCCCCCCCTACTTATACAAAATTATAATTCACCATTCATAATAATTAGGATATATTTTTAAATTAATTTAATTTTTTTATGAATTTGCTGTAATATCTTTTTTTCAAATCCAAATCTACTTTTTATTTCTTTTCCAATAAAAACCTTTTAATCTTCTTTTCGAATTCCAAAAAATCTTAACTCAATCCTTTTTATTCTCTCTCTACAAAAGAAGACGTTTTCTTTTCTCAACCCAATGTTTTCTATTCTATCTTCTTCTTCTTCTATTTATTCTATTTTTCTTCTTCTTGATGTAAAACCCTATATTTTTTTAATATTCAAAATCTACACTGGTCGGAAGAAGTAGAAGAAGAAAAAAGATTGCGGTCCAAGTTCAAATTACTTATCAAATAAAAGCCAAAAGAAAGGTAATTATTAATTTATATTTAATTTTAGTTTTTTCATAATGAATATATTATTTAGACAAAAATTATAATTTATTTGTTAATTGTAAATTAGTTCAACATTTTGAGGAAATATCATATCATAACTAAAAAATAATTGTATTTAATTTTAGATAATCTTGTGCTGCTATAATATATATATTGAGTTTTTGAGAAGTAGATTAATGATAAGTCTTTTAGTTCTTCAAGATATAGGATTTTCTAGTTATTTTATAATATTTTGTTATTTAACTTTGTTATTTTATTTTAAGTCATTTTAAATTGAGATTAATATTTTTCTTTTATTTTTTAAGTATTTTTTTAGTTTTTATATATAATATAAAAAGTGATTATTTTAAGTTTAAAATTTTAAGTTATACTTATTTTATTCATATACATCAAATAAAATAATATATATTTTATAATAAAATAATATTTATATTTTAAATTATATTATTTATATTTTTAATTTTTAATTCTCGTCCCCCCTATTCAAAATCCTGGCTCCGTCCCTGCCTTCATCAACATTCGAACCCAAATACATTTACCTTTAATAAGCTATTTGGTTATCTTCATATAGCATTAGAATCTTGTTACCGATTAACTCAACTAATTCGAGCTCATATATTACTATCACTTTTTTTTCATTATAACATCTAATAATATTCGAAGTTCCAACGGACAAAAAACGATATTAGTGGACGCATAAACGAATGCGCGTACAAGACGAAGTGACCTAGACAGAATTCTTTTTTGTTTTCAATTCCTTATTTGCTAAGGTAAGCTAAAGATATACAGTATGGGAAGTATCTTTTTGACTTGGAATTATAAAGAAAGAAAAGAAGATCGAAATAAAAATATGAAGTCCCTTTATGGCTATTGGGGTTTCCTCAACTTTTAGAGAAAGTTGATGAAGTTGTGGGGATGAAATGAGAGCCCAAAACTCCATGAAAGCAAAAGCACCTGAGAAGAGAACAATCTGCTTTATTGAGATAGGTACATTGGTGGGATTTACAAGAAGAGGGAAATTTACATGACTTAGTGCTTCTTCCTTTTCTAAGTTGTTCTTTTGGTAGTGGGGAGATGATACATACTGCGACTTCGCTGTTATTATGTCTGTTTCTGTTCTTTAGTCACTTTCTTGCCTGCAGCTGCTACCACTAGTCCATCGCCTCTAATTGGACTTGTGATGTTAACTCTTTTTTTGGTGGTGTTGTTCTCGGAGGGTTCGTTGATATTTCTAGTTTATCGATGTTTGTTTAGTTGTGTTGTCGTGTATTATCTGTTCTGGGAGTCTGGTTGATAAAGTCGAATGCGTAGTGTTCAAAGTCATACTATTGCCTTCTCGGGGAGGGGATGACCCTTAAATTTTGAATTTTTTTTTTTATTATCTATAAATTTTGAAAAAAAAAAATATTTTTGTCCCCTAGTTAAGGATTTTGGTTTCCCTAATTAAAAAAAAATTACAACTTTACCATTTTTAAAGATAATATTTTTTATATTATAAATTTTCGTCCTCTCGCTATAAATTATAATTCGGTATCCGGTCGTATTGACATGTTTCTGAGTGAGGTAAATTACATGTTGCATTGTGGTGTTTGTTATAGTGGTGTTTGTTATAAACAATTATAAGTAAAAACTCCATAAGTATATGTGAGGTACGTAAAAATATAAATGCCTGTTTATAATATGTCATAAATGTGCAATATCTGGTGTAGTTCATCAACTCAGAATTCAGCTGGGGTGGGGTGAATTGGAAAAGAATTCAGTTGGGCCGTTGGGGGATTGGTTACAAATTGGGCACTGGGCTTGGCCATGCATTTGAGATCATCTAAACTGTCGATGGGTCGGATTTTAATTCGAATCTGATCCAAATTTTAGTATATTCGTTCGATAAAAATATCCGATGGATTATATCCGATTATGAATATTCGTTATCCAAAATAAATGGAGCGAATATGGATTTAAGAAATCCGATCCGTTAAGAATCCGAATCCGATATTATATATAATATTTAATTAAATAAATTATTTAATAGTACATAATACTAAGTAAAATGATTAAAATTGAAATTTTCATATATTTATCACTTTAAACAATAATAAAATTTAAATTTTTACTCTAAAAATATATATATATTTTTCTTTTATTAATAAGTTTAAATTAACCTATTTAAAATAAATAAAAACAAAACTATCAAATAATCCATTAAATAACAATTATTTATTAAATATTATGTAATTATATTTATTTTTTTATATCAAATTTATAGTTTTAAAAAAATGAATTTTATTGATAATCGGGTCGGATCTGATCAGACTCGATTATGCATGGATTCAAAAATAATGAATCTGATCAGTTACCGGATTTAGATTAGGAATCTCTTGATCCGGTCCGAATCCGTTGACTAAAGAAAGAAAAGTTAGTAAACCTTAACACTTGGGTTTTATGGCCTTAAATTATGGGCCCTAATACAAACATAACTAGGCCATTACCAAAACAAAGTCCACAAATAGGCCCGATATCAGTAGGCTCAATTCAATTTTTCAGTTTTTATTATTATTATTATTATTTACACACGCATGAATTTGAACCACACCGGTTGGCAACTCAATGTTTCAATTAACTACTCATCTAAGGGACGTTATTATTTGCTCTAAATCAAGGCGGTTAGTGCTATACCTAAATTACCGACACCTCAAATAGTAAGATTACCTTTTTCATTAAATTATGTACATCTCATAAAGTATGATTAGTCTCTTAATGAATTCCGCCGTGTCCGACACCGTGTCCCAATTATATATATATATATTTTTTTCGGACACTCCTTCAGCCGTGTCCGTGTCCGACACGTGTCGGACACTGCACGGGCCATTTTTTAGGCGTGTCCGTGCTTTAGAGCTACGGAGACAAGAAAACAGGACTCCTTTTTTCATGGCAAAACGAATTAATCTTTCTATCTTACACGCCTTTCTTGTTGAAAGAAATCTTAAACATATGTTCAAAAACAACCCGTTTTGTGCTAGACCAAGTTTACCCGTTCGAAATTCACTGTTTAGAGGACTTGAATAAAGGCCAAAAATTATGAAATGTACATTAATTATTATATTTCTAAATTTTAAAATAATTAGTTGTTCCTCTTAACAAAAATAAAATAAAAAATTAAGTTGTTATTAATTGTGTACACAACTTTAACACAAAAGGTTAGTTAATTATGTTCTGGACTTCTAGTACGTGTCATCTCGCATGCATTGTCATTGTGACAAAGATTTTCACGTCCTCAAAAAGAGGTGGAAAAGGTTAATTCATGGTTATCATAAATAGTTTGGTCAAACAAATTTTGTTTGTACCTCATCTTGTGTCGGTAGGTAAAACTTTTAAGAAAAATTATATTTATCTAGGAAAAAATTTAAGAAAAAATAACTAATTAAATAATAAATACGAATTTATTGAATTCGATTGAGTTTGGATTATTTCGTGATCTACATTCAATAATCTATAGTTATTTACTTACCGTTTCACATAAAGTCAGAATTCATCAGGTCTCTTGTGAGATGAATGAACTTGTTAAAGGATAAAATCAACACAAATATCCAACAAAACAAGTAATGATATCCATATCTTAATACTTTTCAGTTGATAAAATTAATTTTTAATGACCCTAACTTTTCTCCTATAAAATAAAATGTATAAATAAGCGAGGTGTCTTACTCCAAAAAAGTAAATTTAAAAGCTCATATTCTATATGTTATAGTTTAGAAATTCAATAAATATATATAATTTTTCCATAAATTATAAAATACAATTATTTCGCTAGAACTAATTACGATATACAAAAAAAACAAACATATAACTTTCTAATGCTCACACGAAATTAAGTTATCAAGACATTCCTCCATATCAGTTATTAGATAAATAAATTTAATTACTTGAGAGATAATTAATTATATGACGAGGCTTTCGATTTCCTGTTCTAAAACTACACACGCCAAATGTATTAATATACGGGATTCTCGGATAAAATACTTAGATTTGTTCCATATCTCAGTTGATTCTGTCTTTTAATCTCAACCGTTAATCGGTGCACGAAACGTATATATACAAATAAAATAGGAAATGGTTGGATTACCAAATCACTGATAACTCGAATTAAGCTAATCTAATTCAAAGTAATCCGATATTATCTGAGAAGATGCGGATCGCTGTTAATTTCTGTTCAAGATAAGATACACACTATATAAACACACGGACACAGATGGAATGTGCATCAGATGTAACTGATTAAGCTCATTGGCAAGTTCGTAGTATCTCTCCAGTTTCTGCTCTCCTTTCTCTCGAGAAAGCCTTCAATCTCTTTCTCCTGAGGAAGCTAGCTTCGAAGTCGTCGTCTCGTTCCAAGCCTCGAAAATGCACGGACCAGAGCTTTCGCGCTTCATTGTTGGAGTTATTGGTCAGTTTTTGATTCGGTTTCTCGATGGGTGACATGCAATTAACTTGATGAATTTCTGAACGTTATCTGTGTGTAGTCACGGTTCGTTTCAGCTTTATGAGAGAATTTGTTGTTTGAATTCTTCTGTATTTTGATCTGCATACTCGATTTGTTGATCGTTGATCGGTTTTCGTCTGTGTTCTGAGTGTAAACGAGTGAAGTAGACTGTCGCGTTAGAGCGTGATTGTCTGTATTTCTGCTGTGTTTTTCTGAGAATCAGCTTCATGAGAGAAATTGTTGTTTGATTTCTTCTATATTTTGATCGTCATACTCGATTGTTGATCATCGGTTTTCCGTTTGTGTTCTGAGCATAAATGAGTGTAAGAGATTAAATGTCAGGGTTAGATCGTGATTTTATGCATTTCTGCTGTGTTTTTCTGAGAATCAGCTTCATGAGAGAAATTGTTGTTTGATTTCTTCTCTATTTTGATCGTCATACTCGATTGTTGATCATCGGTTTTCGTTTCTGTTCTGAGCATAAATGAGTGTGAGAGATTAAATGTCAGGGTTAGATCGTGATTTTATGCATTTCTGCTGTGTTTTTATATGAATATAGATGGATAGATCGATAGATAAGAACTGAATTGATACAAGTTTTGAAATTACACTCTCGCGGTTTACAAGTTTATGTAATTTAGATGATCGTGTTTTGTTGTTCTCTCTCATAACTGCAAACTGACGAAACGATCTGTTTCTGCAACGTTTTCTGTTACAGGGAATGTCGTCTCAGGCCTGATGTTTCTCGCTCCAGTGTAACTTTCTTCTCTCTCTCCATCTCTCTGTTTCTAGTCAACATCAGAGCTTTATGGATCAGAAAATAACGAAAAATTCTCGAATCCTCCATTCACTGACTCAGTCCAAACCGGAAAACGCATTTACATGTTTCATTATCACTCAAATTCTTTGGTATTATGTTTTCCAGTTTCATACATTATGACATACGATTAATTGCGATTGAATTTGCAGCCCAACATACTGGAGAATATGCAAGAAAAAGAGCACCGAGGGGTTCCACCCTTACCCGTACCTCGCCACCGTTATGAACTGTCTTTTCTGGATCTTCTATGGCTTACCCATTGTCCATCCTGACAGTACACTCGTCGTCACTATCAATTCTGCTGGTTTGGTCTTGCAATTGAGCTATCTGACCATCTTCTTCATCTTCAGTTCTAGCAAAAAATTCAGGGTACGCAATGCAATCGGTTAACTAATCAGGCGTATTATCTAAATTCTAAGCATTAGTATGTCGAATGTCAAGTTATATAATTCTTGAACGAATGCTCCAGGTGCACATATTCCTTATTCTTTTCGTTGAGGTTGTGTTCCTCGCGGCTATGGCGGCGATCACACTGCTCTGCTTCCACACACACACGAAGAGGTCCATGTTTGTTGGGCTTATTTGTGTAATTTTCGGGATTATTATGTACGGAGCCCCTCTCTCCGTCCTTGTGAGTGACTCACTGTACCTATACATGCTTTCCCTTCTTTTTTTTTTTTTGGCCTTTTTGTGCTTTTGAATGTACACTAATTGTTGTTGTCGAACTATGTCTTTCCGCAGAGGAAAGTTGTCAAGACTAAGAGTGCTGAATTCCTTCCAATCTGGCTCTGCTTCGCTGGTTTCGCAAATGGTATCATTTGGTTCTCTTATGCCAACCTCAAGGTTTTTGACCTCTACATTGCTGTAAGTCCCATCCTTCTTTCTTTTTCTTTTCCTTTCACACGAGTACATACCTAAGAATAATTACGAATAACCCCCTAAAATTCAATCTAATTAAGTACCTTGAGTTATATGTATGTAATTATCCCTGTTATACATGATTTGGGTAATCTAAATACAGATTTCACTCAATTTTAAGTGATTTTAAGCTCTAATTCAACACCCGCGACGTGAGTAATTTAATGTTATCTGTGTTGTAGATTCCAAATGGAATGGGAGCATTATTAGGTCTTGTTCAGCTACTTCTGTACGCATATTACACCTGCAAAGGATCCGCCAAGGATGATGTCAAGCCGGGTCAGGTGCAGCTCCAAAACAGGCCACAAGTCTGATTTTCTCTTCGACGAATTGTTTCGGCGCAATCAATCTTGGACCTCCGGCAGTAGTTTTTTTTTTTTTTTTTTTTCCTTTTTTGTTCGAACGCTATAGCAATGATATAGGATTAGTTGGAATATTTCTTCTGTCCATTTGAGCTTTTAGTATTTCTTTTATAAGAAATAAAATGAGTATTTTTTTTTGTATAAGAAATCAAATGAGTAGTTCCTTTAGAAGGTTTCATTCACTGCATATAGTTTTTGTGATCATATTTCCAGTATTTCTGCATGCGTACGGTTGAAAAGAAAATGATAGATTTCCATCATAGACGGGGATTTTTATAATTTACTAATTGCAGAAGTTATTACTTTTTAGGGGCTAATTTCCACCATATTTTTTAGTTATGGTTACAACTAAAAAGTATGGTGGAGATTAATTTCCAAAACGATAATATTGGATAACTAACGCTTCCTACATTATTTATATTATAGTCGCACGGGGTCGTGCTTTTCTTCGTAAATGGACAAAATTAGTGTGAAATTTTTTAAAATATTAGGTAAGGAAAACACTTGTTCTTAGTTAAATGTAAGATGGAAATTTTTGGCATTTAACCCAAGGAATTATGTAATGTAAATATATTCGTAATAATTAGATGCACGTATTCGTAATTATGTACAGAAGTAAGATTTGTTTCTCTATTTTTTCCCCCCTATGTTTTTACTATTCGTAATATACTAACATCTTTTATATCATATGAAAATGACCTTTTATATTAATATACTATTATAAATCTCGAATAAAAATGCAATACATAAGTGATTGAATTTAACTGAGTCAGGTTTAATTTAAAATTTTTAATTTAAAAAATTTCAAATCACAAACAAGTATAATAAATACTTCCTCTTTTTTCCTCGTTTTCATTGGTTTTGTCATTTGTGGAACTAGGCCCATTAGTAAATATTGTTTATATATATGATAGGAAAAAAGATTTTTTTTACCATCCGAACTTTGCTTCTTTTTGCAATTGACCATTCTAACAAATTTTCATTACAAACCACCATTCAATCTTTGCATTTGTAACATACCGTCATCTAAACTTTCTTTTTGGTGGTTTTGGTGAAAATACAACTGACGTGTATATTTTATAAACATGCCACGTGTCACACTAAAAAAAAGTTTAGATGATGGTATGTTATAAATGAAAAGATTGGATGGCGGTTTGCAATAAAAGTTTGTTGGGATGGTAAATTGCAAAAATGCGCAAAATTCGGATGACAAAAAATCTTTTACCCTATATAATATATAAAACTAAATGAAAATTTCTAACTCAAACTCAAATAAACCAGTTATAGTGACACCTATGTACGATAAGGGTAAAACAAGGAGTGCATGTATTACATAACGAGTGTAAAACACTAGTCTTCATTATATTAATTGATCGAATCTAATTAATTATAATAATATATATTACACAATAAGTATAAATCGCTCGTCTTATTTTATTAATTTGATCAAAACAGTTTTGAGTCAGAATAACCCAGGTCGCATGACTTTTAATTTCCAATAGCCTGATGCTAAACAATCTAAAGTCTTACTTCCCCGCCTATATATATATGCATGCTTACTCGATGCCTCTTCGTTCATACATACGCCTTACTTTCTCTTCTCCAATTGTTTTCTCTCTCTAGAGCTTTTTCTCTCGCTGTCTCTTCTTCTCTAGGAAACTTCGTGTTGCTGCGAAGATGCAAGGACAGAACCTCGCTCGATTTATCATTGGCATTCTTGGTTCGTGCTTTGTACTTAATTCTTACTTTTAACAGTTCTATGCTGAGATTGTTGCGTGCAGATTGTATTATGAATGTTGTTAGATAATCTAATTATTTTTTTCCTTTCGGCGAATGGCGTGATTTCAGCTTAATTTATTTTGTTTGAGAACAGACTAAGAGGCAAACCGATTTGATTTCTTCTGTTTGATTATATACACTGGTATTCAAGTCCCTGTCTCTGCGTATATCACCCTAGTTAGAGATTAGATCATGTTTTTATTAATCGATTTTGCTGTTTTTGTTGAATGATGCAAGTTTTTTGGTAACTGGAAATATGTACCACAGATTACAGAATCGTTATAACGAACCTGGAATTCCTGGATCCTCATATTTCTCCTTTCTGATTGATTTTTCTGCACTGTTTGCGGTAGTGCATGCGTGATTGTTTGTCCGCATTCAATTATGTGAAATTTTGTGGATTTAAGTTCAACTAATCGCTTGATTCCGTATTTGAATTTCTTTTGCAGGTAATGTGATCTCAGGCCTCCTGTTTCTCTCTCCTTCGTAATCCTTTGATCTCTCTCTTTAAGTATAGTCAGCGTCTTATATTTAGTTTCTAATCGTAGTTAGTTTCCACTTTCCATATGGACAAGACACCAAATTCTCAGCACTGATAAACAATTAAACAGAAGAACATATGGAATCCGTTGAGTGAATCTAGCTTAAGAAGAAGAAACTTGGACTGGTAAAAAACTCAGAATCAAAGGCGTGCGTACTGAAGAGTCGTTTGATTGACTTCAGAAGTTCACATTTTACTAAATTAATCAAAAACCTTATGCTTTCCTTCCTCAGTTTCTATCCATTATTCCAATTATATTCAGCATACGTTCACACCAATTCATTCTCTAAATTCAAATTTATTGACGAATTAATCCGATTCCGATGCAGGCCAACTTTCTGGAGGATATGCAAGAAGAAAAGCACTGGGGATTTCCACCCATACCCGTACATTGCCTCGGTGATGAGATGTTCGCTTTGGATTTTCTACGGGTTACTATGTGTTCATCCTGATAGCACACTTGTAATCACCATCAATTCTGCTGGCCTATTGTTGGAGTTGTGTTATCACACGGAAAGGAACAGAGTGATTGGTTTTGATTCTGAAATGGGTGAAATTCACGCTGTTTCAATTAATTTACTGCAACATATTATTTTCTTCTTAACTGTATCAGGGGATTATAGTCCTTTTTCTTTGGCCGAGGCTGCAGCGGTGGCTGCCATTGCGGTTTTCACGCTCTTCTTCTTTCACACACACGCTGAAAGGTCCATGGTCGTCGGGACACTCTGTTGTTTTTTTGGGAGTGTTATGGAAGCCTCCCCACTAACCATCCTTGTAAGTATCCATCAGTTATTTCTTCTTCTCTCTGTGTGTGTAGCTTCGTCTAATAATGTAACTCTGTTGATTGAACTCTTTCACAGAGAGAAGTTGTGAAAACAGAGAGTGCCGAATTCTTGCCGTTTTGGCTCTGCCTCGCTTGTTTCTGCAATGGGGTCGTCTGGTTCACTTATCCTAACCTGAAATCCTTTGATCCCTTCCTTGCTGTATGATAACATCAGAGATCTCGTATGAGAGATTTGGGGAAGAGAGAGGAACTGTGTAAACCGTAATTGTTTATTATCTGGAATACGCGTATGTACAGTTATATATACAAGCTAGCTTACCATAGATAAGCTTACACATGGCATGGGAGGTGTGACCTCAACCCAAAATAGTTTATATCGTTAAGTTGCTATAATTAGCTTAATACAGCTTAATCTAGCTCTAATACCCCCCCTCAAATGCGAGCGAGGATGTTGATCAAGCCAAGTTTGTCCAGATGTGTGTGAAAGGTAGTATTGCTCAGTGGCTTTGTAAATATATCAGCTGTCTGAGCAGATGTATGAAGTGGGAGAAGATGTATAATGCCTTTTTGTAATTTTTCGCGAACGACGTGGCAGTCTATCTCGATATGTTTGGTACGCTCATGGAATGTTGGGTTTGCGGCAATGTGAAGTGCGGACTTGTTATCGCAATAGATGATTTCCGGTTTTGTGTCTGCTACACACAGGTCCTTTAGGAGATACTTGATCCACTGGATCTCACAAGTAGTGGATGCTAAGGCCCTGTATTCAGCTTCTGAAGAGGATCTTGAGACAGTAGTTTGCTTTTTCGATTTCCAGCTTATCAAAGAATCACCAAGGAAGACACAAAATCCTGTAATACTCCTTCGTGAATCTTTGCAACCGGCCCAATCTGAGTCACTAAAAGCTTTGATGGATGAATTTTTTGTTGCTGGGAAGAACAAGCCTTGACTTGGAGCATTTTTGATGTAGCGAAGTACCCGTTGAGCAGCTTGATAATGTTGAACGGTTGGACAGGCAAGGTATTGGCTTAATTGTTGAACACTGAATGAGAGATCAGGTCTTGTTGTACAGAGGTACAATAATTTGCCAATGATCTTCCTGTATAGTGCAATGTCTTCAAACTTTTCTCTTTCTGCTGTGATGTGTATATTTGATTCCATTGGTGTTGTTGCTGGTTTGGCAGCCAAAAGACCTGTATCAGCTAATAGGTCCAAAGCATATTTCCTTTGATTCATGGAAATTCGTTTCTTGGATCTTGCTATCTCCAGACCTAAGAAGAACTTCAAGTGTCCCAAATCTTTAATTTTGAATGACTGATCCAGGAATGACTTCACTCTATCAATCTCATTTTGATTATTTCCTGCAAGAATTATATCATCAACATACACAAGTAAAGCTGTGAAAGAGGTGTTAGAAGACTTAATGAAGAGGCTGTAATCGGACAAGGACTGAGTGTAGCCTTGTGATATGAGGGAAGTAGATAGCTTGGAAAACCATTGTCTAGATGCCTGTTTTAGGCCATAGAGAGATTTTGTCAATTTACAGACTCGATTAGTGCCTGGAGTATTGAATCCTGGAGGAAGAGTCATATAGACTTCTTCATCAAGGTCTCCATGAAGAAAAGCGTTGTTAACATCTAATTGTTGTAATAACCAGTTATTTTGAGCAGCCAAAGCAAGTAGTAAACGGATTGTGGTGATTTTGGCAACGGGACTGAAAGTATCAAAGTAATCCAGACCCTCAGTTTGTGTATAACCCTTTGCTACGAGCCTTGCTTTGTATCTTTCTATACTACCGTCTGCTTTATGTTTGATTTTATATACCCATTTACAGCCTATAGGTCTCTTTCCAGGAGGTAGGTCTACAACTTCCCACGTCTTAGTGAGTTGTAAGGCTTCAATCTCCTTGTTCATAGCATCCTGCCATTCCTTATGTTTGATAGCTTGTTATTAGGTCTTAGGTTCAGTTTGAGTGGCTATATTCAGAATATAATGCTTATGTGCAGGTGCCAGATTATCATAGTTAAGTACAGAGGAGATGGGATAGGAGGGAGATACACCTGGAGTTGTAGCATCTGTGTTTATGAGATTGCAGTGGTAATCCTTCAAGTATTGAGGTGCAGTCCTTGTTCGTGGAGGTCTTGTTGTGGAGGCATCTGGAACTGGTGCAGCCGTGGTTATGGGATCTTGTGATTGAGTAATACCAGAATCCATGTGGTTTTCCACAGGAGCTGACACTGGAGATGCAGAAGAATCTAAAGCAAGAGGGTTAGAATCAACAGTATATGTAATGTCAGAGGTATTGAGAAGGGGAATGGAACACTGATCAGTTGTATGATGCGATGTAATGTATGGAAAAGTTTTTTCAATGAAGTGAACATTCCTGGAGACAAATATATCCATAGTATGCAGATCTTGCAAGATAAAACCTTTTGTACCCGGTTTATAGCCAAGAAATATGCATTTCCTAGATCTAGCATCAAACTTGGATCTTTTAGCAGTTAGTGTGGCAGCAAAAACAAGACAACCAAAGACTTTGATGTCAGAAAAGGATGGTAAGGAACCATAAAGCAATTGGAAAGGTGTCCTTTGCTGTAAAACAGGAGAAGGCAACCTATTTATTAAATAGACAGCATGAGTAATGCAATATGGCCACAAGTTATTTGGTATATTTGATTGAAACATAAGTGCACGTGCAACATTTAAAATGTGTTGGTGTTTTCTTTCAACAATGCCATTCTGCTGAGGTGTTTCAACACAGGAGGTCTGATGCAATATGCCTTTTGAACTGTAATACTCATTCATGAGAAACTCAGGGCCATTGTCTGATCTTACAACCTTTACCTTTGTGCTAAATTGAGTTTCAACTAAGGTAATAAAAGACTGAAGTTGCTGTCTGACCTCTGATTTCTGTTTGATAAGGGCCACCCAAGTAAACCTGGAAAAATCATCTACAATAGTAATGAAGTATCTATGCCCATTAATGGAAGGAGTGGAATATGGTCCCCATATATCCACATGAATAAGATCAAAAGCAGCAGTAGAAACAGTAGTGCTAGAGGTAAAAGGCAGTCTCTTTTGTTTGGCAAAATGACATATATCACATGTAAAACAATTGTCTTTACAAGTAATGGAAGAATCAACCGAATGTAAAGCTTTTATTACAGACTCTGAGGCATGTCCTAGTCTATAGTGCCATATATTTTCAGAACAAATTGAACGCACAGATACATGATTAACAGTAGAAGTCTTGGCATGAAAAGAACTAGATCCAAGCAACACATAGAGACCAGCATGCAGCCTAGCTGAACCAATCATCCTCAAACTCTTGGTATCCTGTATCACACAAAAATCTTTGTGAAAAATAAAGCAATGGCCAGTAGATTTAGTCAATTGTGGGACAGATAGTAAATTGAACTTGAAATGTGGAATATAAAGCACATTTTCAAGAGTCAATGTAGCAGAAACTTTGATGGAACCAGCCTTAGTTGCTGTAATGGAGTCGCCATTTGGTAACTTAACTGAGATAGAAGGAATATAAGTAACAACTTCAAACATAGACAAGGAATGACAAATGTGGTCAGTAGCACCAGTATCCAGGATCCAAGCATCAGTATATGCAGAACCTAATGACAAGCAAAGTTTACCTGAATCACACTCAGGCTTCAAGTCATTGGAAGAAGTGGAAGCTGTGAAGATGTTATTAACATGATGATCAGACTGAGGTTGTGAGTTTGATGATTGAAGGAGACTAACAAGTCTTTGAAACTGCTCTGTTGTAAGAGAAACAGAGGCTTGAGAGGAAGTCTGATTAGGCACAGCAAAAGTAACATCCTGATGTTCTGCATCATCCGGAGACTCTTCTTGTTGAGAAGTGGAGGAATGCACTGCAGCAGCTACCAGATTCTTAAACTTGAAATTTGGGGGAAAGCCATATTTCCTGTAACAAGTGGCCTCTGTATGATTAGGTCCACCACAGTGGCGACATGCTTTACCAGAGACAACCGGTGCTTTGCCCTGAAACTTAGAGAATCCACGGCCATAGCCGGATTTAGAAGAACTAGCCTGCTGAGGCTTGAATGGAGGCTTCTTGTAAGATTGAACCGCAAAAGATCTGTGATCCGAATCAGTCAAGAACTGGCGTTCTTGTTGAACGACCATTGAGAAGACTTTATTCAAGGCAGGAAGAGGATCAATTAACATGATCTGTGAACGGACGCCAGAGAACTTGTCATTGAGACCATTCAAGAAACGAAGAACACAGTCGTTCTGCTGATAAGCCTTGAATGTATCGATACATCCACAAGAACAGCGCGGGGTACAATTACAGGAAGGCAAGGGACGAAAGTTGAAAAACTCATCCCACAGGATCTTGAGCTTGGTAAAGTAATCAGACACAGATAATTCACCCTGCTTGACAGCATGTATTTCTTCCTGAAGCTCCGCAACACGAAACGCATTGCCACGAGAAAATCGATCCCTCAAATCAGCCCAAACATCAGAAGCTTTATCCATCCAAAGAATGGATTGCCATATCGAGGGAGACACAACACGCGAAATCCATGACAGAACCATTGTATTACACCGCTCCCAAACTGGAAAAAGAGGATCAACAGTAGAAGGTACCTGCAATTCGCCAGAGACAAATGCGAATTTATTCTTAGAAAGTAGGGCCATCTTCATGGCGCGCGCCCAGGTATGGTAATTCGCACCATCCAAAGGCGGTTGAACCAAGATCAGACCAGGACTCTCATTTGCGTGAAGAAAGAGAGGATTGGAAGCAGTGAGTTTGGACTCCGCAGCTGCGATCGCATCAGCAGACGCCATTGATGAAGCAGGCAAGGATCGCAGAGATCGAAAAAAAACGAAATCAACAGACGAAACAGGATCGGAGAAGATGAAATCAGAGATGAAATCGAAATCAACGCAAGAAATCGATGTAATAATTAATTCACTCCCAATTGGTTTTTTACGATCCTTTTTCTGCTTCACCTGTAAACTTAATTATTGATTATGTTATTTTTGCAGAGTGCGAATTGTAGTGAAGGACTATCAGCTCTGATCCAGCTGTGTGTGTATGGTTCTTACTTCTTACACCATTAAAGCACGAAGGGGAAGCTCAAAGCCAAATGACGTCCCCAGATCGCAGATACGACTACAATCAAGCTACCAGTTTGATTTTCTCTGATGAAATCAGGCTATTAATTGGGTTAGCTTTCGTTTTAGTTTACTTGGATTTTGAGTGTATGAGATCCTTAAGAGTAGCTGCCTTCAATTTGGCATTACGGAAAGATTGGGATAAAAGGTGCGAACAGTTGGGTAAATAGGTGCAAGTGTGCAACAATTTGGTATTACTTGCCAAAAAGGTTGAGAAGTACGAGACATCAATCAATTGCATCGTTTGATTTCTCATAAGGTCACTAGATTATCATTTTCCTTAAGAGTCCGTTTCCATAACATATCATTTTCCATAATTTTCTTGGGCTTAGCTATTGCACAAGGCTTTTAAAATTGTGAGATAAACACCAATTAAGGTGGTGTTATATTACTAACACCCCCTTTTATGCCCATGTAAACGGATTCTAAGAGTATAGTCAGTCGGTTATTCTAGAAAGCATCTAACGGCAGTTACCGCGCATCAAGAGGACGGGTAACGGACTTGCCAATTTTTTGACCAAGATTGGTCAATGCAATCACCCACGGGAAAAAACTCAAATTCGAGAAACTAGAGTTATAAAAGTACAAACTAGAGTTATATCTAATCTAATACATCCTGGCAATTTAAAGGTATCAATGGACGAAAACTATAATACAGATTGAATTTCCTGTTTAATGGAGACATGACCAAGCTTCATTGCATAGCCCACGAGCCACTTTCCTTGAGCATCACGAATCAATCCTCCTTCCGCTGCCTTCTTGGTATGGCTAACCAGGCTGCCATCAGAGTTCAACTTAACCCATCCGGGCGCCGACGCACTCCAAGAAGCGAGTGCTCTCTCTTAACATGAACAACTAAACTACACCACTTGTTGGTTTCTCAAATTGATATAATGATATTATCAAATCTACTGGGCCACTGGCGTCATCAAATCTAGGGCTGTCAACGGGTCGGATTCGGACCGGATCAGGAGATTCCGGATCCGAATCCGATAAGAGAATCCGAATATCGGATCCGAATCCGAATCCTATAGGATTCGGATTCATTGTTTCTGAATCCATATATAATCGGGTCGGATCCGATCCGATAAAAGATCCGACCCGATTAGTAATAAAAATTATTTTCTGAAATAACAAATTTGATATAAAAAATAAATATAATTACATAATATTTAATAAATAATTATTATTTAATGAATTATTTCATAGTTTTGTTTATATTTATTTAAAATAAATTAATTTAAATTTATTAATAAAAGAAAATATATACTTTTAGAGTAAAAAATTTAAATTTTATTATTGTTTAAAATGATAAATATGTGAAAATTTTAATTTTAATCATTTTACTTAATATTATGTATTAGTAAATAATTTATTTAATTAAATATTATATATAATATCGGATTCGGATTTTTAACTGATCGGATTCCTTAAATCCATATTCGCTCCATTTATTTCGGATAACGAATATTTACAATCGGATATGATCCATCGAATATTTTTATCGGACGAATATGCTAAAATTCGGATCGGACTTGGATCGAATTCGGATTAAAATCCGACCCATTGACAGCCCTAATCAAATCCCATTCATGTTCTACATTAAGGGCCTGAAGTTGGAACCCAAAAGCCCACTAATCAGGCCTAATAGTTTAAAGCCCAAAATCAGCTTCCACATCTGACAAGCAAAATTTGGATTTTGAAGATCATCTTATCCTGAGTGTGAGGTTGACTGAAAACAGTACACATTCAATTCTCCACCTACCCTGTGGATCGGATTTTCGCTTTCTTTTCTTCCTAGATTTTTCTTTCCCCACAAAACCTTATCTTCTCCAATCTTCTTGCCATTCTCCTGTTAAAGCATTTGACATTGTAATGTTGCCACCTTTTTGCTAGAACTGTTCAAGCTTGTTCAGCAATGGCGGTCATTATTACGTGCCACCACTATTCTTTTACGAAATTAACGACGTCCCAGAAAATTGTTAGCCGTAAGCTCGCGCCCCAGCGCATCAAATCTTGTAATAATGCTTCCACTCGCCAGTTTAAACCCATTTGCTTCTCGGAAAAATCAGCTTCATTTGAGCCAGTCGATGAGAAGGTGAGATCTCCTCCATCCCGCCCAATTTCAACGATTTATTATTCGAAATTTGAATTTTATGATCGATTTTTGTGTATTTGATTAATTTTTTTTTCCTCTGTTTTGAGCAGAGAGATCGGTTTTCTGCTGTAAAGAAAACTGCGATTTCGATTGCGTTGGCCGTTGGGTTAGTGGCTGGATTTCCCGATGTGGGATGTTTAGGAGAGGCCAATGCTGCTGCTATTGCTCCAGCATTGCCGGATGTTTCAGTTTTGATCTCAGGGCCACCAATTAAGGATCCTGGAGCATTGTTGAGATATGCATTGCCTATTGATAATAAGGCTATTAGGGAAGTACAGAAGCCGCTTGAGGATATTACTGATAGTTTGAAGGTTGCTGGTGTCAAAGCCCTTGACTCCGTTGAAAGAGTGAGAAATGCACTTTTCTTTCTTTTATATTCTCTGTTTAGTTGTTGAACTGGTTCTTGCAATGTTGTTAATAAAAATAGTGATTAATTTGTTTATATCCTCTTTTGTGTTTTAATCTTGAGTTGTAGAATGTTAGACAAGCTTCGAGGGCTTTGAAGCAAGGCAGAACATTGATTGTTGGAGGTTTGGCGAAGTCGAAGGTGGATGATGGGATTGAAAAGCTTAACAAACTTGAATCAGGATTGGATGAGCTTCAGAAAATTGTGGAGGACAAGAACCGAGAAGCGGTTGCACCTAAGCAGAAGGAGCTGCTTAATTATGTTGGAAGGTAAGTATTTTTCAGTTGTTATCTCAATAGAGATTAAAGGAGCAACTTTTTCGAGGCAAGTTGAGTATCATCATTGTGGTGTTAACAAGCTTAATAAGTTGGATATTATTGTTGTCATGAGGAATATAATAGGCATTAAAGGTTCAATTAGCCACTGAAATTGTTCAGGTGGGGGTGGGGATTGGGGTGCTGCTATGTGGATATTGAATCAAGATTGCCCTTTTGAACTGGTTAAAAGATCGAACAATTTCCAAACAAAGCATCAGGATGGGCGGCCGAGTGATTCTTCTGCAAGTTGAACGACCATTCTCTTTCAATTCCTCTATAGGTTTAGAAAATGGAAAGAACAAACCCCACAAAAAATAAAAAGAAAAAAGAAGAGAGTGTTCCTAAAATAAGCTATTCTCATTTAAATCCTTGTGATTCACTGCAGCTGAGATCTTCGTGGGGCATTGGATTTCTGCAGTGTTGAAGAGGATATGGTTGATGGCTTTCCATACGAAGTGCCTGAAGAATACAGAAACATGCCATTGCTCAAGGGAAGAGCAGCTGTGGACATGAAGGTCAAAGTCAAAGACAACCCTAATCTCGAAGAATGTGTATTCCATATTGTTTTGGATGGCTATAATGCCCCTGTAACTGCTGGAAATTTCATCGATTTGGTCCAAAGGCATTTCTATGATGGGATGGAGATCCAGAGAGGTAATTACTTGAATGGCTGAATAAAACATGTTTCTTTGTTTGAGCAAACCCTTATAGATTTGTATTGCTGTTGTTTGCTTTTATAGCGGACGGTTTCGTGGTCCAAACTGGTGACCCTGAAGGTCCGGCCGAGGGCTTCATCGACCCTAGTACTGAGAAAACTCGGACTATTCCATTGGAAATTATGGTGAATGGAGAAAAAGCACCTTTCTATGGAGAAACTCTTGAAGTAAGTTTGTTATAAACGATTGATCACCAATATGTGTTAATAGTGCAAGAATTAGTGTTTTAAATTGTCACTAATGATCGTTAATGGCAACTTAATCATAATCT
Organism: Lantana camara; assembly: GCA_037501455.1. Lineage (NCBI taxonomy): Eukaryota > Viridiplantae > Streptophyta > Magnoliopsida > Lamiales > Verbenaceae > Lantana > Lantana camara. Next base: position 2,046,380 of record CM074858.1, on the reverse strand, counting down.
TTGTCGCTGTTGGCGTAGAAATATATCATCGAATTTTGAGCATTATATCATAATTTATAGGCTGGGAAAGTTTTCACTGTGACAAAATAAATCTTCTGTTTGAGAAAAGCTCTTGTATATTCTTGTTCAGCCTGTGTACGAAAATAGGGGTAAAACCATAGATCCTTCTCGTACTTCATTTCTCACCAAGTCTGCTATGTCCTTTGGCAGGAGCTTGGTCTGTACAAGGCTCAAACGAAGCTTCCGTTCAATGCATTTGGAACCATGGCCATGGCTCGAGAGGTGATAATTCTCGACTTTTAGGGAACTGACATAATAAACATCGTTAACTCATCTGGGTAGTAACTGCAGGAATTCGAGAACAATTCTGGGTCAAGCCAGGTATTTTGGCTACTGAAAGAAAGTGAACTAACTCCCAGCAATGCCAACATATTGGACGGGCGCTATGCAGTATTCGGTTACGTGACCGAAAACGAAGATTTTTTGGCAGATTTAAAGGTCGGAGATGTTATAGAGTCGATACAAGTTGTAGCAGGATTAGATAATCTTGCTAATCCAAGCTACAAGATTGCTGGATAAATAACCTTGTTGGAAGAGAGACACTTCGAATTCTTTGTATTCAGTACTACTGTTGTTGTATCAAACGTTAAATATCACCGGACCATTCGAATTGACAGAGAGCTTGTATTTTCTTGTTTACACGATTCTCTTTTATATAATGGACTATTTTCTGCCACTGCTGTTCCCATTTGGTTTGCTTGGAATTTCCTGTTTTAAATCTGTGTTTTATCTCTTATTTCATTTATATATGTGAAGTGTATAATAATATAAAGTTAAAATTAAGAGATAGAGAATTATAACATAAAAAATATTTAAAATTTTTTTCTTCTAATCTCGACGGTCTATTAATACATTTAGAGCATGTATATGAGTAAAATAGGATACGAAACGACGGTCTATTAATACATTCGGAGTGTGTATATGAGTAAAATAGGAGATAAAATACAAACTTGAAAGATGCATTTGTGCTCTCGCTCACACACACTACAATTTTATTATTATTATTTTGGTTCTATAGTCTATTTACATGGGTCGAATTGGGATGAACCACTTAAGCTGCAAAACTCTTTCCACAAATGGTAATTGCGTTCCTAGGGACTCGAATTCAAGACTTCTGTTAAACTACCATCGTTTTGTTGTAAATGTAAGAGAATTTGGAAACAAATCGAATGTTATTTTGTTGTAAATCATGAGTAAAACGTATAGTTTTGTTAGTTAAAATTTTAAAATAATTTGAAATTAGGGTCTTAACATTAATATCAACAAAATATATCCATTATAAAACGCATATAAATTCACAAAACTTGTCGGATAAGGAGAGCACACATCGTCAGAATAATATGTCAAAGTGCACCAAACTGGGCATAGCAGCTTTGCACAATCCATGACTAAGACATACAATTCCATAAGATATATTCTTTTAAATAAGCATCTCAACTTCAAAGCATACATTTGCTAATCATAGATATAGAACTTCTACATTAGGCATTCTCAAGGCCCTCTATACTTACGGAAGCATAAGCAACCTTGAGGCTGATCAAGAGGAATCATACCTCCTCCCTTAGACGTATCGATGGCTTCCAACATTGAAACCACCTCGTCCATTTCTGGCCTCTTGTCGGAATTAGCATCCCAGCATCGTTTCATTATATTCGCAAGAGAGCTTGGGCAGCATCGAGGGATTTCTGGCCTCAGATTCTGGAAGTTCGACAGAAAAACAAAATTTCATGAACCATAATTTTCCAAACTCACTATGGAGATTTGTGTAATTTTAAGAAGTTTCAGGGAGTAACTTGTAGTTTTTCAACCTTGTAGGTACCGACTGTGATGTTGCAAGCACAGAAAGAGTAAAGTGTCGTGTGCATGTGTGTTGCGAGAGAGATTATTTTATGGTTTCATATACCTGGCGCACTACTGCCGAAGTTAATTCCGAGAAGCTAAGGTCGGGATACGGCATATCACAGCAGTAAATCTCCCACAAGCAAATACCAAAGCTATATACATCACATTTCCTGTTATAAGGGCTCCCATTTAGAACCTATGATATATACAGAACAGTAAAAAACAGTAAGTTGCATGTCTGGAAGACAATGAATATCTATATATACATGCTCAGTAGTTTATTAAAATTAAAAATAAAAAGTGAAATACCTCTGGCGCCATGTAACCAAGGGTTCCAGTCTCACCAGTCATATCATGAGGATTTGAAGCCTCGACCCGCGCAACACCAAAATCAGCTATTTTAACCGTTCGATTCTTGTCAAGCAGCATGTTCTCTGTTTTCACATCTCTGTGGACAATCTTCTTCAAATGAAGATAGCTTAACCTGTAGAAGAATTTATGCACAAATGTAATATCAGTATACAGAGTGACATATCTAACAAAGTGAGTGAAATAAAGGGGCATACCCAAGGTATGACCTAATTACACAAACTTCCCTCATGTTCGGAAAATTACAAAAACATTCCCTATGGGGGACTTATTATTAGATTTGTTAAGTGGATGAACATATTTTGATGATTTCATCTCAAATTTTCTTTAAAAATACTATTTTTTTTCCCTAGAACTTATTAATCAAATCATTATTTATTAACAGAAATAATAAGGCCATCACAGTTAAGTGAGTGTTTCCACACCTAGGGGATGTTTCTGTAATTTTCAAAATTTCAGGGGAAGTTTGTGTAATTCAGTCATACCTAAGGGTATGTAAGTGTATTATCCCTAAAATAAATCTGAATTTACCCCCTCGCAAGATCCAAAGCTAGTTGATGGACAACTTTGAAAGCAAGTTTCCTCCTTCGGTTTTTTATGAGGAAATTTTTAAGGGCACCGCCAGCGAGATATTCAACTACAACACAACAAACATTGCGGGGCATGTTGAAATGGCCATTATCCTTCTGTATGTTCAATTCTGATGCACCCATCGTCGCTCCTATGAACTGCAAAGGCGATTCAAAACAAGAAGGCAAAAAAGCTATTAATACGTGAAACGTATCATATAATATTAAAGACGAACATGTTTATGGCAGCAAACGGTTTACCTTTGTGACATTAGGATGATCCAGCTTGTGCCATACAGAAACTTCTTGGGAAAAAGCAGCTCTAAGTGAAGCTATTTCAGCCTGCGTTCTATGGCCTTCTTCTCCCCAGTCAAGAAGTTTCACTGAGAATTAAAGAAATGAACAATTAATGCTACAAAAGACTTAACCTATGCAGTATGCTCTGACTCAAAAATATTCCTACAAAGTAATAAAATGTAAATATTTGAACAGAAAATCAAGACTTAACTCCTAAATTGATAAATTTAACATTTTTATTTCGTAAAATTTATTTTATTTTCCGTAAGTCAAATTCCTAGTTTCCTATCTACTAGGGGTTTATCTACCGCCTCGATCGGGCGATTCCACCTTTCGAGTGCAAGAAAACCCGAAACAACATTAACAATCCCACATTCAGAATTTTAATGCAAGGCAACATACATCATCACAAATTCCTTAATCCAAAGCCAATACGCCACACAGAATAGAATAATCACCACTAACAAACAAGCACAACAACAGTGCAAAGAATCAATCTTTATAAAATCTTATACACAAAAAGAACAGAATAATTTGTTCATAAACGCAGCAGCGGAAGAGGAAAAATTAAAAATAGCTAAAATTCAGAAAAATAAAAAGAGAAAAAAAAAAGTATGCACCCGCAACATCCTGTCCGTCGTAAACGCCGCGATGAACGGTCCCGAAAGTGCCACGTGCTATGACGGATTTGATCACGAGTTTCGAGGCGTCGATTTCCCATTCAGTCCTCACCGGAATCTCCGTCATCTCCTCTTGCTGTTGTCTCTCTCCGTCGTCATGTTTCTTCTTCTCCAGGGTTAAGGCTCGGCTGAGGTGGCGGTGGAGCTGCTCGTCGAGGCTTTTCAGATCTATTTGATCCGCCCTCACAAACCCGTCGCCGCCGCGAATGTCCTTCGCCATTTCCGGCTACCGCCGCCGTCAATGCGAACTCCGGCGATGAGTTTTTTTTTTTTTTTTTGGTTGTTTGTGTCTGTCTTGGGTTTTGGTTTGTGAGTGTCTTGGAGGGAGTGAAGACTGAAGAGAGTGAGGGGAGCAACTGTCAATGGCTCCGGGGAAGTTTTATCAGTTGGGATTTGGACTAATTTTATCAGGGGACTTTGTCAGTCAAATTATTAGTTGCATGTGATGTGATGTGATTTGATTTATTTCAAACTTTTTTTTTTTTTTTTTTTTGCTCCCATTTTTGTGAAAGATTCTTGCGATTAAATAAGGGTTAGTAATTTCGACGAGACGTAGGTGTCAAGTGTCAACGGGCCTAATTTATATCTACTTGGTGGAATGAATTCCCTATAATATGTAGTGTCACATGCATTTGTATTTTGATTCTTGGATAGTCGTATAATTTTATTTTTTTTATATTTAGCATGTGAAATATATTGGTATAAACTATAAATATTGGATGGAAAGTGGCAAAATAATATTTTATAGCAAGTATACAATTATATGAAGTAGTGCCCCCAATGGGCCAAAACCTAAGAAAATAATAAAGACAAAAACAAACAACAATTAATAAAGACGTAAAGATTGATGTTTGACAATGGAACCACGTCATAGGAACTTGTTATAGGTGCTTCAAAAATTGAAGATTCAAGTGGGAGAAATATAAAGAGTTGTTCGCTCACAAAAATTGAGGTAGTTGATTGCAATAATGAAGGTCTTTGTGAGTTGGGCAATTAATGCCGATAACTTTGTTCGCTTACTTCAATAGCACATTATGCTCTAGCCACTATCTTTTTGAGCCATTTCTTCCTGTTTTCTTTTTCCAGAGTTTATTTTATTATCAGGACCTTAACCCTGCCGGATTCATACGTGCTATGATCGGTATATCATAATCAAAGAAAGCGAAAGGAAGAGAAAAATAAACAATTTGAACCAACGAATTTAGAGAGGAAAAAGAGAAAAGGAAAACGGAAATTATATTGTGAAAAATCACTAATAAATCCCACAATATTAATAACACTTCTTTTTGGTCACTCAGAATAAGAGAGAGCATGACAAAAGATACCATTGTTCGATTTATTCGCACCTATAAAGAGAGGACACATGGAAGGTTCAGAAATTTTCAGGAGTATATTACCAAAGAGGTATCGGAACAGAGGAATGGTGTCCACTCTTTATGAATTTGTAAAAAATATTCAGGAATGATTCCCAAGAACAAGAGATAAAATTAACTATTTCAATAGTTATTTTTACCACAGCTTACCATATAAACAGGCAAACGATCCTATCTCAGCACTGCATTGAAGTTTATGGATTCTCAAGACAGGGCATATAATAATCAGGGGCAAAGCAAACGATGCTGTCTACCCAGTTAAAAGAAATGATAAAAGCAAAATTTGTCTGAACCACACCTTTTAACATGTTACCAGCTAGAAAACAGACCTTTGATTGACATGTTACAAAAAGCTAGCAAGCAATTAGATTTTTGAGAGAGTGGCTTTCCAGCGAACAACATGATCAAAATTCAAAAGTGTGTTTGCATGATATATCATGTATGCATGCGTCTCAGGTCAATCCCTTTTACACTATTTCCAGTTAGAAAGGGCAATAATTACAAGTTCATAGTATATATTTATAACGGATCACATATAACTGCATGTATATAGTGTGTAACTGCTTCATATAGGAGGCAAGACAAACTTAGAGTAGAGGTCATAGCAAAACCATTATACCCGTCGCTTTTTCTTCTCGGGTGTTGCATGTACTTGGGCTTTGACCCCATAAGTCTTCAGCTGGAAATTCTCGAAAGCCTCAGAAACTACTCCAACCTGCAAAAGCATTGAAAGTGGGCATTTATATGGGCAATCAGATAATAATCACATAAATTAAATATGTGTATCAGCTTGAACAAGAGACCAGTTCAGGTTTTTTGGAGTAAACTCGAACAATCATGTCTTGATACGATGTTGGAAGCAAGTGGCTAATGCGATCCTCAGGAATGGAAAATTTCTCCTCACTGTCGTAGTCCTGTAAGAGAAAAATGGCGGAAAATTGCAGGAATGAAAGTGAAATCGGGAAAGCATAAACCATAGAATTCATAATTCATACCTTGAAAAACTTGATGCTGGAAGAGGAAATGCAGGCAAAGAATGAGAATTGTTAGTATAACAACTGAAATCATATTGCTAATTTTCAAAACAAGGAATGAGTGAATGATATCAGGTCATTATGGATAAGTACCTCTCCAGCGGATTATGTTTCCCACGAGTTAAATCAATTCGTACATTGCTGACCGCAACATCTTCTTCTCTTAGATTCACTCCACCATTTTTCTGTATAACCAATAAGCTATGTATCAGAAACTTAACCTGGCCAAGAAGCGTAGGAAAGGAACATGTTTTATCTGAAACTATATATGCAGTACCTGCGAACAAACAATATCTTGTGCAGTGACTTTCTTAAAGTTCTCCATTTTGTCCTTTGGGACAGCATACTCGTTACAATACTGCAAAAACAAATAGATGTGAGCATATCACCTTTCACAAAATACATTAGGAGTAAAAGATAATAAATTTTGAATAATAGTATTTGTGCACCAGGTATAAATCTCTCCGATGAATGCGAAGGATCAAATCTCTAGCTTCCTTTAGTTCTTGGTCTGGAGCTGTTTCTATGGTCTTGATTATAGTGTCATCTAACTGCACCAGAAAAGTAAATGTTCTGAATAGGGACTTAAGCAGTTATTAGAGTTACAAATGTAACGGTTCCCACCTTCCAATATTGTGAAGGATCATGTATGTAAGATGCTATCTGAAGATATCCGTTCGCACTCACTAAGGCATCTACAACCATTAGCTCTATTGCCTGAAAACCAACCAAATTATAAATGACTTTCACATCATATATCAATTAAAATATGATTTCTGGCTTCTTTAAATGTGCAATTGCTGAAATGTCAAAATGAATATTAATTAGTCCGCACCTTTACTTTTGCATGAGTATAAGCAGTTCTATACAAATCAGCTCGAGCGGCAAACAACTTGTGGATGGTCAGATCTGAAAGTATTTCTCAATAAGATAAGATAGATAGCTAAATAAAAGCACACATTAGGCTATGTCTTTAACTACTTACAGTCTTTGGCCCGATAGCATATTTCATCTCCCATAACTCTCATACTTTCCATCAACCTGAGAATCACCAAGAAACAGTTCAGGAAATCTAGTTCTAGATAGAAATTTCTTGCCAAAAGTTTTTAGTAAATTGACAATAACCTTTGAAACTGAAAATTGCATCCTAAACCACATGCTCGGGAATCACGGACAATGTAGTCAAATCTGCAGTGTGATTTTACATCTTTATGTCCAACAAAATATAATAGAACAAAAAGAATATAATATAGTCAGAAGTAAAATGCAAAGGATTACATTCCAAAAAATGTGCTTGCTAGTTTTGAAGTACTAACTTGTCAACATCGATGCCATTTCGACCATTCGCCACAATATCATATAGAAAACGCTTTTCCCTCGTGCTCTAAAAGTTAAAGAAAAAAGTAAAATTCTGACTGAACATGTGTGATCCTGACATATGATAAAGCTGCGGTGTCACAATATTTACAAACAAAACTTACTTTGGCTGTCGCGTATTTAGTGCTTGCAAGTATCATTTCCTGCCAGCCAGGCAAAGGTTAAAAGAACTAAATTCAAAACTCAGACCACAAGATAAACTCAAGATTACTCATGGTATAAAGCAACTCCAAAGGATACACTTGCAGGTAAATTTTCTGTTTAGCAGAAAAAGTAGCTTGGCATTGATTTTCCTTCTTATTCTGGTGAACTACAAACTACTATAGCCATCACTAACTTCTCATCCACATTAAAGAATACATGTGAGATTCAGTTAACAAGCATGATGCATCTGGTGTAAAGCCAACACTAATACAGTAAAACTTTATAAAAGAGAGTGATGACAACAGTTCCCCTAGTCGTCACATCAGATACGAAGATGTTTTTCTAAAAATTAAACAGCAAGCAGATAAGCCAGGACTGACAAGTAAATCGTGTAATACAAGCACTATTAGTTGACTCACCTTGACTCTTTTCATTGTCTCAACATCAATGTCAATATGGTGTTCATCAACAATGTGATCCACCATCTCCACAGACATTTTCTCATGAGACCTATAATCATAGCAGTACAGTTAAACAGATATGTACCCAGAAAACAGAGAGATCCTAAGAAAAGAATCACACATTTGAGAGAAGATATAACAGAGACTTAAGTGCTGAAGCAAAAGGTGACATCCAAAAGATGAACTATTCATGCATTGATAAGATTGTAGTCGGGTCAAGAAGATTACCATTCTGATCCCGGAAGAACCTGGGGAAGAAACTCACGCTCAAACAAATGACTGAAAGGCCCGTGACCTATGTCATGCAAAAGCCCTGTCGATTATAATGCAGTAGATTGTTAGAATCAATAGGCAAATAAAGATCTTTTAATAATTCATTAATATCAAAAGTTTCTTCTAAGAACCTGCAAGTTTCACAGTTTGCATATCAAAGCGATCAATACCAAGCTCTGATCCCTGCAAAAGGCATAATGTTCACACAGGACAACCTATTATTTCAGTTTATACTATATTGAGCAAACATTTTTCAAGCAGGTGCCGCACTTGTTGGGTCATAAGTCTATGAACTGCTTCACCAGCAAGCCAATAAACTCCAAGAGAATGCTCAAATCTGGAATGTACAGCTCCTGGATAAACCATGTGTACCATTCCTGAAAAAATTTTAAATGAAAAATAAGTTACAGAGTGCAAATTGAAGCCTAAATATAATAGGTAAGGTACTATTGGTTACTCAAACAAAATGTTCTTCATGTGCCAAGAATACTCCTGACATGAGTATTAATGAATGGCAATGGAGATTCTGAAAAATAGCAAACCCAGTGATTGAACCTATCATGGTACAATAGAGAATACCAAATTCATATAAGATACAATTCAAAGATCTGTGGAAGCATTTCATTAAGTATTGTCGGACCATTCCTGTCTAAAAGGCTAAATGTGCTATTATGTAGATTGTTACAATTTTATTAAACCAAACCTAACTCTATCACGAGCAAATAAAATGTCTCCATGTCAGGAGCCTAATTAAGAGAGTTCAGATATCTTGTCCCACCTTTGTCGGGGATCTAATCAAAATAATTATGATATCATGATACTCGTCTTGACAGTAGCTGGATTTCAAACTGCACAAGCAGCTTTAACAAAAATAAAAAAAGATAAAGGAAAGCTAGGACTATTATATCCTTATGGTATTTGATCAATCAGTTATAACTGATATTCTATCCTAAAACCTATACTGACATTTAGCTGTAGAAGTGGAGAAGCGAAAACCATAGCATAGAATTTCCATACAAAATTTAGCAACCAAATTAGGTAAGAGGTGATAATCACCTATACATCTCCCTATATCATTCAATTAATTTAAATAACAGAGTTTCAATTCTTAGATTTAATATAAATTTTCACAAAAGTAAAATGTGATTATTGGTGAGAGGATTATTGAGAAAGAAATTAGAATTTTGTGCACTCACCTAGTTGCTTAAGTTCGCGGAGCCTGCAAACAGAACATGTATCATTTTAGAAACTCAACATTGCACCTATCTAGATGAAGAGGCACAAGACACCTAATACAAACAAGACGCACAAAAGAGTAATATGATCCTGAAGAGGAAGACAGAATAACTTTATTTACCTTTGAAACTGCTCGGTGTCAATGAATTTCAAAAAGATCTGCAAAAAACGAATAAACGTAGAATTGATTTCAATCAGAACAAATTTTTGGACGCACTTTTAAATAGGTAAGATATACGAGTACTTAAATAATAAAAATGGATATACGAAGACTTTTATAGTGAATTATTCAAAATTTCGGCAACAAATTCCACAATGTTTATGGAAAGTTTATAGTAAACCTTAGAAGCATTTACAACAGGTTTCACAACATCTAACAGAAGTTTATATCCTACGATCGTGCTTCTAGAATCTATCCGCTAAATGCATCAACTAAACAATTGAGTAGAAACTAGAGTTATTAGGAAAAAAATAATTAACGAAGTCACAATTCATCACCTCATCAATAGCTAATTCCACTAAAAGTAGGTGAAAAAAACTTCTTGTGGTGATCGATGAAAAAGTACGCAGTTCATAATAAAAGTAATTCAAGCCACGAAGAAACAGAGATAATAACAGAAATAGAACCAAAAAAAAGGGAGAAAACGCACATAAACACACAAAATAGGCGCATATAAGAATGTTACCGGATCAAGGTAAATGTTCCCATGGACATTGTCGTGGACATGCTTGGAGAATCTCAGATCTTGAGAGCTCGCGAAGCTGTCATTTGATGGAAGTGTAAACTCGTCGTTGCAAAACGCTCCCATTCTCTCTCGCTTCTCTTTTGCTACCCGCGCAGAAGGCTAAATTCACGGAAAAAAACAGCAGAAATTTTCCAATGAAGCAGGAATTCATCAAATAGCTGTTGCTTACACTTAATCGGAAATGAAAAATAACTGCTGCGGAATGTAGAGACTCGAGACTTACCGTTTTCCAATGTCTCCAGTCCCACACACTCGGAGAGAAGATTGAAGGTTTCGACTTAGAGAGAAAAAGTGGGAGAGGAGAGGGTTTAAGTACTGTTACTAGCTGTTGAGCACTATTTATAATCCGTAATTGCTGCAGTCTGCATTTTGCACACTGTTGAGTGTCGAAAAAGGTAAAGCAGTACCGCGAAAAGTGTGTGGTTCAAGTTCAAGATACGTGTGAAATTTCGTATGTTTTTGTTTTATAAATTAAAACATATTTATTTGAGTTAATATTACTTTTTAGTTTTTAGAATTTTTGCAAACGGACAAATACAGGGTTAGGAACATAATTTGCCTGAAGCTAATGTAGAACATTCCTTGTCAAGCTTTTTCTTTATCTTTTTGTTATTAAAGTAAAACATTATCCTGTTTCCTTGTCAAATTTTTGCTTTTCCTTTTTCGTTAAATAAAACCAAACCAAGTCTAAGCTTCTTCATATTGGCATACACTATTCAAAAAGTAAGCGTCACGAAGTTCAAAACCAAACTGTGGAAAAATGTCTTTTGACATAATAAATGAAATTTATGGTGTCAAAACGAAACCTAAGATCCAAAACCATAACAATTGAAGCCCAGACCACCATCTATTTTATAAGAACTAGCCCAAGTGGAGGCAAGGCCCAATAACAAAAAAACTTCCAGAGTTGGCTGCCTAGCAAAAATAGAGCGAAAGATAGCAAGTTAGCAAAAGACTATTATTAACACTTAACAGACATAAGTTTGGTGGTCAAATACCAAGACTTGCACCATCAATCTAACTACAATAAGCCACCTTGAAAAGGTATGCCCGGAAATGGAATATCAGTTGATGCTCGAAACAGTTCTACAAGATCGACCGAGGGACGGGCTAGCTAGATCAGAACAGACAACAAAAGCAGAAATCAATGTATGCCCTCCTTAAATTTAACATAAACAGCCGCAGTTTGTTGAAATTAAGAAGCAAGTGTACAAAAGGATTGAATTCTATCAAAAATACAGCCATTTCAATGTCAAAATTATTCTTGTGTAAAAATAACGGATTTTTTTTACTGTGATCTTCACCAGCATCTCCAAGAAAGGTCCTGTTATAGTGGGGTCGCAAAGCCTGGAAGAACAATGCGAAAGAGGGGTGAGAGAGAGAGAATAAAAGAAACAGCGTCATCATCCAAACCTCAAACTCAACAACGCATGACAATCATGCATCTACAGAGAGAAATGAAATGTAAACTGCATCATAATCCAAACCTCAAACTCAAAAATACAAGACAATCATGCATCTGTCTTACATGCTTGTGTCTTAAGTTGTTTAGTTTAATTCCTTTTCTATGTTCCTTCTTGTATCTGCTGGCAGATTCTCGACACGCCCAAAGAACAAGTTTGATAAGGTTGCATACAAGGAAACAAATTAGACACCAACACATTTCGACTCTCAAAGATTCCCAAGAATAAGATGAGGACTTTAGTTATATGTTATTAAATCACTGAAGCCGTGAAAGGCTAAGGATCAACATTGCAAGTTCAATCCCATTAAAGAAAAGAAATATTCTGCCACACAACAGCGTAATCAGCCTCAAATCCTGCTCGATGTGGTAGCTCAAAACCAAGAACTACATACTATTGATGAGTAAGAGTGAAAGACAATGAATGATTTGATCAGTATCCGTATGCTATTGTTTACATACACCAGTTTGAAGTCACAAACACAGCTCAAGGAGGAATTATCCATTCAATTGAAACGATTCAAAGTTTAAGTTTCAACAATTCCATACTAAATTCAATCAAAATTAACATGAAAAGAGCACAATAAATGAAACAAAAACTAGAACACTAACAAGTAACAAGTAACAATGGTAAATTTCCAACAAATAAATACCTTCAGATAGATAACCCCACTGGCCAACCTTGGAAGACAGCATTGAATTTAGCAATGCAGATGCAGTAGCAGAATGCATCGGCATCAACGACTCGCCACATCCTAGCTCCACTGGCAGCCTAAACATCATCAAAATTCCCCACTTATTTAGCTGTAAAAACATCAATAACTAGTGATAATTCAACAAAATCAAAAATGAACAAGCATTTCCAGGTAGACCTGGATGAGAAGAAGCGACGGTTGCAGGGTGACAGACGAGCTGCTGTCGGTGCTACTCCGCCGAAATTCGATGGTACGGAGGCAGCCGACGGCGAAGATTTCCCGCGAGACAACAACATTTTCGCCGAGCTACAAGATCGTTGCAGGAGATTTCTAGCACAATTGGACGCCATACTTCCAGTGGAATCAAAACCTCCAATTTGGGTTCTTAAACCCTAGTAGAACAGAAAGGTTCAAGATTCGGAAAGGGGTTTGGTTTAGCCGGCCGGGTTAGGGCTGTCAACGGGTCGAATTCGGATCGGAAGAGGAGATTACGGATCCGAATCCGAATATCGGATCCGAATCAGGAATCAGGATTCGGATTCATTGTTTTTTAATCCATATATAATCAGGTCGGATCCGATAAATTTTATTTTTTTAAATAACAAATTTGATATAAAAAATAAATATAATTACATAATATTTAATAAATAATTATTATTTAATGAATTATTTGATAGTTTTGTTTATATTTATTTAAAATAAAATAATTTAAACTTATTAATAAAAGAAAATATATACTTTTAGAGTAAAAATTTTAAATTTTTTTATTGTTTAAAATGATAAATATGTGGAAATTTTAATTTTAATCATTTTATGTACTAGTAAATAATTTATTTAATTAAATATTATATATAATATCGGATTCGGATTCCTTAAATCGATATTCGCTCCATTTATTTCAGATAATGAATATTTACAATCGGATATGATCCATCAAATATTTTTATCGTACGAATATGCTAAAATTCGAATCGAACTCGGAGCAGATTCGGATTAAAATCCGACCCATTGACAGCCCTAGGCCGGGTGGGTCAGGTACTAATGGGCCTATCAGATTAGATAGCAATGGACGAGCCCATAGATACTGATTATGGGCCGATATATAGAGTTCTTAAATTAAATTAAGTCGTATGTGTACATATATTTTAGGCTTGAGTCGGATCGGACATTTGGATGTAAAATTATCCGTATTAATAGTAAGGCGTCTCTATTAATGGTAACTCAGATTTCAATGACTCTAACATGAGAAATTTACATTCTCATCAGGGAAAATTCTAACCCAGACCCGGCTTAACCGGACCCAACCAATTAAAAAGGCAAGTGTATTACACTTGTCATTTGATTGGTTACTCTCCCCAAACTTTCCACCAACCACACGGCAAGTGTAAAACACTCGCCCCCTCGTTACACCAGTTTGGCCGAACCAGGCTCGGGCTAGAATTACCCAGTGATAACTACGATTTCAGTGATTCGAATACGAGAACTCTAATTGAGGTAGTAGAGTCCGCAAAATTGCATCACTTGATGGTAAATTTCAATATGAGATCTCCATGACTAACACGATAACTCTAATTAAGCTAAGCTAGTAGAGTACGCTGAATTACATCACCGGACACTGAATTTAAATTCAATTGTTTTGGATAGATACTTTACCTTTCTATTTAAAAACTATTAATGGCAAATCTCCCATACTTTTATATAAACTTGAGTATATTTCTATTTTATATATATATATACACACAATTCAAGTGTCCACGAAATAACGCTATATAATTGTCCATTTTAAGTTTCAACTAGTATTATTTAAGGGGTATACTCGGTCGTATTGCATTGGTCTGATGCACTGAAATCTGAATTTTGTTATGAAGCAACAACAGATGTTCACATGTAAAGAAAACTTAAAGACAAAAGGTGAAGAGTTTATTCATTAGTACTTGGACAAGAAAAGATATCAGAACAAGCGCCTAACTGGGACATTAAAGCGGAGACTTAAGAGACGGGAATTACAACTTGGCAAGGGCTGATTTATTTAAGTAGGCACGTCACTACAAATGACAACACTAACAGAGACCACCATCAACGCTGCAACACTTCAGTAGGATATTATTACATGCACCAAGCGTTAAAACACCATTACTTGATGTTCCAACACACTGTCCGATTTTTCGACATCTACCGGTACTGGGGAGCCAGTTCGCCGTCCTTGACAATGTAATTCTGTTGAGGAAAATCCTCGCCCTTGAAATACCTATCCAGCATGTCCTTCGTTCCAGCAGCGTAACGCAACTACACCACCACCAATATTGCAATTTTATGTTTTTATTACGAAAAGAACTAATGCGAAAAAACGAATAGTTCTTACATATGACATACCTGTGCGTCGATGGTGGTTCCAGAGATATGAGGGGTCATGGCTTGGTTCGGCATGTATCTCCAAGGATGGTCCTTTGGAGCTGGTTGTGGGTACCAAACATCTCCACTATAACCTGTACTTACGATTTGAGGACTGTTTTAAATATGACGTCTTGCAATGAGTGAAAGATGGGACAAACACTAAAGACATTACCGGCAATATGCCCACTGTTGCAAGCATCAACAACTGCTTGTGTGTCCATGATTGCACCCCTAGCATTGTTCACAATTAGAACTCCCTTCTTTAGCTTTGCTATTTTTTCTTTGTTAAACATGCCTCTGAGAAAAAAGAGGGCAAATGTTAATAGAAGCCCTTGAAACAATATATAAAAAAGATAATTACACTGACATAACCCCGGGGTATGGGTTAATTACAGAAACTTCCCCCGAAGCTTGAGAAATTAAAGAAAGAAATACCATTGTTACTCTAAAATTTGGCCTTAACACATACTATTACAGTCATGTTAGTATAGTCATGAGTTTAAAGTCTAAGTATTGATCAGTAAGGGGAAGAAAGGGTATTCGTAAATCATTAGAGATAAATCATCAAAATGGAATGGATGGACCTAGATGTAATGTAAATTCTTTGACATCAGAAGTTTTTGTAATTTCTCATACCTCAAGGGATATTTGTGTAATTATGCCAAACCTCAGGATATATCACTGTAATTATCCCTATAAACAAATGTACATAAGTGTGTGTGTGTGTGTGTGGCCATGTCCGTGCTATGTTTCATAGATTTTCCTTTGGAGGGTTTGCATAATATCCTAACAGTAACACAGCATTCATGATTCATCTCAAATATTTGAATCAAATAAATAAAATAATAATCTTACTTGGTTTTCTCCGTAAGAGGAGTGTTGATGACAATTATGTCACACTTAGGAAGCATTGCATCCAAATCTTCCTCAAAGGTTGCTCCTATTTGGCTCTCCAACTCCGCATCCATCTTAAGCCGATCATGATACAGCAAATTACAGTTAAATGGCTTCAACCTCTGCAGCAGCAATCTACCAATACGTCCTGCTCCAACTGTTCCAACAGTTTTCCCTTCAAGATCATATGCTCTGTGCGCAATAGCTGCAACTTTCCAGTCCCCATTAATAACCTGATGATATCCAGGCAAGAAATTCCGAACAAGTATCAGAATCCTCATGAGTTCATCCTCAGCAACTGAAACAGTATTGCTTCCAGTGACTTCTGCCACTGTCAATCCAGCATCAGCTGCTGCCTTGAGATCAATGTGATCCGAGCCAATGCCAGCCGTCAACAAAAGCTGCAAGTTTTTGGCCTTTTTGATCCTCTCGGCTGTCATGTAGGCCGGGTGGAAAGGAGTGCTTATCAGCACGTGGAGATCGGGTATGTGTTTTTCGAGCTCTGCAAAAGGAGATTCAATAATAAATTAGCCAAGATCTCCTATTCATCCTGCAGCTAGAGCGCCTTACAAATATATAAACAACACATTCCCCCACGTCTACTTAATTGATGATACATACAACTTCTATTCAAATTGTTCTTACATGTTTCAATGATGTCATCAAAAATTTCAATTTCGTTGATATTTCAAATTAGTAAGGGGTATTTGCAACTCCCAAACTAAGAGGAGAAGTTTGTGCCATACACTGATACGCATGTATATATAGGTAATATCAGTTCGATTCACTTAAAATTGATATCTTCCTCTACCAATGAAAATACGAAACTGGCCATTTGCCAATTATATGTGGATAGTTTTGTACTTCAACAAAATTTCCCTACATCTCCATCAACAAAGATTGGATAATTACAGTTAACACTTATTTTACCCACAAAAAACACATAAAACACCAACTCTTGATAGCAACTTATATGTATTTAACAACAAACTGATGATATTTCAAATTTCCTTACCAGAGTTTGGTCCTTCTTTGTCAGGAGTAACTATATACTGATGACCCTGAGATTCCAACCACTCACGTATCCCCAAAGCATTCTCAGCACAGCCAAGGAAATTGGGATTCATCTTAGCATACTCATTTGCCTCGTAGAACACACCAACGATCTTCTTGCTGCCAGGCGAAGCCTACGGCATACGTACCCAAGAAAAAGGAATCAAACAACACCATGTAATGCCAGAGTTCTTATGAGAATTAACATGGGAAGTGCATTGTTTTGAGATTAACAAATGCTGTTAAGTCTTAAGTGTAGCATAAGCTCGTATAATGTACTTAATTATTTTTAATCAAGACAAATTCATATTAAAATAACTTCATACAATATGATCACCGCTGCTACTGCTGAAAGTAATAGTTTAATAATATAGAACTAGAAGTATTTTTATTTTGGTTTATTTATAGTTTAAACTTCTCGCCTTTCAATAATTGGGCTTGGAGATAAGAACCACGTCGTTAGAGATGAGTCAACGAGAGATTAGGGCTGTCAACGGGTCGGATTCGGACCGGATCAGGAGATTCCGGATCCGAATCCGATAAGAGAATCCGAATATCGGATCCGAATCCGAATCCTATAGGATTCGGATTCATTGTTTTTGAATCCATAGATAATCGGGTCGGATCCGATCCGATAAAAGATCCGACCCGATTAGTAATAAATTTTATTTTTTTTAAATAACAAATTTGATATAAAAAATAAATATAATTACATAATATTTAATAAATAATTATTATTTAATGAATTATTTGATAGTTTTTTTTATATTTATTTAAAATAAATTAATTTAAACTTATTAATAAAAGAAAATATATACTTTTAGAGTAAAAAATTTAAATTTTTTTATTGTTTAAAATGATAAATATGTGAAAATTTTAATTTTAATCATTTTACTTAATATTATGTATTAATAAATAATTTATTTAATTAAATATTATATATAATATCGGATTCGGATTCTTAACGGATCGGATTCCTTAAATCCATATTCGCTCCATTTATTTCGGATAACGAATATTTACAATCGGATATGATCCATCGAATATTTTTATCGGACGAATATGCTAAAATTCGGATCGGACTCGGAGCGGATTCGGATTAAAATCCGACCCATTGACAGCCCTACGAGAGATGGTAGCGGCCCGAATCGCGGCCCATTGACCAAACTCGCTGACACTATAATACTGCAAATACGACGTCGTATTTCCTTCATAGCTGATAAGTGATAACACTTGGCGCATGGCGGGACCCGTGATAATCTCAACAGCTCAAGTTTGTTCAATTCATCGTTAAGCTCTATGCTTATTTCTTTTTCGTTTTTCATTTTCGCAGGGAAAAATTATTTAACTCTAACCCCCCAAAAAAGGAGGAAAAAAATCCAGTAACAACTGCACATCAAAGCGAGATCAGATCATAATTCATAATGCATGGATTTTCCCTCCGATCTTCAACCGAGTTACTAAAAATCCCCAAAATTCAGAAAAAACCAAAAGTAATTTAGAACAAAAAAGGATAAATAACGATCATACACAGAACTACGAAACCAAATCAGGCTTACGTGAAGGCCTCTGGCTAGAATTGAAGAAGGAGCTGGGTTCCCTGAAGAAGTAAAAGCACGGACTGCATAACCAGCAGCACGCTTCATCGCCATAGTCGGATATCTCAATTCAAACACGCGATTATTTGGAGAATTAAGGGAGTAGAGAGAGAGAAAGAGAGAGAGGACTGGGAAATGAACACGACTCTCGGCCTTTATATAGGGAAAGGAAAACGAAAGGTGAGAAAGATCAGCTGCAAATAGTTACTAAAACCTTTTTGAGCTTTGACCTTATCTGCTGAACTCGTAATGAAGGTGATTAATTTTGAGCTGATCCAATATTAGTGAATTTTAGTGCCAACTGTTACTATTTTTCATCTTTCTTTCTTTTAACCTTTTCCCCTTTTGTAGTAGGGGGAATTTAAGAAAACTTGTTGAAAAATTTTTAATTTGCTGTCCAGGTTTAAAAAAATTTTAGTTCACCCCCCAATTCACATGCATAATTTGAGTTAGCTCCCTAATTTTAAGGGCATATATCACATATGGTGATTTAAATATACCATATGACGATTTAGATACCACATATGGTGATTTAAATAAACTCAAGAATCGTGTACCTAATTCGTCATATGGTGTATCTAAATCGCCATATGTGATATCTGCCCCCAAAATTGGAGAGCTAACTCAAATTATGCATGTGAATTGGGAAGTGAACTAAAATTTTTTTAGACCTGCGGAGTAAACTAAAAATTGACTATACAATTGGGGAGTTTTCTCAAATTTCCCCTTTGTATTATTTATTTATCTAGGAATTAGGGAAAATTTCGAAAAATAAATGCTTGAGCTTGAGTGAGAAGGGCCACCTCGCTTATTGACTTAAACCACTGACCTTTAGAACGAACCTCAATTACTAAACTTAAGTCGGTTCGATCACGAAGCCTAGAATATATATATGAATCAAATCCAATTGTGGACTCAATTTTTAGTTTGCTCCCTATTTTTAAAATTATTTTTGTTAACTTCCCAGATGAGACTCATATTTCTAGCTTGCTCCCCATTTTTTCGGTTACATACATGATATTGCGAAAAATATACGACATAACACGATTTAGATACGTGATATTACGAAAATATACGTGTATAAAAACTGAAGAATGCAATATCGAAATCGTGTTATGTCGTATATTTTTTTGCAATATCACGTATGTGGCCGAAAAAATGGGGAGCAAACTAAAAATATGAATCTCATCTGGGGAGTGAGCAAAAATAATTTCGAAAATGGGGAGCAAACTAAATTTTTTCAACTCATGTGGAGTTTTCAAATAAGAACCTTTATTTATTTAGCTTAACTCATTTGCAATTTTTTATTTTAAAAAATACTTCAAAATCATATGGCTCGGTAAAACCCCAATATAAGGCAATAAAGTGCTCATAAGAAATTAAGAATCATAATTATAAAATTATCTAAGAAATAACACGTCTGTAAAATTTTAATTATAACGTGACATCGGTTCCTCTCGAATTCAATTTTGAAAATATTGTTGTAAAGTGTAAACGAAATCAACTTTGGTAGCTAATCATTCTTAAGAAGTTAACTCATCACGGGCCACAGTTGGAGGGAGGCGTTATTTGAAGTGCTTCGAATTGAACATTTGAACCATCTGGCCCAATAAAGACAAGTAAAACTCAATTTTTTCTTGCACTCCTCTAAGTTCTCATGGCCCACTACAAGGAAAATGAGGAATGGAAATAAATATTATTTTAGAGTATAGTTTTATTTATACTTGAAAAAGGTATTTGAAGTGCAATTAGGTTTATGATTTGGATGATCTTTTTGTGACGAATAATGCTGTTATATTAAATTGTTATTTGGTACATTATTGCACTTTCTTGAATACTATTGCCTTAATCATATAAACAATTCATTTTGTAGCATTATGATAAATGGACCTCAAATCCAACTTCTATTTGACATACTTGCCGGCTTAAAGTGATAAAGCCATAAAGCCATCATTATCTTTAAATTTAAGTCCATCCTCAATTATGGACCTTTGTGAATTATTGGTTCACAAAAATATGTGGTGGCTACTTAATTTACATTTTTAAACTTCTACCCAATTGTGTCACTAATAGTATGATTTTACGCTAATTTAATGATATATTTAAATCTAAAATTTTATTTATTTTTTAGGTAAATCAACATTTGAATCATTAAATTAATTTGTTTTTTACTTTTTTTTATATGTTTTAATCAACATTGATTTTTTTTTTGCCTTTTTAACCCTTCAAAAAAAAAAATCCCTCATTTTTGGGTGTAGATTTGCTCGAGCCGAGCCGAGCCTTAGTAGGATGCGTCCGTTTGCAAACTGAGCTCGAGCTAGGGAAAAGAAAGATTTCATTTAACAAAAAAAAAATAAAGTTAAGATTTGGTTTGCAATTTGCTTATTTATATTATTTTATATTCATTTATTTGATTGTCTAAAATTAATTTCAAAATTAGTTAATAGAAATTAACCAATTATCCTACTAGAATCTCCCACACTAAGAATCGTTCCAGCACTTTATGCTTCGCAATTTTTACTTTCTCACTCTCAGCACAAGAAGGAAATCGCTTCCTAATATCGGAGAAACAGCACCGCCGCAGCAGCACTGCGTCGTGATCGGCGGCGATTCATATGGAGAATATGACAGCCACCAAGTCACAGGAAGAGCAGTGGATGGTACAGAGTCAAGTTTTCCGTATTTACGAACTCGTCCGCAGCCTCCCTACGCGTGCTCAATCCGTCAAGTTAGTTGCCTGTTATCTCCTACAATTAGGGTTTTATCTCGTGCAATGAATTTACTAGCTGAATTTAATTTCTGGTAGTTCCTTACTTCAACTTTCCGCTGATCTTTGTATGTTGTATTTGAGTTTGTAGCTTTGAGCTTCGACGCGACCACCATATTGAGTATCTCACCGAAAGTCTCAAGCATCTCGGGCCCACCTTTAGCGTTTTGGATGCTAAGTAATCTCTTTCTCCATCTTCATCTTAATTCGAGGTTTCTAATGTATTAGAACACGCTTACATCGATAAAATATGAAATGTGTATTTTCAGAAATGCTATTACTTTTTTCCTAGAGAGATTTGAGAATTTTGGCATATAATTTGAACTTATATCTTTTATCCTTTTTGGCTTGTTGGTTGACAGTCGACCTTGGCTCTGTTATTGGATCATGCACTCAATTGCTTTGTTAGGGGATTGCGTTGATGACGAATTGGAAGATGGCATTGTTGATTTTCTCAAACGGTGCGAGGTTTGTGTTGGTTTGTTTTGGATCCAGTACCTTCAAGATTGTTTTTTTGTTTATTTTTGATTCATCTGCTGATCGTGTTGTGGTACCTGTGTGGTCTGATGTTACTAACAGGACCAAAATGGTGGCTACGGCGGCGGACCTGGACAGGTTGGATAGTCTTCTCAAGTTCTGGATTATTTTGGCTCATCTTAATATTTGGGCTAATATCTTCCACTTTCATTATAGCATGTTCTCTGTGTGTGACATTGTTTCTTTCGATATCTTTTCTCTCATTCACCATCTCCTTTTATATTCCTCTAGCCTTTTGCATGTCAGAATGGCTTCTTTTGAATTGCTCTGCAATTGTATGAGAAAGTATGAAATAAGAGGAAATATTGCGAGCATCATTCTCGATATTTATCCTGAACCAAGTAAAGAATAGGAAAGATGAATGAAAGAGAACAGCTATAACATCTGTATTCTGTGTATGAAGTCATATGCATGTGCTTAGGATTCTAAACAAAATGAACTGATAAAGCGATGAGAGAAGTGCTCTCTCTCCAGTGTGAAGTTATGTTCCCTAATAGGAAATTTTTGAATAATACTGTAGCCGTCATACATGATTTTGCCTTTTCTCTTAGCATTGGTTAGCTAACATTTAGTATCAAGAAAGGACACAGATTATGGAGGAAGCATAAGGTTCAATTTGAACGAATGCATAACTAGTGTAACAGGGATCATGTTATGGAGTTATATTTGTTAAATAGTTCATCCATATATTCCTTACTCCGATGAGTCGAGCACTTGAGAATTGGAAATTTCAGCTAGAATTTTTATAAAATTATTTCAAATGAAGATTAAGGAAAGAAATTCTTGAGAAAGAAATCAGATTCAGTGTCTGACTTGTTAATTGTTTCTTGCTATTGTCAGATGCCTCATCTAGCGACAACTTATGCTGCTATCAATACACTTATTACTGTGGGTGGTGATATATCCCTCTCTTCAATAAATAGGTGGCCTATCCATTCATCATTATTACCTTCTCATATCACCCTGTACCTTTCTTAATTATACTTACCATCCATTTCTTGATTTCAGGACAAAGTTATATGCCTTTTTGCTACGAATGAAAGAAGCAAGTGGTGGCTTCAGGTATGACAACATATTTGCTCATGTTTACTGTTGATGGTAGCTAGTTTAACTGGAGCAGGTTCATATAAAAATTTTATGAAGGACCATTCATGTATGCTAACCAAACATCAAGGCATTGAGTGTGCATATGGATCTTCTAAATTATAATTAATTTCAGGATGCATGATGGCGGAGAAGTAGATGTCCGTGCATGTTACACTGCTATATCTGTGAGTAAAAGTTACCTCTAATGTGATTATAGTTGAAATGCATGGCAAGAAAACTTATTGTCAAACTCTTGAAATTCTAAATATTAGTTATATTTTTGCATGATTGTCTTACTATTTTGTGTATCTTGCTCCATTTAGGTGGCCAGTGTTCTTAACATTTTGGATGATAGGCTGATTCAAAATGTTGGTGATTACATTGCAAGGTTTGTTTTGGTTGCTACTTAATGTTCCTGGTCACCTGAAACTTATTCACCTATCTTGCTCTTTATAAATTCTCTTGTCTTCAAATAATGATCCAAAACACAGACTTCACATTTCTATCATCTTCTTTTGGTACTTGCAAAAGCTGCCATCTGTTGTCTTACTTCCTGATGATATATATATGTGCCACTGCAGTTGCCAGACCTATGAAGGTGGAATTGCCGGTGAGCCTGGTGCAGAAGCTCATGGTGGGTAAGTGCTAAACTATTATTAAATTGCCTGCATTCATCTGATTATAGTTATATATGGACAAAATAGTTGCTTTCTTAGGTTCACAGTGATCAGATGAAAGCTCTATCAAACTGATCATGTCTCTTTAGGTATACATTTTGTGGTTTGGCTGCAATGGTGCTGATTAATGAGGTTAATCGTCTGGACTTGCCTCGACTGACTGTAAGTATATCCCTTACTCCTTTAGATTGCTTCGCACATTATTTCTTTTCTTTATTTCTCTGTTTAGGCTTGATGGACATGTAGTTTTGCCCAATATCTTCTATAAATTATTAGCTGCCATCTTGATAACTTCTTGTCATTTATATTCCCAGAACTGGTTGGTATTCAGGCAAGGAATAGAATGCGGATTTCAAGGCAGAACAAATAAGCTGGTTGATGGCTGCTATTCTTTTTGGCAGGTACTGTACATTCAGAGTAATATAAATTAAATGATATGGCAAGGGAGACTCTAAATATTTTAAATTAAATCGGACACCATTTGTATAAAAGATATATTTAGTGATACATTACCTGCAACCAGGGAGGAGTGGCTGCAATAATTCAAAGACTACATTTAGAAGTAAATGAACAGTTGGGTCTACCAAAAACTTTTACGTATGACTGTGGAACAGAAAGTGAAGATGATTCGTCAAACTCTGATGGAGAAAGATCTTCCGAAGGAGCTTCTTCCCCAGTCAATGAGACCTCCCGAAGCATGCAAGAAGGTAAGCAAAAGTTTGATTGCAGACAATTCCGGGATGCCCAAATTAAATAGAAACTTTTGAGATACTTTTCCACGTAAATTGGACGTCATTACTCTTAAAATTGTTAATTGGTTTTGCCTTTCTCTCATTGATGCAGGAAAATCTAATGATTCTCCTTCAACAAGAGTAAATAAAATTGGTTACAATTTTATCAAGGGGCCCATAGGCATGAAACCTATTTTCAACAGCATGGCCTTGCAGCAATATATTCTTCTGTGCACACAGGTATTTCTATCCTGTAGTTGACATTAGTCCCACGGAGAATTTCTCTCCTCGCTGCACTATAAGTGAAATAAAATGACAACAAAAAAACCTATTCCAAGCGTAAAACACCATTTAGGGAGATACCCTACTTCAACTCCGAGCTTTTTTGCTTCTTGTCCAAATGAAGTCATTCTTATTAATTTTTTAAGGATAATTGCTGTGACATACCCTGAGGTTTGGTCAGAGTTGCACAAACTTGTAAATACCCTAATTTCTCTAGTTTTTCGTAAATACCCTAATATTTGATTTTGAATTCATAATTATAATAGCATGCATCACTCCAAACCTCAATGTATGTTACCGGAAGTTTTTGTAATTTCTTGAAAACTAGGCAAAACCTCACGGTATGTCAGTGTAATTATCCAAACCCTCTCTCTTTCTTCCTAACACATTACATTACATGAATAGGAGGAAGCTGGTTTCAGGGACAAACCTGGTAAACGTAGAGATCACTATCACACATGCTATGTCCTAAGCGGATTGTCCGTCTGCCAGCATAGCAGCACGAAAGAAGCTGATTCTCCACCATTGCCGAAGGATATATTGGGTCCTTATTCCAACTTATTAGAACCTGTCCACCCCCTACACAACGTTATCTTAGACAAATACAATGAAGCATATGAATTCTTTGCAAGATCCTAGCAGCATTTGCACGTTATGTAGTTGTAACTTGTACCACAACAGTTACCTTTGTCAGTTTCAGTTGAAAAATAAAAACTCTAATTGAATCCATTTGTTGTGTATATCGGTTCTTGCGTACTTGTTTTTTTTTTTTTTTTATAAAACACGTACATCCTAAGTGGTTAGAAGGATTCGAACCCCGGAGAAAGAACTATCAAACTACTGTTGGCAGTTCTTGCCTACTTCTTTGTGCCAAATGGGTGAACTTCATATTTGCTTGTGTGATGAAAGAGATGCTCACGAAATGGGCCATATTTGCTTTGGTGATGAAAAAAAAAAAAAAGAGTTGTTGGCCCATCACCCTCGCCATTCTTTGCGAAATTTAACGATTTTATTTTATCTAATAATTATATGTTACTGTTTAAAAAAATATTTTTTATGGATGAGTCAGTCTGAATCACTGTATGACTACGTTAGTCAAAAGTCGGTCCCCCATTTTATTACCTGCTGCTAACCTCTGTGTGGTTTTGTCCTAAAATAACACTCTCAACATCCGGTTGATTTTAATATGAACTTCATTCGATCAAATTGGTATAATAAGAAGACGAGTGTTTTACATTAACTATGTGATTGATGAAAAATTTACAAAGAATGATCAATCAAATAGTAAACATAATATACTTGTCTTTTTTTTTTTTTTGAAGGAAAAACCCCTCGAAGAGAGTGGAGATCTATTCATAACTTAAATCCCAATGTATAAGGTCCATAACAAAGTGAGAACAAAGTCCACACCAACAAAGCTAGTCAAGATTGTATTCTTAGCAAGGACGTGAGACACCATATTAGCATCACGAAGAATATAAGAGAAAGAGAAAATATCAAAATAATAAGTTGAGCTATAAATTTCAATGTACTTATCTTTTTAATAGATTGGTTCCATCAAATTGGATGGAATTTTCCCTCAACCCCAATAGGGGGCCGCCGCCCCCTCCCGAGAAAGGGAAAGGGAGAAAGATAATATAAAACTCATCACCTGAAACTGATGACATTCTTTCCAAACTTGACCAGCGGAAAAAGGTTCAGAGAAAAAGTAACACACTTGTTCTGAAAAGAAAATCTATTCATCAATTATTGTTCATCCACACAGGGATTTGAAGTTCGAAAAAGCAAATTATGGAGAGACAAGATACTAAACAACAACAAGAATCCCCTCCTTCTCCCGATTCGGTCTCCTCCCCACAGCACTCCAAGAACAACAGTGAAGGACACATCTCCCTCTCTCCGCCGCCGGGCTCGCCGGAAAACTCGGCGGCGGACTCATATTCCTCCCCACTTCACTCAAAGCACGGCAGCGGAGAACATATCTCACTCTCTCCGCCGCTGGGTTCACCGGGAAGTTCACCTGTCAATCATATTCATGGGTCCTTGCCGGAGAACGAAAGACCTCCTTCGCCAGAGAGGAATCCTCCGCCGCCGCCGGCGGTGGTGAGAAGAGACGTGTTTAAGGAGCCTACTGAGAGCAGAGCTGTATTCGAAGAACAGCCTATGGCGATGGTGAGCAGGGCCGTAATGGAGGAGCCTAAGCCGGCGGCGCCGAAGGTCGATCCGGGTGGTGCTCCGGCGGAGGGCGGCGGCGCTAGTGGGCGGCGGAGGGTTAGGCCGTCGTTGTCGATATCGAGCAGAGCTAAAAGAGATAAGATGGTGAAAATAGCTGCCTTGGGGTTCAGGATTTTTGGGTTCTTGTTTAGCTTGATTTCTCTCTCAGTTTTGGCAGCTGATAGAAATCAAGGATGGGCCCTCGATTCGTTTGATCGTTACAAAGAATTCAGGTTAAAAACAGAATCAAAAAACAATCAATTTCAATTTCAATTTCATTTCATTGTCCTCTTACTGTAATTTTATTCCATGGAGTGTAATGTTTTAGCCTTTTAACATTTGAAAACGTGGATTTCAAACAGGTATTGTATGTCCGTAAATGTAATAGGATCTGCGTACTCGGGAGCTCAGGCTTTCGATCTATCCTACAATTTAGCCACCGGAAAGTATATGATGCATCACCAACAACAACTCCGGCATTACTTCGATTTCGCACTTGATCAGGCAAGTAGTTAAAAGTTAATGTTCGATTATGCATATTTGGTTTGTTGTACTTGTATCCCTATGTAGATGATTGGAAAATTTTAACCATATATGTTTACAGTTATGGAGGAAAGCAACAACTTTTTCCATTGGTAGAATCACAACTGCTGCTTTATATTTTTAGATGTTACTTTCTTGCTTGTTATGTTGTTGCTTTTTCGCGTAATAATCATGAAGAACTGTGATCCCAATACAGGGAGAAAAAGCAAGCAACACAAGTCAGTAGTGGATTTGATTATTACAATGGCCACAATATTTTCTTACTTTAGCAGGGTTAAAAGACCATAGTGATGAGATTAAGAGACTGATAGCGATAGTGAATGCTTTCGATCCTGTACTTCCAATAGCGATGATGTGCTTATTGAGGTTGTAATGATGTTTAACAGGTTATATTCCAATTGGGTTCGTTTATTTGTGTTCGCTAAAAAAACGATCTTTTTGTGGTGTGGTGGGCCTCGTCTTTTTGCATTGGATAAGCTGTTCTTCTACCCTATTGTTCTCTTAAGAGTGCTTTCTAAGAAAGTGTTTCTGTTAGATATTCCATCCACCGTCCTAACTTTTCTCTTTTATGCTTGTGATTTATTCTGTTATCTTTTTGGGGTGATATGTTTAGCAACTAGCCTAGTAATATGCTCTTGAATTGTTCATATACATTTTTAATTACACTTACCCTCTCCGAACTGTCATCTTTACCGGCTTTCGTTGGCTTTCAAAAATTACGGTGACCACCCCTCAATGTAATGGTTAATTACACCGACAACCCCTCCACCTGATAATATGGTCTTGAATGGTACAGAGTAGTAACCGGACAAAGTTAATGTTCTTCGGTTTTTGCCTATTATTGATTTTCAGTGTGATTCAGTGCATTAGATCAATTACTTCGATTATTAAGGGTGTGTTTTTGTGGTGGCAGATAATTGCTTACCTTCTGATATCGGCCTCTTCGTCGTCCGCCATTCGTGTGGAAGACTGGGAATCCAATTTTGGGAGCGATAAGTTTCCGAATCTGGCGACTGCTTCGATATCGATGTCGTTCCTTGCGTTTGCTGCTCTAGCATGTAGTTCTCTCATATCTGGCTACGCTCTTTGCACCTCTAAAAATATCTGAATACCATTTGCGTACACCCAGAATTGTAATAAAAGTTGTCTGAAACAGAGTTTATACATATTGGACTGTCCTATTAAAGATATCTTCGTATTTCAGTGGGGTTTTGTTTGGACAATAAAGTAGAGAAGCAGAAAATCAGAAGAATTAACAGACGAATTCGTCCCGACGAGTGACGAATTGGATATGAACACTTTTTACTGGATTTCCTTTTCAATGCACGGAGAACATAGGAATGGTTAATTTTAACTCGTTTTTAGTTCGGCCATGTATAAGATTGGAAATGTGATGATTCGGTGGTTGTGAAGAGCCTTCATCTTTAGTTGATCCCAATTTCGGTTTAGGGGCCATGGTTGTTGAGGTGAGTGGTTGATTGTTGTAAGATATTAACCTACAATACACAACTAGGCGAAAATACGATGCATGTAGTTAGTAAATGATTATGACACGTAAATGGTTAATTTTAACTCGATTTTAGTTCGACCAAGCTAGTATAATGAACTATGAAGTGGAGTATTTGTATTTTTGTTATGTGATTGGTAATAGATTTAGAAAGAATGACAAATTAAATGAATACACATGTCAATTGTGATTATAATATCAACCAACTTTTGAGACGCCCCATAACTTTTTAAACGATTCTATGATGTTAAATAAGATCTTACAACCCTTTTTTTTTTTTTTGTATAGGAATCGATCAAAAGAATTGTGGGGTTTTAAACGGAGGTCTTCCCTCATATATATAAACTGAGAAAATTAAGCGTATAGTTAATGCACCATAATCCAGTGACCAAGTAACACATTGTTTAATATCTATACGTTAAATTAGATCTTATAACTTCATTAATGTTTCTTTATAAAAAATATTTCGAGAGCTTATTTTTAAAATAAGATCCAGCGTCATATAAGTTTCAAAAACATTTTATAAGATGTGATAACTTATAAGCTTCTTAAAATAACAAATACCCCTTGAATATAATCCGATAAGAATATCGATTTGAGGTATTTAAATATTTAATAATATTTCTTTCTAATAGCTTAAGTTTTTAATTTTAGATTAAGTAATCATTCAAGCATAACACCCTTACACGTAATACAATTAAATATTCAAAAAAAAAAAAAAAGGACAAATATATTTCCAAAGGCTGGATTTGGGCTGGCCCAGAATATTTTGCAACCAACTTGAAGGCCCATTGGATCCTAAAATTAGTAGGTTATTATAGTTACTTTCGTTGCAAGTTAAATTATGACATTAACTAATCTTCTATTTAAGCTCCACTTAGTCATAAAATTATTTCATAGCTGCGCAATCAGAAATCCGATCATAAAATTTTTGGTTAAGTTAGCATAGATCAAAACTGCTAAGTTACACCACTTATTAATATTTTTTTTAATATCTTTTGGGATATAATATAACACACTATTTAAGTTCATTATTAAAAACTGCACAGATCATGGACATTTGTATCTCGTTTGGCTTTTGTTGTTTATATATGAGGAGGTTTCGGTAAAAACTTCCCTCGTCGCCCGTTTAATATAAAAAAAAAGTTCATTATTAATCCATTTGGGCCTTTCAAAGGCCGTACAACATAATGGGCTACAAGCCCAATTGTCTCTCCAACATGCACTCGGATCGTCGGTTCTATTTAAATATTAGAAAAAGGTTGAATTGTACCGGCACAGATGGCGCGGAAAAGCACCACTCAAAAAGCTCATCACCAAAACCCTCACTCATCCCCTCTTTCATTTCTCTGTTCATCTTCGGCTGATCGTGCGCCTTGATCCAGTAATTCTAAAGCTGAAACTCTTCCTTTGGCTGTTATTCGACGATTGTGGTGCTC
The DNA here is from genome assembly GCA_037501455.1 of Lantana camara. Lineage (NCBI taxonomy): Eukaryota > Viridiplantae > Streptophyta > Magnoliopsida > Lamiales > Verbenaceae > Lantana > Lantana camara. Next base: position 2,016,040 of record CM074858.1, on the reverse strand, counting down.
AAATGGCATATTTAAGCTGTGATTATTGCGAGTTTCAACTGTACGGCACAAGCGACGGAGATCGCAGGCATTGGCGTTGCAGATGGTGCGATCGCGTTCAACCTCGAGGTCAAGGACGCCGCATTCATCTTTGCCGGTAAATATCTCTGTTTCTCTCTCGCTCGCTCGCTCTATACTCTCACAACGTTATGGACATGCTGTGAAATTTGTATCGTTAGGAACACATTTTGTCATAGTTCATCTGCGATATTTTTCAGTGATTAAGATGTTATGATTAGATGCGGCGATGATTGTGTTGTGTATTTCCTTTGTCTGTGCGTTATATGCTGTTTGTTACATTTAGCGGCTGCATATGAGAGCTACCTACCAGCCTCAGTTATTATTGTTATAAATACGGGGGACGAGAGCATGGTGATGCACGAAAGGTTGAGAATGGGTACAATTGTATTTTTGTGAATTATAGACATGCAGGAGGACCATAAATCAATGGTACTGGAAAAGGAATCGATCTTAGAAGTGGGGGGAGAAATGCTATATTATTGAGGTCTTTGTGGCGTTTGGTGCAGTTCTTCTATGGATTTAATCCTTCCTTTTGGCTTGAGTCCAACTCTGATTAAACGACGTAACTGATTGGAATTCGGATTTTAGATACAGCCAGATAAACACAAATAAGTAAAATTACAGCCAAAGGAAAATGGGAAGCATGCACTGAGATGATTGGTTGGTGCTTACAAATGTAGTACTAGTGTTGAGTGCTTTCACAATTACACATTATTGTTAGAAGATTTTACACCAGTTACACATTATTTTTAGAAAAGTTTACATGTTATAAAGTGAGTACCGTTATGAACACATTTTGTTGTAGTTAATCTTTTGCAATAAACATCTTGGTATCTAAATGGTCAATGAAAATAATTAAGAAGTTCAGAGATACATATGCTGATGCAGTTTATCTGCAGTGTCCTATTTTGGTAGGAGTAATATGGTGTAAATACATACCGAAGGATAAATGCATTTATTTTTGGAGAATTCTCTAATTTTCAGCTTTTTTGTACATAAAAGTATATTTCCGTGCTCAGAGGAAGTAACAATAATGCCTGCACATCTCCAAGTTTTATTTCATAACAAAGTATACATTCTATTGATGTTAGTGAAGTAAACCTCACAGCTAAAAATGGTTATGACATTATTATAACTTAAATGATACCACACATAAATGTATTGGGTAAAATCTAAATAAATGGGAGTACAATAAGCTCATTCTGTTGGCTGGGATAAATATTTGTGCATGTTTTTCGCTGTCATGCTAGTATTGTGCTGGCCATTACAGAGTGTCTCGCTCCATATGTCTCAGCCTCTTTGAATAACCAAGAGTTCTTCCTCACTTAACTGACCACCTCATTTGGAGTCCATGCACCAGCAGTAATAGTCAGACTGTGATATTTCCAACATCTTTTCCGGAGTCATTCTCTCCAGTTCGCTTTGCCTCCATGATGCAAAATTGTTCTTATTCTGTGGGTCTGAACCCATAGTATAATCTTCCGCTCTATGAGCTTGTGATCTCATTCTCTTATACAGCCTCATTGCTGCAACACAATCTTCATACGGGTCTTGTATACCAGTTTGAATGTCATATCTATATGACAGAAGATTGAGTATTTCAGAAATTATTTCAAATTATTAAGAAACAAAAGATTATTGAAGCCTACTTACCCAAGGTATGCTTTTGTTAAATATTTCAGTGAGTTACTGAGCTTGCTTGTTTTCATCAAGGGAGGATATTTTGCTGTATCCCTGTAGCAAGATTCTAAGTTTGTGATATAGTTCGAAAACTAGTTTGTTTGAGAGAGCATTTGAATATTCTTTTTCCACCTTTAAGGCAAGTATTCACAATATTCTTAGTTAAGAAATTCTCAATTAATCATTGCATACAATAATTTGACAAAGAAGCTTTTGTATGTGCTGATTTAGCTTAAAGGCTTGCCTGATCAGTAGAGATGGATACTCCACTTCCAAGCATTTCAAATCATGATCTAATCCATGGCCAACAAGGATCCTAGCTTTTCCACCTCTAGAACGGATCTGCCATATTGGTTCGCCGTTGCATAAATAGTCTTGAATCTTTCGCTGGACTTGTCTGAGTGGCATCGCATCCCTCAAAAATTCTGTCCGTATACCTGTTGTTTCATACCTGTAAAACATATTTTGAAAAACTTTAGTTTTGGAGAATCAATGGATTGATATAAATCGATAATACTATTCACATCTAGCAGAAATTTACCTGTAGCTTGTCACTGGAAGTTGTGGTTTGATATATGTTTGAAAGATTATCTTTTCATGTTCATCAGTGAGACATACCCTTGCACAAAGATCCAGGGAGCCATCACTGCCCCCACCAACCATTTTGCAAGCAAGCGAAACCACTTTTCCTCTGCTGTTATCAATCCTCAGCTCGTCTTGAATGCCCAAGTTAGCCATTCGGTAAAGCAAACCCTAATTTTTTCAAGAGTATGTATGTTAGCGAAAGACTAGAAACTGGAGTTAGGTATACTCAATCAAGTATATTGTCTTTACATTGTTTCCACGTGAAAACTGGCATTTCTCTCTGTGGCTTTGAAGAGCATAGCGGCTACTAAGGATATTTAGACAAAGATCGCATCCTCGTTCCTTGAATATCCTTTCACATTCTGCCTTTGGCAACGGTCCTGGTAGACGAATTCACTATGGATTAGAATCTGAATATGAATTATGCATAGCATCATATTGTTAATTTGAAGGAGGTTGAAAATTACCGATCAGATGTTCCCTCAGAGATTCAAACGAGCGGCAATGCTTATAACAAATTCCACACATAGGTTCATGATTTGAATGATAAGAAACCCTCATATGTTCAACCAAATGTTCCATTCTGTTGAACTGTCTGTAGCATGCCGCGCACTTGTTCCTGAAAATCATAAATAGTTAAAATTAGCATGATACCACCAATAAATAAACTGCATGCTGGGATGTGGCTGTGTCATTGCATGAAATAAAAGTATACCTTAAATTATCTGAAGACTCACTTCTGCTGTCCATGATGGATCGATTGTAATCTTGCAGAAATTGAGGTCTACTTGAGAACTTGGAGCACTTGGGGGAAGGAATGGAACACTGCGAGGTATTTATATTTGCTGTTGGGATCTTTTCTTTTTGTACCGAGATTAGAGAGATTCCTCTAGGCCATTAATAACATGTTAATAGGTGCCATCTTCTCTAGAAATCACCTGCTGGTACATCCACAACAGGCTAAGACAAAACATTCGTGGCAATCCAAATGCTTTCTGGCCCACATTTGAGCTGCTAGAATATTTCCCTGCTACCATATCCTATCATCTTCCCCCTTTCTCTCAAGTTTGGAATTTGACAACTTGCCCTTTATCATTTTTGTAAGTATGAAGTCTGTATGCCACTTTGAAGTTTGAACTCGTATTTAAGTGTTTATTTTAAGGCATAAAATATTTACAAATGCTTTTCTTCAAATTATTGATTGTATTATTATACTGCATTTTATTAGCATAGCTTTGTTAAATGTCCCACATCGAATAATTAATGGTGTAGTGTTCAATATATAATGGCTTGGCAACCCTTCCCTCAACAGCTAGCTTTTGGGGGGTGAGTAAGGCCAAAGCACATTATTCAATAAGCTTGGTGTTTAACTCCACTTAATTCATGGGTTTAACTTTTATGTCCTGATTTGGAGTAGTTTGGTTAAGACACATTATGGTAATTGTGCTGCCTAATCTGACATTAAACATCAATATGCTAAAGAATATCATGTGCAATTGTTGGAGTAGTTTGGTTAAGATACATTATGGTGATTGTGCTGCCTAATCTGACTGTAAACATCAATATGCTAAAGAATATCATGCACAACTGTTGGAATAGTTTGGTTAAGACACATATCATGCACAACTGTTGGAATAGTTTGGTTAAGACACATTATGGTAATTGTGCTGCTAAAGAATATCATGCACAACTGTTGGAATAGTTTGGTTAAGACACATTATGGTAATTGTGCTGCCTAGTCTGACTGTAAACATCAATATGCTAAAGAATATCATGCACAACTGCTTTTCTAATGCTGTCTCATTTGCCTTGATGAAGGTTTTTTCATGCTGCATGCAGCCATTATGGGCAATGAGCGGAAAGTGAAAATTATACAATGGCTCAATAAACATAGTAAAATATTACTTTTGGTGTAAGGAGATAAGGCATATCGAAGCAGTATATGGCAGGTAATCCTATCTTTCTACTTTACATTTGCTGCTCTTTTACAATGTCCATTCCCGAAAGTTGAGAAATCCAGTGTGAGGAGTTTGACCTGGGAAGTATGGGAGCTTATCTTTTGACTGAAGGTAGGCCAACATATGTAGATAGCTTTTAGAAAAGACATCATTAAATATCAGGACTTTCGGGGCACCGTCATTTAACTGTACGTGCTATTTATCAGGAATTTTGGGGCATCACTAGGGCTGTTAAAAGAAAAACAAAATCGAAAACTGGCCGAACCGAATCGAACCGACAAACCTGTTAAGGTTCGACCGATTTTGGATTTCGTTTTTTGGGTTTCTTTATGTTCGGCCAGAGAACCGAACCATGAACACCCCTAGTCGAACGAACGAAAGCTCATCCTAGGGATGTTAAAGTGCTAGAGCAAAATTTGCTTGCCTAGTTTCAATCTTGACCTCAATGAAGGCATAAAAGCTCTTCTGCTAAACATAATGAGAAAAGATTATTCAGTTATGGGCGATCATCTTGGAGAGAAAAACATTGTTTATTCCTAGATTATTGAGCCCCACTCTTAGATTCTTGTCTTTGACTTACCCTGTTACCTGTGACCCTTTTTTACCACAGTTAGCCATGAATAAGCAAGAATAGTCTTCTGTGATTCGAAATCAGTTTTCCACCTTAGATTGGATTAGCCAATCAACTTTCTTAAAAAAGTTACTATTATAATGATTGCCTGTTAGAAGGACACGCGTATAGACAAGGAAACCTCGTCTTGCGTCAGAGAACAGGTAGGAAATGACTGTATTTGCCTTGAATCATGTGAATATGCGAAGTACAAAGGAGAAAGGCGGGTCAACAACTTAGACGACCTATAATGTGTGTTTTTCTTAAGCGATCATTTTCATAAGCATATTTTGTCACTTTTTTGTTCCAATACTTGGAGGGAAAAAACAAAAGATGCTCCAAAAAGTAGAGCATATGATTCTTCAAACCTCAAAAATGGTCAAAAAGATGGGTTTGCACGAGTGAGTGGAACAACTTACGTGCATTTGTAGGGACCTAAAAGTATGATTCAGTATTGTTTCGTTTTTTCGACCATTGTCTGGATATTCCATGTACGAGACAGCATGATCTTTCTTGCATGCATATGATCTTCATCTTAAATCTATAATTTAAGGACGAAACCCACATTTTCATGCATTAGTATCTCTAATACAAATTTTTTTCCCATAATCCTTTGACCTCATAACCAAGCCCTAGTGCTAACGAACATCGTTGCTGTTATTTTTAAGGTTTCATTTAGACATGAAACTTAGGATTAGGAGAAGATTTGGCAACTATTTAGTCTAAATTGCTCCTGTTTTGAGGAATTCTCGTTACGTGGCTGAAGGAAAAATAGGCCCATAAATAGCTAAAAGGAATATACCTATTATAATTCATTGAGAATTTCCTTTTTCTCGTCCTTTTCTTCATTCGTAGAATAAATAGTTGAACAATAATGATAACCCCTGTTTGAATGCAATGTATACATAGTTACGAGAGATGGTCCAATAATTCCATTTAATAGCGGTCCATGCAAAGGAAAGTTCCTTTTCTCAATATCCTTTTTTTTTTTTGACAGACCTTTTCTCAATTATCTTCATTGCTTTTCTTTCTTCCGCTTGTTTTTACTGGTCCGTGCGTCCGACAGTGTGTTCACTTTGGCAAAGGGAAATGTTGAAAGCTATGATGTACAGATATTTTTAAAAATATTATTTTGATGTGTCGTGTCATGTCGAAAACTCGTGTTCGATACCGTGTCCGACACTTCTCACGTGGGAAATTGAAGAAAAAATCCGTGTCGTCATTTTCGTTTCGTTTCGTTTCGTGTCGTGTCCGTATCCGTGCATCATAGGTTGAAAGTCACTGAACTTGGTCATTGACGGAGACTTCATTGGCAGATTGAGAAATCATGTTGGTCAAAATTTTTGACCATGTCCCCTTTTCTTAAGTATATCCACCGTGTTATTTCACCTGCTGGCCACAAATCAAGTCAAAGTAAATAAAAAAGTGATCCCTTTTTCAAATGGACAAGATGCTCTCGTGAAAATGACGATAGATGAGGAGCATGCTTTTTGGGATACCTTTCTGATTTTACCAAAATCTCACATAGTTGATCGCAATGATCCCTTTATTAGGGTTTCGGGTGTAGTTCTTGAAAGTTTATAAATCCGACAATTTGTGGGGTTTGAGTCCTAATTAATCGTTGCATGTTTGTTTGAAGAGTCATATGAATATATATTTTTTTTAACACACGCACACGTATGTGAGTTTTAAACTGAGGCATTGTGCTGGAGAATGAACCTATTAACCACTTAGACCAATCTCTATTGGCAGATTCGTATGAACATATATGAGATGTGGAGATAACAAGTGCATCAGATCATATTAGCATGATATATGGATTTTATTCTTGATATGATACGATTCATGTAGTTTAGTACTTCCCATCTAAATCATACAAGGGTTTTCAATACAGCTGCTTTCGAATTTTATCTTTCCATTCATGCAAATTGCCCAAATAGCATCTTAGTTTATTTGAAAGTTCTCTCTCGTGGCATGAAATTCTCGTTAGGTATATATTTCTATTCATTTATTGGTGCCCATCAGTTCGGCGTGCTTTTCTTAGGTTTATAGTCTTTCATATTTCACTTTAAAAATATTTGGTTTTTAATGTTTAGATCGTGGTATAATTGGACTCCATGTTTCTTTTTAAAAGCATATTGGTAATGTCTAGGCGTGATTTTTTGTGATTCCTAAAACTTCAAGTCTTTCTAATAAATTTTCATAAGGTATGAGCGACTCTATCACCAATAAAATATCAATCCAAGATGACTTCTTATTATGTGGTTATAAGGGTTTTCTGACCCCATTATATAAAAAATTGGAAAAAAAAACTAGTTTAAATATGGTGTTATGCTCGAAAATCTGGTTTTTTTTTGCAGTGAGACCTTTGTAGTTTGTCAAAAGTTAAAAGAAAACCCTATAAAATATAATTTAAAAACAGGTTTCAAAAACTGTGCATGTAGAACCTTGGACCGTTAGATTGTATTGCACGCGCCTATATTGCGACTGGGATCCCATTTTTTATGCATAATTGAATGGAAAATGTTCTTTTTACCCTTGAATGCAGCTTCAGATATCAATTGGGCCGGGCTGGGCTAAGCCCGCTACAGTAACGGGCTGGGTTAGCCCAGGACCACCTTGAGGTGGGTTGGGTTTTAGAATCGAACCCAATAGGGGCCCAGCCTAATACCCCAAACCCAACCTAAACCGCCTCATAATATTCATGGGCTGGGCCTGGGCCGGTTCGAAGCCGGGTTGGGTCACGGGTTCGTGGGCTAGCCCGGCCCGTTTGACATTTTTAAGCTTCAGTCAATTGGGTTGAAATATTGTTATTTATGTTGCCCACAAAACCCTGTGTTTTAAATAATTTGTGGTAAAAATCTTACACAGCCAAAATAAATGTCATCACCAACCATTACAGCCAATACACTTCAATTAATTAATTCATTGCACACATATTGAAAGCCAACTTCTAACCAAAAAAAAGAAAATAAATCTCAAAGCCAACCATTGTAAATGGAAATTTAATAGACTGGTTTGGGGGACAATGAACATTGTTTTACACAACATTGAAATCAAGAAATAAGAAAAAATAACCTAAGACCTGTTCAAGAAAACCACAAAAGTTTACCAGCACCACAAGGACCCCCAAAAAGCTAGTCCCCAAAAAATGTGTCCACTACAACACAAACTTCAATATTTTCAACATATTTAATAAAGTTTCATAAAATGCATCAAAAACATTCAAAAGTTTCAACATCTAAATCCCTCTAGGGCTTTCATATACTTGTCGGCTTCTTCTTCTTAGATCTGTCTATTATATTCTGCAGCACCTGACTCACCGACGATCGTCTAACCCTTAACTTCTGTAGTGCAGGATTTGATAAAGAAGCAGCTGGTGCAGAAGGTTGTGTAGCTGATGAAGAAACTGGTGGCCCTTGATTTTGGACTGAAGCTGGAACTACAGCAGGTCTTGGTGGCTGAGGCCTGTGTGCTGGAACAAAAATTCTTCCAAATCTAGTAGATCTAGAAGATGTAGGTGGAGTAAGAGTAGATCTAGCAGATCTACTAGAAGCTGGAGGGATTCCTGATGAATTTTCCTACTATATATATATATATATATATATATATATATATACAAGGTAAAATATTAATTTTATTAACATAACCAATATATAATTAGCATACAAGTATATTTAAATAAGTATAACCTGATTTATATCTGTATTGGAGTTTGAGGATCCTGGCTTTGCTGGTTCAGGGGGTACAGCACCATGCAATGAACAAAGTTAGACATGTTAGATACAAATTCATAGTGTATGTAGTGAAATAAAATAAAATTAAATTTAGCATACTGTGTAAAATTTAGATCTTGGATGAGTGAGATTTTTGCAAGAACGCTTGTGACCTAAAAGAAGGCAATTGCTACATGTAGTAGTCAATCCCTTTCTTGTCCTAGTGTTTCCACCTTCATCTGCACCCAATCTTTGTTTCTTTTTTAGCCTCCCCATTTTTCTTGTAAATTCAGGTGCTTTCAGTGGTTCCCAAGGAGTTTTTATGTATCACCTCTTTCCTGGAACTCCATGAATCATGTGTCTATAGACAGAAACGTAGGTTTCTTTTTTGTAACAATCATGGATGAAATCCTCAATCTGCAATCTCCTTTTTGTAATGGCTGAGCATGCATGTTTACAAGGATAACCTATCAACTGAAACATCCCACATGTGCAGGTTCTCTCGCCAAGCTTGACCACATAATTATTATCCGCATCCTCAACTTGAAACTCCAACTAACCACACCAGATTGTATAACAATTCCTTGCCAAATCACATTGTTTGCCTACCTTAACCATAACATTTGGCAAATCTTTCCAACATAATTATCCATGCCAACCGTTTTAATTTGAATTCTCTGCATCAGTCTATTTCTTATGCACTCAAACATCGACACAACAGGTAAGTCTCTAGCAGCTAGAATCATGTTGTTAAAGGACTCACAAATATTGTTAACAAGTATCTCAGACTTACAAGTGATCCTGAAGTGAGATCTTGCTCAATACTCAGGTGGAATACTTGTGAGCCACTCATATGGAGTATGTGCCTGTAAAGATTCTCCAGTGGTTGCTCTTTCAAGCTCTTTTATAACTGAACTCCATACTTCCTTGGATCCAACAGATGCAACCCTCCAAAACAGTCTTTTGAGGTCTTGACTCTTCCATTTTGCATAGAAATTCTAGTACAAATGCCTCAGTTAGAATCTATGCCCACTACCTGGACATAGTTAATGTAACGCCCCGATTTTTCTAATTAACTTTTTACGCTTCATTATAATTTTATAAAAATTCATGATACCTTACTTATGGGAATTAATTGAATTCATATCATTAAAAACATTATTTCATGACACGGAAAATATTTCTTGCATAAAATCAATACCGAGAGTGATATATTTACCAAATTGTCCCTAGTTAGATATTTCTTAAACTTTAGGGACTTAATTGCATAATCTTTTAAGGGCTTAATTGATCACTTTCAAAACCTTGCATACTTAATTGCATGACTTGAATAACTAGAGGATTAATTGGCAAATTGATCATTTCACACATTTCCATGAAATGAATTACGTGATATTTGCTTCCATGATCTTCCTTGATCATTCCTCACCCAAAAAATTTCCAAACAATTGCCTCTTTGCTCTCGGTATCAAGGAAGAGAAGGGAAGAAGTGAAATTTCTCCATATCATCAAGAAAGTTGCCAAGTTTTGGAAGATCATCATCATCATCTATCTTCTTCATCCTTTTCATTTCAAGGTTGATTTAGTATGAATTCATGATTCTTGATCATATTTGGTTTGGCTAGGGTTTGAGAATTATGTGCTAGATGAATTACTTGATGTGCAAAGCATGATTTAATGATCATATCTTGAATTATGACATGATTAATTCATGAAATTCTTGAATATTTGGCATGAATGATCAAGGGTGATCAAGAGCTTGAATCTTGAATTCTTGGGAATTTTCCATGATTTATGTGTTTAAATGAAGTATTATTGTTGGTTGAAGGTATATGCATGCATATTTCCAGAAATTTATGCCTTCTATTGATCAAACTTGAGTGTTGGAAGCTTTGTGGTTATCCCGTAGCTATGCTCTGTTCTTCTCTGTTTCTGTCCAGTTGCAGAGCTGGGAACGACCGTTCCCAGCCTCAAGGCTTTGTGGGAACGGGCGTTCCCACCTTTTCAAACAAAATAGGCGGCCGAGACTGGGAACGGCCGTTCCCATTTTGGCCTACGTGCCGGAAGGGCCGTTCCCAGCTTCAGCGCGTTTTACAATTTGAAAATCGTTGGTGCGACTTTGGGGCTTACGGGAACGACCGTTCCCATTTACAAAGGGAAGCTGGAACGGCCGTTCCCACCTCGCTGACAGAACAAAACTTTCTGCACAAAATTACAATTTTAGCCCCTCGATCCGACGACTTCTTTGACCCCGAATTGCTGTTATATGATCCAATATGTATTGAAACAACATGTTATCATGCCACATTGTATTTTACTCGACATCTCGTTGCATTTCTGCCGTTCGTCATATTTGGTCTATTTTAGAGTCATGTCTCATGTATTCATGTATCCCTTGCACAGACTACCTTCTCGTGACGTGGAGCAGGGGCAGTAGGCCGTGTCTTGACTTGCATTTTGTCGGTAAAGGTGAGGTTTAGTTATTAATTATCTAGAACCATATAACCTTTGTGTGAATTTCGGCCAATTTACATATATATATATCTATGCCCCTCACTCGGTCTTCACAGACTGACGCCTTCACCTTTCAGGTTTTGTTCGAGGCTTGCTAGGCGGGAGTCGGGTCATGTCGTTTATCCAGCGGAGTCTAGCATAGCTTTCTTTCCATGTATTGGCATTTTGGAGTATCATGTTAATAGTTATGAGTACCTATATGTGAATATTATTTGGGAGATGATAATGTATTGATATGATGATAAAATAACGTTATTATGCTCCCGTTTTGTTTTGTTGCATGCATAAGTTTTCTCGCCTAGCTTGTCGTGTATTGCATTGTCACCTGTTCGCTATAGGTGAGTTCATGTACGGATTGCCCGTTTCGTATGTGGATTGGCCTATAATGCGGGGGTGTGGCACCTCCACGTGTAAGGGGTGTTACAGTTAACTCACAGCATCCAACAACCCTTTCTGCCTATCTGAAATGAAGGTCCATCTGTCTTCTCCCAACCCGCCTATTTTCCAGCAACAACTCTTCCAAAAACAAGACACAGTTCTCTCTGTTCTCAACTCTTACATATAGTAGCTGTCATCCAAAAACAGTTTTGATGAAGCAACCATCTAGATCAATGAGGGGTCTACAACCCTCCAAGAAGCCATCAATCATAGGTTTCAAAGAAAAAAATATTTTCTCAAACCTTGGAGGATTGGTTCCATCTTCTTTCTTCAACAGTAGTTTGCTACCAGGATTTTTATCCCTCGCCGTTTCACAATAATCCCAAAGCAGTTCAAATTCCTTACCATGATCTTCCTCAATTAAGTCTTTGGCAAACCTTTTTGCATGCAGGGCTACATTGTAGGTCACATCCACTCCAAACTTCCTCCTGATGACTCTTCTAAATGGTTCAACACCAATATCCATGTTATCTTTGATGTAATACGATACCTTCTCCCTAATATAGGATGAACTGCACCTTAAATTTTCATTGCTCCTTGCACAATTGTGTTTGCCCTTTAGTGTTTTAATCTGGAACTCTTCCTTGCCCTGCGTACAGGAAGCATGGACCCTCCAATTGCAGTTTTTATTGGCACACACTGCGGTGAATCTTGTCTTCTCACTTTTCTCAAACTCCAAAACATAACCCCTCCATATACTCCAGTCTATCAAAACCTTCTTGTATAACTCTATATTATCAAAAGTATGCCCCACTGAAGGTTTGAATTTCTTGACAGAGTCCCCATCTCTTTAGTGTGGGTATCTTTTCTTACCTTCATCATCTGATAAAGGAGGCTCATCAAAATTCTTGTCATCATCAAGCTCACTATACCAGTCTTCATGGTTAACTTCCTTTGCTTCATCACTAACCACAATTTTCCTTTTTTATCTTGCTCTTTGTCTCATTTTCTGCAATTTTGCTTTTTTGGCATCTCTAGTCCTATCCCTTGGTGCAAATATATCGTCATCTGAGTTGTCCTCAATCTCATCATAGAAATCACTCTCTTCAATGTAATCCTCATCTTCGGAATCAGTTTCATCTGAGCTGTTTTCATAACCATCTCCTGCTGGACTGTCTTCCGCATCAGGTTCAGTGGCCTCTCTCCTCTTCCCTCTAGATTCAGTTTGTTTCTTCTTCCCTTTGTCCTTAGGAGTAGTTGATTGTTTCTTCTTCAATTTCTTGGATGGCTGCTGAACAGTGTCAGGTTCTTAATGAATTGCATTTTGTTCAACTTCATGCATTTGCTCATCATCTTCATGGAAACTTAAATCTTCACCAAGATTTAAGTTGAATTGCTCATCAAGGAATGTATAGTGTTCCTCATCCAAATAAGAAGTCTGTGCATGATCATCATAAATTTAGCAGAAATCCAACTAATAATATCCAAAATATGTGAAGTGCTTAAATTTGGACTTCTTATGATTTAAAATTAAAGTATCATACCTCATTTAGATTAGAAGTCTGCACAACATCCTCATCCAGATTTGAAGTCTGTGCATTAACATCATAAATTTAGAAAAAATCCAACTAATAATATTCAATGTATGTCAAGTACTTAAATTTAGAGTTCTTTTGATTTAAATTTATAATATCATACCTCATTCAAATTAGAAGTGTGCACATGATCAACAATTAGATTTGAAGTCTGCACATGATCATCATTCAGCTTTGAAGGGTGCACAAGGTCCTGCTCCTGAGTCAGATTAGCCTCCTTGGACTGTGTAAACAATCTCATAACCTCCTCTGTTGTTCTTCTTCTTGTTGTTGATGATTCAGGTTCTATAACCTCTTCTACATTTTAAGTTATAAGAGGTTCTGTAACAGGTTCCTGTGCTTGCTGTGGTGCTGGTCAACCAGGAAATGTTAGATACTTGATGGTTTCAGGCTCCTCACCATCCCTTTCTTGAGTTAGCTGCAACTCAGAGCCATCCACATCATATACAGCATGAATACCTTCGTCTTCTCTCACAGAGTACAACATAACTTCATTTGAAACTGGGTGTATATTTTGTAACTCTACGAAGGACCAGTTACCCCAAATATGCCGTATTGCATGCTCATCTGTCATTGGAAGAGTAAGGTATTTGTAATAGAAGGTAATAAACCTTCCCTTTCCACCAACAGCCCTATACATATCCCATAACCCTTTCCAATCTAAATAATCTAGATCATACTTTCCAGCGTACACCTTTTTCCCATTGACATATGTTAATGCACCGCTGCGAACAACAGCCCACTCACCACCAACATGCATGTACATTTTCTTCATTGGATTATTATCTTCCTCATACATCCTGTAATGACACAAAAAAATACAAATTTAAGTCACCATCACAGACCCATGGCCCATATCTATACAAAATCGCAAAATAAAATCAGTTCTAACATAAACCCCTCATAGATTCAAGCATTTCGGGAAAAAAAAAAAGAGAAATTTCAGAAAAATAAGCTTATGAAGACAGAGCCCATACCCTAGATTTATCAAAAATTGAAACAAAAATACGATACAACAAGAATGTAGCATGCTATTCCACGGTGTCACCCAAAAAATAAAATCCGTGCAAAGGGGGATACAAAACCCTAAAATCGCGACGTAACTTTGGAAGAAAAATGCGAACCTGGATGGTGCGAGAACTTTATCTTCTTCAATCGGTTGTAGCGTGTGCGAAATCCTTCCCACTTCTAGCCCCAAATCTCTGGAACTCTCCTTCTTTGTTTCCCCCTCACTTTGCAATAGAGGAGGTGAAATCTGATTTTGATTTTCTCTTAGGTTAACTTTGGGTGAAATAAGATTAAAACAAGGCTCATTTTTTAAGAGGGCAATTTAGGTATTTCACCTCCAAAACGTGCCAGATTCATATCAGGGGGCAATGAGCAAGAGTTTAAAACCATGAAATTTTACGTATGATTTTCCAAAACTCAAGTTTTTTTTCGTCACTTATGAAAACCACATAGTTTTTTGTGCATATAGCTCCTCGAAAATCACCAGGAAAATGAAAGGATAAATACAAAAAGAATATTTTGTCTCTGTTATCTGAACTTGTTACTGGTTGCAACTTGCAAGCTAAAGTAGTAAATCTACAACTTGCAAGATGCCAAAGTTCTAAGTGTTGGACGGTATTAGTGAAATCCCCAATTTATATACTCTTTAAATTAGTGAATATTTAAACAATACTCTTATAAACTTTTGATAGTTATTTCAGGTGCTTTGCTGATTGAAATAACTGTATCTTGTAAGCATTGATTTTACATATGATGTATAACCTATGCTATCAGCTTTTGTTTCCTACGCGCATTCAGTTCTCGCCTAAGCCTAAAAGTCTAAAACATTAATTTATGCGTCGGAATCTTCTAGTTCCAACCAACAAATTTTATACGAGGTCTTAAGATTATTTTACCATTCTTGTAGAGTCAGCATTTACGACCAACCTGATTGAGATTGTAGGAAGCACCGATTTAAATAGACAAATATTTTAAGAATATTAATAATTGCAATAGGAATAAAAAATAATAAAACCCATCAAGCCCCAAGTACAAAAACATGCTGAAATTGTAGCCGTCATCATATTTATTTGATTTTAAAAGAGGACTGTATATTCTAGCTTTGGTTAGTTATAAATTCTTGAGTTAATTTTAGTTCTATTAATCTTTTGTTGGTTATCCACTTCTATGATAGTTATTTGCCTATTTTTATAGTAATACTTGTTTGTTTTTTCTTATTGATAATTTGTTATCTCTCCATTTTTTAAAGTAATTGCGCGTAATCAACAATTATTAGTGTTGAAAATAATATTTTATTGTGATATATTTTTTTTTATAAATACATACCTACGGAGTACGGTCTAATGAGACTTAGAATTATTGTGATATAATGTTGTTATGGCCGGTTAAAATAAAACGAAGAAAGAAGGAAGGTAACAAGAGTTGGTTCAAGTGATTAATGAATTTATTTTTAAGGTTGAATCTCGTTTGATTGTACATGTATTAAAAAAGTAAAATAAAAGAACAAAAAACAAACGGCCAGAGTGAATTTCATGCCAAGTTGCGGCAGTGGCACCAACATTTGTGCCCCTAATCACTAATTTTGGCTTAAATTAAGCACCAGCCCCAATTTGGAGATAATATCTGGATAATTAAGTGGGCTCGCCTTAATCATGTAATTGCTGCGTTAGGAAGATTTTGTCTCGTAATGCCTCTTATATTTTGGGCATTAATAGATCTTGATATCAATCATTATAATTGTTAGATCATGAATCAGCACTAATAATTGTTTAGCTAGAACTATCACCAACATAAACCCATCAGAAAATTGATAATGGCACTTAGAAATTATTAAACGGTCTTTTAGATGACACATTTAGTAGATGGATAGATGTCAAAGGCATTAAATTTAATTTTTCACTTTTTATTCAGTATAAAAAGAAACCCCTAAATATATTTTACACATATTTTAATCATCCTTTATAAAATAGTACATTTCTCATATTATATTTTGAGTGTCAATATCAATGGTCATTAAGGACCGTTTGTAAACTCTATTCAATCAGCAGATGTGAAAGTTGTAAAAAATTGTATTAGTAAAAGCGGTGAGTGTTTGGAAAAAAAAGTGATAAGTAGAAAAATAATCAGTGAGTGTTTGCGAACAAAAGTTAATAATCACTTTTAATTTTTATGAAATTACTAATTTATCCTAAAATATTTCAAAACATTTTTAGGCATTATAATATGATTTAGGTATTATATTGAGGGGTTTTTTTTTGTTAATAATCACTTTTAATTTTTAGGCATTTTTAAATTAAATTAAACATTTTTCGAAAAAATGTTTGTTTACTCCTTATTTTCAAAAAAAATTGCGTTTGCTCCCCAGATGAGAGGCAAAATGTTTGTTTACTCCCCATTTTTTGCAAATGTGGTATAAAAACTCAAGGATCACGTAACTAAATCCCCAAATATTGTATATGTTTCGCAATATAATTTATATATACATCATATTGCGAAACATATACAACATTTGGGAATTTAGTTACGTGATCCTTGAGTTTTTATACCACGTTTGCAAAAAAACAAATATTTTGCCTCTCATTTGGGGAGCAAACGCAATTTTTTTTGAAAATGGGGAGGAAACAAACATTTGAGTCCTCATTTGTGGATTTTTCGGGAATTTCCCGTTATATTGATATGAAAATTATTATAATTTTATGTAAATTTATTTATAATTAATTAAATATATAATTATTCTATATATACTTTTATTTATAAATTTATAAAAATAGAGAAAAGATATACCAAGTAATCGTAGGATTTTAGTCGTGAGTATTTTGAGATTAGGAAATTTTGATTGGAGGGAAAAAAAAAAAAAAGAAAGGATATAATAAATAGGGAAAAAAAAAAAAGGGGCCAATTTTTTAAAAGGACCAATAATCCCCAATTTTTATCCAAAACCCCCCCAATTGCAATTCTATACATTTACAATCCCTGATATACAAAACATTTTTTCTAAATCTCCTAATCACTTAAAAAGTTTATTTTGTCCCCATTTTTTTTACTTTTTCTACACCTTTTTTACTTCCTCCACACCTCATCTTCAACATCATCTTTTTCCTCCCTTCACTTCGCCGGACCGTCGCCGCCGGAGGTGGTCCAAAAAATCCTGAAAAATTCACCGGTAACGTATTCCTCGTCCTCGTTCCATATCTTCGGTTAGTTTTTCAAAATTCGAAGTCATTTGTCCCCAATTTCAAATCTAAAAATTATAGATCTAAAAAAAAAAAATGACGATAACTCTCAAACCGCTTGACGAAAATCGAATATGTTCCGTGCAATATGTTTATCATGTCGAGAATTTCAAGATCCATACCATTTTCGTCGGAAAATATTGAAATTTACAGGTTTCAAGCCCATTTTCTATTGAAATTTACAGGTTTCCGGCGGACCTCCCGTCTCTTTCTCCGGCCATTTTCAATAGACGTGGTTGGTATCAATGGAGTCGCGTCGTCGAAATGAGTGAAAACACGTAGGTCCCGTCTCCAGAAAGTGGCCGGAGACGGTGGCGCCGCAGGAGTTCCTGCGTCTTCAACAGAAAAAGGAGGAAGAAGAAAGAAAAAAAAAAAAAAGAAAAAAGAAAAAAGGGAAGGAAAAAAAAAATGGTATTGGGGGTAATTTTTCATATTTTATTAAGGGCATTTTAGTCTTTTTACGCGAATTAAGGGGTTTAAAAAAACCTTCATGAATATTTGGTCCTTAAAACATATAAAAAACGAATTGGGGAGTTTAGGAAAGATATTGGGATATACTAGGGATCTTTGATTAATTATCCGGGGGGGGGAAGGTGTAATGAAAATATATAAACCTTAAAGTTGTACTTGTATGTAAAAAATTAATTTAAGAATTCTAATATTTCATATTATTATCAAAATATAATTTTAAATAATTCTAAAAAATCTTATAAGTAACTGCAAAATTCAAAAGCATGTGTTTGGTTATTTCTGAATTCTAGCTGTATGTACTTGGTTATTTTTGAATTTTAGCTTATATCTATTTAAATTAAGCAGAAATCGATTTTCCAATATTCTACTATTGAAAATAAACACTTATCTTATGAGTATTTATTTTTAGAATTTACGAACATTTCCTAAGTTAGATTAATCACAATCCTTTTGATGGCATTTTAAGCCAACTTTAGTTCTATCCGTTTGATGCATAGCATTTTGTGCCCCACGGATTAGGAATCATGGCCGCGTTCAAAAGGCGCACCCACCCAAATATTCGGCGCCTTGGGACCCAACCACCTTGCTGGAGGTTGCACCATCAGAATAAACCTTTGTTATAATATGATTAATATAATTTTATCAGTATTTAGGTAGTAATAATTGCGGAAAAGAATTTAGAAAAACTGAATTAATATAATTTAAACTAAGTGTTGGGAGACCTACTATATTTGATTATATTATTGTTCAAAATAAAAATGGAAGAAAATTGATAGTTTGCCAACAAAATTGTTGGATATTTCTTGTGATGAATCTTGACACTTTGTAGTCCATGAATTTTTGTTTATAGGTATGATATTAAATAGGTATAATCCAAAGGGGACATCAACTCTTGATCTAATAAACCTACGTAAAGATGGGTTATTCGTATTCATGTAAATCTTATTATGTTCTTTAAATAGATTATATCGATTAGATATAAATATAGATAAGTAGATTAGACTATAAACATCAACGAAATCATGCCGGAATATGGCGTTTGACAACGTGGTATATCATATATGTGATCACATAAACGTTAGTCCGCGATTACATACTTCATCAACTTGTAGATTAAAAGGATAAACTATGAAGTACAAACACTTTTAAAAATATTATTTTATGGTGTTATGTTGTTTTGAATATTCATATCTGATATTGTGTTCGATAAAGGGTTTCCTCGGGTCGGATGGTGATTGGCTCTCGAGTTTCTTATGTGAAAAATTTAAGAAAAAAATTTGTATTAATGTATCTGTGTCATGTTCATTTTACCGTATCTGTATCCGTGTTCGTATCTGTATATTTTAGATAAGAAATAAATTATAAATATATAGTTAGGAGCGTTGAAAGACTGTTAACATCAGAGTTGCTAAACAATAATTAATCAGCCTAGAGGTCATAACATCATAGGATTAGCTTTGCAAACAATTATACCCTTTGCTTAGGATGAAAACTAGCAAACTTGCTTCCACTTTCAAAATGTATAGTTAAAGATAGTATCTTCTCTATAGCAAGTAAAGGATATCGATTGGGACTAATGAAGGAAATAAATTTTAACTCTATAAATATTTAATAATAATAAACTTTTTTCTTTTCTTTTTTACCCCTAAGTTTTGACTGGCCGAAATTTAGAGATGTAAACGAGCCGAACCGAGCCTGGGTTTTTGTATGGGCTCGAGCTCGGCTCGACCAAGGCTCGCAAGTGGTTCGGATCGAGCTGGGCAAAGATATATATTTTGGATTAAAAATAAATTATTTTTAATAATTAAATATATTTATATATATAAATTAGTACATATATATATAATATTATATATAAATTAAGTATTTTATATATAAAAATTAATATAATTTTATTTTTTAATTAAATATATAGGCTCGCGAACCACGAGCCTAAGACAAAAGCACTTGGGTTCGAGCTCAGCTCGGCTTGGCTTGTTTACATCCCTAGGCCGAATACATTAATATTGATTTGATTTTGTACATTTTGAGGAGAGAGATATGTTGTGCGTTTTTTTAACATACACCCCTAAAATGATGGAAGAATTCAAATCTAAAATTACGATCTTTTGAAAAATAACTTTTAACACATTCATATCTTGGTTTTTTTTTTTTTTTAAACACACTCTCAACTAAACATAAGTATTCGAAACTGGAAGATTGCCTCTAAGAAAGAATCATCAAACTATTTGGATCAATCCTGTTGGCATCGATATCTTGGGTCTTGTTTGATCGTATGCTTACTCTTTCATATTTCTTTATTATTTTCTTCTTGAAAAATATTAATTTCCATTGTATTGGTTCAAATTACAAAAACCTGTCCATTAAATTTAGTTTAATAAGATATGGCATGTGGACCACCAATCATTATCCTGATATAGCTCCGAAGCTCCGCCCCTTCATAGGCAACAATCAAGCTAACGGGGTTTCCAAAAGTATTACGTGGCAAACTATGACTGGCTGGGCAGCACTTGCAATCAACGAAACCAAATGGAGGATAAAGTAGAAGCCAGAATATACACAATAGAGAGAATAAGATTGAGATTAGAGAAGAAAATGAAAAGGTAGAGAATAAAGGAAATAGAGAATATATATAATAAAATAAAATTAGGATAGTGGGAGAAATTGGAGGTAAAGGAGAGGAAAAAAAAAAAAAAAGTTGGTTAGTGAAATCACATTTTTATTTACTATCATAGAAAATTAAACGAACCTTCATACTTAATAAATAGTATTAGTTTATAATCCAAGAATATAGATACGATACTAATTTTTTATTAAATTCTTTATGTGAAAAATATCCGACATAATATTTGATATGTGTATTTATTATCATACGTTAAAATAATATTTTTAAAAGTATTTTGATATAAAAGGGATTAGTTCATTAGTTGTGAATTGTGATGTTCCCGAATTTCGTTTTTCACGAGCCTATTTCATTCATTGAAAAGCCTTTAATGGCGCGCCAAGTGGGACTAAACCTTAAAGCAGCTTTAACAATTGGCTTAAGCCTTAAAGCCTTAAACTAATAAGCTCAAAATTTGTACCTCTCTCCTAGTAGATGCCGGTCAAATATTTTCTCCACATAAATTAGATAAATTTTGTGAAAATGTATTAATCAATAAAAGAGTATTTTTCTGAGGATGGTATGAACTTTAATATATATATTGTCATTGTGCATTCCAACATATATTTTTACATCGGAAAAAAATTAAAAAATGAAAAAAAGACAATTTTGTAAAGAATTATTAAATGGAAAGGGGAATAATAGACCAAAAGTAGTGACCTATAATTATAATAACAAAGAGCTATATTATAGTTTGGGCCAATCATCATATCTAAAAAATGAAACAAAAAAGGGTAAAGTAATCATCGTGAATCATGCAAAAACCAAAAGCTATAATTGAATATTCTTACATGACTACTCAAAAAGTGCTTTCAAATTATACTATTTTCAGTTATATCATAATAATGAGATAAATAATCATAGTCAAGCATTAGATAATAGTATCTTTTCTCGGCTGGTCCCATTGGCAATATAACAAATTATAATTATTAAACAAAAGAAAAGACAAACTTTAAATAAAATTATAAAAATAAAAATAAAATAAAAAAAGAAAATTCGGCGGTTGCAAACGGTGGTGGCTTTGGCGGAAGATGATAAGTCTCCTTCATGCTTCAACATTCCAACCTCTCTTCACATAAAGAAAAAAAATATATATATATATATTTTACAGTTCGATTTATCTACCAACATTTGTCAAGATTTCCAATAATTAAATTCTCAATCATCAGTTATATATTTTCTATATTTGATTTGTCCAATTCTGCCCCTACCCGCGTCTTGAAACCAACAACCCCTCCATTTCTCTTCATCTTCTCTGCCCCCAATTCCTCTGTATATATATGTAAGAATATATATATAGATATATATATATATGTTATATGTACGTACATTGACAAGAAAATTGAAGGGTGGAGAAAAACTAAGCGTGCCTTTATGATACGGGCAATATTTGCTTGAAGGATTATCAAGGTATGATCATGGTGTTTTTCATTATGATTTCATCGTATCATGAAAAATTTGGATGTTTTTCGAGGCGTTCATGTGTTTTGAATGATGGGTTTTTAGACAGTTTTTGTATTTTGTTGTGCATTTCCTGCAAAATTATGTTCTTGGATACGACAAACTGGAAAATAATCTATGAAAAATGTCTTATTGTTTGATTCTGGAGATTTTGATTGATGTTGTCATGGCCAGACTGTTATTTCCCTTGCAATGCTGATAATTCGAATCAAATATTGGATAAATTGGTCTGTTCAATTGACAAATACGATGAATGTCTGAATAGCATTCATATATTTCTGTTTTATGAACGAAGTTCTTGCCCATCTCTGCATTTTTTCTGATGTATGCATTCATTCCCTGAAATCCAGATCGTGTCGATTTCTGAACCGGTGTCTCGATGCCTGAATACGCCGTGTATCATCCATCGAAAGGCGAGAATTTCACAAACAACGCGGCGAAAGAGGAACGCTATGTTCCTCACAAAGAGACTTTCACAGAGAAGTCTCCTAGAAGTCCCTTGAGCACACACAGCCAACCTCTGAGTTCATTAAGCCGTGACAGTACCGATTCTCTCGATCTAGCCATTGATGACGGGGTTCGCACCTCCATCGAGCAGCTCTATCACAACGTATGCGAAATGCAGAGCTCTGATCACTCCCCATCGCACCGTAGTTTCTTATCGTACGGTGAGGAATCCAGGATCGACTCTGAACTACGTTTCCTTGCGGTAGGGGATAATTATGACATGAAAAGGGAGGTTATGTCTCATGAGGAGAACAAACTGCCACAAAACAAGGCCCAACCTCAAGGTAATAAGGTGAAAAGGCAATCTTACCCCTCTGATGGCGCCAAGAAGGCCGGTTTGAGGAGCAAAACCTTAAATGGGAGGCCTCCGGCCGGGAAACCGAGTGCGAAAAGGCTAGGGGCGATTTCGTCCATGAAAAACGAGAAGAGCCCTTCGATTGTAGGGACTAAACAGCAAAATGGAACAGAGGAACATGTAGGCGACGCTGCATACCTCGGGCCGTATCTTCTCAAACAAGCTAAGGATATGATAACCTCACACGGGGTTGTCGTTGACAACACCTCTACTCAAAAGGCTCTTGACTTGGCTCTCAGAGCAATGAAATCCTTTGAGATTTCATCAAATCCAAAAAAGCCTAACTTAGACCATGTTATGTGTTTGCATGTTGTCTCCGCTTTATACTGCCGGCTCGGGAAGTACAACGAGGCAATCCCGGTTCTCGAAAGATCGATTGAGATTCCTGTAATGGACTTAGGCCACAATCATGCACTTGCTAAATTTGCAGGGTGCATGCAGTTGGGGGATACTTATGCAATGCTGGGTCAATTAGAGAACTCCATACTGTTCTATACAGCCGGTTTGGAGATTCAAAGGCAAGTTCTTGGAGAAAAAGACCCCCGTTTCGGGGAAACGTGTAGGTATCTAGCAGAAGCCCATGTTCAAGCCATACGATTCGATGAAGCCGAAAAGCTCTGTTTGATGGCTCTCGATATACACAAGGCAAACGGCGGCTCAGCTTCTATAGAGGAAGCAGCAGACAGGAGGCTTTTGGGGCTCATTTCTGATTCTAAAGGAAATTATGAAAATGCCCTCGAGCACTACGTCCTCGCCAGCATGTCCATGGTTGCAAATGGGCAGAATGCTGATGTGGCGGCCATAGACTGCAACATTGGAGATGCTTATCTGTCATTGGCACGCTACGACGAGGCTATTTTCGCGTATCAGAAGGCTCTTGACATGTTTAAGTCGTGCAAAGGGGAGAATCATCCTTCTGTTGCCTCGGTTTTCGTGCGTTTGGCTGATTTGTACAACAAGATAGGCAAATTCGGGGAGTCCAAATCATACTGTGAGAATGCACTAAGGATATACTCCAAACCAACACCTGGCAGTCCACCTGAGGAGATTGCTAGTGGTTTGGTTGATATTTCTGCGATCTATGAATCTATGAGTGAGGCTGATAGAGCTCTTCAGTTGTTGCAGAAGGCATTGAAGGTGTATGGCGATGTGCCAGGTCAGCAGAGTATAGTGGCGGGGATCGAGGCTCAGATGGGAGTATTGTATTATATTTTGGGGAGTTTTGATGAGTCTTATAACTCGTTGAAGAATGCCACATTGAAGTTTCGGGCAACGGGAGAGAAGAAAACCGCGCTTTTTGGTATTGCTTTGAACCAGATGGGGCTCGCGTGCGTGCAGCTGTTTATGATAAACGAGGCAGCTGATTTGTTCGAAGAAGCGAGGGGGATTTTGGAGGCCGAATGCGGACCATATCATGCTGATACATTGGGAGTTTATAGCAATCTTGCTGGAACTTATGATGCCATGGGCAGGTAATTTTTGAAAGATCTGCTGATATTTTGTTAAATTCTGTTTTTATGATCTTTAATAAAGTTATGCCAGGACAGAAAGGGCCGGTAAGGTTCGTCGTTCTCTTTAAAATTTAAATATAGTCGCATTTTATAGGATAATTACACAAACTTCCCTTGTGTTTTTCAGAAATGACAAAAACTTCCCCTGTCAATCGAATTTATATTCCATTTGCGTCGATTAAATTTTATGCGTTCATCTCTAAACTTCCATTAACACCCTATTCTGCCCTTTATGTGTTAGGCCAAATCTTAGCATACACGTCAGGGGAAGTTCTTATAATTTCACAAACTTTAAGGGATGTTTCTGTAATTAGGCCAAACTTCAGTTCTTGTTAGTGTGATAATCATAATCTTTTGTCTTTGTTTTTCTAATAAACTTCAATGCTTATGAACAGGACTAGCGATGCGATTGAAATCTTGGACTACGTTGTAGAGCTGAGAGAGGAGCGGCTTGGAACTGCAAATCCCGACGTTCAAGATGAAAAACGCCGATTATCTATTCTATTGAAAGAAACAGGAATGGTTAGGACAAGGAAATCAAGGTCCCTTGAAACCTTACTTATCAAGCATTCTCCTCACCTCGCTAAACTTCAAGACGTCGACGAATCCTGAAACTAATACTATATTGCTATTTTTTTTTCCTCTTCTTTTTTTTCTTTTTTTCTTTTTTTTTTTTTTTTTTTTTGGATTTACATCACAGTTTTTTAGTGATTGGGGTTGCTTATACTTGTATGGTCTTTGACAAATATGAGTGAAATGAAAAATAAAACTGAGAAAAAAGAAGGATTGTTTTACAATTTACACTTCCTTGTTTGTACATACATACGTTTGTCACTGTCCTATTGTATATCTTCTGGTTTAATGAAGTAAAGATGGACTTTCATTTTCTGTTATTGTTGCAACTGCTGTTGATTACAGACATCTAACTGTAACCTTTGACAAAACAAAGTATGTTTTCTTCTTAAGTTTTTTACCTTTGTGATCTGGTATGGTACTTGTTCTAGTTATGCTTCCAGAAGACCATGTGTTACCCTGAACTTCAAAGCTTCATACTTCAGATTACTCTTACCTAATACCAAACCTAGTAGACATCTTAGTCAGTTTACCAATCATTTTCAGCAATATGAGACCCGTTATAGCCCAACAATTGGGTAAATCCGACCAAATGTAATATTGAGACATTCTTGGTTGGGTTGCTGAGAATCCAATCTTAGGTTGTCAGCATGACAGCAATCACCATTTATATTCGTTTGTTTTGGTTAATATTTTGTGTTATGCACTTCACATCAAGAAATTTATGTCAAGTATACAGAATTTACAGTCAAGTATTTCTTAGAAGGAAATATTTCAGTTTCTTGCTTATTTTCTGAGCCAACTCATATATACTACGGGTAATTCTAATCCGAGCCGGGCTTGGCCAAATCAATTTAACGATGGGGCGAGTGTTATACTTGTCGTGTGGTTGGGGAAAGCTTAAAGGAGAGTGGCAAATTAAATATCAACTATAATACACTTACCCTTTAATTGTTGGAGTTCGACTGAACCGAGTTTAGATTAGAATTTTCCATATCCTACTTGAAATTTTGTGTTTGTTGACCACAAAATTATGTGGACTTTGTATGGCAAAAACATGTGGGGCAGAAAGCTTTTAGGACATGATTTGTTTCCAGCCCAGAAACTTCCTGACTCTTTAAAACTTAGTTGTTATGAAGATTCTGGACCACATAATGGCATGGCATGGTCAAATCAAACAATTGTCATACCTGTTTTCTTGCAAACTGGTAAAAAATGGCTGACAACAAGAATCAAATGGTTCAACACAATAATTCAACTAACTGTATACAAAGTTGCATTCATCAATGAATGCAGAATTCAGGAAAAATGAAGGTGTATACAAGTATACAACTGACTACTTTGAAGGCTTCATTCTTCAAGCAGAATAATTAAAGGGGAAGAAAGAAAGAAAACAAGGATCATATACTGTATCTAAAACAATAGGACCAAATGCACCCTGCCTCAACTTCAGGGAGGGGCAAGAATCAGATCACCGGTATCCCAAATAATTCATTCTTACCTACTGATAAATCTGCTGCCTGTGGAGCTGCCTCGAACTCCAAGTTCCGTTTACACCCGAACCCGGAAAAATCACTGTGGGCAACCTCATACTCTCCTCCACGTGTGGAAAGTCGACCATATAGTGCAAGCCCCGGCTCTCGTGCCTCGCGAGTGCACTACTCACCACCAGCTTCGCACAGCAGAACAAATTCCTCATCTCGCACGCCTCTATCCCCACCATCGTCGGCTCCCACCCCCGCTGAAACAAATAGGTCTCCCACTCCAACTCCAACTCCCCAATCCTCTTCTCCGCCCTCTGAAGCCTTGTAGTCGATCTTACAATGCCGACATACTCCCACATCACACTCTGAAGCTCCCTCCTCACCTCCCTCGTCCGAGTCACAATCCTCCCCAGCACAGCATTGCCAAGGGATCTAGGCACTTTGGGGCGGGCCCATGTGAGGGACTTGCCCCGGTCAGTGTGGGGTGCCCCTTTCACGCGCTCGACTGAGGGGGCCACGGCCCTCCGGGCAAAGACTAGCGCCTCAAGCAGCGAATTGCTGGCGAGACGGTTGGCTCCATGGAGGCCTGTGCAAGCTACCTCCCCGGCGACGTAGAGGCCACGCACATTAGTCTCGCCCTGGAGACCGGCACGAACCCCGCCGCACATGTAATGGGCGGCGGGGACTACAGGGATTGGTTGGGAGGTGATGTCGAGGCCATGGAGGAGGCACTCGCGGGCAATGTTGGGGAAGTGAGAGAGGATCTGGTCTCTAGGTTTGTGGGAGATGTCGAGGAGGACATACTTCTCATTGCGTTTCTTGAGCTGGTCATCGATGCTCCGGGCAACGATATCACGGGGAGCGAGCTCAGCGCGGGCGTCATAGGAAGGCATAAATCGCTCATTGCTTAGGTTGTAGAGGAGGCCACCATCACCTCGGACGGCTTCGGTTACGAGGAAGGCATTTTCACGGGGGCTGGATGGTTTGATTGGGAGGCCTTCATCGGCTAGTGCAGTCGGGTGGAACTGAACGAACCTGGGTGGATGACAGAGCATTCGTTAAGCAGATATTGTAAATTTGGAGGACTTACGGTTGAAAAAATAGCATAGCTAGAATTTTGTTAAACGGCGGCGGCAAGATAATTAACTAAAATTTTAAGGGGGCTTACACACAGAAAGAATTGAATGTTTGAGGGTAGTGTTTATTCAAACTCTGATAAAGAAAAATGTCGAAAGATTCCAGCAAAGAAAGAGATCATAAGTTTAGAAACAACTTACTCCATATTGGAAATGACGGCTTCTGCTCGATGAGCCATTGCAATTCCGTCTCCGGTTGCGACCTTCAGGAAACATTAAGAACAAATTGAATAACTTGTTTTCCAGTCATATAGAAATCCTCAATATTTGAGAAAAAACTTACTGAACAGCTGTGTAAACACCAGCATGTAGACAAACTGTATATAAATGGATTTGAAAAGGGAAAAGGAAAGTGAAGTTCACCGGAGGATTAGTGGTATTTGGGTAGATATGTCCAGCCCCTCCGGAAGCAAGCAAAGTTACCTTCGATACGAATCTAACCACCTAAATAGTTTCAAGAACCAGAAGTCAGCGAGTCGTCTGGAGTAATACTTATGAAAAATTAGCCCTAATCCACTTTCTTACCTCATGAGTTTCTGTATTCAATGTGTCAACACCGTGACAGATAGTATCAGAACCGTCCTGCCGATCAACAAACACAACTGTGTTAGACAATGATAATTCGCGATTTTTGCACTTACATTGATATTTCATATCTACATTACCGACAATTTAACTCCTTTCCTATCCTGCATAATACTCTTTGTCTCTCTCTCGCTCAATCTTTTCTCGCGCACACACACATATAGACAAGCAAAGAGTGAAGTGAACCTGAGAAGTCAACAAATCAATAGCAAAATGGTGCTCAAACACAAAAATATTAGGATCCTTTCTAACAGCCTCCAAAAGTGCCCTCTCTATTTCTCGTCCCGTCATATCAGCAGCATGCACAATTCTGTGATGAGAATGTCCCCCCTCTCTTGCCAGGTGCAGATTACCATCTTCCCCATGATCAAATGAAGCACCCATTGCAATCAACTCTCTGATTCTCTCGGGCCCTTCAGTACACACTACCTAGTAAATGTGAATTGTGATCAAACCTTGTTAAACATATCAAATAGTTGATCAACAATGTCCAAAGAAGCTGAAATCAACAATCAAAGATAGTAAAAACTCAATCTTTGGATCGATTATCTAACATATCTTACATATAATCAGAAAAAAATAACACACACACACACACACATATATGTATATATATGATTATTATCATTTCACAACATACTCGAACAGTCTCCTCATCACATAGATAAGCGCCTGCCACCATTGTATCATGAACATGATTCTCCACAGAATCAGATGGGCACAGCACAGCGCTCACACCGCCCTGTGCATAGTTGGTGTTGCTCTCATGAGGCTCGGCTTTAGTTATCACTGCAACAGTTCCGTGTCTTGCAACTTCAAGAGCGTAACGAAGGCCAGCAACTCCACTCCCAATCACAGCAAAATCAAAATACTTATTGTAACCATCTCTCAAGCACGATTTGGCCACTACCCTGTTTTTCTTCGAAGTTCGAGTGCACAAAAACTTATTTTTAGTGATCCATAAGCCTTTAGACACCCCACGAGACCTGAGGAATGCATCATCAATCAGATAAAGTTTAAAAAAATTACGAACGAAACTTGTAAAGCAAATCATCCATGCTCAAAGGGTAACATAACAACATAAATTTACCAAGAAAGCTCTTTGTGCATGCATTTTGGAACTGATATATTGTGAACCCAATAAGGCTGTCTGCAGCCATGTCCTTTGTAAGTAGCATCTCGAAAGTGCAGTTGGCCGTTCCCGGAAGCTACACTTGTTGCCATTAATCAGTCTGATAAAGGAAAAGGTGTGTAATCAGTTGATTTCTAATCAGCCACATCCAAATAACAAATCCACTCCAACAATTGCTCCTCTAAATAGTATTTATAAGCATTGGAGAAGCTTTACAACAACAAAAGACACACATATAAATACCAAAAACATATCTTGGGCATAACTTTGCTTGAAACTAATCATCATACCAACATTAAAGAACCGATACATGACATGGAAATTAGTTTTAGAGGGTTGATGTGCTTTACCACCTCAAATGGAACTGTGGAACCAGATCTCGATGTAGAAGGAAAACATTCAATCTCCAAAGGAACAAAGATATATGGAAGCCATAGAAACATAACTATAAAAATAAAAAATCTTAATAAAAATAAATATAAGAAATAGCACACGCACTTCTAGGCAGCAACCTACCCATTTTCCCCACACACGTCATGGGAAAAGAGGAAAACAGAGGCCTTCGCATTGAAAAACAACACTAATGCAAACACCATCTTTTTGAAACTCGAAACTCAACTAATCTCGAAACTCAACTAATTACATGCAGAATTCAAAACCCACCAAAAAACAAGACGAGAAATCCACAAAAAACCCAGAAATGAAACAACTAAGAAATCAGAATAGCACATACAATTGATCTCTTGAGCCCGGAGAAGTAGGAGTGGATGGAAATCAAGAACAACAAAGAATCTATGACGGGCTTTGAGTCCTGAGTTTTTCAGTAATTTTTCCTTTTTCCGGAAAAAACCCCCGAAGAAACGTACGAATTTCAAGAATCTGTCTTCACGAGAGTGGTCTATAACACTCACGTAAATCAAGAACGCAACGAGAGAAGAATTAAACTGACAAATAATTAAATAAACGAATGAAATGAAAGATGGCCCTTCAGGTTACGAGTCGCCACGGCTGAGGGTATGAACGAAGAAGAATCGAAGTTGAAGGAGCATCGTTCCTTCCTTTGTCTTCCTCTTTCCCTGCCTTCTCGTTATTTTTTGTGCCTTTTTAAGTCTTTTATAAGAGATTCTCACTCAGCTGTGCTGTATTATTTATTACTTTCAGATGTCAAAATCAGAGTCCAACTAGTATTGCAGATTTATGCTACTATTATTTGCTCTTCAAATGACGTGTTTATTAGTCCACCAAAAGAAAGTGACGTCTTTATTTCAAATAAATATATGTTCTATATTCTTTTAGGAGATTTAATTAGGCTTTATTTGATCCCAAAAATCAATCTTTTCTATAACATGTTGCTATACAAAATATCCAAATTAAATTAAAAATAAAAGTAAATCCGCATTTTACAAATCTGCTATGCTCCAAAGGTCACGTCTTATACTATACCAAGTGGTATAATTTAGCATTAACTTAAAGTAGAGGTCTCGTATTTGAGTGTCTGAGTATGCAATTACTGTTAATAGGAGGAGTTTGATACCTGTTCGATCCGTCTCGGGTTATAGAACAAAAAAAATAAATAATAGGCCCCAAATCCCAATGAGATAGGAATTGCCTAAGCTTTAATTTACTTTAAAATTTTTATAGTTGAAAATTTACTAAATAACACTTTAAAATATGAGTTGCGAGAAATACACCGAAAACTTACAAATAACATTTTATTCGGAATAAGTTTTATAATATTTCAACTATAAAGATTTTTCCTTATAATTGAATTAAATAGTGCGCGATTCAGGGTATTCAAAATAGTCCTATTCATTAATGTGGTATGAGGCATAAATGTTATATGCATGAAACTTAGAAAGAATTTGGTAAAATTAAATGAATGATGCAACATGTTTTGATAATGTCTTATTTAAGCCGGTATATAGTCCAAAATAAAATTTTGAAATGTTTGGCAAGTTGACTTTAATATTCCCATAAAAACAACAATAATCGGGGTCTTTCTTGAAAATTCTCCATGAGTTGAAAATTTTTTTTGTTTGCTCCCCATTTTCAAAATTATTCCTCTTCACTCCCCAAATGAGAATCATAATTTTCGTTTACTCCCCATTTTGGCCAGTACATACGACATATTGCGAAAAATATACAACATTTGGGGATTTAGTTACGTGATTTTTGAGTTTTTATACACATACTACATATTGCGAAAAACATACACCATTTGGGAATTTAAGTACGTAATTCTTGAGTTTTTATACACATACTACACAAAATGGGGAGTAAACGAAAATTATGATTCTCATCTGGGGAGTGAAGATGAATAATTTTGAAAATAGGAAAAAAACAAAAATTTGAGTACCCACTTGGGGATTTTTCAGGAATTCCACGACAATAATCTATATACTATATTGTTAAGCACGAGAGGCAAAGGTGATCTCTTGGTGTCCTTTTTTCTTTTCTTTTTTTTATTTTCTTATCTTTTATCCATCAGTTTTCTTCTCTTACAATTTTCTCTATTCTTTTCTATTTATTTATCTTTTGTCCGTTTTCTTTTCTTACATTTTCTTATATTTTCTTTTCTCTCACCTTATTTCAATTATTTTTCTTTTCTTTTGAATTTTTCTTCAAAGATAGTGTTGTTTGATATTTTATGTTTTTCTGTTATTTTTATATTAATTCAATAATTATATTAAAAATATTTATAAAATATATATTAATATAAAAATTAATTTAAATATAATTTTTTTTTTAATAATTTGTACCCGTAACGAGTGTGCCAAATTTATTAGTATTGATTAAGGAAACACTAAATATTGGAAGAAATTTTGAGGGTGTTTTGGATGGTTGATGTAGAAATGGGCAGTGTGAAGGTAGGCCCATACAAATATGAAATGTAACACTGAAAAAGTAGAATGGTGGACCAGTTTTGGACAACGGTTCGTTAACGAACCTGTGCCTTGCCCTTGTTTAGCGGTCCGGATTAACAACTTTGTCCTTTTGTACTCGTGAATCAGATTGCCCTTTTCTATTTTCTTTTCTAAATCACCTTATATATCTTTTTTGGTTTTTCTCTATTGAAGGGATGTAAAGAGAAGAAGTTAACGGGGTTTGGTTCAAGTGGTTAATGAGTTCATTTTTTAAGGTAAAGTCTTTGGTACGAATCTCGTTTGGATGTGTGTGTGTAAAAAAAAAAAAGAATGTAAGAGGAAAAAACCCTAATATTTGGTTGATTTTTTAAGAAATGAGTATTGGTTTCTCAATTATTCCCGATAAATACTGAACCCGTGACCTAATTATTCGCAATAAGATTTAAACTCGTAACCTACCTATTCATAGGTGTAGATATTTAACACTAAACAATCTGCTTTTCTTGAAATATTTGGTTGATTGAATATTAGTAAGGAAAATATATTTTTCATGCATTTATAAAAAGAATGAGTACGTGTGTTTTTTTCTTATATTCTATTATGAATTTAAGACGGATTGAATTCGTTAATAATAGTTGTGTTTTAAGTGATTAATATCAACCTCTTATAGGCTATGAAAGATACACATCGGATCAATGAGTACCTGATTTATTTTATTTTATTCGTCCTGTGAGAATGAGATAAATAAAATAAATCAGATACTCATTAATCCGATATATATCTTTTATGGCCTATAAGAGCTTCATATTAATCTCTTAAAACGCAACTATTATTAATGACTTCAATCCGTGCATCTGGCATGATTAGTGGATTTTGCGAGTCCCGAGTACATACAAATTGCAAGATTCCCCCAGGAAAAGAGATGATTTCCTTTATGGCGGCCCATAAAGAATCAAAGCCACAATTCTCTTTGCCAACATGAATAATGGTAGAAAAGGTTGAAAAGGAGTCAACGAAATCGTGAGACTTAGTCCATCTTGTGGTTGGTTTTCTTCTCACGCATAATTATACTTTTTTCCTTTTTTCTCCCACCATGAAAAGGGTAGAAATTATTATTTTCTTGCTTACATTTTTATATTAATTAATATTTCCATTTTTCTACATAAAAAGCAGAGGAGCCCAGAAGAATACATATTTTAGGACATTTAAAGTAGAATAGTGTGAGTGAGTATCAACTAGCGTCATAAGTATTGCAACGATTGTGTGATTTTGATATCATTGTCCATATATCATGTATTCGATCAACGGGTTAACTGATATTGATCAAAATGGTTAATGAATTCATTATTTAGAATAATATCTCGGTTACGAATTTCGTTTAGTTTTGCGTGTATTTAAAAAAATATATGTGTGAGGTCAAGGAGCCCATATAACATAAAAGTAATTTCTTAATTCATCTAACGTATTTTTTAATCAAATTATGAAAAAATAGTTTAAGAGTTATATTTAATTATTATACTTGAGTTTCTTAATTTTAATTTAATTTGCAATAATTTTCCATCCACATTCATATGGTTCGTAGGCAGAGATGTAATCAAGATTTTCAGTTGACAGGCCTCATGATGTATATTATACAAATTCAATTGATCTAAACATATAAATAGGTGTTCGATGATATTAATTGTTATATATTTGAGATTTTGAGTTTTGTATACGAAACACGAAATTTTATTTTTTAAATATTTACACACATTATTGTTTCTTTTGTCATATACTCATTTTAATTACACCATAATGTTTATTTGCTGTCTTATGAGATCATGACTATATTTTAATCAAAAAACATTTTAATTTCTCAAATTTAAATAAGACATCGTGCAATGTGGGATAAATCCCCAATTTTGCATCATATTTTTACGTAACTCCTCATTTTGGTAAAATGTCGTATGATTTTCACATAATGTAGTATTTAAAATACCTCTCAAAATATGTTGTATAATTTTCACTAAGTGTAATATTAAAACGCCTTAATGCTGTATTTATATCCTATTATGTTGTATAATTTTATGGGGAGTAATGTAAAAATATTATAGTCCAAAAAAAAAAAATGTAAAAATATTCCAAACTGCCCCAGACATAATATCTTTTTAATTTTTTTACACACTATCTTTCTTAAAAACATCATAATTTATCAAATTTCTATTAACATGTAGATGGTGTTTAATTTACCGGCCCAATTAGCAATCCAGAATTTCAGCCCAAAGAACTGCAACTACTGCAGACACGGAACAGCAGAGAAGGCTGGTAAATGTTGTCCTGCATGCCTGGGATTTCGCTTCTGAAAATAACAAATCCCCGCCATTACTGTTCGCACTTGACTCTTTCGAATTACCGACAAATCGTAGTTAACCGGAGATGGGGAACTGGTGGTCCGCCGTCGAATCGCCGCCGCCGCCGCTTCCGATGGTGCTGGTTCCGCCGCTGTTCGATTTCCCTCCTCTCGCCGCCCGTACTAGGTGAAAACTTTTTTTGTACTAAAACACTCAGAAAATTCTTATTTATTTGCTTGCTCTGGAAAAAATTGTGTGCTCTTGTAGACTTGAGAGTGATTAATTGGTAATGTAGAATGCTGGAATCATCTTACAACTTGATGTTTGGGAAGCTGGCTTTGAGGTGCCTCTTTGAAGATTACTTGGAAGAAGCAAGGCATTTCAGCACCAGAATTATGCTTAAGCCTATTGATGATCCACATGTTGATTTGATTGCCTCTGTATCCTTTCATTGATTTTTTTTAATAGTTAATGGTATTTGATTTCTGTTGCTGATGTATTGCATTTTATTTTTCTAATAATTTTGTTTGGTAAGATATCAGCCAGAAGCTAGGTGAATCAAAAGCTGCCAACTGAACAAAATTACAAAAGGTGCTGTTGAAATTACGATTATTTTAGTTCCATGAGGTATAATAGTTTAAATAACTGGCTGGTATGCATGAATGAGCTATGTACAAGTTATTCTTACCTGCTTTTGTTGTTGTCGTTGTTGTCGTCATGGTGGTGTTTGTTTTTTGTTTTTCAATTGTTTTAATCACAGCTAAGAACAAAAGGATAAATGACCACCCAAAATGGCAAAAATCATTGTTAATGTGGTTGAAAATCTCCTTTAGTTAAGTTTGTGTTTGTTTGATGAGATCTGCCTTAATCCACTAATTCGCAGGTATGAAATATGTTTTTGCTTTCTATTGAATGGTGCATAGCACATCTTTACCGTGTGGAAGTTGGAAATTATGAGTTGAGGGAGGATGGGGTGTTGTTTTGGTGCGGAATACGGAGAATGACATTGAAGATAAGGATCTTAAGGCTATCTGTTGCGGAGAATTAAGTGCCTCACATAATGATTACATGATTCAAGTGTTCCTTAGCATGTTCAGGTTTCTGGTCCACTCGATCACAAGCCGGAGGAAAATATTGTTGGAAATGCACAATTTCGTTGGCAAAGGTTTTCACATTCGTTCAAATACATATTTCAATGGCATTTAGTTCTTTCATGATGATATTCGATTAAAATTTGTTCATCTTTATAGTGATGTTGATGATCCTCACACGTTTGTCGATCTCTTTGTTTCGAACACAGAACCGTAAGAGCCAATTCTTGTATGAATCTTTGTTCTCTGTTGCATAATAACAAAAATATTTTGCTAAATATTTTATGGTGTGTGAACCATACAGGGTTTTGCTGATGAGATCCTGTGCATACTATCCGAAGTATGGATTTGGAGCGTTTGGCATCTTCCCGGTGCTTTTGAAAAGAAGGTTACATATGTTTTCCTAAATCAAGTAATGATGCTATTGTCAACAAGTTGGTTTATACTTGTGAGCTTGTCGTATATTTATAACATCTTTGATCATTTAGAGTATCTTCTGGAGACTATGGCGTCATGGGTTTGCGATATGGCTCTTCAAATGTGGCTGTTGGAGCTACATTTATTCCATTCTCTGGTATATGTTACTTCATCTAATATCTCTAGTTACATGTGAATGTAATTGTGAACATTTACTGCTGTCTTCTTGAACTGTAGCATTCCGAGATGTATACTGAATTCCACATCTTTAGTTTTAAATAGCAGTCCGATTTCCCTGATCTTCTGATAGAGTACCTAAACTAAACAAATTGCTTTTGGTTAAAACTACCATTACGTTGGGATATGCTTACACATGCACATTTGAGGAAGTTTGTGACCTTAATTCTTTCGTAAAACAGGGGGAGATGAGCTCCCAAAAAATGCATGGTTAGTCAGCAAGATTGGAAGGTTAACTGCTGGAGTGCAATATGAACCAAAATGTAAGTGTTTTGTGCTCCAATATTTGTTTTTGTACTTCTTCATGTGTTTTGTTTGGAGAATGAGTATTATTTGATGCTGTTCCGATTTTGTTAATAGCTTCTTTGCGCCAGTGATTGATTTAGAAAATTGCTTTGTGTCCTTTCTTTTACAGCGACAATTCTATCTCACTTATTGTTGAATATGCAGTTGGAAACAAAGATGGAGCAAGATACAAAAACTTAGCAAATTGGAGCTGTGCAATTGGTTATGGGCTAGGGTCCGGGAGTCCGTTGAGCCCATCGTTTAACTTTGGACTTGAACTTGCTAGAAATTCACAGGTTCACATTTTTAAATTTCAGTCCACCTAGCATGCTATTTTCACTTGGTAGTCAACTTCTAATGTCATTTATATATTTATTGATCCTCCTCCACCCGCAGTCTTAAATAAGAATATGACTAATTGTATTCCTTTCTGCAAACTTCTACAGTTCATTGCTTCATTCTATCAACATGTCGTGGTCCAAAGACGGGTATCTCTCTTTCTCTTCATGTATCCGATGTCAGCGTTTGATCATTTATGAATAGTAAATTCAAGATTTCAATCGAGCATTATTTGTTTACATAAAACATTCTGAAACAAATTGCTTGAAGACATTTTTTTTACTCTTTTATCGGAATAGCAAAAGATAGTTTCGTGCAATCAATAATTTTATCAATTTGTTAGAGCGTTTCTCCTTTTTTTGGGTGCAAGATTATACTTGGGACATTTTAGCACAGATTTTACCACTCTGGTTTTGGCAATTACTCCAGAATACTTGCTGTGAGGAATTTGCACATACAATTCTTAAGAAAATTCTATAAAATCTTTCTTGGTTTAATATGTTTTGGGGCTGGCTAGGATATATTACTTACACATACTAATTTTTGCCATGACAGATTAAAAATCCCCTAGAGGAAGATGAGATAGTTGGAATCACTAATTACATAGACTTCGGTTTTGAGTTGCAAACGAGGTACTGTCACAGTAATCTTCCGATAATTTACTATGATCACTCTAATTTGAGGCCAACTTCGAATTCATATGTTACGAAAAATTTATTAATTATTGTTATTGAGAGCTCTTTTAATTCTTTCCCTGAAGCGTTGACGATAACAAATCATCAAACAATCACCACGATTCTACTTTCCAAGTGGCAGCATCTTGGCAAGCCAATAAAAATGTCTTAGTTAAGGTAACAATTTCAGTTCACGTTACAAATCCTTGTTAAGTTGTACTTATTTGCTAAAACATATGGTTTTCTCAAGACATTTCATGTTCTTTAATCAGGGAAAAGTGGGGCCCCTCAGCTCATCATTAGCTTTAGCTTTCAAATCGTGGTGGAAACCTTCATTCACACTAAGCATGTCAGGTATATATAATTTCCTAAATGGCTAAATGCACAACATATGCATTTTAATTTTCAAAATTCAACAATTTCATACAAAATTATCTTATATTTGGTAGAGTTTAAAACATAATGTTGTTTGTAGCTATTAGAGATCGCACTAGGGCAGAAACAGCTTTTGGATTTGGTATATGCATCGACAATATTCGAGAAGCGAGGTTCGAATGCATCCCCTTATCAATTCCCTTATGGATGCTTTTGAAAACCAAATTAGAGCTAATATGTTTAATCTCTGGTACTCAATATTCAATCGAGCAAATTTATATTTTTATGTTTCCCTACGCAGTTATCAAAGGGCAGATCCCAATTTTGTGATGCTGACACCAAACAAAGAGCATCTAGCTGAGGGCCTCCATTGGAAAATTGGGACAAGACCTGTGCTTCAGTCAGATATTAACTCTGGAAACTTTGATGGCATACCCAGGGAACTGAGACCCTTAAATAAAATTTTGTAGCCATTAGGAAATTTTGTTTTAAACAGTTGGATGCTATGCTAAATTCAATCAAAGGTGTCGTGTTTGAATCTTTGAAAATTTAACAATCATTGGTATGAACAACTTTACAAGTAAGTAGTATGATTCAATTTGAGTTCAAATAAATAAGTTATAGAAACAAAAATGAAAAATATACAATTTCAAACCCCTGCCCCCAAACCCCAACGCACGCACAATCATTTCACTAAGATTTCAATTTCCAAATCTTTTATATTTTTTTTAAATTTTAACTCTTAATTCCTTCTCTAATTCTTGCACATTAATTTTATTGTCTTTAAGCTAAATGGGATCACAAAAGTGTAGTTTTTATCAATACTATTATATTAAATGAGAGGGGCAGATAAAAATTGTTTCTGGTGTCTTGGACTCTTCTCTTTTCTGTCCCTCCATTCTTAAATTTTTTTCTTTTCTGTCACGGTTTGTCTTTTAAATTATTTATTTATTTATTTTATTATTGTACGTATTATCTCTAAACTTTTTTTTCTCATACATCTCGATAATCTTTTCCTTTTAATAATTTGTATATATTCTTATTATCCTTTTTTTTTACTAATATGATATTATATATCAAATTTATTTATCATAATTTAATAGTTATTTAATTTTTATTAATATAAAAAAATTAATTTTTAGTTTTTTTTAATAATAATATTTTGTTTTTTGGTATACACATCGAGTGTATATAATTACTAATATGAATAATGTGTTTGTGGACATGAACGTCAGGTATTTCGGTTAAACCACTAAAAAGCCCAACGTTGATTTCATAAAGTTTATTATTTTCTTCCGAATTTAGAATGGTTTTATTTATATTGTTAGATATTAAAATTTCCCGATTCAAATACCAACCTAATAGGCCAACTGTTTAGGACAATGAAAAGGGCCTTTTAATTGGTCCGGGCCACATCCACTGATCCACATAAAAAAAATTAAGAAGGTAACAAAATAATAATTCGAACATTTTTGTTTATCACTTCATTTTTAAACGCTGGCTGTTTTTTTTTACTGTAATTTTTTACGATTTTTACTTCTATTTTAATTTCTACTTATAAAAACGAGTTTGCAAACCATCCACTGTGAATTGAGAAATAAAGCCTACTCTTTGCTTTTCTCTCCCGGCCGCGACACACCATGCCTGTCACCCTATCTCCACACCTTTTCCCTCTTGTCATCTCGCGTGGCGCACCACCACCCCTCTCGAGTTTACTATATGTTAGATCTATACCCATTAGGTTATTCCTCTTAAATTGTGATACTTTCCAATTTTTCCCACTTCTTTAGTTTTATGTATTATTCTTGTTTTTTTTTTTTTTTTAGTTTTTTTTTTCCCGTTAGACTATTATTTCTTATAAAATACGGGTAATGTGGGATAAATTTGTTAGAAAACGGAATCAGAAAAGCAGCGGAAATTTAAAAAATTTTCAACAAAAGGACCTTGGACTCGCAATCGTGTATCCAAATTCGTAGAGATAAGAAACTTACTTTTCTTTTAATCTTTCTTGAAGCGTTTCATGTCACCCAAGAACGCTCTTCTCGCGGCTTGATCCCCTCTCCTTGGTAAAGCTTGAATCTTCAAACTTCTAACTTGAATCTCTCTAGAGATAGTCGACCAACTTGATCACAGTCTAACTAGTAAGGATGCTAGTTCTTTAGTTAGTGTTTAGGCTTAACCTAGGGTTTATTTGATCTTGGAGGAGGGAAGGTGTTCAACACATGAACCAAAAGAATTGCCAATTAGCTCTAAGGGGAGCTCGAGCTCCCCTATTTATAATAAGGGAGTGGCCGAAAATCCTAGTCCCTATGGACTAAGGATTTTGTCCCTCTCTCCTATTACTTGATCATCAAGTAATTTTGACTTTGACTTTGAATTCTAATTCAAATCAACTTTCAAGAGAGCTAAAATATCCAAATTATTTTTTGATAATTTTATACTTTATTTATTTAAAATAAATAACTTATTTTATCTAATTATTAATTCATAATTAATTAACTAGATTATTTTCTCCAAAATTAGACTTTCTTTTTAATTCAAAATTAAACCAAAGTCTATTAAATAATTAACACATTTAATTATTTAACATATATATACAATATATATATATACACGTGCGGTTTCGCACGTGTGGAACCCTCTCGGCCCGATTAACTCGTTTAATCATTTTAAAGCCTCAACTTATGTAACCAAGTTGTTGTGTGTGACCCTCTAGGTTCTCAATTCAATTAGCAGTGGCCCTAATTAATTAATTCACTATTTAATTAATCGGTCCACAGATTAAACGACTATAGTCTAGCAACAGGTGTTTAACCCCTAGCTGAATTGGAATGTTCAGATTCGACAGAACCTTTAAGTCATTGATTCATGTGAGATACAATCCTCCTACTTATTATCTCTCAACCAAGATCTAGGGTAAGGGAATAATTAGAACCCTAATAATCTGGTCTTAAAGCTAAGTGCATTTCATGTCCATTTGATCTCAATCCAAGAAACCCTTTTCTTGATGTCTTGATCTACTGCCTTGGCCAAGGACTCCATATGGCATATGAATGACTTACACAATAAGAGATCACCTTGCAAATGCAAGTGTAGGTCCTTTCTTAATTCTCATTCACTTTCATGAATCACTTGTGCAGCCCCAGCATAAGCCTTGAATCAGTTGTCTATGGCGATACCCTTTAAAGCTTATACCTAAGACTACAGAGTTAACTCATAAAGTGACATGGAACCTCAAGTTTAAGGATCAATTAATCACATCAATGACTCGTGAAATATTTCCTAATCTGGAAGTTTCTATTTCCTGAAATAGAAACTTCCTTTCCCATTTAGGAATGTTCTCACACGGGGCACCTCAGTGAACTTACTTATTAAAGTAAGCACCCTCGTGTATCACGCACGTATCAACTAACACCTACATGAAACAAGGTGGTCCTTCTTAAGGGCGTGATCCCACAAGCAAGCCTTAGAGGAGTCAGGTTGACACTCCCACTGTCGGTAGGACTCATCGGCTTGGAGTATTTTACTAATCATGACTTATGTGATCTAGGGTTCGTTCCATGAACCATTTCACCTAAATGGTAGAGTCCTAAAGTCATCAGGATTAGGGGAGTTCTCATACATGCACAGATAAAGTAATTGCATACCAAACAAGAGCATATAAAGAAGTGTTGCCTTAATTCGTTATATCATTCAAAGATTGTCTGTGATTGCAATAAGGAAAAGCACAAAGCGGATATACAATCGGCTTTCTAGGGCACTATTCCTAACAAAATTCTCAATTGAGCATCATATTTTTACTTAACTCCCCATTTTGGCAAAATGTCGTATAATTTTCACATAATGTAGTACTTAAAATACCTCTCAAAATATGTTGTATAATTTTCACAAAATGTAGTACTGAAACGTTTTAATGGAGTATTTTATGTTGTGTATTTATAATTCTATTTATTTTTTAATTATGATATGCATAAAATAAAACTTAATTATTTATATTAATTTGTTATCTAATAAAATGTTATATATGGAGAATTAATTGTTTTTTATCTACAAATTAGTTGCACTTTCAAACTATATTCATTTTATATTTTAACGGTTCAAATTAGTTGAGTTCATGATAATCATATTTTTAAATAATTAATAATATTTCATAATTGAATAATATGTTAAGAAAATATAAATTTTATGTAATCTACAGATGATATATTCAAGAAGTAGAGATTTCATAAATTATAAAAAAAAAAATTAAGTAATATATTAGATAGAAAAAAAGAAATATAAATAATTAAATTTTATTTATACATATCATAATTGAAAAATAAATAAAATTATATATTTTATAAGAAATAATATCTAACGGAAAAAAAAAAAAAGAAAAATAAGAAAAAACTAAAGAAAAACAAGGCAAAATACATGGAAAATAAAGATAAAAGAGAAAATGATATGTATCAAAATGTGATAGAAATGATATGAGTATGCACCTAGCATATACTAAAACCCGCTCCGCTGTCCAGCGCCCAATTACCCCACCACATTCCACTCTCCGCGATCTAGACTCACCACGTCACCACCTTCTCTATCCATCGCTTAGCACGACCGTCTAAAAAGCCACCACCTTTCCCTTTCTGCCACATAGGGTCATAACTCCCCGAACCGTCTTCATTCTCTCTCTACACAACGAAGGTGTTCTTTGAGGTAATTCCCAATTTCGTAGATCTGTTCTTTTTGGATCTGATTTCCCAGAACTGTTGATATAAGCATGAATTATATGTATGATTTTGTTCTATCTGAAAGATTGAGAGTTGTTGAAATTGTTGAGACCCATCCCATTTCAATTTTAAACTAGTGTCATTTATGCTACGATGAAAGCATTTTCTGTTGTGCTACGATAAAAATCAAAGAATGTTGTGAAATCTCTGTTTTTTCTCCCTATAACCATTTTTCTGCTTGTTTCTTTCGTACCCTTTTCGTTTTCATTTAGGGAGGAGTCTCTTTTTTTTAGCTTATCAAACTCTTCAAACTTTAGTTAATCAAACTCGATTTAATACTTATTTTCCGCCCTTCTTCTATTTTGTTTGGAGGTTTCAAGATTATTTAAAAAAAAAAAAATAATTGTTGCGGGGAATTATGGTGAGGGGAATAGCGGGGTGCTACTTGCTTGGTCTAGAACACAGAGGTTGCTTGCCGATAATTCGAGTGATCAACTAGTGAACTCAACTTTTGTGTTGCCGATAAGAGGTATACAAGAGGCTGGAACATTAGCAATTGCATTACTGGGCTGTAAACTTTCAAAGTTCTCGACTCATTATCATAAATTGTAATGTTTTTGTATGTGGTTATATTGTTTTAGTTGAAGTAATAAAGTGGTAACGCGGACAGTTTATGGAGTGATGAAGTGGTAACACGGAACTAAACATACAGTTTATAGAGTGAAAAAATGGTGACGCAGAAACTAAATGTACTGTTTATGGAGTGAAAAAATGGTAACGCGGAACTAAACGTATAGTTTATGAAATGATGAAGTAGTAACGTGGAACTAACGTCAGTTTATGTAGTGATGAAGTGGTTATGGAGTGATGAAGTGTTAATGCGGAACCAAAAGTATAGTTTATGGAGCAAACAAAGGGTAACACAAAACTAAACATACAGTTTATGGAGTGAAAATATGGTAACGCGGAACTAAACGTACAGTTTATGGAGCAATGAAATGATAATCTTGAACTAAATGC
The DNA here is from genome assembly GCA_037501455.1 of Lantana camara. Taxonomy (NCBI): domain Eukaryota; kingdom Viridiplantae; phylum Streptophyta; class Magnoliopsida; order Lamiales; family Verbenaceae; genus Lantana; species Lantana camara. Next base: position 1,972,485 of record CM074858.1, on the reverse strand, counting down.
ACAATTTATGGAGTAATGAAATGATAACGCGGAACTAAACGTACAGTTTATGAAGTGATGAAGTACTAACTGGCTTGCTTTAATGGGATTTGGCTTATTCTACTGACTTGCTGGTGTGAAATATGTTTTGTGCTTTCCATGCAGTAGTGCATAACACTTCTTCTTCTTATGGAAAAGTGAAAAACATTTTAATTATACATGCAGTCAACGCATGCGTGTCACACTTACTGATCGTGGGGTTTTTTTTGCAAAGAAAAAAAAGAACGAGGTGTTTCGAACGAATTTTTTATGACAGTTTTTGTTTTTTTTTTTTCCGTGTTACATAGGGGGCAATGGTGCAATTTTCTCATTTCAATGGCTAGACATCTAGTTATTTTATTATGATATTCAACTATAAGTTGTTTATGTTTATAGGACTGTATATGATCTCTACACATTTGTGGATTTGCTTTTCTCAACAAGAGAAAGGTAACAGTCGTCCTTCATGAATCTTGCTAAATATTTTCTAGTGTGTCAATTAAATATTTTCTATTTTGTTGCAAATCTTTGCTGAGATCCTATGCCTACTATGGAAACTATGGACTTTTTTGTCTCTCTCCATTTCAAAGAAGGAGGTTACATCTTTGAATTTTTATTATTTTTTATAATTCAGGGTCATCTACTGCGGACGGATTCGTTTCCAATATGACTCTCGGCATTTGTCCCTTATATCTACAATATTCAGTTTATTATCCGGTATGTTAATTTCTCTAGTTACATCGTGGTAGTTGGTGCATTTGACATTAATTCTTTACTAATTGGGCTTAATTATTTCCTAAACAGGTTATGTGTCCCAAAATGCATGGATTGTTGCCAAGTTTGGGAGGTTTAGTGTTGGAGTCCCATACGAGCTCCAACAATACAGAAAGGAAGGTATATTGATGTTGAAAAAACTTGAGCTTTTCAGCTGGTTATTCTTCGAGACTTCGAGATTGACGATATCGTTTAGCCAATCGTTCCACTTTGGATTTGAGGTTGCGAGGGACTCACAGGTATGTTCTTTCTTTGGGGAAAGGCGGACCCCCTGAGTTCATCATTGGTTGTAGCTTTGAAATTGTGGTCGAAACCTTTTCTCACACTTAGCATGACAGGTATATATACGTGTTGTAATTTCCTAAATGCACAATATATGCATTTTAATTTTCAAAATTCAATAACTTCACACCCAAAATAATAAAAGTACCGTTCATATTTCGTGAAAATTAAAACATAATGTTTATTTGCCGCGGTTAGAGATTACACTACGACTGAGAATGTGTTTGTTTTTGGTGTATGTCTCGGCCATATTGGAGAATAAAGGTTCGAATGCATTCCCCTATACCCTTAAGCATGTTTCTAATATATAAAAGCTAAAATAGAGCTAATATGTTTAATATCTGGTATGCAATATTCATTCAACCAAATTTTTATTTTTATGGTTCCCTTTGCAGGTAGTAGAAGAACACCTCAACCAAAATTGGAACACATTAACTCTTGAAATTTGATATGATTGATGGTTTTTTTTTTTTTTTGTAGAAATGAGCATGCAGTTAAGATCTTAGCATTAATTTAGTTTTCCACTCTAGTAAAACAAGAGAAGCTTTCTAATAGAATATTTTTTGTATATGTATCTGACCTTGTTTTAGTTTTTTGTATGTCAAATTGCAAATTGTGTATGCCAGCTATTGACTCCAATGGTGAATTGTTTTAGTTTACTTTGTTTCAAGTTGCAACGCGGAACTAAATGTACAATTTATGGAGCGATGAAGTTATAATACGAAACTAAACGTACAATTGATGGAATGAAAAAATGGTAATGCGGAACTACATGTACAGTTTATGGAGTGAAAAAAATGGTGATGCGGAACTAAATCTATAGTTTGTGGAGTGATGGAGTAGTAACACGCGAAACTAAACATACAATTTATATGGAGTGAAAAAAAGGTAACGTAGAATTAAACGTATAGTTTATGAAGTGAAAAAATGATAACGTGGAACTAAACGATATGAAGTAAAAAAATGATAACGTGGAACTAAACGATTGTCATGATGCTAATTGGAAACTGGCTGCATCTTGGCAAGCCAATAATAATGTCCTAATTAAGGTAACAATTATAATTCAGGTTACAAATCCTTTTTAAGCTATACTTATCTACTAAAACATATTTTAAACATATTTCATGTTCTTTCTCCGGGAAAGGCGGACCCCCTGAGTTCATCATTGGTTGTAGCTTTGAAATGGTGGTCGAAACCTTTTCTCATACTTACCATGACAGGTATATATGTCACGCCCCGTTTTCAGGTTGCAACACGGCGGTGCTCCGGAGCCCCGAAAGGCTCAAGAACACTAAGCCTTGATAAACAAAACAACTAAGTCCAACATCAAATACTTAAATCCACCATTCAAAAGAAAGTATCAAGAGAAGTTAACCTATCTATTACAAACATAGTCCGAATCCTTGCGAAAAACATTCTAACAGCTCTTATGTAACGCCCCAATTTCCAGTTATTCAGGTACGCACGACACGTGTGATTTTCCGAGAGTTAGGATTTATTTTAATTCTTTCGTTTATTAAATTCTAACATCTCATGAAAATTATATGAATCATATTTCAATGTGTTTACATGAACTTATATGAAATCATATCAAATTGAGAATTTATTTCATGACTTGAAATTAATTGTTACGTGAAATAATTTTTGAATGAAATTTAATTGCCAACGTGTACCTAATTGATCATTCTTTTAAAATTTAAGGACCAAGTTGCACATTAGTTGCTTGGACTCAATTGCTCATTTTCCAAACATGTCATCCTTGATTGTATAACTCTAACAAAGGAAGGACTAAATTGCAATTTATACATTTTCACCAAATTCAAAATGGTGAATCACGTACCTAGCCTTCTCCATGCTTCCATATCATTTTCATCCAAAATTTTCCAACAAATTTGCTTCCTTTCATCACCGAACCACACCTTCAAGCAAAGGAGAAAAGATTTCATCAAATTCAATCAAGTTCTTCCAAGAAAATTCAAGTTTTGAAGCTCAAATATCCCTAGCCATCACTCTCCTCCATTTCTTTTCTTCAAGGTGCATGTAAGTGATTTGTGTGTGATCTTTGATGGTTGTGTATGAAGCTAGGGTTATGATTTTATGAAAAATATGGATTAGTTGTTGATAGCTACATGAATACATGAATTTTCCATGGATTGATGCATGAATTTTTGAAGAATTTGAACTTGGGAGATGAAATCATGCATGAATTTGAAAGTGGAAAATCTTGATGACCAAGCATAGTTTGATTGTTTATTTTGTGTCTTATGATACTTTGAACATATATGTATGTTAATTTCCAGAAATATGACATTTAGAACTTGAAAATTGGTGTTTTGGGATTGGTTTGGAGGTTGGCCGAGACTTCCCCTGTTCTGCTCTGTTTTCTTTCTCCAAAATTTGAAGGTCACGGTCGCGACCAAAAACAGAACAAAAATGGTCGCGCCCGCGACCCACTCACAAAATTGGCGGAACAGTAGGTCGCTCCCGCGACCTGAAATACACATAAATCAGGTCGCGGCCGCTACCAAAATTTGACTAAGTTTCGAGTTTTTGAAAAATTGCATGAAAATTCATGAAAAAATTAGGTCACGGCCGCGACAAAAAATAGAGTAAAAATGGTCACGCCTGCGACCCTTGCAGAATCTGCATTCATCCAACTTCAGACCTACGCCATTTTCACCTCGTTTTGAACTAGAAAACGTGCTATATAGCGTTGGAAAGGTCTATGTGTCTAGTTTCATATCCAATAAACAAAATTCAATTCCCACTTATATAATTTAAGATATTTCAGTTTTCCCACAGCATGCGCATTTTCGAAAATTGCCGACTTTTGCCAAACTTTGCCAAAATCTCTCTTATTGCATTCTTTTCACTTCCTTGGCTACCGTATATGACTTATATGAGTTATAAAATTGGTTTAGTGATAATTAGACTCTTAATTGACCTTCTTTAATCATTATTGCATGATATATTGATTATGATTAAGCCGTGCGTCATATTTGGTACCATTATTAAGTCATTGTCTCACAAGTGCACAATGTCCCGTTTTCTTGTCCAGTTCTTCTCCAGGGCGGAGATTGTTGATCATGAGCACGTTCACGCATCCATGAGTCATCGTGTCGCCTGTCAGGTGAGGTTTAATTGCTAGTTATATAGAACCCGTATACCCTTATATGAACTTTCGGCCAAAAGGTATTTATATCTATAGTTTTCCATGAAATCACTCACTATTTCAAGCAAGTCATGTTCATGAAAAGCAAACAAGCTGGCGAGTAAAGCATGTTCACGATTGGGCCCGAGGGTAGTGGCTTGAGCCAATCAAGAAAGCATGGGCTGACGGGTAACTCTGGCGCTATCCTCACCAAATTGGGATGACCCCTGAATCCGCTAGGAGAATAGTGGAGAAAGGAGTTCTGGGCTTAGGGATTCATGTACCCTCTGCTCAACGAGTCGTGGATGGTGAAGACTAGCTACCTTCCTATCATTGGAGGGAGAAGGAGACTAGGGACGGGTCCGGCACCACGGATTGTCCTCGGGTTATTGCATGATTTTCATTCCTCGATTGTGTTGCCTGAATACACTATCGCACCTATGCACTGTAACTGAATTGCATGATCACTTGTCAAATAATCAAGCAAACATGTTTCATGTACATTTGGAGTAAGGTTGGAGACTGCCCTCACTCGCCGGACCATGTATCGAATGCATGAAAATGATCAAGTATTTAATATTGACAGTTGTATTCTCGGGCGAAGATATCTCCTTATTGAACTTATATATTTAGCTTTTTAAGTCTTTACCCGAGAATATAACTTGCATGTTATCTGCGCTAATATTATTCAAACCCCTCACTCGGTCTTCACAGACTGACGCCTCCACCTTTCAGGTTCTTGCAGGTGCACGCTAGGCGGGAATTGAGTCGAGTCCAGTCCCGGTAGTCGAGTCAAGCACGGTGCATTTTATTTATTGTTGCATATGAAATTATTGTTAATGTTATTTGATGTATACTATGAAGATGATAATGTCTTGATATATGAGGCGTGGTTGGTAATTGATATTGAATATGTTATGCTTCCGCTTTATTTCTGTTGCATGTACGGTACGAGTTAGTCCCGCCTAGCTTGTCGTTTTATTCGTATTGTCACCCGTTCGCTGCAGGTTGGTTCATGTACGGATTACCCGTTTCGTATGTGGATCGACCTGTAGTGCGGGGATGTGGCATCTCCACGTGTAGGGGTGCTACATCTTAAACATAATAGAAGGAAACATAAATTTGAAAACCCCAACTAGCAAAGGACTCGTTGATCACCAACCCCAAAATGGCTCCCCGTCCGTGTCTTCTAGCCTATGCTCTGCAAAATGTTATTAGGAAGGAATGAGTGACAATGCCCAGCAAGTAACCTCCTAACCTTCTTCTGGATTTGAGCAAGCCAACAATCATATGCATATTCACAAGAAGTTTTCCAAATAATCACCTAGCTTTAAAAGATTTCTTTTTTCTTTGGTTCATAGATTGAACAAATACGTAACAGTTGCACATAGAACATACAATTGAGCTCATGAACTATTGGTTCCCAACATGACATACTTCTTGATCAAGTCCTAACTACAATCCCGTTAGGTGGGCTCAGAAGTTTGCTATTGTAACACCCGTAGCAGGGTCAGAATCATAATGCCACTGCAACACCCGTGGCCGGGTCAGAATCATAATTGGAACCAGTTCAGAGCATCCACGTACATACCATACAACCTTAGCGTACCAAATTATGCTTTAAAAACTTTTATGGGATAATTACCAACGCCCCCCTGAGGTTTGGCGTTATTACAGAATACCCCCTGAGGTTTCGAAAATTACGAACTCCCCCCTGGGCCGTTATCTCCTCCGTTAAATTTAACGGATTGTGTGAAATTTACTATTTTACCCCTACTATGTTGAAACTCAGGGGGGTATATGTAATAAAGAGCCAAAGGTAAAGGGGTTAATGCAAGAACTGAAATTGTTAAGGGGGTTTGATGTAAGTACTTGAGTTTTGTGTCTACCTAGCATTTTTTTTTAATAAAATGCTACTTAATGTTAGTTTAATATTTTTATGATAGACTAATTCCATACCTACAGTTTGTGGATGCTTAATATTTTTTGTAGATATTGACCATACATGTTCAATGTTTGAAATAATTGTTTAAACGGCTGGCGGATATTTTTGTGAATTTACTAATGCATTTGTTGATATTAGTGTATTTGTTATGATTTTCAATTTTGAGGAAAAAAAATTGATAATGCACTAGTTGATCTTTGTGTGGGTTTTTTTATATGAATTTTTATTTTGAGGGAAAATTTCTTATAATTGCAAATAAATTATTTTAAATTAACTTTAAATGGACTTGTACAAAATATATTTAAAACTAAGAAATAAATATGAAAGGAAATTTATAACTTATCATATTTTATAGAAATAAATATGCATGGAATATCTAATTCAATTTATATTTATAGATAAAATATTAAATATTAAATTAAATAACAACTTTTTAAATACAAAAAATCTAAAATTAACTAATATTACAATTATATCATTAAACTCTAAGTAAAATTAAAATATACCCCCAAAGGTGTTTTTGGAATTTAAATTTGAATTTAACGGTGTAATTAACGGTCGGTGCTATTTGTAAGCGAGGGTGTACTATTCAGGGGGAAGTTCGTAATTTCCGAAACTTCAGGGATATTCTGTAATAACGCCAAAGCTCAGGGGGCATTGGTAATTATCCCAAACTTTTATTGCACAACAAACTCATTCAACTATCACATAAGGAGTAACCACATACTGCATGCTCAAACCCAACTTTAGAAACAAAGCTACTTTTGTAAAATAAGCATTTCGTATCATGAAAACATTTTCACAAACGTAGATGGTAGTATGGTAGGAAATCACTTACCTCAAACCGTCAACTTCGTAATCTTAAGGGTTTTACGGGCACGACTCTAATCTCGATCTATCGAATCTATCCACAAGGTAATTACGGATTTTAATCATATAACTAATCAAAGAAAATTAATCATAATAAGTCTGTCTCGAAACTATGAGACGTTAGTGCTAGTATTAATATACTATACCTCTGAAAATTAAATCCCGCTACCAAGTTTGTCACCATTGTTACTGGAATAACATTAAATCCACAAAGTTGTGTTGTGAAGGCTTAAAATAATTGGAACTTACTATACATACCTAATAATATGTATTATCCCTTGATATTTGAAATACAAATTGTCTGTAGTAAGGATATAATTGCATTAGTGCATAAATAAAGTGTCGTCTAGAGTTTAGGGAAAATTCTAACCCAGAACAGGCTTGGCCGGTTTGACCGAGCCAGGCTCGGGCTAGAATTACCCAGAGTTTAGTACACTAATTATCCCCCAATCCACCATTAAACAATATATTAAATTAATATACCCACCAACTAGAGTTATAAACTCAAGAACCATGTTTAACGGCACTGTTAGTGAGGCCGTTATCAAAACATAATCATATTTATTGCTACAATTACATCATGATCTTAAAATATGCACTTACCATCATTAAAATCAAATTGTCTTTCTAACAATCTTTGAAGGGCCTATCTTCGAGGTTACAAGAACTAATGAATTCGGTTCCCTATCCCCCTTTTCACGGCAACTAAATCAAAGCATTACTAGGTACCTTGAATGGGCATTCGAATTTCCCGATTAGTTCACGCCGTCTTTGCTTCTCTTCTTCTCCTCTCCTTCTTACGGCACGCCCCTTTTCTTTGAGTCTCTTTCTTCTCACTTTTCTACGTTGTTTCTCTCCTCTCACTCTTTCCAGCTAGTAGGGTTATTTGTCTGGGAATTGCTAACGATCATAATTACGTTAATACCAATAATAATAATAATAATACTACCAATGACCGAGAGTTATCTCCCAGAAAGCCCCCATTAAGCAGTTAAAGAAAGAAGCCCCCATTAAGCAGTTAAAGAAAGGAAAATTTAGCGGGGTATTATAATATACGTGCTGTAATTTCCTAAATGCACAATATATGTATTTTAATTTTCAAAATTCAACAACTTCACAACCAAAATAATAAAAGTACCGTTCATATTTCGTGAAAATTAAAACATAATGTTTATTTGCAGACGTTAGAGATTATACTATGATTGAGAGTGTGTTTGGTTTTGATGTATGTCTCGGCAATATTGGAGACGGAGGTTCGAATACATTCTCCTATACCCTTAAGCATATTTCTAAAAACATGTACGATAATTTCTTTTGCCTCGTTTTGCTTTGTGGTTCTTTTCCTGAGTTATCATAGAAATTATGGAAGCTTCCGTGGGAGCAAAATTGAAAAAAAAAAAAAAAAAAAGAGACTTAGAATGGTTTCTTTGGCAAATTAGTGTCGGAATGCTGTCAATTATCAAGGACTAAGAAGTTTGACTACTGCAGTTAATGGAGGCAGTAAATGTGTCACCTGGCAACCTTCTCTCCTACCCATTTGTTTGGGAAAATTTTGATTTTTTTTGCTCCGTCAAACCTTTTCACGGTGTCTGCATTGATCGCCCAAAGGGGTATCTTTATGCTCAATTAGCACCTTGTTCTTTGCAGGCAGACCGTGTTGGAAAACAGGAATTAGAAAGCAGTGGAAATTTAAAAATTTTCCAATAAAAGGGATCGAAAACTCGCAATTATAAATCCAAATTCGTATAAAGAAACTTATTTTTCAATAATCTTTCTTGAAGCGTTTCAAGCCACCCAAGAACGCTCTTCTCGTGGCTTGATCCCCTCTCCTTGGTAAAGCTCGAATCTTTAAAAACTTCTAAGTTGAAGCTCTCTAGAGATAGTCCACCAACTTGACTACAATCTAACTAGTAAGAATGTTAGTTCTGCAGTTAATGTTTAGGTTTAACCTAGGGTTTATTTGATCTTGGAGAAAGGATGGTGTTCAACACATGAACCAAAAGAAATCGATCAATTACACTATAAGGGGAGCTCGAGCTCCCCTATATATAGCAAGAGGGGGACGCCGAACCTAGTCCTATTGGACTAAGGATTTGGTCTCTCTCTCTTATTGTTTGATCATCAAGTAATTCTAAACCTTGACTTTGAATTCTAATTCAAATCAACTTTTAAGAGAGCTAAAAATATCCAAACTCCTTTTGGATAATATTATACTTTATTTATTAATAAATAAATAACTTATTTATCTAATTAATTAATTCATAATTAATTAAATAGATTAATTTCTCCAAAATAAAACTTTCATTTTAATTCAAAATTAAACCAAAGTTTATTAAATAATTAACACATTAATTATTTAATACACAAATAATTATACACGTGTGGTGCACACGTGTCCATGTATGACACGTGTCACTCACGTGACCCACACGTGTGGAACACTCTTGGTATGATCAGCTCGTTTAATCATTTTAAAGCCTTAACTCATGTAACCAAGTTGTTGTGTGTGACCCTCTAGGTTCTCAATTCAATTAGCAGTGACCCTAATTAATTAATTCACTAATTAATTAATCAGTTCACAAATTAAACGACCATAGTCTAGCAACAGGTGTTTAACCCCTAGCTGAATTGGAATGTCTCGATTCGACAGAACTTTTAAGTCATTGATTCATGTAAGATACAATCCTCCTACTTACTATCTCTCAACCAAGATCTAGGGTAAGGGAATAATCAGAACCCTAATAATCTGGTCTTAAAGCTAAGTGCATTTCATATCCATTTGATCTCAATCCAAGAAACCCTTTTCTTGATGTTTTGATCTACTACCTTGGTCAAGGACTCCATATGACATATGAACGACTTACACAATAAGAGATCACCTTACAAATGCAAGTGTAGGTCCTATCTTGATTCTCATTCACTTTCATGAGTCACTTGTGCAGCCCAAGCATAAGCCTTGAATCAGTTGTCTAAGGCGACACCCTTTAAAGCTTATACCTAAGACTACAGAGTTAACTCATAAAGTGACATGAAACCTCAAGTCTAAGGATCAATTAATCACATCAATGACTCGTGAGATATTTCCTAATCTGGAAGCTTCCATTTCCTGAAATAGAAACTTCATTTCCAATTTAGGAATCTTCTTACACGGGGCACCTCAGTGAACTTACTTATGGAAGTAAGCACCCTCATGTATCACGCACGTATCAACTATACACTTTGCACCTCCATGAAACAAGGTGGTCCTTCTTAAGGGCATGATCCCACAAGCAAGCTTTAGAGGAGTCAGGTTGACACTCTCACTGTCTGTAGGACTCATCGGCTTGGAGTATTTTACTAATCATGACTTATGTGATATAGGGCTCGTTTCATGAACCATTTCACCTAAATGGTAGAGTTCTAAAGTCATCAGGATAAGGGGAGTTCTCATACATGCACAGCTAAAGTAAACGCATACCAAACAAGAGCATATAAAGAAGTGTTGCCTCAATTTGTTATTTTATTCAAAGATTGTCTGTGATTACAATAAGGAAAAGTACAAAGCGGATATACAATCGGCTTTCTAGGGCACTATTCCTAACAGACAGTTTTTCACCCAGTTCTCAATGAAGTCACTTGAAACAACAATGGACACGCCTCAGTTGGTTCTTACAAAAATATGGAATTTTTATACGAGTTACATATAAACTACAGTCATGTTAAGCTAAATGAGCTCATATATTCATGCTAATTTTAAATGGTTTTATTATTCTATATTATTAGATAAAATTACTTGGAATTTTGATAACTCGTTAATTAATCATCTTTATGATTAATTTATGTCCCGAATTATGCTTTGATTTGATATTATTTATAAAGAATTGATGCTTTGATATTCTTATTATAGATTCGGGGCTCGAAAGCGAAATTGGAGCAAACTTGGTCGTGTTTAGAAGAAATCCACGAAAACGAGACAAACTCTTGCTGCCTTGTGCATTATGCCGTGGCTGAGCATTGTTGCTGCATGAAGAGTAATGTTTTAAGATGCATGAGAATTTTGGAACATGCAGGCATTCACGTTTATGGGTTGGTTTGTTTAATTGATTTTGGGGGACTAATTATTTAGCTATAAATTTGGGCTGCACGTTGAGAAGGAAATTGGAATGCCATTCCACTACTTTGTATGGGGCCGGTATTCATGTTATTAAGTGGAAGTGGGCCCAGGCGTGGGTTGTGTTAGGAGGCCCGAGCTGGTTTGTCGTGGGCCTGGGAAATTAATTTCTGAGGTTAAGTTGTAGTTGATTCTGTGGGCTAGAAGAATTAGTGGGCTGGCCGTGTGTGTGTGGAATTTATTTTGGGGAAGCCCAGATTCATGTAATTAATTTTGGGGCTTTGGGTTTATGGGTTGTGCTTATACCTTGGGAATTATTTTAGAATGGCCCAGTTGTGTTTTATTCTTGGAAAGCAATTAAATTGAGCCCGATTTGAACATAGAATTAGAATCCTATTTGGCTACAGATTCGTGCATGATTTTTGGAGACTTTGGCTTATTTATAGAGTCTCGGACAGCAGCTTGAGGGGGATGAAAATTCTGGGAGCAGAGTTCGTGGGCAAGCAACATCGAGACCGAGGATTCGGCACAATCATCCATCTTAGTTTAATTCTTCCCTTTTATTTTTAGTTTTATTTATGTTAAAGAATTCTTCGATTATTGCTTTCATGGATTTTAGTAGCTAAACTTTTAATTATCTAGCTAGGGATTAAGATTCGTTTTAATTATTGTGAGACCTAAACGTTTTATTCAATTCATGTTTATTTAGGCATTTATCTTATCTCCGTGTTTCGCGTTTATTGTGATTGATTTATTTAGTGATAGGGCCCGATCATCTAGATAGATTTAATTGCATATAGCCATTCATGATGCTTGAAGTGTAGTAAAGTTGATTGATAATTGGTGGTAAATTAGTGACAGGGTCTTAGCGATAACATTCCTCGTTCACTAAGGGATTTGATAATCTAATTTAAATCTTGCGTGTGTCACGACTTGGTTAATTAGGATTGGTGTTTTTATGATTCTTAATGCTGCGAATTCATTAAATCCTGTCGAGTGTCTCTAGGGGTTGTGAATTTGTTAGGGAAGATAACTGTCGAGTGTCTCTAGGTTATCCGACTAATTAAGTAAAAACTAGGTTGAGTCGAGTGTCTCTATCAACCATAGCCAATCTGTCTAAATAACTTGAATTAATCCTTGAGTCAATGATCAATATAATAAATCGAATCGAATATCCCTGGCTAGGTAATTCTCCCTCTGATTGATTTTATCCTACGTGATTTGCTTGATAGTTTTAATTAGTTTTAATTCTTGTCAGTTTATTTTAATTGTTTACCTTAGTTTTAAAAACTCAAAACCCCCCTTTTAATTGTTTCTTTTCGTGAATAACTTGGAATTAATAGAAATAAGTCAACCAGTCTCTGTGGATCGACCCTGTTTGCACTATACTCTGTTTAGTCGTCGAATAGGATTTCACATTTATTTTTGACGGATTCGACACCTGTCAAATTTAAATATCACCACGTTTGGATAGTATCCGCCCATAGAAATCGACTATCAGTGGTTGGCTAAGTGGTTAAAAGCTCGTTTTTCAGACTGCTAATTTTGGGTTCGAATTGGGCGATTTTGGGGGTTGTGCGTTTTGAGAAAAACATACATATCAACCCAAGTGCCCAACCGTTTAGCACAGCTGAAAGGGCCTTTTAATTGGGCCAGGCCGAAAACAGCCCAATTGAGTTATTTGCTTTTAATTGGCCACTTAGATAGGGTTGTCAATGAGTCGAATTTTAATCCGAATCCGATTCGAATTTTAATATATTCGTCCGATAAAAATATATAATGGATCATATCCGATTATAAATATTAGTTATCCGAAATAACTAGAGCGAATATGGATTTAAGGAATCCGATATGTTAAGAATCTGAATCCGATATTATATATAATATTTAATTAAAAAAATTATTTATTAGCATATAATATTAAGTAAAATGATTAAAATTAAAATTTTCACATATTTATTACTTTAAAAAATAATAAAATTTAAATTTTTTACTCTAAAAGTATATATTTTCTTCTATTAATAAGTTTAAATTAATCTATTTTAAATAAATATAAATAAAACTATCAAATAATCCAATTAAATAATAATAATTTATTAAATATTATATAATTACATTTATTTTTTTATATCAAATTTATTTTTTGGAAAAATGAATTTTATTAATAATTTTATCGAATCTGATTCGATGATTATATATGGTTTAAAAAAATGATGAATACGACTGGGATCTGATTATCAGATTTTCTCATTGCATTCGGATTCGACCGACCGTTGACAGCCCCACACTGAGGAAGAAACTATGTAGACGCATTTTTCCCGTTGGAAAGCTCTACACATCCACATAAAAGACAGAAGTAATAAAATAATAATTCGAACATTGTCCTTTCGTGCAAACTTGGCTTTACCAATCAGTGGAAAATTGACTCTGTTCTGGGAGCTCAGCTGCACACTAACAATGGCTGCACTCGCTTCCACGACGCTCTTCTCTTCTCCTCGAAAACTCTTTCACAGTTCAACGAGTTATTCGATTTCCAAATTTACAGTCACAAAGCCTCCTTCCGTCGCAAGTCGCCGGAGTTTGATCTCTCCGATCGTCGCCTCCGCTCTTCGGGAGAATTTTGTTCTCACTTCGGAGCTCTCCGATGGAGATTCTTCGTGTAGCAGCTGTAAAAAACTGGTCGATTCAGTCTTCGTGCTGTGCACCTCTCTAGCTCTGTCGGCATCGTTGTTCGTAGCTGATGTTGATTCGGCGTCGGCTTTCGTAGTAACTCCGTCGAAGAAATTGCAGTCCGACGAGCTTGCTACAGTTAGCCTTTTCAAAGAGAACACTCCTTCTGTTGTGTATATTACTAATCTCGCTGCCAGGTAGTAGTTTAGTGCTTGAATTTTGGAGTTCTGTTTAATTTCTGTACGCGGAAAATATTAGGAAATTAGTTATGTATTTTGAGTTTTGATTCGAGGTTGTTCTAGCATGTTTCAGGCAGGATGCGTTTACGTTGAATATATTCGAGGTGCCTCAAGGATCAGGATCGGGATTTATATGGGACTCACAGGGCCACATTGTCACAAATTATCATGTGATTCGTGGTGCATCTGATCTCAGGTATTTTTTCCATATGATTTTTTGTTGTTGTGAATTATGATGCAGTTGTTACATAACACCATGTCACTCCATAGGTGCTATTTCTAATGTAAATTTCCTTCCAACATTAAGATAGTTGTGAAAATCTACAGGCTTAGTATAATTTTATTTGATTTGTTTTAGGAATAAGTCTCTGAGAGCGAGCTAGTTGTTAGATTTTGTGATTAATCATAGTGGTGGTATTTAGGGTTACTCTTTCAGACCAGAGCGTATATGATGCTGAAATTGTTGGGTTTGATGACGATAAAGATGTTGCTGTTCTGCGTATTGATGCGCCAAAAGACAAGTTGAGACCGATTCCGATTGGTGTATCTGCAGATTTGCTTGTAGGACAAAAAGTATATGCAATCGGGAATCCGGTAAGTGCTAGGATAGTACAATCAGCTTTTCTAAACTTTATGCATCTGTGTTACACTTAATCAGCATGTTCGAGGAATGAGAAGTTAATGTAATTAATTGTGATCCACATGCATGTGTTCATTAGTATTTCATGTAACACCATTGTTAATGTTATCCTTCTTTTGATGTGCATTTCCTAACAGTTTGGTCTGGACCACACACTTACAACTGGAGTCATCAGGTATTTATGCAATATTATTACTATTTCTGTGATTAATGTTATAGATTCTATTTCTGGGCTATTATATTACTGAAAACAGTTGGTATAATCATTGGACAAGTGTTCTGCTTGGAAGTAAACAATATTGCTATAAAGAAATATCTAACTATTCAAATGTTCATCATACTTCTCACATTTCTATTCGTAAGACAGATTTCTGGTAATATTTCTTTCTCATTTTTGTCATTTATTGTGTTTAGAAATATTAGGGAAGCATAATTGTGATTTGTACAATTACATGAATCAATGATTCTTTCAAGCCAGATTCTAGAATGCCAAATCTCTTTCTATAGTCCATCTATTATTGTGTTATTGTCATCTAAATATATTGATCACATATTCAATAATGTTGTAGTGGGCTTCGGAGGGAAATCAATTCTGCTGCATCTGGTCGTCCAATTCAGGATGTAATCCAGACTGATGCTGCAATTAATCCTGGTAATAGTGGGGGGCCACTTCTTGATAGTTCTGGAAACCTTATCGGCATAAATACAGCCATATATTCTCCTTCTGGTGCTTCATCTGGTGTTGGTTTCTCAATTCCAGTTGACACTGTAAGCCACTGCTTCAATACTGTCAATGGATCTCTGTTATTAACTATTTGGTGCAACTTTTATGAGCTCACCATTGCTTTACCTTCTAAAATTCTTTTATGACATTTACTCCTATGTCCAGGTGGGTGACATTGTCGATCAATTAGTAAGGTTTGGAAAAGTCACGAGAGCAATTTTGGGAATTAAATTTGCGCCTGATCAGACAGTGGAGCAACTAGGAGTTGGTGGGGTTCTTGTATTGGATGCACCTCCAAATGGGCCAGCAGGCAAAGCAGTATGTTTGTTACTTCCCTTTCCTACCTGTTGGTTTATTCCAAAATTGGTTCAAATTAATGTGAAAGCTTTGCTTTGAGCATTGAAGGTTGATTGTTTCATGTCCAGAATCACGTTCTGCTAATATTAACTGGTTAGTTTTTGTCCTGCAGGGTCTTAAATCCACCAAACGTGACAACTATGGCAGACTTATTTTGGGTGATATAATTACATCTATTAATGGGAAGAAGGTCTCTAATGGAGGTGATTTGTACAGAATCCTCGACCAATGCAAAGTAGGCGATGAGGTATGACCGCCAGCTTTAAATTATTAATTTCAGTTCCTAGAATATACATAACGTCCACAAAGAGGAGTGATATGATTGCTTCTTGTTAAAGTCATTATATAACAAAACTGTTAACCGTTACTATGGGTTAAAAAATTAGTTATTACTTAGATCATATCTATTAAACAACAAGCTCACAAAAAATTCTGAATTATAGTCTGGTAATGAGAAAAAGTGCTTTTATGCCGCAGATATGCCTAATCTAAAAGATTGTTAAATTATTATAATGAAACTGGATATGCATATGAGTTTTTAATGGGTTTGTTTCACAGGTGACTGTGGAAGTGCTTCGTGGTGATCACTTGGAAAAAATCCCTGTAACCCTCGAACCAAAGCCTGATGAATCCTGAGTTACCAATGCACTGTGTCTATTATTGCCCATCATCTTTTCTATTTTACTTGATAATAATTTACACTGTAAATAGCCCTTGTATGGAGCAGTTATATGGTGAAGCAATTTCCTAGTTATGTACAGCTGTCACGTAAACCTTAATATTACTCTTGATTTAGGTTTGATACAGGATAAATTATGTAATGTGGACTTACAATTAGATGTTATGTAATATTTATCTTCTGGTTGTCAATCTAACTACCGTTTTAGTATCACTGCAGCTAGCGAAGTAGTGGTAAAACATTTTCTTGTGGATGATTTGTTCATATTAGTAACCAAGGACCAAAGTATGGTAAGGTTTTACTCAATTAGTATACTATTTGCCAGTTCTTTGTATGTTTATTATTACTTAGAAATAACTCATGGAGCTATGTTTTCATGGTGATTATGGATATCATGCATGAATTTTGAGCACTAGGAACTCCTTGGATGAGACTATGAAAGTCAGTAGGTAGTGATGTAATGATAACTAGATCGATGCACGGGATGTGCCTAAATCTGTAATTTTGATAGTGTGTCGGTTTATGGAAATTTTGATGCAATTATCTTGTTATAGCTACAGGAATCATGCAATAAGTTCAAGCCAGCATTGTGCATAAACGATGATCTGCTACAATGGTGCAACCAAGGTAATTCCCTTCGCTTCGGTTTGCTTTCTCTGTTTTCCTGAGCTATCTTAATCTCTATTCCAACTGCTAAACTTGAATGATTTTGGAAATATCATCTGTTCTTGTGTTGAGGCATATAAGATGGCCGAGCAAATGATTCAAAGAGAATTGAGAATTGTTTTGGTACTTGGTCTTAATATTGATCTTGAAATAATGGAACCTGGCTAAATTGAAAAAGAAGAGACTGAAAAAAGGTTTCTTTGGCAAATTAGTCCCGGAATGCCGGCAATTATCAAGGACTAAGAAGTGTAACTACTGAAGTTGATGGAGGCTTAATTTGTCAACAAAAAGTAGTAGTTTTATTATCTGTAAGATGATAATTACAGAGAACCCCATAATCTCTGCAGAATGGCTTCTTTAACCATGTCCCCTACATGAGCTTCCAGTGCAGTATTGTGGCCACATCTTTTACCTATCAAAGCCAACCAATTGGAAAGAAAAAAAGAGGCCATAATGAATACACATATACAAAACCAGAAACCAAAAACTCTTTATTTCAGAAACAAAAAAGTTTCTTGTTATTGTACAACAAAAAGGAGTCACCGTAGATCCTCCTCTACATTCATATTAATAATAATAGTAGTAATAATAGACATTTTTTCTCATTTATAAGAGGAAAAATACAACAACATAATTCTTGGATCAGAAATGGTTAGGCAGGTAACGCAGAAAGGGCTTAACGGTAATTATGGTTTCGGGTTTCATACAGAGGTAGTTGCCGAGAGGCTGAAATCGAGCCCCCACAGCTCAAAACTTCCCTTGACGAAGTCATAGTAACCACCCTTGAGAGCAAGAGTTTTGTTCACTAGCCCTTCCCTAACAAATGGGTAGGACAGAAGGTTGCCAAGTGACACATTCACTGCCTCCTGTTTAATCAATAAAGTAAAAAAAAATTTAGCCAAATATATACATACATACATATATATATATGAAGAATGGTTTGATGTTTTTGCTCTGTTAAACCTTTTCACAGAGTCCGCATTGATCTCCAAAAGGGGTGTCTTTATTCTCAGCTATCACCTTGTTCTTTGCAGGTATGCAGATTTTCACCCAGTCCTCAATGAAGTCACTTGAAACAACAATGGGAAATGCCACAGTTAGTAATCATATAGTCATATTTGCAGGTTATCAGCTAAATATGTGCCTAGTGCAGCTTATTCTACATGGCATTATTTAGATTTTGGGATGAAACTAGACTTCATTCATTTTTGAAATTTATTAAGTGTGTGTGCACGCGAGCGCGTATTAAATCATGTCAGGAACAAAAGTAGAAAGCTTACGTGCCGGAGGATCCGTCGAAGTTGAAGGACATGAGCCCCTTGATTCCTCCACAAGCGCTGTGTCCAATCACAACAATCTCTGACACCTGTAAGTATTCGTGTTTACTATGTCAAACTTATTCATGTAATTTTCGAAAGAAAATCTTGTTTTACCTTAAGGTGAAGGACAGCATACTCAATAGCAGATCCAACTCCAGTGTACTTGGTCTGTTGCAAGTACAAGAAATATCACGTAATAAAACATGTCAGAAAAATTCAAAGACAACAAAACATGAAACAAAAACAGAATCACGAACAAGCAAAACATCAAAACATGAACCTTATCGTATGCAGGGACCATGTTAGCAATGTTGCGGACGACGAAGGCTTCCCCTGGTTGGAAGTCGAGCACATGTGAAGGACACACGCGCGAGTCTGAGCAGGCGAACACCATGAACTACAACACCAACACAAAATTAATCAAATCATATATCAGATTATGGAAAAATGAACTGAATCCAGTAATTAATAAGCTATTATATAGTATAACTTGAATTGTAGGTACCTTGGGGCTCTGGCCTCTGGCGAGTTCACTGTACAATCCCGGCTGTTTCCTGAATATCGCGTGCAAGATTAATACTGTTGGAATTCAAATTCAAATTTATTTGATCTGATTTGTTCGTGTAAATTGGCTTACTCGTATTTCTCTTTCTTGAAGGTGATGAAGCCGGTTTTGATCCTCTCAATGGACTCGGCTGAGCTGGTGGCGCTTCCATCAGCTGTTTGAAGCTCAGCTCTGATTGCTTCAACTTTGGCAGCAGCCACTGGTGCCAGTTCTTCCTTCTCTCTGCAACAACAATACGTTTTCGTGCTTTCTATAATCAGAAACTCACGTAAATCGATATATATATATATACATATATATATAGAGAGAGAGAGAGATGGTTAAAGTTTCATTTTTGACTAACTTTAGGAGCTTCTGGAGTGCGGCAATGGCTTCCTCAATGGATTCCTTGGCCATGTCTTCTCTCTGCAAATTTGAGAAAATGTTTAGTATTGAATATGAACAAAACAATGAAACTGGTGTTAGTGTTAAGAGTTGAAAGACATTAGTAAGAGGGTAGGAATCGTACTAAATATTATGGTTATGCAGTCTTTTTGTTAGAGAAGTCCTTCAAGGAAAATTTAACTGTATTTTCCAGTAAGAACTAAGAAGGCAATTCTACATGCGAAATCGGAAGTTAAGGTTGTTATATACGAACAGTATGTTCACGTACCAATAATATCTAATTTTGAAAATGTAATTCTAACCATAAATTAATTAAATCAAACGAGTATAATAAAATACGAGTGCTTTACATTTTCTCATTTTATAGTGTAAATTTTAGAAAAAAGAATAAATTAAATTTAAAATATATAATATATTTATTACTATAATTTATTTATTCAAATCAAATAAAATTTGAATTATATTTTTCCATTTAAACTAGGGCCACATATTATTTTGCTTGACGATAAATTCATGTGACCATATATGGCACCTAACTATGTACAGGTGGCATGACACAACATTAATTCCTTCAAGACTAAAATGTGCAATAACATCTCCTCTCCACATAATGATGCCACGTATGCCAATTTAGCAATAAAAATAATCTAAATAGACAAATAGTTAAAGGATTTTTTTCTAAAGTAATAACCCGAAACGAAATTGAATTCTTCAGATCATTTAAGAAATATATTTTTAAAAAAATATTATTTATAGAAAAGATGCGGTTTTAAAAACACTCTTTTTAGATTTTCCGATCGAATCTTTTTAAAATTTAAACAATGCTAATTAAATTTTAAAAAGATGCAATCCCATTAATTTTCCACGTGAGGAGTGTTTGGACACGATGTCCGATACGATTGTCCGACATGACACGATACGACACGACAAAATGATATTTTTAGAAGTGTCCGTACATGATAGTTATGAGATCAAGAAAGAGAGAGAGAGAGAGTACGATGAGGGGGTTGATGATGGGGGCCGGGGCGGCGAAAACGGGCTCGTTGCGGATGAGGTTGGGCAGTTGCGGGGCGGACGAGTTGTTGAGCTTGGCGGAGACGACGAAGGGGCGGAATGCAGCGCGGGGTTTGACGGCGGCGGAGGAGGTGGTGCTGATGATTTGAGAAGCGAGGTAGCCGTTAACGGTCGACATTGCGCAATAAGGAGAATGAAACACACCCTTTATATCGACCAAAACGAAAATATTGAAATTGAATATTACCATGCATGCATGTCAATAGAGTGGATAATGAAAGCGAAAGGTGGGTAAACCACAGCTTCTTACATTTCCAGATCAGGTTTGGATGCTTCACATCCAATCTTACACCTCTGCTTCTTCTTCTCCTTTTCTTTTTTACTAAAAGAAATTTAGTTTTAAAAAAGAGAAAATTGCATTTTTGGTCCTATAGGAAATAGGTCAATTTTTTTTTGGTCCTGTAGTTTTAAATAGTCCCGCACTTTTATTTTTTGATAATTGTAGTCCCAAAGTGAAAAAATTTCAATATTAGTCCCAACAAATTTAGAAATATATATTTATAATATTTTTCCTTAATTAAAAAATACATATCAAATATTAGGAAAATTTTAAAAGAATACCAACCAAATGATATGCATTTTATTTTTATAATAAATAATAAATTATTACATTTTAAAGTATAAGTATTACTTTAAAATTATAAAATAAAAAAATAAAAACATTATACATAATAACATAATTAATAAAATAATCTTCAATATTGCACTTAGTTAAAAATATGTAAAATAAAAATTGAAAATAATTAATATTTATAATATTTAAATCTTTCTTATATATATAAGATTCCATTTATTTAAAATAATTAACATTGGGTTTAGTTAAAATTGAAAATAACTAAAAATTTATATTTATCTTATTCAACAATATAATATTAATTAAAAAATTAAAAACTAATAAGTATCCATATATATTTAATGAGAATTAAAAAACATCATCAAAATTTTAAAACACTGTAATAATATTACGTGCAATTATATATAGATATTTATACTATAATTATAATAATTCATTAATATAATATTTAACTAGAATTAAAAATAAATTTTAAAGATATCATATTTAATTAAAAATAAAAGTTAATAGCATAATAAAAAATCATTATAATAATATTTAGTTATATTTATATTATAATTATAAAAATTTTATATATTTGTATTTAAAAAAAATAGAACTAAAAATGAATTAACAGAATTGTTGTCAAAAATAAATTTTTTACACTTTGGGACTATATTTATCAAAAAATTAAAAGTGCGGGATGATTTAAAAACTATGGAACAAAAAAAAAAATCAACCTATTTCCTATGGGACTAAAAATGCAATTTTCTAAATGTTGGAAAATATGTATAATAATGCATCGTGAACAAATATATTATACCGTAGATATAATAATTAATAATGGTTTTGAAATTATCATATATATATATATATATATGTATGTATGTATGTATGCATGTGTGTGTGTGTTTTTATTAATGTTTCTCTTTTTTTCGAAAAATCTATTAGTGAATCACATGGAAACTGTTATAGTAAGTTTATACAAGGCAATTTTAGCTAGTTCCTTTAATCGTGTTTACTTCGATTGAACCCAACTTATTATATGACTATAATCTTGTAATTTGCTCTGTAATTAATTACTTATTCTAAAATTCTACATCAATCACAAGTTAATTATAAATATTTATCCCTCGTTACACTCATTAATCGAATTTTTTTCTAGATTGTTCTAAATCACTCATTGTCAACTTTTCATTTTCCACTTTAAATACCATCGTTTTGGACCAAATAAATTACAAAACAATAATAAATTGTTTGAAAACGAACGAAGAGCAGAAAGAAAATCGAAAAATATCAAGTGCCAAAAACCTATATTCTCCACACAATGATCCAGGGTGATCTCGAGGTGACACGTATAAAGGGGGTTAGAAAAAATATAAACGATCGTAAGGCGTAGAAAAATTCAGGATATTAATAAAATAAAATAAATAAATATGCGGTGCACCGGCGACGGACATGATAATAAGATAAGGTCCTATCGTTAGAACTTGGCTGCGGTGCTACTCCCCATCTCTTATTTTATCTCATGATTTGAATTATTATTATTATTATTATTATTATTATTATTATTATTATTATTATTATTATTATTATATTCTTATTTTTTGGGCAGAAAATGTTGAGGCTCAGACTCTCTCTATATTGATATTGGACTCATATTATGTATTCATTTTTTGTTTTAGTTTGTTAACTAAAGTGGTGGTCTTTTTGCATGTATTAACAAATGGATAGATTTACAATCATTCATTCAGAACACGTACGGAAATGAGAATAGAAACACAGGAATATAACGGTGTATTTAACTGTACTATATTGTTCTCGTATCGTCGTGTCTTAGAGCTTTTGAATCGTAATCTAGCATAGTAACACTGAAATTTGAGATAATTAAAAAAAAAAAAGAAGAAGAAGGAATTCGGAAAATAATACTAACCCTTCATTTCTTTTGATTTGCTGAAGATAATATATTGCGCCTGGCCGCCCTAACCCATGCTAGAAGATATGTATGGGACCTTACGTGACAACATCCACTAAGGTTGCTGGGTCGGGTCGAACACCGTATCCGATATTATTCACGTGGAAAATTCAAGAAAAAATTCATATCACCGTATCCGTGTCGTGTCCAGTCCGTATCCCGTGCATCATAGTAGGCAACATATATAGTCTTCTCCCCGCAAGATGGACCTTTTTTTTTCATAATAATAAGCCAGAAATCTGCATAATGATTCTTCATTCGTTGCAATTCAAATTTCAATGGGAAGTGGGAAATTAGGATGAAGAATGAAAAAAAAACAGTGATATTGTATTGAGTAGTTGTACTGGTAGTACTTGGTATTTGAAGCCCTCGTGTGGTTCGAGTTATGAGGACATTGCATGACATTGTTTCGACATTTTTGTGCATGGCACAAGTTGATGAAATATGAAGTTACTAATTTGCCCTTAGGGCCCAGGTTTAGTTCTGTCCAGACTCGAGAATGTAATGAAATACATATGGGTTTTTATTATTTCCCGGTATGGGAACGCAGCTACCATTGGTAGGAAAAACTTTACATTTTAAGTGTTGTCGCGGCTCAACCCATAAAAATAGGTTATAGAACCAAATATATATATATGTTCAATATTTTGCCCTTCTATATTATGTTCAATCAGGGTAGTAGATTCACAGCTCATTACTATTATGAATTTAAAATATGAGACACAATGTTGACATTTTATCATCTTACTTTCGAGTATATATATGGAAATAAACTGATAACTATTTCAAATAGAAAAGAGTTTACAAGCACAAATGAAGAACCATGAATAGTTCTAATTGCGTCTGATACACAAACAACGCATGATCACATGAACTGCTTCAGAGGGAGACAGTTATAATCATATGGACTGTATAAAAGATTCAGAAATCAGTACAATAGCCACAACCTGCTGCAGGTATATATAGTTTCTATTCAAACCACCAACAAAAATCGAACAGAAAAAAAAAGGTATAAATTCGACGTATTACATGAATTCGTTTCGATACATCAAATAGAACGAGGCCCTTATTAATGTAAACTTATTTCCTTTGAAGTTGATGAAATTCGTGGAATTATTATAAAATTACAAGTCCTTGAAAGAATTGTGCAGTAAAGGAATTATCTCACTTGCATTGACGGAGTATGAATGGATCACCTAATTATCTTCAAAAAGCTGCAACTCCACATGTAAAAGGAAGTGTGATAGATATATGTGCTGTTGCTGCAATGAAATTATGTCATAAAATTTATGACCTGAAACCTGAGGAGTCGTTTGATGATGAACCTGCTGCGACAATTTCCAGAGTTCGCCATCACGATTAAGGAGGGAATAAAGCAATCACTTTGGAGCTAGCTTAATTGGACAGACAGAGAAAGCAATACATCGAGCTGCTTTCGCCAACATAAAGCGCTCGTTTTCACTCAATGGTCTCTCAATAACTTTCACGATGTTTGCATCCTAATATATAGAAAGTTGAATTACCATCAGCATTGATAATGAAATACTATAATAAAATAAGCAATTGGATATTAAAGAAACCATAACTTTCCATTAATTAGCATAAGAGTATCAGGAGTTGGTGAAATTTTTCTTTTCTCAGATACCCATGGTCCAGATTAATGTTTTAGAATTTAAATTCCTGCACTGTGGTTTTAGGTTTATATACCTTCTTTTGTGGTTGGATGGAAGGTTTCACACTGGCAATATCACCAACTACAATCACATTGTTAATATTCCCTCTCTCATCCCTTTCAGTCGGTGAAGATGGTGAATGTCTCCAATCCCCGTTAGCTATGTATTTGTAATAATACCTGCCAGAAATAAATATACGTTCAGATTAGGGCTAAAAGAATATTGATATCACTAGCCACCTTCAAGATTTTTGAGCTGGGAATCTACAGCTGTGTCTTCTCATGACAAATCGAAAAGTAAACATAGTATCCTCTTGCAGAGTTCAATAAAGGTTAAGATATAAATATGTACCAAAAACTGAGAATCAAACAACAATATTCCAAGGTTCAATACAAGATTGGAGACCAGCACGTTAGGATCCTAATAATATAATTCAATACACTTACTTTCCCTGAGGAAGTCTAACTTCAACTTCATAACGAGGGCCACCCTTATGAACTGCCTTCACCGGTTCTTTCCAGTTGCCAGTAAAATCTCCCACCAGATATACCTCCTCTCCCTGAAATCAGAAGACAGTACAAAGATTTATTGATATGTGCATTATCAGCTCATCACTTTCTCAGCAATTAAAGGCCTCTATTCTTAAAGATTATTGACGAGTTTTCTCACCTCATGTCCATTCCAAACAAAGGTCACAGCATGACTCGAAGGTCCATCACGGCCGCCATTTCCAACCATGGCTATGAGATCCCATGTTGCCCAGGCAATTGCAGGTCTGTTATTTAACAGCTTTGTTTAGTGCATCCTATAGTGTTAGGAGAATTTTTAAGGTAGCTTCACAGAGATTCACCATTTATCTTTTCTAACACATTCTCAGGTAGTGTTTGCAAATTCCATAAGAATCATGTTTCTGCTTTTAGCTTAAAAAAAGCAGAAATTTTGTATTTTGTTTTGCTGCCTTTGCTAATAAAGTAAAAGCTAGAAGCTCAAAGCACCCCTCTTAGGCCAAAAGCATTCATAACAACGAATTAGAATACCTATCAGGCCTGCATGAATGCAACCCAGTGACGAAATTATGAGCTGCATGAAGGGAAGTATCTGTCATCCAGTGGAGGTACGCAATCACACAAGCAGGCGAACGATCAAACCCAGTGGTGCAAGTGACATAAACACGGTGGTTCTTCTTTAGTAAACGTAGCAGAAGACCCACACAGAATGGAAGTTTCTTTCTCATGTCGAATGAATCTGCATCCCTAAAATGCAGAAAAGATGAGCGTAACATTTTAGAATATCACAGCAAAGCAAGGGGTAATTATACCGGAGACTAAACGTATCTCCTAAGAGTAAAGGAGATGGAACAATCTCTTTCTCAGCAGGTAAAACTGTGATTACCTTATTCCATAGTTAATCATAAGTATATTAAACTTCTGGCATGACTCGTTGATCAAATTTGAATCAATCCCCCAATTTGCAGCTTCGGTCGTACTCTGGAAATTCAAAACAGCAGTGACTCCCTGACACAGGCAGAAGTTTTAGTTGAGTACCTGAGCAAGATCGATATAAGAAAATTCTCGAAGGGGTAATGGACAGTGTAAAATCCTGGTAGTACAGTGATGAAACTTTTAAAAATGACTGCCAATCTCAATCGAATTCCTGAGATGCCTTTAGTAATTCCATAGATAGAAGAATAGCAGCATCTATTTCTACTTAAAAAGTTTAAAAATCACTGCTCTCACCGCTGTCATAGACAAAGTCTTTACATCTTCTTCTGTTTGAATACATGAGCCAACATAAATTTGCTCTGTGATCTATCAGAATAAAAGCAAAAGCATTAGGGACATGAAGTTGAATATTTCTCCAGAATCAAGAAGAACCATTGATTTAGGAAAAGAATTAACCAACAGCACACACAAGTTGAAACTTGGAGAGGTTCAACACCCAAGCTGAGAAATGTAAACTCAACGCAATAATGAGGATGTTTATGTTCAAATCATCCCAGAACCGATAAAATATTAGCAGGTTATGCTCTGACTCAGAGCATTTTCATTTTGTCCTCTTAAATATGCAAAGGAAATTTATTATACTTAAAAGTTAAAAGTTATATATATTTGCTTCTCTTGTCAAAGGTTCTCCCTAGTTCTTTATCTTTTCCCCATCTGGTTGATTATCTTAAGAAACTCTAGTAGAAGTTATTAATCTTAGGACAATAAACAATGCCAATACAAGCATGGTGTGTGAATTGGCTCAAAAGTATACCTTACTATAACGCATACCAAGAGAATGATTATAATGAAGTTCATCCTTTGAACGTTCCAATGCTTTCACATACTCATCCAGTGGGAAGCTCCCATGTGCCCATTCAGCATTTTCAGAGACTTCCTCTGTGAAAATGGTTACAAGCGGACTAATAGGTAGAGCAGGGGAATTTTTAACAATTTGTTGTTGGTCATTCTTGCTCTGATCATTTAAATATTTCCACCCTTGGGAAGTTAAATACTTTGGGCAAAATACTACAAACCCAGAGTTTCCACTGCACTCAGCTGGTGGCTGCAAATTTGATGCCAGTATGCTTTTGTTCCAAGTGGTAACAGGAACACGGCCGCGGTTAAATAAAATATCAAGATCATCCATAAGGTAGAGTTGATGGATGGGAAAAGGAGTGAAGGGCCTCTCAAGTACAATGCTACAAGAACCAGATTTCTCTTTTGTAAGACTCCTGCATATAAATTTAGGAAGCAAAGTAAATAGACATGCAAGATTAATTGCTCTCGGGACACAATACTTCCACAGTTTGACATTTCCATATAAAAAGAGTGATCTAGATAAGCCACCATTGCAACTTTTTTTAGCTTTAACTAGACAAAATGTGTATGCATACTCTGTATCACCGAAGTTCTTGATCTCAGTAAGCCTCCCATCAGATGATCCACTTGCCTTCTTCAAAGTATCACCCACCATAATTATTCTCGATTTCTCCGCGTTACCCTACATAAATCACTTACTAATTAAATGATAACAGCAGCAGCGGCACAGTAAACAGTCAGCCAAATCAATTTATTAAATGTGATCATCAGCAACTTTACAGTATCACACTCCTTAAACAACATTATAATACTCCATTTTGTCCACCCATGACAGTACAGAGTCAAAATATATAGTTGAAGGTTTAACTAATCATTCATCTATTATAACAAAATACCTCAAACCATTACAAAGCCAGAACATAACAAATAAGAAAAATCGAACAAACATACCCCTTTCTGAAGCGCATGCACGAAAACTTTCCCGTCAAGCGAGAGAGCGAAACGAATGCCGAGCGGTCTTTCCAGCGTCACCATGTACTCATTCAAATTCATCTTGAATCCATTAGAGGACATCGCCAAAACCCTAGAACTCCTCCCACCAGTCCGCCTCGTGATCTCTCTCGCCTTTCCATCCCCCAAACCCAAACATCTGCCCCGAAACGATGACTGCATCGCAACATTGCTCCTCCCCAGCTTCTTCTCAATCGGAACAAACCCGGCGGCCACTGACGACTGCTCGAAGCCTCTGCAATTCGAGAACTGCAGAGAACACATTCTGAGAGCGAATTTGATCCGGAAATTCGAGTAATCCCCACAATCGCACCAATCAAATGATCGATCGAATCAGTTTTGTCAGGAAAATATGAATCAAAAACGGAATTGGAGGTAGATGTTTGTATAGAATAACGTAAGTATGCAGTGAGATTGGAGCTTTTTTCCTTGAATGAAGGAATGAAGGAAGAGAGAGCAGGAGTAAAGAGTGTTGAGTGGTGAGTGATGGGATAGATAAATACGGAAGAGGCGCCACAGAGCGGGGAAAATGAAAATCCACGTGAAAACCAAACAGATCTTTATTTCTTTCCCACATGGATTTTGTTTACTTTATTTGGATTTATTGCCACGTCACAACCCCAAAAGATCTTTCTCCACTAAATTAAATTTTAATATTAAATAAAATTATAATTACCCAATAGACATCTGCATTTGGGCCTACGGCCCAATATTTATAACATAATGTTACAGTCGTTAATATTTGGAGGTGCGTGTTAAAAAAAAAAAAAAAAAAAAAAGAAAAGACTATAGAAGTGATAATCTAAATGAAATGTTATGGAATATAAACAGCAGGAGTCTTATAAATGTGGATCGGAGTTGGCTCAAATAGTAAAAAAATTCTTCTCTTTAAATTGCGATTCTGGATTTAAATTACTTTTAGTTGTAGTTTTTTGTTGGTACGTCATTTATAAATTTCAAAAAGTTTGTATCTGTTAATAGTCTAACTTTTGGGAGGTCATTTGTAAATTTTAAAAAATCCCTAGTGATAAATTCCAAAACACCCATGCTAATTAATAGTCCAAATAAAATCTCATAAGATCAATGATTAGGGGTGTGCATAATTCAGTAAAACCGACCGAACCGATTGAAACCTAAATTTCGGTCGGGTCGGTATCGGTATTGTACCGTATCGAATACCGAAATTATATATAATACATATTATATTTATATATATTAGTCAAATTATTAATTTATTATCCATATATAATACTTTTAATATATATATATATATGATATAATATATGTTTTTTCATTTTTTTTCTAGATTTTTTTTTTTAATATATAAAATTTCGGTAAAACGGTTTTTTACCGAATTGAACCGTGAAGTTCGATTCGATATTCGATTTTCCAAAATGGTATACCGAAATTTCGGTTCGGTATTACCGAATGAACACCCCTATCAATGATATGTCCTA
Source organism: Lantana camara (assembly GCA_037501455.1). Classification (NCBI taxonomy): domain Eukaryota; kingdom Viridiplantae; phylum Streptophyta; class Magnoliopsida; order Lamiales; family Verbenaceae; genus Lantana; species Lantana camara. The sequence goes on along the minus strand of CM074858.1, from coordinate 1,943,066 downwards.
ACCTTGTCTCCCACCCAAAAAAAACTTCTTATAATTTTTAGGGTATATCACTTTCACCCTTCTAATTTGTCCACCGGTCAAGGGCCTTTTTCATCGTGTTTGGGAGTTAAGGCTTTTTGGGTTCGAGTGAAATGCCTAATATGGTGTAAAAACTTTCGTACTCATAGCTAATATATTTTTCTTTACCCATAGGGATATGCATTTTTAAGAATTCAAACACAAAATTTGATTAAAACAACTCTCATAGAAAGGGATTATTCTTGATCAATTCCATGTCAACCCAATCATAACATGTGCAATTTGGGATTGTTATTCTATTTTATCTTTTAATTATAAACCCCAATCATAATTTATCTATGTTATTCTTTTACGTGTTACTCATAAAAATTGACGACCAAAAAGTCTCAAGTCTTTTATTTTTGTATTGTTGTGGTACTTATCTGCCAAAAAACGAACATCCCACCGGACCTAATAGGACCATTAATGTTGAATGTTTCAAATAAATATATATATTCAATAGTCTAAGCTCTAATGTTTTTTAAACCACTCATTATTAATGAATAATCTGTTTCAAAGATCATTAATGGCGACTTATCACCTGCTTAACGGAGATAGATTAGTGTTGGGTATGGCTCTCAACTCTCAAGAGTAAAGGGCTAACAATATTTTAGTAAGGATTCAGCTCTAGACTACACCATTTTTTGATTAAATTATCAAAATCTCAGATTGTCGTTTATATTTCAATGTCATAAGAGTTTCGTACCGTCTCACCAAAAGGGAGAAAACGTACCTAAAATATTAATGATTTGAGAGTCGAAACAACTCTAATTAAGTTTAAAGCATGCATTTAGAATTCACGTAAATATGAGAATCTTGAAGTATTATTTGGTGTCATCCATACGGCACTTGATTCTTTTTTCGTTTTTCTTTGAAAATAAAATCAGGAAAAAATATTACTTTCATGCATTTGAATTTGGCATCTTCTCAAACTATTGAAACAAGCGTAAAATTTTCAATTTTGAGATCAACAAATTGAGAAAATGGAGGATAATTTTCTGCAAATATAAGCAGAAAAATAAAACAAATTTATTTAAATTATTATTTATTTTTGTATTTTGATAAATACATCACATTCAAATTGTCACTACAAATGAAAAAAAAAAATAGAAATATAACGAAATATAAAATATAAATGCAAAGTCGCCATGTACAAATTTAGGAACAGAGAGTACAAAATAGTGATGCAAATATTTAGAAATTTGGGAAGCCTTTGCTAAAGGCATTGACATTAACGAAAATACCAACAAGGTCTTGCCTGTAAGGTAGAAACGATTTCTTCTTATGCTCTTCCTTGATCGCTCTGTTCCGCACATACAACGCCTCGTGCGCCGAAGTTGATCCCCGCCGGCCGGCGGCGCCACCTCCTCCGCCGCCGGCGACGCTCTTTTCCTTCGCTTTCTTTGGAACTCCGGTGGATGATTTCTCTTCCCGCTTTTTCGGAATCAAAAAGACGAAACTGTCCTTCCCCTCACTGTTGCTCCGCCGCAGAAAATCGCAAAATCCCCACCGCTTCGACGGCGGCATCGATCCTGTAGATTTGCTCTTCTTACATCCGCTCGGAGACGGCTGATCCGCCGTCGTCTTCGGCCGCCAAACGCAGTAGCTACCCGCCGGAATATTCTCTAATTCGTCGTATTCCGAAGACGAACACGACGGAGGATTATCGAGCTCCTGATTCTCCCGATCATCCAAAAGGAGTTTACTCAACGGAACAGTAATGCTCGATTCCACACACCTTCGTCCGCTGTCGGAGATGAACTCATCGCGGCTGTTTCGCAGGAGATCGTGGTTGAAAACTGGAAAAAACGGAGCATTTAGGCCGTCGCGTAAGAACTCATCCGCTAAAACCTCGCCATCTTCGCGCACCAAAGAGAACTCGAAATCATCGTCGTCTTCCACGCCGTCGTTGGAGTTCTCCGCCACCACTTTCACGGCGATTTCCGCCAATGTATTGGATGAATAGCTGCTGAAGCTAGGGCACGTGTATTCATCTTCGTTGCTGTTTTCCATTGTACAATTCTCAGCCGCTTTGTAATCTTGTCTGTATATATATATATATATATATATATATATGATGAGAGAGAGAAATCTGATCAGTAATTAGGAGAGAGGAAAGGAGACGGGGGTTTCTCTTTATATACTCTCGCGGGCTCTAAAGGCTATGTTACGTTTCGTTACTATTAAATAAACAAAATGCAATATTTTCGATAAGATATTTACATTTAATTAGTTGGTTATATTATAAAAATTATAATACAAATTGAAAATTTTTTACCCTGGTCAAACTCAACCAATTATAATGACAAGATACTTGTCATTTAAGCCCACACGGCGTAGCTCAGTTGGTTCCGGATGGATAGATTTGCGACAAGATACTTGTCATTTAATTTTTCTATTTTCCTAATTTTCCACCAATCAAGACAAATGTAAATTTTTTTTTTTTTTAAGGAAAAGACGGGGACAAATAATGTCCCGATGGGGTTATTACGGAGGACCCCCCTCCTCTATAAAAACGTCAATAAAGTCTTACAAAGGGAAATTATAGAAATACATCAGCATAAACCAGCATAAACCCTAAAGAACAGCTCATATAAAACACTCATCACCTCGTTATACTGATTTAATCGAATCAAGTTCGAACTAAAATTACTCATATAAATATCACAGAACCATTTTTTATATATAAGTACACATAATTAAAATAAAACACACACATATATATATATATATGTATTTCATTAAAAGAATGAATTGATCATCAAGTACGTGAGTCATGACGTCAGTAAGGACGTATTCAATAAATCTGTTATGTTGAGCTTATGTTCTAATTGAATTTCATATTGTGTTAATTAAGTTAACTATGTTGTCTTGTTTGTAATTAGATTATAGTTAATGGATTAATTAGTGATATAATTAAGAAAAAAGAAGGAGAATGAATAAAACAAGGAGAACAGATTCCTGCAGGCCAAGCAAAATTAAGAAATAAATTAGTGCAATTGCAGAAGCGCATCCATCTTATTTTAAAACTTACCAAAACCCCTCTTCTATATATATATATATATATACAAATTACAAAGTTTACATCTATTGCGAGGTGTTTATTTTTTAATAGATCGTGCATATATAAGCGAATTTTCAAGATTCTGACATTTATTCGAAAATATTATAAAATATTATTTATGATGCACGGATATGAATATGACAACACAATACTGCAATACAAACACGATGTGATATGAATATAACAATACGGACATCGTGACTCGTGAGACGTATTTTTGCCTTAAAATTTTCACGTAAGGTGTGTTGAATGGTGTCGGATACTCATGTACGATAAGACACGGAGCTGCAAAATGATATTTTTAGAAATATTTGTGCATTCATCATATCCGATACGGCACCATACCACACCTGACACCACATTATGAAATAATATTCTTAAAAATGTCTGGGTTTCAAAAAATCTTATTTTTCAAGATGTAAATCTTGTGATGTTTAGTGTATATGTTGATAATATTTAAAGGGAAGGGGCGCAATCTGCAATTTCATTTTTAGATTAGAATAGCCACCAACTAATAAACGTTTGCTTCATATAATTATCATGATTATATATTATTGACTAAATACCCTTTTTATCACCACAAAAATAATATCTCTTCATCTTTAGATTAGAATATTTCAACTGAAATTATTTAATTGGAGATGTTGATGGATCCCGTTTATTTTGAAATTAGCACAGTGGAGGGGCACGAGATTATGATGTTGTTTCTATTCTAATAAATTAATTTAGAACTTAATGTTATATCTATTCATATATGAGAAATGGACACTTTTAAAAATATTATTTTATCTTGTTTTATCGAATATTATATCCAACACTAGTGCTTACCGTGTCTGACTCATGGCGGTAGTGACCTGTGGGATAACTCCTGCGCTACACGTCCAAATCTTAACGAAAATTGATTTAGTCCCCGTTAGAATCTAACAAAGGAGTATTTATAATCTATCAACAAATCATAAGAGTTGAAAATGTAATTCCTGAAACCAAAATGACCCAAGAATGAATACACCTAATTATCGGGTCTTGATGTAATTTATCCTAACTTGTTATATAATTAAAAAGTGAGAAGTTTTTTAAATGTTTGCTTAGATTCTCACTAATCTTCTAATAAAAAAAAATGATTCTCCCTATCTTTGTGATTAGCCCAAATATGTTGCAAGTAAATATAATAATAAATCTGCAGGCGAATTTCGTCCCTGATTTTAATGAATATCAGTATATCACTGGTTTATATTTAAAACAAATCACCAAATACAATATTCATGAATTTCCCAATTTATATTCTGTTCCAATTTAAAATATCACTGTCCTATAAGATTACAGGACTATAGAGTATAGTCTATATAGCAGGCCGCCTTTATAGAAAAATATAACTTGGGCAAACTGATGGCAAACCTAATAAGTGAAAACCCACTAACAAATCCCCACTTCCAATATAAAATTTATATCGGAGGTGTAAAACTTTATTGCACTAATTTGATCGAATTAATATCTACGACTAAAATTATCTTAACGATGTGCTTGAGTATGATTAACTGATACTATTTTCGGGGATAGAATAACTTCGAAATATCTAATTAATTGTCTTATCTTTTAAAGTGTCTATAAATTGATACTATTTTCAAGGATAGAATAACTTCGAAATTTCTAACTAATTATCTTATCTTTTAAAGTGTCTATAAATTGATACTATTTTCAAGGATAGAATAACTTCGAAATCAGTGTAGACGGTCGTAGATTTATCCTAAATGGTAATAATATGTACAATTAATATATCTATCTTATTTCCCAATTGAAAAATACATGTATCACTTTCCCGGCTTCGCCGGTGAATCACTGAAAAATAGGGGTGCGTTTCGAGTTGAGTCGAGTCGAGTTTGGCAAAAAAAATCCAGCTTGAGCTTGAGCTTGAAAATTATTTGCATGTCTTGAGATTGTCAAGCTTATTTTTTGAGGGCTTGAGCTTGGCTTGCCCAAAAATCGAGCCGAGCTCGATTCGGCTCAACGAGCCAATAGATTTTTGTTGGATATTTTTTTACTCTCATTCAATAATAATATTGAACAATAACAAAGATATTAAGATATATACTATATATAGTATATTAATATTTTTAAGTTTTATATCATTATTAATAAATTATAATCATTAATATATACTTGATATTTTAGATATATGAGTATTATTAATTATATTATAATAAACTATAAATTATGTAATTACACAATACAAATTATCAAAATAAGTAGATCAAAATATATAATATATCATATATTTAGTATTACTAAATTATATAAATTTAGATTAATTTACTACATATTTATATATATAAATTATTAAACATTATTATATATATATATATATATATATATAAATATTTATATACTAGCTTGCGAGTCGGCTTGCAAGCCTCGAGCCTCAAAGAAATAGGCTTGAGCTTGGCTTGACACACAAATCGATCTCAATTAAACTTGACTTGAACTTGATATCGTTCGAGTTCAAATCGAGCCAACTTGAGCTCGACTTGTACGGTTCACAAACCAATTCGGCTCAAAGCACACCCCTCCTGAAAAATACATTAGTGTATGATGTATCCACAAAAGGTATTTAACTATTTAAATGATTTGATATGTTTATTGGACACCAAGCCAAATCATAACTCACAAGTCAACATTGCGGTAGATAAATATTTTAATTGGATTGCGTTAAGCCCGATGCAAGTTGCACATTGAAGTTATAAACCCAACTCACCCCAATTTTGAGAATATACATATATTAATTTAACTCTATCTTATAATACAAAAAGAGCACTAAAACCTTTCTATTTTTCTTTCACTTGAAAAGTAAAATCGCCTAAATTCAACAAGATTGTATGGTACATATAAGAGTTATCACACCATCGCTATCTATACTCCAACCTGAGTCTTTACACTCAACTATCTTCCTAAAAACCGAGCTATCCATGAGGTTCTATTTTTCTTACTTCACCTTTGTTTTTTTTGGTGCAAATTTTTCTTACTTTACCTCATGATTATAAAGAGCACAATTTATTTTGTGGTCACAAAATATAATCACTTCCGCACTCACTAGTCGACGGGAATTAGTTTTAGTAGTTAAAGAATTCTTTCTTTAAAGAAATGACCTGAATTCAAATTTATCTGATCACACGAAGGTGTATATTGAAAAAAAAAGAAAAACTCACACACTCTTACTATCACCAACGGAGCACGAAAATCACGAAAAAACCTCATAGTTCTTCAATGATTTACATGCTAAAATTTACCAACATAACAAGCAAGCACAATGCCATCTATACAAATACACAAACACTATACTTAGAACTATTTCTATCTACTAAGTAAAGAAACTTCTTCCCTTAATTTATCCTTCACATTACCTACTTTGCCTTCGTGTCGCACCAACTCCCCAGAAGCTTCCACCTCCGAGTGCTCCAACCTCAGTCTTTGGATAACATCATGAATCATGGGATTGAACTCTGTCTGAACAGCTCTGTACAGGAAGTAAGGTAATAGAGCAGAAACAACCACGAGAAGCGTCGCCAGCCAATAGAACGGGCTCGGGCCGCAGGCTTCCACGAGAACCTGATAGGCCGTGGTGGAGATTATAGGGGTGATGGCACCGTATATTAGTAGGAACGCGTACCAGAAAAGAATGCTGCCCCAGATGAAGAAATGCTGGATCCAGGTGAAGTAGTTTATGGAAACGGCCATCTGACAGTTGACGGTCCAGACGACGCAGGTGTACATTAGAACTCCGAGGACTTCATAGTCGAGCACGTGGCCGTCCTTCCGGAAGGCTTCGTGCAGGAAGGAGCTCGTTGTGAAGAAGAAGATTATCATGGAACTGATGATGCCGTTTAGCATCCAGCCGAGGATTCGGGGCCAACTGAAGAGAATGTTCTCGACTCCCTCTTGGTACAACATGGGATACTGTTCAAGAAAGTGTGGGAAAAGGAATCAATATTGTCCTTTTTTTTTTATGTAAATGCTTCTAAAAAGATTAAGGGAAAATATCATTTTTCGTCCTTTAAAAATGTCCTTTTTCGATTTCAATTTTGGTCCTGATCTTTTAACTTTTCTCACATTGCATCCTTTTTTATTCCTAATTTCTCAATTTCAGTCCTTTAGCTAACGGACATTAAAAAATTAACGGAAAAGGTCACGTGCCACTCACGCGTCACTCACATTTATTCAAGCCACGTGAGTGGCACGTGACTTTTTCCGACAATTTTTTAACGTCCGTTAGCTAAATGATTGAAATTGAGAAATGTTGAATAAAAAAGGATGCAATGTGAGAAAAGTTAAAAGGTCAGGACCAAAATCGAAAAAGGGGCATGTTTAGATGACGAAAAATGACATTTTCTCAAAGATTAAATATGCCTACAATTTGGGGGGGGGGGGGGGGGGGAATCCAACTCTTCCCAGTCTAGAGTGAAAGTGTTTAACAGAGGTTTTACCTTGAGACAGAGTCGTGCAGAAACGTCCTGATCAAAGACACCAAGAGCAATAACGGGGAGTGAAGTGAAGAATACATTGTAGAACGACATGTACCAATCGTTATAAGCAGGTTGGCCGGAGAAGGAAGCATGAGCCTCGAACCAGAATAGTGTGAATCCGAATGTAAGATTCTTGTAAAAGAAATAACATATCTGCGCAAAGATGCAAGAAATAAGAAAAACCATGATCTAATATAAATTGATTCTGTGAATTTAGTTTCATCATACCCAATATTTGCATACATATTTGATAATTAAAAAGAACATACCATCATGGATATTCGTCTGTAGCACCAGTGGCCATGAACCAACAGAAGGCGTTCTAGAAACCGGAACTGCGCTATGGCAAAGTCACTTGACATTGCAGCCTAACAAAACACACAAAACGAAGTGAAGAAATCCGGAAATGAGAAAAGAAAACATAAATAAAATACTAAGAAAAACTGAGGTTACCTGCATGCCTTCGGAACCACTGATGCCAACCCCAATATCTGCTTCTTGAAGCATGCCTACATCATTTGCTCCATCACCAATTGCAAGCGTAGTTCTGCCCGTACCCTTTTTAACCAATCTGGTAACCTGAATATCTTCATCAGTGCCATTTCATTATTCGGATTCAAAATTTTCTTGAACTTATAAAAGCTAAAGGAAAATAAAATAAAGGGATAAACACTAGAAAACCCCCCGTATTTGCTTCAATTAAAGATACTTTCATTTTGTATATTAATACTTCAAAATATAATTTTCACACTTCATATGTGAAAATTTTTATTTATATTTTGTAGGCGGATAGTGCGTAAAAATTAATTGTTGATTTATATTTTAAAGTATTAATTAGAAACTATAAAATATCCAAATTATAAAATAGAGTGTTGAAATTATAAAAGTATTCAAATTATAAAACAAAGTATTATAAAATTTCCGAATTATAAAACAAAGTATCCAAATTATAAAATAGAGTATCCAGATTTAAAAGTAGAGTACTATTTATAAAAGTTAAAGTATTCAATTGTGACAAACCTTAGGAGTTTATTGGTAATTATTCCTAAAAATATATATTTTACATATAAAGAGCATAACGGAAACACTTACAAGAGCTTTCTGCTTAGGAGTGGACCGACAGCATAAAACAGATGCACAATTAATTGCAAGATCCAAAAATGCATCTTCCAAATCCTTGTTGAGAGCGAAAGACAAAGATTTGCCATCAATTATCAAACCAAATTCCCTTCCTACACGAGAGCTCAACAGCAATTTTCCTTCTCTTATTTGATTTGTAATGCTTGCACTGGAAGCCTAACAAAACCATAAACCCATTAAAAGATGTGATTCCAAAAGCCGACATTTATTGGAGATTTAGGACAAGTACCTTTGCAATAGCTTCCTTATCTCCTTGTTTTTCTAGATGATTAATTTCTGGGATGTCTAAAGTAATCACAATTTGCTTCATCTCCTCTCTCAGTAAGCTACAAGCATATCTACAGAAAATATAGTACTATAACTGCTTGCATGGTGTTCTTTTGCAATGAATGTAAGAACGACGAAATTCAGTCATGGAAAAAGAAGCAGAAAAGTTAACATGAAATCCAAGTCTGTTGTGCTCACCCAATATTTATCGCTGTCTCCATCTTATCACCCGTTATAACCCATATTTTAATTCCAGCATTTTCAAGCTTCTCAATGCATTCGGGAACCTGCAAAAACACATGCACAAGAAAATCAAGAACTGATACAATCTACTATAGAACATTCACTTGATTCTAAATGAGATGCAGATAGTACACAGAAGAAAGAAAATGTATTGAGTAACAGTTTGTATTAAAGCAGCTTAAGCTATTAGAGAGAATAGATAGTAAATGTAAAATAGGACCAAAGGAACCAACTGCAATATCCCAATCTTCAAAAGGCGGTAGATGCAATCAAGTCTATTCTTTTATTTGGCCCGACTTTGAATCGCTATCTCATCCAAGATCTTACAAAGTTCTTAGACAAAAAGAGGTATTAAATATTCAATAATCTCTAAGAGATCATAAGTTTGAGAATTGAGATCGACCCCTTTTTGCAATTTGTCCTCAACAGCTGTAGCACCAAGGAGAATTAAGTTCTGTTCAATCTTCTCAGCAGCAGCCTCCAGCAATGCATCTCTATCAGCATTTAGAGATGTCTGAGCAGCCACAAACTCCTCTTCCCATGAGGTAAACTCTTCTTCACTCAGCTCACGATATGCAACAACTAAAGTTCTTAAACCTGCTTCAGAATATCTTTTAATATGATCCATTGTTGAAGCTACAAAATCTTGTGAATCCTTCGAGAGCCTTTCAAACATTACACTGCATGAAAATATGAAACATAATCATATCATGTCAGAATATAAGCAAAACAGATTTTGACCAGATCAGTGTTGATAAGAAGAAAACCTGTCAGCTCCTTTGCACAGGAGCAGAAACTGGTTTTCAGCATTCTTCACAATCACAGACATTCTTTTCCGAGCGCTACTGAACTCCAATATATGAAGAAGTGTATATGATCTAGAAGAAGCAATATCAATATACAGTTAAGGGAATGTAAATTTCACAATTTAAAGGTCCCTTTTTCTTTAGAATTTTGTAAAAATAGATGAGGAAAAAAAAGCCTGAACAACCCCTGAGTTTTAGAAAGTTTATTCCTAGCTTTGTTTAATTTAAAGGTCCTTTTAGTTTAATAATTTTGTAACAATAGACAAGAAAACTTCGTGAACAACACAGATTAACATATTAAAAAAGGTAAAAAAAAAAGAATTAAAGAAATTTTACCTATCAACTTTTCTGCCACTCTTATGATCAAATTCATGTAAAGAGATGCTCGTCTGTGTTCTTTCAAATAATTCAAATCCCAGCTCTCTTGCAGCTATAACAAATGCAGCTTCATCAGGTGACTCAGCTTCATATGCAATCTCACCCGTTTCGCGATTCACCTCAGGAATAGCTGTATGGCAAAGAGCCAACACACAGAGAAATTTCTGAATCACATCCGCATGAACCTCATTCACCCATTCACCATTCATAATCCTCTCATCATGGAAATTGAAACCCTTGATTGATTTTCCCGGCACCACATCATCACCCGACCTTCGTGTATCAGAAGAAGTTATCCCCGAGTCACGGGGGATAACTTCCTGTTTCCTCATTGTAAGAGCTCTTTCCACTTCAGTCATACCATGCCCATAAGCCACTCCAGCTATGGAGCACTTAACAAAATCCATCGAATTGCATGTTAATGTACCGGTTTTATCAGATAGAAGAGTATCAACCTGACCCAATTCCTCATTCAAATTAGAAGTCCGTGCGTGTGCAGGCTTGTCTGTATCCCCATAATACATATCCCGATCATGATTGATAAATATGCTTTGTAGAACTTTCACAACCTCAATAGATACATATAGAGATATAGGTATGAGATATCCATAGAGCATTAGTCCAGTCAAGAAATGGAAAAACGCAGCCAAAGCTGATCTTTCGGGGTCGAAAAAGATGGTTGCATTATCAGGTCGGAGATACCACCTTTTTAATTTTCCATTATTAATATCCTCCCTAGTTCTGATCCCAAAAAAGAAAGAGCCCGAAAAGGATATAAAGATTAACAAACTAAAAAGAACGTATATTACTTTATCCATTTTTCTCTCAATCATGCTTCTCTTAGAAGGAGGATCTGTAGCATTCTGCATTACTTTTGTATCATGACCAGTAAAAACCACCACACCATAGACATAATCTGTGTTTCTTAACTTAGAATCTCTTAAGAGAAACTGTTGGAGGGAAACAGGATACCTTTGACCATCACAGTACAATGTTCCCAGGAATGAGTAAAGATCCTCGTTTGGGTCTTCACATTTTATGACTGCCTTGAAATGTTGAAAGGAATCATCCTCATGCATGGAAGATGTAACTTCTAAAGCATGCTTCACTTTTAGGTTTGTCTCTCCATCTAGATTTGCGGTTTCAACATAACATATTCCATCATCATAGCTTGAGGAAATAAGAAGGAGATCTGCTGGAAAATATTCATCCTTGAAAACTTTTACGACGTCACCAACTCTTAAATTCTTCCATCTAGTCTCTTGAAAAGTATGGTTTCTATCGTAAACTTTAACCCTTCGGTTATTTGCCTCTATATCCTGAAAATTAACTTACTAAAAATCAGAAAACTTAATAGTATCAAGTTAAAATCTAGAGAAATATCTATCACCAATAACATCAATTCTTCATGTTGCTAAAGAAGAAGCGAAATAAAAAAGGCTCATAGCCTCACATAGACTAACTCAACAACACATTTTCCATCAAAATCCTCATATGCGCTAAACAAAAATCAAGGACAACGCATAATAATTACTCGACAAACAGTACTCATAAATATACCTGCTTCATACGCCTCCAATCTTCAATAGCTTCCTTCGCCATTGTAGCTCCAATAACCACAAGCAAAGGTGCCAGAATACTCGAAGCAGTATACGGCGCAAGAGGACTAAACGATACACAAGCTACAACAATAAAATATATATTCGCAACCCTCCTAAACTGCTCGAACAACGACTTCGGAATAAAATTAGCTGCCGTATACTTAGTAGTCGAGACATAATTACTCCTGTAACTAAGAGCAAGCTGCTCTGGATTATCCGGCTCGTTACAATACACAACTCTCGAATAACCCTTCTGCCCAATTTGACTATGTTCATCTCTAAAAGAACCCCTGAAACAAGAAAACGAATACAGCCTACTAAAATGAATCCCTTTTCTCCTATTCTCAGCCATTCCCCAAAAATGGCCCAAAATTCACAACTTTCAGCCTCTAATCTTCAAATGACGACACACAGTCTCAAGTCTCAACAGTCACACATATAGTACAGTACAGATCAAACAATTAATCCTAAATATTCACAACCAATGAGCTCGTAAAAAATCCTCGCTAGAAAATGCGATACACCAAAGAATCACAAAAACTCAAAAGTACCAAAAAACACAAAAACAATTAAATCAAAAGTGGAGCTAACAAGGAAACCTCACAGAACCCAAAACCCTCAAGTTTCCTCCAGAAAATTCTTTACTTCGACAGCAAGTCCCAGAGATTTCTTCCTTCAGCCCATTGGCTTTGAATTTTGATACAAGAATATACAGAATGATACTGCGTGAGTGCACACGTTTCGTTTCCTTGGGTGAGAAAGAAACATGGAAGTGTGATTTGTGCGTGTTGTTTTCTAGAGAAAGAGAGAGAGAAAAGGTGGGAGTTTGGAGTGGTTAGTTCAGCTACTTTGGGGAACAATTATGTGTGTAATCTCGACGTCTGTGAATAGACAGACAGGCGAGAAGCGATGTTTGAGGTGGGAAAAAAAAAAAAGAAGAAGAACAGCGTTTAATCTGTTTGGCTTAATTAATGCTATCCGTTTGTTTGTTTGGCATGAAGATGTATTGTTTGCTGTTGCTGATGGAATGAGGACTCTTTGGAATTTGGATTTGGTTCCAACCTCGTATTTATCTGATTTTATGTTCATTTTGTTCGACTTAGGAGTTAGGATTGGATTCTGGATTCTGCACTTTTCTATTTATTGTCAAATGGTATTTATTTATTTATTTCTTATTCGTAATTAATCAAGAAATATTTATTATATATAATTTATTTCGACTAGGCTACCTCATTAGCCGGGTTCGTGCTTATATATTCTCAGTCTGACCTATTATTTTGATCAGTTTAATCTAGAGAAAACACGAGCTGTGTCTTTAAATTCAGGTGTCATTTTAAGTGAAAATATAAAAAAGACAATGAAAATTATATTATAATTAAATCGAATTGTATAAAAAGTTGTACCAATTTCGATATGGGACTATTAAAATAACATGAATATATTAATAATAGCTTAATTTAATTTAATTTCATTTTGAAGTGAATACTTCTTGTAAACTTTGGGTTAATATTTTTTTGGTTTTATAGCCCAAATACATGGTTCGATCGGGACGAACCACTTAGGATGTAAAACTCTTTCTATTAATGGTAATTACGTGATACTTGAATTCAAAATATCTGATTAAAATAGTAAAGTATCGAACTACTAAATTATACTGTTTGCACTAAAAATCCGTGTTTATTGATTTTTAGTCAATATCGAATAAATAATACAAATTATTTGAAAATTCAATTAAAAGTGGGTTTTCAATCTTCACTTGATCCTCTGATTCTTTCTTCAAATTTAGAGTTGTTGAATCTTCAAACGGTTTTTGATGAATTTGGGGTTTGATCTTCTTCAACTTCAAATTTAGCTTGAATAACGTTAATCCGTAGGTCCTTTGACTTGTTTACGAATCAAACGCTGGATTTCGGAAAATTCCGCCAAGAACGCCGATGAACTCGTTGGTAATTCCGTGAATTTAGCTTGAATAATAACGCCGATTCGGCGGTATAACGCCTTGATAACGGATCAAATACCTAAATTTGATAACTTCGGGAAGAAAGGTTTTTAGTCTTTCTTGAACTTTTAGAGAGGTTTTTAGCCTTTCTTGAATTCGTGTTGTGTCTTGAATGAACTATCCCATGACCCCTTTATATAGGTGCAGTATCCAAGACTTGTTGCTCAAGTTAAAGTTTATTTAATAATTATCCCTTTATATTTTTATTTTTTAAAGAGATAATATTAAATAAGACTTGAATTTGATTGGTCGGTGTGATGCAATACGCCATATGTCGCCATATGATTTGTCTTGACTTTCTTTGACTGCAAGACTTGATTTGATTGGTCAAAACATGTTACTTTGACACGTGTCATCACTTGATTTGTTGATAAAATAAACATTATAATATCAATTTAATTTTAACTATTTAACTTTGAAATTAAATTTAGGATAATTTCAAAATATTAAATAGCCAATTAAATTAATAATCTAAAGCTTATTTATCCATCTACATATACCATCAAGCGGTGATTGTCACGTATTTCATACATTTTTATAATACAAGTACAACAATGACTAATATACCATATTACCATGTAATACATTTTACATTATGGTGGGTAGATATTTGATATTTAATATTTTGGCATTTTTATCCGAAATTAAAATAAAAGATGGATTATTCTGGCCGGTCCATGTCATGAGAGCCGTAATCGTTCGCAACGGGCACGTGGCGCAATCTCAACCGTCGAATGTCGTGACAGATGAGATTCAGACAGACATAGAAATGAAAGATGAATAATGCGAGGCAGCAAGCGCAAAGTGGCGGAGTGCTATTGGTGCAATTTATATGTTGACTGATTCGACCTTTTCTTGGGGACGTACGACGTCGCATGCTCCCAGGAAGCTGTAGAGATTTAGAAACCAAAGTACGACGCCGTATCGCTTGTGTTGGGACTTGGGAGCAATGGCGCCGACGGGTAAGCCGCCACTTGGAAATTTATTTTGTTTTCTTCTCTTTCTTTCTTTTGTATCACTATTTACTAGCAGCCTACCACTTAAAAAGTTAAAAGCCAATAATTCATATGAGTTTGCAACAATATATATATATATGTAAAACAAAATAATATAATTAAAAAAGAATTAATTAAAATTCAAATCTAAAAGATAACATTGTAACAATTAGGCAAATGAAAGTCCAACAAAAGGGTGAAATTGGTGAAAATTCTCATCGAATATACTCTCCTTTTATTATAAGATTTTGATTAAATTAAGGGTTAATTACATCTACCCCAATTTACATGGAGTAATTACAGGTGGTACCTCGTATTTAGATATAATTACAATTACACCTTACTCAGAAAATTTTAATTACACATAACCCTCATGAATAATGAGTTAATTACGCGTACCTCCCATATAGAATATATTAATTAAGTAAAAAATGAGGTATATTTGTAAGATAGTGTAATTAAAATTTTCTAGGAGGTGTATAAGTGTAATTATATCTAAAAGTGGGATATCTCTTATAATTACCCCATCTAATTATGAAGTTAAATGTAATTAAATCTTAAATTAAATCCAATAGAAAAATAATCCTAAAAAACATATAAAAAACTATTATAGCCTACAATCACCCATGGTATGCCTCTCCAAAACTAGAAACCGAAAAGGAGAGTTTCCTACTTCCCCAGAGCCTCTAACAGTCGCACTATTCACGACTTTTTTGTGTGAGAAATCACACAACTTTATTATACTAATTTAATCAATAATTTCGAGTTTGAATTTCTAAAACTCCAATTATTGTTGATGGAGAGAGTTCTACACTTTAAATGACCCGTCCTGCACTTTAAATGCATCGACACATAAAAATGGAGTATGAAATAAAAAAATAAAATAAATCTTTAAGTTAATTCGCAAACTCAACAAATTTACAATGCCAAAACAAAAAGGGACAGTTTCAAATAACTCTCCGTCAGTTTGGAATATTTTTACTTTACTCCCCATAAAATTATACAACATAATGAGATATAAATACTGCATTATAACGTTTTAGTACTAAATTTTATGAAAATCATACAACATATTTTGAGAGGTATTTTAAGTACTACATTATGTGAAGATTATACCACATGTTACAAAAATGGGGAGTAAATAAAAATATGATACCCAATTGGGGATTTATCTCATATTACCCGAAACAAAAAATATTATTCCCCAGAAGAAAATTAAAAAAGATTTCATTTATTTAGAGGGCCCACCGAGCCAGTAAAATGAGTCCACGTCAGCACGACGACGGTGGGTGAATCTGGGCCGTCAGATTAAAGTTGCGATCAAATAAAACAGTTTGAGCACGTGGTGTGTGGGCCCAATATGTTGCTGTTGTTATCATTTGGGCCCATTACGGAAACTAGAAAGCCACAAGGGCTTGAAATCATTTTCACCACGGAAGAAAATACTCTCATCTTTCCCTTTTCTTTTTTCTCTATTTTACATTTATTTAATTGTTTGTTTGTTTGTGTGCGTGTGAAGTGATGGGAATGGGCCTCAACGTGTTTTACACTTAATAATGCAGTCACGTCGTTATTATTGACTTGTAAATTCGATATTACCATTAGTTTGTTCTTGTACATAGGGCTGTCAATGGATCGGATTTTAATCCGAATTCAATCCGAATTTTAGCATATTCGTCCGATAAAATGTCCGATGGATCATATCCGATTATAAATATTCGTTATTCGAAATAAATGGAGCGAATATGGAATTAACGAATTCGATCCGTTTAGAATCCGAATCCGATTATATATATAATATTTAATTAAAATAAATTATTTACTAGTACATAATATTAAGTAAAATGACTAAAATTACAATTTTAACATAATTATCAATTTAAACGACAATAAAATTTGAATTATTTACTCTAAAAGTATATATTTTCCTTTATTAATAAGTTTAAATTAACTTATTTTAAATAAATATAAATAAAATCATCAAATAATCCATTAAATAATTATTATATATTAATATTATGTAATTATATTTATTCTTTATATTAAATTTGTTAAATAAAAAAATTAAATTTTATTACTAATCGGGTCGGATCTTTAATCGGATATAATCCGATCCGATTATGCATGGATTCAAAATGAATGAATCCGAATCCTATAGGATTCGGATTCGGATCCGGAATCCCCTGATCCGGCCCGAATCCGACCCATTGACAGCCCTACTTGTACATGTATCGTTTCTATTGGAAGATTGTATTGCATTTTTAAATATATATATTGTATCAAGTAATTAATTAAATATTAAGTATTAAATGATAATAAGGGAATTGGTACTATTTTGGGTATAGAATAATTTTAAATATCCTAGTCGGTTGTTCTATTTTTTTTAAGATGCATACGGTTTAATGTGATTGTTGGTATGTATGTTGAAAAAATATATATTTAGCTTGCTTTTATATTTCGTAGTATCTTATCGTGTTAGACATTATGTTTGGTACCTCACGTGAAAAATTTAAAAAATATTATATGTCGTCAATTGATCGTATCATATCATTTCATGTTCGCCGTAACTGCATCCATTATTATTGGTTTATTATTAACTTTTAAAAAACTTATAAGATCTTTAAAACAAGCTTATCCAATATCCACGCAACCTCACAATCACAATACGGCTATTTGGTTGATTTACTCACCCTATGACTTGTAGTTGTATGCAAGAGCTAAATTCGCACGCAATTAAATTTATGTTGGACTTTGAGTTTTATTATGAATTTATTAAAATTAGGTAAAATGCCCGAGATAGATGAGTACTAACTACTAACATACATTTTAATGAATTCAAAAGTACTTGTTCGACCTTTTCTATTTTTCCTTGAGGAAATGGAGACTTTTCTTTTTTTTTTTGGTAAGAAAAATGGAGACTTTTCTGTTAATATTGTTTGCTAATTGCTTCTAAGGACATTTATGCATGGGTGATGGGACTAATAAGTTCGATGCATATGATTTGGACAATTGGACTTGTTCGTATTGTATAGAAAAGTAAGGACCTTTTATCTTTTTCACATAACATTTGATTATCCATTATTCACTAACGCCATGTTAGAATTTAAAATTAGAGAGTCACTTTATTATAGTTAGAAATTAGTGAGGAGTCAAATATATTTTTTGAAAATCTGTCACTAACCTATATATATAAAGTAATTTTAAAGTTAGACGGATTATCGATGTTACATAATTTATATATGACTCTGCTACTACAGTTATTATCGTGCTAGTTAAATAAAAAGGATTATGATCAATTTCATCATCTTTATGTTAAATATAATCATGAATGTGTCGAAGACTATGTAAATCGAGCTTCATATACATCAACAGAATAATCAATTGGTACAATTTATAAATCTATTGATAAATCATTTCCAAGCAAAAAGAATTCAACATCAGCTTATGGGCCACGGCTATATTAGCCCTATTGTTAACTATAGATATGTAATGATGAACATTTGGACAAAATTAATCTGAGTGAATTGGGCTGTTGCAAATGGCTTAAGAGACCATAATCAAGCCTACTGATTATACATCTCAAATTACTAAATTAGTGATAATTTGGGCAACTTGTGTTGTATAAGAAAATTTGTCAAGCTAAGGCCCACGCAAAGCTTGGGCAAAAAGCCCAACAAAACTACTTGATTTGGTCATTTTGACACGTGCAATGTTTTGTTTGCAAACTTTCACAAATATTTTTTTTATGTCAAGTCACGTGGAATATTCGTGCAAAATAACATAAAAAATACCTATCATGTGAATTAAAATTAGTATGAATATATATGTATTGCCATGTTCGTAACTATACTCATGTTCAAAATAGTTTCAAACAATAATTGATATGGAAGAATTGATTAATAGCACCTATAATGCGCTTTGCGTTTGCGTTGAAACTCGGAGGTTTGGGCGCCTCTCGTTGAAACCAACGAGTGATCATTTAATTTCGATTTGTAATAGGGATTATAGATTAATATATGATCCATTGGTTTATATGCCTATTGCTTTTAGGGGTTATTTTTGTTCTCGATGTTTACAAGACAGATGAGTTATGACTCATTGTACTGACGCTTTGCCTAACTGATTATATACGAGGGGAACCTCGTAAATAACTCTATAGTCGTGTTGGGCGTTTTGCGAAAAAGAAAAAAAGTTTCAAGCAATAATGACTTTGTGGGCCTTAAATGCAATAGTACAATTTTCTTTTTATTTTTAACACACCAAATTATCCAAGGGATCCGACCCAAAATTATCCTAAGAGTACAACTTATAAATTGAACTTATAACATAAAAACACAAAGGACGAAGAGAAGGGCGAACTAAAGCATTTGACTTTTATTGCTAACCTTTTTTTTAAAGAGAATAATTGGCGTGGAAAACAATTTTATGATTATTTAATCACCTGTGACTTAGCAATAGATTTGAATTTTTTCGACATGACAAGTTGATAAACGATAGGTGGAGATTATAATCCAATAGTAGTGCATAAAGGCACGAAATTATTAATAAAAAGACAAGAGAAACATGCAAACGTTTGGTCGAGTTGACAAATACTTAAAATCAGTTCAATAATTATAAAACAAATATTGAAATAATAATAATTTAAATTAGCCCAAATTAAGCTCATTTACTAAGTATTACATCTAAATATTACCTAATAAATCCACCATTGAAATAATAATCAAATAATTTGATGCATAAAATTTAAAATGATAATTATATTTATTATTATTATTATTTTAGTCGTGATTATATTTATTATTTAATATCTACACATTCGGTTGACCAATAATTGGCCCATCTCATGTGCTCTCTCTACATTTGCCCCACTGGCCACTCGAGGCACAACTCCTTAAGTCGCCGCTCAAATAATTAAACCCGGTCCAGCCTCCCGGCCCAACCTGAACCTGAATTCATTAACTAATTAATATTTTTCCTTTCACAAAATTCATGGAGTAATTACAAATATCCGGTCCAGCTATATATATATAATCTTTTCTCTTACGAAAATATCACCTCACAAATTTCATACTATTTTTGGGATCAATAAATCTATTAACAATTAAAATTTTTCTGAAGTATTTTGGCGATTTTGGTCGTGCTATATATATTTAGATTTAGAGAGTGAATTCATAATTTGGCGAGTTCGTGGAGGAAGGAGCTCACATCTGATGACGATGATGATGATTCTGCTGGTATCGTCTATGGCGGACTAGTAGAACGAGAGGATTTATCAACTCTACGACGTCGTTATCTGGCGCCGAGCTGTATCTCGCCCTTGATCAGGTTCCAAATTGCCATTTCGTTTCTTCTTCGGGGAGTCCACGACCGCCGAAACCCTAGGTTCGTTGGAATGATAGTTGAATTGTTGGTGGTTTTACTGCTGTTTTTTAACTTGTGGTGGTTGTTTTTGCCGAGTTCTTCCTCGGTTTTCTGCTAATTGAGCTCAAACTTTGTAGATTTTTTTGTTTGATTGGTCAAGCCAGTTGCCACTAGTGGATTCTGAAATTTCTGTTGAATCTTCGCTGCGTTAGAGATTGTGTTGTTTGAAGCTTTAAGTTCGAGTGTTTTTTTTTTTTTTTCCGTCTGTGTGTGTATGTGTGTGTGTGGTGGAGATGATTCGGTGGATTTGTTGTGAGAAGCTTTTTGAGTGGACAGATGCAAAAGTTTGTTTGCGCGGAGTCTTTAGTTGTTTAACATGGTTAATTTAGGTTTTCTTTTCTGATGTGATCATTCATGTTACCGATTGAGCTTCAGCTTAGCATATGATGTTGTTTGTTGTAAGATCACATCGCTGCAATGCTGACTGGAAGTCCATTTTACCATGCTGTCATTTACTGGTAGATAATAAGGCACAGATGATCATTCGTATGCGAATAAATATATAGGTTTCCATTGGACATAAAGTGAATAGTTTTCATATTCCTGCATCTATGCACTTTTAGAACTGGCTGACACATTATCTGAATGCTTAAATTATAATAAGTTAACAGTTATTATTTTGTTTTGTCAGGTATATTGTTGCATCAGCTTTGCTGGTTGTGGGGTTCTCGAGACGAAGGTCTTGTATGTCTTATTAACCTCGCATATTGTTTATACGACTGGATAGATTATCACTTCTGTAAGTCCTGGAATAGAGCAGAACTAGTTATCCGTAGACATTTTCTGAAGTTTGGCCTGACAGTGGCGGCTTCCTGCAACCGCCTTATCTTCTCTATTTATTCTCTTGGAAGTTCTATCATTGGAGATTGATTTTGTGTTGCTTGAATGGTCTCCTCAACAAAAATATTGGAGGTTGATGAAACATTTTGCAGATAAGGAACAATGTTATCCTATTGGAATAACGATAGCTTCGTTTGGATTTTTTGCGGATAAGGAACAATGTTACCCGATTGGAATAACCCTAACTTCGTTTGGACTTCAAACTCCTTGGTCTGTAGCCAGTTGATGTTTACAAGGACATCAAGTTGTACACGAACTAACACTACAATATAAAGAGAATCATGGAACAGTCGTCGGAGAAAAAATTTCCCCTAGATGCTAAAAACTACAAATTATGTGAGGAAGTTGGAGAAGGTGTCAGTGCCACTGTTTATAAAGCTCTCTGTGAACCGCTGAATGAGATAGTTGCAATCAAGGTTCTAGATCTTGAGAAATGCAATAATGACTTGGTATGTTGTTTTGTTCTCAATGTTCTATTTGTCTCTTCTACATGAAAATTCCTTCTTTTGTTCAATTTTGCCAGCAAGTGTGTACAAAATCTAATTTTCCTAGTATCCTCATGCTCAAGCCATGTGACCTCGTTTGAGTTATCTTGTAATATTCCTACCTTTGCAGCTAAACTTAGAAATACTTTCATGTGTTATGTGCGCTTGTTTGTTCATTTAGTGCCAGAAAATATATTTTGCATCACCAAAATGTATTATGAGAGCCAGAGTTTCTGTCAGATTCTGAATCTGTCTGTTCTCGGCTTTGCCAAATGCCAAAATTTCCAATGTAACATGCCATCCTCTATGGGGGAATGCTTGGATTACTATCTGTGTGCTAAAACATATTTCTGTGATTGGTCAACTTCTATATGGACTATGGAGTAAGGTGTCTAGAGATTTTTATCGAAATGAGAAGAGTATTGAAAGTAAAGGCATTGTTAGCAGATGAGAAGATAATTTTGAAGAAATATTTTATATCAGCAAAATGCAATCATGAAGCAAAAATAGAAAAAAAAAGGAATTATATGTGTTATTGTATTTGTAGGAAAATAGAACTTCAAGAGATGTTTAAATGAGGGGGGGGGGGGGGACTCATTTGATGATCAGAATCGTGTCTATTCCTGTCCACGGATGTGTTTAAGATGTTAATCTGTGAACGGGTGCTGACTCCTGTCTCTTATTAACAACATGAACATGCAATCACTGCAATCTTTTCCTCTCTCATGTTTTTCCTCTCGGCTTGTTAAATTAATAGGATGGAATCCGGCGAGAGGTTCAGACTATGATTTTGATTGATCATCCAAATCTTTTGCGAGCTCATTGCTCCTTCACTGCTGACCACCACTTATGGGTTGTGATGCCGTACATGGCTGAGGGATCTTGTCTTCATATTATGAAATCATCTTATCCTGAAGGTTTTGAGGAGCCCGTGATTGCTACAATACTACGTGAGGTTCTCAAAGCTCTGGTGTATCTTCATTCCCATGGACATATCCACAGAGATGTGAAGGTATGAGTATCTCACTTATTTTCTTAAGTTTCTGTTTAGTTTCTTCGTAGGCTATTGTCCAATATCATCTTCTGCAGTTTGGTAACCCTCACAGTCCTACACCTTTCTTCTTCAAAACAAGCTAATCAATTTTCGTCTGGGCATCTTATTTTTTCAAACACCATTTATGGAGTCATTCTCAGCATGTCCTATATCTCTTTATTTTAATCTCTTTCCATTGCATGTTGCAGGCTGGCAACATACTACTTGATTCTAATGGTGCTATTAAGTTGGCAGACTTTGGTGTCGCTGCATGCATGTTTGATACTGGTGATCGTCAACGCTCAAGAAATACTTTTGTGGGTACCCCATGCTGGTAGGTTTTCTTGATGGAAGGGCATTCTTTACATTTTTCAGCCTCTTAACATTGTCAATGTTAGTAAATTCATTTGCTCTGAAATCTTTTATTGGCATTGATTGTATAAAATATCAGGATGGCTCCTGAAGTCATGCAGCAGTTACATGGATATGATTTCAAGTGAGTATCTGCTGACGACATTTCACTCTACCTACTCCTTTAACTTAGTTATGTTTTTAAATTCTTATGCAAAATATTTTACTTTGACAGAGCAGATATCTGGTCATTCGGAATAACAGCGCTTGAACTTGCTCATGGCCATGCACCATTCTCCAAATACCCACCAATGAAGGTTGGTAATGTCTCATTGAGCTAAATCTTTGCATCTTAAATGTGCAGAGATGTGATTGCCTGACCTTCTTCGATTATATTAATGTAGGTTTTGCTGATGACCCTACAAAACGCTCCACCTGGGCTGGACTATGAAAGAGACAGAAGATTCTCTAAGGTTTATTATTTTTTTTTTGGAAGAATTTTATTGATGAATCTTGTGTATTCGTACTGAACTACTACATCTTGCAGTCTTTCAAAGAAATGGTTGCTGCTTGCTTGGTAAAGGATCCGAAAAAACGTCCTAGCGCCGAGAAGCTTCTGAAGCATCCTTTCTTCAAACAAGCTCGTTCCGGTGATTATTTGTCCAAAACTATCCTCAATGACCTGTCCCCTCTAGGTGAACGTTTTAGGATGCTCAAGGTCGTGCACTCACCTGATTCTCGTGCTGCTTTGCTTTTACAGAAACATCAGATTTCTTTGTTACGTTAATCTTGACTTTCCCCGAGTTTCTCTAACCAAATTGCATTTTCAGGCGAAGGAAGCAGATATTCTTGTTCAAAATAAGGCTTTGTATGAGGACAAGGACCAGTTATCACAGGTGAGAAGTCAGCCAAGTCAGATGATACAAGTTTTAGTGAAAGATATGCTTCTTAGATATCATACAATTTGTCTCTTGTCTGGGTTTCGACCCTTTTTTTAAAGATGGGGTATTTCATTGTTCATGCATGTACCTATGTTTGATCAAATTTTGATGTCGCCTTTATCATGATTTGCCTGTATATATAGTGTCACAATTGGATCTCCTTCTACCTAGAATGTAATTTCATCTTTCCTCTTAATTTGAAAAAAAATGGTCCAGATATTATCTGTACAAAAAATCACATATTTTCGTTGGAATTTATTTATGCAAACGTTTGGAATAGACCATACAATCATGAGTGGTTGCAATTTTCTTCCAAATATCAGTATGCGCTTATCTTGAAAATACCATTCTGATCATAAGTGTTTGCTATGGGCAGCAAGAGTACATTCGAGGAATCAGTGCCTGGAATTTCAATCTGGAGGATCTGAAGAATCAAGCTGCTCTTGTATGACTTTCAGTCGACTCATTAGATGCTTCAATTATAGTTGGCATGTCGATTGATTTCCTTTTATTGCTTGCAGATTGAAGATGATCCTATTCCTAATTCAGAAGATTCAAGTATGAACGCGAAACACACGGTTGGGCAAGAAGATGTTGGTTCCCCTGTGGATAGGCAGTATTCTGAACGGGCTAATCCTTCTAATGCTGCATCTGCATTGGATGTATGAGTTATAACATGAGATTTTGCATGGTTATCATGTTCTATTCTATACATGCATACATACATATTGATATAATATATCAAATACTTCATAGCTTATTTCTGACTTAACCACCACCCACCCTGTCTGATCTGTATAGTTTGCTCTTGCGCTTGTAGGATGAAATCAATGATATTGATGACTTGGAGACTTCACTTGCTTCATTTCCTATAAAACCTCTGCAGGCTCTCAAGTATGTTACCAAATCGCCTTTTATCTTCAGCTCTGTTTTCCTGCTAGAATAATCCCATGCTTTTTGGGTTTTTTTTTCCTTTTATTTAAGAAGGGAGGGGGGGGGGGGGGGGGGCGTGTTTCGTGTGTGTGTACCAATTTGCTTATTTGCACCTGCAATGTCAAGCTTAGATGAATCAATAAATTGGGCTATCTAATACTTATGATTCTTTTCGGTATTATTTGTCTTCGAGGTTGAGCTCTTCTTTTTGTGTGACGTCTACATGCTCGAGCCAATCTATGGCAAAGAATTTCTGAGCAACTGATCCCAATTCCTAGCACTTGAGATACATAATTTTATTTTCCAATAATTATTTTAATTACAGCCTTGCTTCTAACTGACAGGAAATTCTCACTTAAAGGCCACACCTTGCCTTTATAGTTCTAGAAGAATGTCCTAGTTTGCACTCTGCTTTGTCACACAATCTGCTTTCCACCAACATTTGTACTTCCTTTTTTTTTTTTAAGAGAAACGGTAAAATGATTCAAATCTTGTGCGTAAGCTCAATAATAGGAGCACACACTATAATCGAGTGCCTTCTAATTTGAAATCACATATGCACAATATGCAAATATCTATGATTTAGTCAGTTTCCAATGAGTTTTTCGGCAGCCACTGGCCTGTAAACATCAATGAGTTTATGACTTTGCAAATGCACCTTTTGAGAGGTAAAGTTATTGAGTGCTTTTATTGAACACAGAGGTTGTTTTGATGTCTGTGAGGATGACAATGGTACTGGTAGCCCAAGCTCAAGAGGTTCTGCCCATTCAGATTCCGAGCAGAAAAATCAGCAGCAGTCATTTACAAGCGTTTTGGATCAAGATTCAGGAAGAGTTGATGCTGAATATTCTACTCAAAGTGGGCCCTCATCGTACTCTGTTATTGCAGGGCGTAAAAAGTTTCCAAGTGGCTCACTGCTGCAGGACAGTGCTCACTGTGCGAGAAAGTTTGTTGTTGATGGAGACAGGTAAACGTATTTAATATTATTTTAAAATACCTGAAAAACTAAAAATTTAAAATACAGATCAAGTAAGAAGAGGTGCTTCCCTAGTGGGGATGCGCACCAACTCAACACTTATTTTTTATTACATTTTCTTCAACACTTATTACTTGTCCTCTGATTTTAAGTGAACTTGTTTGTAATTCGTAATTTGGTTTCAATTCATGTGAAGGGAGTATGTGCAGCCAAGATGCCCAGCTGAACGAAGTTACAGTGGTCCACTACGTCAGAAGAAAGATTTCAGTAATTCCACAGCTGGTGGTAATACACTTGAAGAGTAAAACTGCCACTTTATTTTCATCATATATTTTTGCCCCTAGTATAATGAATGTGCATTTTAGGGGAAGATGCTTCAGAAGGTGCCGTTGTTGCACGCAGAGGCCGTTTCAAAGTCACTTCAGCAGATCTAAGTCCAAAGGTATCAATTCAGTCACATCTTATGTGTTAGTTGTCACCATCACCTTAAAGCGTTTATTTATTTTTCTGAACACGAAATTAGAGAGTTAACAAATCTTACTTCAATTTTCCTGATTTCATCTCTAATTTTTTATGAATATCTTACGTTGCCCTTGGCACTTACCGATCAATATTTGAATTTGAATTCATTTTCTTGCATCTAATCTCACTTTATACTTTTATCTTATTCAGGCTCCTGTAAACTATTTTAACTCAACCTTTGCTGGTTTGACCAGTCCAACAACTCCAAGCTTGTCAGCTTCTTCAGTTCTCCCCTCATTGCAATGCATATTGCAGCAGAACGCTATGCAAAGAGTAAGCACTTACACAAACCTTGTCAACTCATTGACATCTTATGCAAATATCTGTTGCTAAGTTGGATTTAATCTCTTATCAGGAAGAGATAGTTAAAATTATCAAGTTTGTAGAACAAAACTCAGGTAATGCTTTCTCCATACATGCTCTCTTCAATACCAGCCACTTTCCGCCATTTGCTTCATTTTATTATAAGAAATGCTGATTTTTCTTCCTTTCTATCCAGGCAATGGTACTGAGCTGACAGATGCCGGATTAAATGACCTTTTGCAGGTAAAGTTTTCCGTGTCTAAAAATCTAGTTTTTCTCTCGTTAATTTTGGAGGAATGAAGAAAATATGCAAAGTATAATGTTCTGCTCGTTACTTGTCGCAGATGCCCCCTAGTTCTGCGAAGGAGAGAGAGCTGCAAACTCAGGTTATCCAAATGCAACAAAGGTATGTTCCAAAAACTCATGTATATGCTGTGAGATTGTTTTGCTTCAACATCCTCATACGCTGAATCGAGTTTTAACTGTCAGCATTGGAAGCCTGGTTGAAGAATTGCAGAGATTGAAGACCAAGAATACCCAGGTTTGTCTTTGCTTTGCTGACTGGGTACATAGACCAGTTTCAAATCTCTCCCTATTGTTCATGCCTTATATATCGTTATAATGAAGCGAATTTTGATGCTTTTATCTTTTGCAGTTGGAAAGAAAACTAAATCTGATGGTTAAAAAAGACGAGAAAACATGAGAAAGAGCATCTGCGAACATGGATAAGGGGAAGCTGTCCGTGAATTATCATATTTCTTCCGCACCTTGTTATCTTTTTTCGCTTGGGCGTCTTCCCGTTTCTCCTTTTGTTTATGGTTTCTATGTTTCCCTTTCCGTCTCCTACAATGGGAATGAGCTTTTGGGTGGGTTTATTTAGTCTTGTGTACTATGTATGAAGTAAGCTTATAGTCGGTGTTGATTGCACGCAGCGCATTTTGTATACAATTTTACAGTTATTATTGTAATTAATGTTATCGTATATGTATTTTCGTCATGAATCATCCTTCCTTGCGAACGGTGCTGATCGCTATTTTATGTACCTCGGTTCTGCATCAGAATGTGGATCACTTCAAATATCCCGAGTGATTGTAAATGTAGAATTTTTTTAAGAGACACTGTTGTAAACTTATAACCTATTTCAAAATGACTTAATACGCAATTTGGTTTATACAAGTAATAGACGTGCGTAGACTGCAATTCACATCGTATTTTTCCTTTGAGAAATCACCCTGTACCCTCTATTTGTTCATTCTAAGACGAAACAAATTTTAATTAGACAATCGAGAATACTTGATTACCATTTGAATTTCGCCATCATTACATCAAGATTGCTATAGTTAGATCCCTCTTGATTATAATAATTACACTTTGACCATCCATAATTTGATAATGGACCCTTCTATTACATTTTGATAGGAATTTAAATATTTCTCCATTAACAATTATATATGATACTGACAATAACTTATTAATTGATGCAATTGAAGCCCCAAATTGGGACTTACTAAATCACAGATATGACCGAGATTATTCTAAATAGTCCGCATTAAACAATCGAGATTGCTTAATTTTATTAAAATTAATATGAAATTAAAGCAACTATTGGAATGTGAGAAATGTAACTTTGCAACACATCAAAATGTCAACGAACATAAATTTTCCTTAACAAAAGCCAATGGATGTGGTATTGTAAATTGTAATCTATTAACAAATCAATAGATCATAAGGGATGGAAATATAATTTCTGAAATCAAAGAGAGGTTCAAGTATAAATACACCTGAATATAATCGGTCTATATACAATTTATATTTATACAAATATAATGTACCATAGGATATATGAACTATATGTAGATAGTTACAACTTACAAACAAATGTTTAAAAATAAGCATTTATAATATATAAACCTCAAGAAAAAGTATTATAGGTATAATAAAAATTTTAATTAATTTAAAAGGAAAAGTTTTTGATATATAAGCTTTAAAGAATGATGTAATGAGTAATTCATATTCTCTTTTTGTTAATTAGATTATTTTTTATAATCACTTAAAATAACAAAAATAAAATTTAAATTTAATATAAAAAGGGGTAAAATTTGAAAATTCATGCTTAAACTACGATAAATGAATCACATGGGCTTATGAGCAAACTTTGAATAATAATAATAATAATTATATATATATATATATATAACACATTTTTTCTAGACAGTTCACTCTTAAGTAAAGTTTCAAGGGTAAACGTTCATGGTTAACTCTGAAATAAAGTTTTCAAGGTAAACGTCGTACAAAGAAGGAAAAGGAAGTAAAAGATCAGGGAGTTATAAAGAACAAACAGCCTAATATCTTCTGTGAAAAATGAAGCTAGGCATCTGATCAATTCTACATGTTTAATATACCAAAAGAAGGCAGATTTTAAGTTTTAACACCAGATGAAATTTATCGTAATATTATTAAATTACCTCGGCAAGTTTCTCAGTTACAGCAGAAACGATGCCCTTCAGCATTCCCTGCATAGGTCAGGGAGACAAATTGGAAGGTAACAAAACGAATGTGTTAAGCTTGGTTCAGTTCTTAATTTGATAGTTGTAAACGATAACGCAAACATACCGTTGAGTGGTCTCTCAGACCAAGAGACAACACTAAGGCTTTTGACGACCCAGAGTTGCTGCACGTGTAAGAAAAGGCAGATTATGAATGTAATGGTCGTTAAGCAGTTGACATCGCAAAATTAATAATAATTTAAAAGAAAATAAGGAAAGAAGTTAAAGAAAAGCAGAGAAATTATGCATCAGAATGAATGCTGAAATACCTTATGTGTTCAATTAATTGCCTAGCACAAGCGACTAGCATAGGCTGCAATCGCATATAGTCATATATCGGTTAGTGTTTTGTCCTTAGCGCAGACATCAATCTCTGTAGTAAGAAATAACAAGCCTAATTTAGATCCTAAAACTTACCTCATCTCGTTTACCGAACACCACATTAACACTGAATGTTGGATCAACTGAAACACCTTGCTCTTTCCTGACAATTAGCAACATAATCAATAAAACTACAGGCATGCACATCTGCAGTTCTAACAATTAGGGAGAGAGATGCAATTAAACTATCACGAACAATCTGCTTAATCACACTTCCAAGATCGCACCACTCAAGCACCATGATTAGATGATTATGACATTGCATCAGTTGCCATATTCCCTATTAAAGTAGAATAAAAATGATTGGAAATCGGCCGAGGTGGAAACCAATGTACTCTAATAAGCAGCAACAAGAGATTAATTATTATCCATTAGTACACAAATATTTTACTTTTTTAGCCAAAAGCATCCAAAAAATAAAACCAAACTCGATAACAGAATTTATGTCAAACAACATGATTCCAACACTACCTTTTCCATTATTACTTCACTAAATTTGAGCTAATCTACAGCAACTGATCAGCACTGCATTTGTACGACAAAAACTAAAAATTCTTCTAAGCGGAGTCAGAGACAGGAGTCAGGACAATAGAGGTACTAATTAAGCTACTGAATAAAGTATAAACTAGAACATAATTACAAAATCATTAATGTAATAATTAAGTTTTGATGTCTGCATATGGTGAGAAATCATTTGGATAATGTCTTAAAAGTTAAAGCCATTGTTCTGATTCAGTTCCGACATCCAAACTGAGCACAAATCTGGCATTCCTCAACCAAGCATTCATAGAGGTCTCCGTGAAATAATATCAGAAAAAGCTCAACTCATGCAAAACAAGATCAATCAATACTTGAATCCTTGATGCTAACAAATTAGGGAACAACATAAGCTCAAAAAATCACCACGGCATCGAAAACATCATAGCCGGAAAAAATTTGCCTCCTCGGCCAAAGCAAACAATGACTATATTCTACTGTTTGTCCAAATTCACAGAAAAATCACAGGTTTCTAAGATCAAACACATTATATATAGAGATTCGAGAATGACTCCTCACCTTGCGTGCAGTATTGTTCCCATGCTTCCAATCTGAGTTGCCATAACCTGGAATCAACCTACACCATTGAGATGGCTACAACATGAAAGTTTACAAATCGAAACAACTAAAACCGAAAACTCACCAGAAAATGATCTTCATGACTGCTTATAACAATTTCAGTGTTGTACCCCTGCATAAAAGGAGATACAATCAACACAATTACACAATCAAACTGAAATCACAGCATTTATTGTTGACCACGCCACCAAACATCAACGGATTTCAGTGCGAGGATTATCTGTCCAAACACATTTCGATCCAGAACTAAGCTCGACGACATCGCGAAAACTCGAGGCAATTCTCCGAGCATTCAACACAGAAATTATCGAAACGAAACAAAAAAAATTGCTAACATTTCTCAGAAATTACACTAATCGGTTCAAAGCAGACGAAGAAGAACTCGCCTTGATATCTACGCAGACCGTGGTGTGGCGTACGGGAAAAGCAGGATCCGATGCCTCCATTTCCGTATGAATTGGAAGCTTTGAGATTGTTTTCCTTGAGAGATATTCAGCGATAGAACCCCAGGAATGTGAATATAGTTTGACTCTTTAGTGTACGGTGAAATACCGAGACTATATATATATATATGTAATTAAATTAGAGAAAAATGCAAAAATGGTATACCAACTAACCCCATTTCGCAATTTTGGTACTAAATTTTTTCCGATGAAAAAATTAACCCCTAACTAACAAAGTAGCATTTTCGTGCATCTTTTCACCAGAGTTACACAGCTGGCGCCGGGAAATGTAACGTGGGTCCGAGTTTGTACTTAGGTGGATAGTACGTCACACATGTGATGCCACGTCTGTTGTTCCCAGATAGGGAAAATTGCATAAATGGTATACGAACTTCACCCTTTCAGCAAATTTGGTACAATAACTTTTCCATTAACAAAATAAAGTCGGGTGCCCAAACACTTCTGTAAATTCCGCCAGAATGTCGCCATAAACCTTGGATCTCGGTCCGAAACAATACTAACCGGAACTCCGTGCAATCTTACGATCTCTCTGCAATATACGTCAGCTAGCTTTTGATCCTTGTCGGACATTCGAACCTTGAAGAATGGGCTGACTTGTTTAATATATCAATAACCACCCATATTTCATCGTACCCTCATTTGGTCCTCGGCAAGCCGGACACGAAGTCCATTGTCACTTACTCCCATTTCCACTCGTGGATCAGAAGTGGTTGGAGAGTTCCTCCCAGCTTTTGATACTCTGCTTTAACTTTTTGACACTTTAGACATCGCTTCACGAAGTTCGCGACATCTCTTTTAATGCCACTCCACCAAAACTTCTCCTTCAAATCCCGATACATCTTCGTACCTCCCCGAATGTATCGAATAACATAAGCAATATGACTCCTCAAGTATAAGTCTCTTGAACTCTTGCGGGGACACAAACTCTTGCCTTAAACCTTAGCAAACCCAAATCATCAAATCTGAACTTGGAACTCGAATAACCTTGAGGCTCTTGTGATCGGTAAACACTTAGAATGTTGCACATAGAGGTAGTGACGCTACTTCACCAAATCAAACACAACGACGGCCAACCCAAGATCGTGAGTAGAGTAGTTCTTCTCATGCTCCTTTAATTTCCTCGAAGCATAAGCTACAACTCAGCCACTTTGCATTAAAACACAACCGAGACCTTTCTTCCAAGTATCGGTGTAAACTGCATAGCCCTTGGTACCCTCGAGTAAGGTAAGAACTAGTGCCGAAGTTAACCTCTCTTTCAAGGTTTGAAGATGGAGAAGAAGAAATAAAGTTATGAGCTCTTAAAGGTATGAATATGGAAGAAACCCTTGTTGCCTTCTTCCCTTGCTTCTTTCTTGGGCCAAAACATGAATGAGAGGTTAAATGAGAGTGATGGGAGGATTAAGGGTTGTCTTGGGTTAAAAGGGCAAAAAATTTGGGTCAAAATCGGGTCAAGAAAGCTCAAAGGTCGAAAGGGCGTAAACGGGTCATATGGGTTGAATTTTCTTGCATCGGAGGGCCAAACTGTTGGAAAACAGAATCAGAAAAGCAGCGGAAATTTAAAAATTTTCCAACAAAAGGATCTTAGGCTCGCAATTGTGTATCCAAATTCGTAGAAATAAGAAACTTACTTTTCTTATATTCTTTCTTGAAGCGTTTCAAGCCACCCAAGAACGCTCTTCTCGCGGCTTGATCCCCTCTCCTTGGTAAAGCTCGAATCTTCAAACTTCTAACTTGAAGCTCTCTAGAGATAGTCTACCAACTTGACTACAATCTAACTAGTAAGGATGCTAGTTTTCTAGTTAGTGTTTAGGCTTTAACCTAGGGTTTATTTGATCTTGGAGAAGGGAAGGTGTTCAACACTTGAACCAAAAGAATTCTCAATTACTCTCTAAGGGGAGCTCGAACTCCCCTATTTATAAGAGGGAGACGACCGAAAATCCTAGTCCTTATGGACTAAGGATTTGGTCCCTCTCTCCTATTACTTGATCATCAAGTATTTTCCAACTTTGACTTTGAATTCTAATTCAAATCAACTTTTAAGAGAGCTAAAATATCCAAACCCTTTTGGATATTATTATACTTTATTTATTTAAAATAAATAACTTATCTTATCTAATTAATTAATTCATAATTAATTAACTAGATTATTTTCTCCAAAATTAGACTTTCTTTTTAATTCAAAATTAAACCAAAGTCTATTAAATAATTAACGAATTAATTATTTAATATTAAATAATCACGTGTGGCACACGTGCCACAATGACACGTGTCCAATCACGTGAACCACACGTGTGGTTTCACACGTGTGGAACCCTCTAGGCCCGATTAACTTGTTTAATCATTTTAAAGCCTCAACTCATGTAACCAAGTTGTTGTGTGTGACCCTCTAGGTTCTCAATTCAATTAGCAGTGACCCTAATTAATTAATTCACTAATTAATTAATCAGTCCACAGATTAAACGACCATAGTCTAGCAACAGGTGTTTAACCCCTAGCTGAATTGGAATGTTCGGATTCGACAGAACCTTTAAGTCATTGATTCATGTGAGATACAATCCTCCTACTTACTATCTCTCAACCAAGATCTAGGGTAAGGGAATAATCAGAACCCTAATAATCTGGTCTTAAAGCTAAGTGCATTTCATATCCATTTGATCTCAATCCAAGAAACCCTTTTCTTGATGTCTTGATCTACTGCCTTGGCCAAGGACTCCATATGGCATATGAATGACTTACACAATAAGAGATCACCTTGCAAATGCAAGTGTAGGTCCTTTCTTAATTCTCATTCACTTTCATGAATCACTTGTGCAGCCCCAATATAAGCCTTGAATCAGTTGTCTATGGCGACACCCTTTAAAGCTT
This sequence comes from Lantana camara, assembly GCA_037501455.1. Classification (NCBI taxonomy): domain Eukaryota; kingdom Viridiplantae; phylum Streptophyta; class Magnoliopsida; order Lamiales; family Verbenaceae; genus Lantana; species Lantana camara. The sequence continues at coordinate 1,908,825 of CM074858.1, read as the reverse complement.
ATACCAAAGACTACAGAGTTAACTCATAAAGTGACAAGGAACCTCAAGTCTAAGGATCAATTAATCACATCAATGACTCGTGAGATATTTCCTAATCTGGAAGCTTCTATTTCCTGAAATAGAAACTTCCTTTCCCATTTAGGAATGTTCTCACACGGGGCACCTCAGTGAACTTACTTATTAAAGTAAGCACCCTCATGTATCACGCACGTATCAACTATACACTTTGCACCTACATGAAACAAGGTGGTCCTTCTTAAGGGCGTGATCCCACAAGCAAGCCTTAGAGGAGTCAGGTTAACACTCCCACTGTCGGTAGGACTCATCGGCTTGGAGTATTTTACTAATCATGACTTATGTGATATAGGGCTCATTTCATGAACCATTTCACCTAAATGGTAGAGTCCTAAAGTCATTAGGATTAGGGGAGTTCTCATGCATGCACAGATAAAGTAATCACATACCAAACAAGAGCATATAAAGAAGTGTTGCCTTTATTCGTTATATCATTCAAAGATTGTATGTGATTACAATAAGGAAAAGCACAAAGCGGATATACAATCGGCTTTCTAGGGCACTATTCCTAACACAAACGACATCGAAAAAGTATAAGACTTGTTCCATTGGATCCGGATCGTCGAAACGAGTCCAACGAAGGAGATGGAATTTGAATCCGAATTCCCGAACTCAAGTTATGATGAAAAATAGCTTAAGGTTTTTATCGAGAAAGATCATCTTTTATCGTACCAGAGAAAATAAACATTTTATTTTGTTTAATGGTAAACTTTATGATACCGGAGTGTGTTTCCGGTCTCTGGCAAAATTTTGCATTAAATTGTAATTTTTTGTACATAGGGGTTACATTTGCCGTCGGAAAAGTTATTGTACCAAATTTGCCGAAAGGGTGAAGTTCGTATACCATTTATGCAATTTTCCCTATCTGGGAACAACAGACGGGGCATCACACATGTGACGTACTATCCACCTAAGCACAAACTCGGACCCACGTTGCATTTCCTGGCGCCAGCTGTGTAACTCCGGTGAAAAAATGCATGAAAATGCTAACTTTGTTAGTTAGGGGTTAATTTTTTCACCGGAAAAAATTTAGTACCAAAATTGCGAAATGGGGTTAGTTGGTATACCATTTTTGCATTTTTCTCATTAAATTTTATCTTTAATATAATGTTTAAGAACATTCTGGGCCTTATGGCTAATTGTGAAATATAGACCCGAATAGGGCTGTCAATGGGTCGGATTTTAATCCGAATTCGATTCGAATTTTATTATATCCGTCCGATAAAAAAGATCGATGGATCATATCCGATTATAAATATTCGTTATCTGAAATAAATGAATCGGATATGAAATTAAGCAATCAGATCCGTTAAAAATCCAAATCCGATTTTTTTATAATATTTTATTAAATTAATTATTTTATTAGTAAAGAATCTTAAATAGAATAGTTAAAATTAAAATTTTCACATATGTTCATTTTAAATAATAATAAAATTTAAATTATTCATTCTAAAAAATGTTTTTCTTTATTAAAAATCTCAAAATTAACCTATTTTAAATGCATTTACACAAAACCATTAAAGAATTCATCAAGTAATAATTATTTGTTATATTATATATTTATATTTATATTTTTTATAGTTATTTCTTTATAAAAAAAATTTTAAATTTTATTGTTAATCGGGTCGAATCTTTTATCGGATCTGATCCGATCCGTTAGCATGCGGACTTAGTATTAAACTATTAATGAATCCGAATCCTATAGGATTTGGATTCGAATCGGTTTATCGGATCTTCTTATCGGATCCGGAATATCTTGATCCGGCCCGAATCCAACCCTTTGGCAGCCCTAGACCCGAACCTGACCGGATTGGGCCATAGTTATTGTTTTTGTGGACATATTATGCCTTTTTTTTTAGGGTAGTTACTTATATATCTATGGACCATAGGCCCATATTGTATGGAATTTTTTTATCAAATTGTCGTAAACCCGACCCACTAAATTATACATCTTAAATTCTTAATGGTTCTCTGTCTCTTTTTGATCAAATCGGTCAATGCGACTGTGAAGTTGTGAACGAGGACCTCACCTCATATATAAATGACAAAAAAAATTCATACAATGAACCATAATCCAAATGTCAATACATGCAACAGAAGTGTCCAAATCAACCAAAACAAACCAAAAGGGACATAAGAGCTATATGTCCATATGATCCAATGATGGTTCTCTCTTCTTAATACTTTAGTTTGTTACGCGTTTACTAGAACCAATGATCCAAACATTATTGACTCACAATAATTTATTCAAATCGAAGAACAATAATACAATCAAATTATACCACCGAGTGATGTGAATTAACGATTCACCACTATATTAACTTAATTAGAAATTTTGTATTTAAATGTTTGAAATGCAATTACCATTGATTGGGAAAATTTTATACTTAAGTAATTCGATTCAACCTCGAACTACGAAATTCAGATTTAGGAATTAGTAGTTTATTGAATGAGAAATGTACGAGATCTGGAAATTCTTTTTTGGTCACTCGTACAAAATGTGAATGTGATTTACGGTTTACCTAACTTCGGAGAAGCACCTCAAATTCTAAATGCGTGTGTGAATTGCGATAATTATATCTGTGATGGGATCAAATTTTATGTTAATGTGCCGTTCATTTTGTTGCACGTACAAATTGACCCAATTTTTCTTGATGGATGTAATCATATATATATATATAGTACTACAAATTTTGCAAACATTGCCATGTTTGGTCGCAAACGAAATTATAAGTGGAACAATTCATTTGATCTCGGACAATACGCAAGATCCTATATCATGCTCGTTTACTGCACCTAGAAAAATTTCCCTTTCGAAAATTCATTATTTGATTCAAGTAAACTATCCCAATTAAGGATAATTAATTGCGAGGAATTCAAATATAAAAAATACTTAATTAAACTAGCATAATATCAAACTAATAAATTATATAAAAACGTATATGATTTGTTATTGACGAATTTAATATTTATCTATGATATGGAACGATCTTATTTGTCTATATGTCTTGCTCCTAAGGCGAATACGTGGCAAATGTGCCCTGGTCATCGGCTTTCGCCATTTCGGCCTTGGGCTCGGAGAGTTATCCCTTTTCCCCAAATGTATGGGTGACGTAGCTGATCCCTAGCTCGGGGATCGTACTCGAGGATATCGCCCGACTTTCTTGGCTCTTTAAATGGTCACGTGACCATTCACAATTCTTCAAAACAATATCAATCGCACATTAAATGTACCATGATAATGTAATTATCATCCTAAGCTCCTTATACGGTGAATACCACCACACCATGGCAAGAGATTACCACCCTCATTTATTTTTCTAGGTAAGGCTTATTAATTGCACTGACATTCAATCTCCTATTGGTTCGCTGACTTAACATCGAAATATCAATTCTGAGTAAAATCCCATTTTGTCTCGGGTTGATCTTGAACTCACATTTATTATTTATTTCAGGCATCACCCGGGTCGAACAGTCTTTCTCGAACTTTATAAATTTAAGTGATTCTCCTGATTTTCAATTCGAGTTCGGTACTCATGATTTTGGATCGATAATCTATTTATTATTATTATTATTATCATTGGCGGGGGCGGTGGTAATTTGCGAGCAACATAAAAACAAAAACAGATTAGGATATTTGCAAATAAAACCACATGTTACAAATGAATTAACAAATGAAACCCCTTTAAATTAATGAGTTTATTGTACCAAAAATCTTGTGATATACATAATTAGCACTCAGAACCTTGTGATTTGAAAATTCTCAAAGCGAACCCTGTGATTGTAATAAATTAGCACTCAATTAGAATTTCAAACCCTACAGCCGTGGTTGTAGGGTTTTGAGTGCTAACTTTAATACAATCACAGGGTTTTCGGTGCTAATTTATATAATCACAGGGCTCTCTTTGAGAATTTTCAAATCAAAGGGTTCGGAGTGCTAATTAGGCATAATACAGGGGTATCCAAGCAAAAAAAACTCTTAAATTAATTTTGAACTTTGTTTTGATTGGTAAGTATACATAACATAGGGTTCATTTTGTTGCACGTAAAAGATTTTGATGGCAAATTCTGGCACGCATATTCCATCTACCTCGCCCAAATCACCTGTCCTTCAACGCTTTCAAGAGCAGCGCCTAATATTTTGTTGTCGCTTTCTTTTAGCCATTGACAATGTCAGCCAGCCACCCACCTCTAAGCCTAAAACTTGCTTACTCAACCCAAAATCACATTATTAATTATAAAGCTTTTCTTTTTCTTTTTAGGGAAAATTACATTGTACTACCCTGAGGTTTGTCATAATTACAAATAGGTCCCTATTCTTTACGTAATTATATTGAAATACCTAAACTTTCATTTCCGTTTGAGGTCCATAACGGACGTTGGTGTGCCGTCAGGGTCAACGGTTGACCGGCCCGAAATACCCCTGAACGTTATATTATTATTACAAATAGGTCCTTGAGGTTTTAATTTACTAACAAAACGATCCCTGTAGTTTACTCAATAACAAATAAGTCCCTGTATTTCGGGCCGGTCAACCGTTGACCCTGACGGAACAGTAACGTCCGTTATGGATCTCGAACGGAAGTGAAAGTTTAGGGACTTTAATGTAGTTATGCAAAGAATAGGGACCTATTTGTAATTATGGCAAACTCAGGGTAGTACAATGTAATTTTCCCTTCTTTTTAAGCAAGGAAAAATTAATGGAAACTTATGCAACTCAGATGTGGGGATGAGACTATAATATATTATTTGAATATGTATGAAAAAAAAAAAAAAGAAAAAAAAGAGAGATAATCCGACCAATTTAAATTGATCACTTTTGTTTTCTTTTTTATTCACACACACAAGTGGAATTCGAACTCTAAATCTTATCCTAAAGAATAAATTTATTAAATACTTGGGCCAACACCCATTAGCCAATTTAAATCGATCACTTCTTCTGAGAGACAAATCTATACTTCGGTTACTTATTTTTAAGTTTGTTCAATAATTAACTTTAAATGCAATAAAATGACTTAATTCAAAACTCTTTTTTTTTTTTTTTTATACTAGGAAAAGTTACTTCAATAAATTAATTGTAAATATTTTTTTAATTCATCAAATCAGTTATTATACGCAACGAAATGATTCCAAAAATAATAAAATTCTCTTCTTGAAAATACGATTCTTGATTTCAATTTATGCCACTACTGCACATTTCGAAGTGTAAAATTTTCAAGAAAATGAAGAATTTATTTATATTTTAAATCTTTTCCTAAAAAAAATAACGGGTAATGTGGGATAAATCCTCAATTGGGCATCATATTTTTACTTAACTCCCCATTTTGACAAAATATCGTATAATTTTCAAATAATGTAATACTTAAAATACCTCTCAAAATATGTTATATATTTTTCACAAAATATAATACTAAAATATTCTAATGCAGTATTTATATCCTATTATATTGTATAATTTTATGGGGAATAAAGTAAAAATATTCCAAATTGATGGGAGTCATTTCAAATTACTGCCAAAAAAAAAAAAAAAAAATATATATATATATATATATATATATATATATATATATATATATTAATTACCTTAAACCAAAGTCCAAACACAAATCTAAGCTAATTAATTGGAGCCGAGCCAACACGAAAGTCATGAGCCGCGTTTGAAGCGTAAAAGCCGAGGCGTTAAAGTACATGATATGGAATGCCCGCTTATATTTCCAACTAAAGTCTTTTTCTCTCTTATATACTTCAAACACCATTATTCTATCCTCACCTGATATGAGCTAAGCAGAGCTAACCGAAACCATTACTATACTATCTCTTGAGTCTTGGCAAAAGTGCTTCTCCGAAGAGCTGCAATGGGGATTGTGGTGCTGGAAGATACGCAGAAGGCGGAGCTGGAGGAGTTCCGGCGGATGTTGCTGTCGTGCGCGGCGGTGCAGCGGCGGAAGGGCGAGGAAGGGTTCTGGGGGGAGGAGGATGCGGTGGTGGCAGGAAACGGCGACGTTTTGGACAGGATGGTTTGTGTCACCAGCGGGGTGTCTTACCTCGGGATTGCGATTGTGAACCAGCTCCTAGTCAACGGGTACTCTGTTCGTATAATCGTTGATAATGAAGGTAAGGGATTGGGAGTTCGTGTTTGATTTGTGTTTTGATGGGCTTTGTTGATTTTGATGGTTTTGGGTTCGGGAATTGGTAAATTTTTTGGTTGCCGAATTCAATTTGTGTTGAAGTTTGCGTGTTTTCCGTTGTCTGGATTGAAGATGCTTTGCTTTGATGGATTTCTCTTCTTCCAATTTGGGCAATGATATTTGCAGTAAGTGTAGAATGTAGGAAGACCGTGTCCTGGTTGTTTCATTCTTTTGATGTATTTTTGCATAATGAGAATGTGTTTATTGCTTTGATTGGATGAATTGATAGCTTGGATTTTCAATTTTTTTCGTCGTAATATTCAGAAATAAGCTGTTTATGTTGTTATAACTTAGCTTTCAGAGGAGATATACTACTATTTGATTGTCTTTGGAAGCCTTAGTTTACTTTTCAACTGGTGGCTGCCACTTGCTTTTCCCTTTGAATCACTTACTTTATTTATTTTCAAGTTTCGTGATCAACAGCTGCTAGACTTGAAGTCTTGGTGTCTGCATGTTTCGTGCAAATATGCAATGTTAAGTTGGTTATCTTTTCCGGCCTATAGTCCTTTCGGATTTGTGTTTTGTCGGCCTTTTTTTCAATGCTAATAATTGTTATGGCTGATTTGGGAATGCAGAAGATGTCGAAAAACTGAGAGAAATGGAAATTTCTGGTGAAATGAGGCTCAACAGCAGTACTGTTGAAGTGGTCATGGCCAAACTCACTGAAATTGAAAGCTTAACTGAGGCATTTAACGGTTGCCGTGGCGTCTTTCACACTGCTGCGTTCATGGACCCTGCTGGATTATCCGGTTACTCGGTGAGATTACTTTCCTTTTTCATGTTTTGCTTTTGGAAAAAATAAAAAATGGAAAGGTTATTCTTTCTTTATGTAGCAAGAATTGTGTTTTGAGGGTAAGTTAGATTGGTATGGTGGATAATAAATGCACAGTTATCACAAATATCACTAAATTTGATGACTGGTCCAATAGTCTATGGTGTTGGTTGAACAATCTTGTTTTTTTCATTGATGGGGTAAATTTCACACCGATGATGCTGCCATTAATATCTTTAATAGAGCCTTTGATTATCTTTGGTTTTGGTTAAGTGGTCTACTTTTCCATTGATGAAAGTCATAAATGTTGGGTTAACACTAATATCATCTTGAAAAAGACGACTCTTATTTGTAGCCTGTTTGAAAGTATGATTGTACTATGGTTGTAAATTTAGACTGCTGGTTTTCATCAGTTAGAATAGGACTCTCATAGTAAGGATGCCACACTTTGTGTAATCCTTATTTAATTAAACTCATGGTGAAAAAATGGCCTTTTTGTAGAAAGCCAAGGCTAACATTGAAGTGAATGCAACCAAAAACGTGATGAAGGCATGTGGACTTTCACCTTCCGTCAGACACTGTGTGCTCACGTCCTCTCTTTTGACCTGTATTTGGCGAGACAACTCTCTTGATGAAATTTCACGCCAAATTGACCACAAGTGCTGGAGCGATGAATCTGTCTGCATAAACAAAAAGGTAAAATATAACTAGCTGAAATTGAAAGCCGAGATATACGTCTAATTCACTGTATCGAGCATACTTTGTTCAAAAACTTATGTTAAACTACCTGGTGACAAGTCAGGGGTGGAAGGGGGTTGTAGGGGCAGATAGAGCTATGTTTTCTATGTACTTTGTCTACCCAAAGTCAGATATAAATTTCCTTCCCCTTCGATATTGCAATAACTATATTTGGTACGGAAGTTTGAAAATACTACAAACCATTCCCTCCTTGTTTTGAAATTTCACAACCACTCCCTAATGTTGGGTGGTGTTTGTAATTTCAAATAGTTTCAGGAAGTGATTTCTAGCTTTTTCAAAGCTGTAGGTACCAACTGTGACAGGTAAATCCTTAATGGGTGTAGGTGTAATTTTATAGTCTATTACTCTATAAGAATTCAATAAAGAATTTACTATTAGGGACACACTACCAAGCAAGAAAAACAAAGCAGAAAATGAAGTGGAAAAAGAATGAAAAGGAACAAAAATGTTGCTGATTCCATCCTTGATTACAAGCATCTGAGATTATGCATAATTCTTGTTCCTAAAATTTACAGCTATGGTACGCTTTGGGGAAGCTGAGGGCAGAAAAAGCAGCATGGGAGATCACTAAAGAGAACAAAGTCAAACTAGCCACCATTTGTCCCGGCCTTATCACCGGCTCCGACTTCTTCCAACGAAGCCCCACATCCACCATCGCGTATCTCAAAGGAGTTCAAGAAATGTACACGTACGGATTGCTGGCCACCGTCGACATACACAAACTAGCAAAGGCTCATGTTTGTGTATTCGAGGAGATGAAGAAGTCCGCGTTTGGAAGGTACATTTGCTTCGACCGAATTATAGAGAGTGAGGAAGAGGTCCAAAAGCTGGCACGCGAGACGGGCACAAACGCAACCTCCATAACAGGAGGCGCGTCGTCCAGTAGCGGGCCCCGGTTTGAGTTGTCGAATGCGAAGCTTGCTGGACTAATGCTGAGAACAAGAAGGTGCCATGGGGATCTTAGTTAGGGTATTGGGGGAAGTCAAGTTTTGTTCGTGATCCTTAGCAGTTTAGGGTATTTGGAGCTCTGCAAAGTTTGATGTCGGTATTTGTAGTTATTGAGGGGGAACCTTTTGCTGTATAGTGAATTTGTGATGCAATGATAAGTATTCTATCCAATAATTATATTATTATTTTGATGGGTAATTTAATTTAATTTAATTTTAATCCAAGGTACTTTAATTCTTAAGATTGTAAAATTGACATTTGACAAGCTTGTTTTGTTTGCTATATTTTGGCCCATTGGGATTTATAATTGGGCATTGGCTACACAATTCATATTTTGAAACAAATTTATCCGTATCCTTAAGGCCCACAACGAAAGGTCACATCTTCTTGCCTTTTATTAATTTCATTTGTTTGGATTTTACAAAAATAATAATAATAATAATAATAATAATAATAAATAATTTTTTTGGGTTTTTTCTTATAATTCACGGGGAAGTAAATTAAAATTTAAATAAATCTGATAAGATATGAATATACACGCAAGAATTGTGAACGTGTTGGTCATTTGTAGCAATTTTTAAAGAGTAGAGTAATTTCCCCTTATAACAAGTATGATTTGTTTTTATTTGTCATATATATAATAATAATAATAATTTCAAGAAAGAATTAAAATCTAACCACCAAGTGACTTAGTTTAGCGTTTGGCGCTATGCTAACTTAACTAGAGATTTTGAGTTCAAGACTCCGATAATGAAGTTATCATTGGCACGAAGGATTTTATATTCTAAGTAATCCATCCCGGCTCGACCCATAGAAATTGGCTATAAACTCAAAAAAAAAAAAAAAAAAAGAAGAAGAAAGAATTAAAACCCTAGTTCCACAAAGGGGATTGTATAAGGTTCGGGCGACTGTTTATAAAACATACATATCTTTGCAAAGTTATATGACCTTATATGAAGTTAACATCAACTTTTTGTATCACGTAAATTCCGACCGATACAAAATACATATCGATTTGGACACCGTCTCAAAATAGTTGAAACCACAAGAATAATAACTAATAAAAAATCGAAAAGAAAAATAGCTGTCTTACTCAAGCTCACGTTCGTGAGTCCACAGCCACGTTAAGGAAAAGCAAACTCTGCGAGAAAAAAACATAAAAATTAGTCCTGACCAGATACATTTTTTTAGCTTAATTGCCTGACAGAAAAGCCTATTTAATTCTTTTTTCTACTCTTATTATACTACAAAACCATAAACTCTTACATATAGCCACGAATCCTGCTACTTAGACTCTACAACAGTAATCTATTTCACCCTTTCCCATGACACATCTCATCAAATAAATTATATTATCATAGATTAAAAAAGGGTTACTTTGCTGTAGTCAAGATTTACAAATCATATAATATGATTTCAGAAGAAGAAAGGCAGGGCAAAGACACACACACATATACATAGCTAATTTGAGTTTAAATCGTCTTGAATGAGATTATCAAGATCCTAGAGAACTCATCTCTTGATTCTCAATCTTGAGAGTTACGTTCAATTTGAAGAGGCAAATATCGGATTAAAATTTACGAGATATGCGAGACATTTAAGGTACGTATAAATGATGTTTTTTTTTTTTTTTTTTACATGTATGAATGCATTTTGTATAGGTTTGGTTATTACATTCTTGTTCTTAGATTTAGTTAATGAGGCAACCATTGTCTGTTCTCCTTTTTGTTGATCGAAGACAAAGTCCTTAGGTTTATCTTATATGAGTTTTTGTGCTTTCTACCCACTGTGTTTGCTTTGATTAACATATTGAACCTCGTGATAATATCACGTATAGTCAACTAGCATTAGGGGCGGAATGATATATATAAAGTTCTTGTTTTGTTGAAGTGATTTCAGCATAGGTCGAGATTAATTAACCAAACACGAAGCACCATTTTAAAAGATGATAATTTAGTTGATTTGTTATAATGCACAAATATTTTTTAAAATATTATTTTATTATGTCGTGTCGTGTCAAACACTTGTGTCGGGTACCATGTCCGACACTCCTCGCTTGGGAAAGTTAAAAAAAAAATCATGTCACCGTTTTCGATCCGTGCATCATAGTTGATTTGATTTTGGTCAATATGATCACTTCAAATTGGTGCTTACAACAATAGTTCATAAATTTCTCTGTGGTGATAAGATGAATAGTTATAGAAATGGAGCTACAATGAGAGGCTGGATATATTAATATATAGGTGTGTAATATATCCGTTAAAATCCATAAGATATAGGGATAAATACAGTCACCCCCATTCTTTGGGGGCATGTGCACTTTCCCCCCTATACTTCAAATCGATGCACATTGTCCCCTTACTTTTGCAAAATGGAATACTTCACCCCTTTGAATAAATTTTAACAAAGCAAATCTGTACAAATCTGATTTCAAATGTGTCGATGTTATATATCGAACTGAAGCTCTCGACGCAAGAAACACAACAATGGTCTCGAAATCAAAATCCGACAACCGACAAAGCAGAAATTATCGGTTAAAGACGACGTACGATGAACGAAGCTTTTAGCGACTAACAGAGTCGAGCGGGGTATGGGTTTTGTTCTCCTTGGAGAGACTAACACAATGTCGGTGGTCTTGAAGCTTGGGTCGCCGTGACGAAAGAAAAATCGACGGTCAAAGTGTATTCAAAGGGGTGAAGTGTTCCATTTTGCAAAGGTGAGGGGGCAATGTGCACCGATTTGAAGCATAGGGGGAAAAGTACACATGCCCCCAAAGGATGGGGGGTAACTGTATTTATCCCTAAGATATAAATATGCGTATTAAAAACATTACCCTTTTCTCCATCCAAACAACAATATTTTGACATCAGCATTACGGATCCATATTTGATTTAAATTCACAATTATAAGTTTATAACAATTTTCTTGAGCCAAAACTCCGAGATTTAACTCAACTCATCATAAGCTAGCTAATGATATGAGAATTGTCAAATATTTATTAACTAATACTTTATTTAATTTTATTCGATACGAAACATATCTAAGACCTTAATCGGCCCTTTGTTAGAGCACATTAATGTAGATGTAAATATGAAAATGTGTGTGTATAATTGTATATATATACGCTATGAAAAGTAGTGCTCCATAACTAAGATGCCAAGATACGCAAGTACATTAAGATTGAGATTGAGATTCAGTAAAAGCAATTATTACCGCGCAATTAAAGCTTGTTGTGGCAGTTATATTGAATTGATTCTTTTTCAAGACATAGATGTATTAATTGTCAATTGCTTTTTACTTAGATAATTGCTTTGTGTTCTGCCAATGCTACTTTTCACTTTCAGATCAGAATAATGAATGCCAATAGGTTCTATTTAGGAGCGGCCTTTTTCTGTCGAATCAGAAAACAAGATTAATATAGGCCAAAAAAAAAAATAAAAAAATAGAACACTAATTTTTGTAATTTCTCAAATCTTGAAGGGGTGTTTATGTAATAATATCAAACCAACAGGGAAGTTTATGTGAATTCTGGAAAACTTAACAAAAGTATAATGATAATTGATAAATCAATAATAATAAATATTAATGAGTGTGAAGAAGTGGCCAGCGCAGCATGGAGCAGGAATCAGGATTAACTCTTCGTAAAACCCCATGTGAAAATCTTGATACTTTTCCTTGGAATTTGGTTTTGATTTCATTTTTTTTTTAATCTCTTTTCCTTGTTTGGGGTAATTTTTGAAAACTCTCCATGGCTTTGAAAAGTTCCTTTTAACTCCCCATTTTCAAATACATCATTTGGGGTTTTAGATACGCGATTTTGGGATTTAGATACACGATTCTGGGATTTAGATACGTAATTTTTTTCTTGTATTTCAAATACATCATTTGGGGTTTTAGATACGCGATTCTTGAGTTTTAATACATCATTTTTGAAAATGGGGAGCTAAAATGAATTGGACTTACCATTTGGGGAGTTTTCGGGAATTCCCCGTTGTTTTTTTGGACTCTACCCTTAAAATTGACCTAAAAAACTGAGTAAAATATACTCAAAAGAGATCAGGAATCTTGATGTACTCTTATTCTTTTTAATGTGGAACTATACTTAAACTCAATGATTGATCTCCCCGTGAATAAAAAAAGGATTCACTTGTGTTAATCCAAGAAAAATATGTTTTTTTTTTTTAGAATCCCTTTTGTTCTTCCCCACAAAGTAGCTTGTTATAGTACGTGAACATATGTCAAGAGTTTAACTTTTATTCAAAATAGTTGAGAAATTAATAATATTTTTTTTTCCGGGTCACTTATAACGTAAATTTGAATACCACCAACACTCTTATTAAGGTACTATAACGTCGAATCGCTGTGTTATAATAATCGCTAACATTAACTTTTTTATGTTTAGGAGAATATATATGATTATAAACTTTAAGGAAATATTTTCTAAATGTCACTGATATTTTTTAAATTGAAGTGACATGTCACTTTGGCCTTTATGTATATATAATAATAATAATAACAAATAACAATTGTGACCACGGAAAAAAGAGGGTACAGTGTTCCCGTGCCAATATTTTGCACGAAAACGAGTATATTTGGACATTAAAGCAAGAAAAATAAATTGTTACATGCAAAAGGTTGGCAGTTGGCACAGTCCCTATATTTGTAACAACATCATCTCTTCAAATGCACATTATTACAGCCATATTTTTATGTTCCACGATAGGAAATGTCGAAAGATGATCCATCACCAATGTTGTAGAACAATAATTTATTGGCAAATATATCTGAAATTACTCATGTCTTTATTGAGTGTACTATATATATAAAGTAAGTGGTTTTTGTCATTGTAGTTGCTTTTTACTGGTGAAATAGTGCACCTGGCATTATTATATCATGAATTTAATAAACTATATATAGATACACGATTTATGTGTGCATGTGCGTGTGTGTTTTTCTAAACTTATTTTGAGATAATTACACAACATATTAGAAGTTCTGCATTCGGATCTATTTATGTAGATTTATCGTAAAATGTTAAAGAATCCACTAACATATAAACTCTAAGACCTAAAGTTTTGTCTATAAGAGGTGTCAAATTATGATTCTACCCGACCATTCGACCCGACCCACTTGTCAATCAATCAGATTAGGGTTAGAGATTTTTCGGTTCGAATCGGCTTGAGTCGAACCCGATAATGACCCAAAGAAAAAAGAAAAAAATATCAAATTTGAGTCGATTTGAAAATTTGCACGGGTTTTCGAAAACTCAACATCCACTGGACCCAATTTTACTTGTTAAGATATAGATACTATATACACGAAACGCTAAACCTAACCCAATATTGTTCACTGTACCTAACATTGCTATACTCATAAATCTCTCAAAAATGCACAAGTGCCCATGACAAAATAGGATTTTTACCAAAGTTCCTCGATTTAATTATAATGTAAAATTCTTGAATGCGAACATATCTTAAAATTAAATTTGGGAAAAGTTTATGTAACAAAGATTGATACTAAGGCACTGACGTCATAATTCATAATTATCCCCTTCAATTTTATTATTATCAATTTAAAGGCAAAGACAAAATAAGAAACAGTTTTAAAAAGGCAGTGTTGGCAGAGAAGAAATGATGGGATGGAAAATTTTTCACTGTGACTCCAAAAAGGATTTAAAGTTTTCACAAAATTGGGTTCTGTCTGCTCTGTTTCTGTGTCTTAACTCTTAACAAAGGCCCATCACATTTCTCCCTTGAAAGCTTTTTTTTCTTTCATGTTTTAGGCCAAAACTTAGCACCCAACTTTTGAACATCACCCCTGAACCACACCATTTTTAAGGGATGTTTGGGCTTTTGTTTATTTCAATTTTATATAAGACAAATTAACACTCCATCCCAAGAAGATGACCATTTTATAGCTTATTATTTAATGTGATAGGAAAAATTGATTTCAAGAAAGTATTTACAAGGAACTCAATGTGTTATTAAAGTGAAATAAATGAGTTGGTATGTGTAATGGAATACCAAATGATATTGTTTGGTAATTAACCGGTAATAGAAGATGTCTCATGATCAGATCAACTCCAAATATGTTCGTTCGGACAAAAACGGAGGTCTGTCCGAACTAAAAGGGCGGGGGATGGCTCCCACAATTCCCGGCCCTCTTAGATTTTGAAATTTATTATATATATATGTACTGTGATATTTATATTTTTGCTCTTTATTTAGATATTTTGTCTATTTTATTTAACTTTTATTCATTTTATTTTAAATCCTAGTTTCGTCTCTATATTCAATATGAAAATATGACTTTCGAACTACCAATTAGAGCCATCCACCTATATCGGTGCACTTTTAAGTAGTCGGACCCTTAATTGTTTCTGAAAAAATCATATTTTGGGGCACATAATAGCCCGTCATGACTCATAAAAACTAAAAATAACAGAGTAAAATGAAGAGAAAATTATGATATTCAAGTAACTCTCCACAAAGTTAGAATATCATGTGAAATCAAACCAAAAATGAGCAAAAATATCAAGTGAGTTGAATATATAGGGATCGATGCATCTTTGTAACTGACATATTATACTACTCTATATATATATTTTTTGGGTACAGATTATACTACTATATATATACATATATATTAAATACTTGGTGAATTAAGCAAGAAAGCCCCTTTAAACTGTAAATTCTAAAGGAAAAAATAAAAAACAAAAAAAAAACAACTGTGTACTTAAATCAACATTTCCTATTCCATTATATTGGAGAGAATACAAAGGTGTCATTCTTATTTCACTTTCCCTATCACAGCAAGTGTAAGCTTATCCTCAGATAGTTTTTGTTGTTGGCAGAGTGTCAATTAGCCAAATCTAGGAAGATGCTCCACTACTATTACCTGCCATTCTGCTTCTGCTTTTCTCTCACCCCTTCTTATTAATTTGCCTTTTCATTTTCCTTTCTTATTTCATCTCCACATACAGAATTGAGCAGATTATATTTGAAACCCGACTCGATCGAACCTAACTAATTTAAAGAATAAGTGTATTATATTTGTCATTTAATTTGTCATTCTTCTTAAATTTTTCACCAACACTCATCCCCTCGTTATACCGATTTGATCGAATCAGGCTCGGGCTAGAATTACTTATAAAATTGTAGCCGCTAATAGGGATTGATCCAAATTGTTAAAGAGTTCTTTTTCAAAGCAGTAATTTGAGTTGAAATTCCTTTAACCATTTAGGGATGTATATTAAAAAAAACATACAAAATTGTAGCATGTAGGAATGTTTATGTTAGGACTTAGGACGGCCCGGTGGACAAGAGAAATCTTGCCTGGGATCATGTCGAACCCGATCAATTATACGAGTAATTGGAATAAATTTATTACTTGTTGATCGTTTTCTTACAATTTCAGACCAAGCATAAAATAGTGAAATACTCGTCTCCTGATCGTATCGAATTAGGCCACGAGCTAAAACTATCCTTTATGGATAAATCTCTTAATTAAATCAATTACACTGAAATTAAATTGTGTGTAATATTTTTAAAAAATAAATTAACCATAAAGGGCGACCTCAGATTCTCAGGCAAGTCTACTTGCTTTTCTCTGTGCTAGCCTACACTAGAGAACACCAAGTGCAGTATTACCGCGTTACAACCACGCGCTCCGAGTGCGAGTGGGTCAGCCGGTTCTCCGCGTTTCTGTTTTGAGCAAAACTTTCAACTCTCGCAACACTAAATACATGGACCTCTGCACCTCTTTGGCATTACAAGAATAATTGCATGGAAAAACACCATATCTTGTACGTTAAAGCCATTAATTGTCTACGAAATCCCACCCTTTCTTCTCCCCCCTTCAGTTTTTACATTTACATCTCGTTTTCATATGCAGAAATGGAGAAATTTCTGTACCGTTTGTGAGGGGGAAGTACTGTTTTATGGCGGCCAAAGCTCGACGATCAAGCATATTGTAGGAGGAATTCGAGATTGTTCTATGGAAGAGGTCCATTGCGCCAGATTTACATGAGAGAAGTGTGTTTTTTGGCAGGCATTTGCGTCGAGTTACAGTTGAATAGAGTGGAAATGGACGATCGGATTCCGTCTCCAGCTTCTTCCTCGTCGTCGTCGAGCGTCGCGCTCGCGAAGCACGCCGGCCGTCTGCGGCGGCGCGAGGTGGAGGAGGACGGCGGGGATCCGGCGGCGGTGTCATGCACGGGGAAGTCGTGCCAGTCGTGCACGGCGGAGGTGATCGCCGACTGCGTGGCGGTGTGCTGCTGCCCCTGCGCGGTGGTGAACCTCTTCGCGCTGGCGTTCTTCAAGCTGCCGTGGGCGGTGGCGCGGAGGTGCCTCGGCGGCGGGCGGAGGAGGAGGAACCGGCGGCGGGTGGAGGAGAAGAGGAAGTATTGCGGCGGAGGGGACACGGAGGGGATTTCGGAAAAGGGAAGGGCAGAAGATGGAACGTCGGAAATAGTGGTAAATGAAGAATGTAGTGCGGAGTTTATGGCGGAGGAAGTGTGGTTTGAGCTCTATGAGGTTGGCCATTTGGGTTTTGGTAGGGTTTCTTTCACTGGAATTCCTGTTCACAGCAAGGGCAATTAGGGAAATTACTTCTGAGTGTGTATTTTATCAAGGTAATTACAAATCTTGAATTATTATTGAATATTTCTTCCTCTTTTTATTTTGGCTAAAAGGGTTTAATTTATGTATATTAAGTGTCTGTTTTGCCCTTTTGCCTTGGGGAATTGGATTAATTGAGAGTGTAGGGGTTATTTATTGAATCAAGAATTCATTTTCCCTAATCTCAATTGGTGTTGTTAGTAAATTGTAATTAATTTTTAGAAGTCTCAGAATTCGTGATCTATGTTTGTGGATTTGTTCTTTTACATTTTTTTGGTACACTTACTTCAAGGTTAGTCATTTGTCATTTTTGTTTAACCTATCTATCTAATTTATTAATAATAGTAACTAATGTAAAACACTTAGTTTGAACTTTATGCAAATTTGCACTTATGTATAAGGTTTTCAGCTTAATTTTTACTGGTTGAAGTAACTAAATGTCATTTGATGCTGGCCCCGTTTTGGGTAACTCCCCATCATATATATATATAGTAGGAGTTTTAATTGCATGCGGACAAGAGAACAATACTAAATTAATTAAAGGATCGATCGTGTTTGAGTTTTTTCAGGATTTCGTCTTCAAGTTTTTTAAGAGTTTTACTTTTTAATATCTCGATTTGAATGGATATGGAAAAGAAATACACTAACACAAGGGTTGCTCATCAATATTACGTGCTAATAGGCTAATACTCAATATTAACCGGTCTGAGTTTTAAAACATAGGCTAATACTCAATATTAATGACTAAAGCTGGCTCATTTTAGCCCTTTTAACTATCTTCAACTAAAACTTTCCTTAGACTGCTTTTATCTTTTCCCTTATCATTCTTTTCCACTCCTCCACTTTTACCAAGATATATCTTCACAATTACCCCCGACTTAATATAAATTCTGACTTCGTCAATAATTATAGAGATATGCATCATCGAGAGGGTTCGGTCTTTTTTCCCAATTATGATGCTAAAGTTCTAATAAATGTAAAAATTGATTATAAACTATTGAGTTATCTAACAAAATATGGTAGGTAGTCTTTATGTGATCATGAAAAGCTATACATGGGGACATTATAGTTTTATTCCTATTCATTTGTGTCATGCCATGATAATGCTTAGTTGTTGCTCAAATTTCCCCCCCTTTTTTTTCGTTTTATACCGAACTAATCATGGCAAGGATAAAATAGTTTATGGGTATGGATTAGATTAAATATCCTTTATATAGTTTATAATTTTGGTTTATATTTTCATTCAACGCATATAAAGTATGAAATTCCAAAATTTAAATTATTAATATTAAAGAATTGCTAGGCCGCCACAGGGGTTGTTGGGGGTGGTAGGCATGCAATCGTCACGACCCACACAAAAATACATTAAAATTGAAAAGGCAAAAGTTTATGAAAATAATTACATCAACTTTGGCCTAAATGACTAGAATAATACAAGCCTTTTTTTGTATATATAAACTTAGTTTATGTTTCTTCTTTTAGTACATTGTGACCTTAATTTTTTTTACTCAAGCTACCTACTTTCCAATGGAAGAGAAAAAGACTAATGCAAAGGCAAGTTCAATAAAAAAGTGGACATGTTCGAATTTCCATGAATAATATACATTTATTTATCAATTCTTCGATTTTAGGGTCTCCAATTTTTAAATTAAACTATATATTTTATTTGACAAGAGTATAGAATCAGAATAAACCAAAAATACATTTATTATCGCCGAATAATGTAATTAGCGGTCTGCTAGTTTAGCTATAGATCTCGTGTTTGAAACTCTGGGTATGCAACTGCCGTTGATAGAGAAAATTTTATATTTTAGTGGTCCGACCATAACAACTGACCACGAAAACTAATTATATATATATATATATATATATATATATATGGTAACTAAGTCACTAACTCTACTAATCAAATTCAAAAAAATGGAAGGGTTTGATGCTTGCAAACACTCCCTTGACATTCCAAAATAGAGCATTGCAGACTTGCAGTACCCACAAAAAGGAATTCATGTGATGTTTATTAGAAGTTGAGTGAAAGAGGTTTAAAAATGCCCGAAATAATATAAGAAACAATAAGTGTAAGGAAATCCTCGCATGCGTATGCCAACAGCCTCCTTTTCATGAGTGAATTTAATTTATCTATACCAACCTTCACGTAGTAAAACTATGAAATGCCTCAACATAAAGGGTAAATTATTTGTAACACTTCAAGAAATGTACTATAGTCTCGAAACCAACCCTTTAACAACTCCTCAGTCCTCCCAAAACCATAAGATGGGGTGGTTTAGTAAATCGGGACGATGTTAGTTTAGTTGGATACTTCGTTTTCAAGTATTTGATTACATAATTATAATTTTTGTTTTTTTGGGTTCTATAAATATATGGATCGATACAGATCGGACTAATAAAGTATAAATTTTTTTCCTAGAGATAGTAGTTGTACACATAGTTACTAAAAGTTTACACCAAAATAACAAAATTTGGCCAATATTGGACTAAAACAAAATGAACAAAGAAGCTAAAAACAAGAAAACTTGCCAAGGGCATCTATTGAATGTTGAAACCAATGGGCTAAGGCCAATAACATGGAAACCCATAAAGATGAATAATGGGCCTCGGCTCATTATTACGCCATTTCATGAAAAAAGTATGCCACGTTCAATTCAATGCATGCAAAAAGGCAAATATCTCAAAGATTATTACAAAGCACAATCAACATCTGATGACCTGAAAAACTAGATCTAGGGTTCTAAGCTGCTTCTCCTCTTGTGCGCCGTGAGTGTTCTTCTCGTACTGCGCCGTCCGAGTTTCTTGTTGTGGTTCTTTCTCTCTATCGAAGCTCAAAATTCAAGATGGACTAGATGCTTAATCTTCTTCTGAACTTTGATTTTTCTGATTCATAATTATTTTCCCTTTATTTGAAAACTAATTCTTACGGCATTTGATTTTGCTGTTTGCACAAGTTTTTGATTCCTGATTTTCCACTTTATCTTTTGTTCCTCTATTCTGCTTTGTTCGTCTATGTTGTCCAGGGTTCACTCCAGAAAAGTTTGGAACACAATCCGCCGTCCGCATAACATCACAAGATGGATGCGAACAAAGATGAAGCCGTGAAGTGCTTGAATATTGCTATGAATTTCTTAGCAATCAATAGAAGCCGTGCCCTGAAGTTCCTCAATAAAGCTCGTAGATTAGATCCATCCATTGAAATTGATGAATTCTTATCTTTACAACCCGAAGCTAAGAATGCGAATCCGAATGAAACCACCAAAGAAAAACCTCCTTTAAATCCTCTCCCAACATCATCCGAGCGGGAGCAAGTTCAGGTTCGGGTCGCCAAAAGGAAAAAGGCTGAGCAGGAGCAGGTTCAGGTTCAGGTTCAGGTTTCCAAAAGGGAAAAGGGCGAGCAGGTGGCTGTGGTCAGAGAGATCAAAAGGAAAAATGACTATTATGACATATTAGGTATGGGAAAGAACTCTAGTGCCGAAGACATTCGCAAGGCATATAGGAAATTGTCCCTAAAGGTCCATCCTGATAAAAATTGGGCGCCAGGGGCAGAAGATTCATTTAAGAAACTATCAAATGCTTTCCAATGTTTGAGCAATACCGAAAGCCGAAGAAGATATGATCTTCAGACATCACCAGTTTCGGTTTCTAGGAGCAGCAACAAAGTTTCAGTTTCGAGGAGGAGGAGGAGGAGCAGCATGTAGTCATACACCTAATTTTTAGAGTTGGTGCCATTATGTTTTATTCGCTTGGTCAGCCCTTCACTATGAAAGAGCTTATGAGGGTAGCGAGATCTAAAGCCGAGAGTTACCAGTTAAGTGGAAGCTTCAGACTGAAATATGAATACGAGGGTAAAATCATTTTTCTGCCAAAAGAAGATGAGTTAATGAGTTGAGGACTTGTATACACAGGTGGTTATCCGTGGGCCAGGAGCCTGTTGTTATCAGAGCTGAATTTATTTAAAACCTACGATGCACGGACATTTCTAAAAATACCATATTGCCGTATCGACACTCCTCACGTGGAAAATTCAAGAAAAAATTCATGTCGTCGTATCCGTATCGTGTCGTGTCCGTGTCCATGCATCATAGTTTAAAACACTCTCTGGGATCTTGATTGGTTGAAGTTTTTTTTTTTTAGTTACATATTTGAATGTTAATCTAGTAATTTATTTGAAATTTTAAAACAAAAAAAAACAAAAACAACAAAAAAACTAAAACAACAAAACAAAAACACATCTGATGATCTGAAAATGGCGGCAAGGCTACCAAAGAATTTCAGTGAATTCTCTTCCAATACCATTCTGTCACAGAGAAGGGATCAGCAATTTTCTCCTACCAAAATGTCAGCCTATAAACAACAAAAGTGACCAAATCTTGCACATTTACTTCCTCCAGCTCAAACTATGCATTCTTCCCTGCCATGACCCTTACCTTCTCACTCACTGGTTCTAGAATATCCAAGAGAAGTTTAAGATCATCCATCAAACTTGATTTATCCAAAATGGTATTCATGATCTCAAATTTCCTCCTAATCACTTTGACATCCTGCATATAATCCTCAGTTTGTTGAGATGAATATTCCAGGTTCTCCGGGAGTGGCTTGGTCGGTTCGGATTAGAATTTTCCGGATAAATGATGAAACTTTTTTACTTCGTAACGTTGTAAAAAGAATTATTAATTTGAAATTTCCTTTTGCTTTATGTTAAGTTTTGGTTATAGGGTGCATATGGTTTTGGGATTTCGTGTTTCACTTTCACCCCCTTTTTCACACATATACACGCATCATGTATATAAATACGCGATTCAAATTAGGAGAGAGATTTAATAAATTAATACTGGTTAACTTGGTTCCGATTGAGTTTCTAAAATTATATTTGTTTAAGAGGTCCAATTAATTTCCTATAGCAAGATATTTAGAAAATGGTATCATTTTGGTAGAGCGTTATAACTTCCAATACAATTCGGTAGACTGGGATCAACGTTCCAAAAGTGTTGGAGAATTTCACATTCAACTCCAACCAGCCACTTTTGAGTTCTGGTAGACTCGGATCAGCGTTAATTAAGAAGTTTTGAATCGAATTTTCTTATGCTTTCTTTGATCTTTTCAAAGAAACCAAAATACAAACACAATGTTGATCCGAAACCAAAATACAAACACTGTGTGCGTATCTGAGAGTGGGAGAGATGAATGGTTGTGCAAGAAGAAAGATAGCAAATGCAGAACCAATAGCTTAACAAATTCTACCAAGATTACCAAAATGGTACGACTGAATATTATAATCAGGGAAAAGAATTGCAATTGAAGTTCAGAACTCCCCCAAACATTTGACTTTGACTTCACAAGCTCAAAGGGAAGTTGTGGAAAACGAATACAGAATCAGCTGAAATGATGACATCAATCAGACATTTTGGGTAATAAGAACATGTAGATTTTAATAATTAATTTCAATTTTTAAAGGAGGAGTAATTGGCCCCAATTTGCAGAGAAGGAGAATGAAAACGAAAACATAGAAGATATGAAGTGGAAATGGAGGAGGAATTCTGGATTTAAATTGATTACAAATCCATAATATGACGAATTGCATCTACATCTATTAACTCAACTAAAAAGTAGTCACAAATCAACCAAGCATGCATCAAATTCCTTTCTCTTCACACAAAATTACTCATCAAAACGTTGGTTTTAAACTTAGAAACCATACTAAACAATATTAACCTTGGCGCCGGCTTCTTCGAGCTTCTTCTTCGCCTCCTCCGCCTCATCTTTCGACACCGCCTCCTTAAATTTCTTCGGCAATCCTTCAATCAACTCCTTCGCCTCCTTCAAAGCTAAGTTCGTCAAAGCCCTAACAACCTTAATCGTCGCGATTCTGGCGTTGCTCGGCACATCCTCGATCACGACATCGAACTCCGTCTTCTCCTCCACGACCGCCGCCGCCTCTCCCGCCGCGGGAGCCACACCGACGGCGGCGACGGGGGCGAAGGACGCGGCGGAGACGCCGAGCTTGTCCTGAAGATACTCAACGAGCTTCTGAGCGTCGGCGAGAGTTAGATTCGAGATCTGGTCGCCGAGCTCAATTACCTTTTCAGGAGCTTCAACGGCGGCGAGGGGGCGGACGGAGGTGGCGCGGCGGCGGAGGAGTGTGGCGGAGGTTTTGAGGGGGAATTCGATTGATTGCTTGGGGAATGTGGGGGGTAGGTGCGCAGAATAAGCGGTGAAGGGCGTAGGATAAGAGGGGGAGCGAAGAGTGACGGAGGATATTGCTGAAGCCATTTGCGAATTTGAGGGAAAGAGAGTAGTACAGTAGTAGTGAGGAAGAAGATAGGATAAGGACTGAAAGGAGGATTACTTGAGGCAATTTTTGAAGTCTATGTTTGTGCATTGTCGTAATTACCCTTGAAAGTTTTGTTGTAATGGGGAAGAAGTTGGGCTGGGCCATGGGGTTTGTTGTCAGTTTCTTTAGGTAGACACTATTGGGCTAGTCCATTAATAAAATCCTAAAATCAACTAATCGTGTAGTTTAGTGGTTCGATCATATATTAACTTAATCGGAGGTTTCGAATTCCAGTGCACTTAACCAGAGATCTCGAATTCTAATCCTTTGGGAGCACAACTACCATTAATAGGGAATATTTTACACCCTAAATGATTCGTCCCGTATCGACCCATAAAAATGACCTATAAAACCAAAAATTAATAAAATCCCAAAATTTTAATCGACGCTATACTAATTTAACCGAATGTCTCGAATTCCAGTTCACTTAACCAGAGGTCTCAAGTTCTAATCCTTGAGAACACAACTATCATTAATAGGGAGTATTTTACACCCCAAGTGATTTGTCGGTCTTGACCCACAAAAATGGGCTATAGAACAAAAAATTAATAAAATTCCAAAATTTTAAAAATCGATTTTAGAATTAATAAAATCCCAAAATTGTAATGGGCACTATACTAATTTAACCGGTGGTCTCGAATTCCAGTTAGAACCAGAGGTTTCGAGTTCTATTCTAGTCCGTGAGAGCACCACTAGCATTGATAGGTAGTGTTTTAGTAGTGTTTTATATCCTAAATAGAATTTGTTCCATCTCAACCCATAAAAATAGACTATAGAGCAAAAAATTAATAAAATCCCAAAATTTTAAAAATCGATTTTAGAAAAAACTAAAATATTGCAAAGTGGGGGCATTCCGAGAATCGAACTCGGGACCTCTCGCACCCAAAGCGAGAATCATACCACTAGACCAAATGCCCACCTTGCTGTCTCTTTTCACCTAAATCTTAATCTTGGAAAAATCATTGTATGAATCACTAGCAACTAGCAAGAATTCTAAATGCATTTGTTAGTTCGTTTTTATGTGGCATAATGCTTAATAAAAGCCAAGTCAAACAATACTTTTCATGCCAAGATATTGCCCAAACAGGAGTAATACAAAGTTAAGTCCTTGAATGAAGTCGTGACTCGTGCGTAACAGTTATTCCTTGGCCAGATTCAACCCAACCCAGATCAGTGCAATACTTGTACAACATGAACAAGATGTTCAATTTGCATATACAAATTACACTACGAAAACAATGCTTTAAGCCATTTTCGTACTTTCAACATAAATTATTGTTTTACATATAAAGGAGTTCCACCGTCTCCTCGCCCTAAAAATGCCACAACACGGCTGTTGTTTCAATACAATCACAGAAATACCAAACGGTTTCCAAGTATCCAAACACCATCCTCACCACCTTCTGCGCCTTCTACCGTACCAGTACGCAAATGCTGCTATAGATGCAGCAACAATAACGCCAGCAGTCGCATGCCACGCGTATAAAGGTTTCTCTATCATTACACCGAAACCGCTGCTGCTGCCGCCACCACCAACTGCAACCGGAGATGGTGGTTTCCGGCTCAAAGACAAGGCAAACTCCACCCCCTGACTCTGGAGCTCATCCAAATCCTCAATCAAAGGTTTAAGCCTTGTGGTCTGAGCTATAGCTTCGTACTGTTCTTTCGTTCCACCCTCAAGAAACGACCCTACTAGCTGGCCCTTGTGTATCCAATAAGCCCCGAATGTATTTCCGGAGAAATCACCAAAATGGAGAGGTTCTCCGGCATTGTCACCATAAAATTGCCATGATAGTGTGAAGACTCTGGAGTAAAAAAATGGGAGGTAGTCGAAATCACTGGTTTTGTCAGGGTGCATGATTGCAGAAACTGAGTGCCTTGCTGATTTTCGTGCAGCGTCGACGTGCTCGAGTCGGCGGGTCTCTCCACAAGTTTTGACCGGAAAAGCAGCAACATCTCCAATTGCATAGACAAAACTGTTGCTTGATTGCATCTTTCCGTTTACTTTGATTCCACCCTTCTCCATGGTTAGTTGGCCTTCGAATAGACTTGTGTTGGGACGAATACCGATTCCAACCACAACCATATCTGTTGGGATCTTGCTCCCGTCTCTGAGATTGACAGCAGTGACCTGTAAGAGAAGATGGTTACTGGAAATGATTATAGCATGTGTTGGCCATATTTGAAAAGAATAAGAGAGTTTGGTGCTGAGAATAATTGTATCGGTTGTTTTTATAAGCATGGCGATTGTTACTAGCATTGGGGTAAATGATCTGCTCGCAATTGCTATATTATCATGCCCATGAGAATATATACTATTCTTGAAACAAGAGAGATATGACGAAGTTTTACCTTCCCGCCAGAATTAAAATCAAATGATGTTAAAACAGTTCCTTTGACGAACTTCACTCCTTTGGACTGGTAATATTCTTCATAATATCTAGCAATCTTTGGGGTAAATAATCTGGCCACTGCAATTGCAAACGAAGATTAGAAACACAGACCTAGTTAGAAAAACTAAAACAGAGTTACGCGGCTGAAAATGGTGATTAAAAACACAAGCACGAGCTGGTCATATGTATCACATTTTAGTTGTATATAAGAGATAATAAGCAATCTATCATGTTATATGTAGTTCAACTCACTAATAAAAAGGAAACTTAAACCATATGGAAATTACTTACTGCAATGTGCCTCGGGAAAAACCATGGTCACATTTAACTTGTTTATTACTAACGATGCTGCACATTCCATCCCTATATATCCGCCACCTATAACAACAGCATTTCCACCAGTAGAAGATTTCATCACATTAACAAGTCTGTCTGCATCAGCCAAATCCCGTAAATAACACACATTATCTGCATCTGATCCATTTACTCCAAATTCTTCAAGCTTCAATGCCTATAAATGATTTGCAAACAAATAAGAGGCATACACTAATTCCCATACCAAATGAAAAGAACACACATACTATTCCTGGCAGTGGCTGCATATCAAATGTGGCATCTGCTTTAACATGTCCCCATGAGCAAAATAAGCAAAAAGAACATTTTCCTTCTTTTCCCGTTTTATAGAGTCAACTAGAAGTATTTAGCAATGCACATCAAACACAAAAGTATGAAAAGAAAAAGGTTAGCTTCTATACCCGAGCACCCGTTGCAACAATGAGAAATTTGTAGCTTATAGTTTCTCCAGTGGCAGTTAGCAATGTCTTCCGCCTAACATCAGCAGACTTAACTCGAGTTCCAAGGATCAATTCAATACCTGGAAGTTTTCATCTATGAGTGGACGAAAAGCAATGATTTTGGAATAATATAAGGGTCAATTAAAATGATCTCCAAATAAAATTTGGGTTAATGACAGAAGTACATATCAGGGGAGCAGTGGACCTAGTTCACCTACATGAGAGAAGCTGTTCATTCATTGATTTAGCAACTAAATTCATGCTAGAAAATCATCCTCCTGCCAATACACGATCTGGTTCCAATATATTTTTACGGTAGTCTAACCATTATGAATTGGAAAAACAGAGGAGGATATACATGGAAGGAGTTGAACAACTGATATTGCTGTCAAAACGTACCATGTTCCTTGTACCATTTTGGAGCCAATCTTTCCTCATTGCTACCCACACAACAGTGAAATGAAGGAAGGCGTGCAGGCGCTGCAGACAGAAGAGAGAGTAAATCACATAGTAAAAAAATCCTCATTCTCCCACATAAAAACAGTGATTATGACTTCACATGCAAATCCAAGAAAGGATGATAATGGCATAGAAGCACATGTGCCAAAAATTGTATCATCAATACACCAATTTAAACTGAAAATTAAATTTTCAGAGGGCATATTCACAAGTAATTCTAAATTTCAGCGCACACATCATTCTCATGATTCTACAATAAATAGCAGATACACATCATTTCCATTGCAAATTCAAGCTGTGCTGTTAAATACTAGCGCTTTGAACACTCAGTTATTGCAAGGAGATGCATGATAACTCTACTATGGAGGCCAGTAAGGTAAAAATGCATCACGAAAGAAATTTAAAGCATCTGCTTATGTAGATTTACTGAGGGATAAGTACCTTCTGGAAGTAAATAACCTTTACTTAATGCAGGCCTCTCATATGGCGCAACCTGTAGAGATCATAACATTTCAACTTTAGCCAAACATGTAGAGATCATAACATTTCAACTTTAGCCAAACATTTGTGTTACCACATACTGAAACACAGTTCATTACTGCATACACCCCTACATCTCTGTATAAGAACTAATACACTCAGGTGAAACGACACATGAAAGCTCGATACATGAAAATGAGCTATGGTCTTGCTATATCTCAATTTATTCACGAGAGGAAACAGGTACATCACAGAGAAAGTAATTTTCGGTCGGGTATCATTCACACAACACACGAGATTAAGCAACAAACACCTCGAACTAGATAAACAGCTTAAATTACAGTGCTCTCTTTTCATCTCATCCATTTAGGCCATCCATAACCGGAATTCAATGGCATCGCATGAAAATTTTAAACTCTATCCTCCAAATTCCAGCTAGAATTTCCCTAAATTTCCACAAACAAAAAAGTCCAGCAGGTAAACAATCAGCAAAACATACAGAATAAGCAGGCCACAATCAACCATTACTGATGCAATTCAACAGTCGCAAACCAACACTTGTAATATCAAATACACCACACACACATACACACATATATATACATCTCTAGAGAGAGCGAGAGAGTTTTACAGGCTCTTCGGAGATGATGCAAAGCTCGCCGTGAGAAACGCCTCTCTTTACAAATTCATGGGCGGCGTAGCCCGCCGCCACTCCTCCGCCGACTATCACATACACAAATGCTCTGCCCATTTGCCCCAACACCCAATCCGAATTATATGAGTGTTTATATACACGATTTCGTTGGTTAGGATTGGGAAGATTAAGAATGAAGAAGGATATGTGCTTAACTTTCTCCCTCCAGAAAAACTAGAGGGATTTCTTCCTTCCCTTTTCTTGAGAGTTGAGCCACCTCCCTCAGCCTTCGACACATTGACAAAAATAACTACCACACTCATTTGTATTTTTTTCCTTTTATTTTATGATTTTTAATGATAATACAAAAGGAAAATTGGGAAATAAAATAGGGATCATTAATTCTCAATCCTTTCAGTCCCATGACGTGAATTGACTATTTTACCCTGGGATTTGGTGGGCTCTTCTTCATGCGTAGTTGGTGGATCTGCGATCATGACCGTGGATCAAATGAAATCTTGCTATTAGTTTGTTACTTTTTTATGATAATGTTGTTTATTTATTTATTACATATGGTTTGAATTTGATATCCTAACTAATTAAACGTGGGATCTGAACAATCCAACTAAAGCAAGTTAATAGTAGGCTCCTTCTTTCTTATGTAAATAATTCAATAATAAATTATCAAAATTATTTGAGACGAAATTGGGTTCTAACATAAACAGAACGAGATTAAATGATGATAAATAATTTATACTTTACTTA
The DNA here is from genome assembly GCA_037501455.1 of Lantana camara. Lineage (NCBI taxonomy): Eukaryota > Viridiplantae > Streptophyta > Magnoliopsida > Lamiales > Verbenaceae > Lantana > Lantana camara. The sequence goes on along the minus strand of CM074858.1, from coordinate 1,879,600 downwards.
TAGAGTCGAATTGTAAATGTTAACATTTTGTACACAAAAATAACATCAGAAATGGAGGGGGGACCGGCTCCCCTAACAACCCTCATAGTCCCGAAATGAATTTAACTCAATTAATTATATTATTTAAAAATATAAGTAAAACCCACCTCAATCTTAAAATCAACAAGTATATAGAATGTCAATTTAACACATAACTCCCATGTTTTTCCTTTCTTTATTTCACTTAGTGATTTTTTTTATTTTTTTTTTAAAGGGTAAGAAACAGTACAGTTGTTATCGAAACCCCCACTTCATATATAAATCACTTAAGCACCTTGTGTAGTTACAATTGTTCATAATCCACATATCATCTGGTGGGCAATTCTTCAGCAACTAAACATTAAATTTTCACGTGCTCTAGCTAAGGAAATAAAATAAGGCCGAATTCCCCTCACACTCAGTGATTTTATATAGGATCCCTCATTGACCTCCTGGAAAAACGTCCAGGATTTTGAATTAAGAGGATAATTATCAGTGTGATACATATCTGACAATCGGTAAATGCATCAATATCATTAGCGTGCTCGGGCTTTTATTTCACGAATGAATTATTTACTCAATATGCAAATAAATGTAAGCCAAGGAATAAATAATTGAAAATTTTATCATCTAATATAATGCATGTGGTTGATGTTGTTGGTTGGGGGTGTCTTCGGCATTATGCTGAGACAGTTTATGGGCTCCAACGAGTATGGGCCCATAGGATCTGATGGCGTCAGCCGACCAATCATAATCCAGTATGGGCCGTCAAATTTCGGATTTAAATTTCGTTATATTTATATATATATAATTAAATTTGGACTGAGCTGAAACTGTGAATTAGAAGATTCGTGAAATGCACAGAAATTTGTGTCGGAACCGAATGGCATAATATGGCACAGTGAAGCCTAATTTTCCACACCACCCATAGTTTTCCCTTTTCTTCCGAGATATATATTATAATCCTTTAATTTACTTTTTTCTCTCAAGAAACTGTATTAGCTTCGAATATTCTTACTAGGGTGTGTAGATATTAGTTAGAAGGTTTAATTTCTTGTTAGGTATGCAATATTAGCTCAATCGGGCCTATCTCATTTAGTACCTGGCCCGCCCCTGGCCCTGCACTATTCATCCCAAAAGTGTCGAAACTCATATCCAGAAATAGGTGTTATTAAGTCGCGTTGTTATTGAGCTTTACTGTTTACCTTTTTTTTGGACATTAATTATCCTTGCCCTGATTCTTCATTTTTTTTTTTGGTCTGAATGCCCTGATTCTTCTGAAATACAAATGTCCTCTCCTATTGTGCTCAGACCAAGGGTTTCAACAAATTGGTGTTTGCGTATGCCGAGGACGCCCACAACGTGAATCAGAGAAGGGTATGCAGTTCTTCTCTTTGAACATCAGTTTTCTTTCCTACAAATTGCATCCATTCAATGTTGCTTCCCCATAATTGATTGCTCCATTTGTTTTGTTTAGTGAAGGGTGCGTATCTTGGTGTAATTGTGGAAACGCTTTGGAGAAAATTGACAATGTACCTTGCATTTGTGTTTTCCAAATTTTCAAAAATTGTCGGTTGCTTTATGGTTTTGATTGATGTGTTGTTTGAATAATGTTCCCTTACTTCCTTAATTTTACTCTGCACTTTAAACCTAATGGAAAGTGTTGTGTTTTCCTTTCTCGCATTTGTGGTTATGGTCATATAGATATCCAGTTGTGCTCTTGGCAGCTCTTCAATATATTGGTTAGTATGTGTTGGTTAGGGAAAGTAGATTTCTTGAATGGTATTGTTTGGGATGCAGTACCTTTGTTCTGACCCAATTGTTGGACGTGTCTTTATGATGTTAAGCCTCAATTTTGGGATTCCACACGGATGCTGCACAAGCCTTGGGCAAGGTTCCAATTGATGTTGATAAGATGAACATAAGTTTGATGTCTTTGAGTGGTCATAAGATATACGGGCCTAAGGGAATTGGGGCTTTGTACATGAGGAGAAGGCCGAGGATTAGAGTTGAGCCCCAAATGAATGGTGGTGGGCAAGAAAGGGGTATAAGGAGTGAAACAGTGCCGACGCCATTGGTGGTTGGTTTTGGAACTGCTTGTGACCTGGCTATGAAGGAAATGGAGTATGATGGACAGGGGATAAAGGCATTGCAAGAACAGCTGTTGAATGGGATTATAGGGAAATTAGATGGGGTTGTGGTGAACGGGAGTGAGGAGAGCCGTTATGCCGGGAATTTGAACTTGTCGTTTGCCTTTGTTGAAGGTGAGAGCTTGCTAATGGGGTTGAAGGAGGTGGCTGTATCGAGTGTTAGTGCATGTACAAGTGCTAGTTTGGAGCCATCATATGTATTGGGAGGTTCACTACTAAAGAGGAAATTGATAGGGTTGTGGAGTTAACAGTGAAGCAGTGGGAGAAATTGAGGGAGATGAGTCCTTTGCATGAGATGTTTAGGGATGAGATTGATATTAAGAGCATCCAATCGTCGCAACATTGAGTGATTTCCAAGATGCGGTTTTACGATTGTGATGATAATCTGAAAAAAGTGTTCTGAGTTGCAGTGTAATCCCATTTCTGGCTCAACTCATGGAATAATGCTTATGGGAATTTAGCATTATGAATATTTGTGTACATGTTTTTAGAACATGGACCTGATCTCGGTGTACATGTGTTAAGAACATGGGCCAGAATATGAGCTGCTGTTTGATTTGTTCCTAGACGAATGAATCTTTTGATGTTTATATTTTTTATCATGATACTGAAGACTGTTGGAAAACAGAATCAGAAAGCAGCGGAATTTAAAAAATTTTCCCAACAAAAGGACCATGGACTCGCAATCGTGTATCCAAATTCGTAAAGAAAGAAAACTTACTTTTCTTTTATTCTTTCTTGAAGCGTTTCAAGCCACCCAAGAACGCTCTTCTCGCGGCTTGATCCCCTCTCCTTGGCAAAGCTCGAATCTTCAAACTTCTAACTTGAAGTTGTTGGGAATAGTGCCCTGAAAATTCAATTTATTGAATTAATTAAACTGAATTTACAGCGAGTTGTGAGTATTTCACATATTAATAATTAATGACGTGTGGTGGTATTCTTATATGAAATGTGTTTCGTAGGAAAAAACTTTGAATACCGAAATCACGTGTTATTAAAGTTCTAGTCGGTAAAATAAGAATATGTTCTTATCAAGACTATAACGTGGTTATATAAGATGATTAGTCTTTCGTCATAGGGAATGGTGATTCCAATTATAACACGTTGATGATTTTCAATAGGATTGGAAACATCGAACTGGACCACTGAGATTATTCATTTTATACTGCTATCTAAAATGAATAAAATCTCAGGAAGCATTGTACTCTTAATCCTGATAATATTTCGGCTTTAGGCATGTAGTGTTAGTTACTGTAACATACTCGAAGTGAGGTCTCGGTAACGGGTGGCCAAAATACTTTGTATGATTCGGTGACAGCATGAAATGTGCTAAAGAGTTATATTGATCGAGGAATCTGTGACCTTGCTGGAAGGTAAGAGATATCCTTGAAATAGATTTGCAAAAGTTCGAATTAAGACTTTGGCCAAAGCACTTCGAGTGATACGTCACCGAAGTTGTATGATGAATGTGTTTCACATACAGAGAATTTGAACTTAAGGCAAATCAATAAATTTCAAATTAGAGATGAAAAATAAATGATAGTAGTTGCAATTTATTTTTCATGGATATCTACACGGAGGAGTAAAATGCGAAATTATTCTAGATCGAGAAATTCGTGAATAATTTAATTAATTTTAGAGTGCAACAATATTTATTTAGTGGAATTAAATATTGTTAAACGGTAATTAATTACTATCATGAGATGATAATATATTAACCCGTTTGGAGCTAAAATTAATTAGTCCTGCAGGTCCCCCTGCAAGCCCCAATTGAAAACCCAAAGAGAAAATATTAAAAAGAGAAAGAGAAATGAATTTTCAAAGTGTTTGAAAATAGCCAAGGAATTTATTTTAAGAAAATAAATTAAAGTTCCAAAGAGTTGGAAATGCCCGGAATTTTATTTTGGAGAAAATAAAATTTTCATCGAAAAAAAAAAAAAACGGTGATGGCGTGGCAGCTGACGTGGCAGTACACGTGGCATGCCACGTCAGCATGCGGGTCCCAGGTGGCGCTGACTAGGCGGCCGCGTGGCGCGCCACGCGTACGGTGCAGATCGCGCCGCGCCAGCGAAAGGAATGGCCCAGATGAGTTTGAAAGTGGGCCGGTCAACGGGCTGGTCCACCGGGCTAAAGGGTCGGGTTATCGGGTAGGTTCGGCCGGATACGGTCCGGGTCTGTCCGACCCGGACACGTGTCAAAATCTGGTGGGGCGTGCGTGGTTGTACACGCGCCAACCACCTGGCAGCCTTCCGGCGGCGCGTGGAGGCGCGTGAATCCACGTGGCGGCGCGTGGTTGGTGGCACTGGGTTCACGGCGGAGAGAGCTACCACGTGGTGTATTCAGATTGGCCGGTCGGTACACGGTTTGTACGCGGTTGTCCGAAATGACATAAATACCCTTCATTTTGCCCTTAAAAAGACCATTTTGCCCTCCAAACTTTGGCTATAAATAGCTGATCCCTCTTGCCTCATTTCTCATAATTTTGGCAGCATATTTTCGGTCCTTTTGGCTGAGAATGCTTTCCTCTTTTTTAGTTTAATTAATCCCTAATTAAGGGATTAATTAATATATAATTAGGTGGTTATATAATTAATATATAATCCACTTAATTATTAGGAAATAGGGATTTTCTAGTTCTAGAAAAATGAATTTTTCTAGAAAATATTCTCTCGAGTATTTAGGGAAATACTCGCGGAGCCCACACTCCGAGGGTCGAGTCGGGGATATTGCGGGGAAGCTCTGCCGGTCTCACGAGTGGGCAAGCAGCTGGAAAAATGCCGTTAGATAGCCATGTTTGCAGTACGGTAATATTTTACAGTTATTTTATTTTAAGCATGATAAATTATGTGCTCTTAAGTGTTAATTGCATGTTAGATATTTATCTGCTTAAGTGATTTAAAATTTATTATCAATTGCATGTATATACTTGAGTAGATCTGGCTAAGTCTTCCGCTTTGTATTAAAATGTTTTAGAAATATTTTAATACTTGTATTATAATTAAAAATTTTAAAATGTGGTCCCGGACTGCTACTGTTCTTGGCCCGCATCCCATCAGAAGTCTCTAGAGATAGTCCACCAACTTGACTACAATCTAACTAGTAAGGATGCTAGTTCTCTAGTTAGTGTTTAGGCTTAACCTAGGGTTTTATTTTATCTTGGAGAAAGAAAGGTGTTCAACACATGAACCAAAAGAAATCAATCAGCTCCATAAGGAGCTCGAGCTCCCTTATTTATAGAGAGGGGGTGCCGAAATCCCTAGTCCTTTATGGGCTAGGATTTTGGTCCCTCTCTCCTATTACTTGATCATCAAGTATCTTCCAACTTTGACTTTGAATTCTAATTCAAATCAACTTTTAAGAGAGCTAAAATTATCCAAACTATTTTTGGATTATTTTATACTTTATTTATTATAAAAATAAATAACTTATTTTTATCTAATTAATTAATTCATAATTAATTAACTAGATTATTTTCTCCAAAATAAGACTTTCTTTTTAATTCAAAATTAAACCAAAGTCTATTAAATAATTAACAACTTAATTATTTAATATCCAATTAAATAGTCACGTGTGGCACACGTGTCATAGTGACACGTGTCCAGTCACGTGACCCACACGTGTGGTTTCACACGTGTGGAACCCTCTAGGCTCAATTAACTCGTTTAATCATTTTAAAGCCTCAACTCATGTAGCCAAGTTGTTGTGTGTGACCCTCTAGGTTCTCAATTCAATTAGCAGTGACCCTAATTAATTAATTCACTAATTAATTAATCAGTGCACAGATTAAACGACCATAGTCTAGCAACAGGTGTTTAACCCCTAGCTGAATTGGAATGTTCGGATTCGACAGAACCTTTAAGTCATTGATTCATGTGAGATACAATCCTCCTACTTACTATCTCTCAACCAAGATCTAGGGCAAGGGAATAATCAGAACCCTAATAATCTGGTCTTAAAGCTAAGTGCATTTCATATCCATTTGATCTCAATCCAAGAAACCCTTTTCTTGATGTCTTGATCTACTGCCTTGGCCAAGGACTCCATATGGCATATGAATGACTTACACAATAAGAGATCACCTTGCAAATGCAAGTGTAGGTCCTTTCTTGATTCTCATTCACTTTCATGAATCACTTGTGCAGCCCCAACATAAGCCTTAAATCAGTTGTCTAAGGCGACACCCTTTAAAGCTTATACCTAAGACTACAGAGTTAACTCATAGAGTGACAAGGAACCTCAAGTCTAAGGATCAATTAATCACTTCAATGACTCGTGAGATATTTCCTAATCTGGAAGTTTCTATTTCCTGAAATAGAAACTTTCTTTCCCATTTAGGAATGTTCTCACACGGGGCACCTCAGTGAACTTACTTGTTAAAGTAAGCACCCTCATGTATCACGCACGTATCAACTATACACTTTGCACCTACATGAAACAAGGTGGTCCTTCTTAAGGGCGTGATCCCATAAGCAAGCCTTAGAGGAGTCAGGTCGACACTCCCACTGTCTGTAGGACTCATCGGCTTGGAGTATTTTACTAATCATGACTTATGTGATATAGGGCTCGTTTCATGAACCATTTCACCTAAATGGTAGAGTCCTAAAGTCATCAGGATTAGGGGAGTTCTCATACATGCACAGATAAAGTGATCGCATACCAAACAAAAGCATATAAAGAAGTGTTGCCTTAATTCGTTATTTTATTCAAAGATTGTCTGTGATTACAATAAGGAAAAGCACAAAGCGGATATACAATCGGCTTTCTAGGGCACTATTCCCAACAAAGACATGCATTCTTCCCCTGTTATATTATGATATTAGTGTTGGACCAAAAAAAAGTATTTGTAGATGTGGTTAATAATGGCGTTCTACTCCTACTTATTTGCCGTTGATTTGATGATGTTTAGTTCTAAGTAAAATTAATTTGTTGAAAATGCATTGTCGCATAGGCTGAATGTGTGTGAAGTCTCTGTGAATTCATGGTTTTGGGTTGATGTCAAATATCCCGCATTAGTTACATGCTTTTTCATCCTTATTCTTTGCAGTAGAAATTGTTTAGTTTTCATTTTCAATTTGTACGTATGCAGCATTGCTGGTTTGAACTGTAATGGATCCATACACAAGGGTTAGGTTTTTGCCATGGGTAAAGTTTGTTCTTGAACGTACAACTCTTACTATTACGATGATCCTTGCAGGTTGTGTGTTGAATTTCCGTACGTTCCTTCAGTAAATCCATGGAGCCCCTTTTGAACTGACACTTGCTCCCTCAAGCCTTTTGGAAGCTGCAGCTGAAAATTTTAAGAAAAATGGTTGAACATATGTATTTTATATTTTTATGGCACAGATTTGTTAAGAGAATCTATTGTTTGTGTAATTGAACTTAAGTTTGTAATGAATAACTATTTTTAATTTATTTTTTATGTATCTTTGTTGTATTTTATTTTTATAGTGGATAAGCTATTATATCTTATTAGTAAAGTTTTGTTACATATGAAGAGTTAGCAAATATGATGAAGGATAGAAAATATATGAGGGTAAAATTGGAAATTGAATGTTAATCGAACTTAATTTTTCATACCAAACATTAAATCACGAAAGTAGAATTAAGGATATTAATGACAATCTCTAATACCAAACGCTATATTAATTTCTTCAATACAACTTAATATCACTTAAAAAGCCCGAATAAAATTAAGTTAAATTAAGTCAAAGTAGGTACCAAACGCCCCCTAAGTTTATTCGTGATAGCTTAAGAAAGCGTTTGGTAGGCTGCATTAAGGTACATTGGTATGAGGTGTGTGGGTTAATTTTTTATTTGGTAGCAAATATTAGCATTTGTGGGCTGCATAATTCTAATACTTGGCCCGTTGAAAGCCCGCACTATTCACTCATTAAGTCTCAATTCTCATAACTCAAAATGGTAGATATTAACTTCTGTTGGTATTTAGCTTTTCACTGTGCAACATTAATTGCCAGAGTTTGCCCCTTCATTTTGGGAGTTTACCCCCTTTCTGATATTTGTAATTCCAATTCATACCTAGGTAATTGAGTCCTACCAAACAAGAAATTAAGAAATACTTCCCCCACTATGCATCGCATTAAATATCTACCAAACAAAATATTATACATAGCATAATGACTTCTAATTGACCTTAATAAGCCCGAAAATTACTAAGCAGCATTAGGTGTTAAGGGCTACCAAACACGTTCTAAATTGATTGCTGATTATGTTCCTTTTATTTATGCAAATTCATTATATGCTGTGGCAAATTCGGAGTTAACGGGTGATTTCTGATGATATTAAGGGGAGCTATTCCGAATAATTAGGAGGATTACTAGCAATCAGATCTCCTCTTCCATGTTAATATTGTTATTAGAGAAATTACATGCACTTCATAACTTATACGCGACTCCTTCTAATATGTATGTATGGAATATATTCGTGATTCAGATTTTCATGCCATACAAAAGGAAGGAAAAAATAAAAATTTTTTTCTTTTCGATTTTATGTATAATTATGAGTTTGAGCCCAATCAAATCAGCTATAAAATCCTTGATCCATAGTTAGGGCTGTCAACGGATCGGATTCGGACCTGATTAGGAGATTCTGGATACGAATCCGATAACAGAATCCGACTACCGGATCCGAATCGGATTCATTGTTTTTTAATCCATACATAATGGGATCGGACCAGATCCGATAAAGGACCCGACCTGATTAGCAATGAAATCTATTTTTTCAAATAATGAATTTGATATAAAAAATAAATATATTTACATAATATTAAATAAATAATTATTATTTTAATGGATTATTTGATAGTTTTGTTTATATTTATTCAAAATAGGTTAATTTAAACTTATTAATAGAAGATAATATATACTTTTAGAGTAAAAAATTTAAATTTTATTATTGCTTAAAGTGATAAATATGAGAAAATTTTAATCATTTCACTAAATATTATGTACTAGTAAATAATTTATTTAATTAAATATTGTATATATTATCGAAATCAGATTCTTAACGGATCGGATTCCTTAAATCCATATTCGCTCCATTTATTTCGGATAACGAATACTTATAATTGGATATGATCCATCGGATATTTTTATCGAACAAATATGATAGTATTCGGATCAAATTCGGGTCGGATTCGGATTAAAATCCAACCCATTGACAACCCTATCCATAGTAGCTGCAGAAAACTACCCTATAATCATACAAGTAGCTTTAGAGGGCCTAGAAAAAATCCACAATATCCAAACTGGCCATCTCTATGGTGGGCTTAAACTATTCAGCACAGCAGAAGCCAGAATGCTCTCACCTTTTTTATTCACATGTTCAACTTTTAAAAAGCCCTTTCTATGGTTTGCTTCCTTTAAGAAACTCGGCTTGATGTCATGTACGTCGTGTAGTGTATTTTAACGACTTGATGCTATATTAGTTTAATGGGCGAATTACATTTAGGTCCCCTGAGGTTTGCCCTAATTACAAATCAATCCCTCTTATTTCAAAAATTACGTATTAGTCCTTAAAAACACTGTTTCAATTGAGGTCCCTAGACGCCGTTAGGGTTCCATTAATTTTGACATTTGAATTTTCGAAAAATATTACAAAAAAGTCCCGAACTATGAATTTTCTTACAAAACGACCCCTTAACTAAAGCACATCGATAATTTGAAAAATATTACAAAAAAGTCCCTGAACTATGAATTTTCTTACAAAACGACCCCTTAACTAAAGCACATCGACAATTTAGTTCTGTCAAAATTAACGGAACCCTAACGGCGTCTAAGGATCTCAATTGAAACAGTGTTTTTAGAGACCAATATGTAATTTTCAAAACAAAAGGGACTGATTTGTAATTAGGGCAAACCTCAGGGGACCTAAATGTAATTCGCCCTAGTTTAATTGGAGGTTTTAAATTTAAGTTTTTGGATACGCAGTTATCATTAATTGGAAGAATTTTATAATTAAGTGATTCGATCAATTACTCGATCCACGAAAATGAATCATTTATTATATATATATATTGATGTAATGGCTAAATCTTGAGTAGCTGTTTTTTTTTTTTTTACAGCCATGCAGCGTTGACGACCCCCCATGTGATGGTTATTTATCATTCACGTGCTAAATTTAGTGGTTTCACTATTTTTCCACTTGAAACATGTGCGGGAAAGAAATTAGCGGCCTAGATTGAGGGAGTCTCTATATATTTTATTTCTATCTTATTATTATTGTTCTTTTTTATGATATGAAAAGACACGAGTATTTGCATCATGCATATATCTAAATTCGTGGATGAACATCAAATGGTATAGGAGGTTTATCCTCATGGACATGGCAATAAATGCAATCAAGTCCTATTACTTGTAACTTGCATCCATGATTCAACCGAATGCCTTAAAAAGGATAGATGAGACTAAACGATACAATCAGATTAAGGCTTCGTACTCAACCTCACGTATGAAATTACATTATAAGAACACATAATATTGCTGAGTGACCCCAACTTAGAACTTTCCACGTCCTGATCAGGCAAAATCATACCAGTTGGGGTCCTTCTTAGTTATCTCGTAAACCCTAATTTGTCCGGATTATGAGGGCTCACTTGTTCGGTGAACATGAATTAAATATGAAGATAGGAAACGAGATAGGCACGAATAAAGAAAACGGTTATAAATAATAAGAAGAAGAATCACGAAATAATGAGCACAAAAAGAAAAGAGAATAACAAAGAACAAAAGAGAGAGGAAAAAGAATGTTTAGAGAGGAATTCATCAATACCAAATATTAATTAAATTTTTACTATATTTTCACCGCCAAATCCTAGAACATCTCCTCTAAAATTGATATAGAAAAAACAAAAAAACACATATATTTTCAGTATTAATTTATATTTCAAAATAAAAACCGACCCATTTCCCATCAAGAATTGAATAATGGCCCTATATGCTATATTACTGAATTTTTACCATTAGAATTTCAAGAAAAGAAAATAGAAATTGTAATGAATTAAAGGGTTCCACGTGAAGATTTCCCGATAGGAGAGATGGAGTTTGGCAGCAGTCCAACTTGATATTGCCACGGCCGTGCACAAAAATAGTTGATATGTGGAAAGCAATTAGTATATTTTGCCAAAAATAGCTATACCACCTTTACACGTGCCTACTTACCCTCTCTTCGGTTCGGTATTTGTTTCCCGCATGAATCTTCCAATCCACACTTCATCACCCATCAATACAAATTGTTGAATTCTATAATCATTTCCCATCCATCCATGAACGGTCATGGATTACGTAGGGATGGCAATGGGCCGGGTCTGGATCGAACTCGACAAATCCAAACCCTATCCGTGAATTAAGCGATTCAGACTATATATAAGTTTAATTAGAAATATTTGTATTCGAGTTATCTCGTATTGTTAGTTAGTTTTTTAAATGAGTTAGGTTAGTTAAATCGCAAGATGATATTCTAATTTGAACAGAACGCTTCAAGTTAATCTTTAATTGCTTGGGTCTTGCGTGTAGAGAGTGTTATTCATCTCACGTCGAATAAATACTAAATTGCTTACTATTTAATAATGATCGGACAGTTCTCGTCTATCATTAGAGGAGAGAACTTTACACATGAATTGTCCGATCCGTAAATCCTCTCCCCCTCTCATATGTAGCATCTACTATATATATGTATGCACACACACACAAACCACATTGAAAGCAAAAACTTGTTGATAAGAACAACCCAATAAACGTGCATAGCAGCCTTTCAATCGCCTTTCGATTAATGAAAACCCTAAATTGGAAGTGAACGATATATAAAGGACAAGAGATATAAAAGGGGACCTTTTTTTATTAAGACAATACTACCTACTAATCCCTCCGTCGATTATTGTACTCAAAGTGAGATCTCGATCTCTTACTAAAAAAAATCCTAATCAAGTAATGCAAAACAATCAAAGAAATTACGTATTAAGCAACTACTAATCATGATTATATCACAAGAAATTAACCAGTCACATCATCATCATTCGAGCACGTACGTACAACTCAACACTTTAGACATATAATTATTCAATCATGATTATATCACAAGAAATCAACCAATCATCATCATCATTCGAGCACGTACGTACGACTTAACACTTTAGACATATAATTATTCATCCTTTAATATGTACAAAAATCCCCCATCTAGCATAATCAAGAAAAGACAATAGTTTAGTATAGTAAAATATCTAATTCATATATATTTATTATATATATAAACCACCATTATATTACACATGTCAACACGTAATTCGACGAAATGAGTATTAATTACTAGAAAGTTAACTAATTAATTAACATATTATATATTCATGTTCATATATATATATACTTATATAAGGTTCTTACTATGGTTTTCCGTCTTTTTTCCGACTTTTTTCCCTTTTTTTCTAGTGATTTTTGGTCCAATACTTCAGTCTCCATTAAGTAACTGCATGGACCAAAAATCCTCCATACTCCAAAGGTTCTCATTGGATTCATTGGGAAAAACCCCGCCTTGAAAAGCTTCCATATTTCCGGTAAATGAAGAAGGGGAATACGATTCAACTGCATAATCCGCAGGGCCGCAACCGGAGGAAATCTGGCTTGTGCTGGCTTGATCGCGGCAGTTGTCTACGGCTTGCCCGGCGCAGTTCTCCGCCTGCTTTATATGCTTCTGAATACGTGTCCTCCAGTAGTTTTTGATCTCGTTGTCCGTCCTTCCGGGCAGATGTTTCGCGATTTTCGACCACCTGAATAATTAAGCATATGTAAGGGGTCTAGGTTTGGGATGTTTACGAATTGAATCGAGCTGTTTTTTTTTTTTTTTTTTTTACTCAAGGTTCCGCTGGAACTTATTAAATCCAATTCGAACTTATTTAGCTAAACTTTAGATGTCAATATTCATTATATGTATATATAATGTTGTTACGAAATATATTTTGTAATATTAAATTTCTTCCATATATAAGTCGAGTTATTAATATTTGTGAAGGAACCAGGCATGTTCCATGGTTGAAATTCAAGGTTTTCAGGATTCCTGCATGCCAATTTATTTAAATGAAACCAGAATTCATATTCCAAGACCTCTAAGCATGTAGTGAGGAGGAAGGATAGTATCTCGACTCTATGCATGGCTTCTCATCGGGTTGGTAAGTATTACTTTGAAGGATTTAAAAAAAAATTGAAAAAATAAAAATTTTCGATCGACTTATTCTTTTTATTCTTATTTGACATTCAAATAGAAGATCTTCTGAAAAAATATTTTTATTTAGAAAAAAAAAATAGATGAAGAAGCTTGATTAAATTCTTTTGCTTCATATAAATGAAAATTATATTATTTTGATTTAAAAAAAAAAAGATAGACCACGGAGAAGCTTAATTAAATTCTTTTGAATAACATAAATGAAAATCATATTAATTATTCCACTTCAATCGGTATCATGAAGTGCTACATGATTTAATGTTCTTGTTTCTTTCCACCTTAAAACTCTGGCAAAAGACAAAGATTATATCTATGCATCAAATCCCATCCTTATCATAATTATGATTAGTGTACTTTAAAGATGATCAATCTCAATCATCCACTCGGAAAGCAGGATGATTAACTTAATCTAAAGGGTTTAACATTAAGATTACCAAAACTTACCATTTTCTGCTAAAAGATTAAGCAAAGTTAAAAGGGGTCCCTTTTGTCCTTAAAAGGCAAAACAATAAGGTAGATGTCCATTTCGACATAACTAAGGGCAGCAACTTGGGAGGTCCTCTTTCAACTGAGAGGAGAAGTGAACATGTGACCTATTGAAAAGGGTTCTTCTCAAAATGGAAAAATTCTATCTCCCCAATCCTTACGGTCCTCGTTTGCAACGCGTTTATCTCGTATTTCTTTTCTTTTTTTTATTTATTTATCGTAATTTTTGTATGATTGGAAAATTTGGATAAGCTATTGACGTTAAAGGAATGGGTTTGAGTTAAAATTTTTGAATTTTTTTTGGAGGGGAGAGTGGGGTGTGTGGTAGAATGATCTTTTTGTGTTTGGATTTCGATACGAATAAGAAGAAAGAAGAGAAAGAAGAAATCGGGAGGATGTTTAGTAGCCATGGACGACAAAATGATGGGTTTTTCTTGGTGAATTCGTTGCAGGCAACCACTTCAATTCCCCACGTTTAGAATTTGGAGGTTCGTACAAGTGAGAAAACCCTCTTTCTCTCTCTCAATATAACCCTATATGAAACGTTGTGCACGAGCCTAAATTGTCAGATTGAAAGGAAAGGAAAAAGTGGATCATCTCATTTGCCACAAACATCAATGATGGTCATGGTATGGTGGGATCAGGTTCTTGGAAGGGAATATGAAGTACAAACCCTCGTTTTTTTCAATTGTTTATTTAGAAATAGAGTGCAACAAATATGAATAAAACGTACCTATTTCCCCACTTAGCATGCAACTCCATGATCAAGAGTTGTTCCTCAGGCGTGATATTCCCCCTCCGAACGTCCGGTCGAAGATAATTCAACCACCGGAGACGACAACTTTTTCCTGTACGCTTTAGCCCTACCCAAAATATATATAAAGAAACACGAAACAAAACTTGTTTATTAGGGTTTTCTGTAAATATAGCCGTACAACAAGAAGAATAAAAGGGTTTCTAGCATTGGGGTTCATTTGATCTACATGTATAACTAAGAGGAAGAAGAACTAGTAGAAGAAGACGATAACGTATGTATAGCTTTCTAACATAATTTATTCGACGAGTTTGAATTCATTTTTTTTTTTTTTCTGGATAAAATCTGTTTTTCCACCGAAAAACTAACGGGATTTTTGAATTTCTGTCGATTCTTGTACTGATCATGCACTATATCATATATGCAAATATTATTACCGGCAGATCGAGCTAGAGAGTTCCAAACGCCTTCTCCATGATTAGCAATGTAGTTCATGAGAATAAGATCTTCCTCCATAGTCCAAGGACCTTTCCTCACTTCTACATCTTGAGATTTGCATGGTTTCTTGTCCATATTGTTAGAAAGACAGTGTACTTTTAGAGAGAGAAGGGGAGAGAAATAGGGGATATGTTTTGGAGAAAATAATGGAAGTGGTTACCAGTATTTATAGAGCTTCTGTTGTGAGGGGTTTTTGGCCAGTTAAGTGACCTATTAGTCGACAACAAAAGGATGATCAGCTTTTAACCTAACTTTGTTTTAACATTTATAATTAGGATCTTAATCTAATAATGACTTCCGCATAATGTACGGACACATACACAGCAACACGGTTTGACAACCATGCATGAGGCAAAATTTAATACTATGGTTAGCCCTACCTAATTATGTTTTGCTTGGATTGAAGATTGATTTAAAATGAAGATCTAACTCAAAGATAGATTTTCCTGAGAAATTTATTGAGTTGTTTGTTTCGATAAATTTTACAAACATGTAATCACTAAATGAGTAAATGGTGTAAAACGTATAATTTTGCACTCCCTGGCCAACAATTCTATCCTTTGAAATGACTGACATTTAGTGAAGAGGCTAGTCGATCATCACTATTAAAAATTTTAGTATGAATTTGGTTAAGCTAACCATATCATATGGGAAGTGTATTACATTTAATTTGTTATTTGATTGATCATTATTCTAAAAAAAAAAATTACATGAGACAAGTATAAAATACTAATCTCTTATTACACACTAATTTAATTTATCTATACTAGATTAGTGCCAACAGGGGGTTGACCTAGTCAGGGGATTGACCTAGTGGTTGAGGGTTCTGTCTCGAAGGCAATGACCGGGGTTCGAATCCCTCTGACCACTTGGGGTGTGTGTTTAAAAAAAATTAAAAAATACTAGATTAGTGTTAGAATTACTCAATTTTGATATTGAAAATCTTTATATATATATCACGACATACATTTATTAATTTGGACTATATATACGGGGAATAATAATATCTTTGATATCTTCAATTTCAAACACTTAGAAAAGAAAATATAATTAAGCAAATAATTCTAAATCAATTAGTGACGGAAGAAATTGTCATCCACTTATGTCAAATCGAAGACCAATCGAATGAATTGACTAAGTTAAATTTATCATCATGACATAGGGCGACATATCATAAATTTAATCTCAATGTCCACAAAAAAATTCCAAAGTGAAAAAGGAAAAATAGTGATGGAAAATTCCCAGCCTGGTGATATAATTACCTTTAATTTTATCCAATCAATTAATCGGTGTATATATATGTAACATTAATATAAACTTATAAGGCATACTAAGATATTGTAATTCAGCTTTCGCGGGTTGGGTGCTTCAAGATAAAGAGGGCAGGTCGATCATCGGCTTTGCTATGAAACTGGGAAGGGTTTCTATTACCGTGGCTGAGTTATTTAGCTCGAGGAAGGGATTAAAGATAGCATGGGAACAACTTTTTCAAGAATCGAAGTCGAGTGAGATTCAAAAATTGTGATAAAACGATCATGGAAGAGGATACTTCAAACCACCCTCTTGGCATGGTGGTGGAGGAATGCCATAAGCTACTTCGAAATCCTTGAAATTGCAGACTCATACATATTAAGCATTCAAGCAACGACATGGTGGACTATTTATCTAAGTTAGGCCACTCTTCGATGGAAGAGCGACGTATTTGGGATGATTATCCGAAAGACCTCTTTAATGGAGTTTAGCTTGATTTTTTTTACTACTTCTAGTTTGTTTCTGTTGCTATACATATATCAAAAAATAAATATTTTTTTTAATGGAAATACTATTACGTAATTACGACTTGTATATAATTTCACAATTTATCAAACAAATATTATCTTAAAGAGTCAACGTTTACTAAAATATATGTGGAGTCACTATAGATCTTGGACAACACTTTGCATTGTGTGCACGCAAAGTGAATTAAAAAAGAGAAAAGAATAATCATCTTTCGGAATAAAGCATTATGATGTTCCTCAACCTATCAATTTACATGTTGATAAAAATGAGTGTGACAAAAATATTTTATTTCAATTTCAGTTAATTTCAAAATTAATTTACAACCAAAAAATAAAATAAAATGGAAGTTTACAGTTTTTAACACTTAGAAAACCATATTCAGAAATTATAAGCGGTGGTGATAAGTAGTCGATCTAATCAATTTAAAGATCATATTTGGTGACTAATTGTCATATATATATATATATATATATATATATATATATATATATATATCGGGGAATTCCCGAAAAATCCCCAAGTGGGGACTCAAATTTCTGTTTGCTCTCCATTTTCAAAATTATTCCTCTTCACTCCCCAGATGAGAATCATAATTCCCTTTCACTCCCCATTTTTTATAAACATGGTACAAAAACTCAAGAATCACGTACTTAAATCCCTAAGTGTTGTATATTTTTCGCAATATGATGTATATACATGATATTGCGAAAAATATACAATATTTGGGGATTTAAGTACGTGATTCCAGAATTTTTAGACCACGTTTACAAAAAATGGGGAGTAAAAGGGAATTATGATTCTCATCTGGGGAGTGAAGACGAATAAGTTTGAAAATTAAATGGGGAGCAAACAGAAAAATTTCCAACTCATGTGGAGTTTTCAAAGAAGACCCCTATATATATTATATGACCAAAGAAAATTTAAAATTATTGCATATTAAAAATAAGATTCGACAATGTATAGATACAGACACGATGACATAAACACAATACGATATTGTTGACCTTGGTTTTTAGGAAAGATTTGGAGATTTGCTAATCCCTTGTATTACGGGATCTTTAGCCTCCCTTGATTAGGGATCTTATTCTATTTATTTTGATTCCTCTGTAATAGCTTTGCATCATTCCAGAATAATGAAATACACAAACCTTTTCTCTCATTACTTTACTCTTCAACATGGTATCAAAGCCATAAGACCCTGAGGATCATTAACCGGTATCATTATCTGCCAAAGGACACAACGAGACAATAGGCAACGACGCTGGCGAATCATGACCAGCACTGTCAGAGGCTGCCACCGCCTTGTCTCAACAAATAGCCATACTCTTGCAACAACACAAACCACAACCACAATCAAACTCAGACAGTCAAGTAACGATTGATCTGAAATTAAATAAGGACAACTATGTTTTATGGGCAAGAATGCTTGAGAGTGCCATCGGAGCACGTGAAGGCTCAGCCACTTAACTGGACAGCCACCACCACCGCTGGAAAATGAGGAAGCGTATCCAACCTGGAAACAACACGACCTCCAGGTATTCAGTTAGATCACACAAGCCATTGAACCGTCCTTGGTAACCCAGTTCATCCATTATCCCACTGCTAGAGAACTATGGAAAGGGTTGTCAATCACATACCAATCCGGGGAAGACAGTCTCCATATTTTTGACCTTTTGACCAGAGCTGATCGAATTAAACAAGGACAGACCACCCTTGAAGATTATTTCAGCACAAGTAAAAGTTTATAGGCTGAAATTGATCGGAGACGACCCAATCCAATGGAATTCCTAAAAGACATTACCAAATACAATCAGATTTAGCAAGAACATCGGCTTTTCAAATTTATCTCGGGACTAAATCCGGAGTACGACGCCATTACTAGGGAAATCTTAAGAGAAACAGAGTTACCCTCAGTTGATGTCGCGTACGTGACTGTTCACCGGGAAGCCGCCCGGAAGGCTATTTTAGGGCCGCTGGCTATCTCCAACGAAGTGAATCCATCATCGGGCCTTGGAATGGGTCTGGTGGTACAGGGATAAGGAACAAGAACTCGACCGCTGAGCCAGAGGCCCATGCGCCGGTCAGATCCGCCACGAAATTCATAGGCGCCACCATCACGGAGTAAATCCGATCTGGTATGTGACCAGTTCGGATTAACGGGACACGAGAAGAAGGGATGCTTTGAGCTCATAGGGTATCCGGATTGGTGGGTGCCACGGGAGAAAACGGCTGATACTGGTCGCGTGTGGACGTGCGGCACAGCGGCGATCGCCAACGGGACTGGTGCCGAAGAAGACAAGCGGGAAATTATTGTGGTGGCACGAGTTTTGCACAGAGCCGAAACCCTAGCGGCGGATCTTTTCAAGCCACAAATGGAGGAGCAAACTCATCCATGACAGGTATAGGGCAAAAGGGGGTGAATTTCCCTTTTTGTCCTTTATCAAATAAGCATAAGTCTTGTGATATTAATGTTATGTATAAAAGTGATATTTGTGACATTAATTCAGTGTCTAAATCTGATACTAAGAACTCGGACTGGATATTTGATTGTGGAGCTACTGATACAGTTACTTATGACCCGGGAGATATTATTTCTATTCAAAATCCGAGAAAACAGACAATTCAAACTGCTAGTGGAGAAATTATCCCGGTTAAGGCGGGGGAAGTGGTTGAACTTACCCCTATGTTACGATTGGCAAACTGCTTATTAGTTCCGTCATTTTCAAATAAACTGTTTTCCATCAGTCATGTTACTAAAGAACTGAATTGCACGATTGTGATGTACCCATGGTTTTGTTTCTTGCAGGATATCCGTTCGAGGAGGATAATTGGGCGTGGCACTGAACGGGGCGGTTTATATTTTGTTGATGAAGTGACCATAGGGGGGCGGATTAACTTGGCCCAGGGGTTGGATGACAGACAGAGCTGGTTGTGGCATCGGCGTTTGGGGCACCCTTTTGATGGTTATCTTAAAAGGCTTTTTCCCAATTTCTCTAGCACAAATTTATCCTGTGAAACATGTGTGTTATCAAAAAGTTATAGACAATTTTTTCCTTTGAATAATACTCGGGGTTGAAATTTCGTTTTCGTTAATTCATTCTGATGTTTGGGGCCCGGCTTTGGTCATTGGTGGGGGAGGATTTCACTATTTTGTGACTTTTATTGATGATTGAACACGAATAAGTTGGGCTTATTTTCTGAAGCACAAATCTGATGTCTTTGATAAATCCATTCACTTTTACCAGATGATTCGAACTCAGTTTAATGCACAGGTCCAAATACTCAGATCTGATAATGGGGGGGAATTTGTTAACCACAAAATGTAATCTTTCTTCTCCGAAAATTGGCTCATTCACCAAACCACATGACCATATACACCTCAGCAAAACGGGGTTGCCGAACGAAAAAACCGATTCCTCTTGGAAATCACGCGGGCCTTTATGATTGAGTCTTGTGTTCTCTCAACTTTTTGGCCCGAAGTCATAGCCACAACTGCTTACTTGGCTAATCGATTGCCCATAAAAATACTTGGCTTCCGCTCTCCCATACATACCCTGAGCGAATACACTAAAGTGCCTCCACCTCTCTCCCTTACACCCTGGGTATTTGGATGTTCCGTATTTATCCATATTCCGGCTTCACAAAGAACCAAACTCGATCCCTGTGCTGAAAAATATGTCTTTGTGGGATATGGGATTAACCAAAAGGGATACCGTTGCTTTTACCCTAAACCTCGTCGGATGTTTGTCACGATGGATTGTGACTTTGTTGAAACTGAATATTTCTATCTGGCTTCAAGCCAACCTAGCTGTCAGGGGGAGTCTGAACAGCATAAGGACCCACTAGATTGGCTTTGTGCAACACCTTTGTCATCTGAAAGCAATCCGACCCCTTCCTGTGCTGTAGAAGTTCAGCCCGTTCAAGAGATTGCCACTGTCCCAATGCCCTCTTCGACCGATATCCCTAAGGTTAATACGGATAATATGGCTTCTTACAGTTCCATTTCTGCTACTTTTAACACTGCAAGCGTGACCAAAACTGACAGGTACGTACTCCCTGCTCGGAGTACACGAGGGGTCCCTCCTAAACGGTACCTTCCAGAACATGAGCCTAGAACGCAGAAATACCCAGTGGCTAATTTGGTCAGGAGGGGCCTAACAGAATCAGCAAAAGCCTTTGCTGCGGCCATTTATACAGATATTGTTCCACGAAGTGTGGAAGAGGCGATGGAGGTGCCTAAGTGGAGACAAGCAATGGATGATGAAATGAACGCGCTGAAAAAGAATAATACTTGGGAAAAGTGCCAACAATCGGTTGACAAGAAACCAGTTGGATGTCGGTGGATGTATACGATGAAAAGGAAAGCTGATGGGTCTATTGAGCAACACAAGGCTCATCTGGTTGCCAAGGGATACACTCAAACCTATAGAGTGGATTATGCAGAAACGTTCTCTCCGGTAGCAAAGATCGACGCAATCAGGGTTCTGTTCTCAGTTGTCGTAAACCAGAACTGTCCTCTTCATCAGTTTGATGTCAAGAACGTCTTTCTTCATGGTGATTTGACCGAAGAAGTGTATATGGAGGTCCCACCGGGGTTCTCTCACGAGTTTGGGACACAGGAGGTATGCAGGCTTAGAAAGGCACTGTACGACCTAAAACAGTCTCCGAGGGCATGGTTTGGAAGGTTCACCGTTGCAATGAAGCGATATGGGCACATACAGAGTAACTCTGATTATACGCTGTTTTTGAAAAAGAGAGGCGAGAAAATCACGTGTTTGATCATATACGTTGATGACATGATCATCACCGGCGATGACAGTGAGGAAATAATGGATCTTCGGAAGAATCTGTTCGGAGAATTTGAGATGAAGGACTTGGGTCACCTAAAGTATTTACTAGGGATCGAGGTCATGCGATCAAATCAAGGAGTTTATCTGTCACAAAGAAAGTATATTCTCGATCTACTAGCTGAGGCGGGATTGTTGGATTGTAAACCTAGCGACACACCTATGGTAAGCAATCACGGGTTAAGAATCACAGAAGGGCTGAACCAGCAGACCGAGCGAGGTCTCAACACCTTGTTGGGAAACTTATATACCTCTCACATACCAGACCAGACGTTGCATACGTTGTTGGAGTCGTAAGTCAGTTCATGCACAACCCTCAAAAGGAACACATGGAGGCACCACTACGGATATTGAGGTACTTGAAGGGGTCTCCGGACACAGGGATTCTGTTTAGAAGGAATGGTCATTTACAGATCGAAGCATATACAGATGCAGATTGGGCAGGAAATCCGATTGACAGGAGGTCGACCTCGGGCTACTTTACGCTTGTTGGAGGAAACTTAGTCACTTGGAAAAGCAAGAAGCAAAAGATAGTAGCACTTTCGAGTGGTGAGGCAAAGTTTCGAGGGATGGCCAAAGGGTTGTCAGAAGTCCTATGGTTGAGAAAATTGATAATTGAGTTGGGTTTTCCACCAATAGGTGCATGTCTGTTGAAGTGTGATAACAAAGCAGCTGGACACATATCCGAGAATCTGGTGCAGCATGACGGAACGAAACATGTGGAGATTGATCGTCATTTTATCAAAGAAAAGTTGGAAGAAGGGATTGTATCACTCCCATTTGTGCGATCAGAGGACTAACTGGTGGATATTCTTACTAACGCTGTTACAGGGAAAGTATTCCATGAAGTTTTACACAAGTTAGGCGTGGGACATCCCCCGACCCAACTTGAGGGGGAGTGTTGACCTTGGTTTTTAGGGAAGATTTGGAGATTTGCTAATCCCTTGTATTACGGGATCTTTAGCCTCCCTTGATTAGGGATCTTATTCTATTTATTTTGATTCCTCTATAATAGTTTTGCATCGTTCCAGAATAATGAAATACACAAACCTTTTCTCTCATTACTTTACTCTTCAACAGATATGAATGTGGCGTTGTAATTTTTTTTTTTAAAAAAAAAATCAAATTAAAAAGTGTCTAACACGATATTTGATACGAGTATACGACACAATATAATACAATAAAATGATATATTTCAAAATGTTGGTGAATTTAGGGCTCAAGATTAAGCAAATTAAAAGCTCGGTTTAGTTTGACTACAAAACATTGATAAAACAGACATAAATCCCAGATTAATTCACTTCACTAGACACTTGACCCCACTAAGTGAAACAACTTAATTATAATGGGAATTCTATATGACGTGGCACGTACCCCGCTGTCGAGTTGGGTCAATCACCTTGCTCCACGTGCCTGATCGAAGGTCACGTCCCGATCGCGATTCGATCGGAGCTTACCTCTCGACCATCACGCTCGAAGACCCATTTACCCCACTTAATTTACCGCGTAGATCGTCGACCCACAGTCGGACCCCCAGGCCATTACGGGCGGCCCAGACCCCTCGACCGGCTAGCGCACTGTTCCACTAGCAGGAAAGAGTGGTCGACCACGCATTTAATGCACGGTCTTAATGGGGCACTTGTCAGCTCCCCACGCCAACACGTCGATGCGGTAACTTCTCTCTCCT
Organism: Lantana camara; assembly: GCA_037501455.1. Taxonomy (NCBI): domain Eukaryota; kingdom Viridiplantae; phylum Streptophyta; class Magnoliopsida; order Lamiales; family Verbenaceae; genus Lantana; species Lantana camara. Next base: position 1,856,149 of record CM074858.1, on the reverse strand, counting down.
CACAGTATAAATAGTCCCTCCTCATTTATTGCACGGGAAGTTTTTGTCACCTAACTCTTTTCACCGCTCAATTACTTCGACCATCCTCTTCGAACCTGACTTGAGCGTCGGAGTGTCAACCCGGGTCTCACACCCACCTTCCCCGAGTTGGTCTCGAAACTCACGTTCTCGACCTGTGCAGATTTCGAGTAGTCAGACGGCCGTTTCCCCTCAATAAATAGAGTGGTCGCGTCGAATCTCTCAATCGGACATCAGACAGAGATTTGGCTCGATCACTATAAATAGAAAAGTGTTGGAAATTCATTTACTACATTGAATTTATCCTACTTTCGATGCGAAAATAAACTAAGTACACTGAACCATAATTAATAATTTTAGAAGTAGGAATGAAATGGCATTGAATTTAATAATTAAAAGAATATATACTATCCATTTCAATCAGCTAATGCATTGTATTTAGTATGAAACGTTTACAAAAGGATGTTGAGATTTTACGTGCTCAACTCCGTCGTATAAAGTTAAATTACAATTTTCGTAAATTTTGAAGGGCCAACATCATGTTCTGACCTTAAAAATGAAATAGTCACCTTTACTTCTAAATTTTTTTAACTAAAAATAAATAATTTTTCTTAATAACTAGTCAACTAATTTTTCTTTGTGGAGACGGAAGCATATGAAATTTAATTTCAATTACTCAAAGATGTCACGTTGTCCCCATTAAATTAATCCACATATATTGAGTTTTCTTAAGTTAAATTATTAAATATTTAAATATCCCATCATACATAAATCTATTTACGCATATAATCGACGAGAAGAGTTAAAATCATAAAACTTTTTTAGTCTAGACTTCGATATGACATTGAATGTCCACCGGAATTAGTTTGTTTATTTTATTTTATTGGCAGAAAGTTTGTTTTTTGATTTGCACAAATCAGACTCACAATTTTATTTCGATGCTATTTTAATGTAAGTATATATGTGGGCAAGTTATAAAGTTAGACATAAAGGAAAAAAAATCAACCAGTTTTCTATTAAAATTAGTTCTATCCGACTGTTGTTGCACAATTAAGATCATATTTCGTGACAATACTGTTTAAAATAAATATATCTGTTTTGATTTTTGAATCATGAGTACAGTAGTTGAACTGAAAGCTCAGCTCAGCCTCAAGCAATTTTCTTTTTTGTTTTTTTTTTTTTAAATTCCTTTTTTGGTAATACCTTTGGAAAATCGTCACTCGTACGGATAATTAGCCTTCCAATGGAAGGTTCTATTGATAAGTGGGGTGTTGGTAGCTCATAATTTCATAAATATAGGCTCAAGTAATTTAAGATAATGATTTTCTTTTTATTTTCTGTAATTATGAGATTTGATTAAGTATTCAAAATTCGCCTTTGGATTTCCTGAATTAAGTTCGTGTTTCATCTCCTCTTTCACTCAATCACATATGCTAAGTGGATGGTTCAGATTATAAAAGAGAATCTTTTGATTTTTTTTCATATTTCAATGATTTTTCTCTCATAATCGGAACGATTTATTAATACATGTGGCGTATGTATAAATTATAAATTTTGATATGAGAATAGAGATTACGAGAAAATCATGGAATAGGCTATTTATTTGAACAATGCATATAAAATAAAAGATTCTTGGTTCCAAAGTTATAGCATAAAACTATAAAAGTATCACGGAGAAAAACAACTTATTTAAGTTGTGAACATAACATAAATAATTACTCGTTCGTAAATTTCAATATGGCATTACAAGAAAAATACTAAAAAATGTACATAAAACAAATGATTCTCACTCCGAACGTTCTAATTATGAATTATTAAAAATCTCAAAAAACACAAATTTATTTGAGCAACACACATAACAACTAAGATATTCGAAACCCTTAAATTGAACTACATATCCATTATCATATCCATTTGAATACTTGTTTCATTCTAAATCACTAAGAAAAAAAAATGATTAAAAAAACCTCCCAATAAAAAATTCGAAATCCAATTTTTATAAAAAAAAAAATTCAAATATTAAAAAAAAAAAAAAAAAAAAAAGCTCGAAATTCTTAAACACAAAATAAGAATTCTATTACGATTCTAAATGCAAAAATAACCATGCGAAACTTCTCCATGTAAACTAAAAGTATGTGGCTGGTGGAGGGATGGGAGCTGGCTAAGAAGTAGACAAATGGCATCATTATTTGATGAAATAACATGCAAGAATTAGGTCTAAACCCTTCTCCTTATCCACACAAAAAGAAAATTCTTGGCAATGAAAGACAGGAAGGGACAAAATCACTTGAACGAGATTAAGATCTCTTGTCTGCACTTAAACCAATTAACATTTAATCAAACTATCAAAGTGTTGCTTGACATATTCCTAACCCTATGGTTCACTTTAGAAATTAACGGGTACTCGTCGAATCTCTTCTTTTTTTCTTTTTCTTTTCGTATTTAATTGGCTTTATATTGATCTAAACCTCTTGTTATATAGGCTCGGAGTCCCCTTAGGGTAGAGTCCGTAAAACTCTTTTGTTGTTCCATCAGGTTACCTCTAGAATCGGTAATTATTAGAGTACCCTTTTGTCCACTGCATCCTAAAGAACGAGCTCCCAAACGCAGCCCGTCACACGCGAGTTCTCCTTATCCTACCTCGATCAGATATTTATATAATCCGTCCTAAACCCGATCATACTTAATCTGAAGTTATACAACTGTGTTTGAGTTCGACGTTTGCTGCAAAAGGTTTGTGGAAGAGTTCCTATAATTGGAAAGAATGGGTGTTTTTGTAATTTAGGAAAGGTTAATCCCTGGTTTGGGAAGTGGGATTCCTTACGTTGGTTGGTGGGTTAGAGAACGGTACGGCGCTGGTTTATTTAATGATGAAGAAAGTGTATGAGTTGAATTCTTTTTATTTTTATTTTTATTTTTTGGTACATAGTGTAGCTCTAAGCTATATTTTTTATATTATTTCGTCTAATTAAAATTTAAAAAAAAATCTTTACGGGGTATTATATTCTTCAGAAACTACATGTCGGCCCTTAGAAAAATTTTAAAAATGTTTTTACAACATAAACTGTCAATTTTTTTTTAGTTCGGTTACTAAAGAAACTCAATAAAATATCTTGATGTTTGGGACAAATTACACGAAAAAAAAGTCCCAAAAAATCTCAAATCGAGAACCAATAGTATTTAATTTTATACGTTGAAATTGACCGTTCATATCTTGATGCTCGCGACATAATACCCGAAAAAGTTTTCAAAAAATCTCAAATTAGTAACCAACAACATTTAATTTTATATCAAGGAAAAAACTAATCCAACTTTCGTTCAAATCGATTTTTCATATCTTGATGCTTGTGACATAATACCCCGAAAAAATTTTCAAAAAATCTCGAATCAAGAACCAACAATATTTAATTTTATATTAAGGAAAAAACTAATCCAACTTTTGTTCAAATCGGTTGATTATATCTTGATGCGACACAATACCCGAAAAAAAAAATCCAAATAATCTCAAATTAAGAACCGACTATATTTAATTTTATATATTAAGGAAAAAATTAATCCAACTTTCGTTGAAATTGATGGATCATTAGAGGAAGCACCACTGGTGATCCATCAATTTGTTTGCCACATGTGATGTAGCTTAATTAACCTACTTTTTCCAAAAGCTTACAGCTTTCCCCATTGAGAAAGCGCTTTTATGAATAATCCATAAGCTCTAATCCCAAAAATGGAGATAATTTTGAAAAAAAAAGTGATTATGGACTTTTGGGATGCACAAAGTCGTGATAGTTGTAAAGCCAAAGTCGCCATTAACTTGTTTTGTTTTAGCTTAAACAAATTCTGACCACAAACCGTTTTTGTGGACCTGGAATATGGTTAAGTGGGCTTGGATCATGGGGGGATATAATTATAGCCACAAATATTATTATGGCAACCCAAGTAATAACGGTTATGGCTTATGAGCTGTTGGATCATGTGTGTGTTTTTGTAGGTTAACTATTTATCTATATTTTTTAATTTAATATTATTAAATGGTGTATTTTAAGTTCGGTGCTATGCTGGTTTAACTCGAGGTCTTATATTTGAGTCCTTAAAAATGTAGTTTTTATTAGTATAGATAACTTTACACCTAAGCGTGATCCGACCAAATTCGATTTATTTTTTTATCTCTTAGAGTTTTTCTCCACCCAACTGAGCGAGAGATTAATCTTCCGATGTACGATTTTTTTCACAAAAATAATAATGATTATGGCTCATGAGTTGTTGTTATGTATTTGTATAGGTTAACTATTTATCAATATTTTTTAATTTAATATCATTAAGTAATATAGTTTAACTGTTCGATACTATGTTGGTTTAACTAAAAATTTTGTATTGGAATCCCTACAAATACAACTTCAATTATATGGAGACCTTTATGCCTAAGTGATTCGAACAAGCTCGAATTTACATAAACGAGATATCGATGTAGAACAAAATAATAATAATAATAATAGTTTAAGAAAGTATGGTTTTTATTGATATTATGTGATTCTTTTAATTGTTATATTACCGGGACACTTTTGAATTGAGTGTTTGAAAAATATATAGAGTAATTTTAATCTAAATTTGATTATGTGAGATTGGGATCTCGAGGAATGAAAATGTTTTACGTATACGTAAAAATAAGGATCCAAATGTGAATTAATAATTTCCCAGTTTATTAATATATTTTAAGAAGTAATCAATTAATTAGAAATGAATATAATATATTTATTTCATAGTTATGGATGAATTCAACAGACCATGATATATATTAAAAACATCCTTTCTTTTTTTTTTTCTAATTCATAATTTAGAACTAAAGAGTTCTCAATCTCAACATTCTTTTATTTCACATATCTCATCCAAACAAAATGAAAAAATGAAAGCCACCTTGAAGCTGCGGTTCTTCCACAAGCGCCGGCGCCGGAGGATCACCGGACAACAAGCAATTCTCTAACGGCGGCTCAGTGTCAGTGAGCACTTGCCCGTAAGCATTAGAACAATTTGGTTCTTTCGTGTTTCCCGCCACGTTCGTTGTCGAGGGAACTAGATTCACATCCGCAATTATTAAGTTTGTACAGGCCTTATATTGACTGCACACAATAGAAATAGATGCATACGTATATGTCCCTCTTATACCCGTAAACGATACGTTTGATATGGCCACCGCATTCGTGTCCGGAATGGCACAGTCTTTGGGACCATCACAGTAGTTTTGGTCTATGGTAATCGGAGTTTTCACTTCGGACATCGTAATGTTCGAGAATGTAACGTTGTTTACTACGCCGAGTCCACCCTGTAATTAGTTATATGGAATTAATGATGAGATATATGGAATTTTGATAATGGTTAGTGGAATTTATATCAATCATCTTTAAATTTTGAGATTCGAATCTCATTAAAGGTAGACGAGAAATCAACGGTACCCTCTTTCAATGTAGAAAAGAAAAATGTTTGAGTATTTATTTATCTATTTATAACAAATAATGTTATGACTAGGGGTGCAAACGAGCCGAGTCGAGTGTTGGCTAAAAAACCAAGCTCGAGCTCGAGCTCGAAAATTGATATGCAGGATCGGGATCGGGATCGAGATCGTCAAGCCGGAATTTCTTCGGTTTGAACTCGGCTCGTGGCAAACTCGGGATCGGCTTGACTCGGCTTGATTTAACTCGCCAAATCCAACTCGAGATCGGGTTTGAGATCGAGATCGAGATCGACCCTTAAATTTTTAACATTTTAAGATATATATAATATAACATGTGATATATAAATGTATATTTACATAATATAATATTGGACCATATATAAATTATGAAATTATATATATACGATATGTATTTAGTATATTATTTAAAATTGAAGTCATATAAATATAATAAAATATATGATTGTATAAATTTTTTAATACATATATTATAAATTAAATATATATAAATATAATAAAATATATGATTGTATATAATTTTTAATACATATATTATAAATTAAATATATAATGTATATACGTTATAATATAACATAATATATATATATATATATATATATATATATATATATAAAATAGAAAACATAATATACATATATATAATTTTTAAAAAATAAATATATGCACAGACTCGCAAACTGGCTCGTGAGCCACGAGCCTAGACACACGGAACTCGAGATTGACTCGATGCATGACTCGGGCTCGTTGGAGCTCGGATCGAGATCGTCCCGATTCAATCTCAAGCCGAGCTAGTTTGAGCTCGACTCGTGAAACTCGCGAGCTGGCTCGGCTTGTTTGCACCCCTAGTTATGACTTATGAGGTTTTATTATGCTATAAGAAATAGGTCGTGTGTGATTTTTGATATTAGAGAAACACCTTTTTCCATAAATAAAGTAAGTAAATCACCCAGATAAAGTTAATTTATTATTAAGAATTAAATTATTCTAATTTTCTTGATTTCATTATACATTTCTTAGAAGTGCTTTACTTTTGTAGAAAAGGTTAAATGGACTTAGTCATAAAAAATTGTTTTACTTTAAAGGGGTTAGGCCCTATGGAATAAAGCAAGACCGAGTGGATAAGTTTGAAAAGAATGGAGTATATTGTAACTTCCAAAAGCTAGCTAAATAATCAGCTTATAAACAATTTCATTTTTTTTCTGTTAAACGATTTTATTAAATTTATCATATTCATAACCCAAATTCAATAGATTGAGAACGATCAAAGTAAACGATTTTTTAGTAAATTAGCCTAAATTGGTAATTAAAGTCTTGAATTTTACCGCCCAAGTTTTTATTCTCAATCCGGATAATGCGTCGGACACCGTAGAATTAATAACAACAATATCTGATACTTTGGCCTCTCGATTGTTTGGGGGGCCCAAACCCCCAATGCTGTAACCGTGACCGGGCCCACATATCACGTTGTATATTAGAACATCAGAACATCCATTTTGTATTGAAACGCAATCATCTCCTATAAAAATATATACATTTATAGATTAGAAAATAATATCATAATATTTCATTTGAAGGGTGCTATTATTATTATTTTTTTAATGTAATAATCATACATAAAGAATTACCGCAGGACACGTTCGCATCGTGAATTTCCACGTGTTGAGCACGAGATATGTGGATTCCGTCCGTATTAGGACTGTCACCCGGTGATGACGCTATGAAGTTGAAGATTTTAACGTATTGACTATTTTCGATGAAAATATGCATGCGAGGACTGTTTTGGATCGTGATTCCTGTTACTATCACGTTGGAACTATCCGCAATCAATACTGCCTGTGTAGCAAGTCAGAGAAATGGAAAAAGTTAATTAATAATAATTGAAGTATAAAATTTCAAAATTCACATTTTATTGTTTTGTGGAAATTATATATGTACTAAATAATGTGGCAAAAGGACATGAGTTTTTTACATGTGGCCTAAGTATTGGTCCATTCTTATCTGAACCGTCGTTTATCCACCAGGAATCACCACAACCGTCGATTACTCCACTTCCTTTTATCGTAATACCATTGGCAGCGTACTTGAATAGAATCCATTGACCCTCATTTTGTTCCCACTCTGAGATATTTGATGGAGCAACGATTTTTCCATCTATCTACAAATACAAAGTAAAATAAAATAAAATAAAAATAAATTTGGTATGTCTGTATTCTAAAAAAAAGGGGGGTAGGGGTGGGGATTTAATTTATCAAAAAATTATATTTTTCTTATAAAAATTTAAATTTTTTGATATTTCCATTACTTAAAATTTTATAATATTAATTTCATTTCTCTCGAATAATATTTTAACTTGGCCGTTGTAAAAGTAATGTTCATAATTTCTTTTAAAAAAACTCATATGCATGAAAACAATACATTAATCATATTTAATTACATTTTTTTTAATTTTAACACAATTACCCAAGTGGGATTTGAATTTGTATCATTACCTTAAAGAATATTATCTTGACATAAAATTACCTGAACAGTAATATCGGGTTGACAATCCTTTCCATAGAAATTTACTGGTTGAAGTAGAAAGGTAGTCCCTGAGGGAACTAACATCACCCCTCCTTGGGTTTGACAAGCTGCATTCCATGCTTGCTTAAATGCCTGCAAATATGAAGGAAAAAGAAAGGTAATTAATTCATAAGAAAATGTCAGAATTTTAAAAAGTTTAATGAATTTGGCATAATTAATTAATTTACCTCTGCGTCATTGGTAATTCCATCCCCTTTAGCACCGTAATTTAGTACATTGAAAACGGAATTATCACTCGTATCATCTTTTTGTACTCCAAATAATGGAAATATTCGTCTCAAGTCATTGTCTTCTTCTCTAGCGTAGGAAAATGCATTTTTTGAAGAAGTAAAAATACATATAAAAATGCAAAATGACAATATTTGGACGGCTTTCATTGCCATTGCATTCTGTTTTTATTTTCTTTTCCAGGTTATTTATTTATATATATATGTATATGTATATATATAAACAGCAATTCTGTGTTATTATTTTTTACCAAGATGACATCGCACAATCAATCTTATTTGATTGCATTAAAGCATATTAAATTTTATTTTGCAAAAATGTTAATGTGTTTGATATGAATTAATGAATGTGAGAAATTCTTTTCAATGCATCATTTCCTACAAATTTCGACATTTTCCTGCAAAATAAATTAATAAATAAATTATATATACATATATATTAATTATAATATACAAGTGAATAATGTTTAGTTAGAGTAAGTAAAAATATTATTTTTGCCAACAACCGGTCATTCTAGATAATGATTTTGGGTTCGAATCTCTCTACTATAAATTTAAAAAATAATAATATTTTCTTAAATTCATATATATACATTTATTTCTGGCACATAATTTTATACCGAATATTGCTCCATAAAATTATAAAATATTATTATGAAATTATAAATATAAAAACTCTGAACTAATAACTTACCTCCACTCAAGAACTTGTAATTTTCTATATCTTGTTCCATCAAACGAACCAAAACAAACGAAATTTTATGGAGAAAATTAACTAAGTGGAGAATATTGTCACACTAAAAAGTGTGGAATTTGGAATTCCCCTTCCAATAAACCTATTTATAGAGATACCGGCGAACAATGAAGGGGTTTTAATATCTTTAATTACTAAATTAATTGGAAGTTTAATACTGTTTTGACCATGCGTTTCCTTTCCTAGATCTTGCAAGTTGTTTTTCCTATTAATTTTGAAGTTTCAAGATTTGGTAAGTTAGACATCAGAGTTACAAGCCTTAAAATAAAATATATATACTTGAGATTTATAAACTTTAATTTAACTTCATAAAGGGTTCGTTACTCATGAAGTACAAACCGTGTATTGACTTTGATAGGATAGAATGGTCTCAACAATTTGATTGAGGGTCTATGTTAGAAAATGAAATTAGGATAATGTGTGTTAATTAATAATCATAATACCATACCATAAATTCAACTATTTCAACTAGACAACAACATTTCTTTCTTCATTGAATAGGCAATAGGGTGAGAAAGATAGGTTCGGAAATGGTCGGGGACTATTTTACGACGATGAATGACCGTTTATAGAGGTTTTTTTAAACACAAATAATATATGGAATCCTATATAAATTAGGAGTGATTTTAACCCTTTAATTTTAAAATTACTTTCATATATGTAATACTAGCGGATAAAGTTTTAAGGGATCTCAACTGTTCCAAAAACCCCTAACTTAAAAATAATTCCCATATATATATATATATAATTTTTTTTTTTTTAATTTAAACACACACCTAAATGATCAGAGTGATTCGAACCTGGGTCATTGCTTTCGAGAAAGAACCATCAAACCACTTGGCCAACCCCTGTTGGCAAATCATCCCCATATACTTAATATATGTTTTGATAGCCAAAAATTGATCCATAATTATAAAATCGTAACTTCACCGCCACAAACGAGTTAAAATCTGAAACAAATATTCTATAAAGAAGTTTTATTTCATAATAAGCCTTTCATATCTATCACTAGATCCCTCACAAACATTATTATAAAATTGACTAATTGTATTCATGTACAATACCATATGATCTAGCTCCTTAATTACAAATCTTTAATCCAAAAATATGGATAACAAAACAAAAAATAGAAATTAATACCAAAAAATACATTAAGAAGCCCATTGTTTATTGAGCCCAATATTCATCCCGGCCCATTATGGGCCCATTTTCAAAAACCTTAGTTATTACAAACCATCACAAGCCCTGGCCACGTGGCCCATTTCGAACTCCACATGATATGATGATATGTGTTTGATGTCCCCGTGGGACCGGCCAACTCCCAACGAGGAGGCGACACGTGTCACCACAGTTGAGCTCGACGGACTTGTCAACCTCCTCTGAATTGGATTTGATGAAACCCCTTTGAATCCGCTAGAAAATTTACTCACACAGAGCAGCATCTCATCTGGGGGGAGACAGTCTGTATAGTCAAAGCTTTTTTGGTTGAAAAGAGGAGAAAGAGCTCTGAAATTTTCTACTTTACCGTGTATATTTCCTGCTCATCTCGAATTCTATAGGGTTTTTTTCGTTTGGATTTTGTGTGTTAGCTGGTTGATGTTGGCCGCAAACTTCGAGGCGATCAAAATGCGTGATCTGTAGGTGCTGGTAAGTAATTATTTGAGGGTTTTCTTGGGATTTTTGTGCTGTTGTGTGGTTGATAGGTGTTTAATTTCAGCTGCGGAGTGGTAAATTTGTTGTTGTTTTGGTGAGGAAGCTGATAATCTTTTTTTTTTTTCTTCTCCTTCCTGTAGCTCAATTATTGGTATCGTTTTAGGCTTTTTCATATTCTGAGTATGGAGGTGGGTGCTGTTGCGTCGGAGAAGCTGAAATGCGATGCGATGCTTGTGGATAAACTTCCTCAGGAAATCAACGAGATGAAAATCAAGGATGAAAAAGTAGAGAAGGTTGTTTGTGCAGGGAAATTGTGTGGAAGATTTTGTTATTTCTTAATTTTGAGTTTATTTTTCGCTGTAATTTCTTTGAAATGAAGCCGGTGACGCTTTCTATTTTGGAATTTTGGTTTTGATTCCAGGAGATGGAAGCAGCTGTTGTGGATGGAAATGGAACTGAAACTGGGCACATAATTGTGACAACTATTGGTGGTAAAAATGGTCAACCTAAGCAGGTATATGCTTGAAATTAACAGTTAACATAATCTATTGGTTGTCAAGCTGATGTAGCTAGTGGTCTGTTAAGTGATAAACGAGTTAAGATATCATCCTTTTCCTTTCTAGTATATGTATGATTAATTATTTGATTCGATAACGAGTGCTTTAGCATTATGCGGTTGTGTTTTTCGGTCGAATAGGGCATTTATCTTTCTTTGTTTAGAGTTACTCTTTGTCGCTTATCTGTGCTTTTTTCCGTTTTGATTAGACTATAAGTTACATGGCGGAGCGCATTGTTGGACAAGGATCTTTTGGGATTGTCTTTCAGGTGAATTTACTTTTTATTTGATTGAGAATGATCATTAGTTCATCATGAGGTATGTTGAATGGATTAAAGCGTAAGGGCGGGTTCTCTTATCATTTTGAGATATACTTATTCTATGTTCTGATTGTGCATACAACTTCTTTGACTAATACGTATAAGGAATACTGAAATTTACGAAGCTATGCTTGTTGATTTGCAGGCCAAATGTCTTGAAAGTGGTGAAATGGTTGCTATCAAAAAAGTTTTGCAGGATAAGAGATATAAAAACCGTGAATTGCAGACAATGCGCATTCTTGATCATCCAAATGTTGTTTCCCTTAAGCACTGCTTCTTTTCAACTACTGAGAAAGATGAGCTTTATCTTAATTTAGTGCTTGAATATGTACCTGAGACGGTGTACCGTGTAGCTAGACACTATAGTAAGGCAAACCAGCGAATGCCTATGATCTATGTCAAAATCTATACGTATCAGGTCAGCCAATACAAATTCTTTGACACATACCTCGAATTTCATCATCATATGTTTATACTGTTTGCATTTTGAGTTATTTAAGCTCTGAATTGGAGCTTAATCCCTTTGAGCTACAGTTTTTGTGCTTAAATGTTAATATTTGTTCATGTTAACAAATATTCTCTTTTGACTCGTGTTCATTTTAGAAACATATATTGATTGATGAGGTCACTTAATATTTAGATAGATTTACTTGCTCTTATATATTGTCTTTGTTGTCATGTATTGAATTTTTTCTCAACTATCTCTTATCTCAATCTTTTTGTCTTGACAGATTTTCCGAGCTCTAGCTTATATTCATGGTATAGGGGTCTGCCACAGGGACATTAAACCTCAAAACCTTTTGGTATGCTCTTAACCCATAACTAACCTAGCACACTCTATTCCTACAATTTTGATTTGCTGTAATCTGTTTTGCAGGTTAATCCCCACACCCATCAGTTGAAACTATGTGATTTTGGAAGTGCAAAGATTTTGGTAATGATTATATGCTATGCTTCTGATAATGATGCATGCAGATTTCTTTTTGAACTTGTTTGTGTACTTGCCTTTACAATCTAGATGTATAAATGTTCTAACATATATCATCGTATGGAACAGGTGAAAGGTGAGCCAAATATATCTTATATCTGTTCTCGGTACTATCGTGCACCAGAACTGATATTTGGGGCAACTGAATACACTAGTGCAATTGACATCTGGTCCGTGGGCTGTGTCATGGCTGAACTCCTCCTTGGACAGGTTTTTAACGTTTCCTAAAATAACATCTAGTTGGAAATTAAATGATATTCTCTCTCTCATTCTTTGACTTGGTCGTGTAGCCTCTCTTTCCTGGGGAGAGTGGAGTAGATCAGCTTGTGGAAATTATCAAGGTAAAAATAAATGTCTTCAATAATTATAGAACAAAATTGTCCTATCGATATGCATAATTTTCTCAAAATGTGGTACTATACTCTTCATATGTAGGTGCTAGGAACACCAACTCGTGAGGAAATAAAATGTATGAACCCAAATTACACAGAGTTCAAGTTCCCTCAAATCAAGGCTCATCCATGGCACAAGGTTAGAATCTAACTTTGCTAGGTGATACCCTTTGCTTGCAACCACGTTGGATCTGTTTATCTTATTAATTTTATTTCTATTTGGTTCAGATTTTCCACAAAAGGACCCCGCCTGAAGCTGTAGATCTCGTGTCAAGACTCCTTCAGTACTCTCCCAACTTAAGATACTCTGCTGTGAGTATTTCGAATTTCAAACTTCTTATCTCCCATTTCCTATTGTTTTGATGTAGCTTCAATAACGTTTTAAGTTTCAGCAATCCGTCTATCTTCGTGGTGATTATTTTGTTCTCAATAATGCAGTTGGAAGCTTGTATTCACCCCTTTTTTGACGAACTTCGTGATCCCAACACTCGACTTCCCAATGGCCGTCCATTACCTCCTCTCTTCAACTTCAAGCCTCAAGGTGCACATTGTTTCTCCTCATACTCCTTCTTTATAACCTTATTGTTTTCTCCAATTCGAATCAGTATAAATATTTCATGTCAACTTGTGCATGTACAGAGTTGAAAGGAGCGTCGGTCGAACTTCTCTCGAAACTGATACCGGAGCATGCTAGGAAGCAGTGTCCATTTCTTGGTTCCTGAAGCTGTTAGAAACCCCAATGCATCGTACCACCTCGTGTATTATACCGAATAGACTCATTTGTATTATTGTATCTCATGTTAATGTGTATTGCCTGATTGAAGAAACTGGAGACCCTTTACATTAGTATACAGACCTTTTTGTATTGTTTGCCTAACCTTAATATCTATTTACTTTCACTTTTAGTCTTCTACAATTCCTCTTAACTTCATTGTGCACCCTTTGAGAAATAATGAGTACCAACTTCCAGTTACACCTTTTTGCTGCAAATTGCAATGGCATGACATGGTAAAAATAAACTATTTGTTCATAATCTTCATCTGATTATTCAAACGTTGAGTTATAGTTAAGGTAGTACATTTCTTGATTAATCGGATACGAGTCTTCTGATCAAAGTAGTATATTTAGATTTGAGTACGAGACTTTTTATTAGATTAATATAATGCTAGTGTGAACTTTGTAGGAATATAATGTTGAATTGATATTAATTAGTACTTAACGTGAATTTTATAGGAATCGGAGAGGATCGGATTAGGAATTAGTGTGAACTTTGCAAGAATCGGAGAGAATTGAACTATGAATGCTTAAAATAGAATTTGATCTGATACCCTGAAGATTAATGTGCTTTTACTCTTAATTTACCCCAAAAATTAATGGTTGAGTGGAGGAATATCGATTAAACCCTGTATCTTTAAAGTTTTGATATGAAATTTTTCACGGAAATTACTTTGAACTATTATGAATTTCTTTTACGTACTGGTAATTAACATTTGTAATCATGAATGTTTATGACTTATTGAAGTTTTTGGCACTAGTTCTCCAGTTTCTTCGATATTGCAATTGCAGAATATCTGATTTTCCAAAAAAATTGACCACGTCATCTAACAATAGCCCTAAAAAAATAAAATAAAATTAAAATTCCTACCTTTGCATAATCTTTTTATACCCTTTTTCCTTGGGTTTCTATAAATACCTGTCGCCCCTCTCCCTCCCTATTCGCCTACGCTTCTGGTTTCTCGGAAGCGTAGATCTCTCTCCTCTCTCTATCCATATTTACGCTTATTAGTGCTACAAAGTTAGCTCATACTCGCTTCTCTAGAGAGAGGAAGAGAAATTTCAGAGAGAGAGAGAGAGACGCTTGTAGTGGAAGAGCTTTTCTGCTATCTCGTGGTTATCCTGGAAGACGGAATTCGCACGGTATAATTCTCTGTCCTTGCCCTAGTATTTTGATTTTTTTTTTTTTGGATAAATTGTGATGGTGATTTTCCGTTTCTCTAGATCTGGAATTAGTGCTTGAGAATTGCGTGTTGATTCGGTAGGAAAATTGAAGTATAAGTGTTTTAGGGTTTCGGATCAGGTTTTTTCGGTTGATGTATAATGCGATGTGCTTCTTACATGCGTTCTGAGCTTTTGTTCAATTTTTTCGCCTTTACTCTGTTGAATCAGCTTTCCGTTTGCTATTTACATCAGCTAGATGAATAAATAGCTTAATATTTTTCCTAATTTATGAATTACTTTTAACGCATGGGAGCTTGATTCGGATGTTTAGCTCATGCTCAAGTTCGTGTAAATGGATGAAATAACGAACTAGAAGTTATTTGATTATCTTGTCTTTCAGTAATGACGTTTTATCTCGCATGTTTTTATCCAACAAAAACATCATTGATGTGGATTATGAGCATGAACTGCTATTCAGAATCAGAATAACTTGTTTTTTAGGTTTCCCCATTTTAATATAGGTTAGATGCATTGGTTCCATGATGTTTCATTTTCAGTATGTTTAACTTTTGGGTAATTGCTCTTATCCTTGATGCCTACTGATTGAACTTTTTTTTCCTTCCCTCCCTGTTATCATCCTCTAACCCTTACTAAATTTTATTGAGGTTTTCTTTTCCTTTGGTGCCAGGACACTTAATAGAGAAGCTTTGACATGGCGGCTACGGGGGCGGCAGGCATACGTTATGCACCTGAGGATCCCACCCTCCCAAAACCATGGAAAGGACTGATTGATGATAAGACTAAATATCTTTACTACTGGAATCCAGAGACCAATGCAACTCAATATGAGAGACCTGCCGACTCCTCGAAGTTAAGCTCTATACCATCTCACAAATCTTTGAGTTCATCAGTTCAAGAGTTTCCTCAAGGGCGCACTAGCAACCATGATGATGATGATAGATATAGCAAAGTAAGCAATGGTGGATCAACAAAGGTTGCTTCTGGAGCAGGAACTTACCAGGTATCTTAAAGTGTTTTTTTTACTTCCTCTCCATTTTCTATAATTATGTGAATGCTGTTTACTTATAATATTTATGAATGCTTCCTTTATTTGCTAATAACTCAATGATAGGATAAGTTGCTAACTATGCTCACTAATCCTCTTTCCTTTATTTGTTGCATCTCTACTTTGTCGTAGACTGGAAGGAGCAAATCAGGTTATCCACAGAGTGATGCTGATGTGAAAACCAGCATTGGAAACGGATCATATGCTTTCAAAGGAGCAGAAAGTGGTTTGTCGGCTGAGTCTTATCGTCGGCGACATGAAATAACCGTATCTGTAAGCATTGATATAATTTTGCATGAACATGTCCATTTGTGGTCTTTGTCTGCTTTAGTTACTGATCTTGCTGATCCTTCAATGTGCACCAACTTCTGTTAACTTTTTGACTCCTACTTTTGCCCTCATTCTCTTTTCTCTTTGCTAATGCTAATTGGTTTGCTTTGCTTCACTTTGCCAGGGAGATAATGTCCCTCAACCTTTCACCTCATTTGAAGCCACTGGTTTTCCTTCAGAGGTTCTAAGGGAGGTATGGAGTAAATTTGAATTTGTACAATCTCAATTGCTAGAAACACTTGTAAGCCTGAACTGTGAGTCAAACTGATTTTATGCAATGCTGAAATACTGCTGGAGGTCCATATGGAGATTAAGAACTCATGCTCAACTTTTTCCATGTGTACTTTTGTCGCAGGTGCGATATTTGCTCCAGGAGGAGCCAAATGTCGTACGCTGTGCACCCTCCAGCGGTGGCTTGCATGTATTTGGAGCGCCCTTATTGGTGGACCAATTTATGTGAGGGGCTTTCCGAATCATCCAAGACTGGCTGGGACTTCTGTTGGTAGCAATTCAGTCTGCCCCTTGGTCCGAGTAGAAGAAGAGGCGTCCTCCTACTATTGCTTGCTTCCGCAAGCAGTGCCAGACTTCATGGGGGGATGATGCTTCTTCTTTCCTTGGCCATTTGCTTAAGTCCTAAAGAAACCAGTCAGACATTTTGAAGCAACACTCTCCTTATGAGGCTGCGGATTTTTTTTTCTTCTTTCCATTTTACAGGCACAACATGCTGGTTTTTCTGTGCCTACCCCGATACAGGCACAATCATGGCCAATTGCTCTACAAGGTCGTGATATTGTTGCCATTGCCAAGACAGGCTCTGGAAAAACTCTGGGTTACTTGCTTCCCGGATTTATGCATCTAAAACAAAGGCGTAATAACCCAAAATTGGGCCCAACAGTTCTGGTGCTATCCCCAACTAGAGAGTTGGCAACACAGATTCAAGATGAAGCCATCAAGTTTGGAAGATCATCAAGGATAGCTTGCACGGTATGGTTTTATGACTTTTGGCATTCTGCAAATTTGAATTTTGTTCATTACCAAGTTCTGGTTCACCATCATTTTTGGAGGCGATGTGTATAATCAATTATCTTCGTGTCCACTTCGAAGCTATATTTTGCGAGTTGCTGCTCCTATTTGCTCAAATGATTTAAAATTATTTGTCCTCATATTTCCTTACAATGCTCTGCTGCTTTTCAACGTTTTTGAACTGGTGGCTAGTTTTCACGATTGCATAGGCTCTTGTGTTTTCTCTTGTGGTGCTATATAAACAAATTGATTAATTACCAGTTCATTTGATATTATTCATAATGTCAGCTGAAGCAGTTTGCCAGTTAACTATTCTGCATGAAATGATCTAAAATGAATGTACATAGACACAATAAATACATAATCACGTCGGTGTGGTGATCTCTGTGATTCTTTCAGCTCATGTCTGATTTCAGCTTTGATTTTTATGATACAGTGCTTATATGGAGGTGCGCCTAAAGGTCCTCAACTGAAAGACCTAGACAGAGGTGTAGATATTGTGGTGGCCACTCCTGGTCGATTGAATGATATTTTGGAGATGAGAAGAGTTAGCCTCCATCAAGTGTCATATTTGGTGTTGGATGAGGCAGATCGCATGCTGGACATGGGTTTCGAACCCCAGATAAGGAAAATTGTGAAGGAGGTGCCTACTCGTAGGCAAACTCTGATGTACACTGCAACATGGCCAAAGGAGGTGCGCAGAATTGCTGCTGATTTACTGATTAACCCTGTTCAGGTTAACATTGGGAATGTGGATGAGCTTGTTGCAAACAAGGCCATAACACAGGTATTTTTGATATCTATATCAGCTCAGATCTGTTCATATTTGTTTTTAGGTTAATTGACTGGGTTATCTTCTGCTGCAGTATGTTGAAGTTTTGTCACCAATGGATAAACGCAGACGCGTCGAACAGATATTACGATCTCAAGAACCAGGGTCAAAGATTATTATTTTCTGCTCCACAAAGAAAATGTGTGACCAACTTGCAGGTACCCTAACCCGACAATTTGGAGCTGCTGCTATTCATGGGGACAAATCTCAAGGTGAAAGGGATTATGTGCTGAACCAATTTCGCACTGGAAGATCCCCGGTACTTGTAGCCACTGATGTTGCTGCTCGTGGTCTGGACATTAAGGATATCAGGTTGGTAATTGTTGAATTGATTCTGGGACTGCTAATTTCTTTGTTATCGTCTGTCAACATTGGGGGTTCAAATGTACCGAGCTTTGGCATTCTTCTTGAGGCTCGAGCTTGAATTCCATAATTTTCAGTTACTTTGCCATGTTTGGGTTGTACGCATGAGTACCTGCTGGAAAATTGATAAATTAAAATTAAATTTTTGCTATCACATAAGCTTTTATTAATATCTTATTATATAATGATGGTGCCTCATCGTGACAGGGTGGTTATAAATTATGACTTCCCAACTGGAATAGAGGACTACGTTCACCGAATTGGAAGAACAGGACGAGCTGGTGCGACAGGAGTGGCCTACACCTTTTTTTGTGAACAGGATGCGAAGCATGCATCCGAACTGATCAAACTATTGGAGGGAGCCAATCAAAATGTTCCAGCTGAACTCCGTGATATGGCTTCACGTGGTGGTGGAATGGGACGGGCAAGACGTCCCTGGGGCTCTGGGCCTAGTGGTGGACGAGATGGTGGTCGTGGCGGACGGTATGATTCTTCCGCTGGTAGAAGAGATGGCGGAAGGGGTGGATGGGGAATGGCAGCATCTTCCTATGATCGAGATCACCGTGATAGGTATACTTTTCTTTTTCCCCTTATTTTGTTTTTCGGCTTCTAGGTTTTCTTCTTTTTAGAACATTATTCAATTTCATACAATCATAAAGTTTCGGTTTCGATAAAATCTTGATGGGTGATCTGTTAGTGATAAAATTGGAAGTAGAAGTAGAGATTCTCTATTATGCTGACACTGAAACCTTTGATGCACGTGACAGGAACGGTGCCGGAAGCTTCCATCAGAAGAGCTTTCACGAGAGCATGACAACTAATACTTCTACTAGGGAGAGAGTCAGAAGCCGCAGCCGTAGCAGAAGCCCGGGAAGGTATTCAGGATGGGGTGGTTCCACCCGTGGCAGGGCTCGCAGCCGCAGCCGTAGCCCCGAGAGATTCAATGGGGTGGGCCCCACCAGACGAAGTTTCCATGAATCGGCCCCCAGATCTAGTAATGGCTATGACGCGCAGGAACACAGAAGATCATCGCCTCGGCCGAGTGGAAATGACAAATTTGGCCCCAGAAGCCCAGAAGAAGGCATGATAATTCAGGAAAATGGTTTTTCAAAACCTGAAAACTGAGAATTTATATGACAGGTCTATGTTGGTGTGGTTGCTGGACTTTTTCTAGGGTGGCGAATTTGCCATATTATTCATTGTGTTGTGTAATATTAGTAAATGATTAACTGGTTTATTATATGAACTGCAATTCTGATGCAAAGGACTCGATCCTTAATTTCTTACTATTTTCATTTTGTTAATGCTGTTATAAATTGATTATTCAATGGCTTTATGTGTAGCTGAGGGACTGTTTTTGAATATGGGGTACGAAATCGTCTGTTTCACTTGTACGCTCACTTATATATCCAAGAGTTAACCTGCATTGACAATTATTGAGAGGGCGAGATGGAAATTGATGGATAACTAGAAAACCAGTTGGGAGTGTTGGTAATTGTTGTGGTTTTATTTTATACGAGTCTAGAATGGTACATAAACATAGGATTATTTCCAGGGATAATGCATGATCGATGGATATATACGGAAAGCTTCATATAATTATAATCGGAAAGAGAAATAGTTCAGTTTGCCCCAGCGAGGGGTTCAATCAAATGCGACGGAGGATGAAAAAGTCTTTAAGTGACGGCTTGAACATGTAGATTAATCGACTGGAAATGAGACATGGATCCCGGTGGAGATGGACCCTCCGATGAGTCCGACGAAACATTCGTACTTGGAATCCCTTGGGATGAAGAACAAGACGGCCAATCCGAGATTTAGTGAAGATTTTATGGTGGATTCCGAAGGATCACCATTGTTGAACCTTCCGACGACTACCCATACCCCTGCATGGTCCTGGATGAGGACTACGAGGAATCTATAAGGGATGAATGGAAGGATGCAATGATTTTGCTCATCATGGGGCGAAACCTGAATACCAACTCGCTCTCGGCGAAACTCGACCGGCTGTGGCAATTTAAATGGGAATTTGACCTTATCCATTCTTTTCAAAATTATTTATAGGCCTTACATGTTGACTAAGGGGATTTTTGGTAATCCCTTAATTAGTGATGTAATTAGGGATGTAAATATTCTGTTTCCTTTTTTAGTTTAGTTGGGTGTGTATATTTACCTGTATGTATTCTGTTCTTGGTGATACACGAAATAAACAGTTTTTCCCTTCCAACCATGGCCTCTATTACAGAAAACATGGTATCAGAGCGGAACCCGATCGAACAGTAAAAGCATCGGTTTTTCTTGCTCATCACATACCAGAAAACCTCTTCTCGGCCATGACCGAAGACAGCAACAGCAGCAACCGTTCCGACGGATCGAAGGAATCCCAGCCCGATTCCATAGTCACGCAATTAGCCAACCTTCTCCAAAACCTGCAACCCCAAACACAAAATCATCAAAGCCACATACCACAGAACCTATCAATCAATGTCAAACTTAACCAATTCAATTACACCCTTTGGGCACGTCTGATGAAGTTAGCAATTGGGGGAAGGGGGAAACTCAGCCATATCACAGGGAACCCCAAACCTCCATCATCGGATCACCTAGATTTCTCCAGATGGGAACAGAACGACCTCATAGTGTGCACATGGCTTCTCAAGAATATGGAGCCTGAGCTCGTCACATATTACGCCGAGTACCCCTCAGCCAAGGTGTTATGGGACGGACTCAACGCCACCTACAGTCAGGGTGGCGATGGTTTACAGATTTATGATCTCCCCCTCCGGGCCAATAATCTCAAGCAAGGCACAGGTTCGATAGAGCAGTATTAAAGCAATATCCAGCGGATCTGGAGGGAAATCGAAGTGCGACAGCCTAACCCGATGATGTGTGAGGGCGATATCTCCACATTCAATCGGTTAAGATCAGAGACCCGTCTCTTCCAGTTCTTGAGCGGAATCGACAATAAATTCGATGTCGATAGAAGGGAACTCCTCAAAGAAACACCGTTACCGTCTGTAGAGAAGGCATATGCGGCGATCCGGCGGGAAGGAGTCCGGCGCGGCATCTTGGGACCGGAGCTTTCCAGCGAGAATAGCACATCATCGGCGGTGACCGCCTCAGGTATCGGAGCGGGTCTAATCGCTCAGAACCTTTCTCGTTCTGAAAGGAGAACAGGACAAGGACTCGCCACCAAGCCCCGGTCAGAGTCGGTGAAGAAAGCTCCGGTTTCATCATACCGGAGCGGCGGCGGAGATAGGTCCAGCATCACGTGCGGCCTGTAACACCCCGGAGCGGAGGGCGCCACATCCCCCGCACTATAGCCCAACACGGGTACCGAAATGGGAACTCCGCCCCCGTATCGAACCATGGCGAACTGGTGACAAACAAAAAAAAAATCTGGGCTAGACGGTCTAGACCCTGAACAGAGTGCGCAACAAAATAAAATCGAAAGTGCGGAAGCCACAGGATCATCTAACATAACCAATTACAGATATAAAAGCTCAGAAAGAGATATACATATTTCAACATGCTTTGCCCACCCCGGGCTAACGAAATATTCAAAGCTTCAAATTTCAAAACATAACTTATATTTATTTATACATAGTACCAAAGCGGGAAAGTAAATATGCAAATGCAAAGACTCTACAAAGACTCGAACAACTCCCTAGACTCGAAAGACAACCGCCGCCTAGCTAGACTCCCAACCGGGTACCTGCAAAGCTCAAAACAAAGGGGGAAAAGAGAAGAAGCAACGAGGGTCAGTCCTAGAGATTGGTGAGGGGGCTAACACACGCACACATACATATACATAAGAGCCAAGCATATTCAAATCGAAAATGTTAATGAACCGGGAGTGGTTTTTACATTCCAAAAGGTTTTAACACGTGATACTATATATACGAAGAAAGAGTTAGGGCCAAAGACCAAAATCTATCAAGTTTTACAAGTTAGGAGTCCACCCCGTTTCACAAACTGTATCGGATACAAAACATAAACAGAATAACACGACGAAAACGAGTTCTCACACACACTTACTCAGACCAAAGCAAAACTCATAAACAATCCCACCTTTACACCGTTGGGGAAGAGAGGTGCCCCTCTTAATTCCCACCACAGAATGAAACTGATGAACCGGGGGATCCCGCCCGATTCCTTCGATGGCCAACCTTAAAGTTGTAACTGCCCGAAAACCCGCCTGTTGATATTGTCTGCTTTAGTGGGCTAAGCGACACCACCCTCACGGTTTTGTTTCTCCCGGTGGAATTTAAGCCCGAAGGTGCCCACCCAGGAAAAGGCCTATTTGGGTGTAAGGGTAGACCCCAAACCACCCTCAGATATTGTCCTGTGCAGCGGAAGACTGGCCAGGTTTTGTTCCTCCCGACAGAATTTAAGCCCACACACGGGCGCCTGCCCAGGAGGAGTCAGTGCTTGTCCCACATTGGAAGAGGAGGAGAACGAAGCCTTCCTTATAAGGGGGTGGATACCTCTTCCCTGTTGAGGCCTTTTCCTGGGTGGGCGCCTTCGGGCTTAAATTCCACCGGGAGAAACAAAACCGTGAGGGTGGTGTCGCTTAGCCCACCAAAGCGGACAATATCAACAGGCGGGTTTTCGGGCAGTTACAAAAGTGCTCCATCGGCATAGGAGAACTAAGCCTCCCGTTGGTGGAGAAGTGCACAGGGGTCGTAACCGGCGACCCTACTGGTCGTCCCGGGTCTCCCTTACCCACAACTCCGGGGCCCAAACAGATCACAGAACTCACACACACATATCTGACAAAGCGTATACTTATCACAAAACTTATCTTGTCAAAACTTAATACGTACACACACCAACCCTTTTCGAAAACGAATAAACAAAACATAGCTTATATACATATAAAAGCCCTTTCAGTGGATTTCATAGCAAATGGGCCAATTCCCGCAAAATACATATCCAACACTTATTTATACATATATATATTTTGCATGCGGGCTTAAATTACAATTAGGGTTGTAGGTCATAATAGCTAAAAAGAAAGAAACCTCACCTCCAAGAAGCAACGGGAGCAAAGGAAGCAAACGAACGCCTAGAAGACAACCTCGTCAACCAAGGAACGAACCTAAAGGCAAAACAAAGGTAAAAAACAACCTTAGACTCAATATGAACCACATTAGATGCTCGGCGGATGCGTATGTATGTTTATGATGCAAAGAATACGAAATGAATCTACATTAGGTCAAATAGGAGCATTCAAGGCATATAAGATCCTATCTCATAACCGAGAGCAAAGAGTAAACCAAAAATTCACGAGATCAAGCTTAACATGTCATACAACAAGTTAATCATGCATACACATTATGAACGAGGCAAGAAAGATCAACAAAAAGCAATGAAACGACGAAAGAAACTCCTCCCGGCCAATACCTACTAAGTGGACACGACCTAGTCCAAAACGTATAGGAATCGGACACGGCCGTGTCCGGTTTAAATAAAATCAGGACCCAAAGTCGAGGGCTTGACATGGCCGTGTCCATTTCCAGTTAAAACATGACACGACCTTGTCATGCGTTCGGGACAGAAAAATAACGCAGCAACATTTCGTTTTTTGGAGAGAAAAACAGGGGATTTCGGTATCAAGCCTTGGGGAGTCTCTTATGCCTTCATAAACACATATAGCAAGCATGAAAATAACACCAATTCATCATATATTCATGCCATAAAATGAGAAACAAGTTCAGCCACAAAACATGCAAGAATCAAAACAAGAAAGGGGAGGGAATGCATCAAGATATATCATCCAATTTCTCAAGAACTCATCAATGGCCGATCACTCACAACTCAACTACCAAGGAAGGAGATGCAATAAACACTTAGAATCATGTCATAGGAGCAACATATAATCACCATATCTCAAGGGAATCAAGAAGGAAACAAGAATCATCAAATTCATCCAATCTACACTATTCACATGCTTGCCCAAAACTCAAGAATCAACCAATGAAATCAACTCAAATCCACATATAAGAGAGAAGAGAGAGTGTAGAATATGATCATAAGCTTACCTTTCGAATTTGGGAAGATTTGGATGTGATTTGAGCTCAAACTCTTCAAAAATGGCCAAAAGGGTTTCTCTTCTCTTCCTTCTCTTCTTGGAGCTGAAGTTGCTGCACTTTCCCTTCTTTTTCTTTGGGTGTGGGACGAAAAGAGGGAGTGGGAGAGAGTGAGGGATGGTTAGATACATATAAGTCAAGGTTAGGGGCTTAATTAGGGTTAAATAGGACCCCACAAGTGAAGATTAGTCAACTAAAGGGTACTCTTAAGCACAAGGGCTCGTTCCGGTCAAAAAACGGGGAATCAAATGGGCTTAAAAAAATATGAATCTTGATTCTTCATCTTGCTTTCTTCGTTACGAGTCCAACGCATCTTCCAGAATTCAAATCCGAATTCCCGAGCTCAAGTTACGCCTTCCGGAACACAAGGTGCGCTAAAGCTCGTTAGGCCCTTATGTCCCTTAAACATAAAACGGTAACTCAAAAACAAGTAACGAATATAAAGACACATTCATAACACGTATAAGTCACATATAGCATGTAGTCACAAAAATCGAAAACGAAAACGGACACAAACGGAGCAAGAACAAAACAAAGAGAACAAATACGTGCAAATAAATCACATAAGGTCAAATACGTTTCAAGTAATTCAAATATATCACATAAAAAGTATAATAAACACATAATTAAATAATTAAAAGCGCACATAGCTCACCCGTGAAGGCGTGCCTGGAAAGGCCGGATGAGTGGGATGGTACAAACTCCCCTCCTTCAAAAGGACCTGTCCTCAGGTCCTAAGCGAGACCTAAGAGGACACTTGAGCGAACTCAACTCCACGCTTCCGCTGCGCTACTCTGATCACAAACTTCTCAAGACACTATCTCCTTAAATGGCGAACCGGACACAAAGTCCTAGTCGTTTGCCCCCACTTCCCAAATAAAGATTCGGGAGTAGTTGGAGAATTCTCAACCTTGGCATATAGACATTACTACACAAAGTCCATAACGTCTTTCTTATGCCATAACAACCGATTTCTCAAAACTCCGAACAACTTAACCCTGAGTGGGATTAACTTGTGACTTTGCACTCCTTAAGGCGTAGGCTACCGTTCTTCTGCAAGCAACACACAACAAAGGCCTTCCTTTATGCCTCGGTTGGGAAACAAGGTAGCCTTCTGTACCTCCGGACAGGCGAAAGCCGATACCGGAGCAACTCTCTTCAACCGCCTCCTCCCACTCAAAACCGTGCCTCTTACCCTGAGGCAATACTCGGTTCTTGTACGGGAAATACCAACGGGTTAGCCTTCTATCTAATACCCGAAGATATCGCTGAGTCCCTGACGGACCTCCTAAAAGCAACAACCCATGCCAATGGTAACACCGTTACCTTAACCAAACTTGGCGCCTTCAAGAACAACTGCCGAAAAAGGACCAACCACCGAACGAGCTCGGCCCTCGCAACTCACCAAACACTCGAAACTCTCCTCACCAAGCTCTCTCTGAAGAGAGAACCGACACAAAAGAGAGAAGTAAAAGAGAACTACAAGCAAACAAGCAACAACAAAGATATACAAATACCGAGAAATAACAAGAAAGGAAGGTAATACAAGTTAAAATAAAATGCATGTATGTAGTGCCATGAGTGCTTGGTGTACCTTTCACCATGGCGATAGTGTCGAGCTTGACAACTCGTTCTCCCTCTTCAATCATATCCGCTTGGATTGGACTTGGAGTCTTGGAATCATGGTTCTTTGTAATTCTTGGATTCCTAGTCTTCGGGTAACTGTTCACCTTATGTCCCGGTTCCCCACATTTGAAACATCTACCAAACTTCTTTCGGCAAACTTCTTCGGTGTGATTAGGGCCTTGACAATAAGAGCATCGAATTATCTCCAACGGAAGAGGTATCGGATTCATCTTTAGTAGTTGAAGTTTCTTCTTCTTCTTCTTCTTCGTGTAGTCGACATCTTGGAGTTCTTGGGTTTCCTCTCGGAACGTAGGCCTCTTGTTTGAGTTTAAGCTTGATCCTGGATCATACTCCACCTTAGAAATGTGAAGCTTCATCTCTTGCTTATTCATTTCATCTTGAACCACTCTTCTAACTTCCTCGGACCATTCATGCACCGGTGAATCTTGGAAAGCTTGTTGAATCTAGTCTCTACGCCTTTGTATATATCCCCGGACCTTGGGGCAATCTTGGTTAGCTCTCGAGCTTTCTAGTTCCATCACAAGAGCATCCATCATCTTCACTTCTTGCTTAAGATCTAGAAATTCTTGGAGTCTTCTAATCAATTCATTTGGAGGGATATACTTGTAGCAAAATTCTCGGATAAACCTCTCCCAATGGAACTCTTCCCCGGACTTCTTTAAATGTGACCATATTTCCTTGAACCATGTTGAAGCTTCACCTTGTAGTAAGCGGGAAGTGTATTTTACTTTCTCTTGTGAGGTTCCCGGAAAATTTTCCCAAATCCACATTATTCTGGATAGCCACTCCTCGGCTTCAATACTATCGCCCCCAAGCCACTTCGGTGGATTAAAGCCTTCAAACTTCTTTGAGACTGAAGAAACTTGTTTCTCTTGTCTTACTTTTGATGATATATGTTGATACGAAGAAGTCATCCTGAGATAAGAAAAATGATTCCAAAATATCGATGCGTGCAGGGTTCTGTACATGTTCATGTGAACTATTAACGTAATTAAGACAAATAATTCAAGTAATTCACATAAAAGATGAGAGTGAATGCAAACAATCACATAATCCTAAGCCGAACGACCTGGACAAACCCGACACGATGCTAGAGCTCTGGTTTTGCAACCCAGAGCTTTGATACCACTTACAGATGTAACACCCCGGAGCGGAGGGCTCCACATCCCCCGCACCATAGCCCAACACGGGTACCAAAATGGGATCTTCGCCCCCGTATCGAACCATGGCGAACGGGTGACAAACAAAAAAAAAATCTGGGCTAGACGGTCTAGACCCTGAACAGAGTGCGCAACAAAATAAAATCGAAAGTGCGGAAGCCACAGGATCATCTAACATAACCAATTATAGATATAAAAGCTTAGAAAGAGATATACATATTTCAACCTGCTTTGCCCACCCCGGGCTAACGAAATATTCAAAGCTTCAAATTTCAAAACATAACTTATATTTATTTATACATAGTACCAAATATACGTAGTACCAAAGCGGGAAAGTAAATATGCAAATGCAAAGACTCTACAAAGACTCGAACAACTCCCAAGACTCGAAAGACAACCGCTGTCTAGCCAGACTCCCAGCAGGGTACCTCCAAAGCTCAAAACAAAGGGGAAAAAGAGAAGAAGCAACGAGGGTCAGTTTTAGAGACTGGTGAGGGGGCTAACACACGCACATATACGTATACATAAGAGCCAAGCATATTCAAATCGAAAATGTTCATGAACTGGGAGTGGTTTTTACATTCCAAAAGGTTTTAACACTTGATACTATATATACGAAGAAAGAGTTAGGGCCAAAGGCCAAAATCTATCAAGTTTTACAAGTTAGGAGTCCACCCCGTTTCACAAACCGTATCGGATACAAAACATAAACAGAATAACACGCCGAGAACGAGTTCTCACACACACTTACTCAGACCAAAGCAAAACTCATAAATAATCCCACTTTTACACCGTTGGGGAAGAGAGGTGCCCCTCTCAATTCCCACCATAGAACGAAACTGATGAACCGGGGGATCCTGCCCGATTCCTTCGATGGCCAACCTTAAAGTGCTCCATCGGCATAGGAGAACTAAGTCTCCCGTTGGTGGAGAAGTGCACAGGGGTCATAATCGGCGATCCCACTGGTCGTCCCGGGTCTCCCTTACCCACAATTCCGGGGCCCAAACAGATCACATAACTCACACACACATATCTGACAAAGCGTATACTTATCACAAAACTTATCTTGTCAAAACTTAACACGTACACACACCAACCCTTTTCGAGAACGAATAAACAAAACATAGCTTATATACATATAAAAGCCCTTTCAATGGATTTCATAGCAAATGGGCCAATTCCCGCAAAATACATATCCAACACTTATTTATACATATATATATTTCGCATGCGGGCTTAAATTATAAATAGGGTTGTAGGTCATAATAGCTAAAAAGAAAGAAACCTCACCTCCGAGAAGCAACGGGAGCAAAGGAAGCAAACGGACGCCTAGAAGACAACCTCGTCAACCAAGGAACGAACCTAAAGGCAAAACAAAGGTAAAAGACAACCTTAAACTCAATATGAACCACATTAGACGCTCGGCGGATGCGTATGTATGTTTATGATGCAAAGAATACGAAATGAATCTATATTAGGTCAAATAGGAGCATTCAAGGCATATAAGATCCTATCTCATAACCGAGAGCAAAGAATAAACCACAAATTCAAGAGATCAAACTTAACATGTCATACAACAAGTTATTCATGCATACACATTATGAACGAGGCAAGAAAGATCAACAAAAAGCAACGAAACGACGAAAGAAACTCCTCCCGGCCAATACCTACTAAGTGGACACGGCCTCGTCCAAAACGTATAGAAATCGGACACGGCCGTGTCCGGTTTAAATAAAATCAGGGCCCAAAGTCCAGGGCTTGACACGGTCGTGTCCATTTCCAGTTAAAACATGACACGGCCGTGTCATGCCTTCGGGACAGAAAAATAACGCAGCAACATTTTGTTTTTTGGAGAGAAAAACAGGGGATTTCGGTATCAAGCCTTGGGGAGTCTCTTATGCCTTCATAAACACATATATCAAGCATGAAAATAACACCAATTCATCATATATTCATGCCATAAAAGGAGAAACAAGTTCAGCCACAAAACATGCAAGAATCAAAGCAAGAAATGGGAGGGAATGCATCAAGATATATCATCCAATTTCTCAAGAACTCATCAATGGCCAATCACTCACAACTCAACTACCAAGGAAGGAGATGCAATAAACACTTAGAATCATGTCATAGGAGCAACATATAATCACCATATCTCAAGGGAATCAAGAAGGAAGCAAGAATTATCAAATTCATCCAATCTACACTATTCACATGCTTGCCCAAAACTCAAGAACCAACCAATGAAATCAACTCAAATCCACATATAAGAGAGAAGAGAGAGTGTAGAATACGATCATAAGCTTACCTTTCGAATTTGGGAAGATTTGGATGTGATTTGAGCTCAAACTCTTCAAAAATGGCCAAAAGGGTTTCTCTTCTCTTCCTTCTCTTCTTGGAGCTGAAGTTGCTGCACTTTCCCTTCTTTTTCTTTGGGTGTGGGACGAAAGGAGGGAGTGGGAGAGAGTGAGGGATGGTTAGATACATATAAGTCAAGGTTAGGGGCTTAATTAGGGTTAAATGGGCCCCCACAAGTGAAGATTAGTCAACAAAAGGGTACTCTTAAGCACAAGGGCTCGTTCCGGTCGAAAACGGGGAATCAAATGGGCTTAGAAAAATATGAATCTTGATTCTTCGTCTTTCTTTCTTCTTTACGAGTCCAACACATCTTCCGGAATTCGAATCCGAATTCCCGAGCTCAAGTTACGCCTTCCGGAACACAAGGTGCGCTAAAGCTCGTTAGGCCCTTATGTCCCTTAAACATAAAACGGTTTCAAAAACCGTATTAAACGAACTCAAAAACAAGTAACGAATATAAAGACACATTCATAACACGTATAAGTCACGTATAGCACGTAGTCACAAAAATCGAAAACGAAAACGGACACAAACGGAGCAAGAACGAAACAAAGAGAACAAATACGTGCAAATAAATCACATAAGGTCAAATACGTTTCAAGTAATTCAAATATATCACATAAAAAGTATAATAAACACATAATTAAATAATTAAAAGTGCACATAGCTCACCCGTGAAGGCGTACCTGGAAAGGCCGGACGAGCGGGATGTTACACGGCCAGTGCAGACGAAACAGCCACCGCAAAGAAGAGTGCTTCGAACTTATAGGCTGGCCGGAAGGGTGGAGGAGTCGACGGCAGCGAGAAAGTGCCGTACTCTCGCGTGTAGTTGCGGCGTTGGCCGACGGTGGGGAGTCCGCCGGCGAGAAGACACAAGCCAAAACTGGAGAAGAAGATGGAGATGGGGGATTTGCTCTAGCAGTTGCGGCGCAGGGAGGCAAAGAGAAAATGGGGTCTCGTTTAGGTATAAAATGTGGGAAGGGAGATTGTCAGCTTTACCCCTCCACCTCATCTACTTCCACTTATTTCAATTCAGCCCCTATTGTTTCTAAATATGATAAGAGTGGTCCTCCTAATCAAGAATAATGCAGAATATGTCCTAACTCAGATTCTAGGACATTTGGGTCAGCTTTGAGTGCCTCTGGGACAAAGTGTTCCCGATGGATTTTCGATTGTGGTGCCACGGACACTATGACCTATGATTGTTCCGATTTAGTAAATCTTACCACACCAAGGAGGGACTCAATACGGAATGCGAACGGGGGTATCTCCTCGGTCCTTGGGGCCGGAACTGTGACTCTATCACCTACTTTGAAATTACAGAATTGTCTTTATATTCTGAACTTGTCCTGTAAATTGTTGTCTATTAGTCACGTTGCAAAAGAGTTGAATTGTGTCGTGCTAATGTTTCCCGGTTTCTGCTTGTTACAGGATATTCAGTCGGGGAAAGTGATTGGGCGTGGTACTGAAAGTGGAGGACTGTACTACGTCGATGAGGTGGCTCAACAAGGGACTGCAGCGCTTGCTCACGGGACAGTGAACCGCCAATAGTGGCTGTGGCATCGTCGTTTGGGTCATCCATCCTTAGGTTATCTTCAGTTGTTATTTCCTCAGTTGTTTTCTGGAACTAATAATCTGTCTTGTGAGACGTGTATTCTTGCAAAAAGTCATAAACAGTCTTATTCAGTGTCAAGTTCTCGTACTAATAAAGTTTTTTCTCTAGTCCATTCCGATGTATGGGGTCCCTCCCCGAACACTAGTCTGAACCATGACTTCAAGTACTTTGTTCTTTTTATTGATGATTTTTCAAGAATGACCTTGGCTTACTTTCTCAGAAATAAGTCAGAAGTTCCTGATAAATTTGTCGAATTCTATCAGTTGGCTAAAACTCAGTATAACTCTCAGATTCAGGTCCTTAGGGGGGGGGGAGGAGTATGTGAATACCACCATGAAACAATTCTTTCTGACTAATGGGCTTATACATCAAACATCCTGTCCCCATACGCCTCAGTAGAATGGGGTAGCAGAACGGAAAAATAGGTAGATCCTTGAGATGTCTAGGTCTCTTCTTATTGAGTCACACTGTCCAAAGTATATGTGGCCCGAGGCAGTCGCCACCTCGGTCTATTTGGCAAATCGTCTTCCCACCAAGTTCCTTAGCTTCGGAACACCCCTTAGCTGGTTCGCAAAACAGGTCAGTGTTCCCTCGGTCCTTTCTATTCCACCTAGGGTATTCGGTTGCTCAGTCTTTGTCCATGTTCCCAAAACCCAAAGAACTAAACTTGATCCCTGTTCTATCAAATGTGTTTTTCTGGGGTATGGGGTTCAACAGAAAGGGTATCGGCGTTATCAACCTCCCACTAGGCGCATGTACACCACCATGGATTGCAATTTCCTTGAGACCGAGTATTTCTTTGCCTCCCCACTCAGTGGTCAGGGGGAGAGTAGTAGTACGCAGGATCCACTGAGTGGGGTACCTCCACATGCACCACTTCCCTCTTGGCCAGACACAGTCACAACAGGGCAAGTAGGCGGAACCACCGAGCCACCATCTCCCGTGGCACAGCCCCACACTAACTCCACAGAACCCGTCACCCCGCGAATAATCCTGAGGCTAGTAGTGAAACAGTGAATAGCTCTACTCCAGTTTTGTCTTCAGTTATTTCTTGTGATCCTAACAGTGCAGGGGAAAGCGAGACACCGGAGAATAATGTGCAGGGGGAGACAGAGGGATATGTGCTGCCACCCAGAGCTAACAGAGGTGTTCCACCCAAGCGATATGAGCCAGAACACACAGGGAGAGTCCCGAGATACCCGCTAGCTGGCGTTGCCTTCAGCTGCTTAGCCACGTCGGCACAGGCATATACGACAGCCATATACTCTGGCAAAGTCCCGAATAAAGTAGAAGAAGCACTTACTGAGAGGAAATGGGTCCAAGCAATGGAAGTAGAAATGGAGGCTCTTGAGAAAAGTGGTACTTGGGAGAAGTGTGTACTACCCCCAGGAAAAAAGGTAGTAGGGTGCAGATGGGTGTATACAGTAAAACACCGAGCAGATGGAAGCATTGAACGGTACAAGGCACGGTTAGTAGCAAAGGGGTATACACAGACATATGTCATCGATTATTCCGAGACATTCTCCCTAGTAGCAAAGATCGATACCATCAGAGTGTTGTTCTCTATAGCAGCCAACCGAAATTGGGAACTACACCAGTTCGATGTCAAGAATGCGTTCTTGCATGGAGACCTTCAGGAAGAGGTATATATGGAACCCCCTCCGGGATTCACTCAGGATTTTGGGGATAAGGAGGCGTATAGATTGAAGAAGGCCTTGTATGGGTTAAAACAGTCTCCCGGGGCATGGTTTGGGAGGTTCTCAGCAGCAATGAAGAAATATGGTATCATCAGAGTAATTCGGATCATACACTCTTTGTCAAGAGAAGAGATGGACGAGTTACTTGTCTCATTATTTATGTAGATGATATGATCATCACAGGGGATGATGCAGAGGAAATTGTTCGGTTGAGAGGGAATCTGTTCAAGGAATTCGAAATGAAA
The DNA here is from genome assembly GCA_037501455.1 of Lantana camara. Lineage (NCBI taxonomy): Eukaryota > Viridiplantae > Streptophyta > Magnoliopsida > Lamiales > Verbenaceae > Lantana > Lantana camara. Next base: position 1,822,831 of record CM074858.1, on the reverse strand, counting down.
GACTTGGGACAGTTGAAATACTTCCTTGGGATAGAGGTACTGAGGTCAAAGAAGGGTATATATATTTCGCAAAGGAAGTTCGTGCTTGATCTTTTAGCAAAGACAGGACTGTTAGAGTGCCGACCAGCAGACACTCCGATGGCAGTCAACCATGGGCTAAGTATTGTGGAAGAAGCAGAAGGGACAGATAAATTACAATATCAACATCTGGTGGGGAAACTGATATACTTGTCCCACACCCGACCGGATATAGCTTATGCAGTCGAAGTATTGAGTCAGTTCATGCACCAACCTCAGAAGCAGCATATGGATGCAGCAATCAGGGTGTGTCGATACTTGAAAGGTTGTCCGGGAAGAGGGATGATCTTCCAGAATAATGGTCATCTCAGGATCGAGGCTTACACCGATGCAGATTGGGTAGGAAGCCCAGGGGACAGAAGGTCGACTTCAGGGTACTTTACCCTTGTAGGAGGAAATATAGTGACATGGAGAAGTAAGAAACAGAAAGTGGTAGCCCTCTCGAGTGCTGAGGCAGAGTTCAGAGGGATTGCTCGAGGAGTGGCTGAGGTTTTATGGCTGAGGAAGTTATTGGCAGAGATAGGGCTTCCCACTGAAGAAGCCTGTAAGTTGATGTGCGACAATCGGGCAACGATTAGCATATCTGAGAACCCGGTACAGCACGATCGCACGAAGCATGTGGAAGTTGATAGACACTTCATTAAGGAAAAGATTGAAGAAAGGATCGTTAAGTTGCCGTTTGTAAGGTCAGAGGACCAACTCGCTGATATTCTAACAAAGGCCGTGGACGGTAGGATTTTCGAAGAAGTTTTGGGCAAGTTGCACATCGAAGATCGACGGTACAACTTGAGGGGGAGTGTTGACTAAGGGGATTTTTGATAATCCCTTAATTAGTGATGTAATTAGGGTTGTAAATATTCTGTTTCCTTTTTTAGTTTAGTTGGGTGTGTATATTTACCTGTATGTATTCTGTTCTTGGTGATACACGAAATAAACAGTTTTTCCCTTCCAACCATGGCCTCTATTACAGAAAACATTACATTATCCAATGGGGCCAAACCTCTCGAAAGGAAATAATTTTTTATAACTTATTAAATAGCCTATCTATTTTTATTTTATCTTTTTTATAGAACTAAACTACTTTAATTGAGAGATCCAAATAGTAACCGTAAAAATCAAGTAATAACTGATTTGATTTCTTGATATCATTTTTTTTAAATTTAATTTAAGAAAACTCTCACCCTGTTTAAAATTCTAACCGTTCTTAAACACTTCGTTTTTAATATGTAATTTTATTTTAATTTATTTTATTTTATTTAAAAAATATCCCAATTCACGAATCTAATCAATTTCAGCAAGTCTATTAATTTTATTTTAATTTATTTAACTAAAAAAAATTAAAGCTCCAAAAAAGTATAATATTAAATGGTGTAAACGACTTGGGATAAAAAAAAAGAGTTAGAAAGAGGAAAATTACCTTTTATTTTAATTAATCTTGTTCGGTAATTTATATATGAGTTAAGGTTCTCGGTAAATACCCTACGGTCGTATTGCCCGATTTCTTTAAAAAAAATGAAAAAGCTGAAAGGGGACATCCTTGTAATTTTCTTTTTATTTTTTGTTTTTTTTTGGATGGCATCCTTGTAATTCGGGCCAGATAGCATTTTTTTTTTTACAACACATATCCAAACGGCGAAGATTAGAACCCGATATGAGAATTAACTCTTTTAACTCCTTGAACCAACCCGATTGGTTGGCCATATAGCATGTTGAAGACATTGAACCCAAAACAAAGGAAAAGAGTAAATTAAGGGGGTGTTTTTGCAAACTCTACTCAATAAATATAAGCTAAAGCAGAAGTGAAAGTTGTGTAAAAGTGCAATAGTAAAAGCAGTGAGTGTTTGGAAAAAAAAAGTGATAAGCAGAAAAATAATCAGTGTTCGCAAAAAAAAAAAAAAAAAAAAAATCACTTTTAACTGTTATTAAATTACTAATTTTGAATGTTTCACTATTTTATATGCTCTTTTTTAAATTATATATATTTGTATTTGTAATGATAGAGTTGTACATAGCACATGGTTTATGCTATAGATAAAATGAACTTAAATTAACATTAATTTTTAATCATACAAAATCAATTACTTTAATCCCCACTAAAATTTATAAAAGATTTTGAAAGATGGTTATATCTCCTTGATACAAGAATTAGGGCTGAGTTTAGGATGGCATAAATTATATACAAGAAGTCAACAATAATTAAATAGTAAATACGACAAATAGGGCTAAGTTTAATTTATATGCGTTAGAAGAGTCCCGCTTTTTGTGGGTTACAAACTTAGAATATAATTCTACATCAGCCCTATCCCTAGTTGCCCGCCTCCGAGTACGGATGCAAACGAGCCGAATCAGCTCGCGAGCCTGGCGAGCAAGCTCGAGCCAAGCCCGAACTCAAGCCCCTTTTAGTTAGGCTCGTGGCTCGCTAGCCATATTTAATTAAAAAAATAATATTTTTATTTTTATATATATAAATATTTTATTATTATATAATATTATATATATATTTATTGATTTTTATATAAAATTAATAAAAAATTAATATATTTATAATATATATGTATATATATTTAATAAATATATAGTATTATATATAAAAATATATTAAAAAACTAATTTTTAATTAAAAATAATATATTATTCATTTGGCTCGAGCAGAGCCGAGCGAGCCTTGGTCGAGCCGAGCTCGAGCCAGGAAAAAAAAAAAAAGGGTCAAGGCTCGGCTCGGCTCGGTTCGTTTGCATCCCTACCTCCGCCTAAAGTTTCTGACTAAAATACAAATACCTTGGCCTTTCAAAAAAATAAAAATAAAAATAATAAAAAAATACAAATACTAATATGCATCACTAGAAGACATAAATTAAATATAGCCGCATGGGGGTAAAAATGTAAAACAGAAAGTATAAAAATGACACAGACCTTAATAAATGTATGGGTGTGAGATAAAAGTAAGGAGAGAGATCTATTATAAGATTTTTGAGATATGGTCGATGTAAAATAACTAAACTTTGAGTTCTTCTCCATCTGAGACTTTTGCAGATCTGCACAGGCACTATATAGGTGAATTTCTAAAAAAAAGTGTATTTTTTTTTTGATATTGTACTTTTGATGTACTTTTCTGGAGAATTGCAACTCTGGTGTAATCCGGTTTTTAAAAAAGCGGAATCACTGTAGTGAACAGTGAATCCGCTTTTTCAATAACCGGATTCAATACAAAAATTTATCGGTGTATTAACACACTCATAAATTTTTGTATTGAATCCGGGTTTTTAAAAAACGGATTCACTGTTCACTACAGTGATTCCGCTTTTTCAAAAAACGGATTACACCAAAATTACAATACTCCAAAAAAGTACACCAAAAGTACACTATCAAAACAAAAATACACTAGACTTATAAAAAAACCCACTATAACTTAGTTTCCTCCAAAAGGTAATTCTCCATCTTAATGAATTAATAGGAACTAGTAACTTTCGCACACCCTATGTGTGTGCAAATAAAAATATTATTATTATTTAAATATATATTAAATTAAATTTTACATATCAATATTATTTATAATTATTTTTAATATAATTATAAATTTATATTAAATAAATAAAATATTTTAAAATAGATTAGTACAAAATAATATAAAATAAAAATTAAAGAATATGATAGAAAATAATTGGTGTAGGGTGAGAAAATAAAAAAAGAATTAGGAAATTTATGAGAAATAACACGTAAGAGTAGTGGAAAAAATAAATAGAAAAGAAAATATTTTTAGAGTCCAAGAGACAAAAGCGGTTACTCTAAGCCTCTCTCACTTAATATATGAACTAGTAATTCTGCACACACAATGTGTGTGCAAAAAAATTATTAAATTAAAATTTTTATGTTATTATTTAATTTATAATCATTTTTAATATAATTATAATTTCATGATGAATAAATTTAATAATATTAAATTGCAAAAAAAAATTAAAGATAAATCAAGTATATAAATAAAAAAGAAAAGAATTTGAGAGTTCCGTATAGAAAAGTTTAAATACAAAACTGTCAAACGGCTAGAATTTATGTTTAAAAATATAAAAAAAAAAAGAAAAGAAAAATGAGAGTCCATGACACCAAATGGGTTTCTTACTTAATATATAGTATAGATTAATAGGAATAATTTATTTGTGGATTAATTGGACTCAATTAATTGGAATAATTTATTTGTGAATTAATTGGACAATTTTCTATGCATAATTGAGTTCATCTCCATCTGCATAGAAACTTTGAGTTTTCTCCATATGAAACTTTGCAGATCTGCACTGGCACTATAACTTGGTTTTCTCTCCTCCAAAAGGTAATTTTCTTCTTCTCTTTGCTCATATATATGTTAATGAATTAATAGGAATAAGAATAATTTATTTGTGAATTAATTGGACAATTTTCAATGCATAGGAACATGTTAATTTGAGTTCTTCCCATCTGAGACTTTGCAGATGTGCACTGCAATATGACTTAGTTTTCTCTCCTCCGAAAGGTAATTTTCTTATTCTCTTTACTCATATATATATATATTAATTAATGAATTAATAGTGAATTAATTGAACAATTTTCTATGCATAGGAACACTTTACTTGGAGTTCTTCCCATCTGCATAGAAATTTGAGTTTTCTCCGTCTGAGACTTCGCAGATCTGCCGTGGTAATATGACTTAGTTTTCCCCTCCTCAAAAGGTAATTTTCTTATTCTCTTTACTCATATATATATAATGATGAATTAATAGGAATAATTTATTTGAACAATTTTCTAATTTTCTATGGGGAAAATGTTGTTCAGCTCCCTTGTGTAACACAAAATGATCAAGAAAAACCCTCATAAAAAAAAAGTACTTTTAAAAAACCCATGTTTTTAAAAAGGGGTATAAAAAACCCTGAAGCGGAAATCTGAGGCTCACGCGCGCTGACTGCAACTATAACTTGGTTTTCAGCCACTATTTGCTGGTGAAATGTCGATTTTGCCCTTAAATGGGGTATTTCGAATTTTAGCTCTTTTTTTTTAAAACTAAAGCAGGAGACATTATCAGATATTCTTTTCCCCAAGGTGATTAAGCTGATGGTAATGGCTAACTCCAAGTTTTACGCAGAGAAGAGATTCAAGAAGCTGAAATCGGAGCTTGAGGTGCGATACCCACCAACACCCAGTTGTAATTACGGGATGAAAGCTGCTATAAAGGTTGTGGAAACCTGGAACAAACCCACCAAAGGACTTTTGTATTACTCTTGTAGCTCCTCCTCCAAATGCAGCTTTTTCCGTTGGGTATATCCGATTCAAGCTAAATGGGACGTCGGCGGTGAAGAAGGATACAACGTGAAAGGATCTGATGATTGTGAGGATGAATGCGAAGGACCCAATCGTTCGAGGTTTTCTAAGATTGGAGCTTCTTCAATTAGGATGCAAGAGAGGCCAAATGTGAATCTTGTGGTCATATGTGTGGGTTTGTTGGTGTTGTTGGTCGTTACCTTTATGAAATGATGTATCAATTTGTAAAATTGTTTTTTGCGTTTATGCTTCTCCTTATTTCTGGGTTTGAATTTGGTGTATTCGTCTATGTTTGGAATGAAACGATGAATATTGCCGTGGTGAATGAATTTGTTATGGAAAGTTCCCCAGATACCCTGTGTTTTATTTATCACTCATGGAAAACAAAGTGTTTAAAAAATGGTCCATGGAAAACCCTGTGAGACCATATGTTAGCCTCATTGAATTGTGTAATATCTTTCAAATGGAATCTAAGAAAGTAGGTTTACACACATGAACAACCAGTCAATGATAAATTAAATTGACAGCCATGACATTCTCAAAAGGGGGTACAATTATGTCTGTATGTACTAAGCAAAAGCAACTTGCCTATTAACTATTAGGCACTGCCACTGTGGGGATACACACACCCACTATACCAAGGGTGGACCACAATCCACATTGTCCAACAAAAAAAAAAAAAAACAAGACATTGTTTATCTAAACAAAAGCGACTATGCCATTTAGATCTAGATCTAAAACTGTGACTGGAAGAAATGCTCTTTCATGGCTTCCAAGGAGGTTGGTTTCTTCTTGCTTGTGCTCTTTGTCGTATATTACGAATGGCCTCCGATTCAGTTGTCCTCTTACTCCAGGCCCTTCGTTGTTGTGGTTGGGTGCTTGGAGAAGCATTTTGAGCAATTGAAGCAGCCATTCCAGGACTTCCAGAAGGCATAGGAGTTGGAGCAGCAAATCCTGGAGTTGTTATTTGTGCAAAGGTAGCCACAGGAGATGTTTGAGCAGCTGATGGTTGTCGTGGCAAGCTGGAACTTGGTACCTGTGATGCAGAATTTGGAGCAGCAACGGGAGGAGTTGATGGAGGAGCTGTTGTGTTGGAGTTTTGAGTAGCAACAGGAGGAGTTGATTCAGTATGAGCAGCAGCTCTTGCCCGGATGGCTCGTTCCAATTGTTGTCTCCTGTTAAATACCCTTCTCCTTCCTCTTTGACTTGGAACCTACATAATTCCAGGTATTAATTCATATAATAGTCAATTTATTGTAATCCTGTGTTTAGGTTGAGTAGGTTAAAGTTTTACGTTTGTTCTTGCACTTGATGTTGAAGTTGCATCATGGCCTTCTGTAGTTCTCCTCCTCCCTGCTGGTCTTGGAACTTTCAAAAATAACACATTTTTTCACTTAATACCAAATAATATACAAGTTTTACATATTAGGAGAATAGGTTAAGAACACTACAGTCGGTCTCCTTGTGGCAGTGTCCAAAACAGAAAGTCCAACCTGTGAAGCAAATGAACAAAATTTAAAAATAAAGAACTAAATAGGCTATGTAGATGGACAGTTTTGCACTAGATGAATAAAATGAAAAGGATTTACCGTATAGAATCTGGAATTAGGGTGAGGAGTGTTCGTGCAAGTCTTCACATTGTGCCCGAGTTGATAACATCTACTGCACGTATGAGTTAACCCGGTCCTTGAGCTAGTAACAACCTCACTTGCATTCTTTCTTCTAACCTTTTTTGGCCCTCCCATTTTCGGTTTGTATTCTGGACCCTTCAAAGGTTCAAGGCCTGTTTTGATGTAGTGCTTTCGCCCAGGAACTCCATGAAGTACATGTTTGTAAGCATCCGTGTATGCCGCCTTCTTATAACAGTCGTGAATGTAATCCTCTAGTTCTTCCCTTTGGTAAGTTATACAGGGGCAGGCATGACAACAAGGGTAACCGTTCAACTAAAAAGCACCACAAGTACAAGTACGTTCATCAAGTTTGACAATAAATTGATCATCCTTGGCCTGAACTTCAAATTCACTCCCTCCAGCCCATTGAGGAATGCAATAATTGGCCAATGTGACATTCCTATTCAGCTTTTTCAACATGTTTGGACATACTATACCCTCATACGTCCCCATACCCATTCTTTTAACACCAAATCTATTCAAAATCCTATGTCTTATCCATTCAAACATACGTATGATAGCCAACTCTCTTGCAGGTAGGATGAGATTATTCCATGACTCACAAATGTTGTTGACTAGAACGTCGGACTTACAGGAACTCCTAAAAAATGCTCTGGACCAGCAATCAGGATGAAGTGCTATTAGCCATTCATATGCAGTCAGGTGCCCCTCTTCCTGACTTGGATCAACCTCTTTCATTTGCTGCATGATGTCTCTCCATTCCTCTTTATTTGCAGCAGTAGCAGCTTTCCAAAATAGAGATTTCAATTCCTGCCCCTTCCATCTATTGCTGAAGTTTTGGTATAGATGTCTCAAACAGTACCTACATTTAAAATTACAAGAACCATAAGATCAGGTACAACATTCCATAAAGCACAGATGCATCATCAATAAGGAAATATAAGAACATTTGTTAAGAAATTACCTGTGCTCACACTCAGGGGCTAGCTCATTCAAAGCATCTAGAAGGCCCTTTTGCCTATCACTGATTAAGGTCCATCTGCCACCTTCTTGCCCACCCAAATCAGCCAACAAAACCTCAAGAAACCATTTCCAAGTGTTGTTATTTTCACTTCTAACATAGGCGACAACAATAGGAAATAGGTTATCATTTCCATCTTTACCATTTGCAGAAAGAAGTTGTCCTCCATGGACCGTTTTAATAAAACAGCCATCAAGTCCTATTAAGGGTCTACAGCCATATAGAACCCTTGCTTCATTGCTGCCAAACTGTAATACATTCTATCAAACCTAGGTGGACTTGAATCTTCAATTTGCTTCACAAAAACAGTACTACCAGGATTGGTAGTCTTAACTGTCTCACAGTAATCCCAGAGCAGTGCAAACTCAGCCTCGTTCTCACCTCTGATCTTATCCATGGCTAACTTTTTTGCTCTTTTTGCCACAGAAGGAGTTATCTCTACACCCACCACCCTCTGAACTATGTTTTGAAGTGTACTAATCTTCACATCTGGGTGATCCTTTATTGTTTCCTCCATCCTTGCTGCAATGTAAGTCGCCCCTGCCCTAAAATTTGTCCTGCCTCTTGCCCATGTATGCTGGCCTTTTAAAGTCTTCACTTCAAAAAGTGAAGAATTCTGCTTTACAGAAGCATGAATTCTCCACTTACATCCCTTTCCAGCACAGTTTGTTGTAACTCTTGAACGTTCACATTTAACAAAATCCAATTCAAACCCTTTGCGAATACTCCAATCGGTAAGGACTTCCTTATACTTGTCAACACCTGAAAAGTAGAGGCCAATATGAAATCTGAGAGTTTCAATGTTATCTCCATCCTTGAACATTGCAACCCTTGGTCTTTCATTGTCTGAAGCTGGAGGTTGGTCAAAGCTCTCATCTCCTTCTGGATCACTGTACCAATATGCTTGTTCATCCTGTTCAGGAGCTACATCTTCAACATTAACCTCTGTTCTTCTCTTCCTTGCTAATCTTTTCTTCGTCCTCATCTCTGCCAATTTCTTCTTCTTAGCAAATTTACTGCAGTCCCTCTGAACAAATATATCGTCTTCCTGGGACCCTTCAATATCACTGTAACAATCGAAAGGCTGATCTTCTGAACTCTCATCTTCACTTGGCTCGGTTTTAGACTCATACAAGCTGCCATCATCACTATCATCAGGTGATTCCTCTGGATCACCTGAATATTTGCAAAATTAAATTAGTGCATATACCAACATCATGCATATACTAACATCATACATATAACAACATTATGCTTATACAACCTCCAAATTGTAACATTCTGCATATATATTCAGGGCACTATACAATTTTCAGCAGTCTGCATATGACAACATTGTACTACATTATACATAAACCAACATCCTGCATATCAAAATTCTCCATATAATTAGCATACAGAAACATTACAAACATACTGCATAACATCATTATCCATATAACAAGCATACACAAACATTCTGCATATAACAAAATCAAGTGCACATATTTTTCATACTTAAAACCACATATAACATATCACCTGAGGTGTGCTCCATTCTATTTTTTTCCTTCCTCTGAGCTTCCATCTGTTGTCTGAATTCTTCCTCCATTTCAGGGCAAGGATCCATGTCAGGTTCAGCATCAGCTTCAGTATCAGCTTCATTTCCCTCCTCCATAGCAGCCTCATCAACATGATCATGATCAGCTCTAATATCATTCTCATTACCACCTTTTTCTTGCTCTTCTAAAATAAACTAAACACCATTATTTGCACAACAAAATGATACATATAACATTGCACATATACCTGTTACATACAAACATTGTATATAAACCTTGCATATATACCTGTCACAATGTTTTGTTGAGATTCATCCTCACTCTGACCTTCAAGCCCAGCCTCAGTGTCATCCTCATTAGCATCTCCATCTTGCTCTTCAAACAAACAAAAAACAAAAAAAAAAACGTCATTAATTGAACATCATAATTGTATATCACTCTGTAAATAAACTTGCTTGCATACCTGCTGTTTCAGTTCCATTTGCATCTTCATTGTCAAAGTCAAATGAGAAATCAATAACTGGATCCTCAACCTCAGGAGTTGTTTGAGTACCAGGAGGTCTAGATGAAGACGGATTTGTGGAATAAACATCTTCTTGTGCAGGTATCCTACCCTCTTGTGTGACTCCTTCTTCAAGCATTTGTTCTCCTTGTTGTTGTATTTCATCTTCTTGAACCACCTCTTCGAACACAGGTTCTGCACCATCTCTAAGGAAAAGTATTGGTTGTCCGTGGTCTGCAGCTATTGCCATCATTGTAACATTCGTTCCATCAGTGTCAATAGCACACAAAGGAGTTGGCCCTTTTACTGCATACACCGTAACCTCACTTCGATCACAGCATTCCTCTTGCATTTGAATAAATGCCCATTCATTATCAAGGGGCCTCAACCCATTAGCCAAATCATAACGAGGCTCCAAGTAGTAAAATTCTACAACTATACCCCGACCACCACACATCCGATAATAGTCCATTAGCTTCCTTCCACAGAAAAAGTCCAGGCTAGTAGGGTTACTTCTAAATCTCCTTCCACCCACATATTTCACGTCACAGTTTGGTAACTTATGAAAATAACCCCAAAGCTACAAATTTATACGATGCTCCATTCTGTAAAAAATAAAGAACCCAAACAAAAAGGTAAATCAGATTTGAAATGAACTGGAAAAAAGAAGCTCCGACACTCCAAAGTTTCTGTCCACAATTCAGATTCAGAATTTGGGTTCAAAATGAACTGTTAAGAATGCTTGCAAACCCTAGGTTCAAAAAATCGGACATTCAAGGTGGGCAACATTAACAATCACAGCAGCAATACAACGATTATGCCATATTAGGTACTTCAAGCAAGGCATTTCACAAAACCATACCTTAATGCCCACTGATACTTTAGGAGAATCTCAACCCCCACTGACGAGAAGGTGATTAGATGCTTTCTTCAAGAATCTTCAAGAAAATCACTAACAAATTTCGCAATGTGCGTAGCTTCAGATCCATATCTTGATGTGGAAATGGGCTAAGGGTTTCTCCGCCTAATTTTCCCTCCAACAGGTTCTGGTTATGCATAAATGTATTTTTGAAAAGAAATAAATGTGTCTGAGATATGCCCAAAGGGTATGATAAGGTTTTCATGTTTTCTCATTGACCAAAGGAAATTAGGGGGCGGTGAGTCTATTTTAGAAAACATAGGGTTTTTTAAAGTACTTTTTTTTTGTCGGGGTTTTTTGAGATTATATCGGAAAACACAGGGTTTTCAGGGGTGTTAGCTCATTTTCTATGCAACATCTTTTCTGGTATTGGATTGGCTTAATTTTGATCTGATAAATTTTATCTGGTAATTTTCTTCTTGATATTTTTTTCGGGCAATCTCCAATATAATCCATACCAGATAATCTAAAAACCTTGTTACCTACGAGCACTACTTCTAAACCCCGACCAGACGGCGCCGACCTAGAAATACTTACCGGCGAGGACCTAGAAATACTTACCGGTTCGATAAGTTCGACCATTTTTTCAACCAATATAATATCATAATTGCCAATAATTATATTTAATATTATATTATGATCTACTTATATAAACCTATAAGAGATTAGTTACCAAAATATCACCCTTTGATATACATATTTTAAAAAATTTTAAACTGAGTACGATATGTTTAAATATCACAATATATGTATACATTTGAATTAGTATATTTATACATCTAATATTCATATAATTATGTATATTAATTTAATATGGAAACATATATCATGGAGAAGGAGATAGAATCATGCAAATTGATAGGAGATAAGACTATTTCTTTCTTATTTGCCATAATTTAAATTACACATGTTCCAACCAAAAAGGCAAAGAATGGAAAGAAAATAACTAATACAATCACACAAAAAAGCAAAGAAAATATAACTTGCCAAATTATTGGAATGAAAATCGCCTTAACAAATAATGGCGCATATATTTAGAATAACTTGGAGGTCAGTTTTCTATTCATTCCGAGTGCTTTTACTTGCGAAGTTGATTGAAGGTCGTTGCCCACATAATTTTGGGGGGAAATTTTGGGAACTAGGGTTCATTCTTGTAGCATTGATAGATGAAGAATGAGTTTAGTTTATCAATTTATTATTCAATTGGATTGGGTTAGGTTAGATTATTTTACTAACATCCTTAAATTTTCCTTTTATTTGCTAAGGAATATTTTATCAAATTTGTAAAGGTCTTTTTTCCTCTAAATACCTTCTTAAAATTTTTATTTCAAAAACTATACACTACAATTGAAGGGCATACATGTAATTTCTCGACCTTAAAACCATGAGTTACAACAAAATCTTCACCTTAACGAAGTCAATATTAGAAATTAATGTACAACTTAACTAAAATGACTAACCAATTCTCTAGAAAGAAATGAGTGCTAACGTTTTCTGAGCTTCGAACCCTTCTTCTCAAAACCATTTTATACTGTTGTTGTAAGGAATTATACGTAAACTAAAGAAAAGGAAACACTAATTCAACATGTATCTCTGAAATGAAGCAAGCAAACAACAATTATCACTAATCTCTGAAATGAATCAAACAAATGAAGCAGGTAAACAACATTTGTTAATGGTCTAAGTGTTTTGACAAAACAGAATAAACCCTACTCCTTGGGTTGAGGGGGAGTGGGAGGCCGAGGAGTTGTCTCGGGGTCAGTGCGAGGGCGAGGAGTTGCCTCAGTGTGACCCCGAGGCAACTCCTCGGCCTCCCACTCTCCCTCAACTCGAGGAGTAGGGTTTATTCTGTTTTGTCAAATCACTTAGACCATTAACAAATGTTGTTTACCTGTTTCATTTGTTTGCTTCATTTCAGAGATTAGTGACAAATGTTGTTTGCTTGCTTCATTTCAGAGATACATGTTGAATAAGTGTTTCTTTTTCTTTAGTTTACGTATGATTCATTACAACAGTAGTATAAAATGGTTTTGAGAAGAAGGGTTCGAAGCTCAGAAAACCTTAGCACTCATTTCTTTCTAGAGAATTGGTCAGTCATTTTAGTTAAGTTGTACATTAATTTCTAATATTGACTTCGTTAAGGTGAAGATTTTGTTGTAACTCATGGTTTTAAGGTCGAGAAATTACATGTATGCCCTTCAATTGTAGTGTATAGTTTTTGAAATAAAAATTTTAAGAAGGTATTTAGAGGAAAAATTGATAAAATATTCCTTAGTAAATAAAAGGAAATTTAAGGATGTTAGTAAAATAATCTAAGCTAACTCAATCCAATTGAATAATAAACTGATAAACTAAACTAATTCTTACTCTATCAATGCTACAGGAATGAACCCTAGTTCCAGAAATTTTTCCCCAAAATTATGTGGGCAACGACCTTCAATCAACTTTGCAAGTAAATGCACCCGGAATGAATAGAAAACTGACCTCCAAGTTATTCTAACTATATGCGTCATTACTGAGTGCGAGGGCGAGCATCAGTACGTGTTGTGCGGGGAGGAGCTGGGCCAGGTAGGTTGAAATCTTGAAGAAATTCATTCATCTCATCATCTTCTAGAAGTGGGCCTTCCTCCTCTAAAATGGCTTCCAACACCTCCTCATTTGGGAGGGGATCGGGTTCCGAGAGGGCAGAGGGGGGGCGGGCCATTCACTAGGGGCCCGTTGACAGGGCGGTTCTCGGGCCTGTTTGCTGGGCCATTCTTGGGACGGTTCGCTTGGCGGTTCGCCGGGATGTTTTGGCCATTTCCTGGGCCGTTCTGGGGCCCGTTGTTCTCAGGAAATGGCTGGTCGTCGTCCAGACCCAACAACATTCGTGCTAGCCAGTCTCGAGCCCCGGGGGGTGAAAAATGCAATATTATTGTACCCATCCCCTGCAATGCATCAAACCAAAAAACACATAAACACAAATTGTTTGATACATCTAAAACCAGAAGGAAACTATCAAAACTCAATAGTCAGAAACTAAAACTTCAGACCTGCTGCAGCTTAGGAAGGTTGAAGCGATAGAGGCCTACAACAAATGATGGAAGTGTCAAAGTCAACTTTTACATTAATTTCCTAATGTTGGAATCACATTACTAAAGCAATGCAAATCAATTAAATATTTCCAACACAACAAGTATGAGCCAGGGAAATGAACCTTCATGTGAATCAGGGGTCCAAATCGTGTTGAAAAACCTTCTTGATCTTGGCACATCAAGAGCCATCTAACACAGATAACAAGAATTTCAAGCCAACAAGATCGGCATAAATCATTCAAATCCAGACACTAAATTTAGGCCATACATCATTCAAATCCCAGGCACTAAAATTTAGGGCATACAACAAGAACAACATACATTATTAAAAACCAGGCACTAAAACTTAGGGCATACATCATTGAAATCCAGGCACTAAAATTTAACAGCATACATCATTAAAATCCAGACACTAAAATAGGTTTTCTATCAATACCTTTCCTATTATAAAAGGCTGAAATGAAGACAAACAGTCCTCCAATCTGTGACCTTCATGTTATCAAATCCAAGCGTTAAAACAAATTAAAGAAACACACATAATAAATTAAAGTTTCTTTTGAAATGCATACCACGACGAAGAAAAACAGATCCTCCAAATGACGAGGAGTTGAAACACAGTATCCATGAGAATGCCATTACACAAAACAATGAAGACAACGATGATTGATGATTGATGAATGAAAGCACAAACCCTCACAAAACCCAAGGAAATTTGGCTGTACATACCCTTCAAGTTTCTATTTCACTAAATAACCCTCAATATATTTTTATCTTTTTATTTAATAAATATAGATTATATTATTTAAATATACAATTGGACTACTTTAAGAATATATATTTTTTCAAGGACTAAATTGAAATATCTTTAACTCCTGAAAAAAGCGATTTGAAAGTAAATAAGCGATCGCTTCTTTTTAAGTTGCTCAAAAAGCGATCGCTTATTTACTTTGAAATCGCTTTTTCAATTGTTTAATTTTAACTCCTGAAAAAGCGATTTGAAAGTAAATAAGCAAAAAACGATCGCTTATTTACTTTGCAATCGCTTTTTTCTTCAAATCGCTTTTTTCAAGTTGTTCAATTTCAGATTCCGACAAAAAGCGATCGCTTATTTACTTTGAAATCGCTTTTTCAGTTGTTTAATTTTAACTCCTGAAAAAAGCGATTTGAAAGTAAATAAGCGATCGCTTTTTTTTAAGTTGTTCAATTTCAGATTCCGACAAAAAGCGATCGCTTATTCACTTTGAAATCGCTTTTTCAGTCGTTTAATTTTAACTCCTGAAAAAAACGATTTGAAAGTAAATAAGCAATCGGTTTTTTTTTTTTAAGTTGTTAAAATTCAGATTCCGACAAAAAGCGATCACTTATTTACTTTGAAATTGCTTTTTCAGTTGTTTAATTTTAACTCCTAAAAAAAACGATTTGAAAGTAAATAAGCGATCTTTTTTTTAAGTTGTTCAAATTCATATTCCGACAAAAAGCGATCGCTTATTTACTTTGAAATCGCTTTTTTCTTCAAATCGCATTTTTCAAGTTGTTCAATTTCAGATTCCAACAAAAAGGGATCACTTATTTACTTTGAAATCCCTTTTTCAGTTGTTTAATTTTAACTCCTGAAGAAAACGATTTGAAAGTAAATAAGCGATCGCTTTTTTTAAGTTGTCCAAATTCAGATTCTGACAAAAAGCGATCGCTTATTTACTTTGAACTCGCTTTTTCAATTGTTTAATTTTAACTCCTGAAAAAACCGATTTGAAAGTAAATAAGCGATCGCTTTTTTTAAGTTGTTCAAATTCAGATTTCGACAAAAAGCGATCGCTTATTTACTTTGAAATCATTTTTTTCTTTAAATTGCTTTTTTCAAGTTGTTCAATTTCAGATTCCGACAAAAAGCGATCGCTTATTTACTTTGAAATCGCTTTTTCAGTTGTTTAATTTTAACTCCCGAAAAAAGCGATTTGAAAGTAAATAAGTGATCGCTTTTTTTAAGTTGTTCAACAAAAGCGATCGCTTATTTACTTTGAAATCGGTTTTTCAGTTGTTTACTTTGAAATAGGTGATCGTTTTTTTTTAAGTTGTTAAAATTCAAATTCCGACAAAAAGCGATAGCTTATTTACTTGGAAATCGCTTTTTCAGTTGTTTAATTTTAACTCCTGAAAAAAGCGATTTGAAAGTAAATAAGCGATCGTTTTTTTTTTAAGCTGTTCAAATTCAGATTCCGATAAAAGAGCTCCTATCGTTTAAGCGTATTTATTATAAATATAATTCATGTAATTTTTAAATATATTGATTAATAGCGAAAATAGAAGGAATCATCTAAGCAATTGTGTTTGTCGCTTAAGCCATTTAGTTGAAAATACAAGAACCATCTAAGCGATTGGTTTTGTCGCTTAAGTGATTTAGTTCAAAAATATATATCTAAGTGATTGAATTGTCGCTTAAGCGATTTGGTTTGTCACTTGGAGTCATAATTACTTTTTTTTTTGGTTGATCTGGAGCCATAATTGCTAAAGCATGATTAATAACACAATTTGCATTAAATATTAATAATTCTCTTGATTTATGCATTATTAAGCGTGATCTGGCTCAAATCTGGTCGATCTGACGTGGTCGATCTAGCTGTCAGATATGGGTCAATCAGTCAAGAATTTGTTTGAGTGGGTTCTTATCGACCTGAAAGCACTAACACACGTGAGCTAAGTACCAAATTGGGGGACTTGGGGTTTTACCCAAGTTTGGCACTCCGACGCTCAAGTCAGTAATGGAGCTCTTTAGAGAGAGAATAAATGCAATTGAATGCGTATTAAAGGCTTACCAACTACTGTTCAAGGGGCGAGTATTTATAGCCATGGCCGAATAACGCAGTAATGCGTGTACTGTAGGTGGGCATTAATGGCGTTGCCAGTCATCGATCTGGATGTCGGACGATGGAACCGGCTTGAGGCGGGTCGTTTGTACCTTCTTTTCCCTTTGGGTAAAAGCAGGGACTGACGGTCATTAATGAGCCGTAGTACGCCTGTTCCGGGGAATGAGAAGGGTACACGTGTCCCGACAGGAGTGCTTTACAGTATTCGGGTGTCCGGTGACGTATGTAATCGATCTGGAGATCGATATTGCCTTCCGGGATCCATAACACTGGGTTTCCCATAGGAGGGGAGCAAATCGATCTG
The DNA here is from genome assembly GCA_037501455.1 of Lantana camara. NCBI lineage: Eukaryota > Viridiplantae > Streptophyta > Magnoliopsida > Lamiales > Verbenaceae > Lantana > Lantana camara. Next base: position 1,805,611 of record CM074858.1, on the reverse strand, counting down.
ATGACCTGGCTTATTGAGATCGATCCGCTGATCTGATGATCAGGCAGTGTGTAAATCGATCTAATGTCCTCATGTAGATCTGATGATCTGAGGGCCTGGTGTCGATCTGATGATCTGTCCAAAAGGCCGTTCCTGGTTTGTCCAGGTTGGCGCGGAGTCCACGTGGTGCCTACGCGGGTGTGCCACGTGTCCTCGTGTTATTATGCCATGTCAGAGGCCCCCCAAATTACCAGTGTGAAATTTCACGGTGGTAATTTCATCGATCTGGTATTGGGCAGGGAAACCGTCGTGGCCGTTAAAATCGAACCGCTGCCTTAATGATGAGGCGCGTCTTTTGAGTTCCTCGATCTGACGTCGCATTTAATGCGACGTGACCTTTGAGGGAGGTGGCGTGTCCGGGGTAATAATGTCGTCGCTTCGCATTTCGAGATGTTACCTTTTCACCCACTATAAATAGGGGGTCACCCTCAGCCCCCATTTCACTGTTTTCCTACCCAAGGCGTCGAACTGCTTCGATCCGCAGCCCTTGCCAGCCGCTCTTTTTGAAGCTTGTTCGATCTGCTCCCAAGGTAAATTTCAATTTCCTTCCATTTCTTATGGCTCACAATCAGATCGAAATGGGTGGGGAATCTTAGGAAGAGGCTTTCACGCCGTCCCCTGAACGGGAGATCGCGCAAAGTGTCCCTTCGTTTCCCGAGGCTGATTTCAGGTCGCTCGTGGGGTCTGACGGTACAGCCAATCGCGGGGGACCCGCCTCGACGTCGAGGGGGAAAAGACCGTTGAGGTTGTTGGATGAGCCGGAGGCTCAGCAGATCTACGAAGAGGAAGAGATCGAAAAGCCCATGGCAAACCCTCCTGGGGTGGAGCAACCTCGTCACATCTACCGTACTTTAACCCACGTTTCCCAAAGGTCGTCAAAGATAAATGGGACTGAGTTCGTGGATGCGAGGAGAAGACTGACTTTAGATTTGCCGTATGTGGTTCGGATGCCACTGGAGGGGGAGACAGTGGGTAGCCCACAAAGGCCGAGGTCGATTGGGGTCTACTATCACGCAGTTAAGTTCGGATTTAGGCTCCCTTTGCCTCGGATCGTCTCCGACTTCTTAGTCCGATTCAACATGTGTCCGGCCCAGCTGACCCCGAACTCATTCTCCCTGAATCATTGTATGATAATCATTGTGAAGAGCCTGGGATTCATGCCGGAGGTCGAGGACTTTGGGGAGTTCTTTACGCTAAATAGTGCCGCGAAATCTGGTCCCGGGTACTTCAATCTCCAATCGAAACCTCACAGGAAGATGGTATCTATCCCCTCGACGTCGCATGGGGTAGATTGGAAATCTAAGTTCTTTTTTGTCGATCTCCCGGTCTCCCCTTCGTTTCGCACTTCATGGGGTTCAGATGATCCGAAACGCCTCCCCACCAGATCGACTTCATGGCTCCACAACAACTTCGATCTGCTTCCCCGTTTGGGCTTGCTTGACCATACAAACCTGATGAGGACGGGGAATCTGGTCGAAGCGGGCATAGTCCTGGGGCACCGACGGAGGAGTTTCCGCCTTGGTATGCTCTCACTTCGACCGGATCCCTCCTCGATCGGGGTTCCTTACACTTCTCTTTTTTTTTGTAAATTTTCCTCTCTATCTCGATCTGATCTTCATTACATTCGATCTGCAGATCTCAGAGTCCTGATCATGTCGCGAGCTGCTAAGATGAGGGCGAGGAGCCAGAGGGAGGTCGCAGCCGCAGAGATGCAACCGGTTATCCACGCAGCCCGCTCGATACTCAACGCCCTTCCCGAAGCGCAACAAGCTCACCAAGAGGGGTTCCGCAAGGAGTTGCATGACCAAGGACATCAGGTCGGCCGGGACATGGCGGCGCCTCCAGTTCGAGGTTAAGAGTTCGTCGATCTGGCGGGGCCCTCAGGGGGTCAGGTCGATGAAGACCTCGAGCAAGTAATAAATTTAGACCACTTAGAATTACATTTTGATGAAGACATTGACCCTTATGCCCAGTTTGTTTAGGCAAGGCATGGCGCGGGAAAGAGGCCTTTCAGGGAAACAGCTCATTTGATGGAGTCGTCTGAGGAATCGGATGAGGAATCGCAGCTTTTGGATTTCCCCACGACCCCACTACCACAATGGCCGGCCGGGCTCGAGCGGGAAAAACCGGACGGGTCGAAGCGTGCCTTGGCTTTTGGCACTCCGGACATCGATCTGATCTCCGCTCTGTTCAATACCGGCTGTATTATTGATGAACAGAGGAAGCTGTCCAGGTCGAGGTCGGCGGATCAGAAGAGGGCCAAAGCCGATTGAGGAATCTTCTGCGTGAGTATATATCATTTCATTTTTTTTGTAACATTTTGTGTCGATCGATTCGATGATTATCGATCTGTACTTTATCGATCGATCTGCTTCTTGCTGAGAAGCAACACGAGGATGCCATTGCTGCACTACGGGTGGAGTTCGCCGGTGAGCTCGAGAGTGCCAAAGCCGCAGCGAGGGAAGAGGGTCGATCAGAGGTCTTCGATCTCGCCAGGACCAAGATCAACAAAGCTGCCGACGATCTGAGGAAGTGTAAGCTCCAGATCGAGCGATAAGCTGTTCGGGAATTTATTGAGGGCCCTGGGTTTGAAGAGGCCAGTCTGATTGTGGAAGAAAACGACCTGGCAGAGGGGTTTCAAATCGCCATCAATCAGCTCAAGGCTAAGGACATTTTCCCCTCAAACTTCGACTTTGAATCGATTGGCCCCATGCTCCCCGATCCGGGAGCTGTCGATCAGCCTGAAGAAGAGGAGCTGGTTCACATCGACTGGGCGACCTACAAGTATGGGCACGCCATTGAGTTGGCTCATGCAAAGAAGACCAAGTCCCAGGTGACATGCGAGCTGCCTCAGCCGGTCGAGGTCGAGCATTTCCTTCCTAGCACCCGGGAGTTCGAGAGAGCCAGGAATCGATCCGTCCAAGATCCTACTTCAGCACGGTTCGAGATCGACTGACCCATTTCCTTGCTACTTTAAAAACGTTTGAATCGACCTGCTAGCCGGTCTGTGGCTAGGTGAATACTTGTTATTTATTTCTGCTTTGCTTCTCTTTTTTTTGTGAACATTCCGCCCATCGAGCCACGTCGCGTGGTGAGCTCGATGCGCTAGGTACTGTCGATCTCTCATAATTTTTTGGAGATCGATGTTTGAATGAATGAATTATTTTTCATACTTGTGTTTTCTTTTACTTTGCAAGTTGAACATTGATTCGATCTGGCATGCATGTGGTTTGTCGATCTAGGTATCGCTTGCCCCTTTGATTTTTATCGTTTTTGGATCGATAGGTTCATCACGCTATTTGATCTCGTTTGGATGTCTATCTTATCTCATTGGGTGTTCGCATATTTACCTTAGTCGTTTACCACTTACCGCATCCCCATCGGATCGATAGCGATCTCTGAGATGCGATATCCTTTGAGGAATCGACGATCTCTTTGGATCTCATAGGACCTGATTCGATCCATACGGATCTCTGGATCTCATCGGACCTCTGGATTATTAAGATTGTTAGGATTTTTAGGATCTCTTTTGGTCTAAAAACGACCTCAATGGATCTCGATCTCTAACAATGACTAAAAAGCATTAAATATGTTAGGATTTTTAGGGTCCCCTTGGATCTAAATCGATCTCATTGGATCCTTGGGATCTATCTTTTTGGAGATCATTAATCTCTGGATCTCTTCGGATCTAAATCGATCTCTTTGGATCTCTAGATTATCAATCAAATTATTAATCTCTGGATCTCCTCGGATCTAAAACGATCTCCTTGGATCTCTGGATCATCAGGTTCGTTAGGATTTTTAGGATCTCGTTGGGTCTAAAAACGACCTCGTTGGATCTCGGTTTCTAACGATTAGGATCTATCTTTTCGAAGATCATTAATCTCTGGATCTCTTCGGATCTAAATCGATCTCCTTGGTTCTCTGGATTATTTAATCAAATTATTAATCTCTGGATCTCCTCGGATCTAAAACGATCTCCTTGGCTCATGACCTTAGGTCGAATGGGAGCTTAATCGAGGGGATAGTAACCTGGAGTGGGATCACGGATTCTCCAAAACATGTGTATTAATTTACTGAACGGAGATCGATTCTCAGGCGAATTCGACCTCTTTAACTATTTATAAATTGAAACGATTTGAAAGCTACGTGTAAAATTTCTTCAGGTTGTTCGCATTCCACGGTCTGGGTGGTGGCTCCCCGGCCATGTCTTCGAGCCGGTAGGCCATGTTTTTCCCGATCTCCGTGACGCGAAAAGGTCCTTCCCAGTTGGGCTCAAGTTTACCGACATGCGGCAAGACCTCGACCTTTTTTAACACTAGGTCGCCTATCTGAAATGATCTGGGCCGTACGTGCTTGTTGTATGATCGGGCCGCTGCTGCTTTGTACTGTTTGAGCTTCTGGTAGGCATGTTCTCTACTTTCTTCAATCACATCTAGATCTTCAGCTCTGATCTCTGTGTTCCGGTCGAGCTGGTATTGCGATACACGAGCTGTTTCGTGTAACAGCTCCGATGGGATGACGGCTTCGGATCCGTAAACCAGAGAGTATGGTGTTTGTCCCGTGGCTGTTCGCGGGGTAGTTCGACATGCCCATAGAACGCCGTCGAGCTCGTCCGCCCAGGCCCCCAGTTTGGCGTCGAGACGGGTTTTGAGATTTTGGATAATGATTCGGTTGGTGACTTCGGCTTGGCCATTTGCTTGTGGATGACCAACAGTAGTGAATCTGAGGTCGATCCTGAGGTCTCGACAATAGCTCTTTGTATTTTGAGATCGAAACTGAGGACCATTGTCACAGATGAGCACTCTCGGAACCCCAAAACGACAGATTATGTTCCTCCAGAGGAAATTTCTTATCACTGCATCAGTAATCTTGGGGACTGCCTCGGCCTCAACCCAATTTGAGAAGTACTCGACGCATACTATGGCAAACTTTTTCTTTCTTGGTGCCAAGGGGAAGGGATCGATAATGTCGATCCCCCATTGATCGAAGGGCCAGCACACGTCGATCGGTATCATGGATGCCGGGTGTATGTGGATTAGGTTGCCGTGCTTTTGGCAATTAGGGCATTTCCTGGAATGGATCTTCGCGTCCCTCACCATGGTCGGCCAAAAGTACCCGCTCCTTAAGATCTTTCGAGCTAGAGCGCGACCTCCGGAATGGTTCCCGCAGCATCCCTCATGGACTTCTTCTAGGACATCTTGGGCTTGGCTAGGTCGCAGGCACCTTAGAGGGGGACCTGTAAAGGATTTTTTGAACAACCTGCCCTCACGATCAACCATGTACAGTAGAGATCGATATTTGACTCTTCTGGCTTCAGTTCGATTTTGAGGTAGCGTTCCGTTCTTTAGATAAGCGATCAGTTCGTCCATCCAACAAAGTTCCGGTGGATCGACGGTGGCGACGTTGACCCTTCCTTCATCGATCGCGCGGCCCCCCGAGACCATGAAAGAGATGGTTGCATCCTTTGTCCCTTGGAATCCATTTGCCAGTTTTAACAAGGCATCGGCTCGACTGTTCTCTTCGCGGGGGACCTGTTCGATTTTGAACTCTTTCAGCTTTGAGGTCAGCTCTTTCACCATTTTGAGATAAGCCGTCATGGACTCTTCCCGAGCCTTGTACGTGCCGTTTACTTGGCCGGCGACGAGCTGAGAGTCAGTTACAACGACTAACCTATCAATCTGGTTTTCCGTAGCATACCTCAGTCCTGCCACCAATGCTTCGTACTCAGCCTCGTTGTTTGTCGCTTTAAAATCGAGTTTTATGGCGAAATCGAGCTAGAGTCCCTCTGAGCTCGTAAGGGATATGCCCACTCCCCCTCCTTGAGAGGTCGATGAGCCATCCGTGTACATGGTCCAGCTAGGCGAGGTACGAATGATCTCCATCGAGCTGGTGTTCTTTTCGACTAGAAAGTCAGCCAGAACTTGAGCTTGTTGGGCGGCTCGTGGTTGGTAGGTGATGTCATGCTGACTCAACTCGACCGCCCATTTCATCAGTCGACCCGACACGTCGGGTTTGGATAACACCTGCCTAAGCGGCTGATCTGTTAGGACAATTATGGGGTGAGCCTGGAAGTACGAACGTAGCTTCCGAGCTGCATGCGTGAGGGCGAACACGAATTTCTCGATCTCGAGATAATTTCGTTCTGCACCGTGTAGGATCTTGTTCAGGTAGTAGATCGGTAGGTGTTTTCGATCTCGAATGGCGACCAAGACTGAGCTGAAGGTCTCGTTAGAAAGGGACAGGTAGAGGTACAAGGTCTCTCCTTCATTTGGCTTGGCCAGCAATGGTGGAGAGGCCAGGTACTTCTTCAATTGATCTAGCGCTCGGTTGCATTCTTCATTCCATTCGAATTTCTTGAGGTTCCTCAGAACTTTGAAGAACGGGAGGTTCTGTTCCGACGATCGCGATATGAACCGATTGAGAGAGATTATCCGACCCACCAGGGACTGTACCTGGTTGATGCATCGAGGTCGTGGGATGATCTGGATCGCTTTGATCTTCGTAGGATTGGCTTCGATGCCGCGCTGGCTCACCATGTATCCTAGGAACTTTCCCCCTTCGACCCCGAAAGTGCATTTGTCGGGGTTGAGCTTCATCCCGTACTGCCGCAAGATCTCAAACGATCTGCGCAGATGATCTAGGTGATGGTACGCCCAGCGGCTCTTCACGATCATGTCGTCGACGTAGACCTCCATGGTCTTCCCGATCTCTTCCTTGAACATCAGGTTGACCAACCTTTGGTACGTAGCTCCTGCGTTCTTTAGCCCGAAGGGCATGACCTTGAAGCAGTATATTCCCTTCACCACAATGAAGGCCGTGTGCTTTCGATCTTCGGGGGCCATTGAGATCTGGTAATAGCCTTGAAAGGTGTCCATCATCCTAAGCATCTCGTACCCAGCTGTCGAGTCGACGAGCTGATCGATTCGGGGTAGTGGATATGGATCTTTCGGGCATGCCTTATTGAGGTCGGTGAAGTCGTTACACATTCTCCATTTCCCACCTGTTTTCTGCACGAGGACAACGTTGCACAGCCAGTCAACGTATTGAGCTGGGGTGACGTATCCCGCGTCGAGGAGTTTATTGACCTCAGCCTCGATGATATCATTCCTTGCCCGACTTTGAGGTCTCAGCTTCTGTTTGATGGGCTTTACTGACGGATCGATCCCGAGCCGGTGACAGATCACCCTCGGGTCGACCCCAATCAGATCTTTGGCTGCCCAAGCGAAGATGTCAGAGTTGTCTCTCAAGAATTCTATCATCATGATCTCATGTTGGGGGTGCATGTTCACCCCGATTTTGGTGGTTTTATTACCATCTCCGGGGATAAGGGCGATCTCCTTCAGCTCTTCGGAAGGCTCGAGCCGCTCGCTCGCCTTTCTCTTTCGAGCTACGGGGGATCTTTCCGCCTCGCATTCCTTCGTGGGTAGTTCGATCTCCCCATCGGCGTAGGTCTGGAGGTCGAGCTCTTGCTCCACCTCTTTCCCGGATGGCTTTTTCAGGACGATGGCATAACAAGCCCAACTGTCCATGACATCGCAAGTCACCTCTCCGACCCCGTTCGGGGTGGGCATCTTCAGTTTTTGATGGTACGTTGAGATGATTGCTTTGAAATGAATAAGGCCAGGTCGACCGAAGATCATGTTATACGCTAGGGGCATATTGACGATGACGTACTCGACCTCCTGGGTCACCCTCTTGGGGGATGTTCCCATCGAGGTGAGGAGTCGGATGCGCCCTAACGGTACCACTTCTGATCCACCGAACCCGGGGAGCGGTGTTCGGATTGGATCGAGTTTTAGGTTATGCAATTTCATTTTTACAAGAGTAGAGTAAGGGGATAATGTTCGAGCTGCTTCCATTATCAACTAGGCATTTGGTTACATCATAATTTGCCACGCCTAAGGTTACCACCATCGGACAGCTAGGCGTCCCGCCTTCCCGATGGGGGCCTGGGCGGCTATCACTCTCACTAAAGCTAACCTCCTGCCTCTCCCACTCTCTACCCTGGTCGATCTGGAAGACCTCTTCGTGGGGGCCGTTGAACTCTCGAGCTGCTCGCCTGATGTTCCTCTTTCGAGCTGCATTGGAGTCACCGCCCTCATGCCCCCCGACTATCATGTAGATCTTACCGTGAATGGGGGGATTATCTTCAGTTCTCTCCAATGGTGGTTTTCCAGATCTTTTCGGGGGAGACCTAGACCTGGAGCGGTTGCGTTTGCTCGATCTGCATGCCTTTTCAGAGTAGTGGTCGATGCGTCGAACAAAATCCTTCAAGTGCCCTCCCTGGATGAGTCTTTCGATCTCATCCCGAAGGGCGTTGCATTCTGCGGTGGTGTGGCCCCATTGTTGATGGTAGCCGCAGAATTTTCTCGATTTTTCAGCCTTCGGGCCCTCCCGGATGGGCTTTGGCTTCTTCAGAAGGCTCTGGTCCATGATCACGTAGATCTGGTCGATGGACTTGGTCAAGGGGACATAGTTTCGTCGGTCGACCTGGGTCAGTTGGTCGACTTTCCCCTTGATTTTCTTTTGCTCGTTCCCTTTCCGGTGCAAGGGCGAGCAAGACCCAGTGACCTGCCTCTCAGATCGAGGCGGAGGTCCATGCGCGAGGGCGATCTCCTCAACGCGCATGAAGTCGTGGGCGATATCCTGTATCTCCGTCAGGTTGCGTGGTCCGGCCCTGACGATCTCATCCGCCCATAGGCGGTTCCGGAGAGCTCGATGGACCACAGAGAGCAGGGTGTCCATCGTCGGGTTTTCGACCCGAACCACTTCCCTCGCAAAGCGAGTCATGAAATCTCGCAAGGACTCACCCTCCTTCTGGTAGATGCTGTTGAGATAGAAAGGGGGGAGCTTTTCTCCCGTCATTGAGGAGAAGTACGCCGTGAACCGATCTACGAACCGGTTGTAGGTCGTTATGCACCGCGGCGGCAGGCGGATGAACCAATCTTGAGCGGGGCCTGTCACCGTAGTGACAAAGACCTTAGCCCAAATCTGTTGGGGATGGGAGTGTAGAAACATCCGATTCTCGAAGGCTGTCACATGTTTTTCGGAATCTGTGGTCCCGTTATACATGGGTAGGCCGGTCGGAATTCGATCTCCATCACAGGTCGTGTGAAGAATGTCCTCGCAGAAGGGGGAAGCTTCTTCCCTGTCGCTGCGGTAACGGAAAGGGCGTCGGTTCAGCCCTTCTCGAAGATCGACCTGCCTCTGGGTGACGTGGGAGCCACGGTCACCCAGGCGGTCTTGGACCCTTTTTCGTGGCGGGTCCACACCATAATCCTGTTCTCTCCCTGCGCGAGCCGCTGCGATTCTGGCGGCCTCCTCCCTAGCGGATCGAGGGAGAATCCACTCTCGTAGGTCGTCGAATTCTTCATTGTCCACATCGACCACGCGTTTGCCGCGGTTGTTGCGGCTGGGGTGGTCGGAGTCCCCATGGCCTTCACGGGGGACTTCTTTGCTCGCTGTGGGGGGTGGTGGTGGCGGAGCGAATCCTTGGAACTGTCCCGCTCCGATCTGGGGACTGAGGCCCCAGATGATCTGGGCAGGTCGCCCATCAAGTGGTTGAAAGACATAGGGAACCGGGTTCCTGTATGCTTGGACGGTGGGGGCCAACGCGTTACCCACCACCGAGCTTGGTACGGTGGTGGCTGGGCTAGCCCTTGGTAGCTCGGGGCGCCTGGGTTCGCGACCCTCTGCTTGGGCGAGCTCGATCTCGACCCGCCACTGGTCAAGAAAGGCGTCTAGGTCCGCCTGAGTGACCGCGATCCTGGGAGTGGCATCAGGCGGATGAATGGAGACGTTGGCGCTGGGCCCGACCGGTGGGACAGTGGAGGTGTTGCCAAGCGGCGCGTTGTAGTCATGCCTGCCTTTGGCAACCTCCTCCATGTCCTCGTCGCGGTTGGTGTTCCTCGTGTTCACCATTGTCTTCGAAAGGGGAATTGAAGGGCCTTTTATCTTGGTCGATGTGAAAGGGGTTTCCCACAGACGGCGCCAAACTGATCTGGCTCAAATCTGGTCGATCTGACGTGGTCGATCTAGCTGTCAGATATGGGTCAATCAGTCAAGAATTTGTTTGAGTGGGTTCTTATCGACCTGAAAGCACTAACACACGTGAGCTAAGTACCAAATTGGGGGACTTGGGGTTTTACCCAAGTTTGGCACTCCGACGCTCAAGTCAGTAATGGAGCTCTTTAGAGAGAGAATAAATGCAATTGAATACGTATTAAAGGCTTACCAACTACTGTTCAAGGGGCGAGTATTTATAGCCATGGCCGAATAACGCAGTAATGCGTGTACTGTAGGTGGGCATTAATGGCGTTGCCAGTCGTCGATCTGGATGTCGAACGATGGAACCGGCTTGAGGCGGGTCGTTTGTACCTTCTTTCCCCTTTGGGTAAAAGCAGGGACTGACGGTCATTAATGAGCCGTAGTACGCCTGCTCCGGGGAATGAGAAGGGTACACGTGTCCCGACAGGAGTGCTTTACATTATTCGGGTGTCCGGTGACGTATGTAATCGATCTGGAGATCGATATTGCCTTCCGGGATCCATAACACTGGGTTTCCCATGGGAGGGGAGCAAATCGATCTGATGACCTGGCTTATTGAGATCGATCCGCTGATCTGATGATCAGGCAGTGTGTAAATTGATCTAATGTCCTCATGTAGATCTGATGATCTGAGGGCCTGGTGTCGATCTGATGATCTGTCCAAAAGGTCGTTCCTGGTTTGTCCAGGTTGGCGCGGAGTCCACGTGGTGCCTACGCGTGTGTGCCACGTGTCCTCGTGTTATTATGCCATATCAAAGCGGCTCCACATCAATTAAGCGATCGCTTAAGCGATTTAGCTAGAATACAAGGAATCGTTTAAGCGATTCGATTTGTTGCTTAAGAGATTTCGTTGGAAATACAAGTTTCGTTTAAGCGATTTAGTTGAAAATACTAGGAGCCGTTTAAGAAATGTAATGTATTTCATCAATTAAATATATCTCATGATGAATAAAAGATATATATATTTTAAGAAGTGATATATATATATATATATATATTATCATCATCATGTAATGTATTTCATGTAACACTAATAATATATTTCATGACGAATAAAAGATGTATATATTTTAACAAAAAAATATGATTTATTTAATGTAAAATTGGCATTAATGTCGTCCTATCATCAATTAAATATAATTCATGTAATTTTTTAATTACTTTGATCAATAGTTTTTTAAATTTTAATACACAAGACATGTTTTTAGAATCACTTGGTGATTGAGTGTGCTATGAAACAGTTTTTCAACAAGTAGCCCTCTTGGTTACTAAAACATTATTAATGGCACGATTTTCATTAAGATAGTAATAATTCACTTGATTTATACGTATTATAACTTAGAAGATTTAGCTTTTTTAAGATATTGACTTTAATTGTTTAAGCGATTACGTTTGTCGCTTAAGAGAGTTAGTTAAAATACAAGGAATCATTTAATCAATTGACTTTGTCGCTTAAGCGATTTAGTTCAAAACTTCAAATTCAAGGAATTATTTAAGCGATTGGGCTTGTGGCTTAAGCGATTTAATTAACATACAAAGAATCATTTAGGTGATGTCCCCATTGTTTCAATGACACCATTTTCATTAAGATAGTAATAATTCACTTGATTTATACGTATTATAACTTAGAAAATTTAATTTTCCAAGATATTGACTTTAATCGTTTAAGCGATTAGTCTTGTCGCTTAAGAGATTTAGTTAAGATACGAAGAAACGTTTAAGTGATTGGCTTTGTCGCTTAAGCGATTCAGTTAAAATATAAAGAATCGATATCTCCCGTCGCTTGGAGTTATAATTGCAAAACCTGATTTCTTTTGCTATAAATTTAACACTTATATATATATATATATATGTATATTTGTATATATATAGTTTTGAAAGTATTCTTTTCCCCTTATAAATTTAGCTGTATGGTTTTTTATATTATTCACTTACTATAATTTTCTATGTATTTGATGTAACACTAATAATATATTTCATAACAAGTATGAGATGTACATATTTTAACAAAATATATGATTTATCCAATGTAAACTTGGCATTAATTTTTGTCCTATCATCAATTAAATACAATTCATGTAATTTTTAATAATATTGATTAATAGTTGTTTTGAACTTCAATACACAAGATATGTTTTTCCAATCACTTGGTGATTGAGTGTCCGAAAAACAAAGTTTTTCAATAATTAGCTCTTTTGATTATCAAGACATGATTAATGACACAATTTTCATCAAGATATTATAACTTAGAAAATTTAATTTCTAAGATATTGACTTTAATTGTTTAAGAGATTGAGTTTGTCGCTTAAGCGATTTAGTTAAAATTCAAAGAATTGTTTAAGCGATTGGATATGTCACTTAAGCGATTTATTTAAAATTCAAAGAGTTGTTTAAGCGATTGGGTCTGTTGCTTACCCGATTTAGTTAACATATAAGGAATTATTTAAAGGATGTCTTTCGTTGCTTTGAGTTATAATCGCGATAATCGTGAAAACCCGATTTCTTTTGCTATAAATTTAACATTATAATTTAAGTAAAATACAAGAAATCCTTTAAGAATATGTTTTTTTTTCAAGACGTTTAAATTCTTTTAGAGAAAAAAAAATCCTTGTTTTTCTTGTTCTTGGGGAGAGAAGTTTCTCTAGGTAGAAAAGTATGAAAGGATCATCACGTTTAAATTCTTTTTAGAGAAAAAAAAATCCTTGCTTTTCATGTTCTTGGGGAGAGAAGTTTCTCTAGGTAGAAAAGTATGAAAGGATCATCAAGCATGGTGTTATATTAAACAACGGTGCCAAATTAAAGGAACTATTACCCAGCAACCTATGTAAAGGGGTGGATGTTCAACACTGGAATCAACAGAGATATGACCCCTTTTTATCCAATACGAAGGTGTCAACCACCAGGTAAAACCAATCAAGATCCCAAGGTTAGAAAAAACTTTTACAGGTACTGTAAATTCTTCATGGGTCAAAAAAGGTCCTAAAGAATTCATCACTGACATTAACCAGCAATACGAGACAATGAACAGAACATCCAAATAAAGATTAAAGAAACAAATAACAAACTAAAGCTAAGAAAAAATCTCATTAGAAAAATTCAGGAAAAAAGCTGAAACTTTAACACAATACACACATCATAGATTCATAGTCAAGAACATAAACAAAATCAGACCAGTCCACACGACGACGACAGAAGCCCACATTAGGAACATGCAAAACACACAAATAAGCACGAATTGCCAGATTTTACGGCGCCGTCCTGGTTCGGAAAGCCGAATTTGTGGCCGAATGACTCGGCGAAGACAGTCTCGAACGAGCTGAAAATCGAGATCCACATTTTGAATCAAACGCTAGAAAAATTCTCCTTCAATCTTCGACAGAACTTCTCAGGAAACAAAAACAATTTTGGAATACTTTCACTTCTTCAATCTAAAGGATGAATCTCGAAACTTGTGGTGAAGGATTGATCGTTGATGGGTAAATATAAGGGGGGAAATTAATATTATCCATTATCGGAAGATGTATGAAAAATCTGGAATAAAAAGAAGGGTTTCTCCGATGAGAATGAAAGAAAAATGAAATAGGGGTTTGTAGTGATAGAAATTTTTTGGGTTTTATTTGTAATATATAAAAATTTAGAGGTGAAAATAAAATATTTCAAAGTAATAATTTGTATAAACTATTAAAAGGGTTATCTATTAAATAAGTTGAAACTTAAGGGTCATTTAATTAAAAAGAAATTTAAAAGACCTTTTTAATAGAATCCCCCAACCACAAAACCCTTACGAACACATCTAGGGAAAGGTCAAACTTCAGATCTGACTGTTGAAACAATGATGCCTGGGCTATATGGCCCAAACATTGGGCAATTTTTATGTATTAGGCCTTTTGGCCCATGATTTTAAGGTGATTATATTTATAGTAACAAAAGTACAAAACTTCCCCTCAAATAAAAAAATAAAAAAAAAGAAGAAGGTACAAAACTATTTTATAGTAATACACGAGTTATTACAAGTTGACTAACCTGTTTTCATGATTATTATTGCAACATTGGCTCATATCCTCTGATGATTCCGACGAAACATTCATACTTGGAATCCCTTGGGATGAAGAACAAGACGACCAATCCGAGATTTAATGAAGATTTCATGGTGGATTTCGAAGGATCACCATTGTTGAACCTTCCGACGACTACCCTTACCCCAAGATCGTCCTGGATGAGGACTACGAGGAATCTATAAGGGATGAAAGGATGCAATGATTTTGCTCATCATGGGGTAAAACCTGAATACCAACTCGCTCTCGGCGAAACTCGACCGGCTGTGGCAACTTAAACGGGAATTTGACCTATTCCATTATCTAATGGGGCCAAATCTCTTCAAAATAAATAATTTTTTATGACTTATTAAATAGGCCATCTATTTTTATTTTATCTTTTTTATAGAACTAAACTACTTTAATTGAGAGATCCAAATAGTCACAGTAGAAAATCAAGTAATAACCAATTTGATTTCTTGATATCATTTTTTTAAAATTTAATTTAAGAAAACTCTCACCCTATTTAAATTTCTAACCGTTCTTAAACACTTCGGCCTCGTTTACTTTGCCATTAACAGGGAGTTTTCCTCCCTTCATACCCATTTTCCGCCGTTTACTTTCTTCTTGCTCAAGCCCACAATTGTCGTACAAGCCGTAGCTCAGGCGTGTTGAGGGCAGATCCAGGAGACATGGCATTTTGGAGTGTTGGTGGGAAAAAGCCATTTCCTGGGCGGCGTAAATGACCAATTCATCCCAAAGTTGGCGTTATTTACATCAATTTGCCATTGAGTTTAGGTTTCGCGCTATGATTTCCCGCTGGCTCCGAAAATTTGGAGGGAGAAATTTTGTTGTTCCCTCTGATTTGTGACCTTTCATATTTATATGGAATACCTTTGTTGGAAGATTACTTTGTTTGAGTCATTATTCCAAGACTTTTGAGGAAGATTAACAAGCTCGATGTGGAACAAAAATTGAAAAGAATTTCTGTTAGGGTTTTCATGTTTGTGCTCTTTGTGGTGCTACTTGTGGTTGTCATTGTTGTTGGTATCTACCATACAAATGGTTGCAGTTTTTGTTGTATTCAAGATACATACTACGAATTACTTCGTTTGAAATGGTCAAAAGATCTTGGGTCCCAAATTTGAGTTGCTCTTTTTAGGGCTGCATGCATGCGCCTCAATAGACTTAGCACTGCAAAGTAACCAAGGATTTAATGTACACTTAGCATATGTTGTTATACAGTCAAAGGCTGCTGAGCTACTATCATGTACAACCTTGCACCCATTATAAATTCATGGTGCACCTCAAAGAACATAACAACCACCTGAGTCAGTTATACAGATTTGTAATATGGCTAACGCATCAGCCATGGCTCGCGCAATGAGTGCCAGCCGATTTGGCTTATGGACGTCGAGCCAAACTATGCATGCACTGAACATCTCCTTATTCTCGAGTTGTATGAGTTTGTGGGCCAAAATTTTATACGACTACCTCAGGTGATGATAATTGGGTCGAAAGTTATCGCGGTGGGACTGCAACGACGTTTGGACATTGGCATTATGAGTACCGACGTCCATCGTCTCATTATGCGGCTAAGAGATGTGTACAGGGAGTTTAGGTTGTTTACCTATCGTGTGGGGGTTATGTACCATGGCTCCACTAATGTTATCCGTGTTAGTGACGCATACTATCATTATTTTGAGGGCCGGGTATAAACCTTCGTAGCAATTAATTTTTATATGTTGGATATTGTTCAAATCGTTAACTTTGGAAGCATTATATCAAATAACCTTTCATTTTCGTGTAGGAAACTACTATGGACCGTCTTTTTCGGTCGATTGGTTTTTCTTATTATTATGAACTTAACTTCATTTTCCGTACATCTCAAATGGCGCTTCTTCCAGGCGAGCCAACGACAAACTTCGTGGACCCGGA
Source organism: Lantana camara (assembly GCA_037501455.1). NCBI lineage: Eukaryota > Viridiplantae > Streptophyta > Magnoliopsida > Lamiales > Verbenaceae > Lantana > Lantana camara. Next base: position 1,789,550 of record CM074858.1, on the reverse strand, counting down.
CGTCTTCTCCGATAACTTTGTGGACCGGCTGTAACGCGTCACGTAGCACCCGGCTATCTGCGGCAGATCCTCCCCACCCTGCAAGGACATATATGAAATACATTTCGGGATTACACACCCTAAGAACATTAACCGACTCAGATCCTTTCCTAGTTTGGTATTTGGATTGGTCCTTTTGACTGGCAATGACTTCAACGTACGTTCCATTCAAGGCACCAAGGCATCCCTTCCAATGACAAATGAAACAAAGATTAATATCCTCAAAAAATATGAACTAAAACGATTACGAGATATCATGTTTAAGATAATCAGCGCTTACAAAAAGCAATTAACAAAGAAAATTTGGTCCTTCCAGATATTGCCTCTTATGTGAAGAGATGTTAATCGATTTGGAATCGAGTTCAGTTATATGCGCGCACAAAATTGAATTGCTGGAGTATGTTAAACTGCATTTCAAACTCACCTTGAAATGTTTTCACGGTTCAGTAACACAGCTCTGTGGTATGCCGACCAGCTCAATCAGCAGGGTATTGCTGATACGGAGCAGTGTCTTCAATGTTTGCCTAAAATATTGATTGATGGTGTATCCCAAGCAATAAAAATCACCTTTCACAGTACGGTTCTTGTAATGGTGGGCTAAGCTATTACGAAAGATGGCAACCTGAATGGTTACAAAGCGTTCATTTGTTAGACCACCCATGTGTTCGAGTAAATAACACAAACGGCAGAAAGTGTCCCTATCCATTCGGAGATTGTCAATATAATTTTCATCACTAATTTGGGTGAAGTGACGCAAATGTTTCTGTTGATCCGGTTGGTTTACGATGATCGAATACCGACGCTTACGGGAACGTCTCTTATTCTCAACGGTTTATTCGTACCAAATATACAACAAATACAACATTGTCATTATAAGAGCTATAAGTTTAACAACGAACCTTACCCATGCCACAAACCTTACCCGTGCATGTGGATCCATTTCAATTCAAACCAACAATTCTGCATATGTAACCCCACCATTCAAATTGAAAACTAAGAAGCCGTAATGCAAACAATACGAGGCAGAATGCATGTAACTGATGATGGGTATTTCACTTCAACCAAAACTATGGATAATAGCCCACACACAGAGACACCACACACATTCTTCCTGTTCTATGAAGCATATTAAACAAAATGCAAAACCACAAAACTTGAGCCAATAACAATTACAAATTAATTATACGTACAACACCTCACCAATCATAATCCAGCAACTATGCGGGCGTTGTCCGCACTTATTAACCACATCTACAAATATTTCACACTGTATTTGTATCATTCGCGGAGTTACCTGGTTAGAATTCTGGAAGCTCCTCTGTTTTGAACCCAATCTATGGATCTGCAATTAACGCAACAAACGTAAGACACCGCTCTGGGATGTTACCTATAACACGATTAATCGCAAAAAAACACAAACACGATGCGTACCCAACAGATTTCCTTGTGTTGCCCCCGCTCTGTATTGTTTCGCCCACACCCTTAGGGTACATAATACGCTTCAGCAAGGGATGCAGATTGGAAACTAAAAATTGAACAGTGTCGCTGCAAAGTGGGGTTACGATGAAGCAAAGTTAATTTCATCGGAAATGAGATATGAATATCAACACTTAATATGCAAACAGTGTCGGGCCTTACCGGCCTCGGTATTAAACATCATTGGCCCATATGAGCTAATATTCAGTACCAAACAAATAATTAACCTTACTTCCTAATATCTATTGAGGTTAATACCGGTACCAAACGCTTTCTTATTATATTAAGTGAGAGATTCTTACGGCATGATTGGTATGTATGAATGGAATGAGGTAGAAAATGAATGAATTTTGGAATGAAATGGACAATAGAATGGAATGATTTTATTATAGCATTCTCATGATTGGTATGATTGGTACGTTCAGTAATAAAGTGAGGAATAGAATACAAATTTTAGATTTATTTCGATCATATTATTCACAAATGAAAATATATGCCGTGATATTATTAATAATGATGATTAAATACATGATTAAAATACTTTATATACTAATATGATTTTTAATTTTTTTATTTTGAGCAATATTATGTCTTCATATGTAATATATTGTAACTATTTTATATCGAATGTGTTATATATATGACATTTATTTTATGCATATATATATATATATGTGTGTGTGTGTGTGTGTGTGAGAGAGAGGGAGAGAGCGAGAGAGATTTATGTATACGTATAAATATTATAAAGGTATTGATATTTTCATATTTATACGTAGATTTTACGATTTTATTATATTTAATATCATGTATGATATTTAAAACTAAATTTAATATAAATTCCAAATTTTGTATTTAATAAATATTTTAATCTATTATACATATCTATAAATTTATAAGTAAATAAAATAATATATTGAACATATATTTTTAAATATATAATATATATAGTATATTTATATTTATATTTACATATATTAAATGTAATTTATTAAATTTTCAATCAGAATAAATATTCGTAATAATAAAAAATAATAATATAATATACATTTAATAAACATGTGGTCATTATATAAAAAGTAAATAAATTTTGAAAATTGGTAATAGTTAATACCATGGGGTACCTAAAGAATAGATAAACTCATGTTGTTTGTAGGAATGAGCATTACCTCAGTAATTACTAATGAGCATTACCAATAACCCCTCCCCCCAATTCCATCATACCAATCATGCCGTTAGAGTTTAACAAATAATAATAATAATAATAATAATAATAAATCATGCCGTTAAATTAACCATTTGGTCTCTTAGACTCTAAAATTATTTTTTAAAAATTTTTTTTAATCAGTTTCTCAACGTGTTATTGTATATTCGTCTTTTAACTTCTTCTTCTTTTTTTTTTTTTTTCTCACTTTATTTATTTATTATCTATACTATTATATTAAGTGAGAGATCCTTAGAGCAACTGTTTGGAGTTGAACTGTAAAATCATTTTCTTTTTCGCTCACCTCATTCTATTTTTTTATTATATATCTTTATTCTTTTTCCATATTTTTCTAATTTCTATTTTGTATTGTCTTTTATCTTTTTAATTTATTAAAAATAATTATAAAATAAATATTAACATAAAATTTTTAATTTACTACACATTTAAATAATAATAATTTTATACCTAGATGGAAAATGATGGATACGTAGAATTAATCGTTGTGGTTTTATTTTATACGAGTCTAGAATGGTAAATAAACATAAGGATAAATACGATTAATTCCACGAACGATGCATGATCCATGGATATATAGGGAAAGCTTCATATCATAATAATTGGAAAGAGAAATAGTTCAGTTCGCCAACTTCGGCCTAATGCATGAAATTTTCACAGCTGATGAATCTGTATATTATCAGGTTATATATATATATATATATTCCCAACAGCTTGGTACGGGTAAATTGTACGGATTTTCCAATTATCGGAGAGGTCAAAAGCAGCATAGAAAGCTTAAGTTGGTGTGACGAAACCATAACCGATGACTTAAATAATGTAGAATTTAAATTGGTATAAATGCTATTATTCAAACCTGAATTTAAGCTTCCCCTTTTATATTCCTTATTATTGCAATGACATAAATAGGATTTATCACCCCATTTACACCACATTAGAATTCCAACTTGTAATTTTGGAATGCTTAATCATGGAACTAATTTGCCAATTAAAATAAACATTTTTTTTTTAAAAATCTAAATCATAAAGTAATCTATAATATCAAAAATATATATAATATTGCAATTCGAGTTCATACATAATCTTTAATAATTCAATAATTTAAATTTCAACAAAATGTAAAATTTCCAATAAAGGAGCAAATGAGTCCAAAGTGTCAATCACCCTTCAAAATGAAGCTAAAGGACATAAAATAATTAATAAACCAATCATAATTAAATTCTCAATTTTCTTTAATTTCCATTTTTGTTTTTATAATTTCTTTTCCAAATTTACAACTCTTGAAGCTTAATAGTCACAGCCCACCGTCAGATTAGCCCCCATCGAAGGTCATTAAATCTTATTACATCAAATACAAATTCCCCTCATTAAGCTTACTATTTCATTGCATCTTCCTCTCCTCAGCTTATAGTTATACTCACACACCACAAACCCTCTCTTTCTCTCTAAACAGTGCCCTGTTTGTATGGATTTCGACGCCGTCCACAGAGACAATCTCGCGCTATACTCGAAGCTTTTCGAAGAACTTCCAAACACGCCACAAATGGACATTCACGAGGTTTTATCATCGAATCTCGATGAATACGCTTCTTCATCTCTAGTCCTCAACAATCTGAATCAGTATCTGACGGTGGAGGCCCCGTCGTCGTTGTCGTCGTCGTCGTCGTCGAATCCGTGTTCAGTTTTCTACTCGAATACTTTCTACGATCCGTTCGATCCATTTCAAGCTTCTTTTGGCACTTCAAGTTATGGTAATCTTCATCATCACATGCAAGATAGTTATAACTATCAAATGAATAATGCCATTGATCATCATCATCATCATCCCTTTGAATATCTTCAAGCAATGAGCAGTAATACTACTTCACAAGATGATCATGTCAAGATCTTCGAAGAAGTTATCGAAAATAACGATCCCGGCTTGTTATTGGACGACGACGATGATGACGACGTAGTGAATCCTCGAAAGACGAGTATGGATGATCGTGATATGGCCAAGAACAAGCCGAAAGAGGCAATGAAAAGGAAACGAGTGATCAGTAAGAAATCTGAGATAATCAAAGGCCAATGGACTCCTGAAGAAGATGGGTACTTTTGTTTTATGATTCAATTACATTTATTTTGTTTTAATTTATTTTTCATTAGAATTCTTTATTATGTTACATATATATTTGGTTTGTATGTATAATTTGCAGGCTATTGGTGGAGTTGGTGGAGAAGCATGGAGTGAGAAAATGGTCTTCCATTGCTCAAATGCTACCGGGGAGGATTGGAAAGCAATGCAGGGAAAGATGGCACAACCATTTAAAGCCTAATATTAAGGTTTTTCCCTTTACATTCTCATGAATTATTTTCTTCCTTTTTCATCATTTTTAGTTCCATTTTGGCTTAATTCTTTCAATATTATCACTATATTAAGCTCGCACGCACGCACGTGTATATATATAGGAAAAACCGCGAAATTACATGAATTTTTATGCGATTCGGGGATCATATAAACCCTAAGAATCGTGTGGTTTAATATTTTTCTACTTTGGTGTAATTTACATAAATGATTCAACATATAAGATGGTGGATACTATGTTTACTAAAGTAAATAAGATGCTTCTTAAGTAATTTCCATGAAAATCCACCCTATGTTATGCGGAAATATTGCTAATATTTTTTAGTTAATTGAGATATTAAATTAGACATCTAAATTCCTTCACATTTTGGTCAAAAATAAGTCCATTACTGTGTTATTTGTGAAAGGGAAAAAGAAAGTATAAAAATGGAAGTATTTTAGGAGTGAATGAGTAATAATTTCCTCCAAAGTTTGGAAATATAAAAGATAATTTCCCGCTTTATTGCCAAGGCTGTGTGTGGAAAACATGGAACTATTAGAAAAGAAGGCTGCTAACAAGCTAATCATTAAAATCTTCCAAAAAATTTTGACATAATTGAGAAACATATGCTTATCAAGAAACAATAATCGCATAAAGTTAGTTAATTGAAAAAAGAATTGCAGAAAGGCCGATTTTTCTACTACTCTTGAGGTTTTCAGTAATTACAAAATAATCCGTTAGGGCAGAGACAGAGCCAACAGAGGGGCAGGGTGGCTCCCGCCCCCCCTAAATTTTAAAATTCTTTTTATTTTTATGTATATTTTTTGAAATATTTATATTTCCGCTCCTAATTAGATATTTTGCCTCCTCTATTTTTATAGTTTAATTTTTATCCCTATTAACTTAAATCATTTTTATGTATATTTTTTGAAATATTTATATTTCTGCCCCGAGTTAGATATATTGCCTCCTTTATTTTTAATATTTTAATTTTGTTCCTCTTAATTTAAATCTAGGCTCCGTTCCTGTGTCAGACATTTTAATAAGACTAACAGCCCGACATTTCATTTTTCGTGCAAAAAGCATCTTTAACAAGTATTGCTAAATTGCATTAATACCCCTACCTAGTGATATTTTGCACCAAGAATGAACATTTTAGGGGTCGTATCGTAATTTCTGACACCTTATAGAATCTTTGTGAATTCTAAAAATACAAGGTGCAGTAGATGTAATTCGTCCTCACGTAATTACATAACTATGTTAACGTTAAATTTTCAGAAAGATCGATGGTCCGAGGAAGAAGACAGGATCCTGATAGAAGCTCATAGACAACTAGGCAACAAATGGGCAGAAATTGCGAGGAGTTTGCCTGGGAGGAGTGAGAACACTATAAAAAACCATTGGAATGCAACAAAGAGAAGACAACTTTCTTCACGAAAAAACAGCAACACTCAAAAGTCCAGTAGCCCCCTGCAGAACTACATCAAGAGCGTGATTTCGAGCTCGGACGACAAGGGCAGTTTGGAGATTTCATCGTCGAGCACTTCTGCATCGCCCCCTGATGTGACAATGGTGATCAATCGTAACAAACAAGAGGAGAGTTGCTCGAACTTGAATAACAGTAATGTTGCTGAGAATAAGAGTATTGTTGGAGCGGGAGACGAGAGCTTCAGGCTGCTGTCGTCGTCGTTGGATGCTCAAATGCACATTCAGTTTGATTTGCAGAAAGAGATGGATTTCATGGAAATGCTCTCATTTGGGTATGTTTGATGGGCCTTCCTTCCTATTGCTTTTTGTGTTTGTACTTTTGAAAGATGTTGAAGTCATGACTCGTGGTTTGAGATTGTCTTCGTTTTCTTGGAATGATGGTGTTTGATTTATGTTCTGTTGTTGGATTTGATCATGAGAAGGTTGAAAGTACACAAACCTGTGTTGAATTTTATTTATTCTGTGGGGATTATTTAATAAATTTATAGAAATTTTATCACAATTTAATCAGTGATAGAATACTTGTATATACATGGATTCTCCATCACTACAGTATTGTTTTTTTGGTTTAAAGATAGCACCTTGTTCTGTATTAGAAAGTATGCATAAAGCTCTATATCATAACAAACGAGCCCACTCCCAGGACCAAAATCATGAGGCTAATCGCCAAAACGTCGAACCCTCGACAATCTTTTAAGATCGAATTTGTGGTAAATGGGAAAAAATTAACAATAATTAAATAGAAAAGCTGTTGAAACAATCCTAAGGCTGGTAAGACCTAAGCAAAAAGCAATCAAACAGAAAATGTTTATATAGTGCATTTGAGTCTTGCAAATGTCAAATAACCAGTATGGCCTCTAGCCTCACCATTTTTCTTTGCAATGATGGTTTTGGGTACTGACTTTTCTGCTTCATTTGTGTGCCGCTGCCTCTTCTTGCCACCCTTATGTGCCGAAACCCCATCACTATCTTCCCAGCTTCCGAAGTTCCCTTGTCGAACATCATATGTGTGAAGAAGAACTTCAAACGTTCTTATATCTGCAAACACCAAACATGCTCAAGGGTTTGGAATTCATAACACGAAACTATCCAACTAATATGAATGGATTTGTTATTATCGATTTGGGATCCTTGGCTCCAAACCCGACAATCCAAAAGATGAAGTAAACAGTTCATGTTAAAATCTTGAAAGGAAGGGATACCAGTAAAATTGGATTTCAGCGTTTCACAAGATCTTTGTACTTGTTCGATACAAGGAGAGAACGAGCACAAGACCCCATCTTGTTGCAACATTTTCGCAGCAGAAGGAATAGCTAGCCACGGTTGAGGCAGGTCAAGGAAAACTGAGTCAACTCGCCCTGAAAATTCATCGGGGAATCCCTCACCTTGTATGTCTCTCACAGAGACAGTAACCAAATCACTCAATCCATTACTTTCGAAATCCACCCTGGAAAAAGGGTAAAACTTTTATGGAATCAAAAATGTCGACAGAAAATCTGATCAAACACTCAGGAATGAACAGAATATGAAATTCACAAGGGCCAAAAGAACTAATACTTCTAACTATACAGCATCCATGTAAACAGAATCGAGTTTCAGTCAAATTTCTCCATCTCGGACTCCTTAGCTCATGTTGGCGACTATTGTGTAATGTAGGAAGATGAATGCATATAACCGCTTCATATTTTCTTGTTACTTCTCATTTGAACAAAGAAGACATGAATTTTCAGAACTTCTATGCAAATTAAACTTTATGACAACGAAAGAATTAAAAAAGATGGGATAATTTCAGGCAAGTATCTCATAATCCTATGTAATTTCTCAAGAATCAAACCAATGTTCAAATCCAGAAAACTCCTCACCTAGCTGATGCAGCTCTCTCTTCATGAAAATCAAAGGTGTACACATGCCCGTTCGGGGCAATGGCACGAGCAAGCGAAGTAGTCAAGGATCCACTTCCGGTACCAGACTCAAGCACCACGCAACCAGGAACAATCTCCAAGTACATAACAACGAAGCTAATATCCGCAATATACAAAATCTGCGTCCTGTGGCTCAAAACAAGCGTCCACAACTCCGGAGTTGGAGCTAACAAGTAAACAAATCCAGAACCCCCTTTACTGCTGAACACCTTCGAGCCAAATGTTTTCCCAACCCAATCAGAATGCTTAAATACACCATAACGGTTTTGCAGAACACCATCCTCGGTAACTTTCACAGGCCTCATGCTTTCATGCCTCTCGTAAACAATAACCAAATCTCCGGCCATTATGCGGCGGTTAAAAGATAACTTTTTGGAGGGGTTAGACGGCAACATTGTCGGGGAGCTTAATTCAGTTCTCGATCAAGTAATCTGCGATCTTTTCAGATGAAGAAAGACAAAAAAAAACTGAATTCAGAATGAAGAATCGTGAGGATTAGCATTCAGAGTTCAAATTTAGTGGAGCAGCTATGAGCTGAAAAGTTCTATGTGATTGAGATTACTGCGAAGCAACACTTACTCGTGAGTTTAACGAACCGGCAATGGATGATTGTCTTTCCGGCGGCGGCGGCGGGCGGCGGTGGAGGAAGCTGATTAAGGTACCTAATTCAGTGATGATGGAATTCAGAATTTGGGTTTTAGGGTTTCCCTCCAAACTATGGTAAAATCGCTACATCTGTAGAACGATAACAGGGACCAAATACCGCTTTTAAGTAATATTATGGGCAAATTGCACTTCACCCCTGCACATTCTATATTTTCACACTTTACTCCTCAAAAATAGGAAAAAGACACCTCAAATTTTTTTTCTATATCATATATTTGAGTCGAATTATGTCGAACCATTTAGGTATAAAACTCTCTATATTAACAATAGTTGTATTCTTGAAGGTTTGAAACACGAGAAGTCTAATTAAATTAGTATAATACCGAATTACTAAATTATATCATTTAATTCTCCAAAATTATGGTCTCTGATACTTTTCTCTGATTTTGACTGTAGTACTTTGCTCCGATTACGATACTTTTAAACACTTTGCTCCAATTTTGTCCCAAATGTTTAAATTTTAGGGCCGAGTCTTTTTTTCCTCTATTTAGAGGATGTTAAAGTGTAAAAATAAATAAATTTCAAGATGATGCAAATCTCAATATATTTATTTTACTTCTATAAGATGAATTTTATTAGAAAACAAGTTACTTAATTACCCAAAACGAGGACAAATACCAAATGATAACAAGTAGAGCTTATTACTGACCAAAAAAAAAAGGAAAAACAAGTAGAGCTTATTTGTTTGTCAAAGTTTCACACAAGTATTTTACATTGTCAAGTCAATTTTATAACTTAAAATTATAAGAATCTATATATCGTGATTCTTCATGCTTAATATAGTCTCATCAAATCTAAACATATAAAGTTTTTGCCACCAACTTTAGTTGTCTCGATGTACTCTTTATTAGAATATAAAATTTTATATTGAGATTGCAAGAAGAATAAATAAAAATAGTGGGAGCCTCATCATCACGACATGGCAAGTTCAAACGATGGTGGTTAATAAAACACGTACATATTTTAAATTTTAATTGAGGAAGATTGTTGATTTGCTTCTTTGATTTTCAATGTCTTAAATAATTAAATAAACAATATCAAGAAAAAGTAATAGGAACATGAATCACATGATTATTGGGCCATTGGCACAAGTACCTTCCACGAGTATTAATACCCTAACAAATCATTCCTGGTTCATGATGTTCATGACCCTACTTAATTGGCCCAACCACTCGATATTTTTTCTTTTAAGTAACATTCAAGTTATGTAATATATGCTAGTTAACAGGATTGATAAGTAATTAATGAGTTCATTCTCCAAAATAAAATTTTATGTTTGAATTTCGTTTGAATGTGCGTGAATTTTAAAAAAAATACATAATATATACTGGACGAACAAATAATTTAAGATAATCACTTCTACCTATTTACTTGTAAACAGGCATAAAAAATAATTAAAAAGACTAACTATTAATGATCCTCTTGATGAAAAAAAAAAGGTATTATAATAATTGAAGATAATCATTTCTACATGTTTACTTATAAACAAGCATAAAAAATATTTGAAAAAACTAACTAGTAGTGTTTCTCTTCATGAAAGAAGACATTATAATAAAATTTTCAAATTTATCGATTTGAGTCGCATAAAAAATAATTGAAAAAACTAGTAATGATCCTCTTTATGAAAGAAGGCATTATAATAAAAATCTCAAATTTATGCCTAAGAAAAAAAAAAAAAAAAAAAGAGGGAGAATAAAATATGATTTTTGTCAACTAAAAACATACATTCTGAAAATAGGCAAATTGTAAGAATTTAAATATAATGGTTTTACTCATAACGGGTTGATATTTCTAAATATTTTAATTTTCAAACATATTATAATTTTCACATATCTAGATTTAATCATTTTAGTTTAACCAAAAAAATATTAGAGCAAATTATATTTTTAGTCCAATAAGATTAGGACTTTTGCAATTTTGGTCCCATATTTTTGAAATTACACACATTTAGTCTCATTATTTTTAAAAAATTACAATTATGGTCCTATCTGTCAAACAATCGACAGAAAATGCATTTTTTTTTTCCCGTTAAGTACAATTTGAGGGAAAAATTATTGTTCATTAGGTTGTCTTTTGTAGAAGTTTGTTTATTAATACCTTATTTTAGTACTGCATTACCTTAAATCCTTAATGAGAGTGATTCAGATTAATCCTTAAAATTTGATTCAGGGTGCTAAAATCGGGTATTGATAAGTAAACTCTTGCAAAAAACAACCTAATGAATAATAAATTTTCCCTCCTAAATTACACTTAACGATATAAATACATTTTTCGTTCATTATTTGACGGATAAAACCAGAATTGCAATTTTTTGAAATTAATGGGATTAAATATATCTAATTTTAAAGATATTGAATTTAAATTATAAAAGGTCAAATCCTGCGAGAAAAAAAATATAATTTGCTCAAAATATTATCATAACAGTCAAAAAGTTAAAATGAATTATAAAAAATAAACAAAATTTTGAAATGAAGACCATAAAGAAAGAGAGCGTGTAGAATTTCTCCACCAATACAAATCCAAATATTAAATATGGCCTCCATTCATGATTCGTGTCAGCGCCACGTGCTACGTCAATTGGGACTGTACAATTCTGCTACGAGAAAAGGACAATACAAACTCAGGAATTCCTCTTCTCAAATCTTATCAAGGCTCATTACTCGCGACATTCCCAAAGGAATAAGGTCTTCAGTTTCTTCTGTTTATTTCCACGGATCTCACTCGCTTGAATCTTTGTTGTCGTCAGCAAGGATTACCTGCTTTAGTTCTGTAAGTTGTTTTAGTTATGGAGTTTAGTTGGTTCGTTGGATTTGAGTTCTTGTTGCAACTTGTGATACGTGATGATCTTTTGATTCATACCCCTTAGATGTTTGTTGATATGCCTCAACGATTCTGTTTGTATTTACCTGTATTGAGGGGGTCTAGCTTTTGAACTCAGCTTGCATAAGGAGAAAGAAATCCGGGAAACGAAGTATGCTGTTGCTTTTGATAGTATTTGATTCGTGTCTCGACTGTGTTTATGGACATTCGTGTACTGATGTAGCTTGCGCCAACTATCAGAAGTAGATCGGGACCAGAAACTAGCTTGAACAATGTGATTTTCATTCTATATGTGCAAATAGTTATTTGGTTTAGCTTGTAAGAGTTATAGGATGATGAAATTACTGATAATTCAACCGTTGCTTGCTTTCAGCTTCCCCCCGTTGGTAGCTGTTGTACGGGTTGAATATGGATCATCGAACTTAGATTTTTCGATGAAGTCGTAAAACCCATTATTTTTACTTGATGTTCATGTATTCATAGCATTATTCTTTATTTCTGTTTGCCTTACCTTTGTGTACCATCTTGAGCTTTGTATTTATTTTTACTACAGATTAATAGTATGTCAAACTGTTGTTTATTCTCTATATGGTTTGCTATAATTCTGAGAGGATCATTTTGGGAATGATATTCAGGATGCAGCTGTTTGCGAGTGGTGATCCTACTACCTTGAGTTATTGGTTGAATTGGAGAGTGCTTCTGTGTGCAATATGGGTTTTGACTCCTACGTTTGTTGCAGCGTACGTAATCTGGAAATATGAAAATCGTGACAATTTAGAATCTGATGGACGGAGGAGACAGCAACAGAGCTCACATATTTATGATCAATCTTGGAAACCTTGCCTTAAAGGAGTTCACCCGGTTTTCTTGATGTTGTTTCGGATGATTTCTTTCTGTCTGCTTTTGGTTGCTCTGAGTATCGATGTTGCTATTCATGGATTTGAATTATTTTACTATTATACCCAGTAAGTCGTTTTCCCTGCTCTGGAGTTGGCAATTATGAATTGAATTATGCATAAAAGAAACTGAAACTTCAACGTTTGAAGCCTCTTGTGTTTATTATTGTTTTGTTTTCAATTTATTCTGGGAGCTCTTTCTGAATTTTTCTAACTGCATTACTATTACTTTTGTGCTTTCTTTACAGGTGGACGTTTACTTTAGTTACCATCTATTTTGGGGTATGGTTTGTGTTATCTGTTTTGACTTAAGTAGATATGAAATGATATTTGTTCATCAATTCTATTTGGGATACGCACACCGTCATACTTTAAGGTTGATTTAATTACCCAAACTTCCCTTGAGTTTCGAGAAATTACTATTACTTCCCCTGTCAAAGAATTCATATGACATCTCGATCAATAGATTTTGATGATGTCAACTCTAATATTTTATGATAATCAAATTTTCCCCTGAGACTTACTAATCAATATTTGGATTTAAATTTATGACTATAATAGCATGCACTAGACTAGGTATGCCAGGGGAATTTTTTGTAATTTTTCAAACATAAGGGAAAGTGGTGTGATTAGACCAAACTTCTGGGTATGCCAATGTAATTGTCTCATCCTATTTCATTGTGTCTTATGTATTCTAATTCTCTTTTCAGCTTGGATCTTTGCTTTCTATGTATGGATGTTACCATCTTCTCAAAAAGAATAGCAGCACTGCATCCCTTCAATCATCTGATATGGAACATGGTTTATATACTCCGTTGGCTCATGAAGTGAATGGAAATGGAGTTAAATTATTAGAAAATTTGGACCGCATTGAAACATACAAAGTTGTACTAACTTCTCGCTTTTGGGGTCATCTGTTTCAAATTTTATTCCAGGCACGGTACATGATTTGGTATTCTATTTTTCTTACTAACTCAAGATCATCAAGTAATCAGTCATACTTATGCTAGTGCAGATGACAGCAGGTGCAGTTACTATAACTGATTTTGTTTACTGGGCTTTGATATTCCCATTTCTGACCCTTAAAGATTATGAGATGAATTTTGTAAGTGATTTTCCTTAACTACTCCTTTTATTAGCTTATATTCCACAACAGATAGGTATCTGGTATTTTGTCAAAACTACTTTTTTCTGTTCGTTTCTTTGGTTTATAGTATCACCTCGTCGTTTTAAGAAATATGTTTGCTTCCTTGAAATAGTTAACAGTTGTAACACACTCACTCAATGCTATCTTGCTCCTCGGGGATACAGCTTTAAATAGTCTGGTGAGCTGCTACTGCTGCATATAATCTGTTGATTGTATTAACTATTAAGATTTATTATATATTTGTTTTAAGACAACGTTGAAATTTTCCTCGCAGCAATTCCCATGGTTTCGGATTTCTTACTTCATTCTGTTGACGGGCATTTATGTCATCTTCCAATGGATTGTTCATGCTTCTGTCTCTATATGGTGATCATAGTTTCTATATTTGGAATTTGTTTGCTGTAAAAAAAATTTCTTGATGCTAATTTGCTGTTCTCTTTTTCTTTTGGCTTAGGTGGCCATATCCTTTCCTCGACTTGTCAGCAGCTTATGCTCCTTTTTGGTTAGTACATTGTTTATCAATCTACGATATGAAATTTCGATTCACGATATAGCATAGTAGTTCCATGTTTTCTAATTTCTTTTTGAATTTAGAGTAATTTTTTTTCCTCATCCTAGATATTTGCAAGATATGAATCTCTCTCTCTCTCACTCTCAAAATCTCTCTCTCTCTCTCTCTCTCTCATATACACACTCCCACACTATATGCCATTAATTGATCTCTCTCTCAAATTGTCACACACAAAAAAACACAAGATTAATGCAGATAATAATATGAGAAATGGGCTCTCCAGAATACCATATCTATATCTATATATGTACATAAATATGTCGATTTCATGCTCGGAGTATCTAAGCAACTTCTTTCGTCTGTTCTCCGATTTGCAGGTACTTAGTGGTAGCAGTAATGCATTTCCCTTGCTACGGTTTCTTCCAATTAGTAGTGAAAGTGAAACATTTGTTACTATCCAGATGCTTCCCTCATTCATATATGTGCTGACCATCAAGTTCTGGGAGAACATATGTGTCCCTTGTTTCCTGTAATGTGTTGAGGACATTGAAAAAATTGGAGGAAGAGAGAAAAATGCTTTCTGTTGTTAAAAAATCGTGTTTGTATTTCATTTCCACTCTGAACAAAAGACAGAAAAAGGAAAGAAAAAAGAAAAGGAAATCGAGATTATTTTAGCTGCTGCCTGTGTTTCTTTATAACTGCAAAACAAAAAAGTGTGTACTAATGAGTAGATAAGACTGTCAATTCAGTAAACACCAACTCGTGTAGTTTAATGTTGGGCGTTTTGTTAGTTTAATTAGAGTTTTTAAGTTCGAAATTATAATATTATTTTTCTAAGGGGTTATTTTTTAATAGTAACCATGAGTTGAAAAAAATTTTGTTTGTTCCCATTTTCAAAACAGTTCCTCTACACATCATATTGTGAAATTTATACATCATTCGGGATTTAGTTACGTGATCCTTGAGTTTTTATACCATATTTGCAAAAAAATAGGGAGTTAAAGCAAATTATGATTTTTATTTAGGGAGTAAAGAGACATTTTTTTAAAAATGGAGATTTAAAACAAATTTGACTCCCCATTTGAGAATTTTTCAGGAATTCCCCGTTTTTCTATCGATTAAACAAAATATCATATTTTTACTTATTTTTGTTTCATGGAATTTCATTATTTTTTTTTCCCTTTTTGAAGTGGCAAAAAAATGTCGCGTTGCTGGTGACTTGTCATTCCGGCAAACACATCATCGATTCTGGCCTATCATTGTTCTATAATTTCACCAAATTAAAAATCGAAGGATGAAATTGGTAAAACCCAAAATTATATCCACAAATTACAAGTTGTCCAGCAGGATAAATTGAACACTTTTCCCTATACTTCATGCGATCACACGACACAAAACGTGTACATATTGAAAACGAAATACGACGACGTATACACGTCTTACATGGGCGAGTTAAGAGGGCGCGAAAATGCAACCAAATGTCGAACAGTAAGAGGTTTGCACTTCACCCAATAGCGTGATAGAGTAGTCCAGACTACCTCGCAATAAATGTTCGTTACCCAACCAAATCAAATGAATACACTGTCAGATTCATAATTTTTTCACTTTTTCTGCTGAAAAAAACGTTTAAATCGTCCAATTTCCGCACCGGAAAAAGGAGAGGAATGCAGTAATGGCTGTGCTTGGGAAGATCTGTTCTACTTTTTCTCAATCTCGTCTCATGTTCGAGAAATGCAGTTTTTCTTCTCAGAAACGGAGCTTTTGTTCCTTCGATCCGAACAAAATCCGAAATTCTGCCCTAACGAGATCGCTTCTGTCGTCGGATTTGCATCCCGCGCCGCTGCAGCTCCCCGTTGCTTGTCCAAAACAGGTGAATGTTTTTTGTTTTTTTGTTTTTTTTTTTAAATTTTATTTCGAGTGGAATGATGAAATCTGACGGATTTTGCTTTGATAACTTGTTTTTGTTTGATTTTATATTTGTTTTTTGAAGTTAATTGAGCGTCTGCTGAATAAGGAGGATTTGAACGAGGAGGAAGCAGAGGCGTCGCTTGATTTTCTGCTACGTGATGGAAGTGAAGCTTTGATTAGTACTTTTCTCGTTCTCCTCAGAGCTAAAGGAGAAACATATGAAGAAGTAAGACTCTCTATCTCTCTCAGTTTGAGATGGCACCAGGATTTCAGGGGGAATTGTTGGTCGAACCAGGGAAATTACCACATTTTGAATACGAAAATGAAGGATTAGAAATATAGCAAAATATTCCCCATGGCAATGTTCCTCTGTCTGTGTGTGTGTTTTATTAAGTTGATGTTTGTTGATTGTTCATTATTGTGTATGTAGATTGTTGGTTTAGCAAGGGCTATGATAAAATGTTGTAAGAAGGTCGACGGATTGGAAAATGCAGTGGATATAGTGGGCACAGGCGGCGATGGCGCCAACACTGTGAATATCTCAACAGGTGCTGCAATTCTTGCAGCAGCTTGTGGTGCTAAAGTTGCCAAGGTAAATCCACTAGTAATTTACATGTGTGACGTTTGGATATTTGTAACGAGGTTGATTGTTGACGGAAGATTATTACGTAGACATTTCATATCAAGTGCAGATTACAACATGATTCATATTCAATAATAGAATGTGTTTGTTTTTGTGACAGCAAGGGAATAGATCGAGTTCTTCTGCTTGCGGAAGTGCGGATGTTTTGGAAACATTGGGGGTGGCCATTGATGTGGAGCCTGAGGTAACTAGTCTATGTTTTGTATGATTAAAGATTAGAATCGTATAACATATTGCCTTCCGGTGACAATAAACATAATACATCAACATAATTCTGAATTGTCTTTTGTTTTCATTTATTCTAGGGAGTTAAGAGATGTGTTGAAGAAGTGGAAATTGGATTTATGATGTCTCCAAGCTATCATCCAGCAATGAAGACATTTGCTGCTGTAAGAAGAAAGCTGGGAGTGAAGACAGTGTTTAACATCCTTGGTCCAATGTTAAATCCAGCACGTGTACCCTTTTCAGTAGTTGGAGTCTACAAAGAAGACATGGCAAGTTTTTCTCGCCATCTCCGTTTTTCTGATCAACTGTTCCTTTTATTATTCAAACAACAATAACGTACAACTAATACCGACTAAGGCATTATTTTAAGATTGTTATTTAACTTTGTCGTGATTGATATCTTAAATTTTCTTGAGCGTTTCTATCTTGTAAATGAACTTTTGTTCTCCTGATACAATCATACAAATTTCTATTTATTCTTCCCATGCTTTTCTATTCATTTAACAAATACCATTAATTTCAGGGAAATTAACTTATTCCTTTCACACAGGTTGTTAAGATGGCTAAAGCACTACAAAGATATGGAATGAAGAGAGCATTAGTTGTCCATTCCGAGGGCTTGGATGAAATGAGCCCACTTGGTAAGTGTTTTCTCTTTCTTTACTGCAGCTGACTTTTCATGAGAATAAACTAACTTCTTAATTTATCAGGGCCCGGGATCGTTCTTGATATTACACCCGAGAAGATAGAGAAATTTGCTTTCGACCCATGTAAGTACCCATTGTACCACAATTCTTGATCGTGAGCTCATTTATCAAGTAAAATCTGTTGTATTTTCAATATTTGCAGTGGATTTTGGTATTCCTCGCTGTACCTTACAAGATTTGAAAGGTGGAGGTCCGGAATACAACGCTGAGGTACTAAGGCGCGTGCTTTCTGGTGAGAAAGGAGCCATTGCAGATGCATTTGTAAGTAATTTAAGCAAAAAATATCATTTCCGGTCTCATATATTATTAGTCCCTATTCGATATTGGTATTGCTAACCGGCGTCCCACATTGCATCCCGTATTTTTCAAGTTATATCATCTATAAATGCTTCTTTCAGATCTTAAATGCAGGTGCAGCGTTGCTTGTAAGTGGTCATGTCCCCAGCCTGGCTGAAGGCATAGCTCTAGCACGCGAAACACATGGTTTGGGAAAAGCCATTGACACGCTCGACTCCTGGATCGATGTCTCACACGTAAGTTTGTTCTCACTTGTCATTTCAGAAAACAGGGCTAAAGCTGCTAGCAGAGGCAGTCATCTCGTCGCTTCCATATATACACAACAATTCTCATACATCTTCGGTCCTTCTGAAGATCAAAATACTTATACGGGTTCATCATCTTTCTGTAGCTGTCTGTTTAATTTCGAACTTTGCGTTATATTCTATACATTGATTCTCATTTTTTTTCTTTGCACTGTTTCTTATTGCTATAGAAGGTGAAAGGACGTAGAGCCATGGCTGTCTGACTGTAGAAGGCAAAACGCCATGGTCAAAACTGGCGTGGAAAGCGAGCTCTTGGTAGTATTTGGGGGAGAAGACAGAAATCTTTTGTATTATATTATCCATCCCTTCTTGAGTAAACGCATGTAACAAATGTGATTGGCGTTGGAAATGATTCTTTTGCTTAATCCTCCATGCCACTGTATTTAAAATTTCCATGACTTTAGCTTAAAAAATATATATATTTGAGAATTTCCCGTGGGTTTGGCGGATCTCCTGTTACATTCTATAGATTTACTATATGTTAAGTCATATTCCAGTTTACTATATGCTAGGTCGACATTAGGTCATTCCTATTAGAATAATAATGTATTTTTCTATAAATAATTTGTTAGATATTTTGATGAAAAGTTCTAGATTAATTTAGAGAAATGCAGAAATGGTAGAATAGTCTAGATACAGGTCTCATGATTAATTAGCTAGAAGATTCATAAACAAAATAATTAAATAATACTTAACCGACATGGGAAGGTCGGTTAAATCCTCTATAAATATGTATCTCCTATCTTGTAATGAATGAATGAAAAACCATTTCCAAAAAGCTCCCACTAATCCTTGTCTCCTCCATTGTTTCTGCCAATCAACCACTTTCATTATTTCCTTCAATTAATTACTATATTACAAAACAAAGCGCCAAGTCTTCCTAATTAGTCCATCAATATAAGTCTTCCCTTTCTCCATTTTTTATTAAAATCCTTTTTTTAAATTCCAACATTTGGTATCAAGAGCCAACTTACCTACCTCCAAATGGCCCAAAATCTTACAACGTTTAATTACACCCCTTCCATGGTCCCAATATTTGAGGGGGAGTCGTATGAATTTTGGAGTATCCAAATGAAGACTCTATACATATCACAGGGTCTTTGGGAGTTAATAGAAAATGGCTACGAGCAACCCCGAGATGCTGCCGAATTGGAATCTTGGGACAACAACAAAAAAAAGGAATACAGTGAGAATCGGAGGAAGGATGCAAAGGCGTTGTCATACATGCAACAAGGGGTTACGAAACCCATATTTCCAAGGATCATGGTTGCAACAACGGCAAAAGAGGCTTGGGAGATCTTGAAGAATGCATATAAGGGCTCAGACAAGGTAATCTCCATTAAACTTCAATCCTTATGGAGAGATTTTGATACGTTATTGATGAAGGAAGATGAGTCGATTGAAATATTTTTTAATCGAGTCTCAAATATAATTAATCAAATAAGAAGTTATGGAGATACGATTGAAGACAAGAAAATTATTCAAAAAATATTACGGAGCCTTCCTATTAAGTATGATCATATAGTGGCTGCAATTGAAGAATCTAAAGATTTATCAGTATTAACTTTAACGGAATTAATGGGCTCACTACAAGCACATGAGGATAGAATGCGCCGATTTAATGAACAGCCACTAGATCCTGCATTTCAAAGCCAATTAAACTTTACTAAAAAGGAAGGTTTTCATAAAAGAGGAAATTCAAATTATCATGAAAATGGAGGAGATTTTCATAAAAAGAATATATACCCACCTTGTCGATATTGCAAGAGAACTAATCATGCCGAAGATGATTGCTATTTTAAAGAAAAATCTAAATGCAAAAAATGCAATAGATTCGGGCATGATGAAAGATATTGTCGATCTAAAGAAATCTATGAAGCTAATTGTTCGGAAGAAAATGCACACTATCTGTTTTCTGCGAGGGAACTAAATTCAGGATCATCAAAAGATGAGTCATTACTTTGGCACAAAAGATTTGGGCATTTCCATTCTCAAGGAGTAAGGTATCTATCTCAACACAATATGATGCGAGATTTGTCCAAAATACAAGTGAAAGAAGACAATTGTGAAGCTTGTCTACAAGGGAAGCCACATATAAAATCTTTTCCCTCTAGATAATCATGGCGAGCTAAAGAAGCTTTGGAGCTAGTACATACTAAAGTATGTGGACCTATGAGGACAACATCAGATCGAGGAAACAGGTATTTTATTCTATTTATTGATGATTATACGAGAATGACGTGGGTCTACTTTATGCACGAAAAATTAGAAGTAACCACAATCTTCAAAAAATTCAAAAATTTTGTTGAGAAACAAAGTGGTCGAAGAATCAAAATTCTAAGAAGTGAAAGAGGGAAAGAGTATAACTCGAAACAATTCCAGAAATTTTGCAAAGATGAGGTCTATCATCAACTCACTGTTGGAAATACTCCTGAACAAAATGGAGTATCCGAAAGGAAAAATAAAATGGTCATGGAAATGGCTAAAACCATGATGGAAGAAAAAGGAATGCCCAAGACATTCTGGGTAGAAGCTGTCTACACTTCAGTTTATCTACTCAATAGATGCCCGACGAAAGCAGTTCAAGGTAAAACTCCAGTTGAGGCATGGAGTGGAAGAAAACCGTCTGCGAAACATCTACGAGTTTTTGGCAGCATTTGCTATGTGCACACCGAAAAAGACAAAACTGAGAAAGGAATATTTCTCGGCTATAGCTCTCCATCTAAAGGCTACAGAGTTTACATTTTGAAATCTAAAAAGCTCATCATTACACGAGAAGTGGAGTTCGACGAAGATGTTACTTATAGTTGGGCAAATGAAGAAGCTCCGAAGAAGATAATTGCAAGAAAGCCACAAGAAGAAGTGAAAGACTGGCAACCGAGCTCACCACAGACAACACCAACTTCTAACTCATCTATTGAAGATCAAGAAGAAGAAGAATTAACTCCAGAACCACGGAGAAAAACAAGACTACTCCGCGACATATATGAATCATGCAATTTCACAACATTGAAGACTATGAACATCGGAGGAACATCCAAGCACAAATTTTTGATAAAAGCTAACGGAGCTACTCACTCAAGTATTACGAAATGGAAGCCTAACTCATGCATATAGCCAAAGAGAAAAACTCAAGCATCCACGACAGAGTTACAAGAAAAATACATTAAGGGGGAGTATTAGAATAATAATGTATTTTTCTATAAATAATTTGTTAGATATTTTGATGAAAAGTTCTAGATTAATTTAGAGAAATGCAGAAATGGTAGAATAGTCTAGATACAGGTCTCATGATTAATTAGCTAGAAGATTCATAAACAAAATAATTAAATAATACTTAACCGACATGGGAAGGTCGGTTAAATCCTCTATAAATATGTATCTCTTTCCAAAAAGCTCCCACTAATCCTTGTCTCCTCCATTGTTTCTGTCAATCAACCACTTTCATCATTTCCTTCAATTAATTACTATATTACAAAACAAAGCCCCAAGTCTTCCTAATTAGTCCATCAATATAAGTCTTCCCTTTCTCCATTTTTTATTAAAATCCTTTTTTTAAATTCCAACAATTCCTATCAAATTGTGACACTTATCATTTTCTCCCTCTTCTCCACATTCTATTTATTATCCTTGTTTTTATTTAGTTTTTTCTTATTTTTTCTATTTCGTTAGATTATCCTTTCTTATAAAATATATAATTTTATTTATTATTTAATTATGATATGTATAAAATTGATGAACTCCACCCACCTAGGACACGTGATCAACCCTAGAGGAGTTAGAATGATACACAACTAACTTATGACGAGCTGTGTGAGGAGCTCGCTGTATGCTCGCTCTGTCAGGATCGTATAAGTTGCAGGCACTGTTCTCTGGACAAGCTCGGATATGACGAACTGTATGCGGAGCTCGCTCGATACGTTCGCTCCTCAGACTCTATTTACGGAAGGACACTTAGATAGTTACAAACTTCACATTATGACTTGATGGAGAAAGGAAGGAGTCCTAAGGATAGAGACGAAAGAAGACGAAATGATAAGATAAAATTCAATACGGAATCAGAGACGTAATAAACCTTAATGGCACTCCGGGTCTATATAAGAAGGAATTTAATCACTATGAAAACGCAACACAGAATACGAGAAAAAAGAAGAGAGAGGTAGATAGATTCGACGAGTACTCATCAAAAATAATACTTATTATTTTTTTATCTAATAAAACATTATATATGGAGAATTAATTTCTTTTTTATATCTACAAATTAATTTTACTTTCAAAATATGTTCATTTCATATTTTAATGACTCAAATTAGTTGTATTTGCTTTTTTAAATAATTAATAATATTTTATAATTGAATAATGTGTTAAAGAAAAAATAAATTTTATGTAATCTACATAAAATATGTCCAAATAGTAGTGATTTCACAAGTTTGGAAAACAAAATTAAGCAATATATTAGATTTAGAAAAAAAAACATATATACGTAATTAAATTTTACTTTATACATATCATAGTTGAAAGATAAATAAAATTATATATTTTATGACAAATAATAATCAAACGAAATAGAAAAAGAGAGAAAAAACTAAACAAAAACAAGGGTAATTCATAAAATGTATAGAAAAAAGAGAAAGTGACAAATATGCAATTTGATAGGAATGACATAGTGGTCATGACCTAAGATATAGCAAACTGTAAACCCATTCTATACCCCATAACTCATTACATTTCACATACAACACTTTTCTCGGAACACTACTTTTCTCGGAACAACTCTCTTTCAACTAAAACAACCATTCGTGTTCGTATGATTATATAAGACGTAACAAAAACTGAGAAAAACGGCATTTCACAACTTCAAGCATGAAATACTTTCAAGTCACAGCATTCACAAACTTAACAGTTAACACACAGTTTTACTAAGCCAGTAAGGCAATCACACATATATAATAGCAGACATAAAGTTACCAGGACTTTATTATAGTAACAAGCAATAGTCACAGTTATGAAGCAAAGAGGCAATCTGCAATCCTGGGCAACTCTAAGCAGACGTTTTGGCAACAGCTCCAGCTTCAGTTAGCAATGGAACGAGCTTTCCTTCCTTGTGCATTGCAGTTGTTGCTGCAAAACGTGCAAATAATTGAGCACAAGAGCCCAAAAGAAAGAGAGGACAAACTACAAAGGAAAAGGAAGAAACAGCAACGACAATCAACTTCATAATACAGCAATGATAATAATACCATCACAGCCACCGATGTGCTTTCCACTAATGAACACATTCGGCACGGTGCGCTGGCCGGTCCATTCAGCCAGAGCAGATTGTATCTCGGTTCCATCACCTTCATATGTGTCGAAACAGAAGCAAAATTTCAGTACACTAAAACAAATTAGATGTTTCATGAACACAACGATTAGGAAAGATGACTATGAAACACGAAAAAGATGTATGAAACAATTGGAGGGCTTTTCTCACACCAAAAGATTACAGCAGCAGTAGTGGTATTGACAAAGATGTTAAAGTAACTCTATAATCAGCATCATGGAGCTAGAACAAGACATATCTCTTAATTAACAAATCACAACGTGCAGTACAAATGTTTCTTTCAACATTATGTAGTATTTTGAGTAATTCATGGATCTGAAGCACTTCAGATCAGCTATTCCACACATGGTAAGGGAAATTTAATTCTAGGGATAATTACATCCAACTACCTTTAGATTTGACCTAATTACAACTTAATCCCTATTCTTTCCATATTTACCATATAACCACTAAATTTTATATTGGGTTTGAGGTCCTCATATCCCGTTAGGTTGGTTAGTTGTTCTGAATTTATTACAAATACATCCCTACAAATTTTTTTAATAATAAAACGATCCCTTTTCTTTTTGAAATTTCGAAAAAACAACGGATCAACTTAACGAAAACCTAACGGACCTCGAATGGAATGTAAAGTTTAAGGACTACATTATAAATAAACAAAGAATAAAAATTAAATTGTAATTAAGGCAAACTTGAAGGTAGTTGAATATAATTTTCTCTTAATTCTATAACGAACAAACTCTTCTCTGCTTTGGGGGAAAAAATAATCACAGAATTAACGCCAAAACGCCAGATAGATAAGAACAAACCCTCAATATCCAACTCGATAGCCTTGAAGGAGACGCCGAGCTCGGTCAGCAATTTCTTCACGCTCACGCAGAAAGGACAGTAGGATTTGCTGCGATCAACAAAGACAAACTCAGAAACAGATCCACACATCTTTCCGTCAAAAACTAAAATTCGATTTCGCACCACATAACTCCACGCACAAACTACATAAATTCCTTACTCCAACAATTTCCTTTCAATTCGTAAAATCAAAATCCAAACTATATAATATAATAAAAAAAACACCAAAGAACGGCATCCCCGACAAACTTCTTCCCCACAAATTTCAGCCCAAAATTTACCAATATCACAATACAGAGAAAGAGAACCTGAATACGACGACGGAGTTCGTCGAGACGATTTCCTTAGCCTTTGGAAGAGCCATGTCTCTCGCTTTCCTGCTCCAATTGATTACCGAACCTCAACTAAACTGTTAAATCAGAACTCCGCAGTGTGTGATAAGTGATAACATCGCTGTGCAGATCTATTTATACTAGTCTTGATGAAGGGAAATTTAATGGGCCAATAATATTATTATTGTAACTTATTGGGAAAGTCTATTAAACTTAAAGAAGGTTCTGGACCTGGACCACGTCATAGTGACAGCAATATCGGCCCAGAATTATTGGCAAATGGCACTTTCTAACTTTCTACTGCCGACTTTCTGGTCAAGACGTCAAGTGACTAATAAATTAATTTCATTTTAGCCTTTTTAGGAATTATTACAAATATTAATTCTTAGTTTTGATTGAATTATTTAAACATATATTTTATAGTTTAGAAATTATAAAAAAGAAAGGAAGGTGTTTTGTTTAATTTCTAACGGGATTTTTACTAACTTTTAACCAAACTTTATCTTCGTAATCTTTTATATTCGGGAACTCGACTTCAAATGAAATGGGACTCATTGGAATAATCAAATTGAGTTTAAAATAGAGTCTAAACTCGTTCAAAGATTCCAGTCTAGTTTGAAAGATGGCTTCCGCCATTTGTCTCGATTAATTTGTACCATATTTCAAGTGGATTCATTGGTCAATATGAATGAACTACTTGCTCCGTAGGAATAATTGGGGGAAACAAAAGGCTTTTGACTTTTTTTGTTATGCATCCAGAAAGTCATTTTTGAGGGATTATTGTTTCTAGTTTTCTTTTTGCTGCTTGCCGCTTCGTCGGTGTAGAGTTCATACAATACTCGGATCTCAAATGAAGAAAGGAAAAGAGCTATATTGTGTATTTTCTTACACAAGTATGAAGTTCAATAATATGAGCAAAAGCTATCGATTAGGCCATTAGGGGGCTTTGCAGTCGAGTACAATAGATGCTCATATTCAAATCTGAACTAAGAAACATGTATGCTACGATACACGGATACTTCTAAAAACATCATTTTACCGTGTCATGTCGGACACTCTTCACGTGAGAAATTAAAAAAAAACAAAAAAACAAAAAAAACCGTATCAGCCGTATCGTGTCGTGTCCATATCGCCGTGTTCGTGTATTATAACATGTATGATATAGATATGTATAGTTTCAAAACTGATCTTCTACCAACTATTGGTTCATTTCAATATCAAGAATTAAATCTAAAGTAAATGATATGAAAAATCAAATAAACTAACATAACCAAATTGAGAATGTAAAATTTCCCTCTATTTATCATTGCGGGAAAATCGCGAATCCCAAACATGTATTAATGTGATATTTATTTAATTAATCAGATACAAATTTGAGAGATTTACCGAACGATTTTTATAATCTAGATTGGAGGCCAAAAACTTGAGCATTTAGCGAATGATCTTTATAATCTAGATTGGAGGTCAAAAACTCAGCACTGTGACCTTTACACGGGTTGGGGGGCAGGAAGCTTTGATTCAAGATTTTGTGCGACGGCATCAATAAATTCTTCGGTGTTCAAGTAAAACTCCCTCGTCACCCTGCACATAAACCACAGCATTTAGAAACAGCATGCAACTATTAGTTTAGACAACTATGAGGTACACTCAACAAGAACGCAGAGAAAATTGTGTATAATGAAGTAAAACGTGCTAAATTTAGTGTGTATGAGTTGTTTGGCGTTCACAGCATCAATTGTATCATTAAAAATGAAGAGATTCAGTCCTTACTTTGGCCCGTGAACCAAAAGAGCAAGATCTTTAGTCATTTTGCCAGATTCCACAGTCTCGATGCATGCAGCTTCTAGTTTGTGGACAAAATCTAAGAGCTTTTCATTTCCATCAAGCTTGGCCCTAACACAGTGTTACACACGCATAATGAATCAGGTTACAGAAAGGGCACAACATTTCAGATTTAGAAGAAAGAAACTTGATAACGTACAAAAACTAACCTGTGTTCTAATCCTCGTGTCCATGCAAATATAGAAGCGACACTGTTGGTGCTGGTTTCTTGCCCCTTTTGGTGAAGTCTAAAATGGCGGGCAACAGTCCCATGAGCTGCCTCTGCTTCTAATGTTTTACCATCACCAGACAACTGGGAAACACACATGACAGATATATAGTATCAAGCAAAAGCAAAGATGAGATGAGAGAGACAACCAAAGAAGAACAAATTACCAGAACAGAAGTCATGAGACCGAGCGAACCAAATCCTGCAAACAAAGAGGGATATGAAATTTAAATGACCTTTCAACACTGAACAGGTAGCTAACTTCGAAAACCGTGACGCATGAATAGAACTTAAAGCAAAATACCAAAGTCCATGTGATATAGTTAATAAACCCAAAATATATCACAACTCACCGGGGATATGTCCATATTTTTGCTATTAACATATTATTTACTGAATGAGATTACCTTGAGCAAGTAAATCACTTTGCACATCTCCATCATAGTTTTTACAAGCCCAAACATATCCACCTTCACTTTTCATAGCATATGCCACCATGTCATCAATCAATCGATGCTCATACCTAACCAAAAGCAGGGTGCTTTCTATCAATATTAAAGATATCATCACAAACGAGCATATGGGGAAACTGCAAATCATAGAATAAACGTAACCATATTGAATGTTCTTCAAATTTTTCCTTCCACTTCTCTTCATATACTTCTTCAAAAATATCTTTGAACCTGAAACATTCGACTCGTCATGTGAACAATTGGAGAACTTTAAATTTATTACAAATATGTAACCTATGGTTTAGTGGATCAATTATTTACCTGCCATCATACTTCTTAAGAATGGTATTTTTTGTACTCAAGTAGAGAGGCCACTTTTTCCCAAATGCAATCGCCATTGATGACTCCGCAAATGCTCGAATAGACTGATCAATTATTACAAGAATTTAGCAGAAGAGCACAATATTCGATATGCACTACATGGTAGCAATTTGCAGGAACATTGGTATACGGACAGACCTCGTCAACATTGTACATGGCAAGTGCAACACCCGGACCTTTAAAATCATGGACGTTCAGTTCTATGGGTCCGTCACCATTTTCTGGCTCTGGAAAACAAAACCAAAAAGTTATTGTTACATTTTATTCTGGAAACATCAAATTGCATTAATCACAATCAACTCACCGAAAACCATTTTAAGTTTTCCTGGTCCTTGTATAACTGTGTCAGTTGCACGATATTGATCACCAAATGCATGTCTGCCAATGCAAATGGGTTTCTTCCAGCCTGCAAACAGGGGACCATTACAACTGAAACGTGTTTAAGATATCTCACATTTACCTGCAGACTACAACAACAACATTACCTGGAACGATTCTGGGAATGTTCCGGCACAGGATAGGTTCACGGAAAACAGTTCCTAGAGGATTGTAAAAACATACTCAGTCAGTAAATTTATACTAGGAAAACTTGACAGCCAGATATTACGAACATACCATTTAATATATTTCTGATTGTGCCGTTGGGACTTCTCCACATATCTTTTAGTCCAAATTCCTTAACTCTGGTCTCATCTAAAACAAAGAACATTCGAATACTTATTTCTATTCTAACTATCCACAATAACAAATCAAGCACAAAAATGGGGAAGAACTAACCAGGGGTAATTGTGGCACATTTTATGGCAACATTGTACCTGGAGGCAACGGAATAGGGAATGATAATTTGTACTATCTCATTGAAACATCCAGCACATTTACAAGGAAAGTGCATCCGTGTTCAGTATACAACACAAGGACCTTATTAGTGTAGCATGAGAGTTTATCAACTTTAATTTAGTAGCAAGATTTTCAGCCATTCAAAATCATTTCATCACCCTAGTCATTATTCTCCCTCATTACTTACATACATAAACCCAGATACAAACACACTACAATGGTGGCGTAGATATCACCCCTGTTGCATTACTTATAGTACAAAATCAAGACATCATAAACAAGCATCAAGTATAACTCAACGAAGATGCCTAGAAACAGAGTTAAAATCACAGACTTACTCAAGTGCAGCTTCCGCACTCTCCACAGTAACTTTATCATCAGTAGCATCACGATTCAATATTCCTAAATCAAAATACTTTATATCCAGCTCAACAAACGGAAATATCAACTGCATTCACACCAAAATCAAGGTAACAAACAATTAATAACCGAACAAAGCACTACCAAAAAACAACGAAATCGAATACATGATAAACCGAGATAAGCCACACCACACCACACCACACCACAGCTCACCTTATCCTTAATCATTTGCCATATTATCCGCGTCATCTCATCACCTAAACTCGCACAAAAAACGAAAACAATCAACCAAACTAAAACACCAAAATCAATCCGTTATACCAAAAAAAAACACACCATCAATTTACCGTCCATCTCAACGACGGGATTCTGAACTCGAATTTTATCAGCAGCAGCAGCCGCAAAGCAGCGAACCGAAGCATTGCGGTGGTGAGCCGGCAGCGATACTCTGTTAGTCAAATGATACTGATTATTTAACACCGGATTGCAGGAGCTCGATAACCTAGGGTTCCTGACGGTGGCGCAAGGTCGCGAAGCCGGATTTGCGGCGGCGGCGGCGTTAATCATGGCGATCGGCCGGAGACGTGGACGGAGAGCTATCATCTGCGTGACGGTGCTTGGTTTTATATTGGGGACACGGGGTTTGGGTTTAGGCACACTTTGGACAGCTAGCTAAACCATTAACGGAGGTTTTTGAGCTTTTCCATATATTGTATTGATGCTGTCGTGGTGTTAATCGCTACAAATATTACCTATTTATATATATATAATAATATTTAAAGAAATTTAATATTGGTTTAGAACTTTATTCTTAGCATAATTTTTTCGTTACAATTTTCTAAATGAAAACGGTATAAAATAAGTTGGATTCGAAGAAATTATAGTGGAGGGGACGACAATGAAACACACTCGGTAATTGAAGAAAAAATAAATTTTTAAACAAAGTTTGGGTTTAAGATGTGAAAATAAATATAATTACGGTTCTTGTACAAAATTAATTAAGACTATTTTACTAAAATGGTTGTAAACTTTTTTCATTTTTTTTTTTAACACAAAGAGCAAAGTAATCGAAGTAATTCGAACTAAGATTATTATCATAACGGAAACCAAAAAAAAAAACTACTTTGACCAATTTTGTTGACAGAGATGATTTATAGACTTATTTATGAGCCTTTTACTATATGAGTTATCGACTTATTATGTATTAATATGATAATGATTTATAGACTTATTTATGATCCTTTTACTATATAAATTATCTTGACTTATTGTGTATTAACATGATTTTCGATTTGTGTGTACAGAAGAAAACGAAAATAATATTTGAATAGGAATTTATATATAATATTTACTATTCCATTAGATATTATCTCATTTATATTAATGTGGAGTAAAATTGAAAAATATATAGTAGTAAAGCGTAAATATATAATAGTGTTGCGTTACGCCTCTTTAATTAAGAGAAATCAGGTCGATTGGTATGTATTGAGTATTTGAATTATTATTTTTTTGAATTTAATTAGTTATTATTTATTGTGTAAGACTCCTCTAAAATTTATTTCATTTTTCTCATCTCTTATATTCAACTCAGTTATTGTTTCTTGAGCTATACTCCTATAGAATTTATTATTTCTCCGCGGTCTCCATATGAGCTCACCAAATTTTTTTACCTGGTCTATTATATTTATCTGAACTTCTAATGAACTCATTTGTTCGCTTTCAATTATCAATTCGAGCTAATATATTATGTTCACCCGTGCTTCCAATGAACTTTATGACTCGGACTTCGATTTATAACATAAGATTAAAAAAATTGCATTTTATTAAAATATAATGTATTCAACATTTAAATATTTAGTTAATTTCTTTAGGAAAGACAAAATTATAGTATAAACAAATGCAAGTCACCATACAAATGTCTTAATTATTTCCCTTGTAATTAAGGAATTATTACATTTGCATGAATTGAATTTTATATTGGTAAAACTATAGAAAATTTTCTATGTAAAAGAATACAACAAAAATACATGTAGGTCGTAGGATTTGCCTAACGAGATTCAAGTACGTGAGTGGGCGGTGTATGCCATCCATGCTAGGCGCGACGCACCTGATCGCAGCCTCCCTCCTAAAACCTCTGCATTTCACCTCTTACTGATGCTCCAAAACCCTTTAAACCCTAAACCCCCAACGTCTCTATCCTCCCATGGCATCGGTGGCGCGTAGAGCCAACCCCTTTCACTCAACCATACCATGGCGGAGATTAAAACTCCGTACAATCTGCGGCGGCCGCGTTACCCGCGCGCCGTCGTCGTCGGCGGCAGAGGCGGAGGCCGAAACTGCAATAGCAGGAAAGAAAATTCTCGAGACGTTCACTGAAGAATTTGAGATAGGATCACGGAAAATCACGCTGGAAACTGGTAAATTGGCGAGATTCGCGAACGGCGCGGTTGTTCTAGCAATGGAGGAGACGAAAGTGTTGTCCACAGTTGCCTCAGCTAGGACTGATGGCTCGCGCGATTTCTTGCCCCTCACTGTAAGTGTTTGTTATACTAACGGGTTCATTTCTGTAGTATTTTCTTTTAATTCTATTTCGGTGCTTTTGTTGGTCTCATTTGTTGGGTTGAATTCAGTTGTATGATTCTGCTACTGGTTTGTCATAATTATGGTTGTTTCATGTTCTGATTAAATGAATCGCATTTTTTGTGTTTTTGGAAGGTTGAGTATCAGGAGAAACAGTTTGCACAGGGTGTTATTCCGGGCACTTTTATGCGGAGGGAGGGCGCTCCGAAAGAACGTGAGCTTCTATGTGGCCGTCTCATTGATCGGCCTATAAGGCCCCTTTTCCCTGCTGGATTTTACCATGAAGTCCAGGTACAAAGGAAATGTACAACATCAATTGAACATTTTATGTCTTAATATTCCATCGTGTTGTAATTCAACTCATTTCCTTTCGTTAGGTCATGTCAAGTGTCCTCTCGTCGGACGGGGAACAGGATCCTGATGTACTGGCTGCCAATGCTACATCTGCAGCGCTGATGTTATGCGATATCCCATGGGGTGGTCCCATTGGTGTTATACGTATAGGGAGGATTTCTGGTCAATTTATTGTTAACCCTAGTATGGATGAGGTTTGTTGAATGTTTCTTTCTGTTAATCAAAGCATTTCATTTGTTCTTCAAATATTGGGGATTATATGAACTTATTTTGTTTTCTGCTGCTCTTGCTCCTTAGCAGCAGTTCCTTAAAAGACATGTATATACAACATCATCAATGCAATAAATAACTCATGATGCCATTGACATGTTGTTTCTCATGTATGTTTTGCAGCTCAGTATGAGCGACCTTAACCTGGTTTATGCTTGCACAAGAGACAAAACTTTGATGATGGATGTGCAAGCACGCGGGATATCAGAGAAGGACTTAGAAGCTGCTCTAAGAATGGCTCATCCTGAAGTGAGTTCGTACCCTCGGTGTCGGTTAACACAGCACTTATTAGGATGCTTATATTTTAATTTTTCAGGCAGTTAAATTTCTTGAGCCTCAAATGAGGCTGGCAGCCAAAGCTGGTAAACAGAAACAGGAATATAAACTATCCATGGTATCTGAGGGTACATACGAAAAAATTCGAAGTTTGGCTGAAGCGCCCATTGAAGCCGTGTTTTCAGATCCTGCATATGGCAAGGTTCATACAATACATACAAGTTACTCATGGCTAGCTATGGAACAAAACTTTATTGAGAATGCCATTGTTGTTTGGCTCTCTAATGTTTTGTTTTATGCATGTGCAGTTTGAAAGGGGAGAGGCCTTAGACAATATTCAACAGAATGTGAAAAAAACACTTGAGGAAGAAGGTGATGAAGAAGGCCTCAAATTTGTATCTAAAACAGTAGATACTGTGCGGAAAAAGGTATTTGCATCAAGTGGTCTTTAGCTTAAGAAAAGGAATCGATTATCTTTATCAAGACTGACCATTCTCTCTCCTCACTGTTTTGTTGAGGAAAGGGAGGCAAGCATGTCAGGTCAGGAACTTGTCTAACTTCTGAGTTTCTGACAATGTCAGGTTGTGCGGAGAAGGATTATCAGTGAGGGACTTAGAGTTGATGGACGACGTCTTGATGAAGTTCGACCTTTGTATTGTGAAGCTGGTAATTTACCGGTACTACATGGTTCATCAATCTTCAATCGTGGAGATACTCAGGTCAGTAACTGTGCTATCTCTGCATTTTCAAACTATTTGTTTAATCATAGTGCTATGTGATAACATTTGATGTTTTGGCACTTATTCTGAGGTGCTTGCTCTTGTTGCGGTATCAAATGTGTTGGTTTTAGGTTCTCTGTACTGTCACCCTTGGGGCACCTGGAGAAGCTCAACGCCTAGATTCTTTGGTTGGTCCACCATCCAAGAGATTCATGCTTCACTACAGTTTTCCACCATTCTGCATCAATGAAGTTGGTAAACGAATTGGCCTGAATAGACGCGAAGTTGGGCATGGTAATCTATTTGTAATTTATAACAGTCATGACAGTATGGGCAAAGTTGTTTTTCCTTTTCTGTTTTTTTTTTTGTTTTGTTTTTTTTGTTTTGTTTTTTTTGTGGGTGGGTGGGTTGCGTTATGGTTTCTGTTCAACTGTCACGCTTCCTAATGCTCCTTAATTTCATAATGCGCCAAATTTTAGTAGCTAACTGTCTTCCTGTGATGTTGGTGCATACTGAATTAAATTTACAGGTACTCTTGCTGAGAAAGCTCTACTTGCTGTGGTACCTCCTGAAGATGATTGTCCATACACTCTCCGTGTCAATGCCGAAGTCATGGCATCTGATGGATCAACATCAATGGCATCTGTTTGTGCAGGTTAGCATCTTCTACATTAAAATGGTGTTAAGAGCTCTAGTTCCTGAGTGATGAAGTTCCTCTTAGAGGGCATTGCATCAAGCTGCCCATCTTTTATATATTGTGATTATGTCCGAAAAGAACTTTTTTTCTGAATGAGTTAATGACTAGAGAGGATTTATTTTATAGGCAGCATGGCTTTGATGGATGCTGGCATTCAATTGCGAGAACATGTAGCAGGTTTATCGGTAGGCCTTGTCAGTGAAACTGATCCCTCAACTGGTGAAATCACAGACTACAGAATATTAACTGATATCCTGGTAAGAACCCTGCATATTAGGGGATACCTTCTACCATGCAGGCAGCACTACTTCTTTTGCTTCTTGTATAATTTCTTTCTTTTGAATTCCTCAACGACCTTTGCTTGATCCTTTTGGTATAAATTTATTATAGGGTTTGGAAGATCACCTTGGGGATATGGACTTTAAAATTGCTGGAACCCGAAATGGAGTTACTGCAATTCAGTTGGATATAAAGCCTGCTGGAATCCCTTTAGATATCATATGTGAGTGTTTAGAGCCTGCACGTAAAGGCCGGCTTCAAATCCTTGAACGTATGGAGCAGGAGATAAATGTACCACATACTCAAGATGGCAAAAACAAACCCCAGATAGGTAAGTATTATTGATGTTATTATGAATATTTGGTTTCATCATCTAGCCTATTCATTCATTGGTGGCCTGTTCTTTAAGATTAGAACGTGAATAATTTTAATACCATTTTGTGATTGTATATAGACTGTCCACTCACCTGATTTCTGATGCAGTGACAAAGAGGTACAGCAATGATGCAATCCGCCGCTTAATTGGTCCTCTTGGTGCCTTGAAGCAAAAAATTGAAGAGGAAACAGGTGCGATATAATATTCTAACCACTTATGTTAAAAGACTTCTATGGACCCTTGTAATGATTTGCTATGATTTTGACAATCCTATAGCGCTTCTTGAGCTCCTCATTGGTTCAGACTTCAGTATATGTTTTTCTGTGCAAGTATCTGCCGGTGTCTCAATAGTTCGGTTGAGAATCCTTCTGTTTCCTTTATTGCTTCATTGGTTCAGTGTATGTTTTCTATGCAAGCATCTGCCATTGTCTTAGTAGTTCGGTAGAGAATCCTTCTGTTTCCTTTATTGCTTAGAATTTGTGGTTGGTGCCTTTTTCGTTATCCCAGTTTAGCTCAGTCAGTGAAATTAATACTGTATACTGAAAATTCTCTAGTACTTGTCCAGCAAACAAATCTGTATCAAATCTTGTAAACTTATTTTATAACTTCAGCCTGCATAGCATATTCAAATCCTCTTGCAATGTGTGTTTTAACAGCGGCTTTTAGTTTTGCTTTGTCTTGTGAGTATTTTTGTTATCATTATCAATCTTGTTATCCACACTGGAGAAATTTGCTCTCTGCTGAAAATCTGCTATGAGCTGTTTGGCATGCTGTGGTGTGCAATTACTTAATAACATGGTCTCTGGGGCACTATATATGCTTCAGGTGGAAGGATTTCAGTGAGTGATGGTCTTCTAACCATAGGGGCCAAAAATCAATCGGTGTTGGAAAAAGTGATGGAAAAGGTAATCGCACTTCCCATTTCATGTTACCTATGTATGCTGTAGTTCCGCTGTAAATATGAAAACAAACCATATTTTTCCATAGCCAATCTGCTTCATTTAATCGTGCAGTGGTACTTGGTTCTAAAATTTTGAAATTCCTGTCATGATATAAAAATGAATATCATGTGTTTTAGTAAATTTGCACTTTCAATTCCTCTTTCATGTTCTGGTTATAGTAGGACAACCATCTTGAAGCCACATCTAAGTTTTGCTTATTCTAATACCTCAGTTCTTTTCTTATACTAACTTATATGTCAGTGGCTCGGAGATATCATCAATACATACCAACTTATACTTCAGTGGCTCGGAGATATCATCAATACTTAACTTCCATGTAGTTAACATTCCATATTCATTTCTTCTAGGTGTTTTTTGTCAATGTTCCATCACCTTATTACCGATAGCACATATTACTTATTGTTTCGATGACCCCAATAATTTGGCTTACCATTTAACTTATTATTTTCAGATTGATTTCATCGTGGGTGGTGAAATTATAAAGGATGGTGTGTATAATGGCATCGTAACTTCAATCCAGGAATATGGTGCCTTTGTGGAGTTGAATGGAGGTCAACAAGGCCTCCTGCACATTTCGCAGTTATCACATGAACCGGTTAGTGCAATTTTATTTGTTAGAATTACTATCAAATAAGTCTATATTGTAATCTCTCGTTGCTTAATAATACATATTGAATTCTCTTAATTCTTCCACATTATTATTTTCTTGAATTTTTCTCAATACCCCTTTCTGTAATAATTGGTTATTCTTACGGCATATTGTTTTTCTCTCAGGTGACCCGAGTTTCTGATGTGGTCTCAGTAGGCCAAGTACTGAAAGTTAAGTGCATTAAAGTAGACATGGTTGGCAATATTGAGTTATCTCTCAAAGCCACTTTACCTAGACCAGCATCAAAAACTCCCGAAGTAGGAGAATCTGATACTTCCATGCAACAAACACCTAAAGTATGGAAGCCTGTTAATAATGTAAACAAGAAGCAAGAAAATAAGGATGATCAGCCTGTTAGCAGTGGGGAGAGCTCTCCATCTTTTGTGATTCGAAGTGCTGCTGAGTGCGACGAGGAGGAAAAAACTGCAGTTTCAAAGAAGAATTCTAAAGGTAGTATCTTATTCCACTGCTTCTAGAATCTGATCTAGATTGATGACGATACTCTTAATTTTCTATTGATAAATAATATTGAATTAAATACTCATGAATCTACAGCTGATGCTCCTGTAAATGCAAAGAAATTGAAGCTTGGAATGGAAGTGACAGCTAAAGTTCATCAAATCCGTGCACGAGGGCTAGTCCTTGATTTAGGTGGTGATATTCGTGGAATGTATCGGTTTGAGGTAATTGAACTCTGCTATTAGTTTGTGATGAATAATTTAATATAGCTGCATGTTTCAAATTCATGATGCTCGTATTTATTGCCTTATAAATCTTTGTAAGATATCGAATTTTGTTATGTTGAATCTGACTATGTTTTCTGTGGAAAATGCGTGATATATGTATTTCTCTTTTCTGAGTTTTGACATTCCTTTCACTTTCACAGTTTACAAAGTGATTAGTTAGACGAAATGGAATGATTGGCTACCATGTCTGGCATTCTTTTTTCTGTTCCATTTTTTCCGGAATATATATACTTACAACCCTGCTTTCTACCTAATAATACAAGCTCCCCTGAGGTTTGAGAAATTACAAAAACTTTCCATGGCATACCTTCAGATTTGGCCTAACAGATGCAATTGTAATCATGAATTTGAAGTGAATCATTAACCAGTAACTGTTGAGGGTGACATTGGCTATTCATAATAAAGTAGAGATTGTATTATTAAAATTCCTCGATCCTAATGTAATATAAATTCTTTGAATGGGCAAGTTCTTATAATTTCTCAAACCTGAGGGGAAGTTTATGTAATGAAGCTAAATCTAAGGGTATGTTGTGATTATCCCTTTTTTCTTACTAGCACCATTTTGATTTGGTCTCTCTGCCTTGCAGAATGGTTCCAGAACAGACTTTGAAATCGGCGAGGACATGAAAGTAAAATGCTCGAGTTTCTCCACCAAGGGGATTCCTGTAATGTCTTTGGTGCAAGACTAGAAGACCACTCATGTTTGACATCATACCGCAACTTAAACATTCTTGGTAATTAACTCTGATTTTCGCATAAATCACATATCGCCCCTTTCCAGTGATACACCGGGAAAGCATGTTGAACATTCGTGAACTTGAATGGACAAACGATAGTATCATCGAGCAAATACCATGCTTTCGTGAACAAACGTTTAGATTGACATAAACTTGCAGATGGCTAGTGAGATGGAGAGCAACAATTTTGAGTAGTTAGGTATTTTTTGGCTTTGCTGCAACAGTTATGTAGATTATGGTTCCTATTGTTTATGTATATTTTTCTCGCTTCTTAGTTGAAGAAAACAATAAGTCTCCTATGCCCTTTTCCTGAGCAATGATGTTTTGGAAGATACACTTTTTTTCTTTTGGTTTTTTCTATAAGTCATTTCTTTCAATTCTAGTCGGATCAGACTATTTATGTGTAAAGTTCTCTTACTAATGATAACTGCATTTTCATTGGTTCGATGTAAAATCTCTCGTGTATCTTTCTCGAGGATTCGACCTAGGATATCTTCACTGTTCCGAGTTTGATTTTTTACGCAGTGAATCTTACGCCTTCTCGATTTCGGGTGTCCCAAAGGCTGAATATATAGACGATTCTTTCAATCCAGTCGCTCCGCTCCATTCACAGGTCAGTTAGATTATATACTGATCATAACAAATTGTTTATTGTTAATATTCTCGCACAAGTCTTTGAACTTTCATACTAGTTTAGTTTGAATCTTTCCGCACATAGATAAGGAAATTTCAAATTTCCCCTGAATCAAGACATTCCAGATTGTTTCATTAATATTTCCGAAGCTTTCGTGTGTATTAATTCAAGTGACATTTAAACTATTTATCAAGAAATAAAAATTCTCCCACATGCACAGATCTGACATCTGACCTTTATCAAATTTTCCAAACTAAACAATTCTGGGTGTCCTAAACGACAAGATCCATTGTCGTCTCTTGTTCTCAGTCTCCTCTTAATCTCATGTTATTATTAATAATAGTAGGAGAAAATACTTGACTGGGTCTTCCACTATGTATACGACTTTTGTGGGCTTCTTTTATTCTTCATTTATTTTGTAATTTTGTACGCTAGACTCAAGTTTATTTTTTTTAAAATATTCATATTTGACTTGAAGCCTGAGATCTGACGAGCCTGATTGAAGAATGTAATGGAATTATTACCACGTTTGGGACAGCCGTTTCTTTTGAATTTTGTATTCGATTGTCCAATTTTTGTATTCGATTGTCCAATCCTATCTCTACCAACCCACCGAAAGTATTTAGTAAAATTTTTCTTAATCTAATTTCAACTTCAAAACCCAAATTTGGATCTCACTTGAGAACGCGATTTAAAAAAAAAAACCTTCAAAATATTATGAAATTGAAAACCCATGTACATTTATTTGTTACAAAGTAGTTTAGGTTAGGGGATGATGCTTTTTTAACCACCTTTTGTATCCCAAGAAACGTGGGGATTCCGAATCTATGATATTATACGAATATGAATATGACGATACAGATACGACATAATATGGATATGATAATATGAATTTTTTTTTTTTTGAACTTTTCATGTGAGGAGCATAGAACACATGTTCGACACGATACGACACAATTAATAATATTTTCAAAAATATTTGTGGATCATAATCCGGAACCTTTTGACATCATTTTTGAGCAAGGCCAAGACTTGTAACATAATAAATCATGAGATTATGAGTAGCAATCTTGTATTCCGATATTATGGTATGACATAGTTTTCATTTATTATTTGTACAAGATATCTTATAAAATGTTCCAAAATTATTTAAGAAAATCTAAAATTTAAAATTACTCAATTACTAATAATTTCTTTAAAATTAAAAATATGCTGATAAATAGCTTTATTTGGAGAAAAATATACAGTAATTTCTATCAAGTACTTCTAGAAAGTCTAGAGATTATGTTACAAGATATAGACCTAATAAAATATATTATAAATAAAGTAAGCTCTAAAACTCTCTAAAATCTAAATCTTCCCACAAGCCAAGCGTGGATTACATGAATTTGACAGCAGTAGTTAAACTATAAATATATTATTTGGACTTTTATTGCCCAAATTTGTCCACAATGGCACAATTTATGGTACAGATATCAAGTCCTTTTCTTTCTTCTCTTTTATCTTTTTCTTCTTTTCCAATTTGGATAAGTTTTAAAGCTTGGATGCAGATAAAAAGTCCAATTTGACTGCTACCGAATTAACATGAGAGAGATGGGAGAGAGAGAGGGTCGTTCATAGGGGTAAAAAAAATCAACCTGGAATTATTAAAGGTTTTACTGAGAAAATATGGTATTTTTATTTTATTAATTGATGCCAAATCGTATTAATTGATGCCATCGATCAGATCCAAAGAGTTGGTCTAATAGATCCACTCTAATAAATCGAGAGATGGGAGAGAGAGAGAGAGGGTCGTCATAGGGGTAAAAAAAATCAATGTGGAATTATTAAAGGTTTTACCGAGAAAATATGGCATTTTTGTTTTATTAATTGACGGACCAAATCGATCAGATCCAAAGAGTTGGTTTAATAGATCAGCTCTAATAAATTGAGAGATGGAACTGACGAGTTAATTGATTGACGAATACGAACAACCGAACTCATAAGATTTAGAGGTGTGTAATCAAGTTTATTGACGAATTTATTGGGTAAATTTGTCAGATCAAAAGAGTTGGCTTAGTAGATTAGTTCTAATAAACCGAGAGATGGCATAGAAGTTTACCATGTTCAACCATCACAATAATTAATCATAAAGTAATTCTAGGCACTACTCGAAATTAGTTGAACCCTATTATAACAAGGGCCAAGTGTCTTTCATTAGTTGTGTAAACGTATAAATTTTAAATAGAAAAATAAATTAAATATAAAATCTAATATATTTTCGTTTTATACATAAAAAAATATCAAATAACAAGTAAAAACCAAACAAATATTATTTTTTTATAAAATATCTCAACTAAACATAACAATATAGAGCAAAATTATTAGGGAATCAACTAAAGCGATAAGTGTTGCGTCTATAGTCAGATTGATGACCGATTTAATTTTTAAAGATGGTTGTTGGAGTTTTTTTTTTTTTTTGGAAAAACAATAGAAAAGAAGAAAACTTATGAATCTTTAGAAGAACAGTTTTAATGAATTTTAAATTTTAAGAATGATAATTAAGGCTAAAGATTTTGAGGAGTATTATTTACTTAATTGAAAAGGGATCAAAGTGGGGACAAATTAGTACACCGACATCATATTGTCCAATAGCAATGGACAAAATTATCTTGCCTTTTGAAATATGTGGTAATGCATGTTACTTCTTAGGGGAAAAACATTTCAATTTTACACAAAATACTACATTTAACTGTGGGTTTTTGGTAACAAGAAAAGGAAAAAAAAAAAATCCAGGATGATAAAGCACGAAACCATGGCAATTTCATTATTTTTCTCGTTTGATGCATGTACACTTTTAAAAATATCATTTTATCGTATAGTATCAGACATTTTTTATTTGAGAAATTTGAAAAAAAATTCGTATCGTTCTATCCGTATCACTCTGTCCGAATTTGTGCATCATAAATTTTTAACCAATGAGATATGATTGAATGGAGGAAACTCAATAGTAAGCGTTCGAACCCTGATTTTAGATAGGAGATAACATTAAATTTCTTGAATAATTGTCTTATTGACTATAAATTTTCCTATCCACCCCACCATTTCATTTAAAATATTTATAATTCAATTAGGAAATTAATTACAAAAATGTCTTATTCCATAATTATTAGTTTTATATTTTGCATATAACAGATGTACTTGAATCCTCTCAATTTCACACCGTGCCTTTGGCCAATTTGTAACAAAGGTGTGTATTTTTGGGAGTAGTGCAAATTTAGTGTGTTTTGAAAATATATTACAAATCTAGTGTATTCCGCTATTCCTATATGCATCTTTGAATAGTATTTTTGTCTTTTTCTTCAATTTGTGATATTTTGTATATTTTTTATTTAAGACCCAAGTTTTATGATTGTTTTCAATTTGGTCCATTAATTTCCCTTTCATGTATTTTTCCTATAAATTTATTGTTTATGTGATTTATTATTTTTCCTTGGTCTTTTATACCTTGTATAATTGTATCTCTATTTAGTATATTCTCATTTAATGTTCGTTCGTAATTTTTCTTATATATTTCTTCTTTTTGCAAGGATGTTTCCAAATTTTTTCCCATTTGTTTAATATTTTTAGCTTTCATAATTTCTTTTACTCGTTGTTTTTCTTTTGTTATAGTATCTAATTCTATTTTTGGTTTATAACTCATAATTAAGCGTGTGACATTTGATATGATGTATCTCTTTTTCTTTTTGAATTTCTTAAATCATCGTTTGCCATAGTTATCATTATTTCTTGAGTTCTTAATGATATATCTTTATTGTGTTTTAAATTATGGTATGCCATTTTAACAAGATATTCATCTATAATAACTTGTTCTTCTAATTCTTGTATGTCTCGTGTTATTCTTGTTTTGTAATTAAATCTTTCCATTATGTTATAGTTAATTGTGTAACTATTTGTTTTGATTTCTCTAAACTAATTATGTTTTTCAAATGTTGTGTTTCGTCTGTTTTACGACCTTCGTTTCTAGCTTTTAAATAAAGTTTTACTTCCCTTTCATAACTTTCGTTTATTGATTTTATATTGTCTCTATAGAACTTTTGTCTATTATAATCATACATTTTTGAATTATAATTTAAGTTTTAATATTTTAGAATCGTATACGGGCTCTGATACCAGAGAGGCTCAGAGTGTTTCCTTGATAGTCGTGGTCAATTTAGCCATTTGATCGGCTAATTGTGTGAATTCGTTTTCAGTTATTTCATTAGAAGATTCCTCTTCTTTAAAGTTTTTAATTGAGGCCCGTGTACTAGTACTAGTTTCATTAGTTCTTTGGTTTGGTGGTAGGTATGTATAATATGTACTTTTACTTTTTAGAAGCTTAGGTGTTTTGTTTTGAAAAACATTTGTATTAACTTGTTGTATAATAGGTGTTTTTGGTATGTATTTTATACGAGAAACTTCTCGAAAAATGTCTTCCATATATATTTTATCCGTATTTCTAAATTGTATACTATGATGACTGTTTGTTAAAGCATATCCAATAGTGTATGTTATTGAAAATGGGTAATCATTTGTTTCCATTAAATCTTGTCTATCAAATTTGTATGCAATGTTTAAAGATTTATCCAGTTTTTCTGTTACAAGTGGTATAGCATAGTGTAAAGCTACATTAAAGAGCAGTTTAGTATAAGCTAAGTTTCCTTCAACTATTCCAAGTATTTTATCCTTTATGTTCATAATTCTGTCATCACATATAGCTAGTTTTATGGGTGAGTTTATTCCTTCAGCAAATGTACTCTTAATTAGTATCTGTATTGTAGAGATATGTATATATCCTATTTCACTGGGTGTATATTTTGCTTTCTTAATTTTCTGAATTATATCAGCTTTGTTTATCAACGAAATAGCCTGTGTTCCTTTTGTTGTAGAAATTTCAATAGGTGTTTCACATGTAAATTTTCCATATAGTATAATGTTTTTTCTGCTCAGTTTTGTTTTTAGATCTGTTTTCATATCTTGTCCATCAATTAGGTTTAATTCTTTTCTTCTGACTTTGTTTAATTTCTTGTTATCTATAACAATATCTTGAGAAAAGTATCCGTATTCTTCGGTTGTTTCAAAGTTTTCTATCTGATCTATCAAACTAGTCTCCATAAAATTACTAATATGTATAAATATTGATTACAGAACAAAGTTTGTATAGTTTACCTGTTTGTGTATTCGTATCTACTGTTTTCATGCACTCCATGTTACCTGTTCATCATCTTCTCAAAGTATATGTTTTATTTTTGTATGAGAATTGTTTGGTTGTGTATAGTTGTGTATGGTTCTGCTATTCAGGCGTAAGGCCAACAGAAAAAAGCTCAAAGGCTTTTGAAACTCAGAGAGTTTTGATCAACACATGATCTTTTTCTCCATTCAAGTCTGAAATTTACATTCTACATTGAGGCCAATATATAGGCACTCGACTCACTATTACAGACGCGTTTTTATT
This sequence comes from Lantana camara, assembly GCA_037501455.1. Classification (NCBI taxonomy): domain Eukaryota; kingdom Viridiplantae; phylum Streptophyta; class Magnoliopsida; order Lamiales; family Verbenaceae; genus Lantana; species Lantana camara. Next base: position 1,745,618 of record CM074858.1, on the reverse strand, counting down.
TACAAAAAGTCAAAAAAGTAGAAAAAGACTTAAAGTAAAAAATAATAATGGTGCTCAACAACTGCACCTAAAAAGCAGACAGAGACATAAAGTCCGCATTATTGAGGTGTGTTCGTCATTGCATACGTATTCCTTTGAGTGTGTGACGTCATTGCATGCGTCAGTTTACATTATTCTTCAGTAACAGTGTCTTCCTTTACTGACTCGTTTGAATTGTGGGACCCTGTTTCTTCAGCTTTGTCTTCTGGTTTGTCCTGGCACATTGCACAGCTGTGTTCATCAATTATTTCACTGTATTCGCAGAAGATGAGTTTGACTTCTTTAGGAAGTGTCTTCAGGCTGTGTTCTTCAATCTTGATGAAAGTTTTTTCAAAGTTTTCCAACGTTTTTAGTTGTAACGGTGGAATTGTGTATCTTGAAGATCCATATATCAAATGATAATTGGATTTGTAGTTTATTTTGACATTACTGTCCTTGTTTATCTCCTGTGATGCATAGAATATTTGATTTAGTTGTTTTGCAACTATCTCATTTGTGTCATCGAGTGTCTTCATTGTATCGATGCAGGGGTATTCTCCATTTGAAACTATCAGTTTGATAATTCCATGAGAGTATACTGATACTCCTTCTTCGTTGAAGATAGGGTATGAAAGTGTAGATTTGAAGACTATTTCTTTGTCCATGTTTCCCTTTGAGACTCGTTTGGCATAGTCTTGAAGTGTTGACATTAGTTTCGGGCTGAATTTTCGAAAACAGTTTGGGTTTTTGAAGTATAGGGTATCAAGAAATCCATGTATGAAGAATTGGTATATCAAGTCTGGATCTGTTTGTTCAAATACAACGACTTTTGGGCCGTTTCTATTTACTGGGTACCAAAAAAGGTTGTTTTTATCTGTCTCTGGGTTGTATTCAAAAATGGATTTCAAAAGTTTGTCAAATTTTTCTTTTGAGGGTTGTATTTGGGCCTCTTTTTGGGCTGGTGTTTGAACACGGTCCATTGGGTTTACTGTAGGTATGTTTCCAAGAGCTCTCATTTTTTCTTTAAGGCTGTTTTGGGTTTGAAGAGTGGAACTAGTTTGAAGAGTATTTTTGTAGGTTTTGGTCTCTTCAAGGGCTTGTTTTGCTTCTTCGAAACTGGTGTAGGATTTGTGTGTTATTCCTGAATGTCCTAGTATGTGTATACTTGCTTTAGACCAATGGTCGTAGATCCCGCGGCTTGGACCATTGAATATTGTGTACCATTTTTTGACCTGTTTTCTTTCATCTTCACTATCTGCTGATGATGAAGTATTTCCTTCTGCTGCTGTTTGTGGAAATGTTTTTGATTTTGTGAATGTTTTTGATGGATCCACCACGCTTGCTGGGAGCTCTGATGGTGGAAGTCCGGCTGCTTGCTGAACAGCGTGTAGTGCGGCAAGAAGTTCTTGTCGTTGTGTCATCTTGGATTCTGTGAATTTTTGTATCTCCAGATATTTGGCTTTTGTGAATTGTTGTATCTCACGATCAATTGTGTCAATGTTTTGTTTCATCAAGGCTATCGCGGCCTCCATTCTCGTGTGAGTGTGTCCGCGAGGGCGTTCTCTTCTGATTTTATGTATTCGATGTGAAACTGGTATCTTCTTATCTCGAGCTGCCAACGTATCAATCTTCCTTGATTGTAGTTGTCTCGAAGTGTATACCTGTAGAAGTTTGTTAAGTATTTTGAGTCTGTTCGAAGTTCGAATTCTCGAGGTAAAAGCTCGAGTTTCCACTTTCGAAGTATCTTTAGACATGCAAGTGTCTCTTTTTCATGAACTGTATAATTTTTCTGGGTTTCTGTAAATGTCCCAGATATGTATTTACAGAGTTGTGTAATTTCGCGAACCTTTTTGGTTCTTGTTTTCATATGACCTTCAAGGTCGTTTGTATTCATTTTTTCGGCTGGTATTGCAAGCATGCAACCAGACCATGTATCATTTGAAGCATCTGTCTCAATGATAATAAAATCATTTTCCTTTGGATTGTATAAAACAGGCAATGTTTCACAATACTGTTTTATTTTCTGTACTTGTATCGAATCATCAATTCGCCAATTCCATTGTATTTTCTCAGAAAGTTTCTTTTGTAATTGTGTTCTTTCTTTAGCAAGATTCTTTATGAATCCTTGATCAGAAATGTAGTTTAAACATCCAAGAAATCTTTGTAGTTGTTTTCGATCAGTGATCTGATCTGGAAACTCGTTTAATTTTTTCAAAATGTTATCTTGAAGAACTATGTTTCCTTGTGAATCAAAAGTATTTCCAAGAAAATCAATTTTTTGTTTACATAAGACTGCTTTCTTTTTAGAAAGAATTAGTCCTTTGTCTCTGCATCGTTTCAAAACTATTCTTAGTTTTTTCAAATGATCTTCTTTATCTTGATTACTAAAGATGATAATATCATCAATGTAAGCAAGACAAATGTCTTCTAAACCTTCAAGGTTTTTATCCATAAATCTTTGGTATATTCCAGGTGCTTGTTTCAAACCAAATGGTAAAACATTCCATTGGTAGTGTTTCTGTGGAGGACATGTAAAAGTTGTTAGAGGTTTTGTATCTAGGTGCAATCTTAATTGCCAGTATCCTGATTTAGCATCTAGTGTACTGAACCAAGTTTGTCCCTTTAACCTATCTTTGATATAATCAATTCTAGGTAGTTTACCAGCATCTCCAACAGTTTTTTCGTTTAATTCTTTATAATTTATGACCATTCGTCGTTTTCCTCGTTTTATTTCATTCTTATTTTCTACATAAAATGCAGGTGCTGCGTGTGGACTTTTGCTTTCAGAAATTAATCCTTTCTCCAAAAGTTGTTTACATTCTTCTTTAAATTCATCAATATCTCGTTTAGAATAAGGTATATTATTTTTTACATTTACTTCGTCTAAAGGATTTTTAAGTTTAATTTCAACTATAATATGATTATTATTCTTATCTTTGTCTAAAGGATCTTCACTAGTGACAGAGTCTAAAATTTCTTCTATTTCTTTTTCAAGATTTGTTTTTATGAAAAATATTAATTCATGATTAATTAAATAATTTATCTTGTCTATAAGATTACTTCTGTCTTCAATTTTTACTATAGGTATTTTAACTGTTTCACTCTTTTGAGATAGTTTTTCATTATCAGGTGATTTTAAAGTGATGTATTTTAAATCTTGACAAAAAGGTCTATAAAGTTTCAAAAAGTTATTTCCTAGGATAAATGGTAATCCTGTTTCGTGTCTGTATATAGATGGTATAATAAAACAATATCCCTGTATCCAAACTTTTTCTAAGTATGTTGCGTACCATATGTAATAATGACTTGCATCAGCTATCATTACTTTTAATGGTTGTTTAAGTTTTTTCCATTTAAATATTGTAAGAGCTGGTGAAGCAAAGCATAAACTTGCTCCTGTGTCTATAAATGCTTTAATTGTTTTATGTTTTATTCTTACTTCTATAAATGTAGCGTTCGAGTTTTTCATTTAAAAATCTTCGTCTGAACTATAATCATTTTCTGATTCTGTAACTGTTTCTATTTCGTATATGTTTTCTAGATCAGAATATTCTTCTTCTATAGGTTCTAGATCATATGTTTGTGCTACTTGAAGTATATAGAGTTTTTTCTCAGGCTGTTTTCGTTGTTTGGGGCATTCCCTAGCATAGTGTCCTTCTTCGTGGCAAAGCCAGCATTGGCATTTTTTCTTTCCTTCTGGACAGCATTTTTGTTTGGGTTTATATTCTTTCTTTTTAAAGAAACGTCTTCTTCTTTTTTGAAATTTATATTTATTATTGTCTATCCATCTTTTAGATTTCTTTCTCCATCTATATCTTTTGTCTTTTCTCCTGTATTTTCTTTTTTTGTTTGAACGAATTATGTATGGACTTTCTCCGTATTGTTGAGGTACTAAAGGATTTCCCTCACAACATATCGTAACTTTGTTTTTTACTGCGTTATGTAAATCTCTTTCAAAACATTTGTTTCCAACAAATTCTTCGACTACAGTTTGTGCTCCTCCTAATGTTTCCGAAACGAATCCTTCATTTACTTGTTTCTTAAATTCTGCATATACTATTTGTCCAACTGGATAAGGTAATTTATTAAAGTATAATGATAAGTATTTTTCTCTGTCTTCCTTGGATAATTCATAGTAATGCATATTGTATTCACAGTTAAAGTGTTCTATAGCGCACTTGTCTAATATTTGTGTATTAGCTAGATGGTGTGCTGCTCTATCGTGTTGTCTTTTGTTTACGAAAAGTCCTGAATCTTGCATAGGTATTCCAACAAATTCTGAATGTATTTTTGCAACTATGTTCCAAAAAGTATCTATAGAATCTCCTCCTATCAAGAGTGTTTTCTGTTCTTCTGTTAATGTAGCTAAATAATGATTTACGTTTCCTACTGTTTTATATTGTACAAAATTAAATATTGTTTTAAAAATCTCTAGTCTTAATCTATCTTCAGTTTCTATAATTAATCCTAGTTTATGTGCCCATTCGGTAATAAGTGTTGTTTTGTTTGTTACACAGTCTAAATTTAGTATTCCCTCAACTCCTAGTATTCCTTTTGTAGGTATATATTGGTCAGGTATTTTAGACCATCTTCCTTTTTTATTTGGAATATATCCCTTTTTAAAATTGTATTGTATGCTTGAATTTTTTAAAGGATTGGTATATTTATCTTCTTGATAAGTTTCCCATCTAATTTCTTCTTCCTTATTAGTGTTACTTGTTTCTGGGATATCTTTCTTATCTTGCTTTAAATTGTGTTCCATTCCTAACACGTCGTCTTCTGATGACTCATATCCATAAATTACTTCTTCATTTTCTACTTCTGGTTTTATGGCTTCTAATGTATGATTTTGTTTATTTTCTTCATCAACTATTTTTAATGATTCTAATAAATTGTTTCATTCTGCAATTTTCTCTTCTAAATCAAAAGTTTCCATTATAAACGTGGAGCTTCTATGTGAAAAGGTTTGAGATTTTTGTTTCCAAAGTATGTTTCAAGATCAGCAATAGTTATATGTCTAGAGTATTCTTTTCGTATAATGACTTCTTTGAGTTGTTTTAATAATTCTTGACAATTTGACATAGGAAGTATTATTTGTTTTTCTTCAGATGTACTACTTTGGTTTTCTACTTGTTTTTGCTGTTGTTTTCCTCTAAGTTCTCGTAGAAGTTTGTCTAAAATTTCTTGTGTATTATCAATTTCATTTATAACATCTTGTTTTTTATCTAAAAGAATTTGTTGTAACATATCTATAATGGTGTTTAATTGTGGATTTGTGGTAGTGTGAAATAAATGTGGATATGCTCCCCCCTCCTGATGACAAGAGAAAATGTTTTGGTCTATTTTATAATATGATTCAATTTCCTTATTTTTATTGTTGTTTGTTATAGTTTGGTCAAGTTGAGACATCTTTTCGTTAGTGTTTATTAATTGTTCAGTTAATGTTTGTACTGTATTGTTTAAAGATTGTATTTGTTGATTTAATGTTTCTACAAAATTTTGTAATTCATTCATGCTGACGATAGTATGTTTAATTTAGTTATTTCTTCACGACATTGTTTTATTACTTTTTTATTTTCATTTATAAGTTTTGGTATTCCTTCCTCTGTTTGTTTTATGAATTCATTTGATAGTTTTATGAATTTAATATATTCTTCTAGCATTGTAATAGTAGTGGGTTCATGTATTCTATTTTTTATAAGATTTTCTTCACTCCGTCTAAGACTTTGAATAATTTTTTCTAGCCTTTCATATTCTACTTGATTAGTTGTTTTAGTTAATATGTCCATTGTTTGTTTAATTATTTCTCTTACCTTTCTTATTTCTTGACGTTTTAATTGTTTTTGATGTTGATCCATATATTTTTTATTAATTTTGTAACTCATGCCGATGAGAGTATATTTATTTTAGTTCTTAGTTTCTTGCACCATTCTAGTGTTTTTTCATTTTGTTTTCTAAATTCATCTGTCTGTTTATTATGTTGTTTTAACCATTCCATATATTTTTCTAGTCTTATTAAATTAACTGAAGTGTATATTTCATTTTTTATTAGTTGTCTTTCTCTTCGTTTTCTGCTATTAAGAATTTCTTCTTGTATTTTATAGTTTGTTGGATTGGTTATTGAGTTTAAAACTAGAGTTTCTTGTTTTATTATAATCCGTATTAATCTTAATTCTGTTCGTTTTAACTGTTTATTATATTGATCCATTTTACTTTTTAAATCTTTTTAGTATTGAAATAGTCTTTTGTATTTGTTCTAAATAATATTCTGCCCAATATTCATGGTATCTTGTTATATACCAGTGTCCATTATTTTTTGCCACTAAGTATGCTTTTTTATGATGATTATATTCTTCGTATAAATCTGTTAAATATTCGTTATATCCTTTCATTTTGAAAAGTATTGTGGGTCAAAATATAATATTCAGAAGTTATTGTATTGATTTATAAGAAAATAGCCACCGTGTCATGAAATTTGGAAATCCGCTATTGTGAGGAGCGGAAAACACTATATTTGCAATATAGTTGAAAAGTACACCTATTTTACGATATAGGTTTGTGTTTGCACTATTTTTAGAAAATGACCCCGTGCCTTTACATGAACATAATTGCAACCAACTTTGGGTAAAATAAAGCGATTCAAGTACACCTTTTGTGGTGTTGCTGCGTAGCTCGAATCATTCAATTACTATACCCTATAGTCTTCATCTATGCTTTCTAATTAATTTATCTTAATTGCTAATGACAATGGTGGTGGGCCCAACCTCAACCAATGTGCTTTTATTTTATTCATATGTCGCATTCTCCCATTTCTCAATAATAATTCTGACCAAATGCTAAAAGAATAAAGTCATGGATAAATATATTATATAAATATAATGCAAACCAATAATACGGAAATTTAATTTAATAGAAGAAGTAATTATATCTGATTATCTTATTGATGGGACTCAGAAACGCGCTCGTATCATAGCCGTCCACATGTCACCTTTAACTCGCTTGAAGATTATACGCTCGGATTGAGGGATTCGTGGGCTAACCTAGCTCATCCACTTGCCAGCTAGTTGGGCCATTGGGCCTCGGCCGATTGTTCAGGTAAAGGGCCCTGGCCGATAGGCTTGGCGCTCATATTTCAGCCCTCGGGGATATCCTTATCAAGGAAACACCCGCTCGAGGGCCCATTCTGGATGCTCGGTATTTCGACGCTCAAGGGTCATATATCGTGGGGAGGCCATCCGTACATTCTTCGAGCGTCATCAACGCTCGTGCATGACCATGCCCAGCGGCGTTGGATTCGAACCTCGGCAGAGAGGATCTTAGGCCCATCTCCTGCGTTACCCTCGCCAACAACTTCTGACACAAAGGTAGTGCGCACCTTGCATCTGACACGCCGCCTCCTTTTCAGAAACGTCCTTCTCATACCCTCACGGGCCGCCACGTGTTAGGGCAACACAGGTTGGGGACCACCCGGTCAATTTACCTTTCTACCCTCACCCCTAACATATAAATAGGAAAGAATTCATGCATTCTCCCCCAAGTCATTCTCTGCATACACAGTACATACATTCGTCTGGGCATTTTTCCTCCATTTTCTCCGGATCTTCCCAAGCTCCCGATTACTTCACCACAGTTGCATTAGCCCTACACCTTGCACTCTTGGTGTTATCCTAGCTGGAAGAACCCATGCTCAAAAGGAAACCCAGATCCTGAGGCCTTCACGCCTGTGATGGTCTTCCCTTTCACAAACAAATCTTAAAGTGATTGTTGCATTTAGGAAACTCACCTTCCTGCACCATCACTTATATTTAAATATAATTACAATATAATTCATCTAAATTGAGAAATTATATTTTAATCCTTAATTTTTTAGAACCGTTTGTTGTCCCTAAAGTTTGTCGAGGTCTTTTATGTCATTCGAAAAATATGTTTAATTTATTGTTAAATTTATAATTTATAGAGATCGTTTTATTTATATTTGTAAATATTAGATATGATTTTATCATTTTGGTCATATATTCAATAAATATAATACTCATACAACCGTTAGGATCATAAGTGTATTTTTCTAAATTTTATGACCAAACAAGATTTATAGAACTAAAATATAATTTTTTAATTTAAATGGATTGTATTGTAATTAAATCTAAATAATCTAGAGTACAACAACTAAATCGTGTTCGTAAACGCGCGATATTTAGGCGTAAAGTCGCACTGTTAACAACTTTTTAATGCATTTTTCTCAACAGTGAGAGAGAAGCAACCACCGCAATGACTGCTATTTGTCCCAACATCACAGCTCAATTCCATTCCAAAAGTTGAAAGGAAGAAGGAGAAGCTGCTTTTCTCCCTTCATACCTCCAACTGCTTCTGCTTCTGCTTTTGAGATTGCTGTTTCTGCTTCTGCTATTTGTCCCAACAACGCAGCTCAATTCCATTTCTAGAGTTGGAAGGAAGAAGGAGAAGCTGCTTTTCTCCCTTCACATCACTTCTCTAACTGCTTCTGCTTCTGAGACAGCTTCTTCTTCTTCAACAGAGTATCTTCACAAGATTAAGCTGAAAGCTTCACATACATGCATTTACCACCTTCATCAAACCTCTCCCATCTCCAATGGATCACGATTCTCATCATCTTCATCGTCACGATCCAAACAATCCCGCTCTCTCTCTCAGACCCCCGAATCCACGAGGCCGGATTGTTCTGCGGCCACCAGCTTCCGCCGCCGAACACCAGCTTCATCCCTCTCTTCGTCCGCGAAATGGAGTTCCTCTCGCAGCGCGTGACCTCCACGGGCTGGGGCCACCACGCCCTTAACTCCACCAACATCTCAATCTACAGCCTCGCCCAGTGCTACGGCGACCTCTCCCACAACGACTGCCTCCAGTGCTACGCCGCCAGCCGCACGCGCCTCCCGCGGTGCGTCCCCAACGTCTCCGGCCGCATCTTCCTCGACGGCTGCTTCCTCCGCTACGACAGCTACGGATTCTTCAACGAGAGCGTCGACGGCGCGTTGGATGCGGTGAACTGCAACAGCACCGTGGCGGCGGGCGGCGGCGGAGGGGTGGAATTTAGCAATAGCGTTAGGGAGTTGATCGGTAATGTTACGGCGACGGCGGTGGCGAACGACGGGTACGCGGTGAGGGGGGATAAGGCTAAGGGCGTGTTTGGATTAGCGGAATGTTGGAATACTGTGAGTACAGAAGGGTGTAGGGAGTGTTTGGCGAAGGCGAGGAGAGAAATTGTGGGGTGTTTGCCGAGCAGGGAAGGTAGAGCTTTGAATACTGGGTGCTATTTGAGGTATTCCACTGAGAAGTTCTTCTCTAATCAGACTGATAACAGCCGTAATTCTGGTGAGTTCATTGGGATTTCAGCTTCATCAAGATTCAAGAAACTTGCTGAAAATTATTTTGAATTTTAAGAAGATTGCAATTTTGGTATATCAACTCTAATACGCAATATTAGTATAAAAAATTTTCGGTTAAAAAAACAGCCCATAATTCGAAAAATTTTTAATTTCATGCATTATTTGATTCGAATAGATATGTTCGTCGGAAAATCCACCCGGATCTGCATGTGTCCCTTGAAGAATTTGCCACAAAGCGGCTTTTACAAGCTTCGGGTGGGTTTTTGGGATGGTCGTATCTATTCGGTCAAATAGTTCATGAAATTATAACTTTTTGAGTAATGAATTAATTTTTTCATTGAAAAAAATTATGGATTAGGATGAGTTAGCTTAATTTTCTAGTTGAATTTTTGTTCAAAATTGTAGTTATTTTTTGATTTTTTTTCTTCAAATCTCTCGCTCTTTCAACTGGGATTTCTTGGCTTTTTCCATTACTCATGATGATCTGGGCAGAGTAATTTTTAAAAATTATGGAACATTGACTATGATTGAGTGTTTATCAAGATTATAGAAGAAATTGTTATTATTATTTTTGTTCATGTTCAAAGTTTGGGAATTGAAAACAGAAATTAAAAACTCATTTTTTAATGGTATTTTCTTGACAATTGTAGGGATCTCAAGAACAGGGCTATCTCTGGCAATTGCTCTGCCCGTGGTGGCCTTCTGCATGCTCTGTTTCTTCGCCAGTTACGCCGTCCACAGAAGGTGGAGAAAACGAAAACAAGGTGAATTTACTTTTTTACCCTTGGAAGACTAACACAAGTTACACAGCACAACACAAAACTACGTAAAAGTCTAAAACATAACCTTACATGATCGTAAATACCTTTGAATCTCCCATGCAGCACGTAGTAATCTCGGCCAGATTTCGTATTCCTACAACAAATCGAATCTGAACTTCAAATACGAGACTCTGGAGAGAGCGACGAATTACTTTGATCTGTCGCGGAAACTCGGGCAAGGCGGAGCGGGCTCGGTGTACAGAGGAACGCTGGCGAACGGGAAGACGGTGGCGGTGAAGAGGTTGTTCTTCAGCACGAGGCAATGGGTGGATGAGTTCTTCAATGAGATTAATCTTATTAGTGGGATTGAGCATAAGAACCTCGTCAAGCTTCTCGGCTGCAGCATTGAAGGGCCGGAAAGTCTGCTGGTTTACGAATTCGTACCTAATAAGAGCCTCGAACAGTATCTCTTTGGTAACTTTTCCTTCTTTTTTCTTTCCTTTTTGTATCTGAATTGGTAGGTATGGGTTGAGAAGTCTTGTAAGTTGGTGGGATTTTAAGGAGTCTTGTTTTCTGGTTTCTTGCAGAAAAGAACAAGGTTAAGATTCTGAGTTGGAAGGAGCGTTACAACATCATTGTTGGGACAGCTGAAGGGCTTGCATTTCTTCATGGAGGTTCGGAGTTGAGAATCATACACAGGGACATCAAATGCAGCAATGTTCTTCTGGGTGAGAACCTTGATCCAAAGATTGCTGATTTCGGTCTTGCTCGATTGTTTGCACCTGATAAAACCCATCTCAGCACGGGAATTGCAGGCACATTGTAAGCAAATTTCTTTCTCTCCGGAAATTTATGTATATATATATATATATATATGAAATTTATGTTAATGCGTGGTGTGCAGAGGATACATGGCTCCGGAATACTTGGTAAAAGGACAACTCACGGAAAAGGCCGATGTTTATAGCTTCGGAGTGCTAGTTCTTGAAATTGTGTGTGCTAGGAAGAACAATGCCTTTGTTGAGGACTCTGGATCGCTTCTACAGACTGTAATTTCCTAACTTCTACTTAATTTAGTGCCTTTTTATATATAAATGTAGTTACATCAATATTCCTTCTTTCTCTTTAGTTGCATATACCCTAGAACTCATGTCCAGTGTCCACCCTCTTCAGAGTAAATTATTACTGGCGATAGTTAAATAATGAGGATAATTACACAAACTTCCCCTGAGGTTTGAGAAATTACAAAAACTTTTCGCGTCAGATAATTCACATTACATCTGAATTGTTGAAGTTTGTTGAGGACATTTCTAAAATTATTATGGATAGTTCAATTTCCCTCGACGGGTCAATAATTGATTTAGATTCACGAATCACGACCGTTATAGCATGTTTTAAGCCAAGCTTCATGGTATGTGAGGGGAAGTTTTTGTAATTTCTCAAATCTCAAGGGAGCTAGTGTAATTATTCCTAGTTAATGTGGCAACTCAAATTCCACTTAACATTTCAAATTCCAACAGTTAAAACAAAACTGTGAAGTTTGTTGCTTAATCTTGATTGTTCTTTCTCCAGGTTTGGAAGCTTTACAAAACTGAGAAATTAACAGAATCAGTTGATCCAAGCATAAAAGGCGATTTTCCACCTTCAGAGGCAACAAAAGTGCTGAAAATCGGGCTCCTATGCGCACAAGCATCTGTAGCTCAAAGACCATCAATGGAAGAAGTCGTTAGAATGCTAACAGAAGAAAACTACAAAATCCCAGAACCAAATCAACCTCCATTCTTGAACACGAGCGCCCTCTCCGGCAGCTCGACTAGGTCAACTTACAGCATAAACAGCTTGAATTCGAATCAAGCTACAAAATTCCAACCTTCATCCTACCCTTCTACTGAAACTTTCAGCTCTGAAGAACAATCAAGAAGTGGAGAGATCATGCTAATCAAGTAAAGGTCAAAAGGATTACATAATTTATGACCATTTTTTTAGTGCAGAGAAATCCCAAAAGGGATTTTGAGAGAGGCAAATACGTGCATGGGTGGTGTACACGAGTTCAAACTCTGTAAAAAGAAGCATATCTAGACAGACTCTAGAGATACGGTTTTTGAAGAATTTTGTTAATAGAAAAGGAGATTTGGAGAGGTGGAAAAGCACTTGGTGTAGCACTTAGTGGAAACGTTATTAATTTTTATTTTTGTCAAATTCTTGTATTGTTTTTTATCATGATTATTATATAAAACATTTAATACAAAGATACACATACATATATCTCGATACACGAATATTTTTAAAAATATCATTTTATTGTATCATATCATATCGTGTCGGATACGAGCAGGGGCGGACATGATCTTTTCCGCCGTATTATCGACCACGATCGAAACCCGAATACCCTTTTTTTTTAAGAGCGTATAAAGGGAAAATAGCTCTTGCATCGCTAGCCATTTCTCAACATTTCCTGACTTGTTGACCATTACCTGACCTAACCTCACACGGGAGGCCCCGCACCGAGTGATTCTTCCATTGTCGAATCCGTATCGGTACATTATACACATATATTGTTGGTATATATGATGCATAAGGATACCGACATAGGATATAAATTATTAATGATTTCAAAGTTTAATTTTTTTGAAAACCAAAAGTGGATCCGGCATAACCTAAATCCGTTTTCTTGATTATAGATAGAGATTGCTTGTCTAATTTTAATACTTTTGGGTAGGTATGATACTAATGTGGGCGGCTGCCGGGGCCCCATTTTGCTTTACAACACATGCTTTTACGTTAACTAGCATCGCACATAGCACTCTCTAATGCACCGACACTTCTAAAAATATCAGTTTGCCGTGTCGTGTCGTGTCCGACACTCGTGTCTGACACCGTGTCCGACACTTCTCACGTGGAAAATTCATAAAAAAATCCGTGTCGCCGTATCCGTGCAACATAGATAGCACTCTTCGATTGTCAACTCTTAACAGCTCATTTCACAATTCAATTTTCCTCCCAACCCTCAACTGCAATCAATGCTCATTTCTCTCTTGTACCTAACGTGTAATTTGCACAAAACTCCACAAAACATGCAGAGACGGAATCGGAATTTAACAGAGGGGACGAAAATTATACCTAAGAAAGAAAATAAAGAAAACTTTAATGAGGTCCTCGGCTTGGGGGGTGGAGTTTTATACTGAACTCGAACTAAATCATTATTTGAAGATTCATGCGCGATGTGCTGACAACTCATCCCGATTAGCTAGCAATTTAGTATGTTAGAGATCCATAGATGGGATAGAATGCGGACCTTATTCCGCGTCTGACCTAACGAGTGCTTCATATTGAACTCGAACCAAATCATTATTTGAAGATCTATAATTGAATTGTTCCAATTTATAAACTCAAACCCGAACTCTAGCCGATAAGAATCTTTCAAAAAAAAACCCTTGGGACATCATCAATGCAAGCACAAAGATGAGTTCATTGAAGACTTGAAGTTCATGTGATGAGTTGTGTTTATGATGTGGGGAACCAAACAAATGAATCATGGCTCATCTTAGCCACACACCATAGCACAAAGATGTCATTACTGAGGAAAAGAGGAATTAGTGTAGGGTCCATCACACAACCATATTACAGATTATTGAAGCAGACATTGGGATATGAATGTGTGACAGATTTTCTTCTAAATTACGTGCAGTATTTTTGAGCAACATGCATGTCTTTTTCAAGATTTAAAGAGTTGACACAAGGTACAGCAGCAGCATAATGGCAAAACAAATTTAGGAAGTCAAAAAAAGGTAAATTTGGACCACGTGTTACGGCATCAATTAACTCCTTGGCAGCACAAATTGGAGGTTCTTAGGCAGATCTGCACTTAATTTCAACCATTTCTTGGCCAATTCATAAAGGCAAGACCTTCTTATGCAATTTCAAGAGCCCTTTTCTTTATCTTCAACAACTATGTCCATCACAGAACAACCTTTTGGGCTTCAACTTTTCGCGCGAAAACAACACTTGGGAAAATGTTCATTTTCAACTTTCTACACAATATTCGGTTACCCTACCATGACAGCTACAAGAACAACTTAAATTGGGCATGAAGTAGGTATAAAAGGCTCACAAATTATTGCATCTTTACCTAAAAATCAGAAGTTCTCACTGAAATAGTCCGAACATATCTTATTATCCCACACACCTACCAAACCGAACGGGCCCTAATGCCCTTCCCAATTCAGTTAAGCCACAAAACACACAGATTTATCGCGCATTCATGAAGCAACTATGTATACATCAACAATATGATAGCATAATACAACATACCAGCTTTGTACATCTTGCAATGGGACATTCCCAAAAGGAACAAATATATACACACATCGCCCAGTCCTCAAAGACCACGGCAACTTCATGTAACAAAAATGTTATCCGGTTACCCATAACCAAGAAACATAAACCAAACCATAGTGCAAAACAAGCTAAGCGCAACAAACGCACACACAATGAGATCAAAATAACAAAAACTTTTCATCTTATTGCAAAATCAAAACTCTGGTTTGAACAGGTTTCGCAAATTATTACTAAGATCAAGTAACAAAGAGCATATTCAAGTTACCAGACATATGTATAGGGTTGAGACTGGAAACTACTACGTAAAGAAAGATTCAAGAACCGAGCCTACTCATCTTCACGTACAACGCTGATTTCACCTTTCTCGAGCATATCGTAGAATTCCTTAGTCCTCCTCTGATTGTTCCAATGGTGCATCTTCCAAAAGCCTCCAGCCACTAGGCCAAGACTAATTCCAATGAGAATCTCCTTGATTACACTCGGACCCTTGTAAACTACATGCGATCCAGCCATCTGCCCAGAACAAACAAACAAAATTATAACTCATATCCGTTTCTGGACTCAAATGGAGTGGCAGAAATCGTCAAACAGGTTTCTATTGAGCATGATTCATTCTGAATGGATCAAAAACAGAGGGAATTCCAAAAATTACACAAAAATCAGTGTTCAATTTCAATAACTTAATAACTTAATCAAAAATAAACATAATTTCTGATCATTCATCAAGGATTAACATAGTAATCAACAACAAATATACATGTATAATCGAGGCTCATGTTTATACGTAAACATTAAATACTATACACCGAATCACGTTCACAACGGTACGGAAAATACAGCAAATTCATCAAAAATTAACACATCAAAATACAGAAATTCAAAAGATTAACCAAAGTGGAGAACAATACCTTTCGGTTTCGTTAAAATTTTTGAGCTAATGAGATTCAAAAACCACGGACGCAATGTATCCAGCTGAAAGGCGAAATACGAATGAAGAATCCCGAAGAGAGACGAGGGAGGATTCTATGCGGACAAGTGCAGTACTGAAAAAGGTGATCCAATATCCAAACCGTCCGATTTCCTCGTAAAAGAACAATCGACGGCCCTGATTTCACATGTCCCCAGTCAGCACTTTGACCTCTCTGCGGTCGAATCAATTTTAATCAGCTCATTCTATTTTCTTCTTTAGCTAAAATATTCTCAAAAATTCCAAAAATGTAAGTCAATATTTTCCTTTCATAATCCTTTTTATTATGAAGTACTATTTGGAATTTTAAATAAATTAAATATATTCAGTAAAAAAAATTAACAAACGGGTAATCAAATATTCTGGTTTTGAAAATAAGTATAAAAATATAAAAAATTATGTTTTTTGACATTTGAATCCCTTGAAAATATATAAATTATAACTAGATTCCTAGTTGTTGTTGTTTTAAGGAAAACTTGATTCCTAGTCAATATATTATAGAACTTCAACTACCTCATATTAAAAAATCTTTTCATAGGAGTTTAACTGTAATTATTAAATTTAATAGAAGGTGCAAGTTTAATATATATTTTAATAGGGGTTTTATTGTAAATTCTAATATTCTTAAAGGGTCAAAATATAATTATTTCTGAAAATTACAGATCGCGACACTAGAGAAATATCTTGATACATAAAAATATCTAAACTTGTGAATTCTATTTTCTTTCTCCAATAATCCAGCAAAAACCAAGAGAAACAAATGTCAGCTCCCTTTTCATTTCACCAGCAATTCTCAAAGCCAAGAAATCATGCAGAAATTGATCGTCACTTCAACTTCAGTAATCCAAGGAGGTAACGTGCAATGGACCCTTTCACTAGTGATAACATTCGATATATTTAATTTTATTTCTCGTCTTTCCTAAGTTTTATTAAAATTTGACATGTAACATGGGTGGATTGGATGGAGCAGGAGGAGGGAGAAGGAGAATTCGGTTCGGGTTCGAGTCCGATGCGGGAGCAAGAATTACTACGAATTGCTCGGAGTTTCATCGAACGCAAGTGCCAAAGAAATCAAGGAGGCTTACAGAAAATTGCAGAAGATATACCATCCAGATATTGCAGGGCAAAAGGTCATCTGAAACCTCCGGGTGTTCTTTGTAATTTTTCAAACTATGAGAGTTTTTTCGTAATATGATTAAACCTTAGGGGAGGTATTCGTAATGATCCCTGGAAAATTTGATATGATTTTCGAGGCGATATGTTTCAGGGTCATGAGAGCACACTAATGTTGAACAAGGCGTACAAAGTTTTAATGAGAGATGACCTGAGAAAAGAGTACGATGCGTCGATAGGCAGCAGAATCAGTGCTGGGGTTTGCAAGGGCAGCATATGGAAAGGGCCCTTAAGAGCTCAAGCTCTGTTTGTGGATGAAAATGCTTGTATTGGTTGCAGAGAATGCGTGCACTACGCAAGCAACACGTTTGAGATGGACGAGGCTCATGGAACTGCTCATGTCAAAGTTCAGTATGGTGATGATGACAGGAAGATAGAGGTAACCCTGCAAGACAATTACTTCCTTTGTTTAGTTAGTATCGTTTCGACTTTGAGAAATTACAAAAACTTCCTAGTCGGAGAAGTTGCATTGTGGATATTTTGTTCTTCGATTGACAATTATGGTTCAGTATTTGGTTTTTCGTTAATATGATAACATTCGTTAAGCAACTCTCATGGTAGCCCAGCGGCAGTTTTGGTAATTTCTCAAAGATAAGGGAAATTTTATGTAATTAGAACGAACCTCAAGGTATGCCGGTGTAATTATTATCCCAAATGAATAATATACTCCTGTGATGAATGAATTTTAACGGGAGTTCGACACTGACCAGATATCAGTTGATTCGTGCCCTGTAAACTGCATTCACTGGGTAGAGACAGAAGAGTTGTCAATTCTTGAGTACTTAATTCAGCCTCAACCGAAGCCGGGTTACGGCATATACGGGCAGGGCTGGGAAAGGCCGGCTAATGTGTTCATGGCTGCCAAATCCTTCAATAAACAACTGAACCAACAACCAGAAAACCAGCAAAAATCAGGTAATAATACTTCATATTCAGCATTACCATGCAAGAACATGTATTTCCTTCTTATAATGTTAAGAGGTATGTGATAAATGTTACTAGGGTTTGCAGCAGAACGGACTGATGAGGAAGAAACACCGGCGCAGGCGGAGGCCCGTGAAAGGGCACAGAGGGAACAGAATACAGGAAGCTTTTCCAGAATCTGGAGCTGGATCAAGGAAAATACTGGCAAATGAATGTAGAAGATTAAAGAGCTTATTGCTCTTGGTTGCAAGCCATAATTGGAGTAAAATATAGCAATAATAATGACACCCTTGTGTAATTAGAAAAGATTATACTAATATTTTCATTCAAAATATATTACACATACCTCCCTTTTAACTTATCTCCACCTTACAGTTACCCCCTTCAATGTTGAATCCTAATTCCTATACAAAGTAAAGTTTTCCAATTTGCTATAGCACGTGTTAATGACTATATAAATTCCCTCAATTTTATTTATGATATTCTTTGATCCGAGAAAAAACATATCAGAAATTCAAGAAAAAAACATATCAGCAATGGCTACACAATTTGTAGCTTGACTTAGCAGATGTCGCTTTGAATTAAAGCTCATACCAAAGTACAGTAATTCAGATACAAAAAGAATTGCAGATTTCTCAGATTTCTAATTGAAAACTTCACGATTCTCCAAAATAACATCACACAAAAGGCTATATATACATTACATTAGTTATAGAATCGGCATTTTCCAGTCCCAGCGCAGACCGAGCACTCATCTACATCTCCAGCGACATGGCTCAAGCAATAATTGATTCTATCGTTCACCACATCCTGTTAACAAACAATAATATATTCACATAATTTTAGATTGAACCAAATGAAGGCATACTGCATACAAGTAGAGTAAACAAGAAAAACTCATAAACTCGCACCACGAGCAGTTCATGCAACCCGAGAGGAGCAGTAATGATATACGACACCCCGGGATGGTCTTTGGCAGCTTCAGCTGTTAGAGAAGGAATATCCTGCAAGAATTCAACTGTTAAATTGTATACACATATAAACATTAATCTTTCATTACATCAAGATCCATTACGTACTGACCTGCTGCCAATGTCTTCCAGGAAACAAGAAAAACGGGCTCACTATAACACGCTTTGCCCCTCGTTGCACGCATGAATCGAAAGCATCCTTAATGGATGGTTCGGCTAATTCCTGGTTTAAATCGAACAACATCAAGAACGACGAAAGCTATCAGTTTGCATTACTCAAAGGATAAAGCTAAAATTCAGTATCAATATGCGGAGGCGTGGCTGCTACCATGTGAGCCGGCTCCACAATCGGATACTTCGTTTTCTCTCTGAACATATCTACAAACTCATCTGCACAAATAACATGATATCAGCAAAGCATTCCATTCACACACACACAGACACATTGATTTCTCAATACCAGAAGAAATTAGGCACATAAAATACATCTTGCAGCTACAACTACGAGGAATTCAGAACCTATTTCTCAATCATGGTTGAATAATTGCCAACAAACAACAGAATTAACTCAATTCCAAACTATGAAAGCATGAATTATGAACAGAAAACCTTACTTAGCATGAGATTGGACTCCTTGCGGCGAGACCCATGATCCACAATGATGACACCATCGCCTTCACCAAACCCTTTCAGCGCTTCCCTGAAGCCACCACCATTCGCAGTGGCCAAACACAGCCTTGAAGGTAAATACTTGCTTTTCAAGGGGTCTCCACGCAATTTCACAAAATTAGAAAATGCCCAACCAGGGCTTCTCCCAATTGCTCTTCCACTTGTGGGACTTAATCCAGAAACAGACATTCAAGAACACACACATAGTGGGAGTTTAAATTTGGCATTTAGTCCTTATAAGTGTCCTCAAGTGCAATTTTAATAAAATATGGCATAAATTAAATATAAAATTGAATATAGAGAATGAAAATACCTGCTCAAGCTGAGTGAAGAAGATGATGCCTCCATTTTCCTTCACTGCAATTCTGAATTTTGGCTTATTAAATCCAATTTTCACTACTTTTTATTTATTTATTTAATTAAATTGGGCCTCCTTTATATATGCAAGACTGCAAGTACATTATATTATTGGGTTTAAGGCCCATTTTTAAAGTGTTCGGCCCAGTAATGAATTAGTGAGTTTAGCTTGCTTTGGGTTTTGGGTTGTAGACGAACTAGAATCCGATCCGAATTCAATCCGAATTTAAAGTATCAAACCGATAAAATAGTATGATCGGTGATGAAGTTAACTTGGAGACAGTCATTCGTCTTATTAAAGAGGTTGATGTTGTTTTCTCACCGCTTGGGTTTTATCATTGACGATTATCGTACTCTTCTCATGAAGCCTTGGCAATATCGTCTCCAACACACTCGTAGAGATGACAAATCTTGTGCGGATGCTTTAGTTAAAATTGGACATCAATCTTTGAGTTGGGTGGAATGGACTGATCCTCTCATGTTGTGATAAATCTGCTTGAAACTGACTTATAATTTCTCTTTTTTTAGTCCCTTTTAACCAAAAACAAAATTGTTTTATCACAAATATCCGTAATTTAAAACAAATGTCTCGGATATACAATCAAGAAATTCGAATAGATGTGAATCCAATTTTTATGATATTTTATTAAATTGATTAGCTTGTATATAAAAATACCAATTAAAAATTTTATTATTAAATTAATTATACCATTCCACTCTTGGTTGATATTGTAAAGTATGATATTCGAATCTTTGATACACTTCCTAAATAATTAAATTTATTTAATAACAATAATTAAATTTAGGGCAAATTACATCCACCACCCCTGAGGTTAGGACTAATTACAAGCCGGTCCCTATTCTTTTAAATATTACAATGTAGTCCCTAAGCCTTGTTAATTTGTTAATTTTTGTATACTTTTAGGGACGATTTTGCATTTTTTGTCATATATTATATGTAACACTCACAAAACCTTCAGGGACCTAAGTGTAATATTTAAAAGAATAGGGACCGATTTGTAATTAGGCCTAACCTTAGGGGTGGTGGATGTAATTTGCCCTTAAATTTATGTTATCATGCAAGTAAGTAATCGGTCAACGGAAGAATACTTGTAAAGTCAACCAATCATTTAAGTTATCAATACAACTCATCGGATTCATCTAAGGGAGTTGGGAATACTAAATAATAATATTTTGCTATGAATGCATCATGTGCATTGCACAATCAGTTGGTGATGATATTTCAAAGTAAAGAAAAGAAAGCATGTATGTATGGTGGAGGTGCTACCTTGAAGCTTCAAGACAAATGATTTGGTAATACCACCAAACTATTTCTTTGATGGAAACTACTCACCTTCCTATTGGAAATTTTATCCGAGTCGACCTCGGACAAATCGGTGTAACGAAAGAGCAATTATATTATTTGTAATTGTGTAGTTTACTGAAAATTTATGGAGAGTGACAAATCAAATGACAGGTGTAATGCACTTATCATTTTAATTAGTTGGGTTCGATCGAGTCGGGTCTGGAGTAGAATATTTCCATCTCCTTTTAATAAACCAACAATACAATAGAGTAATTCTGACCCAAGTTTGGTTCGATCAAACCGATATAACAAGAGAGTTAGTATTTTACACTTGTCATTTGATTGGTTGGATTCGAGCGAATTGGATTTGGATTAGAATTTTTTCAGTATTAAGCCTCAAAGAAAAAAATAGGGTATTCAAACAAAAAATTATACACAATTTTATCGAAACTTATCAACCTTCTACGTATATTATAAGTCCGTCGTAAAATGAATTTTTTTTTATAATTTCACAAATTTTAAAGAAAGTATGTAAAGTTAGATCAGACTTCAGTTATGTCAGTGTAACTATTCCATATATATTTCCAATATAATTCTATTAAAATTTTGTGTTTGGAATAATATGTCACAACAATTTAATAAAGTGTCCCATAGTACAAGACTATATTGTAAGAATATCTCTTATTGGACTTCTATTAATTGATGATTGTACTAAAATAAAACGGGCTAAATAAATACGGTTAATGGGACAAGACTTATCAGGCTTATTGGTTTGACCCACTATTGTTAAAGCCTTGATGTTAGCAGACGTGGTCTGACAGCTGGTGTAGGCCCACTCTAGAAAGCCCGTGATGGGAGGGCCTCTAGGGTTATATTTATTGATGGCTAGGTCCCCTCTCCACTCCACGTTCTTGATATTCTGCTTTCCCATTAAGCTGTCAACTGTCGGTGTGAGAAGGAGAGGAAGATCTAGCCAGAGAAGTCGACCATACGACGCGAAATTGCCCAACAAGATCGCTAAATATCAGGTTCAATTCAATAGGCGAAAATCAGGTACATCTATCCTTTCAATTATATCGGTGTTCTAAATTCATGGTGTAGATCTTGGCTAATATTTCTTACAGTTGGTATCAGAGCCAAACATTCATGAATTTAGAACCCTAATTGGGATTATTGAATTAATACGAATATCAAAATACGGATTTAAAATTTTTATTACATTAAACCCGTAATTTGATATAGTTGATGTTATTTGAATTTATGAAATTTGAGTTCGTATATTTTGCCTATGAATTTATTGATTGTTGGTGCGAACTTGAGTTACAATTGTTATTGAGAATAAATTATATATGTGCTGCGTTATTCATGTGAATCCTTTTGTGAATCAATTTTTGATTACGTGAGTTGTGATAGGTATGCCTATGCGAATTTTGATATGTATTTGCAAAGGTTTTCATATACACGCCGATTTAGTAGGCAAATTTACTTCAATCTTGAATTTTGTTGGGGTAGTTCTTGTGGTAAATTGATTTATGGAGGGACCCATATATTAAATTAGGCATACTGTTTTCTATGTGACATAGGAAAACCTTTTACACATATTTTAAGTGTTTTGAAGACTGCGCTTCACGCTTCTGTCCATAGTGAATAGTTATGCTATGAATATTGACGTTTCGATTTGTCAAATATCGATATCACGTATAAATCCTGAATCTCGTCCATAGCTGTTAAGAATTGTTGTCTGAGGACATGGGTTTCATATTTAGTTAACCTCTTTGCTTGTGGGACCTACGTGTGGGCATGTTTCTTTTTCCTTATTTATTTGATAGGCCCTCCATACAGAACTGCACCATCCACTCTCCAATTAAAGATGAAACCTTTTTTTTATGTATAATTTGAGTGTTCAGAAGATGCACGTTTATCGATGGTGTATATTTGGATTGACAATTGAAGCAGAATTTGATATTCTTTTTAGTCCATAACTAATCTTCTGTAGTTATGTTTTATTAAACATTGGTTTGGTATCCTAATTTCGTTCTTTGAATATTTTTTCCACATTCTGGCTAATGGAAGGAAGTACAATATATAGATAAGGACAATTGTGAGAGTTGTTTTTGCTTCGAGAGTTTGAATAAATAATTAGATGCAACAAATTAATATTTGTAACTCCCAAAATACATATCTTTGGTATTTTATTTCGTGGGAGTGTTGCATACATATTGTGCGTATGTAATTTAGGCAATTTTATTTATGCTCGGTCGTGTGCTTATTTTGCAAACTTCAGTATGTAGTTACACCAAAGTGTTCTATTTATTGAAACTTGTAAAGTCAGTAACACGCATATCTCGAGTAAATGGATTGTTGTGCATTCTCACCTGCCCAAAGGGGGTGAGATGTGTACAATGATTTCATTTGTTTGTGTAAAACATATTGATAGGGTACAACAGTTAAGGAAGTTTGTTTCCCAAAGGAATCAACTTTCAAAATTGGGGTATTCCTATACCGTTTTGCACAGAGAGAACTAATATGTGTGACATGCTCTGCCCAAAGGGGAGTCTGTCAAGACATCCTGGACTCTCGTATGAATAAAGCTATATTTGTTGAGCTTATTCCAATTATTGTCTGTTGATCTAATTTGTTGCATTCTTGTTATTTGTATCAGTTGCAATAAACTTGAACAGTGGTACTGCTATGGTTGATGTTTTGAATGGTACTTGAGAGATTACCCCATAACGAAATATTTAACACCTATGTCACTTCCCTTATCGTTATTGTCATTACTAATTAATTTGAAAGCTCGCTTGTGGGTTGAGGTGTTTATTTCAGTGTTCGCATATTGGGAAGACACTGAGAAAGATGATTTTTCACCCGAGGCACTTTGCAGCCGAATGTGACTTCTGGTACCAAATCTTTTGAGAAAGAGCATGTTTTGGAAGGTTAGTTGTCCCTTTTGCTCTTGTTCGGTTCAATTTGAGATATGTGTGATAAATATTTTATATCGAATGAACATTGTGTTGAGATTAAATTGTTCATTATTCAATAAGTTTTTATAAAAGGTGAATATGATATAAAATTAACATATTTGATCATATTGATTGGAATTGAACTATGTTTATTGACTGCTTTACATGAGTATTCAAACAAATTGGATCTTGGGAATAATTTGCATGCAACATATTATATTATGGATAACTTCCAAAAGTACATAGTTTTCGTACTTTATTTTGTGGGAGTAATTGCATACATATCGTCCGTGTGCAAATTGGGCAATCTATTTGAACTCGGCTATGTTCTTAATTTACTGAGTTTAAGTAGATAGTTACACCAAAGTGTTCTATTTATGAAGACTTGTAAAATTCAGAACATGCATATTTCGAGTGAATGATTATGCATTCTTACCTGCCCAAAGGGGGTGAAATATGTATGATAATTTTATTTTATTTGTGCAAAACATATTGATAGGGTGCATCAATCAAGAAAATTTAGTTTCCCAAAGGAAGCGATTTTCGAACATTGAGGTATTTCTATGCTGTTTTGCACGGAGGGGCCTATTACGTATGACATACTCTGCCCAAAGGGGAGTTTGTCATGACACCCTGGACTCTCTATAGAATAAAGCTATATTTTCTAGGCTTATTCTTATTGATTGTCTGCTGATCATAATATGTTGCATTCATGGTCTCCCATATTATTACTATGAGTTTAAATAGTAATGGTTTTTTGTATACATAGTTTGAAGTATACACAATAATATGTTGAACTCCATCATCTGTATGTTATATGATCTCATGTGATTAAATGTCCTATATTGAAATGTGCATGACATATCACATGAATATTGAGGAATTCTTATGATGACAAAATATATCCTCACTTGTTAAATGGAGTTTATAAGCATAGATATTTTGAACTATTGATGCAGAGCATATTGACTGGAATTTACTAATTTAGAGGGTTTGTTCTCCCAAATGAGTCAACTTTTCGAAAATTAGGATATTCCTGCACCGTTCTTGCATGGAGAAAATATCATTTGTGTGATAAACTCTGCCCAAAGGGGAGTTTGTCATGACAAGTGTTGATTTTCTCATGAATAAGCTATGTTGGTTCCAGCTTATTTGAATAAGTGTTTCTGTGGCATAATCACTCTGCATTTATATGAATTGTGCATGTGACAAGATACTTTATTGTCTATTAGCAGAGATGATAAGTTAATACTCTTTGGTTGAGCAGTTTTCTTGCCTTGGTATATGAAACAATACTGTTAATTGTTTGATTTTAGACTATATGAGAATTTTCTTGAGACAAGTAAAATTTTAAGTCTAAAATATTAGATTTGCCACAATTTATTGTTAATTGTAGGCTAATTATTGGCATGAAGTTGTTTTTTAAAAATCCCTAAAGTTGATATTTTTATGATTTATGTGGGATTTTCTTTTCTTATGCCAAATTTTAGTTAATTGAGTTTTAGTGTTTGTGTCACATTAGCAAGAATCTTGCAGTTGGTTTTAAGGTTGAAATATTCCTTAAACTTTTAGATTCGTGAACCATATTATATGACTATGTGTAACTTAACTGTTCCGCCATATTTGTTACATTATGAATTAGAGATTTTTCTATACTCTAATGGCGGTTTTACTCATTTTTTAGTCTTGTTTTCAAGATACTTTTCTTGAGATATAAAGAAAATTATTTTCCAAACTGTTTTCAAAATAGTTGAGTAAGTCATTTTAAATATAATTCATGGAAGTTATAATGATATTGGGGAAAAAAAAAAAAAAAAAAAAAAAAAAAAAAAAAAAAAAAAAAAAAAAAAAAAAAAAAAAGTCAAATTCTAAATTTCCGCATTTATTGAAAGAATTTGACTGAGTTTCATCTTAAACTGTTACTATATATGTCTCTTTTATTCCAAATGAGTTGACACGAGTTACATTCGACATGTGCTTTTAGTACTTTGAGAAATTATGTTTGAACTCTTATATTTGGAAACAAAGAGAAGTTCTTGTATTCAAACTTGAACATAAATCTTCACCAAATATGTGTAAAATTGACAGTTTTGGGTTAGTATGCAATATTTAAAATGATTTGATCTTGCACTTTATTTGACTATTGCTTGATTCAAATATTTGATTTTTGTCATATGCATACTGATATTGGTTAAACCTGAAATGACATGATGTTTTAGGTATGACTGGTAATTTTAAATTTTGATCTCCACTACTAGCTTGATTCCCAATATGTGATAGGAATGTGTGAAAGAAATAGTAAACTCTTTTAAGATAAATTTATTATTTATATACTGAGTTCTTTCACTTTGAGATCCTAGTCAGCAAGTATCTTAAAATTTATTTGAATAAAGATATCTTGCATTTATTGGTTTTTTGGGGAATGATTGTTATTCTGTTATCAAATTGATCCTAGTTCAATTTTAACTCATCTAGATATGTGGGAGTTCATACCATCATAAACTCATACTAGTGTTTAATTTATCTAGATATGTGAGAGTTCTTTCACAATTGTTTCTGTCAAAATTTGATTTCAAAGAAATTATTTAAAAACGGGGTGAATATGGATATATTAGTTTTTAATAATTTCTTGAAAATTGTGAAAGATAAAAGTTTTTTTGTTATGGAATAATTGAAACAGCCCATGACTTTTGTGAAACGTGATCTTTTCTCAGTCAGTGTTGGTCATTAGCTAACCGACCAAGTATTTGAGACACTCATATATCAATTATTGGAATGTCTTTTTATTTTAGTGAAATATTTTGAAAATAATAAATTTGATTATTATTATTATTATTTCACGAGAATCTGAGACAGATCGGTGCTTTATATAACCTACATGTGCATATTGGTTAGTAGGTTTGAGAAAGAAAATATTTTGAAAGTGAATTTTGGAATATTGATTAATTCACTGTGACTTTTTGTAAGTTTTATTTAGCAGAAAAACATACGTCACAAAATAGGAGACTAATGTTTGGTGATTAACTCTCCTAGTTTCCGTGTTGATATGATTTTGTCTAAATAAGTGGTTTCTTATAAAGAAACTTGACGAGGACAATTATTTTGGTTGAAAAGACATATTTGATTGGCCTATTGATGAACACACTGTTTCTGGCTTTAGTTGCTAATTGTCGATAGATATCCATAATTTTCACGTAGATATGTGATGATTATTGAATCAGTGGGAGTACATGTACATCTTTTATGTTTTATGATGATATAATACTTGTCTGTAGTGATAATGTTACTCCATACATGAAACTGATGTGGCTTTATTTTGACATAGCATAGTACCTATGCTAGTATGAAATCTCTTGATATTTTGACAAGAGAATATGTGAGTGCATCTTACAATGTGCGTATTAGTCTATGTGATTTGTTTACATTCATAATGCGAATAAAATATGCATTCTGAATGTCTTATGTGCACTCAATGCGAGACTATTTTGACTCATTAATGATTCTTTTATTTGCACATGATTGAGTTGTGTGTCTCGCATGTATATTTATCTTAAGATTGGGTGTTGTTCTTAAGAAATGTTGGGTATGTCTCATAAACACACCATATTGTATATTGAGCATTGAATGAGACATATATAACTTCCTGAGAAGTTGTTGAGTTTTCTTGGGATTTCATGTTGTTTTAGAAATCCATATCTTACAAGAGAACTATAATTTCCTTTGGGTTTCATATTGCTTCCGAGACCATATATGATAAGGAAATTAGATTTTCTTGGGATTTCATGTTGTTTTAGAAATCCATATCTTACAAGAGAACTGTAATTTCCTTTGGGTTTCATATTTCTTCCGAGACCATATATGATAAGGAAATTAGATTTTCTTGGAATTTCATATTGTGCAGAAATTCGTATCTTACAAGAAAATCGGAGGACTGACAATGAAATAGCAATATTTGGGGTCATATTTTGATGCTATTTCTTGCTACACCACCACGTCTGAATCAATGTCAGTGGAAGTTGCTAGTAGGTGACCATGGAAGGTCTTGCATCAATAAGAGATGCAATTATCGCCATGATCCGATATTTGGTAATTTTCGCCGGACCGGATTGTTTAAAGTCTTATCTGTTACCGTATTGTCTTTTAAAATCTGTGGCCACAGTCAAAATTGATTTTGTGTAATTTAGCCCGAGAGTTAATTTTTAAAATAGTGTCATTTTTCTTGTCTTTTGGAGTCAAAACTTCAATTAATATCGTCCAAGTGGGAGACTGTAAGAATATCTCTTATTGGACTTCTATTAATTGATGATTGTACTAAAATAAAACGGGCTAAATAAATACGGTTAATGGGACAAGACTTATCAGGCTTATTGGTTTGACCCACTATTGTTAAAGCCTTGATGTTAGCAGACGTGGTCTGACAGCTGGTGTAGGCCCACTCTAGAAAGCCCGTGATGGGAGGGCCTCTAGGGTTATATTTATTGATGGCTAGGTCCCCTCTCCACTCCACGTTCTTGATATTCTGCTTTCCCATTAAGCTGTCAACTGTCGGTGTGAGAAGGAGAGGAAGATCTAGCCAGAGAAGTCGACCATACGACGCGAAATTGCCCAACAAGATCGCTAAATATCAGGTTCAATTCAATAGGCGAAAATCAGGTACATCTATCCTTTCAATTATATCGGTGTTCTAAATTCATGGTGTAGATCTTGGCTAATATTTCTTACATATATATCTACATAAATGATGAGTTGTTTTTTGTTTCTTTGTTGAACATTTAATTGCATAAAAATACATGACAATTGACACGTACCTAAAACATGTGCAACCATGATGATAGAAAATTCCATGAGACTTGGCAGTGAGGCATCTCTTTATGGTTAGCTGTTATTTGCAGTAATATGCTTTACTTCAAACCCACCCCACTCAAGCAACATTAATTCCTCCCTTGCCTTTATTTGCTGTTAAATCCCTTTTGATAACAGAAATTCATATTATTGGTAAGTTCTTTTTCAATTTTCCTCTTATCTGTCCATGTCAAGCAACTAAATAGTTTAGTTGCATTTCTTGGTTAAATTATGTGGAACATTTACAATTTTTTTAATATTTTTAACCGTGTCGTACCGACTGAATACTAAATTATTCACTGTTTTATTGTGATGGGACAATTCTCATCTTATTAGTTAGTCCTCTGTGTTTAATATGGTGTAGAAGCAGATTTATCATATATTTCAATTTTACCAAGATAATTGAAAGATATTTAATTTGGCCATATATTTACGTTTCATCGAGATAATTGAAAGACATTTAATATAGTATAAGAGCAGATTATGTCATATAATCAAGTTTTACTGAGATAATCCGAAGACATTTAATATTGTCATATATACAAGTTTCACTGAGATAATCGAAAGACATTTAATATGATATAAGAGCATATTATACCTTATATTCAAGTTTCATGCTAGATTTTTGATTGGTCGAAAATGGACGTGTGAGAGTGAATTATGCCGAACAAGCAAATGTAAGTTTCTTTTTTATATTTTTATATTTTTAACACACACCCAAATGGTTAGAGGGATTCGAACCCGGATCATTATCCTAAAAAAAAAGAGCCTTTAACTACTTGAACCAACTCTTATTGATTGCGGAACATGTAAGTTATATGTAAAATTCGAATTTGGTAGAATAATAAATGGGATAGATTCATTAATATTTCCTATTGTGTTATGCTAACATTGCAATTCAAGTAACTTTTGTATTAAAAAAAAAAAGGTAAAAATGCATAGGGTTGTTATTATTTTAGTTAAAAATAGAACGATAAGAGTGGCTAATCATTGATAAGCAAAGTGATTAACTGTTGTTTTTCAGCTGTATAAAGAAAGTAAAATAAAATTACAAAAAACCCCACTTGTTCTACTTCCACTCATATATTCTCACTTTCAAAGCGAAGTCTTCACTCTCAAAGTATTTGTATCGAGGACTGCAGCAGAGGATTTTGGCGTACTTTCCACGGGATTCTTGGTGAAATGCTTCGAGTTTCCCAACCTTTTTACCGTATTATATACTATCTCGTAGCTCGGGAAGCTGTTATTCTCTGCTGCAATCCGTGATTATTTCACGGAATTCCAGAATTTGTTTACTGAATTTAACGTGTGTCGGATGTGGAGATACTGATTTATGTAGTGAACTGAGTAGAATTTCGTTGAATTTAGAAAATTCGGGATGATCGAAGTCCTAAATTAGTTTTGGAGTTCATTCGGAGAGAATGAAGAGGAGGAATTCGCAGAAGTTTCATCACAGGTGGAAGAGGAAGCTGATTGTTGTGCTTTTGGTTGTGTTTTGTTTCTCGAGCTTCGTGTTGATGGAATCGCAGTGCAGTAGAATTAAAATGCTGAAGCTGTTATCTGTGCCTTTACAAAAGCCGAAAATTGCTTTCCTCTTTATTGCTCGGAATCGGATTCCATTGGAAATGGTCTGGGATGAGTTTTTTCAGGTACTGATTTGGCCTCTCTGAATATTTTTGGTTTTGTTAGATTTATTGGAAATTACGATAGTTCAGCTTATGATAAAGTCACATGAAGTTCAGATCAGTTTCCTCATTTAGAAGGGAATTATTGTTTATTTATGTTACATAATCGTTTGGTAGAGTTCAGATTTTTGTGAGTTTTGGAGAGGAAAAAAACTCCAGCTCTGTTGTGTTGTTTGAGAACACCAAAAATGGCAAATGCAACTCCTCTGCATGTATGATTCTCGTTGATTAGGTGCATGGTTAGTTACGTTTTCGTTTTATTTTTGTGATTTCTATTTCTGGAAATGTGAGCTTGACATTGTTGTCGGAGGTATTTGAGTGCATTATTGCCGATAACAATATTCATGGCTTTTGGACTCGAGAGGCAACTTCTGTGAAAGTATGATATAAATAGACATTAGTTGTTTTGATTCCTTTCTTTTTGTGCAAAATCTTAACAACAGAAACTGCGATCTTACGTGCAGTGATATGTTGGTAGCATTAGTTTTGGCAGATTGTTTTTAACTCTTACACGCGGTGGCCATAGTTTCAAACTTTCAGTATCATCAATTTGTAACCTAAACATGATGATGTTGCATCCTCTGTTCATGTTTGATTCATTTGAACAATAGATGTATTTATTAGATCTTCATATATATCTAACTTTGTGTCATTTTTGCAGGGTGATCTAGAGGATAGGTTTTCGATCTACGTTCATTCAAGGCCTGGGTTCTTGTTAAACAAAGCAACAACAAGATCAGCATTCTTCTTCAATCGTCAAATTAATGATAGCGTGCAGGTTTAATTTTGTTTATGCATTGAATCATCGTCACTAGCAGTAGTATACATTAAATGCCCCATGCACTCATCTACTGAAGCTTCTTCACAAGTTATACTAATCTTAGCTATATTACCCTTCATTAAATATGAATGAGGCAGTATATATCTCCGTTTCTCTTCTGATATTCGGTGATTCTTCTTATACCTGTATGTTAGTGAGCTTTACAGTAGAAACTTTGACTCTACTCTCTTCATTTTTCTTGGGTGATATTAAGCAAGTGATGCTTTATTAGGTAGATTGGGGAGAAGCAAGCATGATCCAGGCAGAGCTTCTTTTGCTTCAAAATGCACTGATGGATCATCTTAATGAGCGATTTGTTTTTCTCTCAGACAGGTGAAAAGTTTATTTCAGCAGTCAGAGATTCTAAAATATGCCTTCAGATAGATGTTCTAATATCTTTTCCCTTTCTGGATTTTGTTGTAGATTCAATACTTTTGCATTGTCCACCAATAGTTGATGAGATTTTCTTGTTTTTCATGTTACAGCTGCATACCTCTATACAACTTCAGCTACACATATGACTATATAATGTCTGCACCAACTAGCTTTGTGGACAGGTAACAAAAATGCAATTAATTGTTTCCTCAATAGAACAATTCGCTCCTGAAATTTCTATAAACAGAGTTTGCAATTCGTGGTGCTGTTTCTTTCTACAGAAGTAATAGTTCTTTGTTTTTTTCTGCTCCGTCCTCATGAATCTTCTCTCATCCTTTCTTGGCTTTCAAACCATGTATCTATTGCATTCAAACTCTTACTAGATCTTGCTTATCTTTTAATCCTCGGAGCAGCTTTGCTGATACAAAAGAAGGTCGTTACAATCCCAAAATGCATCCAGTGATTTCTGTTGACAATTGGAGGAAAGGGTCTCAGGTTCAATCTAATTTTGTTTCGAGTCGTCTTTCACAGAGTCAAACTAGACCTCCACTAAGAGAAGGGAACGAAAAAACAGGAAAAAAATAAGAATAAAGCTACTTCATATCTATTTTAATTTACGACCTGTTCTCTTTGTGATTCTGTTCTTGCAGTGGGTTGTTCTGACCAGAAAGCATGCCAGGATTGTAATTGAAGATGATACTGTATTTCCTACGTTTCAGTTGCATTGCAAGGCAAGTATCTTTACCATTCTGGTTTGCATCATTTAGCTATCAAGAGCATGTTGTATTTGTGGTTACATGGCCCTGCTATAAATTGTATTTATTCAACATATATAGCAACTGTACCAGTTGTCTTAAATGCCTTCTCAATACTATACATTATCTGCAGATATTTAATGAGCAGTATTTCATTTCTAAATCGTTGGTAACTTATTATTTTATTTTTATATTTTGAACAGAAAAAGCCTTTACCCGAATTTTGGAGGGACCGTCCCATTGTAAGTTACTTGCTTCTTTTCCCATTCCTTTCTCTTTCTGAAGCCTGCGATATCTGCTGTAACAAAAATTTCTGATGGTGACGTTTATAAGTTTTTTGTCCCCTCTCTATTTTTCATGTTATTCGCAGCCTGCGGATACCTCCAAGGAACATAACTGTATACCCGATGAACATTATGTTCCGACCTTGCTTGCTGTAAGTAAAACTTTTTGTCATTCAGTATAATTTTCTCGATATCCACTGATTATCTTGGCTTATTCAGCTAAAAGGCCTGGAAAATGAAATAACTAGAAGGTCCCTGACTCATAGTTCTTGGGATCTCTCAGCTTCGAGAGATCCCAAAAGGCAAGGATGGCATCCAGTCACTTACAAGTTGGCTGATGCTACTCCGTCACTCATACAATCCATCAAGGTATATACGTTTCTTTCTTTCTATTATGGATTTTAGCATCTTCCTATGTTAAAATTTTTATCATGTTGTATAGCTAGTAGGTACAATTAGTTTTAAGACATAGTGGAAATCTGAATGACCATTTTCTTAGGAAATAATCACACAGACATATACCTTCAGGTTTGGCCTAATTACCCAAACTACGCAAGTTTTTTAATTCATCGAACTCAGGGGGAAGTTTGTGTAATTTCGTCAGATAGAATAAAACTATTTGTTATGGAGCAAAGCTCAAGACACTTAATTGTGTCGATCATCACCATTATCATCAATTTAAAGCTTCTCATATTTGCTAACTTCTCCAGGACATAGATAACATCAATTACGAGACCGAGTACAGACGAGAATGGTGCACAAGCAAGGGGAAGCCCTCCAAATGCTTCCTTTTTGCAAGAAAATTCACACGGCCCGCTGTCCTACGCCTTCTTAATATGGTGAGATTTCTATTTTTATTTCATTAACCATAATAAGGAACACAATAATTAAAAGAGAACATCAATTTTCTGAAATATGTTGCTCTTCTCTGCAGTCTACTCTGGAAGTTTCCAGCAGAGAAAGCAAATAGTCTCTGGTATTGGAGGTACATAGCATCAATAAACACCGGAGTTTATAGCACCTTATCACTAAATTACAAAGTTACATATATAATAGTACATAGGAATATGGAAAGAAAATGAGTTGCTTCTTGTCATTGTTCTTGAAATAAAGCTGATCATATATTCTTTACTTTATTTTTTTTAACACACATCTCTAAGTGGTAAGAGGATTCAAACTCGAGTCGCCCTAGAAAAAAAACCTTTAACCATTTGAACGAACCCCCGTTGGCCGATCATATATTCTTTACTTACTCAGGCTAAATTCTTTCTCTCTACAAAGTACTTAAAACTTGAGATACGTATAAGCTATAGCAATGTGGCAGCAGAAATGAGCTTTATTCGCCTCAACCATGATATTGATAGGGCCTGAACTTGGGCCAGGGAGTATTCTAGTCGATGGAATTTCTTGTTCAACTAGCAAATCATGTGTGACAACAAACGAATACGAATCGTTGCAATTAGTCCGAGAGACATATGGACCTATAATAAGATCCCTTTTCTTCTTTTTTTCCTCCTTTTCTGCTATCATTACTGATTGAATAAGTTCTCTCATAACAACGATATGTTTTGTTTGCTCGTTAAGAATGCGTCTTTAGCTTCTTCCACCCACGGCCCATGGAATGATTCTGAATGAGCGGTGGTTGTGGTGTGGATTCAATTCTAGAATCTCGGCCAAACCTCATATTCCTGTAGCCATTTCTCGAATATTTTTTATGACGACATTTTGAAACATATAGTGCACGAATACGAACATAACGATAGAAATGTGATAGGATATGAATATAATGATATAAATTTATTATTAAAATTTTCATATGAAGAGTTTTGGATATGGTATTCGATACGAGTACCTAATACGAAACAATATGATAAAATAATATGTTTAAAAGTGTCTACATTTTAATTTGAGCTTTTTGCACATCAAATTTAATGGGTAGAAAGAGTAATAATTTCGAATTATTATTATTTTGGAATTGGGCATCTTTCTTGGAAAGAAGGGTTTTTAAATAAAAAGATGTATCTAGACCAAATACAAGTGAAAATTAAATTTGTACAAAGTTTGTCTAATAGGCCCCCTAAGTTAAGGCCACCAACTATTTGCCACCTGTAGTTTCTATGGTCTTCTAGATTTTTCAATATTTATTGTTATGACCCCTACAAATTACAAAAGTTAGACTTAGACCCCCCACAACCATAACGTTTTTTAAGTATATATAATGGAAAATTGGAAACCATATGAATCCAATCCTCTCTTTAATGTCATCACAGAATAGGCCACTTATTTTTGTCCCAAATATCATTACCATTTTCTTGAATTTAAATGCAAGTAAGTTATCTTTTTCAATGATGGGATGGAAGTATATTATTTTTTAGACATATGTCTCCGAATATCGAAAGAAATTTCAATTCCAATTATTATTTTGGAGAAAATTTTTTATAATTACTTAAATCAATCTCGACTTTTAGATAGAACCATCACGCGGTGACATTTCCTGTTTATCCAATTTTACTTTTAATTTTCTATGAATATATATTACATATGAGCCCATAATAAAAATAAAAATATATAAATTCCGAAGTCAAGATAAGATTACTAGTCTTCACCGTGATATCAATTATCATGCTTACTTTTCCCCTAATTTTGGGTCTCCACAATTGCAACCGACATCAACGGCAATCAAGTGATCAACCACTTTGTAACGGTATTCGACCACGTATTTGTGTCACCGTCCTCGCATTCAAGCCACCAATATAATCAATAAAGGTCAATATTTTAATTAATTAGTTTGCAGTAAAAAAAGAAAAACAATTAAAACTTAAAAGGGTAATATATGTCGGCAAAATATAAGCTGTTTTCATTAATAAATGCAAAAGTAGCTATTTCTTGCTATTCTTATCAATTTAAAATTTTGGCACTGTCGAAATACTTAATCGTGGAGCATAGAATATTCGATTATGAGCTTTTTTTCAGGATATATATATATATATCATTTAATAATACACGCATAGGATATACTCTATTCCTCTCTTTTTTTCTTTTTTCAATTTGATTAGTGACATATAGAATATATATCTGTGTCGCATGATTAATATTCATTGGGTTCTTCCTTATAATTTAACTTTTTTTGGAGATTTTATAAAATTATATATTGAATTCTTGTATATGCGTTCTTTTTTTTTTTTCCTATAAATATACTATTAAGTTTATAAAATTCAAAGCTATGCGTGGAAAACTGCTATTCTTAAATACCTATAAGATTTAATTGCGACACATCACCTACATTTTTTATTATTTCTAAATTTTTTAATGTTTTGGTAATTCACTCCATGTGAATTTAGTTTTCGTACACTAACTACCCAACTACCCTTCAAATTTCATACATAAATGATAAATCCAAACTAACACCACAAATTAATTTATTCAAAAAAACGAAAACGTACACCACAAATTAATGACATATGGAAATCTTTTGTCCTCGTCCCTACTCCAACTGCCCATTTTCCCCCCTCTCATCAAGTCAATAATCACGCCCAACCAAATCCAAACGAGAGAGAGAGAAAAGTACATTAGTCATCATTCTATCGTCTATGATATACAAGTACGAATACGAATATACCAACACTAAACAATTCGAATAAGATAATATGATTTTTCTTCGAGATTTTTCATATGAAAAGTATCTCATATTGTATTGATATATAAATTTTTTTGACTTATCCTTAATGTTTAATAAAGGATCCTCTTTTATAAATGATAAACTCTATTTGGGTTCATCTATTTAAATTTATTCTTATTTATCTATGTTTATTAGTTATACTTTTCTTGGAGTGTTAATACCTAAAAATATTCGTTAACTCTCTAACCCACAATCAATTGAGATTCTTTAGAAGTTCGTAGATACATAAGCTTCCGAGCTGAATACAATAATGATCTATTCACAATCTTAATCCTGTATTATTTAAGCTAACTAAGACTCCCTATGATGCACGAACACTTCTAAAAATATCATTTTATCGTGTCGGATACTCATATCGGATACTCCTCACGTGAAAAATTCAAAAAAAAAAATTCGTGTCGCCATATCCGTATCGTATCGTGTCTATATTCACGTGTCCATATCCGTGCATCATAGAAGACTGCATTTGATATCCAAAATAAATATTTAATATAACACGACAAGATAGAATAATCCCCTTAAAAATATTCACACATTAAAAGTCATCGCATTCATCTACAGAGACTAGAGATAGATTAGTCATCTACATTATCTTCCCCAAATTACTCCCCACATTGAAACACCCTGAAACACGTGCCCAGCACGTGTACCCCATCCATTGGCACAGACATGCATGGAAAAACAAACATAGTACTGAAATTTCGCGGTGGTTGAGGACCAACGGCCATTTCGACTCCCTCCACAGATTGCAGTTATAAAAACCAAATTATCAATTTAGTCCCACAGGATTGACCCCTCATTAATTTAGTCTCGTATTTTTTGAATAATTCAATTTAATCCCAAATTTTAAAATTTTCAACCAATGTGGTCCCAAATGCTAACGGACGTTAGAAAACTAACCAAATTGACCAAATTTCTGGACGGTAATAAACATGTGAGAGTATTATTGTGGAGAAATTTTGAAATTTTGTCCACAAATCGAAGAAAATCGAAGGCGGGCTCTTAGGGTTTTTTGTAAAAGAAACGGTAAAATATTTGGGGGAAGTATGAATGAGTAAATTGGATATGTTAGGGTTCTGTTTTTTACTCTCCAAACTCTCAGTTAGCATGTTAAATGGTCAATTTCGTTAGCTTTCCAACGGCCGTTAGTATTTGAGACCACATTGGTTGAGAATTTTAAGATTTGGGACTAAATTAAATTATTCCAAAAGCACGGAACTAAATTGACGAGGACCCATCCTATGAGACTAAATTGGCAATTTAGCCAATAAATTTAGTTATTTTAGTCATAAGGTTTGAATACAATTCCCCACCAACAAACACCTAATTAAATTACTTGTCCCCGTAACCTTTTACACGTGGCGGCGTCTCCGGCGTTTCTTACGGCGGAAGATTATGGGGACCTCCGCCGTGGTCGGTGGCGGGTGGGGCCCAACACCGCCCTAGGAATTTAGATTTGGGACCCACGCCGAAGATCTAAAGCTCACACGGTTTGGTTTAGAATAATCAAAAAGAAATGAAAAGAGAAGGCGCCCTTTCTCTACGTGGAATTAATTGGTTTGTAAACTGTAATTAATTATAAATTATAAGATAAATAGTGCTGGGAGAGGATTAAATAGGGATTGAGAAAATTAGGTGAATGAACACTTGAATTGGGGTTTCGTGAAAGTCCTTAAATTAAAGTTTGTGATCGGATTGGTCATTTATAATTTATGAATAACCTTTTTCTTTTGAAAAATATTGATACTAATTTTATCTTAATATAAATATATTTATTCGTGTATTGAAAAATATGTAGA
The DNA here is from genome assembly GCA_037501455.1 of Lantana camara. NCBI lineage: Eukaryota > Viridiplantae > Streptophyta > Magnoliopsida > Lamiales > Verbenaceae > Lantana > Lantana camara. The sequence goes on along the minus strand of CM074858.1, from coordinate 1,707,570 downwards.
TATATATATATATATATTTTTTAGGGCTTTACCCTGGGTTAGAGGGAGTCCTTCCAGAAATTCTCGACGACCCAAGTCAAGCCCTGGCGGAAGAGGGGGTTTTGAAATAGTTTTCAACCAGTAATAGAGGCGCCTCGGTTAGAAGCTCACTAGCTGCGTCATTGCCCCAAGCGCAAAGATTGCGAAAAATATGTAGACTTAGTTGTTTTGTAGTGAGCATATTTTGAAAATTAATTTCTGTGTCATAATTCATATATGAACAGCGAATAAATTATTGTTTTTTCTAATTAATTGATTTGGAATAATTATTGATTCAACTTTGCCAATTTTTTATTATTATTATTATTATTATTATTACTCAAACCCAAGTCATTTAGCTCAATTATTTACTCCCATACATTCTGGAGCTCATGAATTCTTATTCGTCCATACCAACGTACTACTGCATATATACACCACATTATATACACTTTTGGGGAAGATAACACAATAACACAACGACTTCAACTTAATTACTTATGATTTCCAAATAAAAAAGAAAGGGAAATTAAATAACAGAAAAGAATATTCTTAAAGAGTGAAAAACAGGTGCATCCGTGGGCAGAAATAGAATATATGTACAAAAAAGGTGGCTTTTCCAAAAAGTATTACCTTTTCGACTATTTGCATTTAGATCCAAAAGATTTTCATTCCATAAATTTTCTCAAAATTAAATTAAAACATTTTAAATTAATTTTTATGAAAAATATTACTCGTACTCGGTCTACAATTGGCTACTTTTCCTTGATATATTGAATTTTAGTTACATAGTAGATAATACAAATTAAATCAGTTTAGTTCCTACACAAGAACAAATTATTAGCAATATATATATATATATATATATATTCTCTAATATAAATACAATTCTATAAATATTATTTTATCGTATTGTATTTATATTTATATTATATATCTCTATATATTATAAATTACATTGCATAATTTGAGTCGGGAACTCAATCAAAGAGAGAGGAGTGAGATTGTTCTTAAACTCAATGGTTATAGCGACCACTTATTCTCATGTCATTTTAATGTATTGGCTGAACAGGACCCAAAAGCAAAAAAGTAATGTAACTTTTCTTCATGACCAAAAGAAGCTAAAGTGATATTTATGTAGTTACATACTTACATATTCCATCGAAAATTATTTTCAATCCTATTCACACAAATATAAGCATCAAATTATCAAATTATATATGACATTGACGCTTAGCATTTCTCTAGGGCCACACATGTTTTTTCTATAGTTTTAGACTTAGATAAAAAGGAAATAAGCACTTGAAAAACTCTTATTGCTTAATAATAACGGATAATGTGGGATAAATCCTCAATTGAGCATCATATTTTTACTTCATTCTCCATTTTGTCAAAATATCGTATAATTTTCACATAATATAGTACTTAAAATACATCTCAAAATATGTTGTATATTTTTCACAAAATGTAGTATTTAAACGTTCTAATGCACAACTTATATCCTATTATATTGTATAATTTTATGAAAAATAAAGTAAAAATATTCGAAATTGATGGGGAGTTATTTCAAACTGTCCCTAATAATAATAATAATAATAATTGGTAAGATTACTTTTGATATCTATAACTCAAGAATTTACTAACTTAGAAAACAAGTTAATAATATATAGCATCATGATTCAAATCAAGACATAAATATTGACTCATTAATACAAGAAATCCTCTCGAATCTCGACAAACAATGGCAATTTTTTTTTTTGGATAATCTTAATTAATAGAATTCCCTACACACTACCCCAGTCCTCACTCACCTTCCTATGAGCAGCCCCCCACCCCACCTCACCCACCCCCCAAAATCGTTCCTTATAAATCACCATTTTCGCAGCATCAAGCTGCATAAACGAGCTCAACAAACAAGATCACAGAAACACATTACTTTTTCATCAAAGAAGATAACACGAAATCATTCTGTATATACTCACATATACTTACATATTCTTTTATATATATATAAATAGATTCGTTATTCGAAATTTTCAAGCTCTTTTTTGCTGCTTGATCGATCGAATCGTCTATATAAACCTTCATCCGGGCTTTCGTTTTTTCACCACCAAAGCCTCATTTGCTTGCATTTTTCTTTGATTTTCTCTTACTTTCTAATTAAGCTCTTAATTCTTTCTTAATTCCCACCGCCGTCAACAATGGCTCCAAGTCTGACCAAGGGCGGTTCCAACGCCGCCGTTGTCTTCGTCGACGGCTTCACCGACTCCCAAATCACCATAGACGAGAAATTCAACTTCACCGTCAACGACGAGGTCTTCCTCACCGAAGTCCCGCCCAACATCACCGCCACCCCATCCCCGTACGCCCCCAAGGCGGCGGCGCCACCGTCCTCCGCCGCAGCCTCCCCCGGCTGCTTCGTCGGGTTCGACACCAAGGAACCGGGCAGCCACCACGTCGTCCCCATCGGGAAACTGCAGAACATCAAATTCATGTCCATTTTCCGGTTCAAGGTGTGGTGGACGACCCACTGGGTCGGGTCGAACGGCTCCGACCTCGAACGCGAGACCCAAATCGTCGTCCTCGATAAATCGGAAGGCAGGCCGTACATCTGCCTCCTTCCGATGATCGAGGGCTCTTTCCGGGCCTCTCTCCAGCCCGGAAAGGACGATTTCGTAGACATCTGCGTCGAGAGCGGGTCGAGTAAGGTGGTGGAGTCGTCTTTCCGGGCGTCGCTGTACATGCACGCCGGAGATGATCCTTTTACGCTGGTGAAGGAAGCGATCAAGGTGGCGCGCCACCACCTCGGCACGTTTAGGCTGCTGGAGGAGAAGACGCCGCCGGGGATCGTGGACAAATTCGGGTGGTGCACGTGGGACGCTTTCTACCTCAATGTTGAACCTTACGGCGTCATGGAGGGGGTGAAGGGTTTAGTCGACGGCGGATGTCCGCCGGGATTGGTGTTGATCGACGACGGATGGCAGTCCATCTGCCACGACGAGGATCCCATCACCTCCGAGGGTATGAACCGGACCTCCGCCGGAGAGCAGATGCCATGCAGGTAATTTAGAGACTATATATATATATTTGAAATAATTGCATTCAATTACCGGAGTTTAGGTTCAATTATAAGGTTCTCCAAAATTATTAAAAATTATATTTTTATCCCTAATACTAATTAGTTTAGTAATTTTTATATACTTTTATAGATGGTTTTGTATTTTTGTCATATGTTGAATATTGAATATAACACTTATAAAAATATAATATTAGAAATATAAGTGTATTTTTACAAAAATAGCCTTTAGATAAAATATGAAATATAGGAATTTTATCGTAATATAAAAAAAAAAAAGAAAAAGGATCGGTTAGTATTTGTGTTGTATGTAACTCGTCCAATATTTTTATATATTTTAGAGTTTTATTTTCCAAAGAAAAAGGATCGGTTAGTATTTGTGTTGTATGTAACTCGTCCAATATTTTTATATATTTTAGAGTTTTATTTTCCAAAAAATAGTTATACTTTATGGTTTAATCGACAAAATTAAACAAAAACACAAATATTTCTTTTTGAAAAATTTAATGTGTTTTCAAATTTGTAATAACCAAAAAAAATTCCGACTTTGTTTCTCCCTGCAGATTGACCAAGTTTGAAGAGAACTACAAGTTCAGAGACTACGTGAGCCCCAAAAAAACCGGTCCGGGTCCAAAAACCGGTATGGGCGCCTTTATCCATGACATGAAGGAGAATTTCAAGACTGTGGACTACGTCTACGTTTGGCACGCCTTTTGTGGTTATTGGGGCGGGCTCAGGCCCAACGTTCCGGGCCTGCCTGAGGCAGAAGTAATCGAGCCCAAATTAACGCCCGGGCTCAAGACAACCATGGAAGATTTAGCTGTTGACAAAATTGTCAACAATGGTGTTGGCCTTGTTCCCCCTGAGATTGCTGATCAGATGTATGAAGGAATGCACTCTCATCTTGAGAAAGTTGGGATTGATGGTGTCAAAGTGGATGTTATTCATGTAAGTAGAGTTGTGATTTGGTATTGTTGTTTTTGAAGGAGTAAGTTTGGTTTTGATGTGATTTGGTTTGTGGGTTTTTGCTGTAGTTGCTGGAAATGCTGTGTGAGGATTATGGTGGTAGGGTGGATTTGGCGAAGGCTTACTACAAGGCATTGACATCCTCTGTTAGGAACCATTTCAAAGGAAATGGGGTGATTGCTAGCATGGAGCATTGCAATGACTTCATGTTTCTTGGAACCGAGGCCATTTCCCTCGGCCGCGTTGGTACGATACTGATCTAACCGTTTAGATTTTTAGATTTTGGGAATAATTACATATAACCCCAAGGAAGTAAACTATGAGCTTGGGGGTATCTGTAATTATGCCAAGATTTCATTTAGTTCTTGTACCATGAGTTTGAAGCAAGATTTGCTGAAAAGTTCTTAACCAAACTGCAAAAACAGGGGATGATTTTTGGTGCACCGATCCCTCCGGTGACCCCAACGGCACGTTCTGGCTGCAGGGGTGCCACATGGTGCACTGCGCCTACAACAGCTTGTGGATGGGCAACTTCATCCACCCTGATTGGGACATGTTCCAGTCGACGCACCCCTGCGCCGAGTTCCATGCCGCGTCGCGTGCCATTTCCGGTGGGCCGATATACGTCAGTGACTCCGTTGGCAAGCACAACTTCGACCTGCTCAAGAGCCTCGTCCTCCCCGATGGCTCCATCCTGCGATGCGACTACTACGCCCTGCCAACGCGCGATTGCCTCTTTGAGGATCCGCTCCACAATGGCAAGACTATGCTCAAAATCTGGAATGTAAACAAGGTATGCATTTTGTTATCAACTATTGGAGGATCAATTAGCATTGCCTCACCTGAAATTGATGCATAAACACTCGGAAATTCGAGTTCTCTCCTCCTTAATCACTCCTGATGAAGGAAAGTGGTTTGACTCAATTTGATTTGTGATTGAATTGAGCTGATGTTGTTCTTTCGATTTGATTGTCTCAGTTCACCGGAGTTGTCGGCGTCTTCAACTGCCAAGGCGGCGGCTGGAGCCGCGAGGAGCGGCGCAACCAGTGCTTCGCCGAGTACTCCCACGCCATCTCCGCCGCCGCGGGTCCGGCGGACATAGAGTGGAAACAGGCGACAAATCCGATCCCGGTCGACGGCGTTCAGACATTCGCGATGTACTTGTTCCACGAGAAGAAGCTGATCCTCTCCAAACCATCCAGCACCATCGACATCACTCTCGAACCTTTCGATTTCGAGCTGATCACAGTTTCCCCAATCAAAACCCTAGGCAACAGCTCCGTCCAATTCGCTCCGATCGGTCTCGCCAACATGCTCAACACCGGCGGTGCGATCCAATCGGTGGTGTTCAACGACCGCGGCAACTCCGTCAGGGTCGGAGTGAAGGGAACCGGAGAGATGAGGGCGTTCGCCTCCGCGAGGCCGGCGGCGGTGAGGGTGAACGGCGACGCCGTGAGGGTTGTGTATGAAGATAGCATGGTGGTGACTCATGTTCCATGGGCGAGCTCTTCTGTGGTGGAGTACTTGTTTTGAGTATTTTTTGTTGCCAAATAAATGCCTAAGTCAAGATATATGTTATAGCTGGGCATTTGTGTTTTTAGTTCTTCTTCCATTTGTTATGTCTACTAACAAATGTATTTCGATTCCCAAGCAATGAAATATGAATAAAGTTTTGTGCAAGTTTGTTTGGTTTTCTAGCTATGCTTTTGCTTGATTTGGGACTTGTATAAAGGTTCTTGTAATTTTGATTATGTAATCCAAGTATAAAAGATCTCAAGATTGTACAAATCACTAATATTTTTTGATGTTTTTGTCCCCATTCAAGCTCCTGGGCTCAAAGTCGTCCATGTTTTTTCATATAAAATTATTCACTCTAGAAATATAGTAATATAGATAAGATAAAATTGTTTCAAGCATTGATATAATCAGAAGCAGTCCCTTCCTTTAAAGAGAGGAAGACGAGTATTCACATTTCATTTGATGGTCAGAGGCGTTTTGATGATTCTTTGATGACAAAAGGTTAATTTGTATACAATAATTTATATTATAGCAGGTATAATCTAATGATAAAAATGTAACCTCTTAATAGTTAAGGGTTTTTGGTTTTATTCATATTCAGATCAAAAATTTTATTTCTTAAAAGAATTAAATCCTTTTCTTATTCGAGAGGATTGTACAAACTATTAACATTTTCGGCTAAACAAGAAACAATTAAATTAGAAAGCTCAAGATCCCCATTACAATCATCGAGAGAAAAGTTGGGTGAATGATGTGCTATTTTATTTACTTCACGATAGACGAAGGAGAAAGACACCGTCGGGATGTGGGAAATGACTTCGTGAATGTCCGAAATAATAAGCCCATGTTCTTGAAGCTCACTAGCTATGATTATTGCCGCCTTAGTCATTAACTGCCAATGTTTCTATCACTTCCGGGGAAAAAGTACCAACCTTACCAATGCTTTGCCAGTCAATATATTGCACCATCCATTCTGCTGCATAATTTGAGTTTCGGGATTCGAGAAGGTCTTTGATTCGCTTGGGAACAAAAATTGGAGAAAATTATCATTGATATGGATTCATAAATTGTTGCTTCGCTCATCAGTCAATCTTGATGATCACCCGTTAGAAAAATATTATGAAGGATTGCGGGAGCCTTCTTGATTTGTCGTGGGACAGCAAGATCATCCTTACTTTGAGAAGCGAGACTGCCTGTGTGGTTGCTCTCCCCCATAAGGGACATGATATTCAGGGGACGATGGTTTTCGACAACCCGACGACGACATAAATTACTTATTGCCTCTTTTTTTTTACTAAACCAATCAATTACTTGACTTTATAACTATATATATCGTGTATTTATGTGAAACATCGACATTCCTCATAGGGAATTAATAGTGAATTAATCAGGTGCATATGCTACCATTTTGAACACGAATATAGGGTCTCCCACTTTGATGCTCTTTCCCTTTCCATCACGAAGGCAGTCGGCACACACCATGTTTAGTCCAAAATACACCTTCCCCTTTTGCTGTTTCTTGTCTGTGCGAAGGACTTTGTCGGAACGGAACTTCGTGAGAGTCTCTGTGGGCTCGGAGTTCATCGCTGCAGTTTCTTGATCGATTGTCGGGACCTTACAACGAGTGCATAACTTGACACCTTTGAATGTTAACTTACTTATCTTGATTTCGGTCCATTTATCTTCAGAAAATGGTTCACATCCATCCACCAGGATATTTGGCCTGAACCGATTTACAGGCACTGGTTCCTTGAGAAGAGCGTTTAAGGCATTCAATGATCCCTGAGACAACAAGAGGAATGGATATCCATCTGCAAACATAACTTTGTATCCATTTGCGTAATCAGGGTCCACCTTCCTTACCTCTGATGCATCGTTAAAACGGGCTAATCGAGCCGGTTTCCCGATATAATCCGACAACCACTGCGCAGCAACAGCGCCTTCGTCCACGGCCGATCCACTCCATTCCCACACAGACACACCGTCAACTTTCTGAAACGGTTTAACCAGTGGAATTCTCAGTACCTCCATTCCAGGAGCATGTATCACTAAATATGAGTGCTTATTCGGCTGCCAATCGGCAAGAAACGCTCCACTTGGCAGCTCGACTCGAACCAGGGCGAGCTTCGGCTCATTTCTTTGGCGTTCACCACGAGCCATTGCCGATCCCAACGTGGCGGAAATCGGTGCTTGAGGGACGGAAATTCCCCGGCACGATTTGATAGGGTAGACGAATATCGATTTTACTGTAGCCGAGACAGCTTTGCCATCTTCAGCCATCTTCCGTCGGTATAACCGGTATAATAAGGGGGCGACTATTATAGCTGTATATAATATGATTTTCTTTCCTTTTAATAATTGCGACAGTTTCATAGTGATGCCCTGATGCGTGCTTGCGGAATCAAATCTTTGCGTTTTCTTTAAAATCTCTCGTGTAGACGTCCAGAGGAGGAGTCCTTCTAGGGTGTAAGTCTCCATATTTGTTGCCTCTTAATTAGTCGTTTTGTTAAAAAAAAAAATAAAAAAATAGGGCCAACACATTAGTTTAAGCCCACCTCGTTCATGGGCCACCGAATAATTAACATTAACAATAGCTATATTCGCAAGTCCTCTTCGGTTTCGGTCCCTCCAATTCTCTCCAGTTTCAGCTAAGTTCATGTTATGACCTATACACCGTTCCCTTATGCGACTTTAGATTGAAAGCAAAAACAAAAAAATTAATTAAAAAATGTCTTGACCCTCACCAAGAAGTTTCAGAGAGTCGGAGACTTCTGCAGCTAGTTTTGTTTGCTTCTTCACATCAAATTCCTCAGAAAATCGCCCAAGAGCAAGAACCCCCATAGTGGGAATATATATATATATTCAGGCCTATACATACAGGGATTCGAGCTTTGCTTGTGTGTTGATCGAGTGCTCAGATGAATAGCAATACGGCGTCGCAGTTCATGGACAAGCAGATCATGGATCTATCCAATTCGCAGACCCCAGTGACTTCCAGCAACAACAACAGCAGCAGCAACAATGAATTCATCGATTTCATGAGCCGTCCGCAGGAGAAGAAGGACGATATCGTTCCCAGCTACGATTTTATGCCGATTCGACCCGCGGTGGGATCTTCGTCGCCGCCGCCGCCCGCTCGGTCGGCGAATTTTGATTCCGGTGACGACGATGGTCCCGTCAGGACGTGGAATTCTTTGGATTCGAAAGCGAATGCGTCGTCGATCAGAGTATTTTGCTAAACCCGTTTTTGTGTTGATTTTTCATTTTATTTTGATTTGTTTATTGTTTGTGTGTCTGCTTGGGGTTTTGGAGGTGGAATGGGGTATCTATGCATATTCTGTGATTTGGGTTGTGTGATATGGTGTTTGGGGGAGATTTTGGGTGGTTTCAATGTTTACATATGTGTTTGGCTTGATGCGTTCGCTATTTTCTTGCTTATGTTCTACTATTCTTAATTTCGCTTTACAGATTACTGATAGTTCAGCTATGTCTACAGATTACTGATAGTTCACTGATAGTTCAGCTATGTCTACAGATTACTGATAGTTCAGCTGTGTCTACCATGATGGTTTCATTTCTTGTTAAATGTTAGAGACAAGATTAGATTTTCTTTGCATTTTCTTGTTGGGATTTGGGAGTGCAATGTGAAATATGATGAGATTTGGCTTTTGGTAACTCTTATGGTAATTATGTTGTTGTATTCTTTATATGTTCTTTAGAACTACAGTTCTGTTGATGCTGAAGAATCTGCCAAATTTGCGTCGGGCAAGAATCAGGGCCCCATTCCTTTCGACGCTTCTTATCCTTGCCCCAGCAATGCACCTTTCGATGCTTCTTTGATTTCAGAGATTGATAGGACCATGAAGAAGTACATGGACAATCTGACACATGCCGTGGATAGCATGAGTGCACGGTTATCACAGTTGGAAACTAGGACTCGCCACCTTGAAAACTCCATTGATGATCTAAAGTTGTCTGTTGGAGAAAACCATGGGAGCACTGATGGCAAAATGCGACATTTGGAAAATATGGTTAGAGAGGTAATGTTCGTATTCGAACCTGTTTGTTTATATAAGTCACGTATGGTGAGCACATATATGTGATCAACACGGTAATATTTACTGATGAACCTACCTCTATTCATCCCAGATACAATCTGTTTAACTTCTTTGTAAGCATATGATCCCACAGCTCATTTTGTTTTTCCAGTTTGCCTGCTATGAAACTAAATTTGATCGTCTTAGTGGTTTAGTACAAACTTGGAAAGTATTGCTGGAGTAGTGAACTAGTATCTATATCCTACTAATATACATTTTTGAAAGTTGAGCATTACTACTATTTGAAACTTCAAAACAATGCCCTAGTATTGAGTCCTAGTTATACATCCAACGAACTTAAATATTCACATCTGGATCTTGAAGCTGGGGTGAGCACGAGCGCACCTTAAGTCAGCAGATCCTGCATTAGCAAGGTCTAGCTGCACACTGTTTTAAAGGTATTTAATTAGTCGGAACTCGGATGTATATCCATTTTGCCCTTCTTCATTGTTATTCCACTTTTATAACGTAATATAATATCATGAACACAATAGAACAAATGAGTTGGGTGCTCTATATGAATGGTGTATTTTGTAGAGTTGCTGTACTATTGACTCTCTTATTGAAGGCCGTAATCGTTCTAAGCTTCAAAATCCCTTCCTCTCATTTCACTCAATCATCTTGAACTGCAGGTTCAAACAGGTGTACAGCTTATAAAGGACAAACAAGAAATAGTAGAAGCTAAATTACAGATTTCTAAGATGCAGATTCCAAAGACAGAACAAGAAGTAGAAAGCAAGAAATCCGAAACCCCTGAACCTACTCAAACCGGGGTTTATCATAACCAGCACTTCCCCCCTGCTTCTCCACCGCAGCAACTTCCAGCACTCGCTCCTCCTAATGCTCCTCCACAACTCAACTTACAGCCTCCGCCTCCTCTCCCGAATCAATTGCCACAAAACCAAGTCCCGTCTGTCCCTCAGTACCAAATCCCGGAAAACACTAATCAGCAGTACCAAATACCCCCGCCTCATCAGCAGCCCCCGCCCCCACCACCATCTCAGCACCAGTATCAGACGGTCCCACCTCCACCCCCGCCATCGCAACCCCATTACTCTCAGCCACCCCCGCCCCCGCCTTCTCAACCACAGCCACCATTAACCCATCACCATCCCGAGGAAACACCATATATACCTAACCAAAATTACCAACCCAACGTTCGGCCGCCTAAACCCCCTCCCCCATTGGGGGTGCCACCCCCGCCCCCACCCTCTCAACAATATTACAGTCCTACCCCCAATTTGTACGATCCTCAATCTAATAGACCCGGCCCAGGATATCCTGGTTCGTTCGGTCCACCATCAGGTCATGGCGAGCCATATCCTTACAGCAGCTCCCCATCGCAATACGGTGGCGGCCCCCCTATGAAGCCACATCAGCAAGTCTCCTCTTCTAGTGGTTACCCGCAGCTACCCACCGCAAGAATATTACCTCAAGCAGTGCCTACAGCCTCTGCTGTGAGCGGCGGGTCTGGGTCCGGGAACAAGGTACCGATTGATGATGTGGTCGATAGAGTGACAAACATGGGATTCCCAAGAGAGCAAGTGAGGGCGACAGTGAGGAAGTTAACAGAAAATGGACAAGCCGTTGATTTGAATGTGGTCTTGGACAAGTTGATGAATGATGGGGATGGCCAAGGTCAGCGAGGTTGGTTTGGCCGGTAATGATGGTGTCGGGGTTTTCTCTCTTCTGTTTTTGTGTAGAGTTTTAAGATGATGATTTCTGAGTCGACTTTGCTGGAAAAAGGATTGTTTCCGTTTTCTTGTAATTGGCTTTCACGGTTTTCTGCAATTTTTTTTGTTAATAATGGTTTTATATGAAAACAGTTTGTTCTTGCTTGTCATTCTGACTCTTTCTCTCTCTCTCTCTCTGTTTAATAACTCGGATTCTACAATATTCCCTTTTCTTTATCCTTTGTTCTGATTACTTGATTTTGCGAGATGCCAAATACATTAACAAAGCAAAGTTTTAGCACCAACGCTATTCCCTCATGATCTATAGGTATTCTTAAAAATATTACTTTGTTGTATTGTGTCGTAGGATATTTTTGTTAGATATCTTAGTCGATATTCCTTAAGTGGAAATTTAAGGAAAAATATTCGTCGTCATATTCGTGCCATGTTTGTACGTGTCCTCCTCCGTAGTTCATAGCTACTCCCATTCCCATGTGTACTTAAGGCATTGGGGAACTCTCAACTTGTAGCTCCAAACAAATCTTGCAATTTATACATGATTAATTTATATTTTGGCAAAAATAAAAAAATTAAAATAAAATAACCCTTGATGCAATGGGAGGGCAAATTCGTAAATAAACGTCATCAACTCCTTAACAAAGGGGAATTAAGCTCTTCTCTGTCCTCATCATAACAAAACCTAAACAACTTAGGAGTCAATTTACAATATCACAAAAAGTCAAGCCCCAAACTGCAAGAAGTATATAACCCAAAGGCACCGTCTTGCGTATTCCACCCAAAACTCGACAGTAAAGGAAGAGAGAGCGCAATTTCATAATTTCTCCAAAATATTGGGACGTTTTTATAATTTTAATTTTCCTATCCTTTGTAAAACCCCCTGTCTTTCAGCTTTTTCCTTCTCTCCTCCATTTTAGAGAGAGAAAACTCGATAATATTTACGTTCAGAAAACACAGCTCAACACACAGAGCAGAGATTGAGAAGAAGGGGACAAAGCAGGATTGTATTTTTTGGATTTGATATCAATTGAATTCGCAATCGATGTGAATATATGTGGAGACGATACGGATTGAGGAAGGGAAGACACGAGGAATCAAAACCCTAGGCAAAATCCCATTCTATTGGGTTTGCTTTAGCTGCCCCTCCATTTCCAGGTTTCCAATTAATTTTTATGTGTGGGGTGTTTTTTTCTTCCATGGTGCTTCGCTTTTGCGTTGTTAATTCAATTTTTCGATTCATTATTCGCATATTTTTTTCAGGAATTTATTTGCCCACTATTTGTTAATTTTGTTTTTCTCTTGATTTTTGTGTGTAAAGCTTGATAATGTGGTACGCGTTAGCAATTGGCGGTTCCTTTGGGTATTTGTCATTGAATTAAGGGGTTCAGTGAATTTCTAGCTGAGTGTTTTTGTGTGTGCGGCATTTGATTCCGCATGCCTTTTTCGTTATCTCCGTGATTATTTAGGGATTGCAGGAAGCTGATGCAAGTAGTGTTTGTTTGAAAATTTTGCTTCCCACCTATTTCTCTTTGCCTTCCCAGCTGTGGTGATGTAATGAGAATTTGTATGTTTAGGGTATCCATATTTTAGACAGCCAGGTGGGAGTTTCATAGTAAGTGCCCGATAGACACTGAGCAAATTAGGTTGTTGGTGAGGTGCTGCAGGTTAAGCTGATTTGGATTTTCCCATTCGTCTATGATTAGACAATGGATTACGTGTGTGAGATTTTACGATTAATTGTTGATTCCCTGCATCAAATCCCACTTAGAGTTTACATGGAAAGCTGTTTTCAGCTTCTTGTTGCTACGTGTATGTATTTGCCTGAAAACTTACCTGATTGTCAGATATATACTTTACCTATTTGTCGTGGACTAAAACAACCACATTCTTTGCACATAACTGGTCAACCTTTTTAGAAATGGTATGGGCTAATTCTGTCAGCTTATTTTGTCATGGTTTTGGACAGCACTGCTGCATGCAAAATTTGATTTGTTATTTTGTATCTGGTGATTTGGCCCTAACCACCTTAATTGGATTTCACTTGCATTGGCATTTTCCTTAGGTCCTGGAGCTGCCGTATATTGATTTTGCAAATTAATTTATTCATACTCACATCTGCCAGAAGGATAGACGCTTTGGCACAATACAGTAAAGCTAATCTATTGCATTTCTTCCTAAGCATCCCATGGAGCTAAAGGTTTCTGCTGAAAAGCCTGGCTTTTCCTCTTCTGATTGCGCCAGTGATCCTGAGGATAAAGAATTCAGTGAGGGTGAAGATGAAGATGATGATCGTAACCATAAGCATCGTAGACGGGAGGCACGATCTCAATCTATGGAAGGGGATTCTCTTGATCAGGGTTTGTCAAGACCATATAGGAAGAGGAACCGGCCTTTTGAAAATGGGTTTTCTTTCCGAGAAGGTGACTCTCAATCAGGTGTAACTTGGAAAAATTACAATTATGCTGCAGATAGAGACTTCCCCACAAGGTTTGAGAAGAGGCGTCCGAACCAGGCCTCGTTTTCCAGAGCTCCCTTAGAATTAAACCAAAGAATGAGGGGAAACCAGATGATGCCAGTTGAAGTTGGCCCTGTTAGGGGTAGGGGAAGGGAACCTCTTTCCTGGGGCATTCGTGATTCCAGGCTTGGGTTGGTTGATGTTGCAGTGCAACCTGGACCCGTTCCTCCTGCACTGTTTGGTAGTAGGGGATTACCAAACATTTCTAACGCACAAAATACATCTTGGAATGCATTTGGACTGGTTCCAGGAGTACCTAATGGCGGGCTTGACCCGCTTCACCCCCTAGGTTTACAAGGGGCACTAAGACCAGCTATTAATCCACCGATAAACATTGGGATTCCACGACAACGGTGTAGAGACTTTGAGGAACGTGGTTTTTGCTTGAGAGGAGACATGTGCCCTATGGAACACGGTGTTAATCGCATTGTTATTGAAGATGTTCAGGTTTGCAAACTATTTAACTGATAATTCCTTATAATGGTAAATTAACCTTTTGCTATGGAATTCTTGGTGATTGTTTAAACATGAACTAGTACGTGGTTCAAACTTAAATGTTTCTTGTCTGCATTCTGGAAAATAAGATGGCTATGCAAGTAAACGAATTGAAAAGATTATATATTAGAAAGATAACTTCTTATAATATCCATTATAAAAGGTGCGGAATGTGTATGTTGATGAGTTGCCCGGCCAAACACGTATTCTATCTTATGCTTCATAGTTTCTGTGTAATAGTTTTGTATTTGCTTTCGTGTAAATCACACAGATTTTGGTTGATTTCTGATTGACATTCCGTGTTTGTGCATTTAAAATCATAAAATTAGCTTATCAAATGTTGAATATCTTCCAGAAGTAATTTCTTTTCCCCTTTTCTGGTAATTGGATAAATCAACACTTCTAGAACAACCTCTTGTAGATAAACAATGATGTCTCAAGTACATGAACTGCCGTGGTCGTTGTTAGCAATATATTCATACTTCACCACTCAAAATTTTTAATTGGCTGTGAGATTAGAAACTTAGAATTACTTGATTAATTATTATGTCTACGATTGCAGAGCCTTTCTCAGTTCAATCTCCCTGTTTCACTTCCTGGGTCACAGCTTCTGGGAACATCTTCTGGACAAGGAGCTTTACCTGTAATAAGTGCTTCCTCTGGCTCATTAGCGAATAACAAATCTTTTCATACAAAAAGTGGCAAGCCTGGTACGACTGAAGATGGTTTTGACCTGAATGGTGGTGTGGGAGGTTCTATGGCAGGAGCATCTGATGTCTATGATCCAGATCAACCTTTATGGACAAATGATGATCCTGAAACATCAGCAGCACTCCGAGCACTCAATCAGTCGCAGGCTGGCGAACCAGTATCCTTTCAAGAAATGGAATCGTATGAAGGATTTAATGATGATCGTCCACTTAGAAATGCCACTACTTCTGGACCTCAAAGTTCATCTGTATGGGGTAGAATAAGTAATTCTAAGCGCAGTGTAGGTGTAAAGGAAAAAACTGACTCTGTTGGAACCTCCTCTAATTATCCTGCTCGTGACATCAAAATTGAGGAAGCATCGCCCAATGTTTCCCATCAAGGAAAGAGGACAAATGTAGATGGAAATGGTCCACCAGTTAAGGATTCATCTAGCAAGCCACACAATGATTCTGTCCGGAATAATTGGAAGCCTTCTCAAAAGGCATTTCGTACTTTATTTGTCAATGGCATCCCTCTCAAAGACAATAAAAGGGAAGCCCTTCTTTCACATTTTCAGAAATTTGGTGAAGTCATCGACATTCATATTCCCATGCACAGTGAACGCGCTTTTGTCCAATTTTCAAAAAGGGAAGAAGCAGAAGCAGCATTGACGGCACCTGATGCAGTAATGGGTAATCGATTTATCAATCTTTGGTGGGCAAATCGAGATAATATTCCTGATGATGGGATAAGTGGGGCAACTAGTGTGCCAATTACTCCCCGTGGGATGACCCTTAATCCTGCTCTTTCCCATCCTTTTATTCTTGATAGAGGAAAAGAAAATCCTCCAGCTTCTGGTAGCAAAGATGGTAATTCCAATGCCTCTGCTGCTCAATTGCCGTTTCACGATCATCCCAAGCCCGTGGTTGGTAATGGTCCCAAAGCCCCTGCACAACCGCAAAAGAAATTGGAGAATTTGGAGCTTCTGAAGGAAGAGCTTCGTAAGAAGCAAGAGATGCTGGACCAGAAAAGAAATGAGTTCCGGCGCCAGTTAGACAAACTCCAAAAACAAGTAATCTCAAAAACCTTTAGATATGCTAGTAGAAATGTTTAAACTGTTTTTTGTTTCATTAGCATTGCTACAATGGCAGATTTTCTCTTCTAATATGATTAAGTTTTTCACATTTTATTTACTTTTGTTGCTTGACCTTTTACATCTGGACTGCTTACCTGCCTGTTGTCTCCTGTTTTTGGGACTTGTTGATAAGTGAAGGTGTGCTTAAACATAGGTGATGGAATGTGTCGCTGGTGAAAAGTTAATGATTTGCTTATTCATAGTGGACTTCTGTAGGTTTCGATGTGATTTGCTTCTTGATTATTGGCTTATATGTAGGAAATAGGAAGAAAAGGATTACTTAATAGAGAACCAGATTGCTATCACCGAAGTCCTTTTGTCCCTTCTTTTCTCTTTCATTTTCTGTTTACTCTAATAATTAGAATTTTTTGGTTGACAATTTTCATTCAAGTATTGATCTATGATTTGCTCTCTGTTTTTGCAGGCTGTAGGCACCAAGGATGTCACGGTAGATAGCACCACTAAGCAGCTTAAAGGTGAAACACCATCTGACCAAACTTCCAAGTCATCCCCAAGAGATAACAAAACAATTCAGGACACAACTTCTGCAGAGCCACATACTTCCACTAAACATCCAACTGTGCCCGTACAAGAGCAGTTGAAACCTTCATTCCGTCCACTTGCACCTCCAGGGCAACCTTTTGTAGTCAACAGATTTAAACTGGACAATCGCCCCACAGCATTCAGAATTGCTTCACCATTACCCGCCAGCCTTGCAAATGTAATTTCTTACATCCTCTTGGCATATATTCTGATACATCCTTTTCTCCCTTGATGCAAGATTCTTTTGTTACCCTTCTGTTCTGGTTCTTTGCCTCAACATCATGCAATTATTTGATATTAGCCTGTTCATGACTTCATGCTATTCTGACAAAATCTGTTTATTTAGGTTGATGCCTTGAAGGAGCACTTTTCTACTTTTGGTGAACTTTCTTCAGTGGAACTCGAAGAGTCAGAGCATCAAGAGGCTAATGATTCTTCAGTACAATCTAGTGTTTCAGCTCGAGTTTCCTTCACAACACGACGATTTGCTGAAAGGGCATTTTCGCATGGTAAAATCTGGCAAGGTCAGAAATTGCAGTTTAAGTGGCTCACATCTGTTAATTCTGGTAAAGAAAGTGGTGGCACTGGAAATGTTTCAGTTTCCGCTGTTACAACATCAGATGGTAATACTCAGCAAAGTTCTTCCTCTGAAAAGAATGGTGGTGGGCATGGGAATGTTTCAGCTTCTACCAATGTGCAATCTGATCCTAACATTAAGCCTAGTGGGGAAACTGCATCTTCTCCTTCTCAGGAGACTGTTGCTTTAGAAAATGAAGAACCTGAGTGCCTTAGAATAGTGATTTGAATTCTGCTGAAGGAGAGAAATTCTAGAACGACTTCAGCGTGATTTTCAAGTGAATTGCAGCTTTTTTGAAGTTCTCATTCCCGATGCTGGTTCGAGTTGTACAGTAAGGTAAAATGATGTCAGATTTCTTATCATTCATATGGTGTGCGGCCGTGGCTACATTCTGGCTGGAGTCTTGTTTCTCATTTTTGGGGTATGTAAAGAGAAATCTCTGATATTAACTGTTAGCCGTAAGTAACAGCAACTTGTAATGCATTCGTGTTTCTGTTTCTTCATAGAAATTTTGGGAAAAGGTTACAATTGGAAAATTCGTTTTTAGAGAACTTACCCTATAAAGTTTTGTTTCCTCTGATTCCTACACTTGGTGCCGTTACTTAAGAAACTTGCTTTTATATTTGATACGATCATACGACATTTGTGCTTATTGCTCGACTCGAAAGAGATGGATTCTTTAGATGTATGATCTATGATCAAATGATGTTTTCATGGATTGGAATATAGCATTTTGTAAACAGTTTAGAATTTCAGATAAACAGCTTTAAGCGTGCCTCTCAATTATGCTGCATGTCGTCTTCTTTTTTTTGGGACATCTGAGGTTTTTGTATATCAGTATATGTTTGTAATTTGTCACTTCTTTAATTGTCTCTGTACAGATGAAACTGCTGAGGAAATTTCATAACAGATTGCCTCTAAAATGATTGGACATTTTCTCCACAAGACACAACATCCTCATCCACTTGCAACGTTTTCTCTTCCCTTTTTTCTTTCGAAGAACTTTGTTTTACAACCGTAATGAGTTATTGACAATAGAAATTGGAATGTACATACACATATATAATAAGAAAACTTAACCAACTTATATGTTTTAAAAAAAAAACAACAATACACTTAATGATCGGAATCATCTAAATGTACTCTACGGTTGGTACACAATGATGTGTGAATATTTGGCGTCACGATTGAACTAGTTTCCAGCTTCCACTGTTCCAACTGCCGGAAACATGGTGGGAATTGCAGACGTCTCGGTAATTTCTCATTCCCGGCTACCATAGTCTCCTTCAGCACAAACCGAGGACCTTTTCCTGAAACTTTAATAAATAAAACCGATCAATGGTCGTCAGAGGAACTTCTCTTCCCTGTATTCTTCTTGCTCGCGTTGCCAATTAAGTCAGAAAAATACACTAATACCTATGCAGATTTTCGTCTGGGTTGGCATCAAATGTTCTATGGGATAACCATGTTAGCAAGAGTGAGCTGTTTGTCTGCGGGTAAATATTCTTTCAAAGAAACGCAGGTGTGGTGCAAAGCTTGCAATAAAAAGACCACCATCTCTTCTTCAGCGCTGTTAATAAGTTGTGAGCCAGGTGAATCATCACCACGCTCCAAATGTGAAGCCCATTTGTAAATTCGTTCTGTTGATTTACAAAGATATGATGCTACGGATTCTGCAACGATCTCCCAGCTAGTGCCCACGAGGAGGGATGAAAGAGTAACTGGCAGGTCGCTTAATACATTCGATTTATCAGCAAATAAAATCGGCATATATTTGCAGCTGCTGCCACTTATCAGGCCTAGAAACCGCAGAGCCTGCATAGTACGAAACCATAAGTTCCCTTTCTGTACCCAGAAAAATATAAGATATTTATACAATATGCATTATGACTGTTCCTTTAACCTCTCTCTCTCTCTCTCTATATATATATATATATAGAGAGAGAGAGAGAGAGAGAGAGAATCCACAGTGAATTTGCATTTAGTATAAGCGTATAAATAAATAGATTCTTGATGGATAATGGAAAAGCAGTGGCTCATACGGTTGAAGGGTAACTTGTCACACACAGAATTTCTGCTGTATCAACAAGCCATTGTCTTCTAACACTTTCACCATGATGTTGCAAAGTTGCAGCTACTTCTACCAGAATGTTCCAGATAACTACATGTATAGACATTTGAGCTTTATGTTAGAATGGTCTCAAGAAATTTCATTTCATTTGCTTCAAATTTGGGTCATGTAATAATTTTTCTGACTAACCATCTGAATTCATGTCCAGAAAATGCGCTTTCAACTTTGCAAGTTCCAACAATGGGATGGAACCAATTCGTACTAGCGCAGCTTTAGCTTGAACCTTTTTCAAAGTTTCAACTAGTTGGTTATCTTGCCCTTTGAAATTTGCATCTGACACCTGTACAGCAAGTAAAAAGAAAAAAAATATTAAATAGTTCACATAAATCTGAGCGCTAGCCAACGAGTAATACACAAGCTCCAGATGATGGTCAAATTTATTGAAAGTATAATATTGCTAACAATTTACAAAGCTCCATGATCTTACTTTATCCAAATACGTCAAGTGATACTTCGAAAATAAAATGAGATCAAAATCTTAGCAGATGTGGGATTTTATAAGATTTTCAAATAGTCTTAGCAAAACGCCCTATATCATAATCAATCTTCAGGAGGAGCCATCTCCAGTAGAAATGAATACTTTGCAAATAGAAATCTTGCCTGCCACATGGTAAGGTGACCAGCGTTTTAAAGTAATTCTTCAACGTGCAAAACCAAGTGGAAATGAAATATTACCAGCAGAAAATTAGATAGCCAGCTTTGTCGGGCTTTCCCAAGACATATAATTGCTTCATTCCATTCCAATCTGGAATTCATCTCATGTGATTCTCTGGAATGAGACCATGACAACATTGCAAACAAAATTTCCATGCAATGTTCCAAGTTATGTGCATAGTCTTTTGTCTCAAGGGTAGATTCGTTCAAACAAACCTGCAGACCCTTCCAGCAAGAAACTCGTAAAGAGATTATATCTTCTTGGCGGTATTGATCAGAGGAAACCAAGAAATGTAAGAAGTCAGACACATCCTCAAAAAGCTTTACAAGTCTACTATTGGAGAATATCTTCAATAGGTCCCCTAGATGCAAGAGCAAAAGTGACTGCAGATTCGATTCAAGTGTCTTGAACCTTGGTGGGTCATATAGCTCATCAAGGAAGCCAAGAAGTGAGTCATATTGGTTTGCATGAGATAACAAGAATAGAAAGCATTCCTCCCTGAGAGTTACTTTTTCGGAGGCAATATCTTGGGAAAGCATTTCAGCATCTTGAGCACGATATTTCATGCATCTTCTGACAATTGGTCCCCAATCCAATGATGGCAATCTTGGCGCATGTGAAAGGCATCTCAACACAAAAGCAGCCGATCTAATATTTATACTGGCACCAAGCTGAAATTTATCCAAAGGCCAAAAGGTGTAAATACTTGTACAAAAGAGTATAATATTTGGACACCGATTTCACATGTTATGCTACAATTTACAGCATAAAATCGGATGGGATTGATCTTAAGATAGTGAGATGAACATGCATGGATGCTGCAATAACCTGATTCACAACTGTAAAAAGCAAAAAGGGTAGACCTTTTGGAATCAAAATCAAGTTAAGTGAGATCAGAATAATTCACCTCCATCAGCCACTGAGAGAGTTTCATGACAATACTGTCTTCAGGAAACCCTTGAGAGACAGGCTTGGGAATATTAGGGTCATTGTGTACAGCGCTCTCTTCGATTGGGCTTTCTCTAGAGAAGACAAAATTCCTGAGAAATGAAACTGCCCATGCAGCATATTGCTGTAGTTGGGGATCATCGGAGTTCTGGGCCACAAGAAATATCTCTTGAATTAATGATGTTAACTCAGTCTCTACTACATGGTTTGATAGTAGAGGACTGATGTCATGAGACTTCTCCTGCAAAAAAGGAGGGAAATTTCATTTTTTTTTTTACTTTCCCTGCATGTCTTCTAATAGATAATAAAATGTTTATTGAATCTAGACAGATAGTAATATTAAAAGAATCTCGTGTATGAGAATGTTTCCTTCTGCAATCAAGCATATCAAACTTGAGCAAAAATACCATTTTCCATTCGTTTATCTTCTTATTATTCCCCTCGTTTTGTGTATTCTGTGTATAAAATACTACTGGAGTTAGAACATTCCCTTTGTCATTCTAATAAACTTGGAAAGGGATAATGATAATGCCCTTTCATCCTAATGAGGACATAAAACACCAAGAATGACCAAGGATTTACAACCTTTTGATCAAATGGGCCGCAGATCAGGACTCCAGCACCAGTCCCCATAGCATTTACGACACCAAGCATACCTCCTAGATGTATAAATGGAGGGTGAGGACTCGAGTAAGTTCTTTTACATAGTGCTAAGAAATCTTTGGCATGCTCAATTTCCACTTGGTGTGAGCCAGAACTCAAAACAATGGAAAGGAGGCTTCCAGCTCCAACACAAGATGCCATCAACAAGCTCCTCTGGAAGGTAGTAGATCCTTCAACAGATATCAGTTCAGAAATGAGCTCCAAGAAGCTTTTCACAAGATGGTTCAACTCACTGTCATCAACCAGTTCTACCCTATGGCAGAAAGACATAACCACTGGGAGAGCAAGGCATGCTCCTAGAGAGAAATTTTGCAGACAATTATCACCTGCAACAGGCTTTGACGACAAATTATTTGCACTAGGGATCCATGAAATGATTAAGGATTTTATATAAAGAATTGCATCGTGAGCCCCAGCTCTATATAATGCACCAATAGAATTTCCTAAACCAATTATAGGCCCGGCCACACCCCATGCATCCTCCTCCGGGGTATCAGTATCCTCACAGAGAAATTCATCTACAAGAGAGGAGGGATTATCTCTTCCTTGAGGCAAACATGCTGCTAGCTTTTCCAGAATACCAGCTGAAGATTGATCGAATTGAGATATCATCTGCACTAAGGTCCTGAGGATTTTTCCTAATAGTTCAGTTTCCTGCATCTTGCATGTTTCTTTTTCAGATTGAGTATTAGCTCCAAGATCAACTCTAGTTAGAAGATCTTGACATGAAAAACCCAATCCAATTCCACAAGCTCCTTTAACAAGGGTGCTCTTGCTGACAGATGCCACCTGTAAAAGTACAAAAAAAATGGAATTGCAGCACCTACCGAGTTAACAAAGCAAAACAAGCTACTATAGAGAACTCTTGTGTTTGAATGAAGTATAAACATACTATGTCCCAATATTTATTTACATACAATTATTAAAAAAGTTCAGATACACATCCAAACTCATGCATCAAATATATACCAACACTCCAAGGCAGAAGAAAGCAGATAAAGTAGTCCAAACAATACAAGCCAAATCGATAGGAAGTTAAGAAACTTTTAACAGGGAACAGGAATCAATTTCAACAAAAGTTTCCAAGGACCCAAAGCCCTGACAATTCAAGCAACAAGAATACCACAAAAGCATATAAGGTGTTTGTTTATTATTAAATAAGTTTGGAACTATCAACCCATACCTCAAGGAGTAAATTTATATTCTTATGTTTCTGGTTGTGATCGGTCACATGCAGGCAACTCGAGATCAAGCCAAGGGAAATTGCTGCAGACCACTGGCGATATTCATGTTCATACTGGGACAACCAATTTAGCAAAAACTTTGAAGCCAGTGATTTGATTGCATGTGCAGATGCAGGCAGTACCTACACTAGGGAATAGCATTGATCAATCCATAATAAATATTCTATAACAAAAAAAGGTGCAGAACTTTTTCAATTCTAAATTTTTATCCCAATCAAAATGGATTGGTCAAATCTTTGGTATTGCACAACTTTTTCAAAATTTTCACTTCTAAGTTAGAGGGCAGCTCCGAAACTTCTGGCTAATGCTTCCCTCTTGTGTAAGTAGAATCACAGTTTGGTCTTGAGAAAATTGGTGCAGTTCTTCACAACTCTGTCATATCTACTCTTCCTTTTCTTCCCTTGGATATTATAGATGAAAGTATTGCAGGTAGAGAAGGGGAGTCCAACTTGAAAATTATGTGTCATATAATTTCTTTTCTACAATTCATTTTTATTCTACTACTCATTTTATTATGTTGTTGAGAATCCGAGATGGCACCAGCAGTCTATGAGAGAGGCTGCTGCTTCATATGAGCGAAATTTACATTTCATGGAGAATGCAGCACACCAAAGCATAAAGGGCTCTTAAAATGTTTGTGCTCGTTCTGGTTCTCTAGAATTTGTTCCCACTACTTAAAGCAGCATAATGTATGAATGTCTATGTGATGAATATAGCATCATATCCATAGATGGTGGAAAGCATTAGAGTTTTCTAGTTAATTACCAGACACAAAGCCCCAAGTGCTAGAGCAATATTCTCAGCAGATCGAGGGATTGCTGCTTCCGCCAACCTTGTCAAAATCTGCAAGATTATATGCCAATATATATATTTTTAAGAGAAAGTAAAAGGGAGAAGCATAGTATAGTTTGCCAAAGGAGAATAGTAGGACACTGAACCTTCAGAATATCATTAGCAGCCTTAGAGGTTTTGTCTAATAAAGTACTATGTGCCTTTGCCCCGTGTGCCAAGATGCAGGACCTCAACCATCTTTGCATGAAAGGTTTCCATGATTGCAACGAAAGAAAGGCAAGCAAAAAATTTCGTGAGAGCTGAAGAGAGGCAGATATTTCCACAACTACATCTTCATATTTATTGTGCAGATCCTGTAATGCCTGCAGACCGATGCTCATTACTCCACAAACCCAGGAAATGATTGACAAAATACAGGGACATGCTTATCTCACTTTTGGCTGTCCTTGGTTCTTCATGTTTTTATGAGTAGAAAAGCAGAATAAAGCTGCACCAGGCATTTCTTTAATCCTTTTGTTACTTCCTGCAAGGGAAATGTTCAGACTAGCAAGTTCAAATGAATAGGGCAAGCCACCAGAAATTTCAGAATAAAAACATTATTACCCATTTATTTTCAGGAATGCAGTAAATGATGACCACATCATGGGATTAGCATCTTTATCAAAATATTTGTAAATTTTTACAAACTAAGGTTCTCACTTGGATTAGTCACTTTTGTTTCAATATATTAGACAGGCAAAAAACAAAAAATTGCAGTCTCTGGGCATTGAGAGAGAGAGTTATAGTGTATGACAAAACAGTGGTCAGACTGGAAGGGACTTGGACTGGCAAATATTATTGATAAGTTATTACCATCCATCAACGAAGAAGCAGCTAAAAAGAGTTCCGTTGAAATTAATATCTCAAGCAATGAGAAGGGAGAATAAATATGCTGTTTCCCGGCTAATTATTAATTATAGGCATAAAAGAAATGGTTTGCACCTGAGCTAAAAATAACCTGGGGAACGACATTTAACAACTTAACAATCTTGCTTCCAGATACAGATATCCTTTTCTGCTTGACGATTCTTCGCCTTGTACTGCAAACACAATCAAGGTTTATCAATAAACATTTTTATTAGTTATTAACATGTAGAGGATGACTAAAAGAAATATTCCTGACATGTGCTCATGATTTATAATTCTGACTTCAAATTCTTCCAATGTCATCAGATCTGGATTGGCCTGAGAAGTGAGAAACTCCAAGTTCCTGGGACTGAAATCTGGAATACTTTTCTGAATATGCACAACCTGAGAAAATGCTCAAAGTGAGATGGAATGGAAAGTTGGAAACACCATTGAAATAGAGAAGCAAATGGAATAGCAGGAGAGATTATCATGATACAAAAGAAATTTCATTAAGCTATAAGGAGATTCCAGTCACAATTTGCTACACCATCAATTGATTTTATTTGGCAAGAGTAACTAGAAATATCAAAATAAAGCATCTAAAGAAGCAATAAAGGCATTCACGGCACCAACCTCATACTGCAATAAAGCTGAGAAAGCAGCTTCTCGAGCTCTTGTCCACAAAGAACTCTGGCTAGCTTGTTGGTGGGTTCCAATATCCCACAATATGTTCAAGACATGGGCAGCAGCTTCTGGATATGCTTCAGCATCCATTGACCCCCATCTCAAAAGCAGAGACAACCTAGTGAATGAAATAAGTCACGAAAGGGTAGAGATGAGAAAAATTCTCAGAAGAAAAGCATCTCATTTTAGTCAAACTAAAGAAGCAACAGAGAAAATCTCAAGAAGAGAGAAACATGTAGAAGCTTGCTAATATATATATATATATATATATATATTTGTAAATGTAACTCACGTCTAGTAAATAATTGAACATGTAAATTGCAAGTGAACATTTACCCATAAGCAACAACTGGATTTCCAGTGTAGTCCTGTACGTGCTTTGCAATTACATCCCAGGCAGTATAAAAATCTGCACCAGGAGCGCAACAAGATCAATCATTTCATTACATCAGAAGAACCACTAACACAAACTTTCCTTCAGATTACAAGGATTAAGGTTATTACAAATCAAATTTGCTTTACCATCATTTTTACACAAATCATTCATTCTGAAGTTAGTTATTTATGCCAAGATCAACCGAAAGATAGACAGCATGGAAATACAAAATCTGCAAAAGCAATCCAGCTTGTTTGTAGGTATTACAAACTAACTCATGTATGAAAAAAGAAGTCTTTGCAAAAGTAGCAAATGTAATAGCACACAAGACAACACTTTCAAGTTACTGTAGAAGTTCTAGTGTAACTTATTTTACTGCAGGTTTACTTTCAAAGGTTTTATCTATTTCTATTGTGAACTAATCCACTGCTACAGTTTTTTTTTTTTTTTTACATAATCAGAAATTCAGAATATTCGTTCAAGCAAACAAAACCCATCAGATGAATCTGCTTGTACCTTTAAGGCATCAACTGTGCAAGCTGTGTTCTTGACAAAACAGTTCACATTTACCAAGCTCAAAAAGTTAAAAAAATAATAATAAATTTAGGGGACCACATAAAAGGGTGATGAAATCAACAGCTTAATGCTGATCAAGGACAAAATTTGCACAAATTAAATGGAAGAAAGAATATGACTATTCAGCGTCCTTCCACACCATTCTGCATTAGGATCAACAACAATAATACTAAAACATCCAAACACCACAAACCCTTACATATCATACCTGGTTACCCTCACAATAGAGCATTCAAAGATAATCAGGAAAAAAAACAATATCCCTTAGTCTTACTGCCGGTCCTACAACTTGCGACTGTGCAGCCTTTCTGTTATATGTGAGGTAGAGACAATGGACTGGAGTTGATGATTTTCTTAGTAAGTAATGAGAAATTAAAAGTACTGAAAGCATCAAAGCTGAATTTACCAATAACATCGGCTTCACAAAGATGAGCAAGGCTTTGTAACCCAAGAGACTGAACCAAAGGATCATGGTTTTCTATGCAAGCCTGATATTTAAAATAGAGTAGTTAAGAGAGATTCACACTGTGAGCATTTGAAGACAAAATACACAGACATACCGCAACGGACAAAATGATATCCACCCCTCTGTCAGGGTTTCTTTTGCAAACATCTTGAATAGAAACTGCAATACTGATAGAGATAGCTTTTTCATCTTTATACTGCCTCAATGCACTAGGATGCAACATTCCCTACGCTCCACAAGAAAAGAGCAAAATATCTTTAGTTAACTACTAGAATGAAATGCAATGTCCATCATGGATTCGGAAACCTTTCCAAAGTATTTCCACAACATAAATTCAAGTGATAGTTCCTTCAGTATATAAAAAACTCAAGTAGAAGATAATTTATTATGTTTCACAATCTCCCTTTAACTGCATAGATGTGAAAAAAGGCAGCGAAAATATAACGAAAGGAACCATATGTGATATACATACAGTGTAACATGCATATGTTACAATGAATGAGGAGAAAGAAAACATATCACAATAATGACCAAATTTAATTATATAACTGGAAAACCAAACAAAAATATAAGTGTTGTTTTGCAGCTCAACTAGTTTCTTGATCATTTTTATGCTTTCTGGATGCTGGCACAGCAGGACAATTCAACAATCCAGGTAGCTTTTCAGTGGCAGTTCTCAAGAGACCAGTTTAAGTTCAGTGAGCAAGCAATCTAAGTAATCGTATCGTATATGAAAATAGAATAAACAAAATTCTTGCCTGTAAACTCCCAAAGACGCGGTCATTGATCTCCCAGGTCTTACAAAGCAAACGTATGGCAGTAGCTTTTATGACACTGAACAAATAAAATATAAGTGGGTTATATTCGTGGCAAAAGCATGAGAGCTACTAAATAATCAAAGCAAGCCTGCTTCTGGTTTTTCTTCCCGACTCTCAAACCAACCATCAAAGTGAAAACTCAGTGATCCAAGAAAAAGGTATGAAAAAGTGAATTTTGGTCCTAATGACTGTAATTTCAGATAATCGACAACATAAAGTGCTTTTCATGGGTATGGAAAAAATCATGCCCTTCTGACTTCTAAGCAACTATGTGAGTACCTAAATCTGAAATGCAATCCTGCTAAGATTTTGGGCCCTTGAATACCATATAGGCACTATAGTGCCTTACGATAACTAAAAGAAGTGAATAATGAAACTTCTTATCGTGTATTAATCTCCTTCCTCTGTTTCCTTCATTAATCTTGTTCTTGGTTACTGCCTAGAGCAAATAAACAAATTGTGGTCATTGGTAGCCTATTTGTTTATTTCAATGATAATCATGACTCCATAATAACAAAGTAAATCCTCATTCGCGCTTTGGTGTTGCAGATGGCATACGGATTCACGTTTTTGTGAAGCATTGGCACAAGAATCTGGAGTACGAGTGGTATCATTGAAGGATGAGAAGCAACTGATGGAAGCAATCCCAAGAGTTTAAGCTGCATAAGGGAAAATTATAAACTTTCTCGTCATATGCATGGAAGATCATACACCCTGTTCACATAAACAAAGACAAGCGCCCATCCAATGGCATGGGCTGCAAAATCCAAGGTGATATCTAACACTCACCGGCATATCATGGAAGTTGTTAGATTTTTCTGTACTTGAGAATACATGATTGTAGTACAGAGTTGTTAGTAACAACGGAACACCAAGCTTAGGTTCAATAACATTGCCAATATTCAACAGATCAATAGCAGAGTTTGCCTTTTGATGCAAAAGGAAGACACCAGCAACTGCACAGAGTACCACAGGCATTTCTGCAAAGACAAAAAAGAATAGAGGGTAAATCACATTAATAATGGCAACAACTCCAACTAAATTTACAAAACTTCCCTCGTTGCTAGGGTTTTGGATAAACTGATAATTTGACAATTTCTTTTAAGTCGAGGGGAAATATGTCATTTATGAATCTGTTCTGGCTTTCTAACAGAGCAGGTTTAGAGGGGGATTTCAGGAATAATGAAAGAGAGAGGTATGCATTTCAGCTATTTTAAAAGGGAGGTAAGAGTAGGTAGCAAGGAGAGAGACTTACCTGTCATAAAGCTTCCTGCAAACTGAGAGATGGTCGAAGTGGACCTGTGCTTTTCAACAATTTCCAAACAATACTTCCTTGAAAAGGAAATCCAAGTTTTTAGTTCATAAGGCTCTTCAGTGGCATCGACATCAAAAAAACGAACAACATAAAACAGACCATGCAATGACAACTGATCCTGTAAAAGACAGTCATCCACAGCAAAAATTAGACCGACTTTAAAGCAAGAAAAAACTGCATGATTCTTTACTAAAATTAATCACTCAAATCTTAGAAATTGTACAAGTATATCAACAAAAATATTAAAGGGTTATAATGAGACTAAATAAAAAGAGAGGCAAGAATCCTGGTTTTGGATATTGCAATGCTTAATAGCAACAGCACTCTAAGACTTTGGTAAGGCAACATAAAAAAGAAAAGTACATAAGATATCGTTAACTTTATAAATCCCGATCAGAGTAATAAATATGCTGCTAAGCTCTTACTTTAGATACATTAAACACCAGCATTTCTAGTTAGAAGAATATAAAACTTGCAAATCTAGTTAATGAAGAAATTTACCACATGGGAATTATGTTTAATCTTAATATATAGTAGTCCAAATCCTAGAACTCAAGAGGTATCTTAAAATGAATAATATACTGGTATCCTCACTCAAGGTGACAGGTCAGTTGGCCAAAAAAAAAAGGAACAACAAAGCACCATCTTTTGCATAGTAGGTACTCGAGCTATACCTTAAACCACAGATTCCTTAAAAACCTAATAACAATGTCCCCAGGAGTAGTGATCGACACATACTTCCCTTTTATCGCTTGTTTTTCCTTCATTGCAATCAGTAAGTTACTAGCATTCTTTCCCAGGATAGAAAGTAAATCAGTCGCAGTTTGTTTGATCAATCTGGATGGAGAAGACACAAGTGCAAGCAAAGGAAATATGAACAAAAGCTCTTCACCCAATTCACTTGTAGAAGCACAAATGCCGTATTCTGCGAAAGATGGAAAACCTATGATCTTAGAGTACATATCATACAAGGTATTAACGACAAAAGCATCGAATCATGAACACATTCCACATGAAGTACTCGTGAACATTGACGCTCATTCCAGATGATGAAAGATTCCAACTTATTGCAACGAGCTTGTAAAAATTGGGAATGATTAGCCAAGAACAGAGAGATAAGTTTTTGATGCAGCAGTACATGATAAGGATGCATGTCATTTTAGAATCTGTAGCATCCCAAAAAGGTAACGCTACAACGGACTGCACATCTGGTGAGTTTAGGCCATAGGGCTGCTATTGTCAATTCACTGTGAGTTCAACAAGTTGGGGCTTCTGTTTCGGAGTGTAATATTTCCAGAGTGTAAAAATTGAATGAAAATAAAGAAGAAGAAGAAGAAGAAGAAGAAGAAGAAGAAGAAGAAGAAGGGAAGCTGATAACTGTACCATTTCCATTTTTCCATCTTACGAGGAACAAAACCACTTTCAGTGTAGAATATTGTTCATGTTCAACCTCTGACTGAGCGAGAATCAGGAACAAGGATAACAACACTGACGAAAGTTCAGTGATGTAATTAAGGCCAAGCTCTTTCTGGGCATCTAACACATGCCTGACTACATCTAAAATTTTCTCAACCCCACCCAAGGTCTTCTGAAAATTCCTATGCTGCGACAAAATCATCTCCAGCAGTGTTAAGCCACATAACTGCGCTTCATGAACAAGCTGTGAACATTAAGAAAACAATTAAAAATTTGGTAAGTCTGAATCAAAATCAAATAAGCAAAAGTGGAGAACAAATTGATCGTAAACAAATAAATGAAATATATTGATTACTATCAAAAGAAATTTGAGATTTAAAATGAATAGCATACCAATCCCATTCCAACCAACTGCCTCAACACCACCTGATATGCATCTACCAAGCTCTCAAAGATAGAAGAAAAACTTGAAATATCCTGCAGGGTTATAGAAGCAAGAGAAAACTTTATACACTTGTATAATCTGATCCAGTTCCTAACATATTTTACAGTGTGATGTTGCACATCCCAAATAAAAAATGAAGTCAAGAAACATGGCACTATCTAGTAGAGCACTTAAACTTACTTCAGCATTCTTACATGGGAAATATTTAAGGCGCCCCATCAACAGCTTAATTAAGGGAATAGCCTCCTGAGGAAATGAGCAGCAGACTGCTGCCATTGTGGACACTAAGTTCCTTACAAACTCAGAACTGGAAGTCAATGCAGGAACTTTTATAATTGCATAATTCAAGAAAGGGCACAAAAAATCGCAGACTGCCTCCATTCCTAGATGTTTACACTTCATGGCAAATATAACCACTTGTTTCACAAGCTCGCCTTGAACTTCAGTCCCACAAGCAAGTACCTGCCATCACATTTCCACAACACTATTGAATAAACTAAAACAAGCATATTATGACTATTCCAGGTCCAAATTTCTTCTAACAAATTAGGGATAAGATAAACAACACATGATAGAGTTTGTACGCACGCCCCACATTATCAAAAGTATTGCTGGTGTACAGTGTACTCAGTATTTCAACACAATATGTTTGCACAATGATATATTCATGTTTCCCTTCAAACCAAGCGCAATCAGTGTGAATAGCTAAATACTGAAATAAAACCAAATACGTAAAAATGATCAGATAATTTGCATAATAATATTTGCTTGTTTTCCATCCATAAGGTACTGAGCTCTCTTCCTCAATGTTTCAAAAAGGTTCAATTTCAACTCCAAATAGCACCCTTACCTTGACGAATGGGTGATTCCCGGACGAGCTAAACCGAAACGAAGCCGGTTGTTCTTCGAAACCAAGTCTAGTGAGTAAACCAATGGCTTTGATGAACACACTGGCGAATTGCCTATTGGAGGACTCCTCCAGAGCAGACTGGAGCTCCAATAACCCATCGGAGGTATCCAATTTCGAGTCCTTGACGAGGCGGCAGAGCTCCCGCGTCGACTGATCGACCACCGCGGCGGAGGCGGAGCGGAGGCAGAAGCTGACGGCGTCTCTGCCGCCGTCAGAGGGAGGCGCATTGCGGAACTTCTCGAAGATTGCGATCACGGCTAGCTTCTGGAGGGAAGGTTGGGGTATTCGAAGTTTCTCTAGAAGTGAAGTGTAGGAATCCATATTCTGGCAAAGGGAACTGCGGACAAAGTGCGTGTTTGCAGGATTAAGCACTTTTTGCAGGCTCGAACCTTGGTTGATATTGTTTTGTAAGAAATGTTAATAGGAACGCGATTTTGGGTGGAATTTAGGGTAATTGGAGGAAACGAACTGCAGAGAAATGGAATTTCGAGGTATGCGTAAATGGGCCATTTCAGGATCTTAGTCCGGCCCATTTTCTCACCTCATTTTCAAGGGTTGGGGCAAAGTCCAGAACATGTCTACTAATCTCCCTGGTTTCACTTTTCAGATTTACCAGCCCAAAAGGATCGTTGTCGGTTCAACTTTGTTCATTTCTTCTTTTTACGGTCCATTTATAACATCGAATCCGGTCGACAGTTCTCTCTACCACTTGTACTAGCTATACACTTACAAATGCGATCGGACATTCTTTCTATCAATAGTACTACTAGCTACACATTTAGGGTCGAACGTTCTCTCTACCAGTTTTACTAGCTATACACATGCGATCGAACATTCTCTCTCTACCAATAGTACTAGCTACACATTTAGGGTCCAACGTTCTATCTACCAATAGTACTAACTACTAGCTACGAAACTCGCTAACTACACATTTATAAACTCCGTTGAAAGTACTAGCTACATACTTAGAAACTCGCCCTGTCAATGATAATAGCTACATACCTAAAGACTCTCACTAGCTACACACTTATAAATTTGGTTGAACGTTCTCTCTACTAATGGTATTAGCTATATACTTTAGTACTAGCTATATAGTTAGAAACTCGTCCCGTCGATGATAATAGATACATACCTAGAAATTCAAACACGATGCCTCTAATTTAATTAACATATCGTCAAACGGTCAAGTTATATCATGGTGTTGTTCATTTCATTATATGTCCACGAGATTTTAGAAGAAAACAAATCAAAATTACCACATAGTTCTAGAATAAATGACATGCATAGGCCCAAAAGATAGCGAAGCTAACCTTTGATTACGGATTTGAGTCTAGTTTTATAGAATAGAACCAAGCTGAATCTTGATTACGGATTTGACACTTATAGAAGAGTACCGAGCTGAACCTTAATTACAGAAGAGTTAGTACAGAAGAGTGAGTACCGAGCGGATTTGAGTTTATAGAAGAGTGAGTACCAGTTGAACCTTGATGATGGATTTGAGTCTAAACTCTAAACTAGATTAATCGACGGATTTGAGGGATTCAACTCAGATTCAGTTTAAGACTCATTTAGAGTAATAGATGGAAATCAATTACGAGTTTGATGCCGATCTAGAGTTAATAATGGATTCATTTGGAGCAAGAGTTTAGAATCTTATCTAAAGTAATTAATGGATTCATTTGAGGCTCGATTAGAGTAAATGATGGACTCGTTTGGATAATTGGGTTCCAGGCCTAAACACGATCGACTTGTTTCTTGTTTCCTGTTTCCTGTTTCCACATGGATGGGCAAGAGATCATGGAGCTGAAATGCAATTCTTGAAACATACCTCATCAATGAAATTAACACTGAATTTCCATATATAGCTAAAGCAAATAACCTAATTAGGTGGAGAAGAAGCAGAAGAACACAAATAAATAGCATTATTTTCCAAGTGTTTTACAAATATATCCCTCTCACATACCACCACATCCTCCATCACGCATATACTACACACCCACACACACACACACACACAAAACACATATACATAACTAGTAAATTAAAACAAATCGCATTTCTGCATGCGTTTATTCATAATCCTCCGCCCACAACCGCCGGAATACTCACGTCCTTCCGCCGCCGGCGGTGGCGCCTTCTCTTCCGCCGCCTACCTCCCCCGCCCTGCCCTTGATCGCCTCCCCGGCTTGCTTCGTCTTATCCCCGACCACCATAGTCCCCTCCGCCGCGCGCCTCTTCGCGTACTCCAACGGGTCCTGCCCGCCGGTGACGCGCCGGAACGAGTTCAACACCCACGACAGCGACGACAGCCCCGTGAGCCCGAAGGCCCCCGAGGTCAGGAACGCCGCCACCGTCCCCACCACCAGGAGGGCGGCGGGGACGAGAACGGGGCTGAAGAGGAGGAAGACCGGGGTGGCGACGGCGAGGCCGATGAGGCTCCCGACGAGGGTGACTCCGGCGAGGAAGAGGAGGGTGCCGCCGACGGGGAGGAGGGTGATTATGGCGAGGACTTGGGTGGTGGAGGGGCCCTTCTGGGGGAGGAGGGATTTGGGGCCACCGGCGGTGGCGCCGCCGTAGCGGGGCTGCTGGGTGGTGGTGACGGGGCCTTGGGTGCGGTCGCGGTCTGCCATGGTGACGGTGGCGCGTGAGAGTTGGGTGGGGTTTGGGTTGGGGTTTGGGTTTGGGTTGGGGAATGGGGGATAAAAAGAGTGGGGAAATGGCGACGTGTAGGGTTGCATGTGTGAGGTGGGGGAGAAAGGGCTTGCATGGAATACAAGTTTCGTTAATGTTTTGACACATTTTTGGGTTTTTGTTTTTTGTTCTAAGGGCGGATTGGCATGTGTGGTTGCAGGGTTGTCGACGGGGTCGGATCAGGAAATTCCGAATCCGAAGTCGAGGTAACCGGATTTATAGGATTCGGATTCATTAATGCCAAATCCGCATGTTAACGGGTCGGATCAGATCCGATAAAAAATCCAACCCGATTAACAATAAAATTTAAATGTTTTTATAAAGAAATAAACATAAAAAATATAAATATAAATATATAATATTTAAAAAATAATTATTACTTGATGAATTGTTTAATGATTTCGTGTATATGCATTTAAAATAGGTTAATAAGATTTTTAATATAGAAAAACATATTTTTTAGAATAAATAATTTAAAATTTATTATTATTTATAATGATTATATGTGAAATTTTTAATTTAAATTATTCTATTTAATATTCTTTATTGATAAAATAATTAATTTAATAAAATCTTATAAAAAAAATTGGATTCGGATCTTTAACGGATCGAATTCCTTAATTTCATATCCGATCCATTTATTTCGGATAACGAATATTTATAATCAGATATGATCCATCGAACTTTTTTATCGAATGGATATGATAAAATTCGGATCGGATTCAGATTAAAATCCGATTCATTGACAGTCCTATGTGCTTGAGTTTGGCTGTTTGTTTGCATTCATTGGAGGGGAACTAATCTATATGGGCTGCTAACTTGGTGAATTTTGAGCTCAAAGACTTGAGACATTTATTGGGCTCCAATTTGTTTGTTGATTCAAAGATTTAAATGCTTTGAAAAGTGACTGAACAACAACAAATCCAACATTACACTGACGCAACCCAATGGGCGAAGAGGAGTTGTCCAGTTTTTTTTGTCCAAGACCAAGATGGAAAATGATTCGTGTTAGACGAACGCTTATAAAGAAATTACATAATACCTCAACGGAAAATTCTAGCTCAGACCCGGTTTGGTCGGACCCAACCAATTAAAACGACAAGTGTATTACACTTGTCATTTGATTGGTCACTCTCCCCAAACTTTCCACCAATCACACGGCAAGTATAAAACATTCGCCCCCTCGTTACACTGGTTTGACCGAGTTAGCCTTGGGCTAGAATTACCCTAGCTCAACTTATAGGGTTGGGGCGTAGTCTAGTGGTGACGGACGGATTTTTCTTCATTTTTAAGAGATTAGATTTTTAAAAGGAGTTTTATTTGTTGCCTACTTATTTGTTAAAAAAGACTTAAAATTAGTTTTACCTGCCTAGTTCGAAAGAGTTTTACTTGTGGTAAAAAAAAACTTTTAGGAAGAGTTTTATTTATCGTACGTGTAAGTCCTAACTACGCCAAAAAGAACATTACACCCATTTATTACACTAATATAACATTACCATTGTGCTAACTTCATTTTCTTAGCACTTAGTATCTTGATCTAATACTATACTACACATATTATTTACTAGTCACTACTAATCAGAAGTTTTTATCCAAATTTTTTGTCTCACGAATCCGAGTGTAATATTTTGTATACTAAACGCGATATATATTTTGATCGATAATAAATCAGGCTGCACGAAATCAAATTCACAAAAATAATCTCTTTCGTCAATTGAAATCGAACATGTAAGTCCTAACTGCGCCACACATTTAATGCAATGGTCTGACCTGTGGCAGAGCCATAAATTTTATTTAGGGGGGTCGATCAAAGTATAATACTAAAAAAAAATCCATAAAATTTCTTTTAGGTGTGGTGTCAATTATTAATAATTTGCTATATTAACCTTCATTAGTATTAATTTTAACTTTGGTGAGGGGGGTCAATAATGAAAAATCCCATAAAATTACATATACATATATCTATATTAATAAAAAAAAAAATTAAAGGGGGTCAATTGTACCCCTCATGACAATGTGGCTCCGCCACTAACCCATGTTGATAAACAAATTAGACTTTATATAAAGAAATCACTTACAAAATGCGGAAAATAATTGAAGTTAGTTTCTTACGGGGCATTAATGTAAGAACATTTTTAAAAATATTATTTTGTAGTATCGCATCAGATATGATATTCGTATCAAACATCGTATTCGATACTCCTTATATTGAAAATTCAAAAAAAATCTATATATTTAATATTTATATCGTATCGTATCGTGTCGGTATCGTTATTTTTATATCTGTGCATCATAGTCGATGGGTCTTTAAATTAGGCCCATCAAATCAATCAACTCTTAAGATTATGGCTTAAATATTTGGATGTTGGGCTGGAAGATTAGACTGGAGGATTCATGGGCGGTTGAGAGGGCCCAATTTGATGGGATTGATTATTTGAATTTGCAGACCTATTTTTGTTGATGGCCAATAGAATTATGGACGTGACAATCTCACTTTGACTTCTTTTTTGCTCATTCTTTTCTTCTTTTCATTTCTATTGATAATTTACAAGACTTCGTAGGCATTTGAGCTTTTGAAGTACTTTTCCGAATATTTATGTTTTGAAGAGACATTCTTGTTTCAAAAGATGGAATCGTCCACCTTAGGCCTCCCTCCTATATTTTTGAAGAGACATTCTTTGGACATTCACATGTGGTGCGTTGAGGAATTGTAATGTGTAATGCCTACAATTATTTACGTGTGATGATAGTGCTATGTTATAAGATTAATTTTTATTGAGTTTATAAAACGTTTCAAAATATTTGATGAACTTTTAGTTAAAAAAGTTTATAAGCTCTTAAAATATATATATATAAATAAATAAGTTAAATAGATTGTGGGGAATTTAACGAGAATTTCCCTCATTTATTAAAAGTCATAAAGTAAGTACAATGTTCTGATCCAGCTATCAATTAAAGAAATAAAACGTTATTTCTAAAATAAAACGTTAAGAGCTTATAGTTCATCTAAAATAAATTGAAGAGAATCGATTTTATTTTCTAAATTATTATTAAACCCCCTTATTTCTATTGTATAAATTACAAGAATTTAATTATTGGAATACTTAAACTTTTAATTTTTAAAACACAAGATCTAAAATTTGGTTTAATTATATTTAACACCCTTTGGAGTTTCATATATTACAATTAGACCCCTATATATTAATCATTTTATTATATTTTTGCCCTTCTAAAAATTATAAATTATATTAGATCAATTTTTCGTTAAATTAGGATGTCATCATAGATTTTGTGACTTGAATTTCGTTTTACCCCGCCTTAAATTTAGGGTAAACTTGTTATTAAAATAAAAAAACTACCTATTAAAACAGGGGTAAAATGAGAAATTCAAATGCAAAAATTTATGGCGGCACCCTAAATTTAACGGAAAACTTATATGATCTAATTTATAATTTTTGTACGGGACCAAAATATAATAAAATGATTAATAGGGGTCTAATTATAATATTCAAAACCCCAAAGGTTGCTAAATGTAATTAACCCCTAAAATTTTATAAGCTCCAAAAATATCATACAAATACTTATAAGTTATTTAGAAAAGGTCTCACCAAGGTCCTACTCTATATATATATATATATTTTAAATATATACACTCAAAAGGGATTCGATCCCGTTGCAAGTTTATGTTGTTTATTTAAATCTATTGAATTCCTCCTGATTTCCAATTCTTTCTTTCCCATCAAACATCTCTTCCAAAGTTTTAAAATGATGTGAATCACACATATATTTCTTTCCTTACTTTTACTTTGTTTCATGCCACGCCTGAACTACTTTACAAGGGATGGAATATAAAAACAAAACATAATTTGACGTTGAAAGCATTACCAAATAATGTTCTTTGTTTTGGAGTATCAATCTTCAATCATATTCACTATTCCCTAAAACAAATTAAAGCCCTCCCCCTCCACTAGCCTACCGCTTTTGTGGGGAGAATGCCTTTCCAATATAAATATCTTTTATTGATTTATATCTAATGTACTTTTTAATGTAAATATTACACGATTTTTCATCCTATTATGCTTCTATTTACTTGAATGTAAATTTTAGGTGTCTTAGAAACGAACAAATAGTTTAGTAGTAAGTACTTACAATTTTATAAACAGATAAATCAGGAGTCTCACTAAAAATAGTGAAATAACGGGGGGACAATTTCAGATGATCGATCCAAATTGATATATTAAAATTTATAAAGTAATTTTAAATTGGGTAGTAGGTTTTTTTTTTTTTTTTTTTTTTCCGATCCCATTTTTCCTTTGTTTGGGGCAAGTTTTCTTTCCTATATATTAACCATAGAAAGTAGAAAACATAAGAGTGCATGTTGAACCTATTTTAAAATTTTGATGGATTTTTAATTATCTTTTTATTGAATTATAGGTAGCTTAAATTAACAATGGAATCCGTAACTTTTAGTTAAATATAAATGAGTGACCACTTCCACCAACGGCTCAACAACCTCGAAGTAAAGAATATATATATTTCAATTGGATTTTGGATATATATATATAAATAGGACAATTATGTTTGACGTTTGTTATAATCTGCACAGACATGATGGGAAGTTATGAATAGTGATTCTCTGAATCATTCCGAAACCGTTCTTGCACAATTAAGTTTATTCATTAATATTCTTCTTTTTCCTATCATTGATTAGACACAAAATCATAATTCGTTTTTGCAATAATTTATTTCTTCATTTTCCTTGTAGGGAACTGTAGTTCTAATCAAAATAATTAATATTTTAATAACTTCAACAAATAATAATTAAGACCAATGTAGCTAATCAAAATTTCAGATTAATAAGATATGTAAATATATATTTCAGATCATCTAAAAACCCTAATTATGAGCCGGCTATATCTACATGGAAAATTCTACTCCACAATCGACTTGTCCGAACTCAATCAATTAAAAGAATAAGTGTATTACACTTGTCATTTGATTGGTCACTCTCCTTAAATTTTTCATCAACCACACGACAAGTGTAAAACACTTGTCCTCTCGTTACACCGATTTGATCGAGTCAGGTTCAGGCTAGAATTATATTTTGTAACATATTCCGGGATTTCTCAGTACTTAGCCTGCATTACAAATTGCAAATATACCATACCCACCCTTAGATTTTTCAATTGCCTTTCAAAGTTCATGTCCTGTATTACTTATTCATAAATATCAAATGTGCAGCCTAATAGATAAGTAAACGAATGAAATAAGAGGTAAAATACATAACTAAAACAAAAAATTTGACTCACATGTTCTTGATATCCGAAGAGCCAATTTAAAGTTCTTTTCCATCATCCTAAAATAAGCGGACAACATAGGTCTAACACATATTTTTTCCAACCAACACATACATATTCACAATACTAACTTATCTTGACATCTTAAACGCGTTTAATATGTCGCGTACATATGCCCATAAATCGGTTGATGCATCCTTTCAGTTGTCTCCTCCACCCATCTTTGGAGGACCACCGTTCCAACACAAGCAAGAACCCGAACAATACCCCAAATTCGGATCCAAACAACCCGAACCGCAATCCGCCCTCCTACCAAAATGACCATACTGCCCATTACCACAAACCCTTTGTTGATTGTTCAACACATGACCATAGGGATTAACCTCATTGCTAGCAAAACGCATAATATCAGCATTGGTAGCGTCCAATTCTCTTTGGAGGCTAAGTACCTGCCTTTGGAGGGCGGAGATGGCGCCGACACAGCCGTAGACCGGGTCCTTGAGGCGAGCCTCGGCCTCGTAAGCCAGGGAATTGACGGCGTCCTCGCGCTGGTGGGAAGGAATCTCGTTAAGCAACTTGCTGACGTTGCTGGCGCCGAAGATCTTGTGCACGTTGATGAACTTTGTCGGCTGCTCCGGCGGGAAATACGGCGCGAAAGCACAGCAGGGCAGGCATTTTCGCCGGAGGAATTTGCAGGCGGCGCAGGGAGGGTTTGAGTAGATGCTTGAAGTCGAGGAAGACATGTTTTTTAACTGTAATGGATGTGGTTTAGTTTGACAGGATTACATTTCGACTCATTTTCTTTGCTAAAATATAATAAATAGAACCAAAATCGATGTTTAATAATTGGAATAAATGTAGTATATATGTCAATATTTTTCTTCTAAAAAAAACTGGGAGAAGACAAGCAATAGAAGACAAGATTATTCATTTCAAGATTTCATGCATGGAAAGAACCCTATTAATTTTGGAAAATTTTCTTTGTTTTCTTTTAATGAAATTAATCGAATTGTAAAAAATAAAATAAAATGGAGTGATGCTCTATTTTCCTTTCAAGGAAAAATAAGAAACAAAAAACAAATTAAATCACCATATTAAGATCATTCTAGAGAATTATAACTTAATTATACCTCAATTTTAATCATCATTATAATTCAAGATCTCACCAGCTGCATAACTCAAGATCAAAAGTTTTACACTTTCTTTTTAATCTAAATCAGGGCATCCATTCCCGAGTTTGGCACCTTCGTCAACACATAATGCTGACAATTTTTATTTTTTAAAACGAAAAAAAAAATTTTTTTTGAGGGTTGGGAACCAGAATTGCCATATTATGCAAAAGGCAAAAAATATTGATCTTGAAGTATTAGAAATCAATTGATCTCGACATTTTCAGGCTAAAATACAAGAATTCAGTGTTTATGAATTATGACCTTGTCAGAGCAAATTATTCAGAATTTCATATGGATGAAACAAGACCCCTGAAGCAAGCTACCAAAAGAAGGCGAAACACAAACACATAGATAGTATTAATTACATACACACAAACACACATAATCATGCAGTATTAACCTAAGTTATGATCAGTACTCCAGCTTCATAGAGATTGTCCCTGCAAAAACAGCTGAAAAAGGTCAAGAATTAGTAAAGTACTAATGGATCTCATGTATTCATCTGTTTGAATTAACAAACCTGTCTGCATTTGCATACCTCCTTAAGTGGTTAAGTAGACAGCCTTTAACTTGCAATTAGATCGATCTTCAAGGAATTGGGATGTGAAAAACAAAGGGTTTTCTTCTTTCAGAAGAAAAGAGGGCTAGTTTTGAAGAACAACAGGAAACCCTAGAATCAAGAATGTGCAGTAATGGAAGGGAAAATGATGATGAGAGAAAGAGAGAGATGGTGGTGCAAGAAATGTAAAGCAAAAGCGTGAGGTATAATTAATATAGGCAAACAATATAATGGTGATCGAGTGTGACCCTAGATCCGCTTTCAGACCATTAAAAGTATGAAAACTATAAGCAATTAATTTTCAAATTTGTACATGGTAAAACAACGTATATGTCTACCATGTGCCAACAAAAAAAATTATATTTTTGGTATACCAACTCGACTCCTTAAATATTTTTTATACTTTTAATTCTTTGATTGGAAAATAGTTCCGTATATTCAAAAATCAATATGCACATTTTACCCGGAAATGTTTTTCCCTGTCAAAAAATAGGGTGATTTTTGATTGACACGTGTAAAATTGAACCGAGTTTCAGATAGGGAAAAGTGGTTCAGATCAAAATAGCATGAAATTGCTTGATTTTTGAACACATGGGTATATTTTGCAATCAGAAAAAGAAAAGTATCACAAATACTTAAGAGGCTGAGTTGGTATACCAAAAATATAATTTTTCCATAGACCAACTCTTAAGATTTTTTTTTTTTTTTTTAATTCAGAAATTACACAATTTGTCAAAATTTAGTGTGTTTTTTTCCCAACCTTTTCTTGCTCAATTATTTATTTTTTAGCAGCATTAATTTCCTTTAATGAGTTGTATTAATGAAAGTTGAAACCCCATGTATCAGTGTCAACGCTCAACACAAGATTTACATGAATGTAAAATCGATATGATATATATCCTTTTTCCACTCATAACTTCCTTTTATTTTAATTAATTTATTAATTTGTTTGTTATTTGGCATTGTCCATCGCCGAAATGTGGACAAGTTGCACGAAATGACCACCATTTCTAAGAATTAATTAAGAAAAAAAAAAGTATTGTATTTTAGGCTAATAAACCTAATATTTCAATGGGATGGTACGAAATATTATAAGACATATAATAATTAATAAAGATTTCGCATTATAATTATTCAGTAATAATGTACCAGAAAACGTACACACACTTAAAATATGTTCGTCAACTACCGCAGCCATCTTTCTACTACTTTAAATTAATAGAGTACATTAATCTAAGATTTATTAATTT
Source organism: Lantana camara (assembly GCA_037501455.1). Classification (NCBI taxonomy): domain Eukaryota; kingdom Viridiplantae; phylum Streptophyta; class Magnoliopsida; order Lamiales; family Verbenaceae; genus Lantana; species Lantana camara. The sequence goes on along the minus strand of CM074858.1, from coordinate 1,664,953 downwards.
GTTAAATTAATTTACAATAAACTTTAATTGCTTTATGCCATCATTTGCTCACATGCAAAATTTTGGAGTATATGAAGCATTTTCTTAAACAATTGGAGAAGTGGGTTCAGACCAAATTGGAAAGAAACGTTCAATCATCAGAGAGAATACATGCATGACTCTGCTTTTTTTTTTTTTTTAATATATATATATATATGATGGAATTCCACCGTACCAGAAAGGCAGAAACACATACAGCTCACAGACAAAGGAAACAAACTATATAGGTTACAACATTAAGGACTCCCTAGACTCTGGAATCCGAGAGTTGTTAACGAGTACGAAATAACAAAAAATAATGATTTATGAAGAGACGAAGTAAACTCTAAAAAAAACTCTTCTTTTATAAAAGTGGTATCTCGGTTAGTCTAAAGATAGAATCGAAATAAAGAAGAAATAATTAATACGAGTGTATAAAAATGGGGTGTAATTCAATCATGAATTGATGAGCCCATTTTTTCAATATGATGGACATCTTTAACTAGATTATGTTCCATATCTTCAATCCTTAAATGAAAATGTTATCATGAGATTAAGTGAAAAAAGGAAAAGGGAAAAGATTAGTGACCGGCCTACTAATGTAAACTCTAAATGTTTGATTCCCTACAACACCCCCTATATTAATTAAAGTTAGTTCCATAATAGGCTTCTATTTCTATGCTTAAATGTGGTAAAGATTTTACTATATATATCATGCAAAGGGGGAAAAAATGCATATGAATATATGATGATAATTACACGCAAAATATTCCCCATCATTACACTTAACTTGATTCATATACGGTTAATGTTTTTAAATGAAAGGAGTTTTCTCCTATGGTTTAAGGCCCTACGATATTGTGTAGGTCATTTGTTCCGTAGATGTTTAAATATTTAATTATACTCCTCTTTAATATCTTAAATTTTCAAATTAAATAGTTTTTCCCTATGATATTAGAATCCTGGTCAAAGAGGTTCTGTGATTGAATCCAACTGAAAGAAAAATTCATATACAAGGTCAGATCAAAAAGAAGTCTGCCTGCAAAGAGAGGGTGTGTAAGAGATGACAAAAAAAACAAGTTCGATCGACTGCCTGCAAGTAAGCGGGCATGTTAGAGATGATTAAAAAGAAGTCCAATCAATGTCTACAAGTGAGGGGACGTGCTAGAGATGACCAAAAAGAATTCCGACTACATGTGAGGAAGTTGTGTTAAAAATATTTAAATATTTAATGATACTCCTTTATCAGAGATAATCAAAAAGAAATTCAACTGCCTGCAAATGAAAGGGTGTGTTAGAGATGACCAAAAAGAAGTTTGATCAATTGCCAGCAAGTGAAGGGTCCTACTAGATGTGACCAAAAAGAAGTCTAACTGTGCATGTGAAGAGACGTATTAGAAATATTTAAATATTTAATAATATTCCTTTCTGACAATTTAAATTTTTAGATCGAATGATCATTCGATATTCCAGGGCTAACTTTTGCTCATCCCTTTATTATAAAAGAAGTTGGAGTTCCATATCGATCATCACAAATGCCAAGAATCTTTCTTGGCATGCCACCAATACTTTAGGTTTGGGTTAGATTGCAATCAAAAGTAAATAAATGTGGAGGAATAATTCTTATTCAAGTCCGACGAAGAAGAGTTGTTATTGCTAATGATTAGGAAGCCAATTATTTGTGCTCGCCCTCTATTATATATATACTAGCAAATCTGCAATATCTAGATATCTAAGTCTGTGTACTGTGTACTTTGGAATATATGCGGACCCATTATCTAACGCTGGCCCAACTTTTTTATTTTATTTTTGTCAATTTATCATTCAATTAAACTAAATAATATAGGTTAAAATTTTTATTTCAATATTTGTAAAACGTCAAGCTCTTAAATTTGATCATTTAAGAATTAAGATAGGTCCCATTTGTATTTATTGACTTTTTTAGGGGTCACAAATTTTGCCTCTTTCTTTTTTTGGTTTTATACACACTTATTCTTTATTCGAAGAGGGAATCGACACCATTTAATTCGATAATTGAGATTTCAAATCTCTAATTAAATTAACATAAATAGATGCTTTGAAGCTTTTTTTTTGGTAAAGAAAATTTGTGTTGAGGGGATGTTGTCCCAATTTAAAGGAAGGAATGCCTCTGGGGCTCGACCCGAACATTTACAAAAAACTTACATTATACCTCACCCCGTAGAAGGAAATTGGACGTGCGACCTTTATCATAACCAAATTTTGCCATACTTTAGTTGGCCAACTCCATGGGTTAAATGCTTTGGAGCTACAACACTTTCTAGGCACAATATTTTGGCTATGATATTCACCACGGGGCACGGCCAACTTTTGTCAAAAAGAAAGTGAAGGGCCATCATTTTGCAATGATGAAAGTTTCGAATAAGCTATAATGTACGGATACACGATATGATACGGATATAATTATACGAATTTTTTTTTAAAATTTTCACGCAAAGAGTGCCTAATACAAAACAACACAATAAAATAATATTTTTAAAAATATCTGTGCACTACGACAAATAAGCCTCCCCAAATTACCTATTGCATTCGTCTTCACTTAAACGAATGAAACATAATTGTTGACAGAAGCAACAAATAAGGAGTGACACAAAACAACACAATAAAATAATATTTTTAAAACTATCTATGCGCTTCGAGAAATAAGCCTCCCCAAATTACCTATTGCATTCATCTTCACTTAAACGAATGAAACATAGTTGTTGACAGAAGCAACAACTAAGGAGTGAGAATAATGGAGTAATCATGAAAACCTATCAACTTATTTCAGAAAACGTCATACTAATTTCGAACCACAGACTTAACAAGCAGTTCATGAAGATATACAACGATCGGTTCATTTTTTCTTTGGTTATAGAACTAAAACAGGACTCAATAGCTCTTACCTCAACTAATTGACAATCTCTATTCTCATCACTGCATCAAAGAATCTTGTTTGTTAACATATACATAGGAACACATTCCTAGGCTGTACAGCAACTAAAAGTTTACCTCAACAGCAGGAAAATTTGTCATGAAACTGGAAAATAGTCTCTGATTGTCTTTCTCTTCAGCGAGGAAGGCGGACTCAGGACGGACGAAGGGCTTTGCATTTCGGCTTCCGGAGTTCTGTCTAAATCTTCTTTCACTTCAAAACTTAAGGAGAACTTTTTCTTCTGAGATTCCGGGGTGCTCATTTCTAGCACTTTGGTGTGAGGGGGTGTATTAACGTAGGATGCCACATTAGTCGGTGTTCTGCTGGTGTCTGCATCACTTTCTGAGCATGATGGTTCATCTAGAAATAGCTTCTTCCTTTGGACTCTTGGAAATGCCCTGATTCGCTTGCGCATTGACGATGGAGATCGTGTGCTTGAATAGCAGCTGCTTTGGATGTTCCAAAGGCGAACCTGTTGAGATTGGAAGGAGTTAGATATGTGGTTTTTCTCATTTTCAAACCAAAGAATAATCCTAAGCGTGTAAAATTTGAAATTAGTATATTTTGTTTCGATGACTTCAACTAGGAAGCTTACTGTGAAATCGTCTGAGCAAGTTGCCACCTTCCCCATTTCTGTTCGGCACCTGAGGAATAAAGTAACAAAAGTTAGGTTGCAATTTCGAAAGGTTGGGGGGAGAATGGCAAATATCAAAAGATTCTACGAGGGCTTTACCAATCCACTGCTGTGACTTCTCCATCATGGCTTTTCAAGGTGATGGGATCCAGATGAGGTTTGTTCACCTGGTTTAATGTAGATATAAGTGTACTGAGCCGAACACATTATGACCAAAAAGTAACTGGAAAAGAATTGAACCTGCCAAATGTAGGCATTTCCATCACTAGAACCACTGAGTATGTGAGCAGCATCAGGACTGATTGCTGACTGCAATCACAGCAATTATTAGATTTTCAATTAATGTAGTTGCCCGTAGTGCTGAGAAATGAGAACTAGAATGTGTACTAAGCTATATACCTTCACAAAAAATGACTCAGTTCGACCTCCAGAGAAACTGTTGACCGGACCCTTTTCAAGCTGAAGAACATTGTATAGGTATATTCTGAGAAAAAGAAAAAAACAATCTGAGATCCGGACTGCATTTCTATGTTCTGCAAGCCAATTGCTGGATTTAAAGAGAATGATCATTGCAACATTAAAACTGCTCATAAAAGGAGTAGTTGCTTGGGAATATTAGACATCCTTGATATGGGAAAATTGATTGTTTGCTTTGAGAAATGATCAGATTTTATAGTAAAATTCAACTGAGAGATTCACCTGTGATCCATGCACGAGGCTGAAATAAACACTCCATTCATATCTTGAGACAAACAAGATATGCCATGGGATATCTTCTCCTACAAAAGTAATAGTTTTGTTTGGTCAATCTTTTGAAAGTTATGAATAAATCCTAATGCATGTTAAAAGGAATTCACATCATGGACTTCTCCAGAAAATTCAGCAGAACTATACAAATCTGCATCTGTAAAACCCGAATCATACGGCTATGTTGCTAGCTCAAGAAACAGAATTCAATAGACGAGGACACATTTTTATATGTAGTAACTCATCCTAAGGTTATGTGGCATAAGCTCATATGTCAAAATATATTTAAGGGAATAAACTTAATGACCAAACTATGCAGTTAGACTGACCTCACTTGATGATTCAGAATTTGGGCATGCGTGAGTAACTGGAGCTTTGAGATGCCTTGTGTCCCAAAACTTAATAACACTGAGTTTATCAGAAAATTGAGAAGAGAAAATACAAAGTTAAAATAATATCTCAAGACTTAAGTCAACCAGATAGCTGTAAATGTGAATTCCTTAGAAATACAGAGTTTATTACACACCTGTCAACTGCCCCAGCAGTGGCAACAGAAACCTCATCATTGAGATAAAGTACTGATGTGATGCTCATTGATTCAGCCTAGAAATATTTGAAGTCAGTTAGAGAAAAAGAAGCTGAAGCATATGGAAATAAATTAAAGCAAAACAAACGGATTAAAAGCAAACCTTTCCACGCCTACGCCGCCTTCGACCAGGAGAGGTATGAGCCTCATGGATGACAGAAATAGGCCTAAAATATTCAGCATAAGAATGGATATGTGAGGTGACCAGCCAGATCGATAACATATAGAATATGTATCGTGAGAATGCATATTCTCTACTTTTATCAGCTACATTTGTCTTATTCATGACATAGATTAATGAGCATTTTCACTATTCTGGTGCTTGTAGTTTATGCAATTGAGAGGAGAATGCAGGAACTTACGATGCGCACAACTTTTGATGGCCATTTCTGGAGCACCTGGTGTCCCATACAGCAAATGACCCATCTCTTGAACCAGACACCACAAGGTCTGTGAAACAAGATCATACATTTACAAAATAGAATGAATTTATATTTGGACACGGATATATAGAACACACATAGTGACTGGTTCTCTTTAGCCATAGCAGGAGAGAGGAAGCAAAACAAATACAGAAGGGACCTTCTCAAAGAAATCAACTTGAAAAACAAGAATAACAAAACCCCTAAAGAGGAACTTACCCTGGTTAGTAGGATGGCAACTGATGGACTTGATGCTTCCAGTGTGCCCCATCAATGCTCTGGTGCACTTTTGCTCTTCTGTATCCCAGACCTTAATCTACTCAAAAGTCAAATTGGTAGTGTGATCAGTGCACAGGTCACATAATTGTGTAAAAGAACTTATTAAGCTTACATGAATAAATTGAAAACATAATTTTGTGAAGGAAGGAAACTTACACATTGATCTCCTGATGCAGTTAATAGATTTGCATCATCCTGGACAATCAGTTCAGGCAGTTATGTAAGTTGTTTTCATTAAAGTAAGATATGCAAAAGAAGCAAATCATGACAAATTTAACCTTTTCAAGTTCTAATCAATGAGCACTTTCTGAAGAAGATACGATTCAGGTCAATCAATTAATTCTATAATGTATGCCCACCAAACCTAACGTGATTTCAGCCTCATAACATGAGCGGAAAGCAAAAAGGAGATGGTATGGATAGGTTTAACTTTAATTCATTATAGTGGTCTGACCCTTAAGTTTATTTGCTGGAGTGACATTTTTCTGAAGAAAAAAACTGACTCTACTGGGAGGGAAATGACAATAGACAAACATCTGTGGTTTAGATGCCCAAACCAAAAGGGATATCAGGCTGATAGGACCATTCTAAGTTGACCAGATGAGCCCCGTAAAGAGCTCTACTTATTAGCCACGATACCAATCTACCAATTTCAAATGGCTAAAATCGAAAGACTGAAAGCCAAGCAATCCCTAATTTAACTACAATACCATTGACACACATTCTTCATATCTATAAGTATTTTACTCTTTGAAGTTAGGAGCCTAATTTCAAAACAAATCCAAAACTGGAGGCCTGAGATAGATATATACCTTGATCCAACATAGGTCAAATATAGCATTGTCGTGAGCTACCCACTCAGAAATCTTAGCCTTCTCTGCAAAACCAAGACATATGAACAAAACAGATATATTAAAACGCATACACTCAGCATTCTGATAACATAGACCAAAAACCTCAACAAAGCAAAGATCTCTAAACGCCGAAAGTCGAATTTTTACCTGAGTTTTCTTGATACGAAGATAAATCAACAAATTTCCTTCTGGTATTAAACAAAGTAATATATCCCCCTTCATCCGCGAGAGCAAGAATATGAGCATTTTTACTGGTCTGCATAACAAAAACCGAGCATCAATACAAAACTCTTCTAGACCAAAATCAAACTACTACGTTTAACAACACTAGTCAACCTTGCAGAAAGACGCAGCCATCGGAGGTGAAGCTTCGCCTCCATGCTCAACCGCTACAGCTCCAATTGGATCGAAATCTCTCCAATCGCTCCCCACATATGGCCTTTTTCTCACTGCAAACCAAAATCATTTGCCTCAACTTCAAATCAGAACTATATTATCAAAAAAACACACTGACAACAAAAGAAAACCGTGAAATCTACCTCGAAACCCATTGATTTCTCTCAATCTCAAGTCCTGGAAAAACGATCCAGCTTTAGAGGTCTCCATATTCGCCGATCCGCGCTGTTTGCCGGTATCCCTCTTCGGCACAATCTCTCTAACAAGTGAAGAAGAATGAGAGAGGCGAGATTGGAGGCAAAGATTAGCATTGAGTATCTTTGGCGCGAGGAGGGTGACGGGCCAAATGGGGCGGGAAATTTTGAAATTTTTGATTTTGGAGTTGATATTATTGGCGGTACACTGTTTGGGCTTTCGAAAGATAATAAGTGGGCTTTTTAGCCCGCGAGCCCATCTCAATACTGAGGTCCATTTGATTCGTCTCTTGGGCTTCTAGCCTTCTACAGCTTATATTATTTAGAAATATATATAATAAAAGAATAAGAAATAACCAGTTTGAAATATTATTATTTTAAAAAACTTTTCAAAAGTTTTGCATCTGATTTGGATTCTTAATCTCTTTGGCTTCTGGGAATGTGTGATTTTATTTTTTTTTTAAGAAAAAATATTTTATAAGAAAATTTTGGATATGGTTAATTAGGTTATTTTATTTCATTTAATTTTACATAACCTTGCACTAGTAAATCGATATTGAATCATTTAAACTATAACTATTTAATTTCTGTGCCGCGACTGACAGCTCCTATTTGCTTATTAACCTCTACAATGAATTGGGGGAGAGAGGTTGGGGTTAACTGGCATTATAATTAGATGAGATTATAACTCATTTGAGATAGATGTAAATTTAATTATCAAACATAATGTATGTTGTTAATTTAGTTTAATATGAGTTAATAAGGTCAATCGATAATAATATTGCATAACTAATTTTTTTTATAATAACTGAAATTGAAATTTAAGTAAAATTTATAGTTGCGATATAAATCAAGGATAATAATTATTATTATTTGATTGATGTAAAGATATAAAACTCTTAATTCATTTATATAATAGGTTGAAGGGCACCGACATAACGAAAATTTTAGAAAAATCCATAATGGTAGTTAAGGACTTACTGAGAAAGATAAGTCAGAGGTGTTTTCCGGTGTTGATGTCCGGTGCTCAAGTCAAGTCATTTAATTTAAGAAGAATGAATGCAAGAAATTTTAAAATAGAAAATTTGAAAAAATTACCTTTCTCCGATGATCGAGTTCTATTTATAGTGAATAATGTTACAACTATGAGTCTCCACGTGTTGAAATTTGTCTTAATATCTTTCATCGGCCTAAAAGGGGAGTAATGTTGTGTTTGCAAACTCTACTCAAGTACAAGTTAAAACAGAAGCGAAATGTAAAAAATTGCAATAGTAAAAGCAATAAGTGTTTGGAAAAAAAAGTGATAAGCAGAAAAATAATCAGTTGAGTGTTTGCAGAAAAAAGTTCAGAATCACTTTTAATTTTTATGAAGTTACTAATTTTCACTTTTAATTTTTATGAAGTTACTAATTTGCCCTAAAATATTTCTGATGGGGACAAAATATGATCGTCCCACGTTAGGACACGTGGCACCACCGAAATGATGACATCTGTCTCCCCAAAGTCGCCCCATCAATGCACGAGCGCTAAGCCAACGAGCGTGATACTTCTTCAGGAGTTAAGCCCCGCGAGCGCTGTCACTCTCACGAGCGCCGCCCATACTGTATGATGGGCGCATCCACGTGCCAAGGGAGCCCTCCTCGAGCGTCACACTCCCTCAGAGTGGCCTCCCCTTATGGCTCGTTACTTGAACTGGAGCCTTCATTCCCCCCAGTGGATGTATTGGCCTCCCATACTCCAGGTTGTCACGAGCGGGATCTCAAGCCCTCGTTACCAACCGCCCAAATGGCTCTCTGACACATCGTACATGCCCGCGCACCTGCCACTGTTGCCCGCACCAACTTTTAGCCACTTTTGCAGAAGATTCCTCCTAGGTTTCTCTCCCACGGCGCCACGTGTTAGGGCAACATTCGGCCAGGACCACATGAGGCAAATGACCAAAGGGTCCTTGACCCTCACCTATAAATAGGAAAGTCATCTTCTACAATGGTAAGCATGCTCCATCACTGAAACTGCTACTGAACCTATATTTCCTCCATATCTTGATCTTGGTCTGACTTGAGCGTCGGAGAGCCAAACTGGGAATCACCCCCAGTCCCCCCAGCTTGGCCTTCTGACTTTTCTTGTGTTTGTCCCAGCAGGTAGGACCCCTTTCTCATTTCCGGCGAGTCTCCGGTGGTTTCCTCCACAAAAACAAATCATAAAGTGATTGGACTCTGACCCTCCTATTCTGAACCCATCATTTTTGGCGCCGTCTGTGGGAAACCAGCTCGCACTCCGTTTCTTGCCTTCCGCTGGAGAAAAGCAAACACACATATACACACCCCTCATTTTTAGCTTCTTAGCCATGGTAGCTACAAGATCTGGGGCAGTGGGAGGGGGAAACACCACCTCTCCCGATGTCGACACTACTTTCCCCTCCGTCCCTGAGGCAGGAGGCCCGCCGTTCACCGCCGCTGGGGGAGAGACGCTCCCCGCCATGGGAGTAGCGCCTCAGGCAGAGGCCTCAGTTCCTCCACCGGCGCTCCCAGCCTTGCCAGTTCCCGCCGCCCCTGGAGGAATCCCTCTCTCTGCTCCTCCTCCTCATCTTCTTCAGAGTCAATGGGTTCAAGCCCATGCAAACCCCGGGGTACAGAGCTACATCATGCCACCGCCTGGATATACGCTCACCCCCACCGTGATGGTGCCGCCGGTCCAGCCCTATCATGCCGGCCAGATCCAGCTCCCGGTGGTGATCCCAAGGGAGATTGAAGGGGTGGAGTTACCTCCCCTGACAACCCAGCAATTGAGGGCTCTCTATGCCCAATGTGAGGTTCAGGCGGCCCAGGGAGCATGGGAAAGGTTCCATTCCATGTACTTTCCCTCTGGGCAGGCCACTCAAGCGGCTGCCCCTTTGGGTGGCCAGCAGAACTTCCCCCTCAGAGAAGCTCAGGCTGTTCTGAGGGCGCAACCCCACCACCACCAGTCAGAGGAACGCCCCAACAAGAGGGCGACGAGCGTCCTTCCGTGGGCAGGAATAAAGAGCCCACAGAACGAATTAATGAGAACGAAGGGGATTCTCATGTCTCCAGGAGAGGTTCACGAGCCCCCAGACAGGGGGATAGACAAGGAGACGTGAATCCTAATATCCTCGCGGCTGTGCAAGACCAGCTGCAGGGTCTAAAGGATATTGTGGGACAGCTCTCACGAGGGCGATCAACTCAGATCTCCCTTAGTCGGGATGAACAGGTTGACGCCAGAAGCGCTCGTCCCAAGGACCACCCACCAAAGGTCCCCCACCGCAAGGAGCCGGAGGAAAACTTCGGCACGTATGAGTACCACCCGTTGGCAAGGGGCTCACCCCTCGTGGAAGAAGTTCTGATGGCCCAAGCGGGCATGGCCAAAATCCCCACTTCCATCAACCGCTACAACGGGACGACTGATCCAGCTGAACACTGATAAGTCATTTCTTTACCAATTACTGAGCCTACAATTGTGATATTTTATTCCATGATTTGGTTTAATAGTGGTCTATTAATTGGTTTAATGTTTCTTTGTAGGAAATTGCGACTTGCATGAAATTAGAGGTCATCCACCTTCTTTTGGGATTAATTGGAGAACAAATGCAATTGAAGGCCATAAATTTGGAATTCAAAAGCTCAAACAAAGAGTTACGTACGTTAAAGGAGGGGGCTGCACGTTCTTGGAGTAATGACGGTGCTTGATGAAGAGTTAGTGGGCGTTTAATGTGGAGAGATAGTGAAGAAGCTTGCCTGAGGTCACGGTCAGGAACCCTGACCCGTTTTTCGGGCAGTAACTTGTACAAAACGTGTGGAGAACATGGCTTTTATGATGGCAGATCGTGGAGGAAGACTGGGGGAAGAATTCAAGTCTTAACACTACATAAAAGGAGAAGAACCGAGATTGGGGGGGAGCATGACACTAGTTTATTCTTCTTTCCTTTGTTTTGTTGAAACTATATTACTATTCTATTTTCATGCCTTGAATTTTGTTATGAATTTCTAGTTCGTTTATAGTTGGGATTTTCCAAGCATGCTTTAGATGTCGTGAGATAATTTCTTTGGGTTGATTAATCAAAGTTATCCGTTTTATTTCCGATTTCATGTCATTGAGTGCTGGTTTATTCTTTGGTTAGTGCACAAATCCTTGAATTATCAATACACATACAGCTAGTTAATTCGTTTGGTGGAGTCTAGCCGGGCAATTAACGAAGTGGCAATCAACACTAGGTTGTTAAGTTCGGCTGATTTTGTGTTGTGGAATATTACGGTCTAATTAGGCGAAGTAGGAGTTCTACTAAGTCGGTTAGGGTTAGTGTTTCTTTAGCTCGTAAAGCAATTAGCTAATTGAATCCTTGAAGGAGTTTCTGATAAGGGTTATTAGTTAGTTAGGGAATAGTCTTTAGGAGTTTCTTCAGATTATTCTAAAAAGTAAGAAGAAACGAGGGAGCCTAAGGTAACTGGTAACTATAGCTAGCCTAACGAGGAATTAATCACCCTGTCCGTGATCATAGTCTGATGCATGCGTAGGAAAATCCCAGCTATCTGTCATTTATTGAATTTATCCAGGTTTAATCTAATTTTTCTTCTCGTTCTTGCCAGTTTAATCGTTTATTTTAAGTTAAATTTTTATTAGTTTAATCTAAATCTAAAAAATCCCCCATTTTAATTATTTGTTTTCGTTCCTTGGCATATTAAGAGTCACGATATCGTCCAACCCCCGTGGATCGACCCCTTTTACCACTATTTGCAATTTAATTGTATTCGGTACTTGGGATTTATTATTGGTGGCCTCGACACCCATCAAACACTTGGATCATTTTTGCATCTAATGCACCTCTACGAGCATTCCAGCAATTATTGGGCAAAAGTCTTCGTCACTTCCTTGGTAGAGATGGCCCAGGAGTGGTACAAGCGACTGCCGCCGCGTTCGATTCACTCATACGAAGAGCTGGCTCATGCTTTCCTCAACCACTTTAATTCTTTGAAAGCGCCAGCCACCGCACCTACCGCCCTTTATAACGTGGTGCAAGGCAAAAGCGAGTCTCTACGCTCGTTCTTCGCCCGCTTCAACAAGGAAATCCTGCAGGTGGAGAGGCCTTCTATGGATTTCTTGATCCCAGTGCTCTTTCAGGCTGTGGATCACAAGCAGTATGTGAGCAAGAAGTTTGCCGATGCCATCGTGGAGAGAAGGCCAGGGACCCTCATGGCCTTAAGAGAGGTAGCCGAGCCGTTCTTCGCGCTCGAAGACATGTATGGGACGAACGGTCCCCGGCATCACAGTCCAACAAGGAACGAGCGACCCCATCACGAGCGGGGGAGAGATGTGGTAGTCAGAAAGGAGCGCCCTCAAGAGCGTAAGAGGTCGCCACCACCCCCTCGTCGATTCGAGCGAGTCCCGCTCACTAGGCCGAATTCAGAAGTCTACAACCTCTCCGATAAAAAGCTCTTTAAGAGACCCATCAAGATGAGGGAAACAGACTCGCTCAGGCGCTCGAACAAATACTGCGCATTCCACAAACAGATGGGGCACGACACGGATGAGTGCCGCCAATTGGAGGCTGAGATTCAGAGGCTCGTCGCAGGGGGCCACTTGAAGGAATTTGTCCGGGTGCTCGAGCGTTATGATGAACGCTGCAACGAGCGTACTGAAGGGAGAAGGAGGAGTCCGTCCCGATCAAGGAGCCCTAGAGGCAGAGGACCTCCTGAAAGCAGCAGCCATCGGGGCAATAAAGGAAAAGCCCCTGAGCAAGAAAACGCACCTTTCGCGGTCATAAATATGATTGCAGGAGGCTCATCAGGAGGGGACTCCAACGCTTCCCGGCGGAGGTATGTCCGGAGCTACAACCAACGCCCAACCGAGCCTAAACCTATCTATGCCATCCAGAGCTCGAGCGCTCAGCGGTCAAGAGAGAATGATGTAATAGGCTTCGATGATAGGGATTTAGAGCATATTGTAACACCCCATGGGGAGGATGTAACCTCCGATTGCCCCATGGTGGTTAGCGTAGACGTTCACAATCACGTTGTAAAAAGGGTATTGGTGGATAGTGGAAGCTCTGTTAATGTTTTGCCTTATTCTACATTCTTAAAAATGAAGGCTGACCTTCCGCTCGAGCCTCTCAAAACAGCCCTCATTGGCTTTGGAGGTTCGGAAGTTGTCCCCCGAGGGCAAATCCGTTTAGCTACTTCATTCGGCCGAGCCCCTCAGCGCAAGACACTTATGGTAACATATGCGGTAGTGGAGATTGACATTCCTTATAACATCATAATTGGGCGCCCTGCCCTCGTCGATTTCAAAGCCATCATCTCCACCTATCATCAAAAAATTAAATTTCCCACCTCCGAGGGCGTGGGGGAAGTATTGTGCAATGTACGAGAGGCTTGGGAATGCTACATGTTGTCACTCAGGAAGCCTAAAGCGGGGGAAACTTTCCAAGTTGGTTCCACCAAGAAGTCTGTGGATTTTCCCAACCTTGATGAGGACAGCCCAGCGCGGAAAAGGGCGAAACTGAACAAGAAGAAGAACAAAAAGAAGAAAGGAGACCACGTCGAGAATCCCCTCGAAGATGCTCCCCCAAGGACCGTTGATGGATCTTCCTCGGAAGGAGACAAGCGAGGGGAGGATGAACCCGTTCTCGGTGATCGTTTGACAGGAAAGAAGAGGGCGCTCGAACTCCCTCGCCCTGAGGTAAGGATCGAACCCTCGGAGAAGTTCCTTACCATTGAGCTGGAGCCCAGAAACAAGGATAAAACTACTCAGATAGGATCCAACCTCTCGGGGCCTTCTCAGATTATGATGATTGACTTCCTCAGAGAGAACAGTGACATATTCGCGTGGAAAGCCTCTGACCTCACTGGGATTGACCCGAGCGTCATCGTCCATAGGCTTAATGTGGACCCCTCTTTCAAGCCCATCAAACAGAAAAAGCGGGATGTGCATGGCTTTCGAAAGAAGGTTATTGAAGAAGAGGTTAATAAACTGCTGGAGGCTCAGTATATCGAGCCCATCTTGTACCTGGAATGGTTGTGTAATGTCGTCTTGGTGCCAAAGAGCGCGAATAAATGGCGCATGTGTAACGATTTCACTGATCTCAACAAGGCCTGCCCTAAAGATCCTTACCCCCTACCTCGGATAGACCAGTTGGTGGATTCGACCGCTGGCTGCGAACTCATGAGCATGATGGACGCTTTCCAGGGATACTATCAGATCTTTATGGCCCCTGAGGACCGTCCCAAAACTTCCTTCGTCGTCCATCTGGGGGTATACTGTTTCTTAGTCATGCCTTTCGGGCTCAAGAACGCCGGAGCCACGTATCAACGGCTCGTCAACAGAATGTTTGAAAGAGAAATTGGGAGGTCCATGGAAGTTTACGTGGATGATATGATTGTCAAAAGCGAACGTCAGGACTCACATTTGGAAGATCTCAAGCGTACTTTTTCAGTCCTGCGTCAGTATGGGATGAAGTTGAACCCTTCGAAGTACACCTTTGGGGTACAAGGGGGAAAGTTCTTGGGGTACATGGTCAGTCAGAGGGGAATTGAAGCCAATCCGGAGAAGATCAAGGCTATCTTGGAGATCCCCTCCCCTCGAAATTTGTGGGAAGTGCAAGTCCTAGTAGGAAAAATCATCTCCTTGAACAGATTTATTTCGCGCTCGGCGGACAGGAACCTTCCTTTTTTCAAAATTTTGAGAAACGCACGCAATTTTGCCTGGACAGAAGAATGCGAAAAGGCGCTGCAAGATATGAAGGCTTACTTATCGAGCGCACCGCTGCTGACTAAGCCCATCGAAGGAGATAGACTGTTTATGTATCTTTCCGTCTCTTCCGAAGCCACAAGTACGGTTCTGATCGCTGTACGAGAGCGGAAACACTTACCTGTCTATTATCTGAGCAAAACACTGCAAGGAGCCGAGAAGAAGTATCTGGAGATTGAGAAATTTGCGTTCGCCCTTATTAACGCCTCAAGAAGGCTGAGACCTTACTTTCAAGCGCATTCCATAACGGTTCTCACCGATCAACCCTTGAAGCAAGTGTTGTCTAAGCCAGACGTGTCTGGGAGATTAATCAAATGGGCCATCGAATTGAGCCAATATGACTTATGCTTCGAGCCCAGAACCGCGATACAGGCCCAGGTTGTAGCTGATTTGTTGGTCGAACGTTTTGGTATAGAGCCTGCCGTAGCGGAGAGTGAGGGGTTATGGGTCCTGCACACGGATGGTTCCTCAACCTCTCAAGGGGGAGGAGTAGGAGTGGCCCTTAGAAACCCCAAGGGGATTGAGCTGGACTTTGCAATCAAGCTGGATTTCCAAGTCACTAATAACGAAGCAGAATATGAAGCCCTCGTGCAAGGATTAAATATTGCTTTTCAGAATGGAGCCTCCAGAATCACCGCTTATGTGGATTCACAGTTAATTGCGAGCCAGATTGAAGGAACTTATGAGGCTCGAGAAACCACCATGGTGCAGTACTTGAGTAAAGCTAGAGAAATCATTGGGAAGTTCAAGGAATTTCATCTGCTTCAAGTGCCACGAGAGGAGAACGAGCGTGCGGATGCTCTGTCAAAGTTTACGTCCGCTTTAGAGGGCACTTCCGAGCGTTCTGTTACGTTCCTTAGGACCGAGGAACCTTTGATCAGGGAAAGGGTCGCCGCCGAAATAATAGCTATGATTGATCCAAACGAGCCCTGTTGGCTTGACGACATCGTCATCTTCCTTAGAGATGGAATCCCTCCCGCTGACAAGGTGGAAGCTAGGAAAGTACGAAGTAAGGCCCCTCGTTGCTCTTTGGATTACGAGGGCAGGTTGTTCAAGAAATAATTCCAGGGACCCCCAATGAGATGCCTGAGGCCCTCACAAGCGAAGGAGACGCTCGAACTCATTCACAATGGGAGCTGTGGGAACCATCCCGGAGGGCGTATTCTGGCAAAGAAGGTTCTGAGAAGTGGGTTTTATTGGCCTACAGTTCTCCAAGATGCCATTGAATTTTCGAGGAAATGCCCTAAGTGCCAATTTCATTCAAATCTCCCTCAATTGCCAGCTGCACAGATGATCCCCATAGACGTTTCTTGGCCTTTTGACCAGTGGGGTATAGACATCGTGGGCCCCTTGCCCATTGCTGCCGGACAAAAGAAGTTTGTCATTTTAGCCGTCGATTATTTCACCAAGTGGGCCGAGGCCGAGGCCGTTGCAAAAATCACTTTCAGGGTTGTGAGGGACTTCATTTGGAAGAACATCATCTGCAGGTACGGTATCCCGAGGGTGCTTATCTCTGACAACGGATCCCAGTTCATAGCAGCCGACACGCGAGAATGGTGTACTGAGTTGGGGATCGAGCAGCGATTTACCTCTGTAGGACACCCTCAAGCCAATGGGCAAGCAGAAGTTACCAACAGGATCATCTTACAACATCTGAAAACCATGCTCGAAAGCAAGAAAAGTGAATGGGCTGAAGAGCTGCAAGGAGCGCTTTGGGCTTATCGCACTACCCCTCGAGCGGCCACTGGAGAGACACCTTACTCGCTCGTTTATGGATCCGAAGCAATGATACCGGTTGAGATAGTAAATGAGTCCGCTCGTGTAGGATATTTTGAGCCCCAGCTCAACGATGGCAACAGAAGCTTGGAATTGGATTTGCTAGATGAGATGAGAGACAAAGCCTGGGCTAGGATCCACCATTACAAAGCCTCTGTGGCCCGACAGTACAACAAGCGTGTGAGAGAAAGAACTTTCCAGTTGGGAGACTTGGTTCTGAAGAAGGTGGAAGTGTCCAGGCACGTGGGGAAATTGGATCCCAATTGGGAAGGCCCATTCAAGATCGTGCAACTCAGAGCTAACAACACTTACACCCTGGAGACACTTCAAGGTGAGCGCTTGCCTCGCCCGTGGAACGCATGCAACCTCCGGCGGTTTTATGTTTAAAAGCTCTTTGCAAAACATGGTGTAACAACCCTCTTTAACGGGTTCCTCTGTACTTCCAATTACGAGTAAGTTGCAGTATAACTTTTTCTTAATTTTCTAGCTTTATGTTTCTTGGATTGCTTGAATGGATTAGACCCATGTCCCTCATTTTCACGAGCGTGGTTGGCAATCCCTTCCTATATGTATGATGATATCTCGCGCGGGTTACGTTGGCTAGCATTCTACTCCGCTTGGGGGGACTCCCTCATAAGGATAGACTGGTTACGCTCATAACCAATTAAACGATATGGGGAAAATCCTAGTAGGCCTTGGCCGTTTCTTACAACGCCTTGCGCTCGAAAGTGGGATCACCGTTAGACGGAATTTCACAAGTCTTGAACGAGGGCAACCTCTCAGTAAGACCCTCGTAAAATACTCAAGACTTAGCATAATTTCCGGGAATAAGAAGAAAGGCCCCAAGTCTTGAACGAGGGCAATCTCACAATAAGACCCTCACGATCGCTCAGGACTTAGGCAAATTTTCAAATCTTATAACAAAAGCAAAAATTTATACAAGTCTTGAACGAGGGCAATCTCACAATAAGACCCTCACGATCGCTCAGGACTTAGGCGAATTTTCAAATTTTTCAGAAGTTAACAAAGTTTCTCAAAAGTCCTAAAGGCTTATCAGAAGAATAAGACATCCAGAGTATGCTACACATAGGCTTATTATTATGAGATTTGCTCCGGCAAGTTCTGAGTATAAGTTCTGATTCATGATTAAGCAAAAGGACAAAGTTATGAAGAAAATGATGTATATTCACTGAAAGGAAAATTACAAGATAAGGGCTCAAAAGCCTCTGAACGTTGTTTTAAAATAAGGAAACATTAAAGCAGGAAAGTACATTAAAAAAGGAAAGGCTTCAAGCGGCCGGAGCAATGTCTTCATCCACGATCACCAGTATGTTCTGGGCCACGGGGCCATGGAGGGGGCCTTCTGGTTCTTGGGGTTGAACAGCTGGTGGCTCGGGCGCTTGAGGAGCTACGGGCTCGTTGGCATCTGGAGCGAGGGCGTTGGCATCATCCGCTGCTGGGATAGGGGCATCCTCTGCAATTGGCGCTTGAGGCTCATCCTCAGGGTTATCATTCTGAGCGGCCTGGGCAGCATCCCCTGCCCGATGAGCGTCCGCGTACTCATCTTGGATAAGCTTAACCAAGAAGTCATACTCCATCTCAGCAATGGCGTCAGCGGGGTCGTTTGGGTCTTCATCCTCCTCCTCACAGCGCTCATTGAACGTGAGCCCTGTGCCCTACGCCCCACTCATGGCCGGGTCAGTCAGCCCCTTGTGGATGCCCTGCTCAACGGCTAAGTTGAAGGCATTCTGGGCCTCATCCAGGCAGTGCAACGAAACTGCGAAGTTAAAGGCCTTCGAGTGGCAGAATTTGACGAGGGCCTCCTTGTTCGCACGTTCAAGGCTTTGAGGCCACTCGTTCATGGTGTCGTTGAATTTTCTCTCAGCCTCCAGAGCCCTCGTCTTCCAGCTCTCCCGCTCAGTCTCTGCCTTCTTGCAGCGTTCATCAACCTGGGCCAGCTGGCCGCTTAAGCTACTTCGAGCGCCTTCCACCGCCTTGAAATCCTCCTTCAGCTTTCCCAGCTCCGTCTCAGTCTTCTTGTACAAGTCCTTGAGGGAGTCATACTTGGCTATCTCTGTGTCCAGCTCCGCTTGAATTTGAGCCGGATCGTTAGAGCGTGCTATTTTCTTGTATTTGGCCTTGCGCTCGGCGTAGGTAGAGGCCCTCATCTGCACATTCCGGAGCCGGGGTAGAACTTGCTGCATAAGTTTGAGGAAAAAGAAGTGTTAGCCAAAAAATGCTAACTTACAGGAATTGGTAGAGAAGCCATAAGTGATAACTTACGGAGATTAAAGCATGAGCCGCCTCGTATGCCACAGTTTCCACCGACTCGCTGTACAAATGCCGATGGTCAGCTGTGAACTGGGCCTTGTCGTAAAGGTTCCAGCTAACCGTCGTTGCAAGCGAGCCTGGCCTCAACAACACTGGCCCACCGTCGGTGGCGCCCGAGAAGTTCCTGTCCCCTTGGCGGATAAAGTCCCACAAACGCTCCTCCTCGGAAGAAGAGGTATCTCCATCGCCCTTGGGACCCTCCGCCACCTGCTTGCCCTTGCCCTTTATTGCCACTGAATCGGGCATCCTCTTCCTCTTACGGGAAGGCCTACTGGCGCTCGTTGGGGCCTCGGTTATTGCTAAGGTGTTTGTTGGCCTCGTTTGTTCTGCAGCCCGAGGGGGTTGAACGTCCCCTGCTCTCTCTGTAGTCAACCGCCCCCTGATCTCTCTGTTGGCCAGTCTACTCTCCCCCCGGCCGCGAGGGGGTTGAACTTCCGAAACAGCGCTTGAACTGGCGCCCTGGCTACCGCTACGAGCGTCTCCGCGATTACTACGGTTACGAGGGCGCTGTTGCTCGCTCTGTTGGTCTCGGTTCCTGCTGGCACTGGCGAAATGGGCAGCTTGTCTAATTCCTCCGGCCATCTCTAGTATAGTTGCTCCTGCAAAAATGGAAGGTACAAGGGTTACAAATCCTTAAATGATATTGTTAAGTATGTAAATTACAAATGCAAAGATGCAGTCAGTATTCCTATCTAAAGGTTAGCTCTCTAAGAATCTAACCATCTCTCTCTATATCACGAGCCGGTGGGTTGTCAAGGAAATAGGGATCGTTAGAGAGGCCACACAGGAACATGAGCTCCTCGTCATCTATCCAATCTTTCGCCTGGATGAGGTGGCCCTCGTCCCTCAGGGCTGCTGCCAGATTCTTGGCCCAATCTTTGGGGAGTGCGGGTTGCAAGCGGCTCTTCGCAAACGAGCCCCAGTGCGTGGACACCCCAAAGCCTTCTTCTGTTGGGGCCTTGACGAAGATAAATTTCTCCTTCCAGTTGGGACCATAGGTGCTCGAGGGCGAGTTGATCAGTTTCATATGGGCCTTCGCCTGAACGTAGTAAAAACCCGCCTCGGGAGATGAATGGGATGAACTGACCACTTGAAAGAGGGTATTGAAGTTCCGCACGAAGGGCTCGTAACCCATGCTCCTCATTAGAATCACGAAGCAAGTCAGGAGGGCCAGGCCGTTGGGCACGATTTGTGACGGACAAAGGCCTAGATCATTTAGCAGGTGGGCCATCGGGATCGAAACAGGGAACCTCAAGCCTCCTGAGCTCACTGTGGCCACGTAAACCGCCATTTCGCCGGGAGGCGGATTGTTGGCGCGCTCATGGCCCTCAGGGATTCTCCACGTGTAGCGCTCGTCCCAGTAAATAGACGCCAGCATTGTTTTCACTTCTCCCAAAGTAACTGTGCTGGGAGTCTCCTCAGGAGTGCGCTCGGTGGCCTGATAGCCTGATCCCTCACCCTCGTGGGACCCTTGGGATTTCTGGGATTTCTTGCTCTTCCCTTTATTATGGGCTCGTTCTGAAGGCCCTGTTATGGCTTCGGCTACCGGTAGTGGAGTCGCAATGGCCACCGTCACTGTATGACGGTGGGGGTGAGTGGCACTCTGAGTTATGGGGAGAGTCACCCCTTGCCTTTCTGCCTCCATTACCAAATCCATCTCTTCAAAGAGAGGTTCCACTCCACCTGGATTTCTATCCACCATAGCCATCACTGCCGCCCCCAACTCCTCATCTCTGGGGGAATCAGGGGAAGAGGAACTCTCAGTGGCCATTTCATGGATTTCTCGGGCGAATTCCTCAATATGTTGGTCAGCCATGGCAGAAACTGAGATTTGGGAGAGATTGAATCTGGGTTAGAGAATGGGAGTTTTCTGGAAAGAAATTAGGGTTTCCTAAAGGAGTAAGACCTAAGGGATTACAAAGTCCTAAAGTCCGAATCTAAAGTTAGCCGAGTTAGAAAATTACGCTGGAAGTTTACCTTGAAGATTTCTGAGAAAATTTGGGAGAGGGGTAGAAGATGCTCTAGGAACAGGTTTGCAAGAGAATTCTTTTTGCAAAGGATGCTTGGAAGTTCAGGATGCGTAAAGAATAGAAAGGTTTCGGAATCCCATACTTATAGGGGTGGGAGTTGGTACCTTTTTCGGCAAGGAATTCAAAATGGTAATCATTTCCCGCCTAGAAAACCGCCCCCTTTATGGAACCGTCACATGCTTCTCAATACTCACGCGCCCTACGCGCCCTCGCATTTAATGCTCTGACGTTTCAAATGCTCAAGTACAGTGCAACATTTAATGCGGAAATGTTACGAGCGGTCAGTTGAAAAGACCGCATTAATGACGCAACCAGAGGAGAAATCATTCAACACGCCAAGTCTTATACGAGCGTTAAGAGCAAAAGGTAGAACGTGTCAAAATTCTACAGTCCTTATTACTAAGGACTACAGAATTGGGGGGGCAAAATGATGGGGACAAAATATGATCGTCCCACGTTAGGACACGTGGCACCACCGAAATGATGACATCTGTCTCCCCAAAGTCGCCCCATCAATGCACGAGCGCTAAGCCAACGAGCGTGATACTTCTTCAGGAGTTAAGCCCCGCGAGCGCTGTCACTCTCACGAGCGCCGCCCATACTGTATGATGGGCGCATCCACGTGCCAAGGGAGCCCTCCTCGAGCGTCACACTCCCTCAGAGTGGCCTCCCCTTATGGCTCGTTACTTGAACCGGAGCCTTCATTCCCCCCAGTGGATGTATTGGCCTCCCATACTCCAGGTTGTCACGAACGGGATCTCAAGCCCTCGTTACCAACCGCCCAAATGGCTCTCTGACACATCGTACATGCCCGCGCACCTGCCACTGTTGCCCGCACCAACTTTTAGCCACTTTTGCAGAAGATTCCTCCTAGGTTTCTCTCTCACGGCGCCACGTGTTAGGGCAACATTCGGCCAGGACCACATGAGGCAAATGACCAAAGGGTCCTTGACCCTCACCTATAAATAGGAAAGTCATCTTCTACAATGGTAAGCATGCTCCATCACTGAAACTGCTACTGAACCTATATTTCCTCCATATCTTGATCTTAGTCTGACTTGAGCATCGGAGAGCCAAACTGGGAATCACCCCCAGTCCCCCCAGCTTGGCCTTCTGACTTTTCTTGTGTTTGTCCCAGCAGGTAGGACCCCTTTCTCATTTCCGGCGAGTCTCCGGTGGTTTCCTCCACAAAAACAAATCATAAAGTGATTGGACTCTGACCCTCCTATTCTGAACCCATCATTTTCGAAATATTTTCAGGCATTATACTATGACCTAATGTAACGCCCCAATCTTTCAATTATGCAATATGTGATATAATGTGAAATAATTGCCAATTATGACTTAATTGTTTAATTACTTAATTGTCCTTAATTAATCACCTTCCTTAATTTGAGGACCTAATTGCATGAAATAGTCTTGGGCTTAATTGATTATTTTCCATGAGATTGAGCCTAATTGCATGACTTATGAATTGGAGGGATTAAATTGTAAATTGTGCTTAGACTTATAATATCTAGCTTATATCCCTTTTATTGCATACAAACACTTGCACACTTGATCACTCCTCTCTCCCCCTTATTCCGATCCAAACCCTACCAAGAAGAGAAGGGATTTCAACCATTCAAGCTATATTTGTGAAGGAAGTTTGGATTAGGAGCATCATCATTATCATATCTTCATCCTTTCTTCTATTTCTTCCATTTAAGGTAATCTTGGAGATTTATATGAATTCTTGAATCTTGAGTAGTAACTAGAGATTATGGTTTAAGCTTGTTTAGTTATGTTTTACTTGGTGGAAGCACGAATACTTGGTTATAGCTTGAATTTAATGTACATGTTATGAAGTTCATAAGCTTGGAGCATGAGTTCATTTATGGGTTTGATATGAGTGATTCTTGATGATTAAACATGGATTTAAGTGTTTATATGAGTTATTATTGAACTATAAGGCCGCGTTTACATATGTGAGTAGGGCATGTTAGATTGAGTTGACATGCATATTCTTTTGTTTACTTTTGTTGTGCCGAAGCCCGTGTCCAAACGGGAGGCCCATGTCAGCTGCGTGAATCTGCATGATCAATAAACACGCAAATGAGGCGTGTTAAATTTTGGCCCAATTTAACATGGGAGCGAAATTTTCTTTTCTATCCAAAAATACCATTTAATTACAGAAAATTGCCATTGAATTATTGTGGTTCTTTTTCGTTCGAGGCATCATTTTGCAGATAAGGTGGTGAGAAATTGAGATCCTAACACCGCCATCGCCATCTCTCCCACCTCCACCTCCGCCACCACCAGATAACCGTTGCTTCCGCCAAGATGCGTAGCGCCACAACCAAATCCGCACTCCACCGCCAAGAAAAAGCAGATCCACGCCCACCACCACCGATGTCCAAGTCAGGAGGAAAATCTGCCCATCCCCTCCCCCGCGACGCGGCGCTGCTGCTGTAAATTTTCGAAAGCGGTAAACCTTGCTCGATTCTTTGTTCGAAATTAATCTTTGGTTATGGTTTGATATCGAATTGAAAGCTTATTTCTTGGTAATAGTATGAAGCATTGGCTTAGCAGAAGTTTTTTTTTACTGAGATTGATATCTTCATTAAATATTTTGTTTTATGTGAGTTGATTTATGAAGATTTATCGATTTTTCATAATTTTTTGTGTTACATTTATATATAATTGTTCAGGATGAATTTTAGTGTATGAGTTGGTTTAAAAAAATCTGGAAATTAGTGTTGCGGAATGAGATAGGAATTAAGAGCACAATTTTGAGTTATTGAAAGAATGAGACAGAATCATGCTATGTCTTCTTTTGGGTTTCAGGTGATAAATTATTACGGTAAGCTGCTACTTTTGTATTTTTCGATAGATGTACATATAGCAAAATGTAATTTGTGAGGTGTGTTCTGATTTTGCTGGTTTTGAACTTAGCAACATTCCTCCTTTAAAACTTAAATTCTATGATAAAAGTGGTTTAATGACTTGAGTTGCTTCTATGTTTTTGTTATAGTGGATTCCCTACTTGGCTGCACTTCATGCCAGGAATTCAGCTACGAACTGATAATGAGCCATTCAAGGTTCTTGATTCTTGTTTCTTATCTGTTATGTAATTTTGTTATCAGCAACATTCTTGAAAATGTATTATTAGCAAACTGTTTGATTTATGGGGTTTGTGATCTTAGGTTGAAATGCAAAGATTTGTGACCAAGATTGTGGACATGATGAAGAAAGAAAAGCTATATGCATCGCAAGGAGGCCCCATTATCTTGTCTCAGGTACTTACAAATTATCTTGCATTGTGAGTTTTAAGAATTATTGGAAGATCTGACAATGGTGATGCATTGAATAAAATGGTTTAGATAGAGAACGAGTATGGCAATGTTCAGAAAGATTATGGTCCAAAAGGTAGTAGTTATGTGAAGTGGTCTGCACAAAGCAGCCCACTTGAGCTTTCATCTTCCATTAGTGGTGGAATGTAGTATTACATATATCGAAATGTGGTTGCACCAATGATTTTGAATTATTTTTGAAGTGTATTAAGTATGTTTAGTTTAATATCATCAACCAAATTTATGATTTGTAGATAAATAGCTGGGTTGCTGCTAAGAAGAAAGCAGGAATACCAAAAGTTCCAACAGCTCATATTACTGCACAGACTTTTGCATTTCATGAGCTTGCTGCTGCAACCAAGAACTTTGGATCAGAGTGCTAGGTGGTGTTTGGACAAATCTACAAAGGCTGACTTGAAAATGGACAGGTATACTATGTTCTTACAAATGAGTCCCAAATTACAAGAATTAAGCTGCAATTTCTTTGTTCTTGTCACTAATGACATCTGTTCGGTGAATTTTCGTTTTGTCATAATATGGCTTGTTGTTGGCTAGAATTAGTATAAAGGGTTATCATTATTGATAATGAGTTACATAGGTATAGTTAACTTAGGCAATCATTATTTAAAACTATACATTGTTTTTATTTATGTTCCATGTGTTATCAATAGAGATGATTTAACTACAACATCTGTCTTTTGTTAATCTCGTGAACTCCAGTTTTTGTTGCCATAATATAATTGCCAAACGTAATTTTTCTTGTATGTCTAGTCTTTTATGCAGTAATAAAACTTGTATAATTTTGCATTAGTTGTTTGGAAAATTGATTGCATGGCCTATAGGTATTTAATTATTTCACAATTTTAACTCGTAATTTTGAAAATGCTTTTGCTTTTGTGCAGATTGTTGCAGTTAACAGCTTGTCCGGAATGGTCTTCAAGGAAATAGAGAATTTCTAGTGGCGGTTCTCATGCTTAGCCTTTTCCACCATCCAAATCTTGTCAATTTGATAGGATATTGTGCGGATGGTGATCCATGATCCATGCCTTCTTGTTTATGACTGCATGCCTTAGGGATCTCTAGAAGATCATTTACATGGTTTTAGTGTTCTTGTATTCTTAGTGGAAGTGTGGAACTAATGTGACCCATAAGCTAAATATTTAGTCATTGGGAGATTATTTGTCAACCAAAATTGTTGGATTTATTAGAAAAGTTTGATCGTGAATGAGTATATTAGTTTATATTTTTATGCTTTAAGAACAATATGAATGAGATAATTGGAAGATATTGGGTTATGGGGATGAATAATGGTTACAAATCAGCAAGGGTAATTTGGGGATTTAAGCTATCATGCATTAACAAATCCACAAAGTAAACAACAGTTTTCGTAAACATGATCCCATAACATGAACTGTAAATGTAGGTTAGATTACTATGACCAACACACATAAACATTACATGCATTATCCCTTTATGAAATGTAAACGCGGCCTAAGTATGTTAGCATGATTATTTCATGAGTTATATGCATTTGGAGCTTGTTATGTGATCATTTGTGGATTTATGGTTTGATTCGTATTTCCCCTGCATAACTGCTCTGTTTCTGCTGCTTCTGCTCTTTGGGAACGGCCCTTCCCGTCCCAGTTCATTCTGGGAACGGCCGTTCCCACCCCCCTTGCCAGCTGTCACGCGAGACTGGGAACGGCCCTTCCCAGTTTGGCCTGTGGCCGGAACGGCCGTTCCCAGCCCCAAAGTTTCCAAAATCTTTACAGACGCGCGGGATTGATTCGGGGAGCCGGGAACGGCCCTTCCCAGCTCTAGTTTAAAACCGGAACGGCCGTTCCCATGCTCCAGTGGGGTTTTTGTATTTTTCTGCATAAAATGTAACTTTCCAAATCGGTTTCTAAGGCCATAAATGATTGATACGTGTTATTATATGCTTGTTTTATGCTTAAATATGATCACGACATTTGATAATTGTCCATTCTCGTTGTTGCACGTCATGTTACGTGTTCGTCCTAATTGGTTCATGTGAGCCGTGTCTTATGTACACTTGTCTTTGTTGCACAGACCAACGCACCAGTGACGTGGAGTGGGCTTCTTAGGCCGTGTTTTTCTCTTTATTTTGTCGGTTCAGGTGAGGTTTAATTGCTATATATTTAGAACCATTACCACCCTATGTGATGTTTTAAGCCAAAAAGGTATCTATATATCTATAGCTTTCCAAACTCTGACTTTCAACTGATTTGCTGAATTGTACTGTATTGATTGATCGTGTTTTGGGCGAGTATATTGTATCGTGCACTGTGGGCCCGAGAGTTAGTGTTTGAGCCAACCGGGAAAGCATGGGCTGACGGGTAACTCTTACACTCCTCTCAACCGTGGGGATGAACCCTGAATCTATCAGGAGGTTTGGTGGAGGAAGGAGTCCCGTGCGTGGGAGTCATGTTCCCGACGTACACCGTGTTTACCGTGGATGGTTCGAGCCTTGCAAACCCACCATCATTGGAGGAAGAAGGATGGACTGAAACTGCTACGTGTGCACTGTAACTGATTGCATGATCACTTAATTAAATAAAAGTATCGTGATTGTACACTGACGGAGTAAGGTTGGAGAATTGCCCTCACTCGCCGGGCCACTGATTGATTGATTGAAAATGATTAATTGTTAAATCTGATAATTGTAATCTCGGGCGAGCCCTATGTTGTTATTGAACTTAGATTGTTTTCGGTTATAAAACCTTACCCGAGGTTATGATTTGCATGTTATCTGCGCTTATATCTATTATGCCCCTCGCTCAGTCTGTGGTAGACTGACACCTCACCTTTCAGTTTTGCAGGTTGTGTGCTAGGCGGGATTGGTGTCGAGTCCAGTCTTTCACTTCGGGTCTAACGTGTCCATTCCATTTTGATGCATTTGTATTGTTATTTTTGGGTTAAATGAAATGTTGTATATTGAGAGATGATAATGTATTGATAGGAATTTAGAAATGGTTTGCTTGATAAAGACTTGTTATTATAACGCGCTTCAGTTTTATTTCTTGTTGTGATAATTGGTTTGGGGTTAGTCCCGCCTAGCTAGTTAGTCTTTATTTTCCTTGTCACCCGTTCGCTATGGCTCAGTTCATGTATGGGTTGTTCGTTTCACATGTGGACTGAGCTATAGTGCGGGGGATGTGGCACCTTTGCGCTTCGGGTGCTACACCTAAGTATTATATTAATATAAAAGTTATTATAATTTTACGTAAGTTTATTTATAATTAGTCAAACATAGAATTATTTTATATGTACCTTTATTTATAACTTTATAAATTTATAAAAATTAAGAATTGAGAAAGTATATATGTGATAATGCGCAGATTTTTAGTCATGAATTTTTTTTAGATTATGAAATCTTGATTGGAGAAAAAAATAATAATAAATAGAAAAGGAAAAGGTGCGTATATAAACCTTAGAATTGTATTTGTACGTAAAAGGTTAATTTAAGAATATTAATGTTTTAATAAGGATATTGTTGTCAAAATAGAATTTTAAATAAATTTAGAAAACCGTATAAGCAGAAGCAGAATTCAAAAGCATGCCCTTAGCTGCTTCTGGATTCTGACTTATTTCTGCTTAAATTAAGCAGAAATTGGTTTTCCAAACACTCCAAAACTGCTAAAAATAAGCACTTATATGAGAAGTGCTTATTTTTAGAGTTTGCAAACACCCTTTAAAGAATTTTGCTGTATTTCCCCTATAAAAAACAATTCTAACTATTATATTATTTTCGTACAAGATTAACAATTTATGAAGAGTGATAAAAACAAAATTAAACTATTTTCTTTTCATAAACTTTCATTATATTTATTACTCAAAATTTTGCAAATTTACAAATTTATATTCCACTCTTTTCAAAAGCCCTTGAAATTGATCAATAATTTTGCCAACAAGACGGGCTAATATTTAGAAAGCATTTGGTACGCTTACTAACCCACATAGATACTAGTTAGGACCCTTAATTTTCCGTTTGGTACCGGATATTAGGTGATATGGGCCAAGCCAACTTAGTATGCGGCCCGCAGAAGCCCGGTACTGTTCACACATTAAGTCCTATTGTTCATCTCAGGCGATATTAACTCTCGCTGAATTTGAAGGCAAGTTGCACACTACTGTAGAATTTTTTCCTTTCCAATAATCACCCTGGATTTGAACCGCTTAAGTCCTCTTGAATGTAACACTGCACCAGGGTTCGGGATATCAGCGTGAGTTCCTACATTAACAAGGCGAGAGAGGGCGACAGGACAGGTATGCTTTTCGGGCGTGTTTTATTCGCGAAATTGAAGTTCTTGTTGAAGAAATTGAAGTACTTGAGGGGTCTTCGCGAAATTGTAGGAGCTTTGTGCGTTGGTTCAGCTGCAAGTTGCATTCCTCAATCTAAACAGGTAATACGGCACCATCTTCAAATACTTTCTTGTTGTCACAGAGGTGTGTAGGCCGATTTCCATTGTTGCTGTGTTGGTTGTTACGAAGTCTTTTTCTAGGGTACCCATTTCCCTATAGTTATGTGATACGTATTTCTGGTTGGGAATGCTAAATTGCAGATTGCTTTCGATTTATATTTCATGAGGTACACTATGTATGCTTGATGTGAATGTGCAAACATATCCCTTAAACAACTACAGTTTCGCCCTTTATGAAATCTGTTGAGTCGTTTGAACTGTAATGTTGAGTAGTGGTATTACAACTGTTGTATCTACGAACTCAATTCGCCATATGATGAGGAGCTTTTTTGATGAAGAACAGGATCCACTACTATAGACATTTATGTGCCATCTGCCAAGGAACCACAATCTGGAAAGTCAAATGAATTCAACAGGTAAAACCATTGAATCTGTTTCATGCACTCTTTCTGCTAGGTTGGCTGTGAGAGGTATTCACCTTTTTGTCTTATGCAGAAGTTTGCAGACTTGGGATATTTGGGAACCAAGTTGCAGATAATATATCTATGGCACTTGATCATGCGGAGGATTTCATCTTTACTGAAGCTAAGAAGCAAAATATTATGTATGAGGTACTTTTATTGCTCTTTGTTCTAATACTTCATATCTTATTTGAGGTGGCTGGGATGGTGTTCTATAATGTTTCCTTCTACTACACTCGCAGATATACCTATACCTTAGCTGGTTGTAACGGTGGATTATACAAGGTTGATTATATTATCTGAAACGCTTCCAAATTTCTGAAAAATACAGGCAAGGCCTTTCCACCATATATCCAAGCAGCGTAACCCCTGTTCCAAAAAGTGAGATCTCTCGTCTGCTGTTAATTAGAAGTAATTTGGTGGAATCTCTGAGGGCATGTGGGT
Organism: Lantana camara; assembly: GCA_037501455.1. Taxonomy (NCBI): domain Eukaryota; kingdom Viridiplantae; phylum Streptophyta; class Magnoliopsida; order Lamiales; family Verbenaceae; genus Lantana; species Lantana camara. The sequence goes on along the minus strand of CM074858.1, from coordinate 1,635,296 downwards.
ACGCGTGAAGAATAAGGTGATCTCGCACTGGTATGATATTATTCCTGTGATGAATAATTTATTTATGTTGGTTCATTATCTTGGTAAGTATATTGTAGATTTTAGTTGTTTTGAGTGGATATTATCTTCTAATGTCATAATGTTATGTTTTTATTTTTAGGTTGAAGCACTGAATCATGTCCACATGAAACTTTTTCTCGAAACTTCTCTCTCTCTCTCTTCATATATGTATGTATATATATATAAATATATATATGTGTCTTTCGTGTTGTGTTGTCCGTTCTTCTTTCATTTTTGTAAATGTTATGTGCTCTTTGTTCTTAATCATTTTTTATCCATGCTGCAGGATGTGAGGGATTATTTCACTTAATCAGAGTGGTAATATATGAGGGTTAATTTTATATTCAGTTTATAGTATTTTTTCATTCAAGCTGGTTAATTTTACTGAAACACGGCATACGTGACCTTCTGCCACACTTTCTCATTCACAATTGGGTTTATAGTATTTAATGGTTTTGAATCACTTCCCTTTGCCACATTTCACTATTTCTTGGTGAGTTTATCTGTCCTTTTGTCTATTGGAATAATATACCTATATGTTTTTAAGGTTAGATGGATTCAACAGCATTGGCCACGGAGGGGGATGAATCAGGTGGATCTACAGAAAGGTTGCATGTTCAACTTATGCCTATTTCTATCTTGTGTTAAAACCTGTTCTTGTTTTTATTCTTCATGTGCATAACTTAAATGCTGTAATGGAGGGATTCTTGTAATGGTTCTCTTACAAGTTTTCTAAATTATTACATTCCATTTTAAGTGTTTCTATGTCAATATATTGAATAACTAATGACTTCGTTCCATAACACTTTTGAATACTAACTAGCAAGGTGCACGTGCGTTGCACGTGTATGTCGGTTTGTATTTGTTATTATCGTATATTTTTTTTCTTTTGTTTTCATTTCCTTTGACTCTTCAGAGATGTGTGTTTCGTGTTCATGGAATTGCGTTTGTTTAGAATTATAAATAGAATTGTTCCCTATTTTTTTCCAATAGCAAGTGTTCAATCCATACCTCAACTTTATTGTTTTTATTATTATGCATTAAAGAATGTATATTTTTTATTGTTTATTTCCTTTGTGGTACATGATATTTCCAATCCACGTATATTGCTGACAATAGTTAAGAATCTCTTCCAGGAACAATAACCAAATCTCTCTAGAACATAATATATAAAACCAATATTTATTGTTGTGGCCTATTTTGTGTCTTTTAATGTATAGTAATACTCATCTTTATTTCTGATTCTTTGAACCACCCTCTTCTTAATTTCTAAAACTTTTGTTCCATATCTTAATTCTAATATTGAAAACTCAACATTGCAGTTCTTATTCTTCTTTCCTGTTAGGCTCGGACGCTCTTTTATTCTTTTTATTTTTTTATTATCTTCAACATCTTTTGTTTTTCAGCCTTCTCCTCGTTTTTGGTTGGGCATTTTCTCTTGTAAAATGATGCCAAAATTTCATCATCGTCATCCGTATTATTCCCATCGATATTGATAACTTCTATCTCCTCATTTTTTGTGCCCTTTTCTTCTTTCTTGATAGTTGTTTTCTTCTGTTTTTCCTTTATTTTTGTTCCCCTCGTTGCCTTTGTTTTTGGTTTCTCTATCTCGCTTGTCTCACTCTGCGCTTGTTTCCCATGTTGCTCTATTTTGTTTAGCCCGTTTTTCTGATTTGGTTTCTTTTGCCTTCTTTCTTCCTGCAATTTCTTATCAGACATTGCTCCCTTGCGTGGTTGTTTTGTTGTATCCTCACTTCTCCCACAACGAACAAATTTCCGTTTCGTATTTCTATATTTTGTCGAGTTTGAAAACAATTTTGTATTGTTTTGTTATTGTTGTTGCTAAAGCGTTGTAGTGAGGGGATCTTTCTTCTTTTTGCAAGTTTGTACACCTGATTAATTGTTTATTTTTTAAGTTTTTTTCATGTTCAGTGTGTAAGTTTCTCTTACCTCGGTAATTGCCTGAATGTATTTAGTTACCGGACATCCAATATACACCTCAGCAACTTCATCAAACAATGTGATTCTAGCTTGTTCACTTCCATCTCCCACGTTTAAGGTAATCCTATATCTATATTTTATGAGCAATGTGTTTTAGTTAGTACACATCAAGTTATCAAATTGTATGTGATACCTCGGTTAGGCTCCCACTCCATCATCTTTGCAAATTCTGCATTGCATTCCTTGCATTGTTTTTGATACTGGTCTTGTGCAGTAGTTGCAAGCGTCATACCATGGCATGAATATGTTTTCCACCGAATCAACCTTTGCTTTTAAGTAATAGTGTTGGTTCTATGAATATTAGTGGAGTTTGTATTTCATTTTAACAGTTATACCACATTTATGTTAATTAAACAGTCAAATGTCTATTTCTATTCATAAGATCCCTGTAAGCAAAAACAAAATTGTATACATTGATAAAGGGTAGACATTATACAGTACTTGGTGTAACTATAATAAAAATGCAGAAAATTTAATTATATTTAAATGTTCACTATGTTGAAAATTCCACTACTCTTATATCTTAATCAATGATATTGATGAACAATTGTAATGGCACGGTAATAATACAGGAAAAACTCCACATATATTAACAATGCAGTATTATTATTTGCCGTATAATTATGTCGCACCCCAAATATTTGTTTTTAATATTAAAAATTACATATTGTTATAATGTCGGTTATATTTGTCTAGATTACCTCTTGTAACTTATCATAATGCATCGCTTCTGTGATGGTTGTTTCATTGGTCCCTTTTATTTTTTTGGTCATCCACAATTCCTCCAAATTTGTTCTTATAGATGATTCCAACCTGTTCATCAAGTAAAAAATTATATAAATCACTTATTTTATAATTTCATAAATATCAAATTATTATGGCGTTGTTCCACTATTTTTTCAACCATTATAATAATAAATGTCCAACTCACCATGTATTGAGTATCTCTGCCTGGTCACAAGTTGGATCGATGAGTATCACCGTTGTAGATGTTGTTTTTAATTGTAACTCACCTTGTAAAAAATATTTATTTTTAGTACTTGTTGCATTTTCTTTTCAAAATTTATTTGTTCTATGTTTCTTTTTTTTATGTTTGTTGTTTCGCGGCATACCTTGGAATTTGTGCTTTTTCAAACCTAAAATTTCCACATTTGCTCTCTTATTTTCCATTTTCTGTAACCATCCTCCTTCTGTAATTGCTAGGTCATCCCAAAAATTAATTGTGATTTTTTCCAACCTTCACCAAAATATTAAATTTGAATTAATAATAATTGTATCATAAGTTATAAACGATTAATTAAATTTCTTACTTGTTATTCATCATTATCAATTCTCTTCTGTAGCTGTACTTTTGTTGCTTCTCCAAAATTGAAATGGTTGTATCACTTTTTTCACGAATCCAATTACATCTGCCGTTTTCCGGCATTAGATATTTATTTTATAATATTAAACCAAAACTTGCAATTGCTCAGAAAGTAAAGATATTATATTTTTTACCTATCAATTGATTTTCATCAATACTGGTAGTGATTTCATGGAATTTTGTATACTTGGAAACTATTTGTTTGTGTATAAGCTTTTCCTCGGCCTCGTGAACAATTGTTGTCGCCTGTATAACCAATTCAATTTGCGGATTGACGTTGATGTAATTTTGGTTTATTTCCTTCACCGGTGGATTCTCTATTGTGTAAGTTTTATTGAAAACTAAATAACCTTCGTAGCGTTTCTCCATATCCTTGAATATAATGCCATGTATCCTTGTCCCCGACAAATGTAAAATATGAACAAATTCAATAATTAATTTCCTCTAAATTTTTTTAATAATTAGTTCATGCGAAACAGAATATTAGACATATCTCTAAATGTCTCTGTTAATAGTTTCATTACAATTTATGGCACATAAACAAACCCGTAACTATTGTCAATTATTTTATTTGAATATTTTATTTGAAACACAGTTTTATTGAACAGAATATATTCTTTCATATAAATATGATGGTTATTATTTAATTTAAAAATATATATATTATGAGACCAAGCGAACTATCATCCAACTTTTAAAATTTAAAAAAAAAAAAAAAAACCATTTTTGATGGAGCAAATCATAATTGCTAACATAAACTAAATATGTCATAATTTTTATTTTCTAAACTATAAAGGAAAACAAATATAAAACATATTGGCTCATTTCGATAAGCCCAAAACATTATATTAAATTAAATTTGTTGTATATTTAACGTAGACACCATAGGAAAATTGACTTACAAAGAATATAACGTAGAAAGCTGGCATAATCATTGAACTTAGAAACATGCAGAATTATTCTTAAATTCATTTTTTCGTGTCACTCCAAACATTATCCCATCAAAGATTAGGGGTGGGCGCGGGACGGGGAATTCGGGATTCGGGGAGTTCGGGATCGGGCTAAGAATTTGGGTACCCGGTCCCGTCCCGAAAATATCGGGGAATTCGGGATCGGGTACCCGATATTTTCGGGACGGGATCGGGGAGCCCGCCTAATTTTTGTTCCTTTTTTTTTTCCTTTTGTTTTTAAGATCCAAACTTTGTTTTTCTGGACGTGATATTAATTACCAGTTACACTCTTATAACTTATTGGTCTAATATCAGTTTATTGCTTTTTTCCAATCACTCGTTCTAGTGGTTGTAGATAATATATATATATATATATATATATATATATATATATATATATATATATAATATATGTATGTGTATATAATATATATGTATGTATAGTTCTTTCACAGATTTAATGGAAGAACGTACTAAAAATAGATAAGCATGCAGAAGACTTCAACATGTGTCAACAAATTGATTTTTGGAGATTTATAAAAATATACTAGAAAAGATAAGCATGCAGAAGACTTCAAAATATATGAAGAAATTGATTTTACGAGATTTATAAAAATATAGGTTTTATATACAGATTTGTAGTTTATAGTTATTACGTTTCTTACTCAGTTAAATATTGTAGAGTTAGATCTCTTTCTATTGGCCTATACATATAAGAATACAACATAGATATTACATATTTTTTTTTTATTTTGGTCGGGGAGCATAACAATACCCGATCCCGATCCCGAACTTTTTAGTCGGGATCGGGTACCCGTCCCGAAATGAAAAAATCTCGATTTCCCCGTCCCGATCGGGAAATACCCGATCGGGTCGGGACGGGCCCCGAATTCCCCGACCCGAACGCCCACCCCTATCAAAGATACCTCCTTAACTTAAGTGCAACAAGTACCCTCTAAATTTATTTACTAATTAGTTCATGCAAAACAAAATATTAGTAACATTAATCTATAACTATAAATTATTAAATATAATCGTGTAATTGATGTGCGGCCATTAGACATACCTCTAAATGTCTCTGTTAATAGTCCCATTTCAATTTATGGCACCTAAACAAACCCATAACTATTCTCGATTATTTTATTTGGATATTTTATTTAAAACACGATATTATTGTACATAATATATTCTTTCATATAAATGTGATGGTTATTAATTAATTTAAAGAAATATATATATTATTAGACCAAGCGAACTATCATCCAACTTTTTAATTTTTTTGAAAAAAAAAACATTTTTGATGGAGCAAATCCTAATTGTTAACATAAACTAAATATGTCATAATTTTTATTTTTTGAACCATAAAGGAAAATGAATATAAAACATACTACATTGAGAAGATTACGGATTCAACCAAACCAACACTTCTTACCCCATTTGAACAAAAATAATCTGAATTTCGTGCCTTAAAATGAAATCCAACCCAATTAACTAAAACTAAAATAAACTCAAAGAATAACATCAAGAAACAAATCATCACGAAATCCTATTCGAATATGCTACGCCATTGAATCTCAAGCACAATATTTAGAACCGATGCAGGCAAACAAAAAGGAGTGTCCAAATCAAACCAACAAAAAGGTCAATTCGAGTCTCATTCCAGTGTCTCAAACAACAACATCAATCTCACCAGCCGAAAGAACTTGACAAATTTGAAAGAAACAATCACGAAAGACATATAAAACAATGAACTAAAACGCTAATGAAGGCTTTCTGAATAAAATAACAAAGAAATGGACATATTGGAGATGGAGCTTCTCTATTTATCAAATAGCATCATGGCCAAATTTTTTGCTGCAGTTCTTTCTATAAAATTCACTTTACAAGACGATTTTGATAATTTTCTCCGAAATCCTATTCGAATATGCTACGCCATTGAATTTCAAGCACAACATTTAGAACCGATGCAAGCAAACAAAAAGGAGTGTCCAAATCAAACCAAAAAAAAGATCAATTCGAGTCTCATTCCAGTTGTTCAACTTCTCCGCCTCAATCCTCTTGACTGTAGCTAGATAGACGGACAAAATGATGTTACTTTGGAGAACCTACAAACTCTCGTGGGAATAGAAAATTTATTGTTTAGGGAATGAATACAAAACTTTAGTGTAATGAATGTGAATTGTGTTGTTAATAGCCTATCAAGTTAATTTACATTAGAGCAAACAATGTGTAAGGGGAATTAAACAACACGACATTTGGTGTAGATTAAAAGAGAATAGGAAGAGTTAGAGAATGGGAATAGTTGGCCCTTAATATAATTAAGTTAATATATTTGAGTAAAATTATTACTAATATATATGAGTAAAATTATTACAACATAAACTAATTGTAGAAAATGAGAATAGTTGGCTTTAAATTTTGGGTGAAATTATTAATTGTTGAACAACATATATTAGATTTTATAATTTAATGGTTAAATTATTAAATTTTATAAGTGTAGTTTATAAGGGCATAGATTATAAAAATTTATAAGTTAATAGAATAGGAAGAGTAAGACAATGAGAATAATTGGCCTTTAAATATAATTAAGTTAATATATTTGAGTACAATGATTACGGACCTAAACTAATGGTAGAGAATGGGAATAGATGGTACTTTAAAAAAAAAAAAAACCGTCAAGGAGCCGTAGAGTTTTTACCGAGACCTCCACCTCATATATAAACAACCAAGTGCAAAAGAGATACAAAGGTGCATGATCCAAGGATCAGCAAGACTGTTCATGCTATGATGCCCACGAAAGTACATAAAGATAAGCAAAGTAGACCCAATGGCATAACACCAATGAAACGTTAATCTATCAGCCCCATTCAACATAGGCATAGCTTTGACAAAAGCAAGACCACCCCTATTGCCAAGTGAAATCTTAGGAATTCTAACTGGCCCCACGGGGAGGCGCCCAGCCTTCCGGGCAGCGGTAATGACCATCGACGTGACGACCATTTGGCAATGAGAATTCGCATCTATGTCACTCGCGTCCATAGGGTGTATGATCTTTGGTTGTTGTCGGCCAGTATGTACAAAAATACTGTCAATTTCATAATACCAGACTTGCCTATTGTGCAGATATTTGGTTGTTCGCGCAGTCCATTTCCTTTCCTTTTTGAAATTCCTGCAAAAAATACTATCCTCGACCAAGATCCGATCAACATTATAATGCTTAAACCAAACTCGTTCATTGATAAAAAAAAATACCACGCAAGGATATCTAAGAACGGAATACACCTGGCCACCAAATTGTTCTCCAATCTCATGTACCTCTTTCTTATAACATAGTGCCGCCCCTATTCGTAAACCTGTGCCATATCATTAATTAAATGAACAGAGGTTAGTGGCATAATATCTAGCATGCACTTAATTGTATACAGAAATACCATATTGACCCAAAACATTATTTCATTCTCAAATTCGGTAGACACCATTTATCCAACACAATCAAGCCTTTACTTTAGACAGCATGGGTTCCTCGGGAAAAGTCCATCGTATTTGTCGCATAGCTCCGATGGTGGCCAGGCAATCTGCAAGCCGATTTCCCTCTCTATATATATAGGTCATCACTATCTCCATCCCTCTCTATATGTATGGGAATAGATGGTACTTAAATTTATATAATTAAGTAAATATGTTTGAGTAAAATTATTACTAATATACTTGAGTAAAATTATTACCAACATAAACTTTCATAACAGTAACATGAAGAGAAGCAGCATAACAACGTATCCAAGTTGAATAAGACGTAGTTCAGAGCATAAACACTACATAGGATAAAACAAATCACTAACCCAAAACTAACCTATCAAATAAAGGACAAAGTAGCAATCTCTATAACAAAAGAGGTACCTGGTATTTTACCAATGTATTAGTTATTGCAACAACATCACTCTTGCGGATCTGGCACATACAAGCATTAAGAAAAGGGTACTCAAATGTAAGATATCTACAAAATTGAATAAATATATCAGGAATAAAGAACACAAAAAATCATACGTAAGTACATAACCAACAGATTCTGTATAATTACTTAATAGTTACCTTTGTCCTGAACTGGAATTCCACAAACAAAGATATATGTATGTATACAGTAACCAACAAATTGTGTGAAATTAAGAGTTATCGTCTTCCTCAAAAGAGATTCCAGAGTAGTTGATTGTTCCCCTGCATTTGGTGACAGCCAATTCATAGGCAATTCATGATAAATTAGAAGAAGCAAGAAAAACAAGAGGTTGCCCATCCAAAGAAAACGAGAATTAGTGGGGTTCGAGCAACTTCAACGGCCTTAATCACATTAGGAACAATAGCTTCGCTGCCAAAATAAAATCTTTCTAGAGAAAGGGAGTGAAAATTTAAAGAACCCACAAATGGTAAACACATAAAATGAAGCAACTTAAACTAAGAAAATCGTCTAGAAATGAAAACCTGCATATTGATAACAAGAAGAGCAGTGTTCTTCCACTTCTGCTTAGACTGAGGCTCAGCCGCTGCCACAAATGCTCTATGAACCTGTCCACATAATCCACTGACCCAAAGAAATTTCACTCGAAAATGCTACAGTCAAAGGGGAAAATCAAAACACAACCGTGAGAGCACTCAATTCAGTGACGAACAACCTTCCTTCAATTCTACTAAGGTATGGTCGCACTCATGATTGAAAACGAAACTATGCATAGATTACCAAAGAAAAAACATGAAAGCTACGTTTCTAATGATAGCTAGAACCCTTGGCTTTAGCACCCCTGTGTGCAACAGACAATAAAGACCTTACGATTTTTCAAATTCCCAACTCTTCACATTTTCTAACTCTTCCCATTCTCCTTTAATGTGCTCTTAAATTTAATTTAATTAATTATATTAATTCAATTTGTTACTTTAAGTAATTATGTGAAATAAATTAAATAATTTATAGGAGAAATAAATTTGGATCCATATAAATAGTTTAAAAAATAAAATGGTATATAAAATGGTATTGATCAATTAAAATAGTGAAAATAATTAAATTGATTAAATAATTTTTGACCTGCATAAACTTTGGATCCATATAAATAGTTTAAAAAATAAAATGGTATATAAAATGGTGTTGATCAATTAAAATAGTGAAAATAATTAAATTTATTAAATAATTTTTGACCTACATAAACTTTAATTTAAATAGTTTAATAAAATTATATGAAGGGATATCAAATTGTGAAATGGGAATTCGGCCACTTTCTGCAAAAGTAAGACGCACATAGATGAAATTATTTGGAATGATTCGATAATCATAGATCTCAAAAAATAATAAATCATATTGACATAAAAAAATAGTTTAACATAATCAATTAAGGCTGGATTATTAATGTTTGCCTTTCATAACCTACAAATTAAATAGTTTAAAAAATAAAATGGTATAAAGGGAATTAAATTGGATAAGGGTAATTCAGTCAATTCACATACAAAACCATGCTATCCACACTTTTATATAGTTATAGATATGCAGCAGTTACAGAACCTCTCGTTCTACTAAGTATTGTTTGCCCACTTCAAATGCAGTTTTATTAGTGAACCATGAACATATGTAATATCTTGAAGTACTATGCATTATGTGTTTGTTTTTTAAATATTTTGTATTCTTCTTTGTGCTTGTAGAATGTATTTAAGCTTGCTTCTTTCTCTTGGTTGTGGGTATGTATCCTCCTCCCATTAGTTCTTTCAATTTTCTTCAGTATAAGGTCCTTAATGCTAGTCATTACAAGGTTAGGCCTGTCATTTTCCATCATGATGGTTGTTGTACTTCATCCATTATTACCGTTTTCTCAGTTGGAAGGCTCTGTGGACGAAGGATCCACGAAATTAGATGAAGAATACGACGATCTTGCAATGCAGGATATCCCCAACAATGGTTACATGTCTGATGATGACGAAGAGTTGAACAATAACATGAAGACCAATGATCTCCTGTGTGTTATTAAGGGCCAACCAAATCAAATCGATCTTAGTAGAGATAATTACCGTCAAAGAATGTTAGAAAGTGTTTGGTATGGTTACTAGGTCTCATATATACAAGGTAGGAGCCTTAATTTTCAGTTTGGTATCAAATATTAACTCATATGGGCCCGCCCAACTTAGTATCTGGCCCGGTGGAGCCCGAAACTATTCACCGATTAACTCTTCTTGTTCATCTCCCAATTTAGGCGATATTAAGTCTACTTATTGTCGGAGGCAAGTTGCCTATGTATTGTCGAATTTTTCCGTTTCCATTAATTACCCTCCTTCTCATCTCCTTGAGTACTTTTCAATCTTATATTGTTCTAGGGTTGGCGATTTTAGGGCGATTTTTACGGCTGCATACACATCTGCGCATCAACAAGTAGATTGAGGCAGAGCGTAAGGGTCCAATCTTGCGTCTACAAGGCGATTAAGGCGGAACTGATTGGTATGCAGCTCTTGCGATTTTTTGTGAAATTCACCATGTTGTTGGACAAATTTGCTTCGGGGGTTCTAATGGTTCTGGCACGATTTGCAGGATCGGGGCGTGGGTTCATCTGTAAGGGGCAATCGCTAATCTGACCAGGTAAAACGGTGCCATCTTTGTGCCATCTTTGAATAATTTCTTGTATTTAGGGAGGTTGTGTAAGCTGATTTTCTGTCACATTTTCTTTCTTGGTTTCTTGCTAGTTACAAGTCGTTGTTTGGGGTTCCCATTTGAGCAGGGTCGTGTGATTCAGATTTGTGTGAGAAAAACCCCAAATGGAAGATTATGTGTGATTTATGAAATATCTGCTGCTCATTCCTTTTTCGGATTTAACTGTTTCTGCCTCCATATTGACAAAAAACAAGGGGAAAACATGGATAGGAATTAGGATAGATGCATGCTTTGTTCCAGCTGCTATGTTTTCTTTTCAACTCTCTTTTTTCTGTTGAGGTGAAAGTGTGCTTCACTATTTTGTTGCTGGCTGGGATTTATCTGCTATTTGTTGAGTGTGCAGTCCCTGCATTCGGTTGCGGATTAAGTTGAAAACGTTTTGTGTATGGACGATGTGGATTGCAAGTGCCGAGATGAAATTTTTTCTCTATGTTTTGTTTTTCTTTTTTTTTCATTTTGGTATCTTCGAGTCGATCGTGGAGTTGCTGTTATTCTAAATATATGTATTCTGCATTTTGATTTTCCTCTATTCAGCTGGTTTCTTCTTGTCTGAGGTAATTGCTATGGTTTTGTTGGAAGCTATGGACAATCTGTCAACCTTCTACCATCTAGTTTATTTCTCAACAGTTTCAATTCAAGTTGGGCTTAAGTTGAACTGCTTTTTCTAATTCAAATGCCGAGTGTACTTAGATTGGAAGACTGCTGAATTCAACTCTGAACTTTGATTATACATTATGGTGGTAAATTGAGAAGTTCTGTCCCAAGGTTTCTTCAAGCCTGAGGTGCATAACCTCAAGGTGTTATACAAAGATTATAAAATGGTTGTTCTGATGTGATGTGCATAATGAAATAGATTAATGGAATTGCTTGTCTGATCTGATGAGATATTCCTAACAAAAGAGATTAATGGAATTGCTGATATGATCTGTTGTACATTGCTTAATGTTTAGCACAATGTGAAATTGTGAAGATTCAATGAAATTGTTTGGTATTATATGAAATTAATGGGAATATGCAAATTGTTTGGTACATTGTGCCTAGTACTTCATTTTTTAAGGTTCTATTATTCAATTGCACATTATGTTATGTTAAAGTTCTCTTATGTTAAATTCTTATAATTTATTAATTTGCACATATTTGTTGTTATTGCACAGAGGACAACGTCAAGAAATTTTGGTAAGAAAGCTCAAATGCCAATTCAACAGCCTGTAAGCAACTCTGTAGCAGAGTCTACGGCAACAACTTCTACCGTTACAAGAATTCCAACAAGAAGAGGAAGGGCAAACCCACAAGAAACAGAGGAAGAACTGCAACAGATGAATCTTCCCAACAAATCCCAACTCAGGTTCAGGAGTTTAGGACTATTCCTGAAGATTTTTTGGAATTGTAATGCATCAGTAGCCTTGTGCGAAAGGCTGGCTTTTATTTAATTTTTCTTAAATTGTAATGCCCATGATTAGTTGGCTTTTATTTATTCTTTCTTAAATTGTAATCCCAACTCAGGTTCAGGACTTTAGGACTATTCCTGAAGATTTTTTGAAATTGTAATGCATCAGTAGCCTTGTGCGAAAGGTTGGCTTTTATTTATTTTTTCTTAAATTGTAACGCCCATGATTAGTTGGGTGAATGATGTGAATAGTGGTTGATGCATTATTGGTCAATGTTTAGATTTCTATGTTTTGTATATTATAGAGGGTTGCAAATGACCTTAGCTGATTTCTGAAATTGTGTTATGTAGCAAATTATCTAATTCATGGATGTTGAGTGAGCGGCAGCCATGCTTCAATTAATATGCAATGTCTGTGCATGTAAGATATTCAGCATATTCAGCGATGAAGTCGTTCTCTTCGCTCACGAGCAGCAGGGTAAGAGCCAGAGGCACAATGAATTGCCCAATACTGCATAAAATTCTAGATAAATTGAGGGTAGTTTAGGAAACTTGCAAGTTAGTACTAGTTATGTGAGCACATATCAAACGCAATATTAGAGGGCCCAACCCCTTAGTGTGGACTAATATCTACTACCAAACACAAAATTAGTACTACTAGAATTACCTAATTTTAGTTAATAAGCCCGAATTATATTAAATGAAATTAACTTCACAAGCATATCAAACGCTTTCTATTATCCCTAACTAATAATTATTGATATAACTATTATGTGGTTGTACACTCTAAAAACAAAAGATGAAGTTCAACAAGTTTTTAAAACTCTGCATCCCCTTCTTGAAAGCAGATTTGAAAATAAGGTCTCATCTTTTTATACAGATGGTGGAGGAGAATTTCAAAGTTTGGCAACTTATTTAAAGGAAAATGGAATTGAACATTTAATTTCTCCACCATACACTCCTCAACGGGTGGCTTTGGTTGAACGAAGACATCGACATGTCATTGAAACCGCAAAAACATTAATGCATCAAGCTTTTTTACCTCTCCAATTTTGGAGTTTTGCTTGTTGCCAACTCCAATCCTAGAAGGAAAATCTCCTCATGAACTTCTCTTCAATGAATTTCCAAATATTAATTCAATTCGAACTTTTGGCTCTTTATGCTATCCTTGGCTACGTCCATACACCAAAAACAAACTTGAGCCACAGTCAAGGCCATGTGTGTATTTGGGCTTCTCAAACAAATTTTATTGTCATCAATGTTATGACCCAATTACATCAAAAGTCTATCTCTCACGTGATGTGTTATTTTTTGAAAATAATTTTCCTTTTCAAAATATGTTCTCCCATTTAAAAACAAAGCTAAGTATATCCTATTGGGAAAACATTCAAAAAAATAATACATCACCAACTACTTTAGATGTACAAGCCACTGAATTATTGCCTCCAGTTGCGAATGTACCACTCGTGACCCACTCTAATGCCCAACACTTGGCGCCACCAACTTCAGGTAATTCTTTAAACACCACTTTTCCACCAATGTCTTCTATTACTACAGAACAACCCTCAACAACAGCAGAGTCACCAAACCTATAACCACCCATACAACCAATGAACCAAATAGAAAATAACGGCTACCCACTCATAACTTATCAATGTCGATCAAAACAAACATCCAAAATAACCTCACCGACACAAAACCCCACACCAGCCCCTCCTCCAACTCTAACAAATCCACAAAATAGACATCCCATGGTTACTCGTTCCAAAACTAAACAACAAAACCCACAATCAATTGTTGTTTATAACCCACTACTCAGCACTCCAACCACCTACAAGCAAGCAAAACAACACCCCAATTGGAACCAAGCAATGAAAGAAGAATTTGATGCATTAGTTAAGAACCAAACATGGGATTTGGTACCTAACGATCCCTCTCGGAATGTGGTTGATTGTAAGTGGCTATTTCGTATAAAATACAAATCAGATGGCTCAATTGACAGGTATAAAGCACGTCTCGTGGCAAAAGGCTTTCCTCAATGTTCTGGAATTGATTTTCATTCCACATTCAGTCCGGTTGTGAAGCCAACAACAGTCAGACTAGTCCTAGCAATAGCTACCCAACGTCGATGGTCCACTCATCAGCTTGATATCAATAGCGCCTTCCTTCAAGGACATCTTGAGGAGGAAGTATGTATGAGGCAGCCACCTGGGTTTGAAAATCTAAACTTTGCCTCTTGTGTTTGCAAGCTAAAGAAGGTAATCTATGGTCTTAAGCAAGCTCTGAGGGCTTGGTACACTGAGCTGCATAACTATCTTGTGTCTGTGGGATTCAATAAATCAAGATCAGATTCCTCATTATTTATTTTGAAAAATCCTGATTTTGTTGTGTACGTTCTTGTTTATGTGGATGACATCATTATTACAGGAAATACTTCTAATGGTGTGCAACAAATTATCAAGGGCATGTCTCGTCGATTCTCCCTCAAAGATCTGGGTTGCTTGAATTATTTCTTGGGAGTTGAGGTAATTCCATCTTGTGCTGGTTTACTTCTATCTCAAACCAAATATATTTCAGACATTTTACAGAAATTTAAAATGCAAAATTCAAAGGGTGTTCCAACACCAATGAGCTCTACTACTACTCTCACACCTTCTTCCAAAAACTTGGCTATGGATGTCTCGGACTACCAAAAGATTGTGGGAAAACTTCAATATCCCATGTTCACTCGTCCGGACATCACTTTTACCGTTAACAAACTTGCGCAGTTTATGCATTGCCCAACTGATGATCATTGGCGTGCTGTCAAGCGATTACTTCGTTATCTCAAACAAACAGTATTATATGCCTTGCTTCTTTCTAGAGAAATCGATAATCGTCTAATTATTTATTCTGGCTCTGATTGGGGTGGCGATCCTGTAGATAGAGCCTCGACTACAGGTTATGTGATTTATTTGGGTCATAACCCAATTTCTTGGTCTTCTAAGAAGCAACGTGCTGTTTCCCGATCATCCACAGAAGCTGAATATAGAGCAGTTGCTGCTGTAGTGGCTGAAACAAATTGGATTCAGAACTTGCTCCAAGAACTTTGCTTCCTTTTGGCAAAACCACCTAGAATCCTTTGTGACAATATATGGCTCTACATACTTATGTGAAAATCCGGTCTTCCACAGCAAAATGAAACATATAGCTATTGATTTTCACTTCATACGTGAACAAGTGCAAAATAAAATCTTGGAAGTTCAACATCTTCATGCAGCTGACCAAGTTGCTGACTTGCTAACGAAACCTTTAGCTCGAAGGGCCTTCGAGTCGTTATTTCCCAAGTTATCGGCTGTTGATCCAACCACCAACTTGAGGGTGCGTAACAGAGAAACAGACGTATAATTCCTTTGTTAGTATTCTGTTGTGGATAATCTCTCTTATCCGTTTGTTTAGGACATTAGTTAGTCTGTTTATAAGTTGTTGTATTTAGATTAGATTTAGTCTAGATATGTGACTTAGAGATAAATGTGAGATTCTGTTGCACCACTTCCCTATATATATCCTGCTTCCTATTAATAAAATTCAGGACTCTATTGGTCAATTCCATCCTACTCTTTACTTTGCATCGTTGACTTTGCAAATCTCGTTCCAGGCTTCCGAGTACAACACAAGACCAATGTTCCACTTTGTAAGTATCAACTCACCTATTTTACCATTTCCTTGCTTCACAGCAAATGTTACCCCTCATTTATTTTCCTTGACTACACGAGGCGATTCCTTCTTATGCAGAAACGAGAGAATTTCTCCAGTGTCCAGTTTTGATAGACCTTCCAACGACAATCTAGACTTACTCTTATGATCTGTCACATCATCCAGGGTAAGCGCAATCCACTCCAAATCAGCGATTCTTCCTCCTCATCTGGCGATCCATTTCCCGAATCCGCCGACTCGTCTGTTGCATATTTCGTCAACTCCAGTAGTGCATCCGAAGGCTTTGCCTTCGTACCGGAAGCTGCAGCCTTCGTCTTCGAACCGGAAGCTACAACCAGTGCATCCGAGGTCTGCTTATTCACCTGTGCGTTCTGCTTCTTCGCATTCGAATCGGAAGTTGCAGCAGCTAGTGCATCAGAGGTCAGCTTCTACGCTGGTGCCTTCTTCTTTAGACGCTCCGACTTGATCGAAGCGGCAATAGCGGCAACATCCGTCGCAATCGTGTCAAGGCGGTGCTCAAGCTTTTCCACCACACGCTTGAACTCGGTCGCCAACTCCTCGATGGTGTGAATCTCCATTGAATTAATTGTGTCACGCAGGTTGGCGTATGACACTATATATAAGAGCATTCTTCGATGATCCGGGTTAAAACGACGATGTCGTATTCTTCTTCATCAATCTTTCAACTTTTCTCTTCCACAGGACACGTGTGCACTAGTCAAGAATATAATTTAATTAATTAATATAATTAATTATTAAATTAGTCTCATATTTATGTGAAAAAAAACGATAGAATAAAAAATTCCGAAGCAGTCGTCGGTTTATGTGCGCTTGAGTTTTGTGAAAAATGTTGAATCTAAACTATTTCTCATTTCAATAATGATATGCTCTAAACTAACACAACAACTTTTAAGGCATGTTTGCTGACAACATTACATTTCTTTCTTTTCTTATAATAATAATAGTAATTAATCACAATTTATTATATTTAAACTATGTTTTAAAACAGAATTGGATATCATGAATTTAAAATGTTCTTGGTTGAAAAAAATAAAAATTGACAAATTTTTATAGGGTTAATCTTTCTTTGCACCCCAACCTTTGGAGTGCGTTGTAATTTGGTACCCAACCTTTCATTTTTGACAAATCAGTACCCAACCTTTGTAATTTGGTCAATTTCAGTACCTAAGTCAATATTTCGGCCAAAATCTCCGGCCAAGGCTTTGTGCGTGTGTTACACGCGATTTATTAAGGGCAAATGAGTCTTTTTATGTTCACTCCCGCCAATATGTAATATCTTCCTCCATTAGCTTATTTTTTTATCAAATTGGTACCCATTTTCTTCCCCAATTGAAAAATTAGGGTTACGCCATGGAGGGTGTGTGCAATTACGGAAGACCACTTATGAGGAGGACATCATGGACCGACATCAACCTAGGAAGGAGATTCATGGCCTGCGGAAAATTTCGGATATGTAATTGTACAACTTGTCCGTAGTGTCTACCTGTAATTCTTTCCACTTCTCTTCTCGTTGATTAGGAGGCTGGGGGATGCAATTTTTTTATCTGGACAGAACCCCCAATGTGTGAAAGATCAAGATAAATAATACCTGGGTTGCTGAGGAGGATTAATATGCTGGAGGTGGCGGCTGGACAAAGAAATGGCAAGGAAAAATGGTTGTGGCTAGCTTTGATAGTTTCTTGGTTGATTATGTATCTTTTCCTTTAAATGTTGTTGTAGAATCAACAATTAGTACTTGAATGTTGTTGTAGCATTTGTATCATGTCTATGTACTTCAACTTGTAAGACTTTTCTTTCAATGAAATGAAGTTAGCACCTTGCTCAAATTTGCTTTGTTCAGTTTATACATTTAGAAGCACTTATGGAAATCTGATGGAAATGTGCATGATGTACCATAAAAATCATATTCATTCCTTCTTCAAAAAGAGTACATTGACATGATTGTATCTAAGCATCAAGGATAATAACTTTAAATAACTGCATTGTTTAGATAACAAAAAGACTTAGATGCTTTAAATAACTTAACTTACCAATGAAAAAAAAAAAATACCTAGATGTTTTAAATAACTGCATTGTTTAGATAACAAAAAGATGATCTAAATAACTACATTGATCACTGCTTCGTCTGTGGATGCTTTGAAGTACTCTCCTTCCCAGTATCCCTTTTTCTCCATGGCAGCAACTTCCTTCTTGGTCTAGCTTGGAATGATGTTTGTGGGCCTGTAGTAGATGCCTGGGTTGCAAATTGAACCTCATTTGCTGATGTTTGTGATGACTGACTCCTTGTAATTCTTCTTGGGATTGTTACTGCAGGCTCTGGAGTCGGATCAGGCATATTGATGCTTGGTTCATTCCTTGCTTTCTTCTTTGCTTGTGCAACCTGTAAATAGTACATCAATATTTAGTATGTAAATAATTTTAAGTTTATTTCAAAAGAATGGTAAAGGATACTTACAGTCTTTGTTAGGTGAGATTTTTGCTTTTGGCCTTTGTTTGGGGGGTGGGACTTCATGATAAACCTCATGCTCTTTGTAATTGGGGTTGTTAGGACAGTCTCTCTTGTTGTGTCCTTGTTTCCCACACAATTTGCAAGTCATCACCATTCCATGTCTTCCCAACTTACCACTTCAGTACCCAAGCCCTGTAACAACAAATTTTTTCTTCTGTTTTTACTGCTCTAACTCAACTGGATCCTTTCTCCTATCATGCTTTTTTGGCCTACCTGGTAATGTTTCCTTCACTAGTGGTTTCAAAGCTGCTCTTTCAGATTGAGGCCATTCAAGAGGCCCATGCAGTGGCTTCATCAAGTTGCTATACACCTCCATAAACTTCTTAATTTGATAGCATTGATCAATATATTCCTCAGGTGTGTGATGTAGAAAATAAATAGCACTAATAGCATGTGCACAAGGTATACCTGAAAGTTGCCATTTCCTGCAGCTACAAGTATACTCACCCAAATGCACTATGTACCTGTCACCTTCAACAGTCTTGGTCTTCACCTTCACTGTAGATTCTGGATCAGATTTCATGATCTCAGCTGCAAAAATTGGGGACAACACAACACAGGGACCGCATATAACAAAACATATAGGACCACATTCCATAATTTTCAATATAACAACAACAAAACCCTAAGCAGATACAATTTCACACTAAAATACCAAAATTGGGGTTCAAAAACTAACCATACAGAGGCGCGCTTTTTCCATACGGAATTGCATCCTCCTCCGTCCGCTTCTTCCACACCATTGCTGGAGTTCTTCGCCTCGTACACAGTGAAGAAGATAAGGGTTTTGTTTCCTTTGTTTGAAATTCAATTTTTAATTTATGAGACAGCCGTTGTGATTGAAATGGAGGGAGTGAATATAAAAAGACTCATTTACCCTTAATAAATCGCGTGTAACACACGCACAAAGCCTTGGCCGGAGATTTTGGCTGGAATGTTGATTTAGGTACTGAAATTTACCAAATTACAAAGGTTGAGTACTGATTTATCAAAAATAAAAGGTTGGGTACCAAAGTGTAACGCATCCCAAAGGTTGGGGTGCAAAGAAAGATTAACATATTTTTATATACCATCTTGTGGAATTTTGTTGAAAAACTAATGAAAACCTTTGTGAATGCAGATTGATCTATGATCTATCTATCTATCTACGGTGCAGGTGAATGAATAGTACTCGAGTGAGAGCTTTAATCAAGTCGAACTTAATAATATTTACCTATTTTTGTTAGTTGTAGCTCGAGTGGAGGTGGTTGAACCAAGGTTCATTATCGGGCGAAAATAATCGTCTAAAATTAACTTAATCTATAGTCTGTAGTCTGTACGATCAATCTCAAATCGAGTTTACATCAGATAAATCCATTCATAAACTTCTATTTACAGCTGAAGTATATTCGTATTAACACAATAACTTATTATTACCTTGTGCAAGGATAGATTAATTACAGAATCATATCGATTATTTAATTTTCCAAATTCAAAAGAAACTTATACTATTATAAAAAGGGCTAAATTAAATCAAGAAAATATTAAAACTCCAACCCCATAACTATTCTGGAAGAACACCTATAGATTGCTCTAAGATACGGAGGCCAAAGCCCCCCAAGAAACCCAAATATCCACCGCCGTCAGATGCAGCACCAAAACCGCTACCTCCGCCGGCGCCGTCGTATACCACCATGGAGCACACATACCCCGGATCATGGTGGATGAAATTTGGAGATAATTATCAGAATCACAATCATGGTCATCATAGCCACTATCCTGGTGGAGCAAGTGGATCTCATGGTTACGATTAGGCAGGGCCGCCGTAGTCCATGGCTCCACCACCGCCGGACTACCACCATCCGCCGTCATAGCAAGGCCCACCTCAGCCGGGTAACCACCACGGGCCTCCGCCTCCATATTATGATCCCCCGCCTTACCATCGTGGCTACTTCAGTGACGAAAAGCCTAACGGGTGCATGATTATGTGAAATCAATTCCCAAGGCTCAATTTATTATTATTATTATTATTTAATAACTATATTCTATTATTTTCCTAGTTAACTTTTTCTTTTTCACTTTTGTAATTATATTTCTCGGTTAATTGATTTATCTCAATAATTCTTTAGTCTTCTTATTTAATTTGTTGTGTTTGGACTTGGGATTAATTTCTTATGTCATGTATTGATCAATTCACCCCATATAGATAAAAAGGATTTGAATTTGCCATCTTACCAGGATCAACCACCGTAGCATGGAAGAACGTATCCACCAATATAACCAAGTAGAGTAGTCCAAACCCAAAGAAGGAAGGTCTTACTCTATAAAATACAGGAAGAAAGAATTACTGATTAAATACTAAATATAAAACCATGTTTCTAACTACAATTTATTTCGTTTAAAAACCTTTACAAAGAGTAACTATACCAAAATTTAATTAATTTATTTACTATACTTGATAAGTAGACACGAGTTGTACTCCTACACATACATTTATACATAACTGTGCTGTATAAATTCAATCGAATTCCATTAATATAATCATCCACCAAGGGTGTTAGATGTCCCAATTGAAAGTACAAATAGGAGAGTAGTGTGTATCCTACAAATAGAAAAGGAGAAAGGGCATAAGAAGGTAAGAAAATGAGCAACAATTCCACTATAGTTATACTAGTAATAGTGTCATCTTCTCATGCTCTCTTAATGCAACCTAATCATACAAAGAAGGTGCATATTTCTTGGATATGCATCAATCACAAAATACAAGAACAAACCCTCCCTCAAATCACAATAATCTATTGCTTCGGTCCAAAAACCAATCTCCCATATTCCCATCGGACCCAATCCTTTCATCAACCACCTTTGCCCAGCTTCCACGATACATTCAAGTACATTCGGAAGCAGAAAATCGAACTTCGAATCCTGTTACAGGATAAGCGATACGTTAGTCATGAAAACAAACACATACTCGAATTAGGAGCTCCAAACCCGCCCCCAGGTTCAAAGTTTATCACATCTTGATTCTGTAACAATTTTCAACACTGACTACCAAAAGACATGCAAATTAACTGCTAAGTTATCACCAACCCTTTTGCCTGGCCACATTCCCTTTAGAACAAGTCAAATTGTCAATTTAGTCCCATAGCTAGGATTGACCCCTTGTCAATTTAGTCCCGTGCTTTTGGCATAATTCAATTTAATCCCAAATTTCAAAATTCTCAACAAATGTGGTCCCAAACACTAATGGACGTTAGAAAACTAACGGAATTGACCACGTGTCATCATGTTGTGCGATCGACGCGTGGTCAATTCCGTTAGTTTTCTAACGTCCGTTAGTTAGTGGAACCATATTTGTTGAGAATTTTGAAATTTGGAACTAAATTGAATTCTGCCAAAAGTAAAGGACTAAATTGACAAGGGGCATTTTAGGCGATCAACATTTTGTAAGTAACATTTTTGCTTTTATAAATTTGATCTTTCACTTTTTTTAATAAATCATTTTGTTTTTTATATGCAGAGTGTCTTTTTGCCCGTTTGTAATTCAGTTAATTAATGCAAATATGTGTGCGTTCGTTCATATTTAGTTTGTATAACCATGTTCAACGAATTTTGATGTTTTTTGTTTATCTTTGTTCTATTAAATTGCAGATTTTGAGATGTTTGGACTCCGAAAGAAAATAAACAATTCAAAGCCAGCTATTGATTAAAATGAGATTCTTAATGATAGAATAGAATTTTTAAAATGAGATTCTTAATGAGATTCATAATTCACTGATCAATTCTTGAGTAATATTCTATTTTACCAAAAATATTTAAGATCTCAAATCAATTAGAACAATTTATAGTTAACATGAGTGCGCGTATTTAATTTACTCACAGATATTAACTGAATATCCTAAGTAAAAGTAAAAAAATTATACTAATTTATAAGATTTATTTGTTATTTAAATAATTATTTATAAATTGTATCTTCACTATACCACTATAATATAGTGAATATTAATTAACGTTTCCCATTAATCATGTATATTAATCTTTTTGTTACAAAGATATACATGATATATGTATCTACAAAACAAAACCATAAAATTAAAAACCCATAATTTTTTTTATTAATATTTTAAAATAGTATGTAAATAATATTTTATTTAATATTATTTTATAAATTTTATATCCTAATTAATATTAAAATAATTCTCTTCTACCCAGAGTCCTATTTTAAGTTAATAAGTACTCATTTAATGTATTTAAATTAATAATTTATAACATATATTTAATATTAATACAACGGACAAAAGATTAGCGGCAACCTTTGCCTTTTTCGGTAATTTAGATTTCAAGGTAATTATAACATTTTTGGTAATTAAGATCAGCGGTAATATAGATATATAATAATATTTATACTTCTACGCATATATTTACAAATTAAGGCGGCAAATTGAAAATTATTTGCGCCAATATACTTATATACAGAGCTTGCTTTCATGGAGGCGCCTGGGAAGATATGGCGGCAATCACTGTGCCTGGGAATCTTCGCCGTTCCAAAATGATATCGCCACCGTCCGCCATCCGCCAGCAACGGCGGCGATGAAGAGGCTGCGTCTGACGATTACGGCGACACTGCGGACTTCGTCGGCTGTCCACGTGAAAGCTAGAACGCTGCAATCAGATCATGTTCAAGCAGAATTTCAGCTGTAAGTTACTGGATTTATTTTCGCAGAAAGATCTCTAAACAGGTTTTGCGAATTTCTTAGTTTAATCTCTTGTTTGCTTGAAGATCGAAACGCGTAATCTTAAATTTCCTTGTGTTTCTGGTATATCGGAGTGGAAACCATGGAGTGTGACGTTAATCGGTTGGTGTGTTCATTTCTGTGTTGTGATTTAGTGTTTTAGCTAATTAGTTAGACAATCAAGTATAGTTGCTCTGCTATCAGGAACTTACAAGATTAAAAAAGCAATGAATATTACACTCTGAATATTAGGATTTACATATTACACACTGCAAATTCTGTATCAGTTCTCTAAATTATGGAACTGATACAGACTTCAAACCATTACCACAAACACATGCAAACTTGAATAATCATTAGAAGAGTACAAAACTTAATAGAAGTAAACAAAAAAACTTGGAAAATCATAAGAAAATTCAAGCTGGAATTGACTGCAGCCTTCAAAACTCAACACCTTACTTTGGCGATGGTGGCTTTGGATGTGAGGATTTGCCGGTAATAGCTTTCTTTACTTTGGCAATTGAGTGCTTCACTTTTGATCCAACACCTGACAATAAGTTGTGTGATTTTTTGTGAGCAACTTTCGAGTCTGCGTCTCCTGATTCGACCATGACTGGAGCTTCGGAACACAAGTCTGATTTTCTGTCCTCATTTGAGTGCTCTTCATCATCTTTTTCTTCATCAGTTTTTGCTTCTTCGTGCTCGACCGCATCAGGTTTCTCTGCATGAAGCTCTCCCCTACAGGTAGTTGACTCCTTTTTAATGGTTGAATGATGTAGCATCTGTGAGGTTTCTTTCACGGGCACGTGAAGAAGGTCTGACAGTGAAGGCTTATCTTTTGATTCGTACTCCTCCATCAGAATTGATTTTTCCTGGATTGTTATTTCCACATGTCCACAATCACTTGGAACAGAGGCCTTTATGTTTTCAATTGGATTGTCCACCAGATTCTCCTTATTTGATGCTTCAATATAGCCCTCTTTTGATTTCTCCATGTCTTCATTTACATCTCCGATGCTTTGGGGATACATTGGACCATCTTTCTGTGCCATTTTTACTTGAAAGTCCGTGACATGTGATTCTTGGGGCGAGTCATGATGTTTGATGATTTGATCTTCAGCCTTGAATGAAGTTCGTACTTCATAATCCTGCATGATTTTTTGACGTGAGAATCTTTGTAAGTTCTATTTACATTGAGATATCTGCCATCTTGCTGCATTTCTAAATGATGTATAATGCTAAAAGGTAATTCTTAAAATATGTACCTTTTCTCTTGAAACCTCAGCAGCCTTTGTGTATGCATGATCTTTCTCGTGAGCCTCTTCAGTATCTAATGTAGCTGTAAACTCCTCAATGGTTTTTTCCCCTTTTTCTTGATGGAGGCTTCCATCAATTGATTCATTTACCAGTGATTTTTTTTTGTCTGGCGCCACAATCTTGTCATTTGCCTCTTCAAAATCTTTAGACACCTGCATCAGGAATTATAGTTTAGCCTGATGAAATGAAGAGTTTTGTGAAGGTCAGAACGTAATTAAGTTTTTAGCCTGACCTGGTCAGTCTCATTTGCATTCTTTAGAACTTCAAACTCTTTTTCTGTCTGCATCCCTTCTTCTTGCTTTACCTCATCGTCGGGGTGACTCGTTACCTCTTCCATACAAGAAACAAGGTGATAACCGTCAACATTTTCATCTTCTTCCTCTTTGATCTGCATTTTTCTAACCTTGATTAGTATTATAAATAGCTAAAAAATGGAAAAAATGCTTAAAGTTATTCAGTAGACGTGAAAAGTTAAGGGTTTGATGTTGCACCTTCTCTCTTGTAATGTAAACTCCTGCGGGTTCATTTTCACATGCAGTTTCTTTTGGTTCAAATCTGCCCTCTGCCTCAACTTTTCCATGTGCTACTTCGAGATTGTCTTCACTTGTTTTTATCTCTTCTACTTTTGTGATCATGTCACAACTTTCAGTTTTGACACTAGATTCAAGCCCCTGATTTCTGGAGTCAACTTCATTTTGTTTTTCTCCATGTGCGAATCCAACTTCATTTGAATCCTTCTTTTCTGCAGTCACATTGCCGGTGGATCCAAATTCGCATTCATCTGTTTTACACGGAGATATCAAAGCAGAAGTCTCCCCCCTACTCGTGCTCAAAATTTCTTGCCCTTCCAAATTGCATGAGACAATCTCCTTGATTTCTGGAGCTTCGCTGTCTGTTTTAGTTTGAAGGTTGCCACCAGACCTACTATTGATATGAATGTCCTCTAAACTTATGTTGTTATTTATGCCTGTGCCTTCTCTTGTATCAGTTGTCGCATAAGAAGTGTTTTCATCCCCTGTAATTCGACCTGTACACATTTCCTTTGGTGATTCAGATGGCAATTTGGCAATATCTTGCTCTGTTGTCTCTATCATCTCTGGAGTTGCAGGACTGATGTTTGGTATTTGCGCTTGGCTTGCTTCATCTTCTTTGATTTTGTCTTCATCAATTGTTGGCTCTTCATATTCTCCTGGTGTTATTTCTCTGGTGTGGAGCTCTTCTTTATCTATCGTCAACGCTCTTTCAGTTGTGAAATCATCCTTTTCTGTGGTTTCATAGGGTGACTCTGGGGCGATATCATTATCTACTGAAGTTGATGCAGTCTCTATGATTTTGTCTACCTTCTCATCTAACATTACTTTCTCTTGTCTGCATTCTGTGCCGACTTGCTCAATTTCAGCTGATTTTTCATCGCCCATGAAGCATTTTGTTGTATCATCTTGTTCCAACTGCTCAATATACTTGCTTTTGGTTGCATCCACATCCACCACAGCTTCATTTTCCGTATTGTCTTCTTCTGTTGTTTTCTCTGTTATTTTCTCACCTAAAGAAGGTAGACGTGCTTCTTCTGGATTTTGCATCCCTTGGATGATGTCAGAATCATGAGCACTAGCAAGACACACCTGAACATCATTTTCTGGCACGTCCATTTCCTCTGCATCTACATATGGCTTTTGTGAGCCAACTTCTTTGATTGGTAAGCTATCTTCATGGTCTTTAGGACCATCTCTCGTAATATCCTGCAACACGAGTAAGAAATATAAGCTCTTCTTAGTTTAAACATTCTTTGTTGTTTATGCAGCAAGAATAAATAACTTTTAACCATTATGCTATTCACCTGAAACACAAGAGTTTCCACGGTGTCAACTGCATTAATAGCTTTTTCCTCCGGTTTGTTGTCTGAGATTTCTTGTGTGTCTTCAGAT
Source organism: Lantana camara (assembly GCA_037501455.1). Taxonomy (NCBI): domain Eukaryota; kingdom Viridiplantae; phylum Streptophyta; class Magnoliopsida; order Lamiales; family Verbenaceae; genus Lantana; species Lantana camara. The sequence continues at coordinate 1,608,682 of CM074858.1, read as the reverse complement.
ATAATTAGCTTATCAGTGTAACTTATTTCTGAGTCTTGACTTGAAGCAGACACTTTAATTTCCTCAATATGCTCAGCTGCTACTTGTAGGGGTTCACAAGATGCTTCTTCCTTCACAAAAACGGCTTTTGTATCTTTCTCACCTTCACACAAGTTAGTTACTATCGAGCTTTCATCCACAAAATTGGCATCATGTGTGATCGATGACACATCATCATTGTTCTTCCCTGTTGAAGCTTTCTCCAAAGATGGATTTTCTCTGCCATCTGCTCTGGTAATCGTGGTATCCTTATTGTCGCCTGCTGGAGCATTTGTTACAATATCCTGTTCCAGGGGTAAAAACTTCTAAAATTCAGTTCCGCTATCCACTTTGTTCTCATTTTCGAAAACAAGCTATTTATTATTCATATGTATTCAAAGAGCAAATTGTAAAAGAGGCAAATTCTTAGCATGATTTTCACCTGTACTTCAAGAGTTCGATCAGCAATTCTTTCTTCTGTTATTTCCAATGAGTTTTCACCTGACTCTTTAGTACAGACTTGCTCATCAGTAGAACTTGTTTCTTTAACTTGAACCGAAGCTGATGTTTTAGCATCTTCTGCGGTTACCTGCAAACAGTCAATGAGCTTCTCCATCTGTGCTTCTTCCGTCACCAATGTGCTCTCTATGTCGGTCGCTGTTGGAGTCTCTGTTAAAGATTGGTCTTCACTATTGTTTTCTAGATGTTCCCCAGATTCCGTTTGGAAGCAGTGTACTTGGATTTGTGAGTCTTCATTAGTATCCGCTTGTGGCGTAATTGTTGAATCATTCTACAGCAAGAATAGGAAATTTTCTGAACATGTTCACTTTGTTGGGGAAATATTGCTAATACCTTGTTTCTTGCAGCATATTGAAATTCATGATTCAAATATTTGTAAATTAAGCTAGTGATAATTTTGTAAAATTTATTGGCAAAATACTCACCTTTTCCTCTGCAGTTTCTTCCATCAGATTAGTTGGATCTGTTATTTTATTTTCTTTGTGATTGTCTACAACTTCTTGAGGATCGACATTAGGGCTTTGCTGCTCTGGAGAACCTGTTTCTCTGTCTTGAATTGGCACTAATACTTTTATATCCTCACCTAATTCTTGTGGGGGCTCTGTAGGTACTTCCTCTAGCAATGTTGTACCTCCTGTATTTTTCTCACTTCCGAATGAGCCAGCTTCGGTTGAGCTATCATCCACAGATTTTCCATCATTTGTAATTGTTGACAAATCATCACTGGTACTCTCATTTGGCTTGATTGACAAGTTATCTTCATCTTCTTTGGTTGGAACATTTTCTGCAATATCCTGCTGCAAGAGTAAAATCATATAAACTCTTTTCGGCTTAAAGAAGAAATTATGTTCTTTAAGCTTTACTATCTGAATCTAGCCATTTAATATTCACATGTGTAGAATCAGTTATTAAAAATGGAGTTAATTAATAGTATGATTTCAACCTTTATGTCAAGAGCTTCCTTGTTTGAGGCAGCTGCATCAATGATTACTTCCTCTATCTTTTCACTTGAGGTTTCTTGTGGATCTGTAGTTAAAACTTGCTCCTCCATACAAATTCTTTCTGTAAGCGAAGCGGATGAGTTAATATCCTTTGTGAATTCTTGCAAAGAGTAATCTTTGGTGTCTCCTGGCAGAGTTTCTGTTGAACATGGATTTTCACTTTCCTGTTCCGAATGTTCCTCACATTCCATTTGCAAGTTCTCTTTAACGTCTTCTTGTGGCGTAGTTGATGCAATATTCTGCAGCAGGAATTGAGCACTTACCGATCATGTTAAAGGAGATATTGTCGCACTTGGGACATAGCTATTCATTCTTTAAGGATAGTAGATACATACACTATGTTGTGTTAATTATATTTATTTAGTATGATTCTCACCTTATCATCAGGTTCACTTGCTTTGATTTCGTTGTGCTCTTCCACGAGTTCTTGGGGATCTACCGTTAGGCTTCCCTCATCTGGCGAACTTGTTTCTTTATCTTGATCTGAAGCTAATGTTTTCATATCCCCAACCACCTCACTCAAGGCCTCGATAAGTTCTTTGTCCTTTACTGAAGTACCTTTGGTGTTGTTTTCACCTTCTAACGAGTCAGCTTCTATTGATCTTTGATCCACACATGTGGCGTCATGTGTAATTTTTGATGCATCATCATCGGCACTACCTGTTGATCTCGAGCATGAATTCTCTGTGCCATTCACTTCGGCAGGTAAATTATCTTCTCTCTCTTCATTTTCACTCGTTGCAATATCCTGCTGCAAAAGCAAAAATAACTCTGTTCAGATTAAAGAAGAAAATGTTCTATTCCTTCTCTTTTGTTCTAGAAGCTAAACATTTATCATTTGTATATGTGTAAAATTTGCTGAAAAAGATAAGTGTTCATGTTCATAGTATGATTTTCACCTGAGAGCCAACTATTTTATCTTTGCTGTGAGCTGCATCGTTGAGTGTCTCCTCTGTTTTATCACTTGAAATTTCTTGTGGATCTACAATCCGGATTTGCTCCTCAATGGAACTTGTTTCTGGCTGCGCACTTGGACATGGCTTAATATCATCGGTAGCAACTGGAAGTTGGTCATTAAGCTTCCCTGCTTGTGCTTCATCCTTCGCCAAACTGCTTTCGGTGGTGTCTACGGAGGAACCTTCTATCGAAGATGGGTTTTCACTTTCTTTTTCCAAATGTTCGTTTTCCTTGATTTGTGAGCAATCCAGTTCAGTACCCTCATGTGGAATAGTTGTTTCAACATCCTGCATGAAGAAGAAACAGCTCATTAAATCTTCTAATATAATTAAAGAAACGAGTTGGTTATAACTTGTTTATCGCTAACCATAGCACAATGAATCATTTAGATATTATAGCACCAATGCATCATTCAGAAAATGTGATATTCCTTCTCTTTCTTTTAGAAGCTATCTTTTGTATCTGTGTAAAATTTGCTGAAAAAGATAACTGTTCATGTTCATAGTATGGTTTTCACCTGAGCGTCAACTATTTCATCTTTGCTGTGAGTTGCATCGCTGGGTGTCTCCTCTGTTTTATCACTTGAAATTTCTTGTGGATCTACAATCCGGATTTGCGCCTCAATGGAACCTGTTTCTGGCTCAGCACTTGGACATGGCTTAATATCATCGGTAGCAACTGGAAGTTGGTCATTCAGCTTTCCCGCTTGTGGTTCATCCTTCGCCAAATTGCTTTCGGTGGTGTCCACAGAGGAATCTTCTATTGAAGATGGGTTTTCACTTTCTTTTTCCAAATGTTCGTTTTCCTCGATTCGTGAGTAATCCAGTTCAGTACCCTCATGTGGAATAGTTGTTTCAACATCCTGCATGAAGAAGAAACAGCTCACTAAATCTTTTAATATAATTAAAGAAACGAGTTGGTTATAACTTGTTTATCGCTAACTATAGCACAATGAATCTTTTAGGTAAAATTATAGCACCAATGCTCATTGAAAAAATGTTCTATTCCTTCTCTTTTCTTTTAGAAGCTAGGCATTTATCTTCTGTATACGTGTAAAATTTGCTAAAAAAGATAACTGTTCATGTTCATAGTATGATTTTCACCTGAGCATCAACTGTTTCATCTTTGCTGTGAGCTGCATCGCTGGGTGTCTCTTCTGTTTTATCCCTTGAAATTTCTTGTGGATCTACAATTGGGATTTGCTCCTCAATGGACCTTGTTTCTGGCTCCTCGCTTGGACATGGCTTAATATCATCAGTAGCAACTGGAAGTTGGTAGTTAAGCTTTCCCACTTGTGCTTCATTCTTCACCAAACTGCTTTCGGTGGAGTCTGCGGAGGAACCTTCTATCGAAGATGGGTTTTCACTTTCTTTTTCCAAATGTTCTTTTTCTTCGATTTGTGAGCAATCCACTTCAGTACCCTCACGTGGAATTGTTGTTTCAACATTCTGCATGAAGAAGAAAGGGCTCACTAAATCTTCTAATATAATTAAAGAAGCAAGTTGGTTATAACTTGTTTATCGCTAACCATAGCAGAATACATCTTTCAGATAAAACTATAGCACAATGCATCATTCAGAAAATGTGATATTCCTTCTCTTTCTTTTAGAAGCTATCTTTTGTATCTGTGTAAAATTTGCTGAAAAAGATAACTGTTCATGTTCATAGTATGATTTTCACCTGAGTGTCAACTGTTTCATCTTTGCAATGAGCTGCATTGCTGGGTGTCTCCTCTGTTTTATCCCTTGAAATTTCTTGTGGATCTATAATTGGGATTTGCTCCTCAATGGAACTTGTTTCTGGCTCTGCACTTGGACATGGCTTAATATCATCAGTAGAAACTGGAAGTTGGTCGTTAAGCTTTCCCACTTGTGCTTCATCCTTCACCAAACTGCTTTCGGTGGTGTCCGCGGAGAAACCTTCTATCAAAGATGGGTTTTCATTTTCTTTTTCCAAATGTTCTTTTCCTTCGATTTGTGAGCAATTCACTTCAGTACCCTCATGTGGAATAGTTGTTTCAACATTCTGCATGAAGAAGAAACAGCTCACTAAATCTTCTAATATAATTAAAGAAACGAGTTTGGTTATAACTTGTTTATCGCTAACCATAGCACAATACATCTTTCAGATAAAACTATAGCACAATGCATCATTCAGAAAATGTGCTATTCCTTCTTTTTTCTTTTAGAAGCTAGACATTTATGTTTTGTATATGTGTAAAATTTGCTGAAAAAGATAAGTGTTCATGTTCATAGTATGATTTTCACCTGAGCACCAATTGTTTCATCTTCGATGCCAACTGCATCGTTGAGTGTCTCCTCTGTTTTATCACTTGAAATTTCTTGTGGATCTACAGTTTGGTGTTGCTCCTCAATGGAACTTGTTTCTGGCTCCGCACTTGGACATGACATAATATCATGAGTAGCAATTGGAAGTTGGTCGTTAAGTTTTCCCACTTGTGCTTCATCCTTCACTAAACTGCTTTCAGTGGTGTCCCCGGAGGAACCTTCTATCGAAGATGGGCTTTCACTTTCTTTTTCCAAATGTTCGTTTTCTTCGATTTGTGAGCAATCCATTTCAGTACCCTCATGTGGAATAGCTGTTTGAACATTCTGCACGACGAAGAAACAACTCACTAAATACTCTAATATAATTAAAGAAACGAGTTGATTATAACTTATTTATCGCTAATCATAGTACAGTACATCTTTCAGATAAAATATAGCACAATGCATCATTTAGAAAATTTTCTATTCCTTGTCTTTTCTTTTAGAGGCTAGACATTTATCTTTTATATATGTGTAAAATTTACTGAAAAAGATAAGTGTTCATGTTCATAGTATGATTTTCACCTGAGCGTCAACTGTTTCATCTTTGATGTCAGCTGCATTGTTGGGTGTCTCCTCTGTTTTATCACTTAAAATTTCTTGTGGATCTACAATTTGGATTTGCTCCTCAATGGAACTTGCTGCTGGCTCTGCACTTGGACATGGTTTAATTTCATCAGTAGCAACTGGAAGTTGGTCATTAAGCTTTACCACTTGTGCTTCATCCTTCACCAAACCGCCTTCGGTGGTGTCCCCTGAGGAATCTTCTATCGAAGATGGCTTTTCACTTTCTTTTTCCAAATGCTCGTTTTCTTCGATTTTTGAGCAATCCACTTCAGTACCCTCGTGTGGAATAGTTGTTTCAACATTCTGCATGAAGAAGAAACGGCTCACTAAATGTTCATAACTTGTTTATTGCTAACCATAGCACAATTCATCATTCAATTTAATGAACTAAACTTATAAATTTCTGTTCAGTTTAAAAAAGAATGTTGCTATTTTGTTTTATTTCCTTTCGAACTTTATTGTTCAATAGTGCTAAATAAGATAACAATAATAAGTTTCAAAATGATGGTTTGATTTTCACATTTACCTCAAGAGTTGTTTCTTTTGTGTCAGCTGAATCGACAGCCTTTTCCTCTGATTTTTCACCTGAGATTTCTCCTGGATCTTTAGTTAGGATTTGCTCCTCAGTAGATATTGCTTCCGTATCTTGACCTGAAGCAGACTCTTTAATATCCTCAGTAGCTATTTTCGAATCATTAATGAGCTTCTCCACTTGTGCTTCGTCAGTCACCAAAGTTATATACCGTGTTGGAGTTTCTGTTGAAGATGGTTTTTCATTTTCGTTTTCCAAATGTTTGTCACTTTCCAATTTAGAGGAACCCATTTGTATTTGCAAGTTCTCTTTAGCTTCCTCTTGTGGCATAGTTGGTGCAACATTCTGCGGCAAGCACAGAAAACTTACTAAGCATGCTCCTTGTGTAGTGGAAACATTGTAATTGCTTGTTTTTATCAATAGAAATTCATTATTGAACGATGCATAAATTATGTTTGTGATGATTATCCTGATTTATGATTCTCACCTTATCTTCAGGAGTTTCTTCTGTTATAGAAGTTGTATCACTTCTTTTCGTCTCTTCATGGCCGTGCTTGATTTCTTGAGGATTTGCTATTGGATTTCGCTCCTCTGGGGAACTTGTTTCTCTTTCTTGAACTGAAGCTACTGTTTTTATATCATCAGCTACTTCTTGTGAGGGCTCAATAGGCACTTCCTCTACCATTGTACCTTCTGCATTTTTCTCATTTTCAATCAATTCAGCGCTTATTGAGATCTGATCCACAGATTTTGCCTCAAATGTAGCTGTTGAAACATCATCATTACTCTCCTTCGAAGCTTTTCCCAATGATTGTTTTTCAGTGCAATCCACTTTGGTTGATGAGTTATCTTCACTGTCTTCATTTGAAACATTTGGTGAAATCTGCGAGAGTGAAAACTTATAAATCTTTTAAATACTGCTGTACCTTTTGTTTCAGAAGTTGTCCATTTATCATTCATAATGTACTAATAAGCTAAAATGATAAGAGTTCAATTTTATAGCATGATTCTCACCTCCATGTTAACAGTTTCGGCCTCTGTGTAACCTGCATCAATAAGCTTTTCTTCCCTTTTGTCACTTGAGATTTCTTGTGGATCTGCAGTTCGGATTTGCTCCTCAATTAAACATATTTCTGGTTCTGAACCCGAAGAAGATGCTTTAATATCCTTATTTGCTACTTGCAATTGGTTGGTGAGCTTCTCAATACCTGTTTCTTCTTCCACCAAAGTACACTCTGTGGTTTCCCCTGATGAAGGTTCTGTCAAAGATGGGCTGTCACATTCTTTTTCCAAATGTTTGTTTTGGTCACTTTGTGAGCAATCCACTTTGATTAGTGATTTGTTTCCAGTATCCTCATCTGCAATTGTTGTTGGAACATTCTGCATGAATAATAATGGTTATTGTATCTTCTAATTCATAGAAATAAATTAATATTACTTTTTTCTTGCAGAATATAATGCAATTTGTTGTTCAGTTTAAAGAAGAGTTCTGCTATTACTTTTCTTTTCTTTTAGAACTTAGTTGTTTTTCATTCACAGATTTGCTAAAGTAAGCTGATAAGAATAGGTATCAACTGATAGCATGGTTGCCGCATGTACCTCATGACTTGCTTTGTTTGTTTCAGCTGCATCAATAGGTTTTTCCTCTGTGTTTTCACCTGAGATTTCTTCTATGTCTCTACTTGTGATTAGCTCCTCTACAGAATTTGTTGCTTCTGTAGAGCCAGCAAGCTCCTCATCACATCCTACTTCCATCACCAAGGTACTTTCTTCGATCTCCTCTTTCGGGGTTTCTATCATAGGTGAGTTGTCACTTTCCTTCTCCAATTGTTCGTTCTGTTTCATTTCCGAGCAGTCACCTTGGTCAAGTGATCTCTCTTGGGTCGCCTCAGATGGAACAGTTGTTGTAACATCCTGCAAAATGAATAAAGCACTTATTAAATATGTTGAACTTACAGAAATAAGATTGTTGGCATTTCTTTCTTGCAGAGCATATCAATTAGTTCTTCAACACAGTGTAAAAGATTGTGATGATGAATTTAGTTTGTTCTCACGAGTCTCACCTTATCCCCAGGAGTTTCTTCCTTCACGCCAGTTTCATCATTTGTTCTGTCTTCTCTCTGGTCACCCTCATTTCCTTGAGGAATTGCTGTTGGGTTTTTCTCCACTAGAGGAGTTGTTTCCCTTGCCTGAACTGAAGCAAACTCTGTAATGTCCTCAGTTGCTATTTGTAAGGACTCGGTAGAAGCTTGTTCCTTCACTAAAATTTCTTCCGTAGTTTTCTCATTTTCAGACAAGTCAGCTTTTGTTGAGCTTTCGTCCACAAGTTCGCCCTCGTGTGTAACTGTTGAGTCATCATCCCTGACACTCCTGGTTGAAGCATTTTCTGGATATGGCTTTTCTGTGCCTTCGACTTCTACTGTTTGGTTATCTTTATGGTGCCCTCTTGGATCATTTGTGGCAATACCCTATAGCAAGAAGCAAAGTCATTTACTACATTCTGCTGGAATGATAAGTAATGTGCTTGATTTTCTTTTCCAAATCTATATAAGTGGCAGAATGATATTCAATTTTTACCTCAAGATTCTCATTTGTGTCCACTGCATCAATTGTTCTTTCCTCTATTTTTTCACTTGAGATTTCTTGTGGATCTAAAGTTTGTATCTGTTCCCCGATGATTTCAGTGTACTTACTTGAGTCACATACTTTGATATCCTCGGTGACTACTTTCAAGGAGTCAATAGGCTTCTCTATCTGTGCCTCTTCCTTCACCAAATCAATTCCTGTATTTTTATCATTTTCAATCAATTCATCTTTTTTTAGGTCTGCATCCCGATCCTTGAGTTCAATCATATTTTCTGACTCCTTGCTGTTGTTTTCCTCTGATTGAGCTTCTTCCAAAGATGAAATTTCACTTTCCTTTTCCAAATGGTACTCGTGTTCCATTTGTGTGCAGTCTGCTTGGGCAACTGAGTTCCCTTCAGTGTGCTCATGTGGCATTGTTGTTTCTACATTCTGCATCAAGAATAGAACATTAATTTTGACTATAATGGGAGAAATATTGCTATTCTTTTTCTTCTCTTTACAGATTACTGATAATTCTGATTCAAGTTCTCCTATTAAGCTTACCTGGCCCTCATTAGCCACCTCCTTCGTATCAATTACATCAATTTTTTTGGTGCTCATGATTGCTTGGGAATCTTTCATTAAGCTTTGCTTCGCCGGAGAACAAGTTGTTTGTATGTCTTCATTTGAAGCAGATTCTTTATTATTCTCAGGAGTACCCTGTAAGTACTCTTTTTTCAGCGAAGGGTCTATACATTATAAGATTAAAACTTTCGATTGTGATTTTTTAAGAGGCGTTTTGTGCTAACTGTACCAAAATTTATTTCACTTTATGAAATTTACCTGCAGCTCATCAGTTTTCTCATTGCTTTCTGCTGAAGCTATTGTTTTCTCTGTTTTCTCACCTAAGACTCCAGGTGGATTTGTTGGAATATCCTATTCCAAGAGACATTAACTATGTTCAGTGGAAAAAGGAATAGTGTTTTCATTTTTTTTCACTTGTTACTTATGTGCCGAATTAGTAAACAAAAATATATTAACATTTTCATTTTTACCTCAACAGTTTCCTCCTTCGTGCTGGCTGCATCAAAAGTTTTTTCCTCTATTATGTCACTTGAGATTTCTTGTGGATCTGAAGTTTGGATTTGTTCCTCAATGATTTCTGTACATGGACCTGAGTCGAATGCTTTCATATCTGCAGTGACTACGGGCAAGGATTCAGTAGGCTTCTCCATCTCTGCGTCTTCCTTCACCGAACCACTTCCTGTACTTTCCTCATTTTCCTGCAACTCAGCTTTTATTAGGTCTACATCCCTATCTTTAAGTTCATGCATATTTTCAGGCTCCTTGTCATTATTTTTCTCTGGTTGAACTTCTATGGAAATTTGATTTTCACTTTCCCTTTTCAAATGCTCCATTTGTGTGCAGTCCGCCTGGGTAACTGAGTCCTCTTGTATATACTCGTGTGGAGTAGTTGTTGTGCCACTCTGCAGCACGATTTGCACATTAACTATGTTGACTCTAAAGGGAAACAATACTGCATTTCATTTTCTTTTTCACATATATTAGATGATTATTCAAGAATGTTATAACCGGTAAGAAAGCAAGGTTTATTGTTATGCTTACCTGCACCTCATGAGTCACCTCCTTTGTGTCAATTGCATCAATTCTGTCGGTACTTATGGTTGCTTGAGAGTCTATTAAGCTTCGCTCCTCCACAGTTTTTGTGCTTTCACTTGAAGCAGGTTCGTTATTATCCTGAAGAGTATCCTGTAAGTACTTTTCTCCAGCAAAGTATTTTTATATATTATAAGATTTAAGATTTTCTGTTACGATCATTAAAAAGGTGTTTATCATTCGAATATGTTCTGATTAAGTGATACCAAAATTGAGTCCCTTGTATGAATTTTACCTGCAGCTCATCAGCTTTCTCATTATTTTCAGCTGCATCAATTGTTCTCTCCTCTATTTTGTCACCTAGGTCTCCATGTGAATTTTCAGATGCTTTAATTTCCTCGACGGCTGCATGGCAGGGTTCTGCCGTCTTCTCTATCTGCACTTCTTCATTCAGCAAAACAGTTCTTTCATTTATCACCTCTTCAAACAATTCTGTACCTCTTTGGTTTTCAGACTCTATTTTGACCTCATCCAAACACCCGACATCTTTCACTTCATGGCAATCAACTGGAATCAATGAGTCGTTTTCAGCCTTCTCATTTGAAACAACTGATGCAACTTTCTGCAAACAGAAGACGGTAAGTTCAGAAGGTGCATCATTTATATATTGTCTCTGTTCAAGAGTAGCCTCAACAACCATATAATGTGTAGGTGTATAATTAAACTAGTTATAATAAACACCTCATACTAATTAACCTTTACCTTAGAACTTTCGTCTTTAATTTCAGCTTCATTAACTGTTTTGTCCTCTGTTTTTCTATCCAGGAGTAATGAGCTTGTTTCCTCAGAAGCTTTGTGCAAGATATCATCTGGCTTGTCCACCTTGGAATCTATCTTAGGCAACACATCTTCTTTAATTTCGGCATTCTCACACAATTCAGCTTTCGTTAAATCTCCTTCCCCTTGGACCTCATGCGTAACTATTGACTCATCTAAACTGGATTCTTCTGCTAAAGGTAGCGGTGATGGTTTTTCACTTTCTTTCTGTAAATGTTCTGCAGTCTCTATTTCTGATACATCCAGTTTGATCTTTGGCTCTTCATCAACTTCCTCATTTGAAACAATTGCCGAAACATCCTGCATGTGCATATATGTTCAGTAATTCTGTTGATTTTTAAATATAAAAAACTTCGAATGAAGCTATTTATTTTCTGAAGCCAGTTTCAACTTATAATAACAACAAAACTCAGGTTTTAGTCTTACTATGAGTCTTATCTGTACCTCAAGAACTTCCTTCTGTGCTACTGCCTCTAGGTTAGCATTTGCACTTTCCTCTCCTTGACAGCTTGAGACAACTGTTGAAAAACTCTACAAAAGGAATAAACATTTGCTACTTCTTAAGCTGACTGATAGAGATATATAGAATTTATTTTCCTTTTTTTTTTTGGTTCCAAATATTATTCTTTAAGCATGTGTGGACCAAGGCAATATCAAAAAAGTTCTTTATCTGTACCTCGATAACGGAATTCTCTGTGTCCACCGCATCAATTGTTTTTTCATCTTCAATAACTTTCTGATTTACATCTATAGTTTTCTCTTCTTGACAACTTGTTTTGCTGTCTTGCACCTCAGAAACTACATGCAAGGAATCTGCAGGCTTATCAATCTGTGCTTCTTCCTTCTCAGCATTTGCATTTTCAAAGAATTCAACTTTTCTGAGGTCTTCGTCCTCATCTTTGATCTTCTTCACAATCACTGCTGACGGGGTTGATACTTCCGTCAATTGCAGTTTCTCATTTTCCGTCTCCAATTGCTCATCAGATTCTGTCTGTGAGCTATCAACTTGAATCAATGAGCTCTCCTCAGTCTTCTCCGTGACCTTTGTTTCTTCACAATTCTGTTGGATTCCCTTTGAGGAGGTTTCTTCATTGGCAGCATCCTCTAATGTTTGATCGTCTTTCTGAGGTTCGTTTTTCACTGCCTCATCTGTCTTTCCAGTAAACTTACTGGTATCTATCGGATTGTTATTTACATCACAGTGAACCTCATCACTTGAGGGTGGTGTTAAAAAAGAATCACCCTCAACTGAAGGAGGTTCACTAGGTGCATCGGCTTGGTTCGTTTCTTCTTGGGGAACTTTATTCATCAAAATGGTGGTAGCCTGTTCTACTATTATGTTTCCAACCTGATCCTTTATCTGCAGTAAGATTTAATATAACAACTGTAAGACACATGAAGATACTTGAAAGAAGCAACATAGATATTCAGCTATTAGCTTTATGAAAAAGAACACACGTTCGCTTACAATAATTGTTTATGATCTCTGGATCTGATAGGTTATATTCTAAAATATACTGAGAGTGATCATAAGGGTTTGTTGTTTGTGTACTCTGTTAAATGTTAATTTGTAAGTAAAAGATAACAACACAATCAGTCGATCACAATACTCCGGATCATAAGCTATAACTAGTAGCAGCTTCTATTTATGATCACAGTAGACATAATAAAAAAACCTGAGCATATATTATAGTTCTACTAGATAAATGAATTGCAGAGATATTCATGCTGAAAGAACAGAGAAACTGCATACCAGAACTTAGCACAGCAACCTGTTTCAAGAACTTGAATAGCAGATCACAGGCTCACGATAAACAATATCCATGGTAAAGAACTAATCATCGTCTAGACTAGTTATTACTATGTCTCATAACTATTACAACTTTCTTAACTGCTACTTTTTTTCTTAATCACACTTTGCAGTTGAAGATTAACCCTATGATCTACTTAACATGTGTCCAAATCAAATTCAGAAGTTATATAGATCTTAAATCCCTACAAAAACACTTCAGTATGAACGATGATTAAAATGATCATCATGAAATAATCATGTGAATAGCAGAATAGGTGATGTTACTTACTGTTTCACATACAGGTGCTGGAATTTCTGCCTCAGTAGTTGCCATCTGTTTGCGCCACTTGGAAATTCAGAATCTGCTGATCTGCTTGTAAGGGACTAACACATCTAAAATTTCCAGGTGAGTATTCTTATTCTTACAACTTTTTCCATCATAGTACGTATAAATAGAGAGTTTCTCTAAAAGATGTGATCATGATCATGGTAGATGTACGTAATAATTTTCTGATTGAAACGTTGCTAAAGTAGTCAATAACTGACAAAATGCCACTTCATCTATGATTTTATTTATGAGTTGGCTAGAGATGGACAATGGTCCTACTGAGTTAATCCCTCACATGCCCAACTTGCAATTATGTGAAAATTACTCCTCTAAATTTAGAAATCTACGATGCACGAACACAACTATGATGATACGGAGACGACACATTACGATCTTATCAAAATGATATTTTTAAAAGTATTCGTGCATCATAGATTCGGATCAAAAGGATTGCTGCTGGAACAAACCATAACATGATGCCAGGTGCTTTTAACAGTAAGTTGCAAACAGATCATGTGAACTTTTCAGCATGGACAATGTTTACTTTACTCTGGTCCCAAAATTCTATAAATATTCAAGAGTCTTTGATATGCACTAGTTGCCGTTATTTATTTGTTTCACTTGGTAGAAAAGAATTACTAATGCGTGTACATGTGAGCCCCATCTGTCTATAAAGAACTTTCGGTAATAAGTTGGTTAAAATTCTGATTAGCAAGGATGTTAGGATAATTCCAAAAGTAATCCCTGTTCTAGGAGTGGTTTGCCTCAGAAATTAGTTTTATTACAATTTACTCATGGTTGGTTAATCCAGCTAATTCCATTAGGAGACAAAACATATATTCTAGGTTGATGATAATGATGATGATGCTTAGGACTTTTTTATTTGATAAGAACACATTATTTGTAGTGTAAGGAATCTTTGAGGAATTAGTTTTAGTGTAGCCAGATTGACAGCTCCTCTTCACCTCTATTCAAGAGATGGATTAGAATTTAAAAGTTTTTAATTTCATTTATGCTGAATTAATCTTAGTAATATTGATGGAACCAATTAATTTATCTGAGTAAGACCCTCCCAGACCTAGGGGTGAACATAAACCCGTACAACCCGCTAAATCCGCCCGAACCGAATCAAACCGTCCGAAAACCGCCGGTTGAAATTTTTAAAAAAATAACCGCGGTTGAAAAATATTACAACCCGCTACTTTCGGTTCGGGTGGTGGGTCTAATAATTCAAATCCGCCTACCCGCTACCCGACCGCTATACATATATTTATATTTTATTCGTAATTATAGTTATATAAATACATGATACACAATCCAATTGTTATGTATATTATACAAATTATACATATATATAAGATATATTTTTGTGTTAAACTAATATTATACAAGTTCTTTAACAAAAAAATAAATTTATATTTATAATATGATATTATATATATATATATATATATATTCATCTACTTTGAAATCATTATGTATTAGCTGTAATAAGTGATAAACTAGAACAAATTCTCATATTTTTTATATCTTTTTTATTATTGAGTTAAAATTATGAGTATAAAATATTTTTATTGAAAAAATACATATAAAATTCGTTAAACCGTCAATCCGCCCGCTATAAAACCTTACCCGTCCAACCCGAACCGTTCGATTTGAAAAAATAATTATGTAGTTACGGTTTATATTTTTACAAACCCGCATACTTTCGGTCGGGTGACATTTTACTTAGAAACCGCCCATATCCGACCGCATATACCCCTACCCAGACCAATGGTAATAATATCAAACTAATCTTAGATTAAGAAAAAAATGGTAAAAGAAAATACATAAATGTTGAGTTTGACTTGATTGATCCTAGTGGTGAGGATTTTAAGTTCATGCAATAAATTTACGACATGCTTACTTTATAGGATTAAGAATGATCAATAATTCTAGATGAAATTTATATTTACCGATATTTTATACGGTTTGAGATTATATTGAATAAAAGGTTTGATTATTTATTAAAGTTCCTTTTGTGATGAACAATTCACCATTCATCTCATTACATCTATCTCATATAATTCCAACCAATTAAGTAAACATATCGATACTTGTTCTGATAGTTTGATGTTATAGTGAGTTTAATTTCATGGATTGTATCTGAGTTATGCTTATTTTTTTATGTTTATTTTCTATTGAAATAACCCCTTAATTTCTTCTGTCATATCCGAATAAGTCCATCCAAATAAAAATATTGTTATAAAACTATTATCCCTACCTAAAACCCATTTGCTAAACATACCTATTCAATTTCAGAATCATCTAATGAATTGGGATTACATCTTCAATTTATTTAAAAAATGTGGCATTATTATACGTATTGTATGGTAATACACTTTTGCATTCACATACTTTTGTATAATTACACTCACCTGTAAAATTCAGCAAAAATAGACTCGATCTATTGATCATAAATACCATAAATAACAGTTATAATTAAAAATATTAATAGGGTGGTCATCATGCTTTCGTGTCTATTTTTCTCATTTACAAATTCAACATAAATACACATCAGATGTTGATATATTCAAACCAATTTGCAAATTGCAATTGTGATTTGTATATCTCAAATCATCAGTTAGGAAAATGTCTATTTTTCTCTTAAAATACTTTTATTACGTACGGTTCACTTTTCTTTAATTTTCCACTATTTATACATATTGTATAAGTAATAAGATAGGACCCCTCAGAAAAAGCAGATTAATGATAGAAGGCAACAATCTGAATAAAAAACCGACCAAAACAAAAGTTCTTTGGCCTCCTCCGCCGCCCCTTGTATGTGGATCAATGCAAATTGACCCATTTCAATTTGTCCTTTTGAAATACTTTTCGGTGGCATGATGCATTATTAGGTGATTCCATTTAATAAAAGTAGTTGTTATTTTGGCAGACAATAACTTGAAATGCAAATATTTTTAAGGTATGAGCTCATGATTCTATTACGGAAAATATATTAATTTGTGGTCTTCATGTCTTTAATTATTTTTGTGAAATTTGGCGGTGACTTTTTTTGAAAATATATAAATGTTTTTGTGTGGTAGAAATCAATTCACTAGCACCTTAGAGGTTGGCCGAGGAGAAATCGAATTCCCCGTTAGATTTTCTACTACATTTTTCCCGTTAGATTTTCTACTCTATTTTCCTGTTATATTTTCTACTATATTCGTTCTTACATTCTAAATATATTAGTGGACGATTGAGATCGATAGAGAGACTATTTTGATTATTTTTTCCTACTATATTCGTTCTTACATTCTAAATATATTAGTAGACGATTGAGATCGATAGAGAGACTATTTTGATTTTTTTTTAATAAAACATATATATATATTTTTTTTAATTTCAAGTGTCTATCAATACACGTGATGTGTATAAAGTAGAAGATATAGTAGGAAAAATAGCGGGAAATCTGAATTGATCTAATTCTTCTTGGATGGAGGAATTTCTAAAAAAGATGATATAACAAAATACATGATCATGTAAGTTTCTTGTTATTTAAAAGATATTTGAGCCTATAACCAAAGTGGAAAATAAATATTTACGTGCAAATTTTCATGTTAGTAACGTTTTTGTATCTAAGATGTCACAAGTATATATATAGCTAGAAAGCACGGACACGGCAAAAAAAGTGTCCGTGCAGTGTCCGACACGTGTCGGACACGGACACGTCTCGGACACGGCTCGGACACGTGTCGGACACGGCTGAAACGTGTCCGAAATAAAAATAAAAATAAAAAAAAAATAGGACACGGTGTCGGACACGGCGGGGTGAAGTGTCCGACACGGCGGGGCAAATTTTCTAATTAAATAAAGTTTTTTATGCATTTTTTAATATTTTTAGAATTTTTTGGGGTGAAAACTAAAATAACAAACTTATTCTAGTTTTTAATTATACATATTTTTTTAATATATTTTATTTTATCTACATTATACTTATAAATTATTTTTATTTTTATATAAAATATTTTTATTTATATAAAATATAGCCGTGTCGGAGCCGTGTCGTGTCCTAAAATTTTTAAAAAATCCGTGTCGTCGTGTCCGTATCGTGTCGTGTCCGTGCGCCGTGTCCGTGTCCGTGCAACATAGATATATAGTTTTGGTGTTGTCATCGATTTGTTTTAAATACGGATCTTTTCTTAGTAAAAGTGATTATGGTATGAACAGGGATTTGCATCATAAATACATGCGACAAAGTATAGCAGGTTGGATCGACAGCATCACGCTGCATTTCGGAATGTTTTTTAATCCCTAATTCAAAGTTCCTACAAAATGAAACAGTAATAGGAGTGTCGCATCCAAAATTATTATTGTTTTTCATTTATTGAAATTTGAAAGTCGAATACGGAAATTGTCAGATGAGTAACTCCTGTCAGCTCATATACAGCCTTTCTGGATTTTAACCGTATTCAATCATAAATTGTTCTAATTTTAATTTTAGAACCTTTTTTTCATAAAGAAATTTAGAACCTAAGCTAGTTCATGCTATGTAGCTATGATAAAAGTATCATTTCGTTGTATTGTGTCGTATCGTATTGAACATTTGTATCTGATACCGTATCCAACTTTAAAAAAATTTGTATCATTTTATTCGTGTTGTGTTATGTCCGTAGCTAAGTACTATCTTATTGTATTTTTTTGTTTTTTTACCGAAATGGGTCCGTTTAATATTTGGTCAACTTTGTTTTGGACTGGAGATGTTCAAGATTTCACTGTATAGTAGAACCTAACGTAGTAACAAACCTGAAAGTCCAACACCTGGTACATAACTCACAGTTTCAGCCTTTTAGGAAAAAGCATGCGGAAACCGAAGAAGAAAGAAGGGGATTTTCTTCATATTATATCTCATTTGATTGAGTTTAAACAAGATGGTAAGTAAATTTGTTTCAGAAGATTATCTTCATAAATAGATTTAAACTCTGGCCCTTTGAAAGAATGAGGTAAATTCTCTCTTTTGTAATTTAACAGATTATTACTATACAGTTATGATGTACGGATATTTTTTAAAATATAATTTTGTCATGTCGAACACTACCTCACTTGAAAATTTTAAAAAAAAAATTTATATCGTCGCATCCATATCGTATTATATTTATGTTGCTGTATTCGTATATGTTCATCATAAATTTTTTTAATTAGTTGATTTAAGTATGTAAGCCCCATTCATGGTGTCATTTTTCTCTAACAAAAAGCAAAAAAATAATGACTTTTCAAGTGGGTCCATTTTTAGGGGCCCAAATAGGAAGAAAGGCCGTATTGTTCAAAGAATCCAGTCCATTATCAGCCTAAATGCTTAGTCATATCGCTGAATGCTGATCTTTCAATTGGATGATGCACGCGGTGGCCGCCGCCCATTGGCCCCACCACCTGCTCCGCCAGCCAATCATCTCGTCAGGTGCTGCCCTAATCCTCACCAGTCTTTTAATATACATCACATCTTCCTTGACTTTGTGTTGTGAATTTTATTGTGCATTGCTTCAAGTGCCTGTGCTTGCGATTATCTCTTTATTCATCTTTTTTTAATGCCAAATTAGAAATGAAAAACTTGTGCTTTTTCTAAAAATATTGTACTTTCCAAAACATATTGTACATCTATTGTAATTTTTTGATCTATTGTAAAAATATTGTAAGTCGATTTTAGGCTTACAATATTTTTACAATAGTCCCAGAAACTACAATAGATTGCGCAATATGTTTGGGAAAGTACAATATTTTTAGAAAAAGCGCGAAAAACTTTGTGCTGGTAAAATTTGAGAGTATTTGATGGGAAGAAAATAGATGTATAATTGGAAAAGGTATTTGGTAACTAAGAAAATAACCTAAGTTCTATTTTATTTCAGATTTACTTTTGAAGCAAAACAACAAGTTTATATACTTAATTTCGGCTTTTGTTTAGGAGTGGGGAAATATTTTCTTTTGTTCCAAACTTTACAAATGAAAACTTCATCTTTTGTGGATTAGGCTAGACCTACTCCTTAAATAAATACGCTTAGCTTATTATTGTTTGAAGATTTCTTATACATTATACGTTGATTTGTCGTGACTGAATAGAAGTAATTTATACATACATTTTTGGTTTAGATGTAAGGGGGTTCCTACGAAGAATTTTTAATCTTTTTGTCTATTGATTGACAATAATTTTTAAGATACTTATAATTTAGTAAAATGACTAGCTATTATGGTTGGCCACAAATGTCTTAGCATGAAGATGACAAAAAAGGAACATCCTCATACATTGAGCTCTAGCCTCTAGGTCCTAAACAGGTCTTAGTCTAGTGGCATGAAATTAGAGTTCAATAATTTCATAAGTCTCCGCATTTATAATCAAGGATTAGAGCCAAAAAACAAATAATTAAGAAGGGATCTTACATATTTCCGTACACGAAAAGAAAATTAGAAAAAATAGAGCCTAAGGCCCTAAAGCCCAGAACCGCACGTAGAGGCCCATATCCCCACATCAAAACGACGCCGTATACATATATATTTGTTGGGATAATTACATTGTACTACTTCGAGATTTGCCTTACTTATGAAAGGGTTCCTATTTTTTGCGTAATTATCGTCAAGTCCCTATACTTTTAGTTCCGTCTGAGGTCCACAACGGATGTTAGTGTTCCGTCAGTGTCAATGGTTGATCGGCCCGAAATGCCCTTGAATATTAAATTATTATTACAAATAGGTTCTTGAGGTTTAAACTTACCAACAAAACGGTCCCTATAGTTTACTAAATAACAAATAAATCATTTATTTTGGGACGATCAACCGTTGACCCTAACGGAACACTAACGTTCGTTATGGACCTCAGACGGAACTAGAAATATAGGGACTTTACGATAATTACGCAAAGAATAGAGATATTTTTTGTAATTACGTTAAACCTCAGTGTAGTACAATGTAATTATCCCCAAATTTGCTAAGTGGGGGTCTACTCATGCAAAAGCGAATAACTGGGGCCAAATTGGAAATCTCAAAACTGGGCGGGAATAAGAGCCGTTGCTCCAAAAAACCCAAAAATTGGCGCCAGAATCCCAAATTTTAAGCTGCCCGATATTTTCACGGGCAGCCTACCAGAGGGCAGACAAAACCCCCTTCTCAAAATTCCCAATCATCATCTTAGTGGAGTTCATATAAGCCTCAAATTGCCATACAAATTTGCCCTCTAAAAGTCTCTAATTAGGTTTAAGTCTTTTCTTCTCTCTCTGTCCTCTAATTTTGCCGCCATCACTCCTCTTATTCTTCCGTTCAAAGTTTCTTCATCCCTACATAAACCCCTTCGAATTCACTTTTCTCCTTTTCTTAACCTCTTGTATAAGTTGTATTCCTTCATAGTATCACCAAAATTCCAACCAAGAAAGACCCTTTCCTCTTTTCGGTTTATACTTCACATTCGTTGATTTCCAGCCCTTTAGCACCCAAGAAAAAGGAATTCTTTAGACCAGAGAATTTGTTCCCTCTACTTAAAATTCCAATCTTTTTAAATGGGTTTTTCAAAGAAGCATCAAGTTGAAGTGGGCAAAGAATCGGAAGGCAAAAAATGGGTCATCGCCGGAATTTCATTACGGGCGCCGTTGAAACCTGTATCCACGAAGGTTGTAGTAGAAGACTACTCCAGTGAAGACGACGGCGCGTGCTCTACCACCCCGACGGCGCGTGAGTCGAAGATACCTCAACAGCTGACTTGCCCACCGGCACCAAGGAAGCGCCGCCCCACCTCGACGTGTCATTTTGATGGAGTAATAGAGTACTTTAATCCTCCGGACTTGGAATCAGTGTTTATATGTCATGCTGAGAGAGCCAACTGATGATTACTGGAAAGTTTTAAGGTTTTTTTTTCTGAAGGGTTAAGGTTGAAAAGTTAGGAAAACCCGCCTTGTTGTTTAGTTCATTAGCTTTTCCTTTGGTGCAAGTTTGCAGTCTTTGGGTTAGAAGTTAGGTGTTTTCGTTGGTTAGTTTGGTAGTAAGTAGTAGCTTTTAGGTCTTTATAATAATAGCTTGATGTATAAATACAATAGTTTTTAGCATGAATCTTTCTGTTCTTGATCAGTGTTAACATACAAGAATCTTCTCCTGCCAAACAGGGCCTGATTTTGCTTTAATCAATAGTTTACCCTTTTGAATCAATCACCCACCATGATTCTGCCCTTTTTGTTGTAATTGGACACTGATGCAGGAATAGGATATTCTTTACTAAGCTCAAATTCCAGTTTCTTGCACTATTTACTGAGTTTTAGATATCTTTTCTAACTAATTTGCAGGCAGATTTCATGTATAAATCCTTTCACTCAAACTTGCATCTTTTCCCTACAATGGAATTGCAGGTTCTTTGCTATTGTCTCTCTCCATTCCTCATCAAGAAATCAGAAATTTAAAAGGTACATACATACATCCATTATTGCATGACTATCTTATCAGATTCTCTCTGTTTTCCCAGTTCCCATTCACCTTCTAAATCAGCTGTAAACATGTAAACTGGTAAACCCTCGAGCCCTACCTACAACCGTAGAAATTTTGTGGCTCTCTTTTTCATGATGTGCACTAAAAAGAGGAGTACACGTGCATAGCAGCAATGCAAATGCGGCAACTTTTTAACTATATATATTCAATAAAAATATATCGAAAACAAAACGTAGAATAAATATAAAATCCCTTTTCCCTTTTAATTTCATGCAAATAGACAAATAAACATAAATGTTTCCAATCCAAATTGAAAATCCTTTTCATGGACAGAAACACTTCGCCAAAATTTTCTTGATTTTGACCCATGAACCAAATCCCTCCTAACCTTCATTCCTCCTCTCTCCCAACCACAAAGCACATATTTAATTTTTCTATTTTTATTTTTTTTCCAAGAAAAGATAAAAAAATAATAATAAATTTAGGTGTGGGCCCACCTCACCTGACGAATGCAGAGAGGAGGTGTGCGTATTGGAAAAGCCCAAGTGAAATGGTTAAGTAAAAGGACGAGCAATTCCATAATTGAGCGTGTTAAATGAGAGAATCCAATGTGGGGTTTTTATGACTTCAAGGCCTCTTTGCCTACTCTCTCTTTCAATTGGCCCACATCATACTTATGCATTAAGCACTTGGGACATTTCTTATTATACAAATTTTTATAGTACAAGCACTAACTTAAGTGTTACGTAGTAGGCTCTATATTACGTAGCTAGAGGAATATTTTCCAAGAATATTTGGCCCTGTTCTTGGTTTTTTGATATGACTAATTGACTATCTTGTTATGAAATTTGGAAAAAGGAAAAAGGGTAAGTGGTTAAAGTAAATCATCAAAATTGAATTACAATTTCAAGATATATATGTAGATGTATATATGATTTTATACCCGTGTTGTGCACGTTCGAGAGCTATAAAAGATGGTGTATTGCATTAGGTGTTACGTTTATTCAACTGTTTATAAATACATATAATATGTATGGTAATCATGAATGGGGGCTATATTATATCGGGTTGTGAGTTTTCTTTTTGAATCTTTTATTCTGATGTGTAGAATCTATAAATACTATAAACGTGTGGGTTTTGCATTCTCGTTTGTGAATTTACCATTTTGAAAGATGGAATGCGGAGAAAAAATTGGTATACTTTTCAGAATAATTTTACATATTCTAATAATTTGGCGAAAGGTGTATATGAATAAAATATACTTATACATCTGAAAATCTCTGTCACCAATACTCACTACTGTGTAAAAAGGATGAAATTTGAGGCGCTTTTACTATTGCAAATTAGTATTACTTAATGACAACAGCCCAATTAGTCAACACGTTTTGAGGACACAAAGTCACAATTAGCAACCTTAAATTAATAATGGTGTTGGTGATGGAGCATGCATGCAGGAGATTTTGTGCATGATGAGTGAGAAAAGTTAGAACTAACAGTTCATTTTAAGGCATCCTTAACATTAAACAAACATTCCTTGGGATCATCACTCAGGACACACAAAGCTATTTTGCCATACTTAACAAAAGCTGTGCTCTTTATTACCTTTGTCAGGTTTCCCACCATTTTTATATCTTTGGGTAAATTGTAATATTGTATACATGCATTTTTTTTAATATACATGTATTTATCATAGATATATATTCATTTTTTGTTTTATGTTCAATTTATAGTCCTTCATTCCACTTATATGAGGCAAGTTTTAGTGTATATTGTATATGTATTTATGTACATATATAAATTAACGAGCAAAGGTGTGGGTTTTTTTTTTAATAGCATTCATCCCAAGGTGGTTGGATGAATTCGAACTCAGAGTCATTATATATCTTAGAGAATTTTTTAATTATTTGGGTTAATGATTGTTGGCAACCAACGAAAGTCTAATTAACCATATAAAGAAACAGACCTTTGTTGGTTGTCAACGGTGATTAATCAAATAAAGAAACAAATAAAAGACGAACAGATGGTTTAGTGGTAAGCATCTGTACTTGTTAACTGGTAGGTTACGAGTTCGAGTTTTATTGAAAGTAGTTAGGAACCAACATTGAAAAAAATATTCATAATAAAGAAACAAATAAGCTCTTAGCATTAATTGTTCGAAATAGTATCTATAATTCAGTAAAACTGTCTCATAAGTATCTATAATTGAGTAAAGGGACTCTCGTTTCTAACCAGCCATCCCATAAGTATCTATATTCCACTAAAAGAACTCATCATTGAATAGCCTAATGTAGATAAGAAAAAATATCTCTATATATAAGTTTAATTAATATTAAATGCACATAAATACATTATTTCTCTCTAACATTGGATTCCCTAACTAGCAGATATTAAGGGGGAATCAATTTTACACAGTTGCTTCCTTCTAGGAAACAACATATCTCTGCCACCAAAGTTTATCTCTTTATTTTTGCTCAATAATTGTCATCAAAGTATCTTATCCCTTTTACCCTCCTTAGTCCTTGCAAAGTAAAGAGGGTTAGTAGATTAATCGAGATACTGCTCTAGGCAAATAATATAATGTATTTGACTGTATAATTTAAGTATTTGGTCTCCATTATTGATGATTCCATATAGGGTTGTAAACGGATAGTAAACGGATCGGATGTATGATTACCATATCCTTATCCGTTTATGATTCGGACGGATACGGATAATATCCTTTTAAATCAAATTCGGATAATATCCTTTTTATACGGATACAAGGCGGATTCGGACGGATTCGGATTTTAGTCGGATTTTAAACTATTCAAAATTTTACATAAATTATTTAATTATATAACTTCGAATTTTTAATTAGATTATCAACTATTCATTTATAGATAAATTATTTAATAATTATATAACTTTGAATATATATATTTTAGACGAATAGATCAGAAATAATATCTATATAGATCATTTTTATTTTTTAGCGAATGTATAATGTGGTGAAATTATGAATTTTATCATATAATTAATTTGAAATATAATACTTTTATTGATAACATAATATATGTTAATTATATTATCTCTATATGAATATTGAAGTGAACATATGGATACTAATAAAACCTAAGGTTTTTCTTTAATAAATGCGCTAAAAAATTTACTTAATACTAATAATCTATCATACATACACAGTTGTGTGTATATATTTTAATATAATATATTATTTATCGGATACGGATTATGGATAACGGATATATCTAACGGATCGGATGTTTTATTACCATATCCTTATCCGTTTATAATTCGGATATCTATAATCGGATACGGACAATATCCTCTTGAGACGGATTCGGATAATATACTCTGTAAACGAATTCGGATACGGACGGATATCGGATTTTCGAATATCCATTTACCGCCCTAATTCCATACAAAATCCTCAATTAGCAGTAGTTTTCACTTTTCAGTGCCTCTTTAAATAATCCCACTGTTACCAAGAATCATCCCCTTTGGAAAAATATTGAACTGAATTCCCAATATATATATGGTTAATCTAGTTTTCCCCCAAAAAATTCAAATAATTATGGGATTAGAGCATGGTTAATTAATGTAAAGGGTCATTTGTATGTTATCTTTTTCATTGTATGAAATGTAGTATAGAATGAGGATTGTTTCATATAACGGTGAACATAGACGAGTTATATGAGGATCCTTTTTAAAATTGTTGCATTTCTTAAAAAAATATATGAATTAAATAAAATAGAATGAGATTGATTGTTTTATATAATGGTGACCGACTGACCGTAGATGGAGTTACACGAGTGCGTCCTCCTTGAAATTGTTGCATTTCTTTAAAAAAGAATATGAATTAAGTGAAACAGAGCGATGATCGTTTTTATATAATGGTGATCGTAAACATATTCACATGAGAGTCTCCCGAAAATTATTAAGTTTTTTATAGAAAATTATTGAATAAAGTAAAAAATACCCTCTTAACCCCGGGTTAAGATGAACCAATTTATCAAATAAATGAGTAATTTCACGAGTTATTCAAAAATATATATAATTAAGTCAAGAAAGCTACGACTTTTTATGTAAAACGATAGATGTTCGTACAAATCAGCATAATTTTTCATTAATTTCAGCTTCCCAAGAGTGAATGAATGTCTTTGATTTGTTTGCGCGTGGGGCTACAAAAAACTCCAAAAGAATTAAAGTGGTTTGAGATGATAATAATAAAGAGCATAAAAGAATTTGATTTCATCGTATGAAATTTCAAATTAATATGTTTAGCTAAGAAGGACCAAGAAAATTGAGCTTATTTTCTCCAATTTATCCTAAGATGTCGGAATGATTGTTGGCGACAATTGTTGCAAATTGCAATCGAAATATTGCTAGTCTTGCATTTACATTAACTTTATATCTAAAACGCTCTCTCAATATCATGCTAAAAAATAAAAATTGTTAGGATGATATTTGGAATAAGAAATTTACATTTCATGAGAACCAAAAATGGGTATTGGTTATACGAGTAAGTAGCCGTATGATTGAAGTTGAAAAACTACATTCGGAAGCTACGAGACAATATACACGACACGATACAAATATAATAAACGAAATCGTATATAAATTCACTCTACGACAGGTGTCTGATGCATTAACTGATAAGAGTATCTAACACATTATTATAGCACTGTGAAATATATTCATGCATTATAGATACGAACTGTATTGTGCACAAGTGCCCGTACTACATCATAAACTTTGAATAGCAAACAGAAAAACAAATAAGGTACAAATACCGCACGACAATAGGGGTTGGTCCAAGTAGTTAATTGATTCATTCTCTATGGTAAAATTATGAGTTCGAATCTCATTTTGGTAAGTGGGAGTTAAAAAAAAAAAAAAAAAAGTACAAATACCGCACGACCATTATAAGTACTAAGATGTAATTTATTGCAAGATAATAATATATATCTCTCTAATTAAATTTCAAATAAAATCAATTTAACCCTCCCAAATTTATCTACCAATTACCTTCATTATAACATCCTCTTAAATAGATAAAATTCACAGCCCATAATTGAGTATTTATTGACTAGGAATCCAATGATATATACACACATATATATACATATACATATGTATTAAATAAGATGATATTAACATGCACCCTATGAGTGGGCTTGGGAAGGAATCCTATGAAGATGACATTCTATTTTTAGAAACACAATTAATATTATATTAAATTTCTCAACTAAATTCTTCCCCATTCATTTATTTATTTATTTTGAATTTAATTTCCCTCACCTTTTTTTAATATTTTTTTAAAATTTATTATTTTTAGGTCAAGTTGCGGGATTGATGATGGACCCATTAGAAAATTTTTCTTTCTTTTCGGTCCACAAACACGGTTTCCAGGTTAATGGGCCTGCCTCGTGCCGGCCCGGATACGCTTCTGCCTGCCCGTACTGCCCGGAGTATTTTGGCGGGAAATTTGGCTGAAATATTTTCATTTTCCCGCCAAGATATGTTGTCGCCCGCGAAAGGCGGTGATTCTCTGCGTCTGGTCTAGGATAAACGTGGTGCACCGTGTCGTTGACTCCATTTCTCGAGCTATCCTTGGCTGGATTTTACGAATGATGTTTCTTTCATGTAAGGTTCGATAAGCCCTTCATCCATGTAGAAGGAAAATAAAATAATCATATTAGCTTAGTGATTATGGACCAATTACGTTATTTCAATTAAAAATAATTATTTTTTATGTTAATAATATTTATAAACATGTTTTGAATATAATGAATTTCATATAAATTCTAAGTGGAAAATGGGGTCGCGAAATAACGATTTGTCAGGCAATAGATAAAGGTAGTGATGGGTCGAAAACAAAATGAATGAGCATTTAAAATAAATATTGAAACAGACTCAGACATGAACACGACACTCTTTCTACTTATAAAGTTGCGTTCTTAAATATTCGAATACAAGACCTTTCATTTGCTCGTGAAAATAAGTTTAAAATTGACGGCATTAGTATCATCAAATCTAATTATTCTTCACAAAGTAAAATAAATTACCTTTCTTGGGCTTCCACTATACTTGCAAAATTGCAAGTTATAATTTCCACAGTGCAAAAGTGTTATGGGCAGTAATAAGCTCCACCAGATAGGGCTGTCAATGGGGCGGATTTTAATCCGAATCCGCTCCGAGTCCGATCCGAATTTTAGCATATTCGTCCGATAAAAATATTCGATGGATCATATCCGATTATAAATATTCGTTATCCGAAATAAATGGAGCGAATATGGATTTAAGGAATCCGATCCGTTAAGAATCCGAATCCGATATTATATATAATATTTAATTAAATAAATTATTTACTAGTACATAATATTAAGTAAAATGATTAAAATTAAAATTTTCTCATATTTATCATTTTAAACAATAATAAAATTTAAAATTTTTACTCTAAAAGTATATATTTTCTTTTATTAATAAGTTTAAATTAATTTATTTTAAATAAATATAAACATAACTATCAAATAATTCATTAAATAATAATTATTTATTAAATATTATGTAATTATATTTATTTTTTATATCAAATTTGTTATTTTTAAAAATAAATTTTATTACTAATTGGGTCGGATCTTTTATCGGATCGGGACCGACCCGATTATATATGGATTTAAAAACAATGAATCCGAATCCTATAGGATTCGGATTCGGATTCGGATCCGGAATCTCATGATCCGGCCCGAATCCGACCCGTTGACAGCCCTACCACCAGATATAATCCGCCATTCGTCAACCCAAGACATGGGCTTCAACTTTGAGCCATAAATGGGCTTCAACCATGAGAAGTAACCCATAAGTTTATTAGTAATTACAAAATGAATCTAAAAAGTAACACATAATTGAATGTACGAGTATAATTCAGCGGTTCGATCCTATATTAGCTTAACCAAAAATTTGTGTTCCAGTATTTGGGAATCAAGTTATTATTAGTAGGATTAACTTTATAACAGAGTGTTCCGACCTGACTCAAACACAAATACAAGAATATAGAACAAAATAAAAGGACATAATTGGATGGACTACCAAGTGGTTCGGAGCTATATTAGTTTAACCAATAAAATTTCATGTTCGAGTCTCTGAGTGAGAATACAGCTACTATTGATAATGAGAATTTTAATCTAAATGGTTCCACCAAGTTCCAACTCAAATAAATGTCATACGAGAGCCAAAAAAAAAAAGAGAAAAAAAAAAAAGAAAACATAATTGTATGGGCCAAGTGACTAGCAATTAGCAAACCATTCTTCCAATAAATTTCAAAGTGAATAGGTAGAGACATCAAATCACAATCATATATTAATTGGAATAGCATTTGTTATATAATAAGTTGTCACCGTTCTACCGAAATATATATATATATAATAAGTTGTCACCAAACTTTGATTCGTGAAAATTATTGCCTAACTATATAATATTTTTTTGAATTGTAACACACACCCAAAAATAATCATTAAAAATGTAATCGAAAGATTACAATATAAACAAAATTCATGAGAAAAAGGCCGAATAGTTATATTAATTATTTAATTTCAACGAAGAATTTCTCTTATATTAAAAAAAAAAATCTAATATCTCCATCCATGACATGGACACCAAATATATTTATGAGGCAATAAATGGATTAATGGAGTGACGAAACAAAGAAGAAATGTTCAAATTAGGGGTTAGGACAATAAACGAATATTGGTCCCAAAAATATGTGGTGGAATTGGTGATTTTTCCTTTTCAAGAAAAGAATTTAAAACAAAGTGAAGATTCAATACACGGTTGCATTTCACATTCTATATCACAAGCTTTCACTCTCACTACCATCATATCGACATCACTCCAATTTATATGGTGAATAGTAAGTTAAAACTAAGAAAAGAAAAATGACAAAATGAATTATAACTTCAATTGCTATTCAATGTAATGATATTTTCTTATTGTGGTTTGGATTTGGGCTTATTCAAACTTGTTTTATATTGAATTGAATTTCAAATGTCTTATCTTTGAATTAAAATGGACAATTTTTTTAGGCTGAACCACAAATTCACTAATTAGGATGACAATATTTCAATATATTGTTATAAAATGACAAAGAACGTGAATGATTCGTGGATATATTGAAGAATACACCGTGCCTACTCCAACATAACCAACTTTGCTGCTAAAATCTCAAACACTTGACATATAGTTAAAAATTGATAAATCTCTTCCACTCGACGACGAGCCCAATTAGACTGACGGCATTTCAATACACGGGTAAATATAGAGATAAATAAACGTGATTTTGTCCTTAATGCATTGATGAGGGCAATCTATACTAGGCAAAACAAAAGAATACAAGACATCAAGAACCCTTCACATAGCCCCCAAAAATCATATCAAGAGCTATAAACAATACAACACCTGCATCAATATGAACAATATCCTTCCATATTTCATCCATAAGCAACTTTATTTCATTCAAGAAACTAAAACTTTTCCTTTATTCATTTTCACAACATTTGGCCAAATCAGTTAAATTACTAATAATTAACAAGATGTGTATCAGATTCAGACACAATCTCCACGAATTTATCCACAGCCAATCTCCCAGCAGCTTCAGAGACCTTGATCCTCTCCACCTCAAGCAATCTCAGCCGTCGAGCATTCGTCAATACAACCTCAACTCCCTCGAGATCAATCCCACAACAATCCATTATATCAGCACTCTGCAGCTGCTTACAGTTCCTAACCATTAAAGCCAAAGATGCATTGCTCAATCCATGGCAGCCCCTCAGTTTCACCTCAACCAATCCGTTGCACGAAACGAGCATCGAAACGAGCTCCTTATCAAGCAACCTACCATTGTAAGACAAGTCTAGTTTCCTCAACCCCTTCAAATTCTGCCCCAAAGTTGCCAGTAAACCAGATTCTTTCTCCAGAACATCACAAGATATCAAGGCGAGCTCTTCGAGCCCGTCACCTAACACCCTCCCGAGAACGGCTAAACCGTACCCGGTAACAAGACTGCAACTTTGCAACCTCAAACTACTCAAACCCCTGAAATTCAAATTCTCAGAAAGGGCAGCTAAATGACTGTTGTCAAGATCAAGAGGCAATCTCAAGTTGAGATTTTTCAAACTGCAATTGCTTTGATTGATGAATTGAAGCAAGCCCTCTTTGCTTCCACCATCATAGATCGACAAAGATTCGAGAGAAACACAATTCTCAGCTAATGTCAACAAGACAACGTTAACTATGCTTCTTGAGGTTTTTAGCTTCAGTTCTTGAAGACAAGTTAAAGACCTCAAAAACTCCGAAAATGAGGAGTGATCTCCAACATTTTCACAGCTCTTGAGCTTCAATTTCTTTACATTTCTACAGTTTCTCCAGAGATATCCGATACCATAATCCCCTGGCAAAATTCCAGTAAGAGAAAGACTCTCCAAACTCAATCCCACATCGAATTCATCGTCCTCGTTGACTTGAGAGCTCTCATCTTCCATTAAAGGGTGTGCGAAGATAAGAGAAAGGGATTTCAGAGAGCTGAAATTACGCAGCCAATAGAAAGACAACGGCCTCAAAACAGTAACATCAATAGAACAGAGATGAACACAAGATTTTGAGATATTGCAGAGAGAGAGAAGAGGAACCGGGGACTTCACAAAGCGGAGGCGGCGGAGGTTGGGACAGGCGGCGGCGAAAAGTCCCACCTCTTCCCCACCGCCGCCGCAGGCGACGGAGAGAGAAGAGAGAAAGGGGTGCTGCGTGAGAAAGCGGCAGAAATCAGCGATGGCGGTGGGGTTATTATAGCAGGGAGGAGGAAGACGGACGGCGAGAGAGGTGGTGGAGGAACGCAGGACGCGGCGCCACCGCTTGGAGACGAGGGCGACGGCGGAGGAGCACGGCGGCGGAAGACGGTGGAAGATTTCTTGGAGAAGCTCATCGCAGAGAAGTGCGTCCATAATTCTTCTCTCTTGAAAATTATTGCGCCTTTTAAAATATTCAGTTGGTGATGTTGATTGCCAAAGGCGCTTTATTTATGCACCACTCATTTTTAAGTTAATTTTATTTATTTTAATGGAATTTTTATTAATATTGTGGTGGTTTTTCCTCAAACTTTGATTGGGTATTTGTGATTATTTAATTTTTGGGTATTAATTGTGGAGAATAAAATATTTCATAATTTTATAAAGATTGCACTTGGGAAAATATCCAAGATTCCATTTGGCGGGAGATGGGAAAGAATCCGTCCTTTCTTGTTGGTGATAATTAATTCATCATAATCGTACATTTATTCTTATAAATCACACCTAAATTTTATTAAAAAATTTAATAAGATATGCCCCATGATTCAATTGAAAAAGAGTTACAGTATTATATTTTTTAACGATGATGGAAAAATTGTATAAATTCAAAAGTAAAAAAGTCGCACAAAGATTAAAAGGCCAAATAAACTAAGGACAAAAGTATTTAGAATTAATCTTTTTTTTTTTTTAATATTGTGGTGGTTTTTCCCCTATCTTTGATGAGTACTTATCAATTATCTTATTGGGTATTAATAATTGTGGAGAATAAAATATTTCAGATTTTCATAATAATTGTACTTAGGAAAAAAAATCCAAGATTCCATTTGGTGGGGAGATGGGAAAGAATCCACCTTTTCTTTTTTGTAATAATAATTAATTAATTAATTATAATACTATTATTGGAGGGATGCTTGTAATTATATCAATCTCTGGTTGTGATCTCATTATCCAATATAATTGATTAATAATAAGATTAGCCTAGAAAATTTGACTATATTTATGAAACTTCTTTAGATAATTTGAATTGAATTAATTATCCAAACTGACCAATGTGTGAATGTCATGATTTTACTAAATTTTATTTTTTGAAAAGGTGAAGCCCACCTAGTCCAAACTTCAAAGTGTAGAAGCTTGTGTAATTCTCATCTTTGCAACTTTAGTTGGGCATGATGTCACACTTTGTTGGGGCAGCACATCTCACACTTTATTTTATTTTATCCCGAATTTCACATCTTACTATTTTATATTTCATTTTAGTTATAGTGTAAGTCTCTTTAAATTAAAAAATTATATTTTTGTTTTTTATTTTGTTTAAGATTGTAAAATACGTTTATACATCTGTCGATTTATATGAGCGTTTAAAATTACAAAATCATTCATAAAGTTTATAAATATAAACAAAACGATCCATATGAATTATAAATTTAATAACCCAATCCTTTGAGTCACAAGTTAAATTTAAAAAATTAGTGATATTTTTTTAATTACATAATGGAACACTAACAAACGTAAGAAATCACAAATAATTCTAAAAAAATGAAAGACTAAAATGTGATTTATTGATCTAAATGGATTGTATTATAATTAAGGTTAAATACGAATAATCAGATGTAAAACTATTAAAAAAAGGCAGCACACTTTATTATTATTTTTATGCAAAGCATGCTTTTATTTTATGGTGCTATAGTGTTACATAACGTTGGATATTTTTTAAGCTCTAGATTTAGTAAAGTTTGTCGCGTGTCATATTTTATCGGTATTTTCCATGCAACATTGTTTTTCTATCGGAATAATTAAAATGGCATGTTCTTGAGTATTGGTACAATTATATTTAGACTAATAATTAGTTTCGATGATTTCAATTTTCATGTCTAGTTTATATATATATATATAAAAGCCATATTTTGAACTTGGCACTTAGTCTCTCGGTAATCAATATTTATATGTGATGGACCCTATCCAACTGAGACACGTTGTAGCGCCCCTATACACTACAACCCCGCACCAAAGTATCTCCCGAGTGGATGTGAGACCTAGCACCCGAGAAACACTCCGGCGAACGGACAGTGCTATACAATATCAGAGTATTAAAACACTGCAGCGGAAATTTTATAATTTTAAAACTTTCAAAACTATGATAGGGGAATGCAATAAATAAGCCAGTAATGGCATAGTATAGATATCAAAAGTAGTGACCATGCCGTAATAGATAATTACAAGCTCGGAAGCATAACTTATTCTAAAGAACCTTGAACTATTATGCTAACAAGAAGACACACTAGGCTTCAAGATACCTTCTAGTAAGCGTCCATTAAACCTGAAACCATGAATTGTAAAGTGCGAGGGTTAGTCAAAGTGACTAAGTGAGGGGGTAGTTGGAACTACATATATATACGTATAGGTATATTTGAAAATTGTTTGACTATATAAGTTGGAGTATGATACTTGTTAATAAAATAATAGATTAATAGTATTATACCGGAAATCAATAAAATAATAATTATTACAAATATTTGGTTCATATTTATTTTGAGAAAAGGGGAATAAGGGGACTGGGTATCAGATTCTTGAAAATATGAACCGTATGATAATAAAGTAATAATGCCCTGCAAGTAGGCGTTCTCCATCCTTTACTCCTTAAACAGAATGAAATCAGAAATAACAGAATCAATCCAGCCTTCTTCCTCCATGATCTGTCGGGAGCAACCCCTCGAGATCCAGATACAGACAGAGGGAGGGACGTACCTTTCCCATCACTTAATGTGGAATAACTAACCTCCAGTTAAACCAACATTAAGATCAGATTTGGCGGCAGGTATAGTAATAGACGATGGCCCTTGCCACCCGGCTATTAGTTCTACCGTACCACCGGGCCCAACAGATACAGATACAGATACAGATCTTGCATTTTAAATACTGAATAGAGTTACATTATATCAATACTCGCCCAAACGGACTTGAGTATGATATGTTTGTAACTTATACTGAAACAAGGATTTTATTTTATATAATAGGATAATAGATATCCTTATATCAGATATTTTCCCAGGAAGGGGATAATACTATAATTAGGGAAAAATAAGACTAGGGGTGTACATAAACCCGCACAACCCGCTAAATCCGCCCGAACCGAATCAAACCGCCCGAAAACCGCCTGTTGAAATTTTTAAAAAAATAACCGCAGTTGAAAAATATTACAACCCGCTACTTTCGGTTCGGGTGGTGGGTCTAATAATTCAAATCCGCCTACCCGCTACCCGTCCGCTATACATATATTTATATTTTATTCGTAATTATAGTTATATAAATACATGATACACAATACAATTGTCATGTATATTATACAAATTATACATATATATAAGATATATTTTTATGTTAAACTAATATTATACAAGTTCTTTAACAAAAAATAAATTTATATTTATAATATGATATTATTTATTGAATAACGTATATATATATATATATTCATCTACTTTGAAATCATTATGTATTAGCTGTAATAAGTGATAAACTAGAATAAATTCTCATATTCTTTATATCTTTTTTATTATTGAGTTAAAATTATGAGTAAAAAATATTTTTATTAAAAAAATACATATAAAATTCGTTAAACCGCCAATCCGCCCGCTATAAAACCGTACCCGCCCAACCCGAACCGCTCGGTTTGAAAAAATAATTATGTATTTACGGCTTATATTTTTACAAATCCGCATACTTCGGGTCGGGTGATATTTTACTTAGAAACCGCCCATACCCGACCGCGTACACCCCTAAATAAGACTGATCCCTTATTGGGATAAATAATAAAATATTTTATATGTAGACTCATGATCCCAGTTGAAAATATTTTAACCTCACCTGCTACGATACGGAATCAAGTAAAGTATTCGAGGTTCCACTGTCCAGACCTAGTTCCTGAAAGTAGTGAACTACTACGGACTTAGAGAACTAGGTTCTTTCTATACTAATGCGACACATGAATGAGTACAATTAAGGCATGTTGTAACAAAGGAGTAACAGTAAATGTACAGGAAATTCGGTAATCTAGAATTGAAATATCATGGTAAAACATACTGATACCAAAGTCATACAACCGAATTAACCAATAAATTCTTATTCAAATTATGAATCTAAATTAAGGTTTATTTTTAATAAAAGATGAACCCGATTTTGAAAGCGTTATTTAATCCCCGATTTTAAAATCGTTAGACAAAAATCCTTTCATAAAAATCCAAATTTTATTTTATATTAATTCTTGAAATTATTACATGATATTATTGATCAAAATCCATATTTAAAGTCAAAAGTCAAGGTTACTATTGTAAAACGGTTACTATTTAAACATAGGGGATTAAATACTTTTAAACACAAAATCAAACTCACACTTACACACACTAACACACGGTACACTCCTATTTCAAGAACATCAAGAACATGTTCTTCATCATGTTTGAATATTCATAAGATGTTCTAGGCATTCTTGATCAAACTCATAATCATAACATAAGATTAAAGAATAAATGAGCATAATATATGAACTTTTCATGAAATATGATTCATAAATAAATTCCTAAACATGAATTTATTCAAATCTTCAAGTATTCATAAAATGTTCTACACATGCTTGATTATATTCATATTCATAACATAAGATTTGAAGCATAATATAGCAAAATATATAAACTCTCTATGAAAAATAATTCTAAATAAATTATTCTAGGCATGAATTTAATCAAACAAGATCATAATCATTTAAATACATACTCACATTATATCATATCCTAATTCATGCATTTAATTAAATAAAATTCCATAATGTGCACACATTGTATTTAAAACTAACAATTATGCACATATATCATAAAATAAAATTCCTAAAGCATAATTTAATTAATCCTAGACATGCAACTATTATTATTATACTAAGAACATTATATAAAGCATGAAATAATAGAAGAAAACATACCTTAGAGAGAGAAGGGAGAGAGTGGCGTGAGTATTGGGGAGAGAGGGAGTGATTTTTGTGTTGATTTTGTGAGGTATAAATGAGGCTTAAGGGGGTATTTATAGGTAGTCATGAGGGGTCTCTAAGCAATAAATGAAAGTTTAAGGGAGATGTGGATGTCTCCTAATTCATACAAATGCTTGGTGATTAATTAGGAGATGTGGTTAAATTATAATTTGAACAAATGCTAGGTAATTAGTTAGGAAATGTGGAGAAATTATGCTCATTTATTTAATCCTTCTAGAAGAGAATGAGGTCATGGATGATGTCATTTTGATTAAAAATAAATGTAAAAATAATATAAAATTTATTCAAGAGTCGAGAGGTAAACTTTTGAAGTAGTGAATTAATGAAAGAATGAGTGAAAAATGAGCTTCGTTTTGATTATAAATGTGAAATATTTGGAGTTTTTGTTCATAAGTTATGAATAATAAAGATGATGAAAATCATGAGAAAATTATATAAACGAAGCTATGATAAAGTTTAGAATTTGGAAAAATTACTATATTGTAGAGAAAAATTCAAGGATCGTTTTAAGTATAATTTCGACTCTTGAATAAAAGCTAATTGTTTAAAATAAAAATGATGATTTTTAGAAAGGAAAATATTTATAAAATATGATATGGTGAAATCGAGTTTTTGATAAATGCATGAAAATTCATGAAATAATTTGAGGATCGTTTTGGTTATAATTTTGAATATCAAAAAGTAGATGAGTAAAGATTTATTGATGATCGAATCATAAGCTAGGGTTTTCGCCGGTTTTTGATACTACGGGAGTTAGGATGGGAATTATGGTTCACGGAGAGTATCACGATCCTCGAAATAATGTGAGGATTCTTTTGGTTACAATATTGGGTAGGGAAAGTGCTTCGGGAGACGTAGGAATATTTTTGGGCTATAGGGGTATTTTCGTAATTTTCAACCTAAAACTGTAGGAATGGGTTTTGAAACATATGAAAGGGTTTTAGGTGCTAGAAGGGAATGAATACTAGAATTCTAGGATTTTATGAGAAGAGTTTCAAGGTACGAGTTAAATATAGGAAATAATTAAATCCACGATCATTTAATTAAAGTGTAACATATAAAAGCACATAAGTCACATAAAATGTAATGCATGAAGAGAATAAATAAGTACCGAGATTATAAGTGCTTCTTGAAAAACCCCTTTACTTTACCTTTTCCAACTCGGCCCAGATTTGGGCTGTTACACACGTGGTCAGCCTTACAAGAGATAAAATGAGTAGAGCTCGCTTTGTGACTAACTGTGTTTGGGAGCTCGCACGACGAGCTATGTTAGGGGGCTCGCTTGACAAGTTCACCTCCTAGACTATGTGGATAAAATGATACTCGATTAGTTACGGATAATAGAGATAACGTGATGGAGCAATAAAAGAGTCTAATAGATAAGTTCGGAAAAAGAAGATGGAAACGAACAGAAAGAGCCTAGACGTTGAGTTGGAAAAGGAAATAAACACTAGTAAGACTACGAATCTATACAAAGAGGGGTTTAAATCATTACGAAACATAGCACAAAAAACAAGACAAAAAATAAGGGAAATAGATTCGCTGAGTACTCATCAATATGAAAGGTTATTTTCTTTATAATTTTTAAAAATTTAGGGAAATTCAGTGTAATTATATATAATTTTATTTATTAGCCTTCCGTTGCGATTGATCACAAGGCTTACAAATTTTGTTTATATCAATTTTTTATAATCTAATTATAGGGTCGAGCTGAATTAGATCACTAAGACATAAAGTAATTATATATCAAAAAATTCGAACATGATACTTCTGATTAAGTTAGCATAATATCAAACCACTAAACTACACTATTCACTGCAATTTTTATTTAGTATGTGTTGTATCTTGAAGGTCATTTTGTACAAAATTTATAATTTGTGATAAAACACTTTTAAGATTAAATATTAGAAACTAATTTTGATTTAAATGTAAATATAAATTATAAATATATAAGTTTAGTTGATTTGGGCTTGGACTGTTAAAGCCCACTACAAAAATAAATCTCAACCCAACTCAGATTAATAGAATTTTCAGATATTTTTAACGGTAATATAGAATATATTACCGATTGGATATCATATTTTTATTTAACTCTCTATTTTAATAAAATATTATATAATTTTTACCTAATTTAATATTTAAAATAATTCTCAAAATATATTATATAATTTTTATAAAATATAATATTAAAATATTTTAATATAATAATTATATCATATGGTATAATTTTAAGGAGAATAAAATAAAAATATTCCAAATGCCTATCTTTTAATTCTTCGCGGCAATACTATGACAAATTAGCTCAATATAATTCAGTAATCTCAATTTCAATACGGTGAACTCAAAATTCGAGCACGGTTTATACAGTTTCAGCCGTCGGCGGAGGCTGGTGTTTAGCTCCGCCGCGGACGGTGGTCTGCGACATTTCCATGGCTTCTATAACCACCGCATACGCACTCCATTGTTCTGCATCCTTCACCGCTCGCAAAACCAAGCCATTTCCATTTCGTACTGGCAAAACCGAGCTCGGATTCCGCAATTCGTACTTAACTCAAACCCTAGCACACGGCATCGGTTCTATTTGCAAGCTCCGAGGGAAATGTGGGCGCTGGTGTCTGATGAGAAATGGATTTTGTTCATAACGTTAGGTGCTGTGATTGTGGCTGCTGTGAGTATGCTCATTCACTTAGTTTTTGTTTGAGCTGTATGCTTGTGAGTGTGTGAAGTAAATCCTGTTGATTAAGTATCATCCTTAGATTTTTTTTTTTTAATTTTTTTGGTGGAAAAGTATTATCCTTAGATGATTACTGTTTCCATGAGGGACTCAAATGGTTTCGAGTTTATCATGATTCATGACTCAATTCTGTTGTTGTAATTGGTGAGTGTTTCTTGAGATTTATGATTTTAGTTGATATGATTAGTTCAATCTTAAATGCTTCACCGGTTTAAGTGCATATAAATTGTTGATTCACTAGTGCATGCTCCTGAGTTTGATTTCAGTTGGAATTTAGTATTCAGTCCAAGTTTATTTAGCTTAAAAATAAAGGCTACACGGTGGCGCTTAAGGTTCACACTGTATTGAGACCGTACAATTTAGGCTGTGTGTTCTTTGCAGGTTTCCGAGATATCAATGCCAGGGTTACTGACAGCCTCGGTGTTTTCAGCTCAAAATGGAGAGATACTGAGTTTTTATAGAAACACCCAACTTCTGATTTTCTAGCGTTTCACCTCAGGAATATGTAGGTTAGTTTATGTCAGTATTATTGTAATATATATATATATATATATTTTTTTTGCCAGTTGATATCTTATCTGATGAATTTGCTTGATTGCAGTGGATTGAGAAGTGGATGCTTCTTTTATAGTTTTATTTATTACCAACTTTAGTCTTAGATGATGAATACTCAATATATCATTTTCAAATGCATCCAGGAAGTTAATGAAGTAAAGCATATGATTCCTGTAAACTTTTTTTGTATCTGATCTCAAATTTGTAAGTGTGCCTGCGTTTTACTAAAAAATGCAGACTTCAGCTGGTGAGTAATTCCTGCAGGTTAAACGTCTCAGGGAAAATGTTTCTAGCTCTCTTGTTGTTCAGGTTTGGATTTTATCTAGATTATGTACTGTTGTTGATTATGATTTTTCTCATTTTTTTAATGTATATTGTTCAATTTAACACGAATTTGGCAAATTTAAAGTAGGACATATCCTTCTTTGACAAAGAAGCAGTTGGCGACCTGACTAGCAGGCTTAGCACAGACTGCCAGCAGTTATCTCGTACAATTGGCAATGATATACATTTGATCTTGCGAAACATTCTTCAGGTTACTGTTCTGGTTAGTTTTATATCTTCCCCCAACTATGATATTATCTAACCTCTGACTGACTGATACTCTTGCAGGGCACGGGGGCATTTATAACCTTGATGACTTTGTCATGGCCTCTAGCAGTGTCGTCCCTGGTCGTTTGCTTTATTTTGTCTGCAATTGTCCTCATTTACGGACAGTACGTATCAATCATTTTCTACTCTTTTATCTATTTCACAATTTATTTGTTTTACATTATTATGGGGTTTCACATATATGCATATTAACAAGTGAGGTAGAAGCGACCACAGAAATGCAGTTTTTAACTAGTCGATTCGAGTTTTGACCTAGGTTAAATTTAGGATACACATTGTATTGAAAACAAATTATCATTGATCGTCGATTAATTTTTTTATGATGCATTCGAAACAGATAAGCTATTTTTCTCCCCAAAAAAGGAATTTTTTTTTTTTTTTTTGAGTGAGTATGTTCAGAAGGTCTAATATGCACCCACGATGTAAAGAAATAGTGTACTTGCCTGCTCACAACCCGCTTCTGCAATGTCACATTCTGATGTTTTTAGGTAATAATGTTACATCACATTTAGATGTTTGACGAAACTGAAATTCTCGTTTTGGCAGGTACCAGAGAAAAGCAGCACTGCTTGCTCAAGATTTTGTTTCTTCCGCTAATGAAGTAAATCTGAAAACTGACAAAATAACTGGATATGTCTCTTCTTCTTGGTATCAAAATATTGGTTTTCCTTTCCCAAAAATAATAGGCACAAGAATCACTGGCTATGATGAAACTATCAGAGCATATGGAACAGAAAGAGAAGAACGTCAGAGGTCAAATAGAGTTTTATTCAAAGTTCGAACATTGAAACTACAGCATACATGCTGTGAACCAGCACATCTATAACAGGCTCATGGAAGACTTATTTGCATTATGCTATTTTTTTCCCCTTTAGATTCACACAATGGCTCGACAGATTAGCTTTCGTGGGCTTGCAAGAGAGTGTAGCTTATGGATTCTGGACTCTTAGTTTTAATACATTGTACCGATCAACACAGGTTTGCCTGTCTAACGACACCATCAGATTCCATGTTTTATGTACTGCAAATTACAATAGTTGACATGCAATTGATGTTTTCTGCCAAAACATGATATATGAATATCTGATATCTTAAGTAGCTGTCAAATCACATTTGTAGGTTTTGGCAGTCCTTTTAGGAGGAATGTCTATTGTGACTGGCCGTGTATCTGCTGAGCATACGACCAAGTATGTTCTGTATTATGAGTGGTTGATTATG
Source organism: Lantana camara (assembly GCA_037501455.1). NCBI lineage: Eukaryota > Viridiplantae > Streptophyta > Magnoliopsida > Lamiales > Verbenaceae > Lantana > Lantana camara. The sequence goes on along the minus strand of CM074858.1, from coordinate 1,567,187 downwards.
CTGAGCATACGACCAAGTATGTTCTGTATTATGAGTGGTTGATTATGCTGAGCATACGACCAAGTATGTTCTGTATTATGAGTGGTTGATTTATGCTGCCTGGAGGTTGCAAGACAGTATGTCATCCTCAGTTCTGTCTATTGGGGCCTGTGATAAAGTTTTTCAGTTGATGCATCTTCAACCAAGTTACGAGTTCTTGTCGAGAGGTAGGACACATCCTTTGGACATTAATCTTTTTCCCTATGTTGCCCAATACTTGGTGTTATTACTGTGCATTGCATTTCATTAACTTTCTCAGGTGTTTGTTTATTTAAACATCGGTTGAATACAACACTTTGTTGGAATCAAACGACCATTAATCTCATATTTCAGTTACACTAGCTGATATTATCTTTTCTGATTGCAGGAGTAAATTTGCAAAGTCTGAGGGGATCTGTTGAATTTGTAGATCTATCTTTTCACCACCCTTCAAGAAAGTGGGTATCTTCCGATAACTAAAAGTATCATTGTCCACCTAGAGTAACTTATGATTGCTCGAGAAGCATTCATCATGAGGAGATTGAAATTGCTGCAAAGAAAGCTTATGCTCATGAATTTATCTCTACCCTTCCTAATGGTTATGATACCATTGTTGATGATAACCTGCTAAGTGGAGGGCAAAAGCAGAGCATTGCCATTGCAAGAGCCCTGCTTAGAGATCCCACTATTTTGGTACTCGATGATGCAACAAGTGCTCTTGATGCTGAGAGCGAAGGGTATGTCAAGGTAAAAGAACTCCCGCATTTACTAAATTTTTCCTTTTAAATCTCGCCCCCCTCCCCGTAATTCTTAGCCATGTCCCTAGTTTTTGGCAAATATCAATATCATAATCTCCCTGCAGGATATTATTCGTTCTATAAAAACGTCCTCCAAAAGGAGGACTGTCATCCTAATTGCTCACATGAAATGTTTTCTCATAATCTCATTCTATTTATACAAAGGCATGCAGACTTGTTAATTCATTTTCCACAGGCTGTCTACGGTAAAAGCAGCAGACAGAATCCTGGTTATGAATGATGGCCAATTTGTCGAGGTAGGCATTGTTTCACTCAATTTTTGTCTGTTAGTATAAATGACTTCCACGAAAACAATATTGCTCAATTTTCCCTAACTCAGAATGGTTTCCATGCATGATGCTGCTTGAGTGAAAAAATTATGCTTACAAGAACGAATTTCATATCCCACAAAAGTCACTATGGTTCTCAGGGAAATTCTTCCCTTCTTAGGTTTACCCTTTGTCTGAATAATGCTGATTAGAAACATCTTTTCACGCAGATCGGCAGTCATGAAGACCTTCTTCACAAAAACGGACTATATACCCGATTACTTAAACTACAGACTGATGCGCCATATATCATCAAGGATAAAAGAGAAGGGCTCAGACTAACATGATTCCCGTGCTTCTCCGATAACAGGTAATAATATCTGTTCAATTTATTGATTTCCGGATGTGTAAATATAAACTATTCATCTTTTGGCCTTGATCTTAGTTGTTTGAGAAACTATTGCAAGAATATGGACAATGTGACTTAGAAAGGAACATTTTAACAGAAAATACCAAAAAGAATAATAAAGTCAGACGTTGTATGTGGATCAGGACGCCAGTTTTGTGATGGAACTATTTAATCACGTTGTGCTTGCTTGTCTACTTAACTACACACAAAACACTGGAGCCTGGAGGGCATGTTTTGCTTCACTTTTTGAACTACAAATCTTGTTAATTATTGTTCTTCACAAAAACTAGTGTAATATTTTCTACCAGGTTCACTCTGCGTTAAACATTAGGCGCACTTAAACATTAGGTTGGAGAAGGAAGTTGAGAGTTAAACGTGTTAGTTGAGGAAGTTTTGATCTTATAAAACTTCTCAAAATGGAATTTTACAAAAAAATCCTTAATCCATAATTACTTAAGAAAATTAAGGATTTAATAGGCGATACAAAAAATTGGTGGTGTGGCGAAAAGCACCAGTAAATATAAGTCCCCTATAATTTTCAGCCTTGCTCTCTAAAATCATGCAAATATTGGCCCCATCTTCTTTCAATCATTACAAAACTCAAACTCTTATAGCTTAAAAAATATGTAATCATAATAATATATTTAATAGTAATATAATACAAATATATTATTATGTTAAAATAAAAATATAATATATTATATATATATATTATTATGTTAAAATATAAATAAATATTAATACTAATATGATATAAATATATTACTATGTTTAAATGTGTATATATATGTATATATCTTATATATTAAATAATATTATAGCTTAAAAACTATTTTAACATAATAATATATTTATATCATATTATTATTAAAATTTATTTATATTTTAACATAATAATTATTTGAAAAAAAAAAAAAAATGAACCCACACAATACACATTTTATTTTTTAATAGTAATATAATATATATAGCTTAAAAAATATTTTAACATAATAATATATTATATTTTTATTTTAATATAATAATATATTTATATTATATTATTATTAGAATTTATTTATATTTTAACATAATAATTACACGTATATAATATATAAATACATAATATTTAATATATGTAGTATATAACTATTATTTATTATAAATTCATAATATACATTTTGCACGTATATATATTATATATATTAATATTAAATATATATACATATATATACATACATATATATATATATATTAATGTATATAATATATATAATATAAAAACATATATTATAGCTAAAAAAATATTTGAACATAATAATATATTTATATTATATTATTATTAAAATTTATTTATATTTTAACATAATAATGATTTTATTTGAGTTTCCGCCTGCGTTTAACGGTTTCCGTCAAAAAATTGACGGTTAGGACTAAAATTGTCACAAATTGAAACTTACGGGACCAAAATTGTCAAATTTTAAAAGAATGGGACCAAAATTGCAAATCGCCTAATTCTATGGGACTTGTAATTTGCTCAAGAAAAAGATTATCGAGATGTGAGAGAAAAGAAAGTTTAGAGATAATACGCACATTAATAAAATAAACTAGTAATTCCGCACACTCAATGCGTGTGCAAAAAAATAATTATTACTATACTAATTTAAATTATTCATCTTAATATAAATTTAATGATTATATATATAATACCCTGCATTTATCTATTCATCTTTATCCTCTATTGCTGAATTTTGTTAGTTACCCAATAAGTGCTATTATTATTATTATTAGAATTTTATTGGGCGATGACTATTAACGGATACAGCCTATTTCAGGTTTTCCATTAGATATATACATATAATGATTTCTATAGTTATTATTTTAATTAGAATTTATTGGATAACTATTAAGGGTATAGTAATTGTTGGTATTATCATAACTAGAGTTTTATTAGCTAACGATCTATCAGTAAAATTTTGAGAGTAGTGGGAGTCCCCTTACGCGCAGAAAAACTAAAACGCTAAGAACTCAGAATAACAAACCAAGACGATAAGGTTTTCTTTGATTTAAATCCTAGATAGAGTTAGCCATTAGCATAAAAGGGGGAAGAGAATAGTATCGGTGCCAATAAGGGAGAGAGCAGAAGAAACGTAGAAGAGAGAGAGATTTCAAGGAGAAGATAGACGGAAGGGGAGACGAGAAGAGAAGAGAAGGGGAAATTTATAGTGACGATAAGGTATTCAACTTGAACCAACTGCAAGTTTATTTTGATTTTCGCTAATCAACCTCTCGAATAAGCATTCCTGTAACCCGGATTAATTCACATAAATTGGAGTAGAGACGCCTACGATGATTTTTGGTAAAAAAATATACAGTTCCTAGTCATATATTGGTCCAAAAACATGTTTGAAATTAAGGCCACACATTCACGTATATGCATGCCCTTTTCTTAACTTCAGTGGAAGGAAATATTAACTCATTTATTCTGGCTTATATATGACGCGGTGTAGCAAACAGATAATAGGCACCTGTAAAGTGTAGCCTAATCATGAACTTTGTCATGTTTTCCTTTTTTATTTTCAGAACGAGTGGGTGTTAGAGTGATCATCTATACTATTATATTAAGTGTCAGGGATAGAGAGAAACCGTCTTGGTGTCTTCGACTCTTGGACTCTTTTCTTTTCTACCCCTGACTTTTAAAATCTTTTTTTCCTTTTTAAACTATTTACGTATTATCCCTTAACTCTCCTTTTCTACTCTTAACTTTTAAAATATTTTCTTTTCTTTTCTTTTAATTTATTCTCTATTATCTCTTTAACTCTCATTTTCTCTCACATCACCTTAATCTTTTTTATATTCTTTTATCTTTTTATCTCATATTTTTTATTATTATTTTGAGCTCTTTTTTTTTGGTGTTTTAAATTTATTTTTATCTATACTATTATATTAAGACCTATTTAGGAATTATTTAATTTTTATTAATATAAAAAATTTAATTTTAATATATTTTAATCGTAACATTTTTTTTTTTAACACACACATCGAGTGTGCGTAATTACTAGTGGTATTATTAAATCTTAGGATATGTATATAGTTGAACCTAGTCTTATTAACTGTTATAATAATTGAGTTGCAGGGTAATTATTATGTTTCACCTGAGGCAACACCATATAGACGCACTGTTGTAAGTAGTAATGATGTATTAATTGCATTGCATATATATATATATATATATATTCCTACTATGATCTGGAGCATGTCATGTGCGGTAATGTATATAAAGATGTACATGCGGGGTATAAGGTTTAATTATATGGAAGAGTATAATTTAAACTAAGTGATGCTTTTACTAGTACTAAGATCGGAGAAGGTTTAGTCAGTTACATTAGCCTAGGTTCATAATTACCATACTAAGTGTGCTTTAGTGCCTTAACCAAGTAATTCTCTACATTACTACTTGACCTATGGGATATGTATAAAGTAATATATAGATATATGTATATATATTTAGGGATACCAATATGCTTGTATATATATATGCTTCATTATTATAATCATAAGGGTTAAGTTGGGGTAATTAGTTCTGATATTTTCATAAGTTTTATAGGTTCTATTATTATAACTTTTGACTATTGTAATGTTTAGATTCGGGGATTAGGACGTTGTTTGCGAAATCCTTAAAGTACTTAGGAGGCAACAGATACGAGGTAAGTGGTGTTCTCCTTTCTATGGTTTCTTCTAAAATAATTTTATAAAGTTTCATGTTTTATTTACCTAAAACCTTTGTTATATAAAATGGGGTTTGAGCATGAAAATTTATGTGAGAACTATATGTGAACTAATCGCATGATTTCTTTAAGGAAGTATGATCTATGAATTGATTCGTCTGTTATATATGATAGGCTCTGAACTGGTTCCATATGATACTTACCTGGCCACGGTGTTACAGGTAGGGATGTAAATGAGCGAGCTGGCTCGCGAGCTTTCTCGAGTCAAGCCGAGCTGAGCTCGAATCCAAGCTTTTTTATTTTAGGCTCGCGAGCCACTATTTTTAATTAAAAATAAATAAATATTAATTTATATATATAAAAATACTTAAATAATATATAATATTATATATGTATATACTTATTTTTATATATAAATATTAAAAATAATTATTTTTTAAATAAAAAATATATATTTCCTAGAAGCTCGAGCCGACCCGAGCTCAGCTCGAACCAAGAAAAAAAATGTCAAAGCTCGACTCGTTTACCTCCCTAGTTACAGTGGCACAATACTGACTCGGCTACGGGTGTTACAGTAGCATTTCTGGGCCCATCTAACGGGGTTATAGTTAGGACTTGATAAAGTAAATATATAGGGAACCAAAAGTTCATGAGCATATATTAAGTACCTTTATCTGCTCGCATTATGAAGTTACATGAGATCTTACTTAAAAACTTTATTTTGGAGAATGTGATTACTATTTGGAAAATACCTGCATTTTCGTGTATTCATGTTGTGATATGCTCAAATCCGATTGAGAGAAGAACATCGCTTACTGGGCTAGTTTCGCTCACACCACCCTAACAATTTTGCAGAAGACGACTTGGAGAACTCGGAGAAGGAATAGTTCTGGGGCTGGTGAGCGTCATTTTTGTTTTAGTAGATTATAGATTCAGTTACTTCAATTTATCTTTATAGAATTGCTAGATTGAGATTTTTGATGAGATTGAACACATGAACCGTAATAGTTAGGCTTTTGTCTACCGTTACACTTCGAAAGTATTTATTTAAGTATTTGGTTTGAACTTAGTTGCTCTGTTATTGAGATTTAGTGTCCTTGAGTCTCTCGAAGCTTAGGGGCGTTGCTATGTTGCACCTCGGAAACGGGGCGTGACAATATATTAATAGAAAATAGTTAAAATATAAATTAAAAAATAACAAGAAAAATATATATAAAGTATTAAAGAAGAGAATAAAAGCGAGTTGAGAGAAATTTGGAGGTAATAGATAAATAACTTAAATTTGGAGGTAATAGATAAATAACTTATTGGGACACGTTACGTATATGGTGGGAAAAAAATAAATTAATTAAATAAAAAAAATAAAAATTTAAAGACCAAGTACAAGAGACCACCTTTTCACTTAATATATAGTATAGATATATAATATAGATAAATAAAAAATTTAAAAGAGAAAACAGTGAAGGTGTCTTGTTGTTATGTGCCCCTAGAGATAGTTGTGTATATTTATGATTATTTAATTATTTGTGATTACAAGCAGAGAATGTTGTGCATATATGTGATTATGATTATTTTTAGTCGTTTTTTCACTCCAAACTTTTTTATTTTTTTTGTAACAGGCAAACTACCATTAAATAGGGAATTTCTAAAAAAGGTATTTCATATCCATTAAAATTAATTAAAAAATAATATATCAAATTGGAGATTTATAATTATTTTTAGTCGTTTTTTCACTCCAAACTTTTTTATTTTTTTTTGTAACAGGCAAACTACCATTAAATAGGGAATTTCTAAAAAAGGTATGGGAAAATATTTGAATAGTACCAAAAAGTTGAAAAAATTCCTTTTAGGTCCCCAGTTTTGAAAAAGTTCCCATTCAATCCCCAATTGAAAAACAAAATTCCTTTTAGGTCCCTACAAATAGTACATGTTCGTACATTGTCTTTAGGAATTGCGTACAATTTTTAGGGAATTGCGTATAAAAATCCCGGAATCTCGTATATACGAGATTCCGGGATTTATATACGCAATTCCCTAAAAATTGTACGCAATTCCTGAATTATTATACAACCTTGGGGAGTGAAAAGAAATTTTGTTTTTCAATTGGGGAGTGAACAGGAACTTTTTCAAAATGGGGGAGTGAAAAGGAAATTCAGTTTACACTTGGGGATTTTTGAGGAATTGTCCGAAAAGGTATTTCATATCCATTAAAATTAATTAAAAAATAATATATCAAATTGGAGATTTATAAATAATTTTAAATTTATGAAACAATATTTTTTAAAAATTGAAATAAAATTTTGAATCTCCCAAAATCATAATTGCAAAAATTTCTCATCTTTAAATGATCTCTCCTTCCTAGTTCGATCCTCATTCTCTCCCGAGAAAACCAAAAATGTTACCCTCCCCTCCTCGTCTCCTATCTTCACTCCTCCTACTGATGCTGCTTCACCAAACGACGTCGTTTTCTGGCTCCGGCTCCGGCGCCGGCCCCCACATCGCCGACGTCAACATACTCCTACCTCCCAAGATGACTCACCCCGTCGAGTACAGGCTTCAGGGCAGAGATGGATGCTTCAAATGGTACGTTACTATGTTTCCTTGCTTTTCACTTCGTAGTTGGTTGGTTTTTTGTACTGGAATGTGAGGACATTGCTGTTGTTTGTTTGGATTTTTTTAATTTTTGTGCATGTGTTTAGGTCGTGGGATCATCGCGACTTGCTGGCGGTGTTTCCGGAGTATAATTCGAGCAGCCATTGCTCCACGAGTGCTCGGTTGAAGTCGATTGCTCCGTTTGGCGGGCGGAAGGAGACTGCGGTTTACGCGACTGATTTGAATACGGGAATGGTGGTTCGTTGCAAGGTTTATATCGATATGATCTCGAGGATTCAGATATTTCATAGCTCTGTCAAGCTTGACCTTGATGGGCTTGCTACGCTTCGCGTCCGTGCGTTTGATAGTGAAGGTATGGTTGTGCAGTTTTTTTGTTTGATGGGTTTTACTTGATTTGAGTTGATAGCAGCTAGGTGTAGTAGTGTTTTTTTTACCCCTCATTCCTTTAATCTTTCTTGCTTTTTTAAGAACTTTTTCCTTCTCTTTACGGAACTCATAAATTTCATGAGAGCTTGAACTTTTTTTGTGTTGCTTCAAAAGTTAAAGAGTTCCTGGTTCCTTTTAATTTGTTGGTTGTATTTTCGAGAAAGCGTCTTATTACGTATGTTTTTATTTTTCTAGTTTGGTAGGTAAAGATTTGAATTTATATAATTATAAGCAACACAATATTAATGCTTAAACTAGTTACTCTGTTCTGTATGAAGGTAATATCAATAGATTTTCATATTTTATTGTTGTAGTCTCATGTATTCTGGGTGTATGCAGAAAACGTGTTTTCCTCGTTGGTGGGCCTGCAGTTCATGTGGCAATTGATGCCTGAAACCAATGGATTGCCTCATACGCTTGTTCATGTTCCTTTGAAGGAATCTCCTCTAAGCGATTGCAGTGGCTTGTGCGGTGACTTGGATATCCAAGTAAAGCTTGAAGAAAGTGGTGTGTTTTCGGATCTGTATGTAGTGAAAGGCACTGAAATTGGCCATGAGGTTGTTACAGTTAATTTGCTAGAACCGTCACTGGAGCACTTGGAAGACAAGATTATTTTGACAGTTGCAGAAGCAATGTCTCTCGATCCCCCATCTCCTGTACATGTCCTCATTGGTGCTGTTGTCGACTATACTCTTAGAATTATCCGAAGTAATACTCCCCATGTTGTAAGTTTACCTTCTCCATTCCACCAGTGGTCGACTTTGAACTCTTCAGTTGCTCAGGTGGACAAAGCAATGGGTAAACTTCATGCATTGAACTTAGGGGTAACAACAGTTGTTGTTGAAGACACGAGGGTTGTTGGACACATGCAAATATCATCCCTACATGTTGTCTTACCTGGCAGTTTGTTGTTATTTATGTCACCTCTCTCTCTTTCTGGTGGTCCTATTGAGGGTGTCAAGCCTATTCCCTCTGTATCACGTTGGTATGGCGTGGTTGGGAGACGACATCTAATTCAGGTGAAGGTTTTCTCGTTGGGACCTGTGGCACAAGAAATTTTTATAACAGAGAGTGATGACATACAGCTGTATGATGACCAGACTGACAACTGGAGTTTTGTCGCAGTAGAAGGTCTTCACCTAATAGCAAGTTCATGTGGACTGCGAAAGCTTACAGCTGCATTGGCTTACAGCACTGGGCACTCTATGAAGAAAGAAGATCTCATGGTTGTTCAAGAAATCATGATATGTGATCAGGTCAAGTTCATTATGGAAGGAGACAGTAGCGTTTCTGGCAAAATTCTCCTCCCATGATTATCCGGTGTTAATCAGGAGCTGGAGCTTAGAGCAAGCGGTGGTTGTGCAATGTCCTCTAGTGACTATAAATGGTTTTCTTCTGACATGGGTGTATTGTCTGTATCTGTCTCCGGGATTGTTCAGGCCAAAAAGCCCGGAAAAGCAACTATTAAAGCAGTGTCCATTTATGATTCATTAAATTATGATGAGATGGTCATTGAAGTTTCTATTCCCTCTGCAATGGTCATGCTGCCTAACTTTCCTGTGGAGACGCCTGTTGGTGTTGGGTCACACCTTCAAGCTTCTGTAACGTTCAAAGCATCGAGTGGTGACTATTTCTATGCATGTGATGCATTCAGATCCTCCATAAATTGGAAAACCGATGGTGACTCTTTCATAATTGTCGACGAATTACTTGCTGTGAGTAAGCAAGAAGCTGCAGAACTACATTCCTCTTTGTATGGCCCTCCATGTGCATGGACTCGCATTTATGCCTCGAGTTCAGGTCGATCTGTGGTGCATGCAACCTTAACCAAAGAAAATCAACAATATGAATCTACTAGTAGGGAATCTGTTGTGCTGAAAGTGTCCTCATCTATTGCTGCAAAGAAGGCATATATGCTCATGAATTTATCTCTTCCCTTCCTAATGGTTATGATACCATTGTTGATGATAACCTGCTAAGTGGAGGGCAAAAGCAGCGCATTGCCTTTGCAAGAGCCCTGCTTAGAGATCCCACTATTTTGGTACTCGATGATATTGTAGAGAGAGTTAAGAGAAACCGGAGACTTCTCAAAGCGGAGGCGGCGGAGGTTGGGACAGGCAGCGGCGAATAGTCCCATTTCTTCCCCACCGCCGCGGAGAGAGAAGAGAGAAGAGAGAAAGGGGTGTTGCGTGAGAAAATCGCGGAAATTTGCGAAGGCCGGAGGAAAACGGATGGCAAGAGAGGCGGTGGAGGAATGCAGCAGGCGGCGCCACCGCTTGGATATGGCGGCGGAAGACGGGGGAAGATTTCTTGGAGAAGCTCACCGCAGAGAAGTGTGTCCATAATTCTGTTTGTTTTTTTTTTTCCTCTCTTCGAAATTATTTTGAGCGCCTTCGTAAATTGTTCAGTTGGTGATGTGATTGCAAAAGGCGCTTTATTTATGCACCACTCGTTTTATTTTATTTTGTTTTAATTATTTTAAGGGAATTTTTATTAATAGTGTGGTGTTTTTTTTTTCTCCTATTGGTTTGATTGGGTATTTGTGAATATTTATTCTGTGGGTATTAATTGTGGAGAATAAAATAATTCAGATTTTTATAATAAATGGAATTGGGAGAATCCAATATTCCATTTGGTGGGAGATGGGAAAGAATCCATCCTTTCTTCTCGGTGATTATTAATTAATTATAATAGTAAAGATCTATTCTTCCTTGTCAGTGATTATTAATTAATTATGATAGTAAAGATTTATTCTTACAAATTATGCTTAAATTTTGTTATAAAAATTGAGTGAAATAATTTTTAAAGATTGTGTTACATTTTTAAAGATTGTGTTACATTTTTCAAAGATGAGGGGACAATAGCATAAATTCCAAGACAGTCTTTCAAATTCAAAGATTAATCGACCAAAAGCACTAAAGAATACATAGAATTAACTCTTTTTTTAATATTGTGATGGTTTTTCCTCTAGCTTTGATTGGGTATTTATGATTTTTATTTTTTGGGTATTAATCGTGGAGAATAAAATGTTTTTCTAATTCCCCCATTTTATAATGATTGGACATAGGACAAAAATATTCAAGATTCCATTTGGTGGGGGATGGGAAAGAATGTTGTCGCCCATTTGTTAGCTCGTAATGCGGCTTCGGCCTGCGTTGGTTCTTCCGATATCCTTTTGTTTACTTTGAACAGTGTTCTTGCTGATTTAAATTAATGTGATTTCGGCCCTTGGGGCCTCTTCCCTTAAAAAAAAAATATATATATTATGGTGGTTTTTCCTCTAGTTTTGATTGAGTATTTATTAATTGTGTTATTTGGTATTAATAATTTGTGGAGAATAAAATATTTCAGGTTTTTATAATGACAATTGGGAAAATCCAATAGTCCGTTTAGTGGGGAGATGGGAAAGAATCCATTTTAAGCTTTTTCTTGTTGGTGATAATTGATTAATAATAATACTATTATTGGAGAGTCCAAAAGTTTGAAATCTCGAATTGTGTGGGAGAAACCCTAAGTTCGTGTATTTTTTTAAGTTGAATACTATATACATAAATTAAAAATATTATTTTTTAATAATTAAAAAATAAAGATACTCATCATAATAGTTTTTAACATTTATAAAGTTAACAAAACAAACCCCGAATATCTAAAATATAACAAAATGGACCCTTAAGGTATTTTCCGACCATGCAAAAAATATTAACATATCTCATAGCCATATTCTGAAAAAACTATAAAAAAATTCTAACGACATCCTAATGGGATATAGAAACCTAAACGAAACATATTGATTAATTAAAGACTATTTTGTAAAAAATAAAAAAAGGAGGAGTAAGTACTGGCACGTAATTAGACTTTAGGATAATCCGTTGTAATTTTCTCATCTTTTATATATAAAAAAAGAAAAAAGAAAAAACAATCATCATCTCCTGAGCACCTCGCCGCCCCAGAAAGGCTAGATCTTCCGTTGCATAGGATTTTGTAAATTATGACATAGTTAAATAATTTATTTATCTCGTTAAACCCTAACTAAATTGGTTAACCATTTTCTGATTAGTTACATTACAAGATCTAACCACACGTGTGTTGGGATCTTAGTAAAAGAGTTTGTTCGGACATTTTAGAAGATTTCCTGTTGATAAGCGAACAGGATCCGGTCCGGATAAAAAACGAGTTCAAAATAAGTCGAGCGGATAAAAAACGAGTGAAACGGGATCAAAATTGGTCAAACGATTCCAAAAATGGATGAAACGGACCCAAAATATATTGAACAGGTCGAAAAACGAAGGAAACGAGACAAAAATGGGTCAACATAATAATAATAATAATAATAATAATAGAAAAAAAAATTGATTGGGTAGACCCAGATCCAAACCCAAATAGAGTGGGTATACTTTTTACCCATACATTCAGACCCATTGGATCTATAATGGGTCTGGGTAGGATATGGGTCCAACCATAAATAATGGATAATTATTAGGTCTGGAGCTGAGCCTGGATAATATCCGCCCATTTACAGGCCTAGATCCGGATAGTAATTAAAGATAAGGTCCCGTGAATAGGAGCCAGGATAGTAATTAAAGATAAGGTTATAATTGATAAGCATCCTGTGAACAGTTAGAATAGTAATTAAAGATATTAAATATGTTAAGAATTAATAAAGGAATAGATGAGATTAAAGATATTAAATATGTTAAATAACGAGCAAGTTTGTGGGGATATTTCAGATCAAAATTGTTCTCCTAATCATCTTTCTTATATGAAGAAACTACTACTTATATGCAGTGTCATGTCCCGTTCACCTAACCCTGACCGCTCTTTCTTCATGTTCAACGACTAATCATCTTTCTTATATTAAGAAACTTCTTATATGCAGAAACGTAGCTACCAACAAAAGCTCTTTCACTTGTTACTGCTAATCCTCCTCCTACTAGAATGGAAAATTTCAGCATTCTACTTCAAAAGCTTTCCTCCGTTTTAATTTACGCTTTTCTTCTTCTCATGCCTAATCTTTGGACAACCATGGTTCCCATCAATGCCTCCATTAATGGGACTAACAAGCTCGTCCTTCCTCTTTTACACCACCATCCTCGTTTTCATAAGCCAAATGGCTTTACAGCTCCTTTGCTTAATGACAAACAATTAATATCCTTATTTGTTAACGTATCCATAAGCGAACCACCTGTCTACTTACTCTTACTCATGGACACCGCATGTCCTATATCATGGGTTCGAAGTCCTTCCTCCTGCTAGGATGAGAGATGCACCGCCGATTATTATAACCATAAAGCTTCATCAACGTACACCGACATTTCATGCTACCATAAAGGTGAATGCTTTCAATATTTGGGTTATAAATACTGGAGGAACTGCAACAAAGAATCGCATTGCACATACACGGTTAGCTACGCTGACGGTGCACGTAGTTCCGGTATCATTGCCATTGAGAAATTCATGTTCTTGACCTACGAATACTATTCCTTCGGAATCCCGAATTTGGTCTTTGGTTATTCACTGGAGACTAGAGAACCAGAAACAACAGATGGTCTGCTTGGGCTCCATCCTTTTAACCAACATTCTCTAGTCTCTCGAATTGGTAACAAGTTCTCATATTGCATTGGTAATATGAGCGACCCTGGTTACATGTACAGTCACCTTGTTTTAGGTGAACAGACCAACATACAAGGCCATTCGACGACCCCCATGAAAGAAAATGAAATCGGAAGGTACTTGGTTAAACTAGAAGGGATTAGCATAGGGGATACACAACTTAAAATCCACCCAATTGAGTATCATTATAATGTTTTGATCGATTCAGGGTCGACTTTTACGCTAATTTCAAGTGAATCATACGAACAACTTAAGAGCGAAGTGATGGGGCTGTTACACGGAGTTCTCAATCCTGTCAGCACACAAGAGAGACTGTGCTATAGGGGGAATGTGGTGAGGGACCTTAAAGGCTTTCCATTGGTGAGTTTGAGGTTTTACGGGGGAGCTCAGATTAAACTGAACGTTGAAGCACTGTTCAGAATGGAAGCCGATGATGTGTTTTGCATGACAGTGGTTGTTTCTGATCGTCGTCCATTTATTATAGGATTATTTGCTCAGCAAAATTATAATATTGGTTTTGATTTCGATAAAATGGAGATCAGCTTCCAAAGAATTGATTGTGAGTGGCTGCTTATTGACGACTAATTTTCATCTAAGCATTCGTGTTTAAGTGATCAGCAACTTCAAGTTTAATTTGTGTAAGCATTCTCGTTTAGTTTTCATCTTGGAATTTAGTGTTTCACTGTAATAAGTTTGTGTAAGCATTCGTGTTTAAGTGATCAGCAACTTCAAGTTTAATCTGGTGTGTTTAGACATGAACCGACCTTTATTTACCGTAATTTAAAAAGTATGACACATTATTATAAATTAAAATAAATGTGAGATGGGCTGCCATCATGCCCGACTACAGTTGCAAAGATAAAGACATATCTACACTGTGGAGTAGGTGGGTTTCACCTTTTCAAAAAACAGTCTAATAAAATCATGACATTCACACGTTGGTAAGAAAAAAATAAACATCGTCACTTACTTATAATCTTATCTAACACGAATTGAAATGGTTAGTTTGCATAGTTAATTCAATTCAAACTATCTAAAGAAGCTGGCTCGAACCGAAATAAATGACTTATAGAAAAAAACAAAAAAGAGAAAAAGAATATCTTCCAAAACATCATTGCTCAGGAAAAGGGATCTTATTACTGAGGCTCATCAAACTGGGCATAGGAGACTTATTGTTTTCTTCAACGAAGAAGCGAGAAAAATATACATAAAGAAAAGGAACCATAATCTACATAACTGTTGCAGCAAAGCCAAATATGAAATACCTAACTACTCAAAATTGTTGCTCTCCCGTATGTCAATCTGCAAGTTTATGTCGATCTAAACGTTCGTTCAAGAAAGCATGCTAGTTGCTCGATGATACTATCGTTTCTCCATTCAAGTTCATGAATGTTCAACATGTTTGCCCGGTATATCACTGGCAAGGGGTGATATGTAAATTATGCGAAAATCAGAGTTAATTACCAAGAACGTTTAAGTTGTGGTATCATGTTGAACACGAGCGGTCTTCTAGTCTTGCACCAAAGACATTACAGGAATCCCCTTCGCGGAGAAACTAGAGCATTTTACTTTCATCTCCTCACCGATTTCAAAGTCTCTTCTGGAACCATTCTGCAAGGCAGAGAAACCAAATCAAAATGGTGCTAATTAAAATAAAATAAAAAAAGGGGATAATCACAACAAACCCTTAGATTTAGCTTCATTACATAAACTTCCCCTCAGGTTTGAGAAATTATAAGAACTTGCCCATCCAAAGAATTTATATTACATTAGGATCGAGGAACTTTAAAACTGTGATCTCTACTTTTTATGAATAGCCAATGTGACCCTCAACAGTTACTGGTTAACAATTGACTTCAATTCATGATTACAATTGCATCTGTTAGGCCAAATCTCAAGGTATGCCATGGAAAGTTTTTGTAATTTCAAAAACCTCAGGGGAGCTTGTATTATTAGGTAGAAAGCAGGGTTATAAGTGTATATATCCCCGAAAAAATGGAACAGAAAAAAAGAATGCCACACATGGTAGCCAATCATTCCATTTCGTCTAACTAATCACTTTGTAAACTGTATGGAAGTGCAAGGAATGTCAAAACTCAGAAAAGAGAAATACATATATCACACATTTTCCACAGAAAAACATTGTCAGATTCAATATAACAAAATTTGATATCTTACAAAGATTTATAAGGTAAAGGCAATAAATACGAGCATCACGAATTTGAAACATGCAGCCATATTGAATTATCCATCACAAACTAATAACTGAGTTCAATTACCTGAGACCGACACATTCCACGAATACCACCACCCAAATCAAGGACTAGCCTGCGTGCACGGATTTGATGAACTTTAGCTGTCACTTTCATTCCAAGCTTCAATTTCTTTGCATTTACAGGAGCATCAGCTGTAGATTCATGAGTATTTAATTCAATATTATTTATCAATAGAAAATTAAGACTATTTTCATCAATCTAAATCAGATTCTAGAAGCAGTGGAATAAGATACTACCTTCAGAATTCTTCTTTGTAACTGCAGTTTTTTCCTCTTTGTCGCACTCAGCAGCACTTCGAATCACAAAAGATGGAGAGCTCTCCCCACTGCTAACAGGCTGATCATCCTTATTTTCTTGCTCCTTGTTCACATTATTAACAGGCTTCCATACTTTAGGTGTTTGTTGCATGGAAGTATCAGATTCTCCTACTTCAGGAGTTTTGGATCCTGGTCTATGTAAAGTGGCTTTGAGAGATAACTCAACATTGCCAAACGTGTCTACACTAATGCACTTAAATTTCAGTGCTTGGCCTACTGAGACCACATCAGAAACTCGGGCCACCTGAGAGAAAAACAATATACCGTAAGAATAACCAATTATCACAGAAAGAGGTATTGAGAAAAATGCAAGAAAATAATAATGTGGAAAAATTGAGAGAATTCAATATGTGTTATTAATCAACGAGAGATTACAATATAGACTTATTAGATAGTAATTCTAACAAATAAAATTGCAATAACCGGTTCATGTGATAACTGCAAAATGTGCAGGAGGCCTTGTTAACCTCCATTCAACTCCACAAGGGCACCATATTCCTGGATTGAAGTTACGATGCCGTTATACACGCCATCCTTTATAATTTCACCACCCACGATGAAATCAATCCGAAAATAATAAGTTAAATGGTAAGCCAAATTATTAGGGTCAGTGAAACAATAAGTAATATGTGCTACTTGTAATAAGGTGAGAAACATTGACAAAAAAACACCTAGAAGAAATGAATATGGAATGTTAACTACATGGAAGTTATGTATTGATGATATCTCCGAGCCACTGAGGTATAAGTTGGTATGTATTGATGATATCTCCCAGCCACTGACGTATAAGTTGGTATAAGAAAAGAACTGAGGTATTAGAATAAGCAAACCTAGATGTAGCTTCAAAATGGTTGTCCTACTATAACCAGAACATGAAAGAGGAATTGAAAGTGCAAATCTATAACTATATAAAAGTGTGGATAACATGGCCTTGTATGTGAATTGACTGAATCACCCTTATTCAATTAAATTTTCCTTTATACCATTTTGTTTTTTTAACTATTTAATTTGTAGGTTAGGTGGGTCAAATATTAATATCCAACCTTAATCAATTAAGTTAATCTATCTAATTTTTTTATGTCTATTACATTAAATAATATTTTTACTCAAATTTATTAACTTAATTCTAATAATCAAACCTTAATAAATTATGTTAATCTAATTTTTATGTCCATTAAATTAATTAATATTTTTACTCAAATACCCTAATCCAACCTTAATCAATTACGTTAACCCTTATACCATTTTTTTTATTTAAAACAATCCAATCATAATCCAACCTTAATGAATTACGTCAATCTAATTTTTTTTCCATTAAATTAATTAATAATTAATATTTTTACTCAAATATATTAACTTAATTCTAATAATTCGACGTTAATAAATTATGTTAATCTAATTTTTATGTTAATTAAATTAATTAATCTTTTTACTCTAATACCCTTATACCGTTTTATGTATTTAAAATAATCCCATCTTAATGAAGTATGTTAATCTAATATTTTATGTTAATTAAATTAATTAATCTTTTTACTCAAATACCCTTATACCATTTTATGTATTTAAAATAATCCAATCTTAATGAAGTATGTTAATATAATTTTTTATGTTAATTAAATTAATTAATCTTTTTACTCCAATCTATTAACTTAATTATATTTAATTTAAGGACCAACTATTCCCCTTCTCTCACTCTTCCTATTCTCTTTTAATGTACACTAAATGTTGTTGTTTAATTCTTAATTATATTTAATTTAAGGATCAACTATTCCTCTTCTCTCACTCTTCCTATTCTCTTTTAATGTACACTAAATGTTGTTGTTTAATTCCCTTCACTCAATGTTGGTTGTAATCTAACTTTTTATTTTTATTTTTTTTAATACGCCTATCAACAAAATTGCATTTTTTTTCTCTTGTTTTGCAATACATGAATTCGTGACAGTAACTGTTGCTGATTAATTCATCTGAGATGTCTTAGAAGCAAAGCATCATACATTTAAGTACTTTTTGTATTTTCTATCCTTCATTGTTTTTCTTAGTTGCCATATTTTAGTCTGCTGGGATTGAAATTGAATTTATGTTTCTATTGCTCTGATTGTTTCACTTCATATCTTATTTTAACATCTTTGAGTGTAGTTGTCAGTTGCACGGAAAAATTTCTCAATGAGGCAAACACTTTTTCCCTTGAGAACCATATAGGTCACGAAATTAGTGGTTTTTGTTATGCAAATTGATCCATGGTACAATTGGTTTTTCAATCTCTTTTGACCGATGCGCTCGAGGCACAGAGTATCTGTAGCAGATGATTATGTTTCTTGTGAAGCCAAACAGGAAAAGTTAAGTTATCTTCTTGATAGAAGAATCATTTAACAATGATATAGTTGCATCATTTGTTGATTATAACCCATCTTTGACATTGTTCTTTTCACATCATGTTGTGGTGTTGAATTTGCGTTTTTTGTTCCTTTAGAAGTGGAAAAGTCAGAAGACGGAGTCTCATGCAGTCCACCGACTCCGAGGAACAATTTTGACTGTTGCTTCAAGTAAGCCTACTTTTCGTCCATATTTTTTGCTGGTGTGATGCAGATGTCGGTTCTTTGTTTACTTATCCCAGTCTTGCAAATAATAGCACTATGTACTTGGAATATCTTTTTAAACTGTATAATATTAGGTCACTACAGTAGGATTTACGAGGGAGTAGAATCATATCCTAAGGAAAATATAAATTTTGGACAATTGGTTTACTAAATGTGATACTAACCATCAGTGTTTGTTTAATTCTGATTAACGTAAGGGATTATTTTTCTCACGCGGAGGTAAATTATAATTCTTACTTTTCGAGCTCATTGCAATATTTTGCAATGGTCCGGCAGAAACCAGTGAAATTACAATTTAAATTGTTCAGATACTAATGGGCTCCTTCCTAAAGTTTGGGACTGTATAGCACAGATCGAGCTAAAGGCAACTTATATGCCTTTCAACCATATTCTTATTCGTTATACCTAGAATCCTTCTGCAGTATATGCTTTATCTATACATAGATCTGTAATATTATTATTTCACTTTTATTTATTATTTATATTATTTTATATAAAATACCTGTTTTTCTATGTGAATATTGGTCAAAATAAATTGTTTCAAGTTATTTTTTAGTTTAAGCACGATATGTTTAAAAGCGCTGTTCTATTTTTTAGGTTTCTACTGTTTATTTTAACACTTCTTACAACAATTATCAACTTATCTCAGAAAAACAATGCGCGTTTTGGATGTGTTATAGTTGATTTTATTACTCTTTCTTTTTTGTAAATATTTAATTGTTGCTTTTATAACTGAATTAGATTTTTCAAAGATTATTCCTATCTAAGTGGTATTTTCTTAAGCATGCAACCCTCGAGGAGATTGAAAAACAAAATATGTAGATGAAGAATCTTTCTTCTTATTTAATTTCCAGTTCACCGAAAGATCATAAAGAAGAATCAAGTGACATTCTTCCACTTTTAAGTTTTCGAGTATTTAGGTGGCTATTATTCTAATCTTTCTTACAAGAATCAAAATTGCCACAAATCTTCTTCTTGTGAGATTTCAACATGATAATATATTTATGTTTTTATTCAAAGAATTTGTTATTTGATGTGTGTGTGTGAACATTTTTTTAACCTGGCATCTTCGTATGAATTTTGAAAAAGCTGTCTGTTTGGCTAAATTGAGTTTTCAAAGTTGATCATTAGAGAATAAATTTATTTTCTTAAAATGATTTATCGCCTGAAGTAATGGATGTTATGTATGAAAATATATAACAAACATGTGAACTAAATATATTAACTTAATTATATTTAATTTTAAGGACCAACTATTCCCCTTCTCTCACTCTTCCTATTCTCTTTTAATGTACACTAAATGTTGTTGTTTAATTCCCTTCACTTCGGCCTTTGAAGTTGTTAATGTTTATACGCAAGACCAATTACATTGATAATTGAGTGACAATATTCAGGTTACGTATAATCTTTCGGCAACTTCACTTGGGCGGAGGCTTCTCTTCTTCACTGCAATGATTAAATCCGCTCCTGTACTTCATGAGTTCATAATCAAGGTACATGTTCTTACTGTTTTTCCAATAAACAATTTAGTACTAGATTTTTGAATTTTGAAAAATACTAAATTTTCTAATTTTTTAACTCAATCATTTAAAACCCAATTAATTTGGGCCTATATATATTTTTAATCACTGTATTGTTTTACTTATACTTGAGGTTAATAATATTTTTCTGTTGCCTATTTAGAGATATTTTTAGATTAATTGAAGCCAGATTTTAGGGATAGTATTAAAAAGGCAAAGACACCATGCCTAGAAAAGCTTCTTCATCTACGAAAAGGTAATTTTTTGAGGTTCATGTTATTATTTTGATTTTTAAAATTTAATATTCATTTTATAATACGTAGATATTTTCATTTATACAATATGATTTTTACAGAATGTTATTTTGTCAAAGCATCGGCTCAACTATTGAGAAAGAAAGGGCCACAAAAAATGAGGGGAAAACAGTTGTCAACATTGATGGGAATAATACGAATGACGATGACGAAATTCTAGCATCATTTTACAAGAGAAAATACCCAAACAAAAAAGAGGAGCAGGCTGGAAAATAGATGATGTTGAAGATAATAAAAAAAGAAAAAGAATAAAAGAGCGTCCGAGCATAACAGAAAGGAAGAATAAAAACTGCAATGTTGAGTTTTCAATATTAGAATGAAGGTATGGAACAATTGTTTAGAAATTATGAAGAGGGTGGTTCAAAGGATCAGAAATAAAGATGAGTATGATTATACATTAAAAAACACAAAATAGGCCACAACAAGAAATATTGTTTTTTTGTCATATGTTCTGGAGAGATTTGGTTACCAGTGGTGTTCTTGGAAGGGATTCTTAACTATTATCAGCAATATATATAGATGAGAAATATCATGTATCACAAAGGAAAGAAACAAACAAAAACTATATATTCTTTAATGCATAATAATAAAAACAATAAAATTGAGGTATGGATTGAACACTTGCTATTGGAAAAAAAAAAAAAGAAAAGAACGTACTAACTAAATTCTAAACAAACGCAATTCCACAAACACGACACAGACATCTTGGAAAGATCAAAGGAAATGAAAACAAATATTTAAAAATCATAACATTTCAAATAAATAATAAGAAAATAACAATCTACGACAATAATAAATTCAAACTGGCATCCACGTGCAACGCACGTGCACCTTGCTAGTTTACTAAAATACACGACATTCATTTTTATATCATGACAGGAATTTCAAAATTTTAGAACCAAATACCACTGCACGATTAAATGAAGCAGATTGGCTATGGAAAAATATAGTTTGTTTTCATATTTACAGCAGAACTACAGCATACATGAGTAACATGCAATGGGAAGCGTGAATACCTTTTCCATCAGTTTTTCCAACACCGATTGATTTTTGGCTCCTATGGTGAGAAGACCATCACTCAAACTGAAATCCTTCCACCTGAAGCATATATAGTGCCCCAGAGACCATGTTACTAAGTAATTGCACACCACAGCATGCCAAACAGCTCATAGCAGATTTTCAGCAGAGAGCAAATTTCTCCAAGTGTGGATAAGAAGATCGACAATGATAACAAAAATACTCACAAGACAAAGCGAAAATAGAAGTCGCTGTTAAAACACACATTGCAAGAGGATTTGAATATGCTATGCAGGCTGAAGGCTGAAGTTATAAAATAAGTGTACAAGATTTTGATACAGATTTGTTTGCTGGACAAGTACTAGAGAATTTCCAGTATACAGTAATAATTTCACTGACTGAGCTAAACGGGGATAAAGGGAAAGGCACCAACCACAAATTCTAAGCAATAAAGGAAACAAAAGGATTCTCTACCGAACGATTAAGACAACGGCAGATGCTTGCATAGAAAACATATACTGAACCAATGAAGCAATAAAGGAAACAGACGGATTCTCAATGGAACTCAAGAAACGTTACAGGATTGTCAAAATCATAGCAAATCATTACAAGGGTCCGTAGAAGTTTTTTAACATAAGGAGTATATTGCACCTGTTTCCTCTTCAATTTTTTGCTTCAAGGCACCAAGAGGACCAATTAAGCGGCGGATTGCAACATTGCTACCTCTTTGTCACTGCATCAGATGTCAGGTGAGTGGACAGTTTAGATACAATCACAAAATGATATTAAAATTGTTCACGTTCTAATCTTAAAGAACGGCCATCAATGAATGAATAGGCTGGATGATGAAGCCAAATATTCATAATAACATCAATAATACTTACATATCCTACATGGTACATTTATCACCTGCTCCATATGTTCGAGGATTTGAAGCCGGCCTTTACGTGCAGGCTCTAAACACTCACATATGATATCTAAAGGGGTTCCAGCAGGCTTTATATCCAACTGAATTGCAGTAACTCCATTTCGGGTTCCAGCAATTTTAAAGTCCATATCCCCAAGATGATCTTCCAACCCTATAATAAATTTATACCAAAAGGATAAAGCAAAGGTCATTCAGGAATTAAAAAATATATATACAAGAAGCAAAAGAAGTAGTTCTGCCTGCATGGAAGAAGATATCCCCTAAATATGCAAGGTTCTTCTTACCAAGATATCGGTTAATATTCTGTAGTCTGTGATTTCACCAGTTGAGGGATCAGTTTCACTGACAAGGCCTAACTGATAAACCTGCTACATGTTCTCGCAATTGAATGCCAGCATCCATCAAAGCCATGTTGCCTATAAAATAAATCCTCTCTAGTCATTCAGAAAAAAAGTTCTTTTCGAACATAATCACAATTTATTCAGGACAGGCAGCTCGATGCAATGCCCTCTAAGAGGAACTTCGTCACTCAGGAACTAGAGCTCATAACACCATTTTAATGTAGAAGATGCTAACCTGCACAAACAGATGCCATGACTTCTGCATTGACACGGAGAGTGTATGGACAATCATCGTCAGGAGGTACCACAGCAAGTAGAGCTTTCTCAGCAAGAGTACCTGTAAATTTAATTCAGTACACCAACATCATAGGAAGACAATTAGCTACTAAAATTTGGCGTATTATGAACTAGCATTAGGAAGTATGACAAAAAAAACAGAAAAGGAAAAACAACTTTGCCCATACTGTCATGACTGTTATAAATTACAAATAGATTACCATGCCCAACTTCGCGTCTATTCAGGCCAATTTGTTTACCAACTTCATTGATGCAGAATGGTGGAAAACTATAGTGAAGCATGAACCTCTTGGATGGTGGACCAACCAAAGAATCTAGGCTTTGAGCTTCTCCAGGTGCCCCAAGGGTGACAGTACAAAGAACCTAAAACCAAAACATTTGATACCGCAACAAGAGCAAGCACCCCAGAATAAGCGCCAAAACATCAAATGTTATCACATAGCACTATGATTAAACAAATAGTTTGAAAATGCAGAGAAGGTGCAGTTACTGACCTGAGTGTCTCCACGATTGAAGATTGATGAACCGTGTAGTACCGGTAAATTACCAGCTTCACAATACAAAGGTCGAACTTCATCAAGACGTCTTCCATCAACTCTAAGTCCCTCACTAATAATCCGTCTCCGGACAACCTGACATTGTCAGAAACTCAGAAGTTAGACAAGTTACTGACCTGACATGCTTGCCTCCCTTTCGTCAACAAAACAGTGAGGAGAGAGATTGGTCAATCTTGATAAAGATAATCGATTCCTTTTCTTAGGCTAAAGACCACTTGATGCAAATACCTTTTTCCGCACAGTATCTACTGTTTTAGATACAAATTTGAGGCCTTCTTCATCACCTTTTTCCTCAAGTGTTTTTTTCACATCCTGTTAAATATTGTCTAAGGCCTTTCCCCTTTCAAACTGCACATGCATAAAAAAAAACATTAGAGAGCCAAACAACAATGGCATTCTCAATAAAGTTTTGTTTCATAGCTAGCCATCAGTAACTTGTATGTATTGTATGAACCTTGCCATATGCAGGATCTGAAAACACGGCTTCAATGGGCGCTTCAGCCAAACTTCGAATTTTTTCGTATGTACCCTCAGATACCATGGATAGTTTATATTCCTGCTTCTGTTTACCAGCTTTGACTGCCAGCCTCATTTGAGGCTCAAGAAATTTAACTGCCTGAAAAATTAAAATATAAGCATCCTACTATAAGTTGTGTTAACCGACACAGAGGGTACGAACTCACTTCAGGATGAGCCAATCTTAGAGCAGCTTCTAAGTCCTTCTCTGATATCTTGCGTGCTTGCACATCCATCATCAAAGTTTTGTCTCTTGTGCAAGCATAAACCAGGTTAAGGTCGCTCATACTGAGCTGCAAAACATACATGAGAAACAACATGTCAATGGCATCATGAGTTATTTATTGCATTGATGATGTTGTATATACATGTCTTTAAAGGAACTGCTGCTAAGGAGCAAGAGCAGCAGAACAGAAAATAAGTTCATATAATCCCCAAAATTTGAAGAACAAATGAAATGCTTTGATTAACAGAAAGAAACATTCAACAAACCTCATCCATACTAAGGTTAACAATAAATTGACCAGAAATCCTCCTAAAAGAAAAACAACAGAAACAGGGGACGAGCTACGGCAACAACAAAACAACCACAAAACCCAAGTTTTGATCCCCAAGTGCAAGAATTTCTGGAAATATGATGCATACATGTTCAAAGGATGATAATATAACACTTAAACTCATAAACCATGGGAAATCATCAAGAAATCAAAGTTGCAACCTCAAGCTTATTTTGAACATTCAAGCTAAATATTCAAGGATTCATGCTCCAAATCATGCTATAATTCAGAATATAGTCATATAATCATACTTTGAACAACACATAATCCATTTAAGGTATGATTCTCAAACCCTAGCTAACCATATTTGATCAAGAATCATCAATCCACACATATACCCACCTTGAACTCAAGAAATGGAAAAGATGGATGATGAAGATGATCAAGCTCTAGAACTTGGATAATTTCTTGAAAAACTTGATAAATTGACCAGAAATCCTCCTAACTAACCATATGTGGTATCTGCCCCCAAAATTGGGGAGCTAACTCAAATTATGCATGTGAATTGGGGAGTGAACTAAAATTTTTTTAGACGTGGGGAGCAAACTAAAAATTGACTATACAATTGGGGAGTTTTCTCAAATTACCCCTAATTTCTCTGAACTTACTGGTACTTGTTAAATGACAAGAATTTTAATGAAAGATGAGAGTCCTTTAGCTATAACATCCCCAGCAGAAATGTTATCTCAATTAGTTCGCAAAAACATGGGAAGAATAAATAGAAAATTGTATGATTGTGTCAGGAGAACAAAAGTTCATTTATAAGCTAGAAACACTCAAGAAAATTTAAGATATCAATCACGAGAAAGTTAAATAACAATCTTAAAATAATGCCTTAGTCAGTATTGTTGTTTGAATAATAAAAGGAACAGTTGATCAGAAAACGAGAAAAACTTGCCATGCCTTCTTTGTAGACTCCGACTAATACTGAAAAGGGTAGACGCGCTGGATTTAGCATTGGACCAAGGATGTTAAACACTGTCTTCACTCCCAACTTTCTCCTTACAGGAGCAAATGTCTTCATTGCTGGATGATAGCTTGGAGACATCATAAATCCAATTCCCACTTCTTCAACACATCTCTTAACTCCCTAGTATGAATGAAAACAAATGGCAATTCCAAATTATATTAACTTATTATGTTTATTGTCACCGAAAGGCAATCTGTTATTCGATTCTAATATTCAATCATACAAAACATAGACTAGTTACCTCACGCTCCACATCAATGGTCACCCCCAATGTTTCCAAAACATCCGCACTTCCGCAAGCAGAAGAACTCGATCTATTCCCTTGCTGTCACAAAATCAAACACATTCTATTATTGAATATGAATCATGTTGTAATCTCCACTTGATATGAAATGTCCATGTAATAATCTTCCCTCAACAATCAACGTCGTCACAAATACCCAAGCGTCACACATGTAAATTACTAGTGGATTTACCTTCATATGTTTCTCCTTTAGCTCTGAGGAGAACGAGAAAAGTGCTAATCAAAGCTTCACTTCCATCACGTAGCAGAAAATCATTCCACAA
The DNA here is from genome assembly GCA_037501455.1 of Lantana camara. NCBI lineage: Eukaryota > Viridiplantae > Streptophyta > Magnoliopsida > Lamiales > Verbenaceae > Lantana > Lantana camara. Next base: position 1,540,564 of record CM074858.1, on the reverse strand, counting down.
AAGAGAGAGCAGCCTAAAACCCAAATACCTCCAGTTCCGAAAAAAAAAAAAGAAAAAAGAAAAAATACCTCCAGTTTCCCATAATAATAATTGCAAAATTTGCAAATATTTCTCTCGAGAACTCACTCCTTCTTCACTCTCATCCTGAAATGATCTCTCCTCCCTAATTCCATCCTCAGTCTCACCTGAGAAATGCAAAAATGTCGCCCTCCGCTCCTCTGCTCGTACCTTCACTGCTGCTGCTGATGCTGCTGCCGCCCCAAACGACGTCGCTTTCCGGCGCCGGCCCCCACATCGCCGACGTCAACATACTCCTACCTCCCAAGATGACTCACCCCGTCGAGTACAGACTTCAAGGCAGCGACGGTTGCTTCAAATGGTATTTTCCGCTTTGTAGTTGGGTAATTTTTTGGAATGGAATGTGAGGAAATTGCTGTTGTTTGTTTTGATTTTTTATTTTTTGTGTGTGTTTTAGGTCGTGGGATCATCACGACGTGCTGGCGGTGTTGCCGGAGTATAATTTGAGTAGCCATTGCTCGAGGAGTGCGCGGTTGAAGTCGATTGCGCTGTTTGGGGGGCGGAAGGAGACTGCGGTTTACGCGACTGATTTGAATACGGGAATGGTGATTCGTTGCAAGGTTTATATCGATATGATCTCGAGGATTCAGATATTTCATAGCTCTGTCAAGCTGGACCTCGATGGGCTTGCTACGCTTCGCGTCCGTGCGTTTGATAGTGAAGGTATGGTTGTGCAGTTTTTTTGTTTGATGGGCTTTGCTTGATTTGAGTTGATAGCAGCTAGGTGTAGTAGTGTTTTTTTTACCCCTCATTCCTTTAATCTTTCTTGCTTTTTTAAGAATTTTTCCTTCTCTTTACGGAACTCATAAATTTCATGTGAGCTTGAACCTTTTTTTGTGTTGCTTCAAAAGTTAGAGAGTTCCTGGTTCCTGGTTCCTTTTAATTTGTTGGTTGTATTTGTATTTTCGAGAAAGCGTCTTATTACGTATGTTTTTATTTTTCTAGTTTGGTAGGTAAAGATTTGAATTTATATAATTATAAGCAACACAATATTAATGCTTAAACTAGTTACTCTGTTCTGTAAGAAGGTAATATCAATAGATTTTCATATTTTATTGTTGTAGTCTCATGTATTCTGGGTGTATGCAGAAAACGTGTTTTCCTCGTTGGTGGGCCTGCAGTTCATGTGGCAATTGATGCCTGAAACCAATGGATTGCCTCATACGCTTGTTCATGTTCCTTTGAAGGAATCTCCTCTAAGCGATTGCAGTGGCTTGTGCGGTGACTTGGATATCCAAGTAAAGCTTGAAGAAAGTGGTGTGTTTTCGGATCTGTATGTAGTGAAAGGCACTGAAATTGGCCATGAGGTTGTTACAGTTAATTTGCTAGAACCGTCACTGGAGCACTTGGAAGACAAGATTATTTTGACAGTTGCAGAAGCAATGTCTCTCGATCCCCCATCTCCTGTATATGTCCTCATTGGTGCTGTTGTCGACTATACTCTTAGAATTATCCGAAGTAATACTCCCCATGTTGTAAGTTTACCTTCTCCATTCCACCAGTGGTCCACTTTGAACTCTTCAGTTGCTCAGGTGGACAAAGCAATGGGTACACTTCATGCATTGAACTTAGGGGTAACAACAGTTGTTGTTGAAGACACGAGGGTTGTTGGACACATGCAAATATCATCCCTTCATGTTGTCTTACCTGGCAATTTGTTGTTATTTATGTCACCTCTCTCTCTTTCTGGTGGTCCTATTGAGGGTGTCAAGCCTATTCCCTCTGTATCACGTTGGTATGTCGTGGCTGGAAGACGATATCAAATTCATGTTAAGGTTTTCTCGTTGGGACCTGTGTGGCAAGAAATTTTTATAACAGAGAGTGATCGGATTGGGCTGCATGATGACTACGAAGACTTCTGGTTTATTGACCCAGTTTCAGAAGGTGTTCTCCTAAATGCAAATTCATATGGACTCCGAAAGCTTACAGCTAGAGTGACTTACAGCACCGGGCACTATATGAGGAAAGAAGTGCTCAATGTTGTCCAAGAAGTCATGGTATGTGATCAGGTCAAGTTCAATATGGTAGGAGACAGTAGTGTTTCTGACAGAATTCTCCTCCCGTGGGTAGCCGGTGTTAATCAGGAGCTGGAGCTTAGAGCAAGCGGTGGTTGTGCAATGTCCTCTAGTGACTATAAATGGTTTTCTTCTGACGTGGGTGTATTGTCTGTATCTGTCTCTGGGATTATTCAGGCCAAAAAGCCCGGAAAAGCAACTATTAAAGCAGTGTCCATTTATGATTCATTAAATTACGATGAGATGGTCATTGAAGTTTCTATTCCCTCTGCAATGGTCATGCTGCCTAACTTTCCTGTGGAGATGCCTGTTGGGTCACACCTTCAAGCTTCTGTAACGTTCAAAGCATCGCGTGGTGACTATTTCTATGCATGTGATGGATTCAGATCCTCCATAAAATGGAAAACCGATAGTGACTCTTTCATAATTGTCAATGCAACTAACGAATTACTTAGTCTGAGTAAACAAGAAGCTGCTGTACTACATTCCTCTTCGTATGGTCCTCCATGTGCATGGACCCGCATTTATGCCTCGAGTTCAGGTCGATCTGTGGTGCATGCAACCTTAACCAAAGAAAATCAACAATATGAACCTACTAGTAGGGAATCTGTTATGTTGAAAGTGTCCTCATCTATTGCTGCATATCCACCACTTATTGTGCATCAAGCGAGAGATGGGAATCAGTTTGGCGGTTACTGGTTTGATTTGGCTCAAACTGAATCTCAGCAACAGCTAAGCAATTTGGATGATTTATATCTTGCTCTGGGCACTCATTTGGATGTAATGCTTCTTAGGGGACCTGAAAGGTGGGGCAAGGATGTCGAATTCATTGAAAATGTGACAGTGTTGGATGAAAAGGGCTTTTCTGTGAAAGGTGGAATTTCCATCCATCATCTGTCAACCAGCTTTGGTAATCCATACAGAATAGGATGCGGAAGTTTGGGAACCTTTAAACTTATCTTCAGACGAGGGAACTTAATTGGGCAAGACCACCTTTTGCCTGCTGTAGGTGAAGTGCAGTTGACACTTATTTGTAGATTTCCGTCTAGAATTGTAGTAATAGTTGATGAAGCTCTGAATTCTCCTCCAGTTATAAAGGCTGCAGCTCAAGCTCAGCGCATGCTTGGAGGAATTCGTACCTCGCCAATTACAGTATCCAATGGACGTAGAATACGGATATCAGCTGTTGGCCTCAGTGATTCTGGAAAAGCATTTGCTAATTCGTCGTCTCTCAATTTAAGGTGGGAGCTATCTGAATGTGAAGGGTTGGCACTTCTGGATGAGGCATACAGTTCATCAAAACGTTCCAGTTGGGAAAAGTTTTTGATCCTTCAAAATGCATCTGGACTGTGCACTGTGCGGGCCACTGTTGTTGGCTTGATTGATCCTCTGAGCCATCTTGATCTCGGTATGATGCTGGAAAGCTCTATGGATCTTCTTACAGATGCAATCCAGTTGCATCTTGTTTCTTCTCTTACAGTCGGTCCAGAATTCAGCTTGTTGTTTTTTAGTCCTGAAGCTAGGTTGAATATCTCTGTATCTGGAGGGAGCTGCTCCTTGGACGCTCATGTAAATGATACTCGAATCGTGGAGTTAATACAACAAACATCCGCTTATGAGTGTTCCCAAATAATCTTGGCTCCTAAAAGCCTGGGTGCTGCACTTGTGACGGTTCACGATATTGGACTTATTCCTCCTCTTGTTGCGTCGTCCACAGTCCAAGTTGCAGAGATGGACGGGCTTTTTGCATGGATGACCCCTGTGATATGGCTAATGAGCGCCAATAACCCTGTCATTTCAATTTTCATATGGAAAACCTTGTGTTGATAATAAATTAGCACGTACAACCCTAAGCCTAATGTTTGAAATCCACGCGTCTATTTTGCGTTTTGGAATCAATTTTGCCTTCATAATTGACAGGTAAAAGACGTAAACGCCCTTTTATATTTTAAAATTTCAAAAAACCCTGTGTTTTGATTTAGTTGCAATGAAAACCCTGTGTTAAATAAAATTTGCACTGAAAACCTTGTGTCTTATAAGACCCTGTGTTAATTAAAATTTGTATCGAAAACCCTATATTAAATAAAATTTAAACTAAAAACCCTAAGTTAAATAAAATTTACATCTAAAACGTTGGACTGAACTAAAATTAAGAGTTATTTACACCATACCCCCTGTGTTAGGCGAGATGGGCAAAAAAAAAACAGCCATGTGTCACAAAAATTAACACATAAAACCCTATGTTTTATGAAAATAAACATAAAAAACCCTTAACGCATTGTTTGACTCACATGTGTTGCCCTTATTCAAGAAAATAAAAGCAAAAAATAGACTAAAAAAATTAGAAGTAAAAAATTGCGAAGGAATATAATAGAATATAAAAGAAAATATTTGAAATGATATATAAAGGAAATAAATGAAGAATATAATACCACAAAAATTCTTATCGGGAAGCAAACCATGAAAGGGAAGAAATAAATCAAAAGTTGATAGAAAAAATACATTAAAGAGAAATTAATGAATAAAAAAATATATATTAAAATATTTTTTTTAGGACCTATTTGAGAAATTTTATGAATATTGAGGCAAAATTGAAATTATAAAAAACTAAGAGATCATGTATATAAATACAAAACAACATTTTTCTAAAGAAAATTTGTAGAACCCGAACACGTAATATAATTACCGGCCATAAGGTTTTCTGTGAAAAATTAAGAAAACACAAGGTTTTCTATGAGATTTTATATAACGCGAGGTTTTTTACGTCCATTTCGAATAACACAAGGGAGTTGGGTGCATATAACTCTTTTAGAATGGTAAAAGTGAGGTTTTAGATATATTAGACCTGGGGTATTTTAATCATTTTAATAGCTCATAAAACACAAATTACGGTCGGGGGGCGGTGAGTGATTATTTTAAAAACACAAGGTTTTCTATGTGATATTTCAAATGACAGGGTTTTTCTTATTAATTCGAAATAACACAGGGTTGTGGATGCAATAAACTCAGAGATGGACTGGATTAAAATTTTAACAGGAGAACAAATAAGCATTGAAGAGGGAAGTTTTCAGTCTATAAAGGTTTTAGTTGGGGTTGGAGATGGTTTGTTTTTTACCCTTGTCAGTATATTTACATGAACATTCGTGTCCATATTGAAGAAGACATTGCTGAGGTTGTGGAGAGTCATGACTTTCATGTAACGTCAGATATATATGACCATGCACCATATTTCACAATACGAGCTACATGTCTTGGGGTGACAACCATATATCTTAGTGCTATCCAACATTCTGGACATGAGATACGTAGCCTGCCAATCAATGTGGTAGTATATTCTCCACCACGAATACATCCCAGTGATATATTCCTTGTGCCAGGTGCATCATATGTGCTCACAGTAAGAGGAGGCCCTAAAATTAGTTCACATGTTCAGTATGCCTCTATGGATGATCAGGTTGCTTCAGTTAACAAGTTCTCAGGACGACTGTTGGCTATATCACCAGGGAACAATAACCTAGTTGCCACTATATATGGTGAGGGTGACATCAAGCTTTGTGAGGCATATGGAAAAGTTAAAAGTAGGAATTCCTTCATCAGCAGTTTTGAATGTTCAGAGTGAGCAACTTGCTGTTGACCGCAGTATGCCAATATATCCTTCTCTGTCCGAAGGAAATCTATTTTCCTTCTACGAGCTGTGCAATAGTTTCAAGTGGTCTGTGGAAGACAAGAATGTGTTGAATTTTCAGGAGGCAAAAAACATTCAATCTACTGATTCATTGGAGGGTCAAGACCTCAATTTCATTCAAGTTCTGGAGGGAATATCTGCTGGGAAGACGAATGTCGCTGTTTCATTCTCATGTAATTACAAGTTTCCTAAATCAGTCTCAAAGTATGTGTCCTACACTGCATCCATGTCGTTGTGGGTGGTTCCCGATCTTCCACTTGCTCTTGGATCACCAATCACCTGGATTCTTCCTCCTCATTATACATCTTCAGATCTTTTGCCTTCATCTTCACATCCCGACATTAAAGGAGCATCTCCAAGTCATAAAGGTATTGCGTATTCTTTCTTAGGACAGTGGAAGAGGAAGACTGATGAAGTACACAATGATGATATACACATTGACGGGGCTAAAATTGTAACTAGTGACTCCGGCAATCTTGCCTGCATTCAAGCAAAAGACAGGTCTACTGGGAGAACTGAAGTTGCTTCTCGTGTGAAGGTTGCTGATGTGGCACAGATCAGAATAATGACGGATGAGTTTCCCCAGAACATGCTGGCTTTAGATGCTGAACTTGCTCTTCCAATCAAATATCATGATACTCTTGGAAATCCTTTTCATGAGGCTCATAACGTTACGCTATTTGAAGTAGAAACTAATCGACCTGATATTGTGTCGATGCGGCAGTATGATGGTCTTGGGAAAATCCATCTTCAAGGAAAAAACGAAGGGATAGCTCTAGTTCAGGCAGCTTTCTCTGGTAATCTTCATAAATCAATCTATGCTATTATTTCTGTCGGTCCTCAGTTATATCCCCAGAATCCAGTCATCAACCAAGGAACCGGTCTTAACTTCAAAATAAAAGGTTTAAGCCACTCATCATCTGGAAAATGGTCCAGTTCCAATGAGAGTATTGTACTTGTCAGCAATCTCTCTGGAGAAGCTGAAGCAAAAGCAGAAGGCGTAACATATGTTCATTTTTCGAGTTCGAGCCTCAATCTTCATACAATGGTTACTGTGTTGAAAGGGAATACCCTATCTGTTGATGCTCCAGGGGAAATTCTCACAAATGTCCCATTTCCAGCGAAAGGATACGCTTTCTCTGTGAACTTGGGCGATACACACAACCAGAACATGTTAGTCTTGTTCGACTGTGCAGTTGATCCACCCAACATTGGCTACTCTAAGCCTTGGAAGGATTTCGACTCTGGTAACTCATATTGCCTGTTCTTCCCTTACTCGCCACAGCATTTGGCCCGCTCATTTTCAAATTCGGGCAACACTCCAAACCAGATTTCCATTTCCGTAAGAGCTTCACTCAGAGGAGACAACCCTGTATCCAATTCTGCTTCTGCCTTCTTCATTGGAGGATTCACTATACTCGAAATGGGCGAAAAAGATTCCTTCCATTTAAATCTAACGCGAGACTCCAACAAGAGCATCATAACCATAATTGGGAATACAGGAGTCGAACTCAACTGGCATCATAAGAATCGCCTCTTGGTTAAGCTTATCCATGGGGAAGATCCTTCAATAGGCAAACACATGAAATATGAAGTCCGAGTTAATGGGGACGAAAGATTCCAAGATCAACTCATTTTCTCACTCCCCGCCACAGGTCAGAGAGTTGAAATTGGTGTCGACTATGTTCCTGAGGAGGAAAAATCAGTGGTAAAACTGGGGAATCTGACTTTATGGGCTGGTGTATCTGGTTTTCTCCTGTTGACATTAATTGTGAGTTTAGTCATATGCTACCTTGATAGACCACAACAACAACTGCCAATTGTTGCTTCTCCGAGTCCAGACAAGATTTCAGGAGGAGAGGTAACCCCCAAAATACATGTAAGAGCTCAGATTTGATTGAGAAATTTGCCTGTAGAACATTTTATGTAATTTTTCTGTAATTCAAGTCTGTTTAGTGGGTACATTTTGCTTAGTTAGCTCTGGGAAGTTGTGTGTCTATTTAGATTGATTTCGAAGGCTGCTTAATCTGATTCACATTTATCTGGGCAGCAGAATATGGGCTATACCCCGAGTCGGGATATCTTCGATCAATTCTACAGCGATGGATTCCTTCATAAGCAATACAAGGTACTCTTTGTCCCTCCCCACTCTTACTTTTCATCTCAGTTATTCCCCAAGTTCAGTTTCATTTAATTAGTTATTGTTCTATTATATTAACCTTCCCTGTTTATTCAGCAGAGTTAAAGATAGTATCCCATGCAGCTTTGAAAAGCAGAATTGTTGATTGAGAGACTGAAGAAAGTATGTAAACAGGCGTATTCTTTTGTACCCGAGAATGTGTGTGTAAAATGTCATTCAAGCTTTGATGAATTTTGGCCATGTCATTCAAAGCTACTCTCTCCACCACATTATTACAATGTACATGAGTTTTACATACAAAAAGTTTTAAATTTGTTAGTAAAATTTAATTCTACACGTAATAATTTTCTTTTATTGTGTACGTGCATGAGTAGCGAGGGTAATTCTAACCTGAGTTTGACTCGACCAAATCGGTATAACGAGGGAACGAGTGTTTTACACTTTTTGTGATTAGTGAAAAATTTATGAGAAGTGACAAATTAAATAGCAAGTGTTTCCATTTTCACCTAATTGTAATCTCAATTAATCGCATTCACTTTTCGTGATTCGTAATAGAGGGTTAATCTCATTTAGACTTTTAGTACTAGTAGAGGTTTAATTTCACGTAATAGGGGGTTAATTTCACATAATTAAATCCAAATAAACTAATATAATCTAACTAACATAAAATTAAATGAAATTAAATCTAATAAAAAAGTCTAATCCATTGTATCTAACAATTCCTTATTTTTTTGGTTGGTTGGTATAAATTTGTTCCATATAAATAAATTATCAAACAATCAATTGACAACACCTCATTAGTATGCTTTTAAGATGAGTTAGATTAAAATTTATTTCGATCGAGTCCAATTTGAGCTATGATTTTTCATATATCCATTACAAATTACATTTTTCATGATGTAAAATCAAGAACATTTAATTATTTTTTAGTTTATTTTAGGCAAAATTAGTGCAAGTATAACTAATCCTAGGCTAATTTAATGTAGTGTTTCATCTTGAAGACTAATTTTCATTTTGGGATTTAGTGTTTCACTGCAATAAGTTTGTGTAAGCATTCGTGTTTAAGTGATCAGCAACTTCAAGTTTAATTTGGTGTGTTTAGACATGAACCGATCTTTATTTACCGATGGAATTCCGACGGAGTGTTTCCCTCGGAATTTTTCATCGGAATTTGTAAGATTTCTTACAGTGTGAAATATTGAATAAGGTTTGTATTAAAAACGTAGTTATTTAAAATTTTATTCCTTACCATTGTACTTTCGTAATCAATAATTAGTTTTTCCCTACGATTTTAACGTTAATGGTAGTTTTTCATAAATTATTAAGACGATACATAAAAAAACTTGTAAAGTAATATTGAAAAAAGGGTTTTTTTTAGTGTCAAATTCTGGTTGAGATCTCATTATCCAATATAATTGATTAATAATAAGATTAGCCTTTAAAGTTTGACAATATTTATGAAGCTTCTTTAAATAGTTTGAATTGAATTAACTATGCAAACTAACCATTTCAATTCGTATTAGATAAGATTATAAGTAAGTTACGATGTTTATTTTTTCTTACCAACATGTGAATATCATGATTTTATTAAATTGTTTTTTGAAAAGGTGAAGCCCACCTAGTCCAAACTGCAAAGTGTAGACATTTGTGTATGTCTTATCTTTGCAACTTTAGTTGGGCATGATCTGACACTTAGTTGGGGGCAGCCCATCTCACATTTATTTTAATTTATAATAATGTGTCATATTTTTTAAAATTATAAAAAAATTATTATCTGTCATATCTTGTTATATAATGTCGATATATTTTTTATATGTTATAAAATTTAACACAATCTCCCTCACCCGTCGTATTTTATCTGTACTTTTGAAATTGTCAGTGCAATATAGGTTTTATCGGAATAATTAAAATGGTTAATTACGTTTTGTACCCTTTCGAGTTTCATATATTATAATTGAATTTTTATTAATCATTTTATTATATTTTGTCCATTCAAATGAGTTTTTCGTTAACTTTAGGGTGACATTATAGATTTTGAGACTTGAGATTTCTATTATACCCTTACCTTAAATTAGGGTAAATTTTATATAAAAAAATATTTATTAAGATAGGGATAAAATAGAAAATTCAAGTTTCAAGATCTCTAACATCACCGTAAATTTAACAAAAAAACTGATATGATGTAATTTGTAAATTTTAGAAGGAGTCAAAATATAATAAAACAACTAATATGGGTCTAATTGTAATATATGAAACTTCAAAAGGTGTTAAATAATTTAACCCTAATTAAAATGACATACTCTGTGTATTGGTAAAATTATAACTTCATTCCTTTTGCCTCGTGGTTTGAAAATTATAAACATTTTGTCTGTCAAAAAATCTGAAATATATTTAAATTTGTTTATTTTGATGATTTCATGTCTATTTTTTTAAATAAAAGCCATGTTTTGATCTTGACACTTAATACTAAATATTAAACTTTTAATATGTTAAAGAGTTTTTCTTTGTAACTTTTAATATTTTAGGGAAATTTTGTGTAATTATATATATTTGTTTTTATTAGCTTTTCATTTCGATTGATCACACACCCCTCCAATTTAATTTTATGTTGAACTTCACTTTTTGTACTTTGTACTAAATTTATAATGTGAGTGATGAGTTCTAACATTCGTAATATCAAAATTTGTATTGAAACTTCGAGCCGTTAAGATTTGAATATTTGCGATAATAATTTCCATTTATTTGATCAATGAGAATAAAACAACTTTAAGATTAAATATTAGAACCTAAATTTTGATTTAAATGTTAATGTAAGTAAAATTTGTTTAGTTGATTTGGTCCTGGACTGTTAAAGCCCACAATAGATTCTTATAATAAATTTCAGCCCAACACAGCGTAGGGGGAACAAAGTTCTTTTTTTCAAACACTCATGCACACACCAAAATAGAATTCGAACTCAAAACCATGTTTTCAAGAATGAATTTTATATGATAAAAAATTAGTTGGGTAAAAAATAACAAATTAGTTTTTAATAACGGACAATTCCCAAAAAATCCTCACATGTAAACTCAAATTCCTGTTTGCTCCCCATTTTCAAAAATATTCCTCTGAACTTCCCAGATGAAAATCAAACTTCCTATTTACTCTCCGTTTTTTTGACATGTTGTATAAAAACTCAAGAATCGCGTACCAAAATTCCCAAATCACGTAACTAAATCCCAAATGATGTATTTGGGGGCAAATGCATCATTTGGAGATTTGGATACGCGATTCTTGAGTTTTTATATAACAATGAGGAGTTAAAGGAAATTTGGCCTATCATCAAACGGGAACTTTTTTGGGGAATTAAAGGGAATTTTTTCAATTTTTGGATACTATTAAAAAAAAACCACTTTTAATAATTATATTTGTGGACAAAGAATACTAAATAATTAATTAATTACAAATTCAGTCAACCATGTCAGTATAAATGTTTTTCTTCGGAATCCATTTCTGAATTTCAGTACGGACAACGTGAGCTGAAAATTTGAGGGCTGTTTTTCGATTTCAGGCTTTCAGCCGCCTGCGACTGGTGTTTAGCCCCGCCGCGGACGGTGGTCGTGCATCTTCTACAACTTTTCCATGGCTGCTATAACCACCACATCCGCACTCCATTATTGTGCATCCTTCAACTATCGCAAAGCCAACTCAATTCCATTTCGTACTGCCAAAACCGAGCTCGAATTCCGCAATTCGAACTTAACTCAAATCCTAGCATACGACATCGGTTCCAGTTCAGGTAGACGTGCTTACGCTTTAAATGCGTATAAGCAAAATCAAGAGGATTTTCGCGACCGAAGGAGTGAAGCATATCGTATTATTCGGAGCTGGTTTGAGTGTATTCGCGATGTTTTACCAGGTGGAAGTTGGTGGAGTTTGAGTGATTTCGATTGGGAAACCGATGGATCTCCCGTTGCGGCCAAGCCTGTGACTGTTTTGCGAGCTCTGAGGGAAATCTGGGCGCTGGTGGCTGATGAGAAATGGATTTTGTTCATAGCGTTAGGTGCTTTGATTGTGGCTGCTGTGAGTATGCTCATTCACTTATTTTTTATTTGAGCTGTATGCTTGTGAGTGTTTGGAGTAAATCCTGTTGATTGAGTATTATACTTAGATGATTACCGTTTCCATAAGGTACTCAAATGGTTTCGGGTTTGTTATGATTCACGACTCGATCCTGTGTTGTAATTGGTGAGTAGTAGTCGAGATTTATGATTTCAGCTGATATGATTAGTTCAATCTTAAATGCTTCACTGCTCAGGTGCACATAAATTGTTGATTCACTAGTGCATGCTCCTGAGCTTGATTTCAGTTGGAATTGACTACTCAATGCTAGTTTATTTAGCTTAAAAATAAAGACTACACGGTGGCGCTTAAGGTTCACACTGTATTGAGACTGTACAATTTAGGCTGTGTGTTCTTTGCAGGTTTCCGAGATATCAATGCCAGGTATACTGACAGCCTCGGTGTTTTCAGCTCAAAATGGCGAGATGTTGATTTTTTATAGAAACACACAACTTCTGGTTTTCTTGTGTTTCACCTCAGGAATATGTAGGTTAGTTTATGTCAGTATTATTGTATTTTTCTCCTCTTTTTTCAGGCGATATCTTATCTGATTAATTTGCTTGATTGCAGTGGATTGAGAAGTGGATGTTTTGCTATTGCAAATATCATTTTGGTGCGTCTAACAAATTATTATTTCTTTTATAGTTTTATTTATTACCCAATTTTTATCTTAGATGATGAATACTCAATATGTCATTCTCCAATGTATCCGGGAAATTAATGAAGTAAAGCACATGATTCCTGTAAACATTTTTTGCATCTGATCTCAAATTTGTGAGCATGCCTGCCTTTTACTAAAAAATGCATACTTCAGCTGGTGCGTAATACTTGCAGATTAAACGTCTCAGGGAAAGTGTTTATAGCTCTCTTCTTGTTCAGGTTTGGATTTTTATCTAGATTATCTACTGTTGTTGATTATGATTCTTCTCATTTTTTTAATGTATATTGTGCAATTTAACATGTATCTGGCAAATTTAAAGTAGGACATATCCTTCTTTGACAAAGAAGCAGTTGGCGATCTGACTAGCAGGCTTAGCACAGACTGCCAGCAGTTATCTCGTACAATTGGCAATGATATACATTTGATCTTGCGAAACATTCTTCAGGTTATTGTTCTTGTTAGTCTTATATCTTCCACTAATTATGATATTATCTAACCTCCGATTGACCGATACTCTTGCAGGGTACGGGGGCATTTATAACCTTGATGACTTTGTCATGGCCTCTAGCAGTGTCGTCCCTGGTTGTTTGCTTTATTTTGTCTGCAATTTTCCTCATTTACGGACAGTACGTATTAATCATTTCTACTCTTTTTTTAGATATTTCACAATCTATGTGTTTTATATTATTATGGGGTTTCACATATATACATATTAACAAGTGAGGTAAAAGCGACCACAGAAATGCAGTTCTTAGGTAGTCGATACGAGTTTTGACCTAGGTTAAATTTACGTGACACATTGTATTGAAAACAAATAATCATTGAGCTTGTATAGCATGGATCAATTTTTATCATGCATTTGAAACATATAAACTATTTTTCTTCCCAAAATGGGGGAAAAAAGAATTTGAGTGAGTATGTTCAGAATGTCTAATGTGCACCCATGATGTAAAGAAATGGTGTTCTTGTGTGCTCACAATGTGCTTCTGCAGTATCACATTCTGATGTTTTTTGGTAATAATGTTACATTACATCACATTAAGATGTTTGAAGAAACTGAAATTCTTGTTTTGGCAGGTACCAGAGAAAAGCAGCCCTGCTTGCGCAAGATTTTGTTGCTTCTGCTAATGAAGTAAATTTGAAAACTGACAAAATATCTGGATATCTGGATATGTCTCTTCTCCTTGATATCAAAATATTGGTTTTCCTTTCCCAAAAATAATAGGTTTCACAAGAATCACTGGCTATGATGAAAACTATCAGAGCATATGGAACAGAACGAGAAGAACTTCAGAGGTCAAATAGAGTTTTATTCAAAGTTCGAACATTGAAACTACAGCATACATGCTGTGAACCAGCAGATCTGTAACAGGATCGTGGAAGACTTATTTGCATTATGCTATTTCTTTGTTCCTTTAGGTTCACACAATGGCTTGACAGATTAGCTTTCGTGGGCTTGCGAGAGAGTGTAGCTTATGGATTCTGGACTCTTAGTTTTAATACATTGTACCGATCAACACAGGTTTGCTCTGTCTAAAGACACCATCAGATTCCATGTTTTATCTGCAATTACAATAGTTGATTTGCAATTGATGTTTTCTGCCAAAACATGTTATATGATATCTTAAGTAGCTGTCAAATCACATTTTGTAGGTTTTGGCAGTCCTTTTAGGAGGAATGTCTGTTTTGACTGGCCGTGTATCTGCTGAGCAACTGACCAAGTACGTTCTGTATTGTGAGTGGTTGATTTATGCTGCCTGGAGGTTGCAAGACAGTATGTCATCCTTACTTCAGTCTATTGGGGCCTGTGATAAAGTTTTTCAGTTGATGCATCTTCAATCAAGTTGCGAGTTCTTATCGAGAGGTTGGACACATCTTTGGACCTTATTCTTTTTCCCTGTGTTGCCCAATACTTGGTGTTATTACAATGCATTGCATTTCTTTAATTTTCTCAGGTGTGTGTTTATTTAAACATTGGTTGAATACAACACTTTGTTGGAATCAAACTACCATTAATCTCATAATTCAGTTACACTAATTATATCTGACACCTATTTTTTCTGTGTGCAGGAGTAAAGTTGCAGTTGCGGAGTCTGAGGGGATCTGTTGAATTTGTAGATGTATCTTTTCACTACCCGTCAAGAAAGAGGGTATCTTCCAATAACTAAAAGCATCATTGTCCACCTAGAGTAACTTTTGCAATTTCTCTCCGAGGATATATTCTATATTTGTATTTATTATTTTGTCAGGCTGCACTGATCCTTATTCTTTCTGCCATATGAACAGGTACCTATTTTGGAAAATGTAAACCTCTCCGTACAGGCCAACGAAGTGGTTGCAATAGTAAGGAATATAACATCTGATTCATCATTATATAATTCTTTCATATAATCTAATTACCAATGCAAGCTTTACTCTGACAAAGGTTGGTGCCAGTGGTAGCGGGAAAAGCACGTTAATCAATCTCTTGCTTCGTCTCTACGAACCAATCTCTGGTGAGGTGGGTACTAAGTTCTCTTGTTCGTGTTCCATGTTGTTGCTTACATCTGATCATGCCTATGCTCATGATGTATCATTGGATTGGATTATTAGTTTAATTTTAACTAATGCCAAGAATTTCCTATGCTAATCCTATCCTCATGGGTTGATCTCCAGATTTTTGTCCATGGAGTACCTCTCAGGAAGATGGATATAAGGTGGCTGAGAGAAAAAATTGGATATGTCGGGCAGGTTAGTCTTTTCAAGCCCAACCTTTGTTGAAAGTTTCTGCAAATAGTTATCTGAAATTTCTACATATATGCCTAATGAGCAGGAACCGCATCTCTTTCACGTGGATGTCAAGTCAAACATAAGGTATGGTTGCTCCAGAGGCATTCATCACGAGGAGATCGAAATTGCTGCAAAGAAGGCATATGCTCATGAATTTATCTCTACCCTTCCTAATGGTTATGATACCATTGTTGATGATAACCTGCTAAGTGGAGGGCAAAAGCAGCGCATTGCCATTGCTAGAGCCCTGCTTAGAGATCCCACTATTTTGGTACTCGATGATCCAACAAGTGCTCTTGATGCTGAGAGCGAAGGGTATGTCAAGGTAAAAGAACTCCCGCATTTACTAAGTTTTTGCTTTTAAATCTCGCTCCTTCCCCGTAATTCTTTGCTGTGTACCTAGTTTTTGGCATATATCAATCTCGTACTCTCCCTGCAGGATATTATTCGTTCTATAAAAACGGACTCCAAAAGGAGGACTGTCATCCTAATTGCTCACAAGTTAGTTTTCTCAGAATCTCCTTCTAGTTATACGAATGCATGCAGATTCGTTAATTCATTTTCCACAGGTTGTCTACGGTAAAAGCAGCCGACAGAATCCTGGTTATGAATGAAGGCCAAGTTGTCGAGGTAGGGCATTGTTTCACTCAATTTTTGTCTGTCAAATTTTCGGACATCGTGTATAAAAGACTACCACGAAAATAATATTGCTCAAATTTCCAGAACTCAAAATGTTTTTTCATGCATGATGCTGCTTGAGTGAAAAAATTATGCTTACAACTTACGAGCACGGATTTCATATCCCCCAAAAGTCAATATGGTTCTCAGGGAAATTCTTGACTTCTTAGGATTACCCTTTGTCTGAATAATGCTGAATAGAAACATCTTGTCACGCAGATCGGTAGTCATGAAGACCTTCTTCACAAAAATGGACTCTATACGCGATTATTTAAGCTACAGATAGATGCCCCATCTATTGTCATCAAGGATAAAAAAGAAGGGCTCTGAGTAACATGATTCCCGTGCTTCTCTGATTGCAATTTACAGGTAATAATAATCGAGTTATTTACACCATATCCTCTGTGTTAGGTGAAATGGGCAAGAAAAACCCTGTGTACAAATATTAATACAGGGAATCCTGTGTTTTCAAAATATTTACATGCTGAACCTTGAAAATTTCTAGTATTGATAGAACACTAATTTTCTCTATTTATTGGATGCGAAACAACTAATTTAACCTTTTATATTATGATATACATCATCTTAAATCTCTCTATATACAATTTTTTATACTTGTTTATACGGTTCTTCATGTAATTTTTATTTTGTACAGGGTTTCGGTGCATATAAAAAAATATTGAACAATATAGAAAGATTTAAGATGATGTATATCATAATATAAAAGGTTAATATAGTTATTTTTGGCAACCAATAGGAGTTATTTACACCATAGCCCCTGTGTTAGGTGAAATGGGCAAGAAAAACCCTGTGTTACAAATATTAACACAGGAAACTCTGTGTTTTCAAAATATTTGCATGCTGAACCATGGAAATTTCTAGTATCGGTAGAACACTAATTTTATCTATTTATTGGATGCAAAATAACTAATTTAACCTTTTATATTATGATATACATCATCTTAAATCTCTCTATATACAATTTTTTATATTTGTTTATACGGTTCTTCATGCAATTTTTATTTTGTATAGGGTTTCGGTGCATGTAAAAAAAGGGTTTCGGTGCATATAAAAAAATATTGAACATAGAGAGATTTAAGATGGTGTATATCATAATATAAAAGGTTAAATTAGTTATTTCGCATCCAATAAATAGAGAAAATTAGTGTTCTACCGATACTAGAAATTTCTAGGGTTCAACATGCAAATATTTTGAAAACACAGGGTTCCTTGTGTTAATATTTGTAACACATGGTTTTTCTTGCCCATTTCACCTAACACAGGAGGTATGGTGTAAATAACTCCATCCAATAAATAGAGAAAATTAGTGTTCTACCGATACTAGAAATTTTCAGGGTTCAGCATGCAAATATTTTGAAAACATAGGGTTCCCTGTGTTAATATTTGTAACACAGGGTTTTTCTTACCCATTTCACCTAACACTGCGGGTATGATCTAAATAACTCAATAATAATCCCTGTTCAATTTATTGATTCCCGGATGTGTACATATATGCTGTTCTTTTTCATTTTTGATGCGACTTAGAAAGGAACATTTTAACCCAAAATACCAAAAAAGAATCAAAAAGTTCGGTCAGCCTTTAAATATTAGCGTAATATTTTCAACTGGGTTATGCTTGTAGCTTTAGCTTTCACATAACATTAGATATTCTCTCAGCTTTTTAGGCCCACCCAAATGTAGCTTTTCAATGCTCAGATTCTCTCCATTCTCATCTTTTAGCTCTTGTAAGTTGTAACTATTTTCAATACCATACTTTCCCCCTCATTTCCTCGATTCCACTGCTTAATTTCCCAACTTTCCACGATAACAAATAAAATACTAAACCCAAAGATATCACTATAGCACATACAAGGAGTTAACTGCACCTAACCCCCTGTGTTGGTTTCATTTTGCAGAAAAAACCCTCAATTTTGAAAATTAGCTAAAAAAACCCTGCGTTATTTTAAATTTTGCACACCGCCCCTCGAACTCATTTGGTCAAATGTAAAACGTGATAACCCTAAAATACCCCTACTTTATATATTAAAATAATATTAAAAAATATAAATATTTAATGTATTAAGAATAAAAATATTATAACTATATTATTTTTAAAATACACATATTTAATATATGCATATTATATTAAAAAATATAAATATATAAATATTAAAAATCATTTTTAATAGTTTTAAATATATATTAAAATATAGATATAAATGAATAATTATTTTTAAAAATATTATTAATAAATAAAAATATACATAGATATTATTTATATATTTTCATAAAAAAATATATTATTTATATATATATATACACAATTACTTATACATATATATACTAAATAAATATATACATAATACAATATACAATATTTTATATTTATATTTTATATTATATGTGTATAATGTACTTCTATTATTTAAAAATATTATTAATAAATAAAAATATATATCAATATTGTTTATATATTTTCATAAAAAAATATTATATATATATATATATATATATATAATTACTTATACATATATATACTAAATAAATATATACATAATACAATATACAATATTTTATATTTATATATTATATTATAGGTGTATAATGTATTCTAATATTTAAAAATATTAATAATAAATAAAAATATACATAGATAATTATTTATATATTTTCATTAAAAAATATATTATTTATATATATATATATGTATATAAAATATTTAATATTAACCCCCCACCCCACACCCCCATCTTCTTCTTCCCCAAAGAAGCTGCGCACAACCAGGGGAAAAATGGTGGAAACCAGCCACACCAATCCACCATCTCCTTCCCCTCAGCCTCGCCCCACCCCACCCCTCGCTTCCTTCCCCGCCCAACACCAAACAACAGCCGTTGCCGCCGACCCTCTTCTCTTTACCGGATTCACGGTCGTCGCCGCTACCCCACTCTTCTCCTTCCCCGATTTTCCGGAGGCGGCGGCCACTCACTCTTCTCCTTCCCCGATGAACAGCTGCCGCCGGCCAACTTCTCCTTCCCCGACCAACAGCCGCCGGAGCCCCGCCTGTACGCCTACACACACACACACACACATATATATTATTATAATATATATATAATATAATATAATATTATAATAAATATATATATACATCATTAAGGGCATAAATGACTTTTCACTCCAAAAAACCCTTCCATACACGCAGTCAACGCGCGTGCGGACCACATAACTCGTTCAGGGTTTTTTTTGCAAACTTTTTAAAAACACAGGGTTTTCTGAATGATATTCCATATGTCGGGGTCTTTTCTACTCTTTTCGCCTAACACAAGGTAGTTTTCGGCAATTTACCCCACATACAAGTCCAGACATCATCTATGGATATTCACAATCTGTAGATAAGGGGTGATCCATCGATAAACTTTATCAATAAAAATCTTAACAATATTTCTGTTCGTATTTATCAAAAAACTTAAGTATATATTTTTTTTTCAACTTAAAATTTAATATTTTCAATTCTATATTGTTCATATTCTTGAATAGTACCAATTGAAAATTATTTGGTAATTTCTCAAAAAAATTTAAATTTAAATTACTATATTGTAGTTAACTCGTAGGTAAAATTATAATTATAATTTTTTTATTCTTTAATAATTTATCTATAGAAATATTAATTGGTAATTCGTAAGAAAATTTTATCGACAATATAATTTGTAGATAACCTGTCAATAAATTTTACTGATGATATGTTTTGTAGATAACCCATCTATAAAAATTGTGGTTTTATCTTTCTATAAATTGTAGGAAATCTGTAGCTATTCGTAGTAAAAATTTTAAAATTTAGATAATTTAATTAAAACTTTTTTGGATAAACATTAAAATTATAAATCAATACCTTTTGAGATGATTACGTATGAATATTTAATGCATGTAATTTTTAAATTTTTTATTTAATTTTCGTAAATGAATTTTCTAATCATGATTTATGTATGTTTTTAAAAATAATTTAATTTTTCAAGTGAATGTATCGCGTGCCTTGATATTAAAAGACAACTATATTCTTTTTATAAAAATTAAAAAACTCATCTATTTATTTAATTTATAGACTTCCGACTATATACGTAATACGTTGTTCGTTAATTTAGATTTATACAAGATCATATATCTATATGCAGTGGTAACCAAGCATGATATTTGACGTAGTTAGAAAATTAATCACGCAAATAGGTTCGAAAACCCCAACCAAGTTCGTTGCTCTAGTTATTTAAAGATCCATGCCATGTGCATGTGCTGCACCTTCAGACGGTTTAAGGAGAGTTTTAAGAAGAGAGAAACAAATAGCTTTTGGGAGTTGATGATACTTATAAAGTATTTTTTAACTTTCCACTGGCATCTTGCTTCGTCTTTTATATTTGAGGTTTATATAGGAGGTGGAAGCCTCCCAAAAGCTCCACGGTGGCTTTGGCCCTTTTTAAAAAATTAAAATATAAAAAAGTTTGTTGCTCTAGTTAGCCGGAATACATATAAATAAAACATGACTTTAATCAGCCACATAAACACAACTAATATTGGCTTTAATCAGCCATAAGAACGTACATAAACAAACACAACTAATATTGACTTTAATCAGCCATAAGACAAACAAATCTGCCAACAAGATCACAAAACGAACACACCCATCCAAAATGATTAATATGAACCGACACACCCAAAAATATTACGGCAACAATATGCACATCAACCTACAGAAAAATAAAACATAAAATAATATTTTAGTACAAAGCACAACAGAAAGATAACCATTAGTACCGCAACAATACACACATCGACCTACAGAAAAAATAAAACATAAAATAATATTTTAGTACGAAGCACAACAGAAAGATAACCATTAGTTAGAATTAACTATAAAGATTATAACCTGCAGTAAAAAATCTGGATTATCATCATGATTTACTCCTGAGGCCCCAGCAGGGTCGTATTGATGTTGATACTGTGGTTGCACATTTTGAAAACGCGGGGCAAACGGTCCAAAATCATAATCATGATTTACTCCTGAGGGCCAAGCAGGGTCGTATTGATGTTGATACTGTGGTTGTGTTGGAAAACGGAATCAGAAAAGCAGCGGAAAATTTAAAATTTTTCCAACAAAAGGATCTTTGGACTCGCAATCGTGTATCCAAATTCGTAGAGATAAGAAAACTTACTTTTCTTTTAATCTTTCTTGAAGCGTTTCAAGCCACCCAAGAACGCTCTTCTCGCGGCTTCATCCCCTCTCCTTGGTAAAGCTCGAATCTTCAAACTTCTAACTTGAAGATCTCTAGAAATAGTCCACCAACTTGATCACAATCTAACTAGTAAGGATACTAGTTCTCTAGTTAGTGTTTAGGCTTAACCTAGGGTTTATTTGATCTTAGAGAAAGGGAAGGTGTTCAACACATGAACCAAAAGAATTCTCGATTAGCTCTAAGGGGAGCTCGAGCTCCCCTATATATAGGAAAGGGAGGTTCGGCCGAACCTAGTCCTTACGGGCTAAGGATTTCGGCCCCTCTCTCCTATTACTTGATCATCAAGTAATTTTGAACTTTGACTTTGAATTCTAATTCAAATCAACTTTTAAGAGAGCTAAAATATCCACACCCTTTTGGATATTATTATACTTTATTTATTAATAAATAAATAACTTATGTATCTAATTAATTAATTCATAATTAATTAACTAGATTATTTTCTCCAAAATTAGACTTTCTTTTTAATTCAAAATTAAACCAAAGTCTATTAAATAATTAATAAATTAATTATTTAATATATAATTAAATAATCACATGTGGCACACGTGTCCCAAGGACACGTGTCCAGTCACGTGACCCACACGTGTGGTTTCACACGTGTGGAACCCTCTTGGTATGATCAACTCGTTTGATCATTCTTAAGCCTCAACTCATGTAACCAAGTTGTTGTGTGTGACCCTCTAGGTTCTCAATTCAATTAGCAGTAACCCTAATTAATTAATTCACTAATTAATTAATCAGTCCACAGATTAAACGACCATAGTCTAGAAACAGGTGTTTAACCCCTAGCTGAATTGGAATGTTCGGATTCGACAGAACCTTTAAGTCATTGATTCATGTGAGATACAATCCTCCTACTTACTATCTCTCAACCAAGATCTAGGGTAAGGGAATAATTAGAACCCTAATAATCCGGTCTTAAAGCTAAGTGCATTTCATATCCATTTGATCTCAATCCAAGAAACTCTTTTCTTGATGTCGACTCCTTGGCTAAGGACTCCATATGACATATGAATGACTTACACAATAAGAGATCACCTTGCAAATGCAAGTGTAGGTCCTTTCTTGATTCTTATTCACTTTCATGAATCACTTGTGCAGCCCCAGCATAAGCCTTGAATCAGCTGTCTATGGCGACACCCTTTAAAGCTTATACCAAAGACTACAGAGTTAACTCATAAAGTGACAAGGAACCTCAAGTCTAAGGATCAATTAATCACATCAATGACTCGTGAGATATTTCCTAATCTGGAAGTTTCTATTTCAGGAAATAGAAACTTCCTTTCTCATTTAGGAATGTTCTCACACGGGGTACCTCAGTGAACTTACTTATTAAAGTAAGCACCCTCGTGTATCACGCACGTATCAACTATACACTTTGCGCCTACATGAAACAAGGTGGTCCTTCTTAAGGGCGTGATCCCATAAGCAAGCCTTAGAGGAGTCAGGTTGACACTCCCACTGTCGGTAGAACTCATCGGCTTGGAGTATTTTACTAATCATGACTTATGTGATATAGGACTCGTTTCATAAACCATTTCACCTAAATGGTAGAGTCCTCAAGTCATCAGGATTAGGGGAGTTCTCATACATGCACAGATAAAGTAATGGCATACCAAACAAGAGCATATAAAAAAATGTTGCCTTAATTCGTTATATCATTCAAAGATTGTCTGTGATTACAATAAGGAAAAACACAAAGCGGATATACAATCGGCTTTCTAGGGCACTATTCCTAACAGGTTTCACATTTTGAAAACGCGGCGCAAACTGCCCAAAATCAAAACCACAACCTAAATTGGCCGCATCTGCCGAAGTGCTTTGCCTAAAGCTCAAACCATGACCTAAATGTGCCGCACCTACCGGCCCAAAGTCCAAACCAGAACCGGTCACACCTGCTGAATTGATGGGTCCTAACTCATTCCAAAATGATGAACCTATGAGGGACCCATCACTTATGTTGATCACGCTATTACCATCACTACTAGAATATGTAAGATTAACAGCCGGAGGAGGTGCTCCATAAACACTAGTATTATTACTGCCAAAGACATATCGTAATTGCTGAGGATTCCCCTCTGATTGATGTATGTATGCAGCAATGGTTTATTATCTCTATCAAATAAAACATATAGAGAGAAAACTTGTTAGTTAATAAAATAATAATGTTCCTAGAAAGGTATAATAATTCTTGAGCTCAAGGCTCAAGCAAATTGGCCAAAGGCCATTTTAGTAGATTTCCTTTTTTTACGTTTTCTCCGTAACTGATTTTGCATTATTATTTAATACCATATTGTCCCTTGACTACAATTACAAATCTTAATGCCTTCAAACCGATTCACCCTCAAAGGAACGATCTCCACAACACTTCTTCCCATAATGACTAATGAGAATCTTCAGATAGAACTATTTTGAAATCAATTTTAATACATTTGCGTAAATATCATTTGTTTTATCCGATTTAAATTAATGTTAGTCTTGATATTAATGTTATTCATTCATCTTAAATAATAAAATTATTTTGAAATCAATTTTAATGCATTTGCAACTTTACAAGACTTGAAACAACTTATAAATCATATGATTTTAAATTACATATTTATACAATTCACTTTTGCTTCAGATATCGTATTATAAATTTTGAATATACTGAAACAAGTTACATGTAATGCAATATCTATAGTGCTGCGGATGTGGTTATCCAGCGTTCAAACTTCAACATATTAAATTTTGAGATAGCAAATTAAAGTATATTAACTTGTAAAGGTACGGTATATATAATACCAAAATTGCAACTGAGGCATTTTTTCATATTTGTCAACTGAGGGGTCGTTTACTTTTATGTTAACAGACAGATATCAATATTAAACCTCCATTATTGTTTGTTTACTTTTCTAATGCACCAGCCCGCGTTATTTGGTCAGGCCTGTAGGCTAGCAGGATAATGGCGAGGCTACTAAACACGACAAAATGTCATGTCTAGTTAATCATGGCCTTTCCCTGCACTGAGAAATTACATTTTATCCCTGAACTTCAATTAAATTACGCAGCACTGCCATTGAGTGGCACTGTGTTTAATCATTTTCTATTATTCGACTTATCTGATTTTATACATGAGAATTGTGTAATATCAAGCACTGAAATTTGTGCTATAAGATTTTTTGGACACATTAATATTACATAACATATTTTATAAATTAAATATTTTTAAATAGTTATTCATATTTTTAATTGTTTTTTTCTCTTTTTTCAAAATATATTTAAAATGATTAAAAAAAATTATTGAAAGCTAAAAATTGTCTAAAACTAAAAAAATAACTATACAACCGAAAATGAAAACACTGACATTGTTTAAAATCACTTTTTTAATTTTAAATAAATATTATATATATGAATGAGAAAATATATATAAAGTCCTAAATATTATATATATTATTTTTAAAATACACATATATTTAAGATAAATATAATTATATGTTATATCATATTATTATAATGTCTTTCAATTGTGATATTATTTTTTAATTTTAATTACCAAGGGTTTTAAATTTTAATCATTTAAAGTGAAGGGCGAAATGGTAAAAATAATGTGAACATATGTAAACTGCAAAGTAAACATGCATAGCCTGAAAATAGTCAATATCCTCTAAAATCTTAGGAAAAGTAAACGCAAGTTATTGATATATTGTTTAGGTACATTAACACACAAAAACATTACCTTCAATATCATGTTGGCCGTGTCAAAAAAAAAAAAAAAAAAAAATCATGTTGGCCATGAGTAATTTTAAACTTTCTTCGGCCAAAAACACAAAAATTTTTAAGAGATGGATATCATGGAACGTCAATAATTACAAAAAAATAAATAATAAAATAACACAAGTAAACACATCATTTTGAGACGAATGAGATAAATGATAATGATATTTGAAAAATAATCTTACCGACACAACATAATCCCAGATGAAAACATTTGCATATGTGAGGCCACCACTTATCAAAGTCAACTTATCCGCATCCAGCGCACTTATAAAAGACCATGCTTCATGTCATTTTCTCAGCTTATGAAACTGGTTTTTACCATCAGCATGTATGAAAATTTTGCCGAAAGTAGTATTAGCCTTAGCTACGCCACTCTGAATTACAGCTACATCATTATCTGTAATAGGAGACCTCCGAGACATTGCGACATCTTCCAGCACCTCAAGAAAAATGTTATCGTACTCAGGCTCCCAACCGTGAATATAGAGAAGTTCTTTTACACTCTCCTCCATCACAGCTTCGGTTGGAAGAATGGCTTCCCAACTAAAGAAGAATTGAGCTTTTAAAGAAAAAGAAAAGAAATAAAAAAACAAAAAAAGAAGAGGAAAGAGAATAGGGAAAGACGCCGAAGACTGGTAGGTGCAAAAATGGTAGGGTGGAAACTTTCAAAGTAAAAGTACAATATGAAAAAATTTGCCAGGCATCTTTTGTTTTTTATTGAATATTTTGACAGTTGTAAGAGAAGTCACACCTGTCCAAATAAACACACTAAATAATGGCCATTTTCCTTTTATAGTGGTAGGGGTCTCCATTTTCTCACTGCTTTACCCGAAATTGTCATGGCTGACGTTTGGTATTTAGGCTTGGGCTTCCATATGGCTGATAAATTCTCTTGCATAATTTAAAATACCTAACTATGATCTTAGTCCCGCCTTAGTATTGAGCTGTTCCTTCTTTGCTTCTGTAATTGCTTTGACACTATGATAAAGAATCCAGCCCAAATTATGAAAGCCCAAGCCTAAACACCAAACGTCAGCCATGACAATTTCAGGTAAAGCAGTGAGAAAATAGAGGCCCCTACCACTATAAAAGGAAAAGGACCATTATTTAGTGTGTTTATTTGGACAGGTGTGACTTCTCTTATAACTGTCAAAATATTCAATAAAAAGCAAAAGATGCCTGACAAATTTTTTCATATTGTACTTTTACTTTGAAAGTTTCCACCCTACCATTTTTGCACCTACCAGTCTTCGGCGCCTTTCCCTATTCTCTTTCCTCTTCTTTTTTTGTTTTTTTATTTCTTTTCTTTTTCTTTAAAAGCCCAATTCTTCTTTAGTTGGAAAGCTATTCTTCCAACCGAAATAAGCTGTGATGGAGGAGAGTGTAAAGGAACTTCTCTATATTCACGGTTGGGAGCCTGAGTACGATAACGTTTTTCTTGAGGTGCTGGAAGATGTCGCAATGTCTCGGAGGTTTCCTATTACAGATAATGATGTAGCTGTAATTCAGAGGGGCTTAGCTAAGGTTAATACTACTTTCGGCAAAATTTTCATACGTAGCGATGGTAAAAACCAGTTTCATAAGCTGAGAAAATAACATGAAGCATGGTCTTTTATAAGTGCGCTGGATGCGGACAAGTTGACTTTGATAAGTGGTGGCCTCCCATATGCAAATGTTTTCATCTGTTATTATGTTGTGTCGGTAAGATTATTTTTCAAATATCATTACCATTTATCTCATTCGTCTCAAAATGATGTGTTTACTCGTGTTATTTTATTATTTATTTTTTTGTAATTATTGACGTTCCATGATATCCATCTCTTAAAAATTTTTGTGTTTTTGGCCGAAGAAAGTTTAAAAATACTCATGGCCAACGTGATTTTTTATTTTTTATTTTTTTGACACGGCCAACATGATATTGAAGGTAATGTTTTTGTGTGTTAGTGTACCTAAACAATATATCAATAACTTGCGTTTACTTTTCCTAAGATTTTAGAGGATATTGGATATTTTCAGGCTATGCATGTTTACTTTGCAGTTTACATATGTTCACATTATTTTTACCATTTCGCCCTTCACTTTAAATGATTAAAATTTAAAACCCTTAGTAATTAAAATTAAAAAATAATATCACAATTGAAAGACATTATAATAATATGATATAACATATAATTATATTTATCTTAAAGATATGTGTATTTTAAAAATAATGTATATAATATTTAGGACTTTATATATATTTTCTCATTCATAAATATAATATTTATTTAAAATTAAAAAAGCGATTTTAAACAATGTCAGTGTTTTCATTTTCGGTTGTATAGTTATTTTTTTAGTTTTAGACAATTTTTAGCTTTCAATAATTTTTTTTAATCATTTTAAATATATTTTGAAAAAAGAGAAAAAATAATTAAAAATATGAATAACTATTTAAAAATATTTAATTTGTAAAATATGTTATGTAATATTAATGTGTCCAAAAAATCTTATAGCACAAATTTCAGTGCTTGATATTACACAATTCTCATGTATAAAATCAGATAAGTCGAATAATAGAAAATGATTAAACACAGTGCCACTTAATGGCAGTGCTACGTAATTTAATTGAAGTTCAGGGATAAATTGTAATTTCTCAGTGCAGGGAAAGGCCATGATTAACTAGACATGGCATTTTGTCGTGTTTAGTAGCCTCGCCATTATCCTGCTAGCCTACAGGCCTGACCAAATAACGCGGGCTGGTGCATTAGAAAAGTAAACAAGCAATAATGGAGGTTTAATATTGATATCTGCCTGTTAACATAAAAGTAAACGACCCCTCAGTTGACAAAGATGAAAAAATGCCTCAGTTGCAATTTTGGTATTATATATACTGTACCTTTACAAGTTAATATACTTTAATTTGCTATCTCAAAATTTAATATGTTGAAGTTTGAACGCTGGATAACCACATCCGCATTACTATAGATATTGCATTACGTGAAACTTGTTTCAGTATATTCAAAATTTATAATACGATATCTGAAGCAAAAGTGAATTGTATAAATATGTAATTTAAAATCATATGATTTATGAGTTGTTTCAAGTCTTGTAAAGTTGCAAATGCATTAAAATTGATTTCAAAATAATTTTATTACTTAAGATGAATGAATAGCATTAATATCAAGACTAACATTAATTTAAATCGGATAAAACAAATGATATTTACGCAAATGTATTAAAATTGATTTCAAAATAGTTCTATCTGAAGATTCTCATTAGTCATTATGGGAAGAAGTGTTGTGGAGATCGCTCCTTTGAGGGTGAATTGGTTTGAAGGCATTAAGATTTGTAATTGTAGTCAATGGACAATATGGTATTAAATAATAATGCAAAATCAGTTACGGAGAAAACGTAGAAGAAGAAAATCTACTAAAATGGCCTTTGGCCAATTTGCTTGAGCCTTGAGCTCAAGAATTATTATACCTTTCTAGGAAGATTATTATTTTATTAACTAACAAGTTCTCTCTATATGTTTTATTTGATAGAGATATAAAACCGTTGCTGCATACATATATCCATCAGAGGGGAATCCTCAGCAATTGCGACATGTCATTGGCAGTGATAATACTAGTGTTTATGGAGCACCTCCTCCGGCTGTTGATCTTACATATTCTAGTAGTGATGGCAATAGCGTGATCAACATAAGTGATGGGTCCCTCATAGGTTCATCATTTTGGAATGAGTTAGGACCAATCAATTCAGCAGGTGCGACCGGTTCTGGTTTGGACTTTGGGCCGGCAGGTGCGGCACATTTAGGTCATGGTTTGAACTTTAGGCCAAGCAATTCGGCAGATGCGGCCAATTTAGGTCCTGGTTTTGATTTTGGGCAATTTGCGCCGCGTTTTCAAAATGTGCAACCACAGTATCGACATCAATACGACCCTGCTTGGCCCTCAGGAGTAAATCATGATTATGATTTTGGACCGTTTGCGCCGTGTTTTCAAAATGTGCAACCACAGTACCAACATCAATACGACCCTGATGGGGCCTCAGGAGTAAATCATGATGATGATCCAGATTTTTTACTGCAGGTTATAATCTTTATAGTTAATTCTAACTAATGATTATCTTTCTGTTGTGCTTCGTACTAAAATATTATTTTATGTTTTATTTTTTCTGTAGGTTGATGGGTGTATTGTTGCGGTACTAATGGTTATCTTTCTATTGTGCTTTGTACTAAAATATTATTTTATGTTTTATTTTTCTGTAGGTTGATGTGCATATTGTTGCGGTGATATTCTTGGGTGTGTCGGTTCATATTAATCATTTTGGATTGGTGTGTTCGTTTTGTGATCTTGTTGGCAGATTTGTTTATCTTATGGCTTATTAAAGCCAATATTAGTTGTGTTTGTTTATGTACGTTCTTATGGCTGATTAAAGCCAATATTAGTTGTGTTTATGTGGCTGATTAAAGCCATGTTTTATTTATATGTATTCCAGCTAACTAGAGCAACAAACTTTTTTATTTTTTTAATTTTTTAAAAAGGGCCAAAGCCACCGTGGAGCTTTTGGGAGGCTTCCACCTCCTATATAAACCTCAAATATAAAAGACAAAGCAAGATGACAGTGGAAAGTTAAAAAAATACTTTGTAAGTATCATCAACTCCTAAAAGCTATTTGTTTCTCTCTTCTTAAAACTCCCCTTCAACCGTCTAAAGGTGCAGTACATGCACATGGCATGGATCTTTAAATAACTAGAGCAACGAACTTGGTTGGGGTTTTCGAACCTATTTGCGTGATTAATTTTCTAATTACGTCAAATATCATGTTTTGTTACCACTTATAGAGATATATGATCTTGTATAAATCTAAATTAGCGAACAACGTATTACGTATATAGTCGGAAGTCTATAAATTAAATAAATAGATGAGTTTTTTAATTTTTATAAAAAGAATATAGTTGTCTTTTAATATCAAGGCACGCGATACATTCACTTGAAAAATTAAATTATTTTTAAAAACATACATAAATCATGATTAGAAAATTCATTTACGAAAATTAAATAAAAAATTTAAAAATTACATGCATTAAATATTCATACGTAATCATCTCAAAAGGTATTGATTTATAATTTTAATGTTTATCCAAAAAAGCTTTAATTGAATTATCTAAATTTTAAAATTTTTACTAGGAATAGCTACAGATTTCCTACAATTTATAGAAAGATAAAACCACAATTTTTATAGATGGGTTATCTACAAAAACATATCATCAGTAAAATTTATGGACAGGTTATCTAGAAATTATATTGTCGATAAAATTTGCTAACGAATTACCAATTAATATTTCTATAGATAAATTATTAAAGAATAAAAAAATTATAATTATAATTTTACCTACGAGTTAACTACAATATAGTAATTTAAATTTAAATTTTTTTTGAGAAACTACCAAATAATTTTCAATTGGTACTATTCAAGAATATGAACAATATAGAATTGAAAATATTCACGGATATTCTGTAAATATTCTGTGGAAAACAGTTATTAATCGATAAAATCAATTGTACGATACTTTTACCAATTTTTCTACGGAATAAAATCGTGGGAAAATATTGTCACTATTCTGTAGATAATTTGTAGGTATATTTTGCCACGAGGAACCGATCGACAAAGTGTATTTTGTAGCTAACTCGATATCTGAATTTTTCTACCGAATATCTACGGATTTTTCTGTAGGTAAAGAACTTAAACATATAATACAACGACTACTGCCTACCACGTTATTTCCACGCATGGTGGCATTGTCGCTGATGTGGCGCGTGGTATCGGATGATTGCGTTTACTTCATTGAGGACTCCATGAAGAGAGTAAACAAAGGGTGCAGAACTGATTTCACCCTTGCAGACGCCGCCATGCCAAATAAAGAAGCTCAAACTCCGTCACTTTTCATGGAGTTTGATATAAGTGTTACAGAATTAGGGATCTATTATTTGAGTATGAGTCTATTCATGTGTAGAATGGCATTTAATTATGATATTATCTCTTTTTCTGTCGCATCCCAAAGAAAATTGAATTAAGAAGATCATCTCAACTTTAGAATGGCGAGCCAACTACGTATTGCTATGCATCAAGTTATGCTTCCGTTTGTGTGATTTTTGATGATTTCGACATGTTTGTATGGATTAGGGACTTCCTTACAAGAAAATTATAGAATAGACCACAAACATAAGATCCCTAACTCAGCACAGAAAAGACTGATGTTTCTACTACGTACCTATGCTCATGTTTCACTTGTACTGCTCGTCATCCGTGTACACTGCTTGGTCAACGTAACTGCTTGGAGGTTGCAAGACAGTATGTCATCCTTACTTCAGTCTATGGGGGCCTGTGATAAAGTTTTTCAGTTGATGTATCTTCAATCAAGTTGCGAGTTCTTGTCGAGAGGTTGGACACATATTTGGACCTTATTCTTTTTCCCTGTGTTGCCCAATATTTGGCGTTATTACAATGCATTGCATTTCTTTAATTTTCTCAGGTGTTTATTTGTTTAAACATTGGTTGAATACAACACTTTGTTGGAATCAAACTACCATTAATCTCATAATTCAGTTACACTAATTATAACTGACACATATTTTTTCTGTATGCAGGAGTAAAGTTGCAGAGTCTGAGGGGATCTGTTGAATTTGTAGATGTATCTTTTCACTGCCCTTCAAGAAAGAGGGTATCTTCCAATAACTAAAAGTATCATTGTCCACCTAGAGTAACTTTTGCAATTTCTTTCCGAGGATGGATTCTATATTTGTATTTATTATTTTGTCAGGCGGCACTGATCCTAATTCTTTATGCCATATGAACAGGTACCTGTTTTGGGAAATGTTAACCTCTCCGTACAGGCGAATGAAGCGGTTGCAATAGTAAGAAATATAACATCTTATTCATCATTGTATAATTCTTTCACATACTCGAAGTACCAATGCAAGCTTTACTCTGACAAAGGTTGGTGCCAGTGGTAGCTGGAAAAGCACATTAATCAATCTCTTGCTTCGCCTCTACGAACCAATCTCTGGTGAGGTGGGTACTAAGTTCTCTTGTTTGTGTTCCATGTTGTGGCTTACATCTGAACATGCCTATGCTCATGATGTAGCATTGGATTGGATTATTAGTTTAATTTTAATTAATGCCAAGAATTTCCTATGCTAATCCTATCTTCATGGGGTGATCTCCAGATTTTTGTCCATGGAGTACCTCTCAGGGAGATGGATATAAGGTAGCTGAGAGAAAATATTGGATATGTCGGTCAGGTTAGTCTTTTCAAGTCCAACCTTTGATGAAAGTTTCTGCAAATAGTTGTTTGAAATTTCTACATATATGCCTAATGAGCAGGAACCGCATCTCTTTCACATGGATGTCAAGTCAAACATAAGGTATGGTTGCTTTAGAGGCATTCATCACGAGGAGATTGAAATTGCTGCAAAGAATGCGTATGCTCATGAATTCATCTCTACCCTTCCTAATGGTTATGATACCATTGTAATTGTTGATGATAACCTGCTAAGTGGAGGGCAAAAACAGCGCATTGCCATTGCAAGAGCCCTGCTTAGAGATCCCACTATTTTGGTACTCGATGATGCTGAGAGCGAAGGGTATGTCAAGGTAAAAGAACTCCCCCATTTACTAAGTTTTTGCTTTTAAATCTCGCTCCCTCCCCGTAATTCTTTGCTGTGTACCTAGTTTTTGGCATATATCAATCTCGTACTCTCCCTGCAGGATATTATTCGTTCTATAAAAACGGACTCCAAAAGGAGGACTGTCATCCTAATTGCTCACAAGTTAGTTTTCTCATATCCTCCTTCTAGTTATACGAAGGCATGCAGATCTGTTAATTCATTTTCCA
Source organism: Lantana camara (assembly GCA_037501455.1). NCBI lineage: Eukaryota > Viridiplantae > Streptophyta > Magnoliopsida > Lamiales > Verbenaceae > Lantana > Lantana camara. Next base: position 1,507,514 of record CM074858.1, on the reverse strand, counting down.
CGGGCTGTCTACGGTAAAAGCAGCAGACAGAATCCTGGTTATGAATGAAGGCTAAGTTGTCGAGGTAAGGCATTGTTTCACTCGATTTTTGTCTGTTAAATTTTTGGACATCGAGTATAAATGACTACCGCGAAAACAATATTGCTCAATAGAAACATCTTTTCACGCAGATCGGTAGTCATGAAGACCTTCTTCACAAAAATGGACTCTATACGCGATTATTTAAGCTACAGACAGATGCCCCATCTATTGTCATCACGGATAAAAAAGAAGGGCTCTGAGTAACATGATTCCCGTGCTTCTTTGGTTACAATTTACAGGTAATAATCCCTGTTCAATTTATTGATTCCCGGATGTGTATATATATACTATTCTATTTCTTTGTTGGCCTTGATCTTTGTTGTTTGAGGGACTAGTGCAAGAATCTGTATAATGCGACTTAGAAAGGAACATTTTAACCCAAAATACCAAAAAAGAATCAAAAAGTTGGGTCAGCCTTTAAATATTAGTGTAATATTTTCAACTGGGTTATGCCTGTAGCTTTAGCTTTCACATAACATTAGATGTTCTCTCAGCTTTTTAGGCCCACCCAAGTGTAGCTTTTCAATGCTCAGATTCTCTCCATTCTCATCTTTTAGCACTTGTAAGTTGTACCTATTTTCAATACCACACTTTCCCCCTCATTTCCTCGATTCCATTTCCACTTTCCATGATATAACAAATAAAATGCCACATACAAGTCCAGACATCATAACACTGTATTACAGAACAAGATCCGACACTATTATACTCCTTTTTTCTCAGAGCTGCTCTAGGGCTTCTGTGTTGAAATCACTGTGTTCGTCCCCAGTGCTGGATTTCTCCTCATTTTTCGCCTTTCCATGGTCTTCTACTTTGATATCACCGGCTTCGCCTTTTACTTCTTTGCTCGGTTTCTCTTCCCTCTTTACCTCTTTCCCATCTTTCTTCAAGCTTTCCATGCCTGATGCTGATGCTCCTTTTCCTTGTATCTTTCTCTTTTTCCTGTTCACCTTAGTAGTATCACTATTAACTATTATGTGCTGTTAATACTTTGTTTCCGATATATAACACCACAAATCGCCTATTACAGATAACTAAATGCCTAGAACATACAACTTACACTGTTCGACGCAGAATAAGGTTTTCAAGAAAAATTCATTTAACTTGTTATCCAGCATCAGATGACCAATCCATAACATGTCTCTACGGGAAAATATTATTATTAAAATCAAACCGGGAAACTACCAAAAAAAGAAAACGAAAATCAGAAACCTTCGATAATCGGTGATCAGAATCTAACTCGGATGAACGATCAACGCCCAACTGTTTTTCCTGAGAACAGATAGATAGTTAAACCCACAGGGAATATGAGCAAACTGTATAGAGATTAGAGAGAAGAAAGAGGGGTAAATTGTGGTGGGAAACGGTGAAAATGCATATATATTACTATAGTAACTGAACACGTGGCTTAGAAATTTAAAATACAATTATTATTATTATTAGGGATAATTACATTTAGGTCCCCTGAGGTTTGTCCTAATTACAAATCAATCCCTCTTGTTTCAGAAATTACATATTAACCCCTAATTCTAACGGACCGTTGTATTCCATTAATTTTGAATTTTGAATTTTCAAAATATATTACAGAAAAAGTCCTTAAACTATTAATTTTCTTACAAAACGACCCCTTAACTAGATCACATCAACAATGTAGTCCCGTATATTTACTATTTATTAACATTTAAAGCGCGTTTGAACTCAAATCTTGTGAACTGTTCCCTTCTTGGCTTCTTCATAAATATAAATGTAATATTTTTCTACAAGGTTCACTTAGCTTTTTCTTTTGAACTGCTTCTAGCTTTAGCTTTCACATAAAAACAGATACTCTCTCAGCTTTTTAGGCCCACCCAAATGTAGCTTTTCAATGCTCAGATTCTCTCCATTCTCATCTTTTAGCTCTTGCAACTATTTTCAATACAACACTTTCCCCCTCATTTCCTCGATTCCACTGCTTAGTTTGCCCACTTTCCATGTTAACAAAGAAAAGAAAATACTAAACCCAAAGATATCATTCACTATAGCACATACGAGTCCAGACAACACAATAGTGTATTACAGAACAAGATCTGACACTATCATATATATTTTTTCTCCATCCATGATTCAAAGCTTTCCATGCTCCTTAATTTTCCTTGTATCTCTCTCTTTTTCCTGTTTCACCCACACACATACATGGCATGTATATTACACGTAGCTTGAGAAATGTACACGTGGTTTACAGGTACGTTAGATTCTTGCAGTTACAGATATCAGTTACTCCCCACGATCCATTGTCGGGGGAAAAGGATTTTTCCGATTAAAGTTGCTGTTTTGCTACTACTTTCTTGCTTTACTCACTTGCCATTGAAGGAGAAAGCAAGGAAAAATATGATACCAAATACCAAATATCAAATACATGGTCTAGTTATGATAGTTTTATAATGGAAAAATATGTGAGAATCAACTTGGCCCGTTCCTTAAGATTACACAATTGGACATATCAAAAGAGTAACATATTATATTATGATGACTATTTATTTCTTTATTATCTAATAAAAACTTTAAAATACATTTACATATATGTGAACAAAATTGAAGGTGTCTTTTTATTTGATCCATTGCCATAAACGACGTCGCTTTTTTCACTGAAAAATAACATTGAATCTTAGCTTCAAATATATCCCGACTTGTTAGCTTAATTTGTCAGTAGCCCCTTCTTTCCATTTCTTAACCCGAAAGAAATATAGCCAGTCCGACATCAGTCAACGCCACGTGTCCCACTTTCCAAAATTTCACTTCCCCCCAAAACCCTACACAAAAACCCTAATTCCCCCACATGTCCCCCCAAATTTCCCAAATTCATAATTGCAGAACTTTTCTTTCCATTTCTCTCGAGAACTCACTCCTTCACTCTCCTACATAAATGATCTCTCCTCCTTAATTCCATCCCTCACTCTCACCTGAGAATGCCGAAGATGTTATCCTCTCCGCTGCTCGTATCTTCACTCCTTCTGCTGCTGCTGCTGCTGCTGCTGCCGCACCAAACGGCGTCGCTTTCCGGCTCCGGCCCCCACATCGCCGACGTCAACATACTCCTTCCACCCAAGATGACTCACCCCGTCGAGTACAGGCTTCAGGGCAGCGACGGTTGCTTCAAATGGTATTTGAACATTGGTTTTTGCTTTGTAGTTGGTTGGTTTTTTGGACTGGAATGTGAGGGTTAAGTAGCTGTTGTTTGTTTGGGTTTTTTAAATTTTTTTTTGGTGTGTGTTTTAGGTCGTGGGATCATCGGGACGTGCTGGCGGTGTTGCCGGAGTATAATTCGAGCAGCCATTGCTCGACGAGTGCACGGTTGAAGTCGATTGCTCCGTTTGCCGGGCGGAAGGAGACTGCGGTTTACGCGACTGATTTGAATACGGGAATGGTGATTCGTTGCAAGGTTTATATTGATATGATCTCGAGGATTCAGATATTTCATAGCTCCGTCAAGCTGGACCTCGATGGGCTTGCTACGCTTCGAGTCCGTGCGTTTGATAGTGAAGGTTTGGCTGTGCAGCTTTTTCGTTTGATGGGTTTTGCTTGATTTAAGTTGATAGCAGCTAGGTGTAAAAGTGTTTTTTACTCCTCATTCCTTTGATCTTGCTTTCTTTTTTAAGAACTTTTTTCTTCTCTTTACGGAACTCATAAATTTCATGTGGGCTTGAACTTTTTTTGGGTTGCTTCAAAAGTTAGAGTTCCTGGTTCCTTTTTCTTTTTAATTTGTTGGTTGTATTTTCGAGAAAGCGTCTTATTACGTATGCTTTTTAGTTTTAAAGTTTGGTAGGTGAAGATTTGAATTTATATAATTATAATCAACACAATATTAATGCTTAAACTAGTTACTCTGTTCTGTATGAAGGTAATATCAATAGATTTTCATATTTTTTTGTTGTAATCTCATGTACTCTGGGTGTATGCAGAAAACGTGTTTTCCTCGTTGGTGGGCCTAAAATTCATGTGGCAATTGATGCCTGAAACCGATGGATTGCCTCATACGCTTGTTCATGTTCCTTTGAAGGAATCTCCTTTAAGCGACGGTGACTTGGATATCCAAGTAAAGCTTGAAGAAAGTGGTGTTTTTTCGGATCTGTATGTAGTGAAAGGCACTGAAATTGGCCATGAAATTGTTACAGTTAATTTGCTAGAACCGTCACTGGAGCACTTGGAAGACAAGATTATTTTGACAGTTGCAGAAGCAATGTCTCTCGATCCCCCATCTCCCGTACATGTCCTCATTGGTGCTGTTGTCCACTATACTCTTAGAATTATCCGAAGTAATACTCCCCATGTTGTAAGTTTACCTTCTCCATTCCACCAGTGGTCCACTTTGAACTCTTCAGTTGCTCAGGTGGACAAAGCAATGGGTACACTTCATGCATTGAACTTAGGGGCAACAACAGTTGTTGTTGAAGACACGAGGGTTGTTGGACACATGCAAATATCATCCCTTCATGTTGTCTTACCTGACAATATGTTGTTATTTTTTTCACCTCTCTCTCTTTCTGGTGGTCCTATTGAGGGTGTCAAGCCTATTCCCTCTGTATCACGTTGGTATGCCGTGGCTGGAAGACAATATCTAATTCATGTTAAGGTTTTCTCGTTGGGACCTGTGGCACAAGAAATTTTTATAACAGAGAGTGATGAGATAGAGCTGCATGATGACCAGGATGACTTCTGGAGTATTCTCCCAGTTTCAGAAGGTGTTATTGCTAAGAGGAATAACAGAATCTTAAATGCAAATTCATATGGACTGGGAAGGCTTACAGCTACATTGGCTTACAGCAGTGGGCACTATATGAGGAAAGAAGTGCTCAAGGTTGTTCAAGAAATCATGGTATGTGATCAGGTCAAGTTTATTATGGAAGGAGACGGTAGTGTTTCTGACAGAATTCTCCTCCCATGGGTATCCGGTGTTAATCAGGAGCTGGAGCTTAGAGCAACTGGTGGTTGTGCAATGTCTTCTAGTGACTATAAATGGTTTTCTTCTGACATGGGTGTATTGTCTGTATCTGTCTCTGGGATTGTTCAGGCCAAAAAGCCCGGAAAAGCAACTATTAAAGCAGCGTCCATTTATGATTCATTAAATTATGATGAGGTAGTCATTGAAATTTCTATTCCCTCAGCAATGGTTATACTGCCCAACTTTCCTGTGGAGACGCGTGTGGGGTCACACCTTCAAGCTTCTGTAACATTCAAAGCGTCAAGTGGTGACTATTTCTATGCATGTGATGCATTCAGATCCTCGATTAAATGGAAAACCGATGGTGACTCTTTCATAATTGTCAATGCAACTGACGAATTACTTGGTCTGAGTAAACAAGAAGCTGCAGAACTACATTCCTCTTCCTATGGTCCTCCATGTGCATGGACCCGCATTTATGCCTCGAGTTCAGGTCAATCTGTGGTGCATGCAACCTTAACCAAAGAAAACCAACAAAATGAACCTACTAGTAGGGAATCTGTTGTGCTGAAAGTTTCCTCGTCTATTGCTGCATATCCACCACTTATTGTGCATCAAGCAAGTGATGGGAATCAGTTTGGTGGTTACTGGTTTGATTTGGCTCAAACCGAATCTCAGCGACAGCTAAGCAATTTGGATGATCTATATCTTGCTCCGGGCACTCATTTGGATGTAATGCTTCTTGGGGGACCAGAAAGGTGGGGCAAGGATGTCGAATTCATTGAAAATGTGACTGTGTTGGATGAAAAGGGCTTTTCTGTGAAAGGTGGAATTTCCATCCATCATATGTCAACCAGCTTTGGTAATCCATACAGAATAGGATGCGGAAGTTTGGGAACCTTTATACTTATCTTCAGACGTGGGAACTTAATTGGGGAAGACCACCTTTTGCCTGCTGTAGCTGAAGTGCAGTTGACGCTTATTTGTAGATTTCCATCTAGAATTGTAGTAATAGCTGATGAAGCTCTGAATTCTCCTCCGGTTGTAAAGGCTGCAGCTCAAGCTCAGCGCATGCTTGGAGGAATTCGTGCCTCCCCAATTACAGTAGCCAATGGACGTAGAATACGAATATCAGCTGTTGGCCTCAGTGATTCTGGAAAAGCATTTGGTAATTCATCATCTCTCGGTTTAAGGTGGGAACTATCTGAATGCGAAGGGTTGGCACATCTTGATGAGGGATACAGTTCAACAACACGTTCCAGTTGGGAAAGGTTTTTGATCCTTCAAAATGCATCTGGACTGTGCACTGTGCGGTCCACTGTTGTTGGCTTCATTGATTCTCTGAGCCATCTTGATCTCGGTGTGATGCTGAAAAGCTCTATGGATCCTCTTACAGATGCAATCCAGTTGCATCTTGTTTCTTCTCTTACAGTCAGTCCAGAATACAGCCTGTTGTTTTTTAGTCCTGAAGCTAGGTTGAATATCTCTGTATCTGGAGGGAGCTGCTCCTTGGACACTCATGTAAATGATACTCGAATCGTGGAGTTAATACAACAAGCATCTTCTTACGAGTGTTCACAACTAATCTTGGCTCCTAAAAGCCTGGGTGCTGCACTTGTGACAGTTCATGATATTGGACTTATTCCTCCTCTTGCTGCATCGTCCACGGTCCAAGTTGCAGAGATGGACTGGATTAGAATTTTAACAGGAGAACAAATAAGCATTGAGGAGGGAAGTTTTCAGTCTTTAAAGTTTTTAGTTGGTGTTGGAGATGGGCGTGTTTTTGACCCTTCCCAGTATATTTACATGAACATTCGTGTCCATATTGAAGAAGACATTGCTGAGGTTGTGGAGAGTCTTGACTTTCCTGTACTGTCAGATAGATATGACCGTGCACCACATTTCACATTACAAGCTACACGTCTTGGGGTGACAACCATATATCTTAGTGCTATCCAACATTCTGGACATGAGATACGTAGCCTGCCAATCAATGTGGAAGTATATTCTCCACCACGAATATATCCCAGTGATATATTCCTTGTGCCAGGTGCATCATATGTGCTCACAGTAAGAGGAGGCCCTAAAATTGGTTCACATGTTCAGTATGCCTCTATGGATGATCAGGTTGCTTCAATTAACAAGGTCTCAGGACGGCTGTTGGCTATTTCACCAGGGAACAAGACCCTAGTTGCCACTATATATGGTGAGGGTGACATCAAGCTTTGTAAGGCATATGGAAAAGTTAAAGTAGGAATTCCTTCATCAGCAGTTTTGAATGTTCAGAGTGAGCAACTTGCTGTTGACCGCAGTATGCCAATATATCCTTCTCTGTCTGAAGGAAATCTATTTTCCTACTACGAGCTGTGCAACAGTTTCAAGTGGTCTGTGGAAGACAAGAATGTCTTGAATTTTCAGGAGGCAAAAAACATTCAATCTACTGATTCATTGGAGGGTCAAGACCTCAATTTCATTCAGGTTCTGAATGGAATATCTGCTGGGAAGACAGATGTCGCTGTTTCATTTTCATGTAATTTCAAATTCCCTAAATCAGTCTCGAAGTCTGTGTCCTACACTGCATCCATGTCGTTGTGGGTGGTTCCCAATCTTCCACTTGCTCTTGGATCACCAATCACCTGGATTCTTCCTCCTCGTTATACATCTTCAGATCTTTTGCCTTCATCTTCACATCCTGACATTAAAGGAGAATCTCCGAGTCCTAAAGGTATTGCGTATTCTATCTTAGGACAGTGGAAGAGGAAGACTGACGAGGTACAGGATGATGATATACACATTGACGGGGCTAAAATTGTAACTAGGGACTCCGGAAATCTTGCCTGCATTCAAGCAAAAGACAGGTCGACTGGGAGAACTGAAGTTGCTTCTTGTGTTAAGGTTGCTGATGCTGCACAGATCAGAATAATGACGGATGAATTTCCCCTACACATGCTGGCTGTAGATGCTGAACTTGCTCTTCCAATCAAATATCATGATACTCTTGGAAATCCTTTTCATGAGGCTCATAACATTACACTATTTGAAGTGGAAACTAATCGTCCTGATATTGTGTCGATGCGGCAGTATGATGGTCTTGGGAAAATCCATCTTCAAGGGAAAAACAAAGGGATAGCTCTAGTTCAACTAGCTTTCTCTGGTAATCCTCGGAAATCAATCTACGCGATTATTACGGTCGGTCCTCAGTTACATCCCCAAAATCCAGTCATCAACCAAGGAACTGGTCTTAACTTTAAAATAAAAGGTTTAAGCCATTCATCATCTGGAAAATGGTCCAGTTCCAATGAGAGTATTGTAGTTGTTAACAATCTATCTGGAGAAGCTGAAGCAAAAGCAGAAGGCATTACATATGTTCATTTTTCAAGTTCGAGCCTCAATCTTCATACAATGGTTACTGTGTTGAAAGCAAACACGCTATCTGTTGATGCTCCAAGGGAAATTCTTACAAATGTCCCATTTCCAGCTGAAGGATATACTTTCTCTGTGAGCTTAGGCGATACCCAAAACCAGAACAACATGTTAGTCTTGTTCGACTGTACAGTTGATCCACCCAACATTGGCTTCTCTAAGCCTTGGAAGGATTTCAACTCTGGTAACTCATATTGCCTTTTCTTCCCTCACTCGCCAAAACATTTGGCCCGCACATTTTCAAATACAGGCAACACACCAAACCAGATTTCCATTTCCGTAAGAGCTTCACTCAGAGGAGACAACCAAATTTCCAATTCGGCTTCTGCCCTCTTCATTGGAGGATTCACCATACTCGAAATGGGCGAAAAAGATTCCTTCCATCTGAATCTAACACGAAACTCTAACAAGAGCGTCGTAACCGTAATTGGGAATACAGGAGTTGAACTCAACTGGCATCATAAGAATCGCCTCTCGGTTAAGCCTATCCATGGGGAAGATCCTTCAATAGGCAAACACATGAAATATGAAGTCCGAGTTAATGGGGATGAAAGATTCCAAGATCAACTCATCTTCTCACTCCCGGCCACAGGTCAGAGAGTTGAAATTGGTGTCAACTACGCTCCTGAGGAGGAAAAATCAGTGGTAAAACTGGGGAATCTGGCTTTATGGGCTGGTGTATCGGGTCTTCTCCTTCTGTTGATATTAACTGTGAGTTTGGTCATATGCTACCTTGATAGACCTGATAGACCACAACAACGACAGCCAACTGTTGCTTCTCCAAGTCCTGGCGTTGCTGCACCCGTCACGCCTGAACGGAGTAGTCCTTCTGTTATGAGCGACCAGTCTCCTAGAACCCCTCAGCCATTCATAGACTATGTCAGAAGGACTATTGATGAAACACCATACTACAGACAAGATTTCAGGAGGAGAGCTAACCCCCAAAATACATTCTAGCTTCACGGGGGCAAAACTGTCGCCGCAGTACAACTTTTTACATGTAAGAGCTCAGATTTGATTGAGAAATTTGCCTGTAGAACATTTCATGTAATTTTTCCATAATTCAAATCTACTTAGTGAGGGTACATTTTACTTAATTAGCTCTTGGAAGTTGTGTCTATTTAGATTGGTTTGAAGCCTGGTTAATCTGATTCACCTATATTCTGGCAGCAGATTATGGATTATGCCCCAAGTCGGGATATCGAGGACTCAATTCTATAGCGATCGATTCGTTCATAAGCAATACAAGGTACTCTTACATTAACCTCTATGCTTATTCATCAGAGTTCAGTTTAATTTAGCTACTGTTCTATTATATTAACCTTCCCTTTTTATTCAGCAGAGTTGAAGATAGTATCCCTTGCTTCTTTGAAAAGCATTCAACTTCTACATCATTGGGTAATTAGAGTGAGATTTGGAATTGGCTGCACAATGTATAATTGTTGATTGAGAGACTGAAGAAAGTAGTGATCCTGTTTCTGTAAAACCTGAGTAGGGATTCTCTTACATGTCAAAAGAATCAGTATGTAAACAGGCAAATTCTTTTGTACCTGATAATGTGTGTAAAATGTCATGAATTTTGGCCATTGTCAGTCAAAACTACTCTCTCTCTCCTGCACATTATTGCAAAGTACATGTGTTTTACATACAAAAAGTTGTAAATTTGTTTGTAAAATTTAATTCTAGATATAATAATTTTCTTTTATTGTGTACGTGCATGAGTATCAGGTAATTCTAACCCGAGTTTGGTTTTGCTAAATCAGTATAATGAGAGGACGAGTGTTATACACTTGTTGTGGTTAGTGATAATTTTATGGAGAGTCATAAATTAAAATGACAAATGTAATACACTTTCTATTTTTATTTAATTGTAATATCACCTAATTACACCCACTTTTCATAATTCGTAATAGAAAGTTAATCTCACATAATAGAGGATTGATATCACCTAACTAATACAAACTTAAAGTGAAATTAAATCTAATAAAAAAAAGTCTAATCCACTGTATCTAACACTTTTTTACTCTTTTAGTTGGTTTGTTTAAACTTGTACCACATAGATAAATTATTAAACTATGAATTTACAACTCTTACTTCATTAGTTAATTTTTTTAGCTAGCTTTTTAGGTGAGTTAGATCAAATATATATGATAACAGTTAGTTTCGATCGAGTTGGATTTGAACTAGAATTTTTCGTATATCCATTACATATTACATGTTTCATCAGGTAAAATAAAGAACATTTAATTCCTTTTGGTTTATTTCAGGCACAATTAGTGCAAGTATAACTTCCAAATTTAATAAATGACATTAACAATTTAAGTGAATTATGATTTATGAGTTATGACTGCCTCTCACTTTCAAAAGATGGCGAAGCAAATTTATTGCTTGGTAATTGAACCAAGTCCCAGGGGCAAAATAGACAATTCACCCACACTCTAAAGTCCAACGTCTCGTTGCTTTAAAACTATGCAATTCCACAAGTGACCAATCTGACGGTGCATATCAAGCGCAGTTAGGGTTTCGGTGACCTTCAAAACAGCCGACAATCATCGAAGCTTCGAGCTATTCTACGGCGCTAATCCGCCGCCATATCTCCGCCTTCCGCCGCCGCTCTCTTCTCTCGGAGTTGAACTTCGCGGCCGTCGGCGATGGATGAGCACCAGAATGCGGGTGGCGAAGTTGATCGCGTGCCCGACGGAGAAGCTGGAGACGTCGGCAGAACTGCTGATGAAGTGAACTACGATAGCTCGCATCATCACACCGGTGATGGAGCTAGTCCTGGGTAATTTGAGTAGTGATATTGAATTTTATCCTCAAGTTTTGTTTTTTGTGAGGGATTAGTGATTGAATTTTGTGGATTTGTTTTGTGCGAGGTAGTAAGATATTTATCGGGGGTCTAGCTCGAGAAACAACTTCTGGTAAGAGGAGTTCTCAGTTTCTATGTCGTATTGGAGTTGTTTCTTCTTCTTCTTTTCTGTTCGCTCCAGTCGGAAGAGCATTATTATTGTGTTGCTTTTTGTGATTTTCGATTTTGTGATTGACACTGCAGCACAATTTGTCAAGCATTTTGGCAAATATGGAGAGATTACGGACTCGGTGATAATGAAAGACCGGAATACAGGCCAGCCGCGGGGGTTTGGGTTTGTGACGTATGCTGATGCTTCAGTTGTTGACAGGGTCATTGAGGAGACTCATATCATCAATGGGAAGCAAGTATGTTGATTAATTTTGATTTGATCTTTGGTGTAAAAATGGTGTTTTTCATTAAGTTGAAAGAAGCATTTTATGTTATGCTTCTTATGTATGTCGTTTCTTTCTAATTTTTCAAGGTAGAGATAAAGAGGACTATTCCGAGAGGATCGAACTCCAGAGATTTTAAGACTAAGAAGATTTTTGTTGGCGGCATTCCAACAACTGTAGGTGAAGGTAATTTCAGACATGTCTTAGATAAAGATTTACTGACTATGAATTTTAGTTATCAAATGAAATTTAAGAGATACTAATTGATTGTGTGTTTGGTGTATAGATGAATTCAGGGAGTTCTTTTCTAACTTTGGTGAGGTAAAGGAGCAACAGATTATGAGGGATCATACTAGTAATCGATCTCGTGGATTTGGTTTTATCACTTTTGAGTCCGAACAGTCTGTTGATGAACTCTTAGCTAATGGCAACCGGCTTGACTTTGCTGGAGCTCAGGTTTGTAGATCCCATCACCAACTCTTAACAGAATAATTTCATATTGCATTGCACAATGAAGCAATAAGTTGTTTAGTTCATTATTATGTAGTTTGAGATCTGTCTCCAAAGATGTCATTTGTGAAACTCTTTTCCTTTAGGTCTCTATTGCCACATTAGTTGGAAAAGTCCTATCTATTTTAATGTCTGGTGAAAGAATTTATAGTTCTTAAAAGTGAAGACTGTTTTTGGATTAATGAAAACTTAAATGTTTCAGAAGTCGGTTTATTATGAATAGGCCGGTGGTCATCAAAATGTTTACGTTTCCAAGTAAAATACTCTCCCTTTTATGTAGGTTGAGATCAAGAAGGCCGAGCCCAAGAAGACAAATCTTCCACCACCACCATCTAGGCGTCAACATGGTTCCAGAGGTGCGTATGGTGGGGGATATGGAGACACATATGGTGGATATCGTGGCGGCAGCAGCGGCGGCTTTGGTGGTGGTGGTGGTGGTTTTGGTTCTGATTCCTATAGATCAGGTGGTGGCTATGGAGGTAGAGCCAGCGCCTATGGTGGATATGGTGGAAGTGAATTCGGTGGTTATGGAGGATACGGTGCGGGTGGCTATGGAGGCCTAAGGGCAGATCCGTCATTAGGATACTCTAGCCGGTTTGGTGGTGGTGGCGGCTTTGGTAGGGGCTATGATATGGGTGGTGAGTATGGTGGTGGACCAGGCGATAGTTACGGTGGCTATGGAGGCGGAGGCGGTTTTGGTGGTGGCTATGGAGGTGGTTATGATGGTGGTTTTGGTGGAGGCTATGGCAGTGGAGCTGGAGGTTCATTTTACGGAAGCAGAGGAGGTGGCGGCGGAGGCGGAGGAGGCTATGGTGGTGGTGGGAGTGGAAGGTACCATCCTTATGGTAGGTAGCTTAGAAAGGGAATCTTGAAAGCTGGAAGTTTGATGGTAGAGCAGATTATGTCAATTTGTGAACTGTATCATCATTTTAGTTATGGGGTTAAGCTTCCACCCCTTTATTTTACTGGGAAGAAGTGAACTTAAAACCCTTGCTCTTGTATCATTCATCAAAATTTTCATTAGAATGTAGACTTGCTTGAATTTGGCTCTCTGGTAAATTGTAAATATAGCCTTTCTGGTAGAGGGTTCTTTCTTCGGGTAATAACTCGAGTTCGAATTTTAAGGAGATCAACACCTCTATAAAAAGCTCAACACTTCTATCCCGAGTATCAAAGATGTCGACTGGCGTAACACTTCTATCTCGAGTATCAAAGATGTCAAGGAGCTGTTGTAACTTGTAATTATAATCTTTCTCAAGCAGGAGCTTAACGCTATTTGCTGAACCTCGTAACTCTTTTGAGCCTCCATTTGAAGATTTGAATGTCAATGGCTTGGAGGTAGAAGTTGAAATTAAAGCTCTAATTGTTTACAAGAAATTTTATTTTATTAATGTTATTTTATTTGGTATTCAATTATCGATAATGTTTTGCAACTATTTTCAGGAAAGAAAAGAAAGGAATTAATGAATATGGGAATACTTAATCTAATCCTATCTTCCAATTAAACCAAATAAACATAAGTTATCAATTGAATCAGTCTTTTTCGCCACATCGCGTATAACGGGAATCGGACCCCCTCTATTGCTGTCGGGCGGATGGAGAATGCAATACTTTGACCCAGCAACTTGTTAGGAGTAGGTTTTAGCTTGCCCCTTTTATTTCGGTGTGTGGTTTCCATTGAAAGCATGCTTTTTCGGTTGGAATTCCTGCCCCGAGCCAAAGAAAGTTATTATGTTCTTTGCTGAAGCCCTCCACGGAGCGGTAACTATGGGTGAAAGTCTTGCTAAGAGTGAATTTCTTTTGGCTCGGCTAGTCTCACTGGAGAGACTGGTTTTGACCTCGAAGGAGGTAGGGGCGCATTTGGTGGTCTCGTAATAAATTACGGATATTTCTAAAAATATCATTTTGTCGGGTTGTGTTATGTCGGATACTCATTTCAGATATTGTGTTCGATACTCCTCACGTGGAAAATTCAAGAAAAAATTTGTGTCCTTGTATTCGTGTCGTGTTGTTTCGTATCGTGTTTGTATCGCCGTATTCGTGCATCATATATCATAGGTAATCCGTAATCAATTAATAATACATAATATTACCTTTTATTTTTAGGGAGAATTACATCTAATTACCCTGTGTTTAGATTTAATTATAATCTTAGCCCACGATTTTTAAGAAATTACAAATTAGTCTCTAACTTTTGAGAACCGTTTGTTATCCCTAGGGTTCCGTTATGTCATTCTAAAAATATCCCTGATTTTTTGTTAAAATCATATTTTGTAGGGATCATTTTGTTATTTTTGTAAAGTTTAGGGATGATTTTGTAATTTTGGTCATATATTCAATGTAACACTCATAAAACCATCAAGAGCAATAGTGTATTTTTATAAATTCCGTTAAGGGACCTCAGACCAAACAAGATTTATAGGGACTAAAATATAATTTTTAAAAAATAATGGATTGTATTGTAATTAGAACTAAATACAGGAAATACAAAAAGAAAATACAAAAAGACACCAAAATTAAGGGGGAGATTTTTTAAAACTCCTCATAAGTTTGAAAACTTCCTTTTAGCTCCCCATTTTCAGATACATCATTTGGGGTTTTAGATACGCGATTCTGGGATTTAGATACGTAATTTTGGGATTTAAATACATGATTTTTTTCTTGTATTTCAAATACATCATTTGGGGTTTTAGATATGCGAAGGAATCGTTGCCCAAAATATCGCATCCACAAGCCCAAGGTGGCGTCGTGATCACATGAAAAATAGGCTGTTCGTTTCGGACACACGTTTAAACTCTTAACCAGTAAAACCTCTACACGTAGAGAGAGAAAATATCAGCTTGAGTTTGGCGCGGACGAGGAACAACAGCAAAGGAAGGGTAATTCGAGGGATTAAGGGAAGCATCAACAATGGCGGCGATTTCTAGCTTTCCAACATCGCGGAAGGTACACTCAGCATCAGGATTTTTCTCTCTTCTACTTTTATTTCAGTTGATTTCTTCTTTCCGGAAAATTATTGTTCTAATTTCGTTGTTGGAAATGGGGATATTGTTTTCGCACGAAGACGCCGCGGATTGTCTGCAGAAAGAGGGAGAAGGAGAAAGGAGGGGCGAGCAATTACCCTTACAAAGTGGTTGAAATTACTCCGCCGCCCAAGAGCCTTGGCGTTCGCTGCTTCCCCTCTGTAAGTTTTGTTTCTCCTCGTAATTTCTTTTGATGTATGTCGCTTGGTGGTTTGGTTGCAGCAAAATGAGTAGGTGTAAAGTGAATTTGGATGGTGAATTGTGTCGATTTCAGTTAGAAGGTGTACTATGAATTGAATCGCTGACATTTCTGGTTTGGTTTCGTTTTCCAATTGATTATGTTCATTATCATCTGCTGGTATCATGTTGCTTTCGTATTCGGAGAAAAGGGATCAATGGAACTGTTGAAAAGTTGAAAATTGGTGAGAACTATGATAGGGAAGTGAGTGAATAGTTGGTATTTCTGCTGCATTTTACTGGAAAATTGTGTTCGGTATGTTGCCTGATCGTGTCGAACTAGCATTGCTTGTGGGGTTTATATGATTTATAATCCGAATTAGCATTAAGTTTAGCTGGATAAGTTGATTTTTGGCAGTTTAATGCTGAAAGTATACGGTGATTGAATAGAATGATGGCGGTTTCATACTCATACATGTATTTTGTGAAAGAAATCTATGAATTCTGAAGAAAGATGAGATTTAAAATAAAGAAGGTAACTAAAGTTATGGGTTCGATTCATTTTTGCCTTAATGAAGATCAAGAAACAGCTATAAACACCTTCCTCATTAATTTGTAGGGATAATTGTGCTGACATACCGAGGTTTAATATAATTACACAAACCTCCCACCAAAGGTTTGAGAAATTACAAATGCTTCCCTTGTCTAAGAATTTACACTACATTTAGATCTGTGAATTCTCATGACTTGATCTCTATTTTGATGAATGTGGAATGCCCTATTTTGACCTTAGTAGTGATTGATGAATTTTTTGCTTTAGATTCATAACTATGATAGGATGCATTATACCAAATCTAAGAGTATGTTAGGGTAGTTTTGTAAATTCTCGTACCCCAAGGGACGGTTTTGTTTAGTTGATGTCAAACAAAAAGTTGAATTAGCCTATAAGTTGTTGATTTGCCTTAATGAAGACCAAGAAACAGCAATACCCCTTCATCATTTATATTGTGATGTAAACAAAAAATTGTATTTATGCCGTAAGGTGGTGATTTGGCTTGTTTTAGTCCCTATGACCTATTAAACAAGGTGGTAGGAAAATAGCTTTTTGATTGTGGACTGATTTCATCTTTTGATTTTGATGGTAGAACCTACAATGTGGTGAGAGTGTGACCATAGAAGGGCAAGCTTATACCATATCAGCTGTAACTCATCGTTATCAGCTCAGGAAAGGGAAATACGAACCTAGCGAGAAAAGACTCGATGTATTGTCGACCGGAAGATACATTTTAAACTTGTATTTGGAAAATTTGCTCGACCAATCTTGATTATTCACTCGTTTGAGATTGTTTGTTCCTTTTTTTCAGCATTGATGATGAGATATATGCTATGCTATTAGTTGCAGCTGTATGTAAATCTGTATGCACTTATTTAAAACTTAATACTGGAACTACTTGTTTCTTGAATTTCACTCTTAGATAGTTAGATTTACTATCTACGGACTTGGTTAAATTAGTCTTTAAGCCCATCATCTGAAATAGACAAAGAAAGAAAAAGAAATACATATACACATAGCTTTACTTCTTTTGATGTTGCTTTGTATTTGTGCCCTAAATTGTTGATTCCTTTCCCACTTAGCTCACCATGACCATCTTTTGGGTCAAAATTATTGGCTATAGGCATAAACTTAATGATGAAGATTGAATTCTTGAAATTATTTCTTAAGAAATGAAGGAACCTCCTATGCACGGACACTTCTAAAAATATCATTTTGATGTGTTGTGTTGTGTCTGCATCGTCATATCTGTGCGTATCGT
Source organism: Lantana camara (assembly GCA_037501455.1). Taxonomy (NCBI): domain Eukaryota; kingdom Viridiplantae; phylum Streptophyta; class Magnoliopsida; order Lamiales; family Verbenaceae; genus Lantana; species Lantana camara. The sequence goes on along the minus strand of CM074858.1, from coordinate 1,490,325 downwards.
GTCCGTATCCGTGCAACATAGGAAAGAACTTTTGATGAATGAATTGCATCTGTAGTGATAAGTTACTTTATACTTGTATTATGATTTATACTATCTGTTCTTGATTTCCCATATTTGATAAAAATGTGTTTTTGGCTCTTGCTGTTGTAATACATGCTTCATATGGTGTCTAATGTGCAATTATTAATGATTAAAAGCCCCTTCAAGAAGACTTGTGAAATCATAAGGGGGCTAAAATGAAATTTAGAGTTAATCATGGCTAGAAATAAGATTTTTCAGAAAGTGTAAGGGAAATATAATAATTGTGTCAAGCTGCACTCTGCATATGATTATTGTTCTTAAGCATGCTAAGTTGATTGGTGACATTAGTGGTCCCCTAGGAAACTAAGTTGTCTCCTCTTTCCTCCACATGCAGGATTTATTTAACTAATACTAAAATTTATCTTCAATCTTTTTTATTCTTTTCCTTATTTTATGTCATCTTTATCTATGTATTTATATATATATATATTATATTTTGTGTTTGTGTGTGAACTTTCTGCAATGAGTGGAACTTAGTTATGCATTATTGAGCTTTTCCCAAAATATTGAAATCACTTTATTATTTTTAGGTCTATGTTTCTAAATTTTAACAAAAAAATGCATGTAAAATAACATTTTTTCGTGTCCCTACACCGGTGAATCCATTGAAACGTGAGTATAGTTTTTGAACTCGTCGAATATGACCGAAAATTGGGCCTAAAAACTATACAAAAATTTCCGATCCCGGACGGGAAGGAAAAATGCCTTGAAACAATCTTGACCGGGATCGAAATTCTCCAAGTCTCAGTATTGTTTCTCGGCCAGGATCGCGTTCTGCATCCAACTTTTAATTCTAAGAGTTGTCGTTTTGTTCTGTTTCTTATGTTGTTTGAAACTCCAAGATGAAATGCACCTACAAGAGGAGCAAAAATACTCGTATAAGTACAAAACACGACAGTAAATTAGTATTATTAAGATATAAACGGATACGAAAACTAAACCTATCAATTATGCTTTAATCTTTACCTTATATATATAACTTATTTTCTATATTCTTTTGGGTGTGACATACATCTGAATAATAGATATCACCACTTTCCTCTATGTTTCTCAATTAGTGATCAATTCCAAACAAGAAAATTAGAAAAATAGATAATAATTAGGTGGAAGGAAAACAAAGGTCATGGCACAAATTTAAGCTGCTTTAATTGTGTCTGTACATGCATGTCCTTTTAATTGGTTCATAGGTGGCAGTGAATTAATTTAATCTTTTTTCTATAATTATTTTAGTCCTTGTAGAAAATGATACTTACAAATCCAGGAAAGAATAAACAATCTTAAATATTTCATGAAATTTCTTCAAATAAAAGAAATTGAAATATTTGATTGACTTTGGATACGTGAAATCTATCCCAAATATTGGCTATATATTCGACTTGTATTTAACTTAATAATCAAAGTTTATGACCTTTAATCTATCTAGAATCAATCTACTTTGTGGATATATCGTAGTAACGTATATATATTTGTATCATATCCATGTTCGTATAAATTGTATCAATGCATTATGTTTAGGAAATAATGATTTTTTTTTCACCCCACTGTGCATCATGTATTCATGTTCAGACCAAATCGACTTACTTTTCCTCTCGTTTTGATTTGTTTTTAATTTTAACCTATTATTCTCTTTTATAGAAGAAGAGTCCTATTAGGGTTTAGTCTTTTAATTTGTTCTTATTTCTCTGACATTTTAATGCTCAATAATGTCATTAAACTCCCTAACTTTTGGTCGGGTTGGGACTTTTTCAGAACTCGCGCGGGCTGACGAGCTCACAAACTAAACGCTATCATCTATGATGCACGGACACCCCTAAAAATATCATTTTGTCGTGTCGTGTCTTGTCGGACACTCGTGTCCGACACCGTGTCCGACACTTCTCACGTGGAAAATTCAAGAAAAAATCCGTGTCGCTGTATCCGTGTCGTGTAGTGTCGTGTCGTGTCGTGTCCGTGTCCGTGCATCATAGGCTATCATCTATTCACGATTCTAGTCACAGTGTCTCTTGAAATAGGACCCCATCAATAATAAATATGCATTAAGAATCTGTAAGATCAAATTTCTCACATATAATCAAAAAAATAATGCAAAAAAGGGTCAATGACCTACAAATTAACCCTAATTTGCATATACTTTATTTAATTTTACTTATATAGTTATATTATAAACAAATTATAGGATTCTTGTTTGTCCACAGTTAATTTAAAAGTGTTGCGCCGGACGATTTGCAGGCGGTCCACATGCCACGGTCGTCGTTCACGTGCATGCATGTGACCCTTTCCTTGTTTTCGCCTTACGTAAATTAATGTGCACTTATTTAACCCCATTCTCATAACCAAATTAATATTATTATACATTATTTATTTAAGATTTATTATTGCCATGAATGTTGCCATTAATTTTAGTTTGGATCTAATATAACGAGAGACGAACGTTTTATCCTTATCGTCTTATTTATATGAGGAATGGTGATAAAGCAAATAGAATGAAATCAAAAGGAAAAAAAAAAAAGGGATGTTACGTTACTGGAAGATAAGTTGAGTTCGACCGAATCGTGTTGGGGTAGATCGTAGAGTAAATTTTTTAATTTGCAATTAGGGCATTTAATTTTCGATCTTAATTCTTACATAATGGGCATGAATTGAAATGATCAAAGTACAGTATCTAACTAACTAGGCATTAATAAGAATTAAAATTATCATTGAATGGTTTTTAAGTTTTATAACTACCAAACAATTACTATCCTAAAATTGGATATATATATCAATAACTTTAATGTGGTCGTATTCATGTATTGGATACCGTATCCGATATTTTTCACGTGAGAAATTCAAAAAAAAATTTGTTCCGTTATATTTGTATTGTATCGTATCCGAGTCGTTGTATATGTATCCATGCATGATATGTATTCATCAAATGATCAACCTCAAGATTTGGAAATGTCAAAAGTTTGAAAATTGAGTGGTAATTGCAATTTAAAAGTTGAAACACATATTTGCAAAACTAATTATTTGAGTGAGGAAAAATATTTAAAAAATTACGAAAATGAAAAATAAGATTATAAAAATACCCTTCCAGTTTCCTAAATCCCCTTTCTGCCTTGTCTAGTTTTATATTATTAGATTTCTTTCAAAAAAAAAAAAAAGTTTTATATTATTAGATAAAGTTAGGGGGAAAAGAAAAGATAAATTTTGTTCCAAAATTAATATCTTAAAAGTCTTTCAATAAGTTATGGTGGGATCTTAAATTCTCATCATTATTTCTGCCCATCAATTATTTGGTCTCTGCCACTATAGATGACCCCCAAAAGAAAATTATTATTCAACGAATCATATCAATAACATCCCTAAAATTATATTTTATTTAAAATACATGCAATATTAACCTTATATATTTTTCATATTATATTTCATTAATTACGCGTTCAAATCAAATTATACCATTAAGACATATTTCGTTTCGTATAGTATTTTATTTATTGCATGATTGGATCAAATTTTCAAAATATGCAATTATTTATTACGTTTACCATCATGATACACAGATATAAACATTAAATCAACATACAATTTTCAACTTTTGATATGATATATATCATCGTATCTATATCATTGTATAATATTATATCTATTCGTACCGCTGTGTTCATTTCATTCGTGTATGATAAATTATTATGAACTATATAAGGAGATGGAGAAATTTCAGTTGAATAACTGCGAAAAGACTCAAAAGAGATAAAGAAAGAACAAGATTAAAGCAACAAAACCCGGGAAGAATCTCCTTCACTTTAGCCTCGGAATTATTACTTAATAAATGAAAAAAGCAGACAAAAAGCAAGAAATTAACCAAAAAAAAAAAAAGCAACCAATACTACAGATATATTTTCCACACACAGTAACACTGCTCCATCCAAACGATGCAAGGATACGATGATATAAACACGATACAAAAGGGATACAATAATAAGAATTTTTTTAAAATTTTTTATATAAAAAATATTGAACATAATATCGAATACAAACTATGGATAAGACACAATACAAAAAAATAATATTTTAAAAAATATTCGCATGAAAAAGAGAGAGAGAGAGAGTGCATTAACTCCATTCATGAAAAACAAGAAGCATTTTCATATATTTGTATTACTCTCACTCACCGTCGCAGACAACGAGAAAGAGAAAGCGAGCGTTACACTATCCCAAAAAGGTGAAGATTTAACCAACTTCAGAGAGATTGAGAGAGAGAGAGGGAGAGGGAGAGAGAGAGATTGAATGAGAGTAAAGACGGCTTTTCGATTTTCATATAAGCAAGCAAATACACAAGAAATCAAATCTTTTTCTACTTTTGTTCCCTGCTTTGCTTGAGAACTGAGTTTCTGTCCTCAGTCTACTTTCCCTGTTTCTCTTGTTCTTTCCTTCGCCCATTAAACGACACAAGAAAAACGAAATCTTTCTGTCGATTTATTATTGCTAGAATCGTTTCACAACTGTATCTTTTTCGTTCTTTACAAATAAAGAAATTTTGTTTTTTTGGGGGGGAAGGGTTTCTGTAATCTATCATTCGAAATCTGTTTCTTGTTTTGATCGGATCTGAAAAGGAATCGGCCAAGAATATTGGGAGAAAAATAATTTGATAATAAAGCTGCTCATCATTGCAAAGTTCATCGACTTTCACTGAGTTCTTTTGGAGGGTTCTTTCTCAAGTGTGATGAGACATTGCTGGGCCATTTGCAGTCTCTGATTAAGGTAAATCGAGGACGAACTTCTATGGTTTTTACTGTATTCTTTTACGAGATTTGGGTGTGGTATATATGGGTTTGGGTTGTTTGGCAATGTGTGTAGAGAAGAACGGATTTTGAATGTGTTTGGGACGCAAGAATTGCGTCGATTCATGATCAAGATGAAATTTTTGCCTTTGTTTGGGTAATTATTGGGTTTTTTTTTTCTATCTTTTTCTGGTTAATGTGGTTGATATTTGTGGGCGCAGTAATTCTTCTTTTGGGTATTGCGGATTCTGGGAAGATTTTGATTTTACAGTGTTGTGTTCTGTTTCGGCAAAATAAGGAAAAATGAGAAGATTAGGATATGGCTTTCAGTATTTCTTTGAATTCGATTTCTATATTTGCAAGAGTTGCTTTCATGGCAGCATAGCCGTTAGGTGGTCCAGTTCAGACTCATTTCATTGAAATTTCTTCATGATTTGAGCCATTTTGTTTGCTTTGTGGAAAAAATGATTCCTGGGGTCAAGATTGTTGAAAATCAGCTAATTTCATCACTGTTTGAGTCTATGCTTAAATTTTAGTGTAACTTTGTTCCATTTTTGTTGTGTTTTTCAATGCAGCAACTATGACCTACGATGCAATCGAATCGCTCGTTGAGGGAATTGATTCCCTTGAAATGAGTTCCGGTTCTGGTGTTAATGGAGGATATAATTGCCCTCCTGTACCGGGAACTAGCCTTCCACCTCACCCTCCTTCCACAAAACAGGGAAGCTCATCTGGATCTCATTCAACAACACCCGTCTCAAAACGCTCGCACAAAAGTAAAACGTCCCATTTTACGATTCAGAAGAAAAATGGAGCAAAACAAGAAAAAGAGCAGTTCCATATGAGTGCTAATGGAGATTGTGAGATGAAGGAAGAAGAAAATGATAATAACAATAATAATACCGCCATCAAGACACCAGTTGATGATACCCTTTTATTACATTCCAAATCGGTGCCCACATTCTGTTCGAGCCCACAAGGTAGTTTCTACTCCACGACGCAGTTCACGGAAGCTAAGGAAAGCTTCACCAATACTGAAGTGAGCGAGAGTGCGACAAGCAGTGTTGGGAAATCAGGCGAAAGCATAGAAATCAGCAACTCTTGTGACTTCAACATTGAGAGCAGGAAAACGAGTGATGTCAGTGATATTAGTGACGAGAGCAGCTCCAGTAGCTTCAGCAGTGCTATGTACAAACCCCACAAAGCAAATGACGTGAGATGGGAAGCAATCAGGGCCGTCCGGTTGAGGAGCAACGGCTCGTTGGATTTGAATAATTTCAGGATATTCAAGAGGCTGGGGTGCGGGGATATTGGGAGTGTCCATTTGGGGGAGCTGATCGGGACGAGAACACTCTTTGCCATGAAAGTGATGGATAAAGAAGCTTTAGTGAGTAGGAAGAAGCTTCTTAGGGCCCAGACAGAGAGGGAGATTTTGCAGTCACTTGACCACCCTTTTCTCCCTACATTATACACCCATTTCGATACCGAGAAGTTCTCTTTCTTGGTTATGGAGTTTTGCCCCGGAGGAGATCTCCACGCATTGAGGCAGAAACAACCCGGAAAGTATTTCCCCGAGCACGCCGCAAGGTACAAATGAAACAACTTCTTCTTCGTTTTTTTTTATGGTAAATGTGGCTTTTTCCCTTTCAGTCAAGCTGTTTATGATCACAGATTCATTATAAAAGCAAGAACATTATAGAACCCATACATAATTTCAACATTGTTCTTGATCTCATTGCTTCAGGACTTCGTAGTTTTTCTTGTAATTGTCAAATCCTGCAAATGAATTTGATGTTTCTTGATGGTTTTTGATCTTAGGCTTATTTCACGCCACAATATTTGTTAATTTTACTCATGAAACGACTCCCAAATTCTAACTTCATTACATTTCTGGGGTGCATCTGTAATTTCAGGTTTTACTTGGCCGAAGTCCTCCTAGCCTTAGAATACCTCCACATGCTTGGGATCATCTACAGAGACCTCAAACCCGAAAACGTCTTGGTCCGTGAAGACGGGCACATAATGCTCTCCGACTTCGACCTGTCGTTAAGATGCGCTGTCAGTCCGACTCTCGTCAAATCCTCCAATCCTAACTCTGAACCTAAGTCCTCCTGCATCCAACCCTCCTGCACCATCCAACCTTCCTGCATTCAACCCACATCATGTTTCGGGCCTCGTTTTCTCTCCAAGCCAAAAAAGGAAAAGAAATCCAAACCCAAAACTGAGCCCCACAAGCAGCAGATAAGCCCCTTGCCGGAGTTAATGGCGGAACCTACGAGCGCACGATCAATGTCCTTCGTCGGCACGCACGAGTACTTAGCGCCGGAGATCATCAAGGGTGAGGGCCACGGCTCCGCCGTCGATTGGTGGACATTTGGCATTTTCCTGTACGAGCTTCTCTTCGGGAGGACACCGTTCAAGGGGCAGGGAAACAGAGCTACGCTGTTCAACGTCGTCGGTCAGCCCCTGAGGTTCCCGGAGACGCCGACAGTGAGCTTCGCCGCGAGGGACTTGATCAGAGGGTTGCTGGTCAAGGAGCCGCAGCATCGGCTGGCCTACAGGCGCGGCGCAACGGAGATCAAGCAGCATCCGTTTTTTCAGAGCGTGAATTGGGCGTTGATTCGGTGCGCGAGTCCACCGGATGTACCGCCTCCTTTCGTGGAGGAGGCGAGCCCGGCTGCGGCCGGGAAGGCGCAGGGGGTTGATGTGAAGCCGTCGGGTAATTACTACGAGATTGATTTTTTCTGAATTTTCCGCTTTGTTGTTCTCCCGTTGAGATGGATTCCTTGCGTTATTGTTCTCCCCTGGAAAAAGTACATGAATTTCTTGCCTTTTTTGCTACTTTTTGTTGAACATAAATGTAAATTCTGCTCTTCTTTAATAATTTTGCTTCATATTATCTCTGTGTTTCATCACTCGAGTTGAATATTTATTCAGCAAAAGATGAACATTATGGCCAATCAAAGAACTAACTCTAAATTCTTGGCCATTTAAAGATTTTCTCCGGGGCATTTTTAGTAAATTGTCTTCGATGATTGGGTGTTTTTCGTAATTTTTCAACTATGATCCGTTTTCTGGGAATTAGACGAAAATGTTATTTCTCTTCGGTTTCAGAACAACTCGAACTGTTGTTATAGTACTTCCAACTCTTTCTGTACAAAAAGAAAAACATGGAACTTAAAAAGAACATACATCATGTTCTAAGCTTAGCAATCATCTCCTCCACCACCTGAATAGAGTCAGTTTCAGCTCTTTCCCCTCCATCTATCTGTCTCATCGCCTCCTCAAACATCACATTCTTGGAAAGCCGAACCCTGGATGACGACGAGCCACAATCTCTAAGCAGCAAGAGCAGAGTGTTCGCCTTATCTCTGCCACGCCTCGTCCCATCTATGCTCAGCTGGAGGAGCCCCGGCATTGCACCTTCCCTCAGAATCATCACTCTGTATTTATCTCTGCAGTTGTTGCATATCAGAACTAGAATCCCCGTTGCGTGCTCTTTGCATGGTCCCGTCCCCTCCTCCACTGCCTCGACTAACATTTGGATGAAGCCGCCCGTTTCAGACACCTGATATTTCATAGATTTAGTGTTTTAATAAATGAGAGAGTCACTCAATTGCGTATAGACTATAGAGTAATGTTTCAACTTTTCCATGGTGGTTTTGTGTAATTAGCAAAGCTCACAGGGGGTGTATATGTAATGTCCCCTACTTTACGTATTTGTTTTATTAAGTTTCAAATTTAGTCCACTCCCAAGAATGAGGAAACCAATCTTTGTTATATTCTGTAAAGATTGAATCAATCTCTTCAACCTCAAACTCCCAATCCAATACCTGATTTAACGTGATCTGAGACGAAGAAACGCTCGATTCCAGCAATCGCATGGCTTTCTCCACCAACGCAGACGAAACATCAGACTCATATATTAACTGTATCAAAGATGCAATGCCGCCAGACAGCACAATCTGTGGCGATGTCGAGAGATTTTGCAGTGTGGATATGATGTCGAGCTGCGCCTGATTCCCAATGCCAAAGGGCGAATCCAAGAGCTCAAAGAGAAGTTGAACCGCACCAGATGACGCGATTTCATTCTTATTTGCCGAGCAAGAAGAAAGGATCAACAGAGCTGCCAATGCTACTTCCATCAACGACTCATTTTTCCGCTGGATGACCTTCAATATAGCCGGAACAGCCCCACATCGAGCTATCCGAAGTTTATTCCTGCAAATATCCGATTCAAACAAGATATTCAGCCAACAGTCGAGCCTCAAGTCAGAACCCTTTTTTCATCGTGTACGTATCTAACATATCACACAAACCTTTCGCTGCCGAAGGCAAGATTGAGGAGAGCAAAGAGAGCAGCTTCAATGGACTCATAATCCTGAGAATGAAGCATGAAAACCAATGGAGAAATGACTCCATTTTCAGCCAGCTTCTGCTTCTGCTTACTATTCAGCTTGCAGATCTCCCTTGCTGCTAAAACTTGAGCTTCTCTTTTCCCCAACACGAGTGCTTCCACCGTGACCGCTTCCATGGATTCGAAATCAGCCTAAAAATGTAGCTTTTCTTCTATAATTTCACTTAAAACAAGAATTTCTTCTATATAGTGTGATTGCTTATTGAGGATGCAAGTTTTGAAGGACTTTTTTCTGTTTATTGAGCTTGAAGCAAGTGCATTATTCTCCTGTTTCAGCTTTTGATGTACTTATATAAAAGAGTTCTGCAAGATTTGGGTGAATCTTCACTTTCCATTTTTAGTACAAACCGCTGTCAGCATTGTAAATAGTTTCCACGGGATGAGTGAAGCACATTAATGGGGACCAAAAGAAGTGAGGTATACGCCCGGGGGATCGGATTTCCTGTTTCAGTTACGTATTCGTAGATATTTGAATCGGGCTTAACGAGGTGTGACGAATAATGTGATTGGCCTTATTTGAATCAGCTCGTTATCAGGCTCGACGAGTTGCGCTGAATAATATGTTTAACGTAACTCACCCGCAAAAACTAGTTGTTTAGGAGAGAGTTTTCAAATCATTATAAATAGAACACCATATCGGAACATTTGCAGGGGGAGAGGAAGACCTACCACGATAAATAATGTAGCCGTCGAGGGAAAAGTTGTCAAGAATCAAAACATTATGAATTGAATGTCACATCTTTGAAGTTTCGATATACATTATTTGACAAGATGAGCAATTTAGGGCTCGAATTCGGCTCGAGAACTCTACGACTGGGTTTGACCTAATCTCTACCTTGAACACTTGAAGGCTCGATCATATTAGCTCGTGAGCCAACCCGACTTGACTCGTATAGACAATAATGGTATATAATTAAAAAAGAGTATAAAGGTGTAGATTTGCTTGGAAAATTGTGACAGTGCAGAAGGTATAATAAATACATAAAGGCTCCTTATCCTTTCGTAAATTGAGGAAGACTCTCAAAAATATTTACAAATTCCATCGGGAATAGTTGCTTTGCGGCTTCGCACACGCACATACAATACCACTATACCACCTTTCAATCTTCATACTGTGGGCACTTTATATATATATATATATATATATATATATATATATATATTTATAATTCATTTATTGTATAATTTATGGGATCTTCTTTTAAAATTCCCAATGAGTTGAAAAAATTTCTCTTTAATTTGTTCTCCATTTTCAAAAAAATTTCTCTGAACTCCCTAGATGAAAATCAAAAGTTTATATACACAGATCTGGTGATTTAGTTACGTGATTCTTGAATTTTTATACAACATTTCAAAAAACAACGGGGAGTAAACGAAACTTTTGATTTTCATATGGGGATTTTTCGAATAGAGTTGGTAAGAAAGAATTAGTGATTTTAAGGTTTTTTTTTTTTTTTTTTGAAATACACATCCATAAATAATTACAAGAATTCAAACTCAAATGATTGTTTTGGTAAAAAAATCTTTTAATCGTTTAAACCAATTATTTAACGGATTTCGAGGTTCATGTAAGATCATCTACCAAATTATAATTTGAGTCATGGAATTCCTAATTCTTTGGATAAACATAAACTCCATGATTTTAAGGTTTTTTTTTTTTTTTTAAATACACATTCATAAATAATTACAAGAATCCGAACTCGAATTATTGTTTTGGTAAAAAAATCTTTTTGTCGGTTAAATCAACTATTTAACGGATTTTGAGGTTCATGTAAGATCATCTACCAAATTATAATTTGAGTCATGAAATTCCTAATTCTTTGGATAAACTCCATGATTTGTGATATTGATGGGACAAATCAGTTCTTCTCAAATGGATTAATTTTATTCAATAGGACAAATATTTACATCTTTTTCTGTCCTATCTCACATCTCAATCCAAATAACGTTTGCCGATTACCAAGAGTTGATGGACAAAGATTGCGCTACATATCTTTGCCAATTGATCACATACCATTATCTGGGAAAGAATGATTGATTTAATGATTTTTTAAATATGTTCTAATCATGTTGTTATTATTTCCATAATTAGGGTTGGGCATCCAATCCAAGTAATCATACAAGAAATATATTATATTTTTTGGTCTAAACTAAGATATGTACCGTGTCGTCGTCCATTACAGTGACTAGTCCCTTCGTTAAATTTTATGTACATTGAAAAATAGGATAACTGATATGTTATATTCATCATTTGATAAATTATTCTGACTGAATCATACACTAATCATGATGTAGGTATTAGGGGGTGCAAACAAGCCGAGCCAGCTTGCGAGTCAATCTCGAGCTGGCTCGGTTTGAAATTGAATTAGAACAATCTCGATCCGAGCTCCAACGAGCCCGAGTCATACATCGAGTCAATCTCGAGTCCCATGTGTCTAAGCTCGTGGCTTGCGAGCCTATGCATATTTTTTTTTTTTTTATAAATTATATATATGTATATTATGTTTTCTATTTTATATATATATATATATATATATATATTATATATTACAGCATATATACAATATATATTTAATTTATAATATATGTATTAAAAAATTTTTACAATCATATATTTTATTACATTTATATGACATCAATTTTAAATAATTTTAAATCAAGCCGAGCCGATTCGAGCTCGAGTTTGCCACGAGCCGAGTTCAAACCGAAGATATTCCGGCTTGACGATCTCGATCTCGATCCCGATCCCGCACATCGATTTTCGAGCTCGAACTCGAGCTCGTTTTTTTTAGTCAAAACTTGGCTCGGCTCGTTTGCACCCCTAATAGGTATAGAACGTTCATCCTTTATTATATTGATTTGATCGAATCGGATTCGAATTATAATTAGCCGCCAACAGAATTGGTCATGCATTATTTTCCCCACAAGAAAAAAAGACTATATTTTCTAGGGGAAATTACATCTAGGTACCCTGTATTTAGGCCTAATTACAATTTAGTCCTCGTATTTTCGTTTATTACATATTAGTCCCTAAAAATACTATTTCAATTACAAATCAGTCCCTCTTTAGGGGTTAAAAGGTAATTGAAACAGTATTTTTAGGGACTAATATGTAATAAACGAAAATGCGAGGACTAAATTGTAATTAGGCCTAAATACAGGGTACCTAGATGTAATTTCCCCTATTTTCTATTACAAAATCAAAACGGGAAATATTTATATGTAAAAAATCCTAAAAATTGACAGCCTAAGTGGTGTCATAATACCATAGGCCCAAGTGTTGCATTTGTTAACGTAGCGTATTGGCCCAAAATGCAATCTGTCCAAATAAGCGTAAGATTAGGCCCATTTACCACGATTATTGAATTATTAATTGAAAAAATATATTTTTACATTTACATCCTTACGAGATTAGGTAATTACAATTTGTACCCCCTTAGATGAAAATATTACACAACCCACCCTTTCAAGTTTGAAAATTTGCAAATGAATCCAATCCGGTAAGATTTTTGATGATTTTTTTTAATTGATTATATTTCACCATTAATTAGTTCATTGCAGCTAATTGAAGAGAAAAAAATCATAATAAATATCAATTTATAAATGAATATCCTCAAAAAAATTTTATAAATTACGTGTCTATCACTTGAGAATGATATGTGAAATGTTGTGAGAAACTAATCAGTAATCGATTAAAAAATGATTTCATTTGTTATCTTCAAAACTTGGAAGTGCAGATTTTGTAATATTTTTATTTAAAAGGGTACAAATTATAATTATTTAATTTTGAAGGGGCGTAGAGTAAACAACCCATTGAAAAGAAAAGAAAAAATCTGTATTCATAAGGCTACCATCAATTGCTGCATGATTGTTTAGTATTACGCGACTTCCGTATAGAAAATCCACTCGAAAGTTGGTGGCCAGTTCTTCATACTCGACGCCGATTTTTGATTAAACTATTCATTTAGATCCGAATTTTCTAACGCCAAATGTATGATTGCGATTTCGTCTTCGTCTGCTCGTATTTTTTAAAATTTTTTTTTTGGATTAATAATTTGTCTGATTGCTTGCGTTGTTTGGATCATTGTCGCGATTGTTGATTTTGTTGTGTCGTGCGCGGAATCGAGCGGTTTCAGCTGATTGATCTGTGTTTGTTTGTGTGAATACGTGTGTGTGTTCGGATTGATGTTTTGATTTTGATTTTGCAGAATTGTTGGTCTGCGGAGGAAGGGAAAGTCCGGCCAGTTGAGGAGTTTTGGGGAGGAATTGAGGATATGCCGGTGAACGTGATTCAGGAAGGCGATGGAGCGCCTCGGGTTATATTGTCGGAGCCGACTGGTTCTACTGTTGAGGTTTGTGTGATTGAGCTGAATTTTTGTTTTCGATCGATTCATGCTGCGTTAGTCGATTGGTTGATGAAAGATTCGTGTTTTTTTTGGCTTAGATATTTGAAATTCAGCGGAAATAGAAACTGCATGAATAATATAGTTATTTATGGTGCAATATTACTGTATTAGCAATTGGCTTGTCCCTTTTCACGTGTCTGAAAGAAAGAATGTTGCTTTTCCGTATGATCTGGTATAAGTTTAGTTCGTAATGATTTGCTGAGTGCTGTTAAGAGTGAGGGTTGGAGAGAAATCTAATCCCACCTTTTTATTTTGGTGATTCAGGTGCTTTTGCGTGGAGGACAGGTGGTATCTTGGAAGAATGAAAAAAGAGAAGAGATGCTCTTCATGAGCAATAAGGTGAACTTAACAGGGTATTTAGTATTGATTAATCTATGTGAAGGAAAACTTGATTAAATTGTAGATGTAGAGATTAATGGAACTGAACACTTGTATGCAAAAATCTTGGGCGGATGAATGTATATTTCTGTGCCTTCCTATGGGTAAATGCAGTCGGAAATATTTGCCAGACGGTTTCTTTCAGAAATATCTATCTATTCTGTTGTCAAAAATAAATGTACATTTCATATTGTTCATCAGACTCTTTGGAAGCCAGGTAAAGCCATCAGGGGTGGAATAAGCATTTGCTTTCCGCAGGTGAATTTCTAACTTAATTAAGGAAAGTATTTAAAAGCTTAAGGCACTTGTATGCATTCTCATCTGTTACATCATCATTTAGCTTGCCAACTTTGGTTCATTGGAGCAACCTGGATTTGCAAGAAGTAGATTGTGGGCATTGGATGACTCTCCTTCGCCTTTGCCACCTGTCAACAATCAGTCATCTGTGGATCTTGTGCTGAAGTCCACAGAAGAAGATCTGAAGACTTGGCCGCATAGGTGAGGATAGAATGCCATCTATTCCATTCTTTATATCAGAGAAATTCTACACGGTTCTCAATTTGGTTATGGTGCTATCGGCAGATTTGAGTTACGTCTACGAATTTCTCTGAGTGCTGGAAAGCTTACGTTGATCCCTCGTGTGCGAAACACAGATACCAAGGCCTTCTCCTTTACATTTGCTTTGTGCAATTATCTCTCTGTCTCTGATATCAGGTTTCTCTAATATAAATAACTATACCATCCGCCTAGCTTGTTTTATTAAATTCATCTCTATTTGACGTTTCTATATTTGCACATTAGTCTGTTTTGCATGGAAAGTGAGTCTCTATGTGTTGTGGCTAATTCAACATCTGCCGGATACTTTGTTATCTTATAGAGATAGATTTCATGATTCTGTTCGATTTTCAGTGAAGTTCGTGTTGAGGGCTTGGAGACACTGGACTACTTTGATTATTTGTTGCAAAAAGAAAGGTACACAGAGCAGGCAGATGCAATTACTTTTGATGGCGAGGTAATATGTTTCATTCTCTTTTTCCTTATTCGGCCTGTTATCGCTTCCTGTCACATCTATTAGGACCATAATTGTACCTTAACCAGCCATTTCAGTGTACTAATGCTTGATATATTCTAGAGTTGGTTTTGCAAAAGTACTCGTTGGTTTGGAACCTTTTTTTTAGCATTTTTTCTCTCTCTTGATAGATTGACCGAGTCTACTTGAGCACTCCGACAAAGATAGCTATAATAGACCATGACAAGAAGAGAACCTATGTACTCCGCAAAGAAGGGATGCTTGATGCAGGTTCTTACTGTTGTTCTCCATTTACTGGTTAATGTTGTCATCTGAATCTTTGCATTCAGTTTATTGGAACTCTTCTAAAAAGGCAACCATAATATGCAGTGGTATGGAACCCTTGGGACAAACGAGCTAAAGCACTTCCAGATTTCGGCGACGAGGATTACAAAATAATGTTATCTATTGATTCTGCGGCTATTGAGAACCCAATAGCATTGAAACCCTGTGAAGAGTGGAAGGGCCGCCAAGAACTGACAACAGTCTCGTCAAGTTATTGCAGTGGACAGTTAGATCCTCGAAAAGTTCTTCAAGGATTCCAGTGATTGACTGTGGCACTCACTTTGAGGTTCTGTTATCACTTACCATTTTGCAGTAGCCAGTATGTATAATATAACATTTTTTTCTTGCTTTCTTTGCCCCCCATCAGTATGCAGAAAAGGTTTCTTGAATTTGCTAATGACTTAATCAGTATATATGTGGGAAAATGAGCTGTTTGTTGTGTTTGCATTCTTACTATCTAATTTTTGCGTTTCTTCATTGAATGCATTCTCTTACTTTTGGTAATATATGAATAATGTTCGTGTTATCTTTAACTTGACGAAGGGAAGTAGATTTACGCACAATGAATTTATTATTTTCAAAATTAGCTGCAGATACAAGCTGAAATTTAACTTATCCCAAATGCAAATATTCAACTATAGAAATTTCTGGCGGTGAGATATTCATAAACTTTCTCTGGATTCTGATCATCACATTCTTATTGAGACATTATTAGGTGCTACAAAGTAGACTTCTGACTTTTATTCCTGATAGATCTAGTCGTTACTCCTTACTAAGGCCTTAGAAGAGAGAAAGCAGAGATGTCCCGAATTTCTCCTTTGCTTCTTTATCGAAAGGATCCTCTCCCAGGTACATGTGTATGAATGCCCTACAAAGCAGCTCACTTTCAACACTGCTCACAATCTCATCCTTAACTGCATTACAGAAATGATCATATTAGTTTGTGTTTTTCCAATTATATGTCGATAATCGCACCACTACTTTTACCTTTTGTCTGGAGGGTATATCCTGGAAGCCTGGATATTTCAATTACAGAACCTGGGGTCAGCGTTATGTCGTCTGACGCTTCTCCCATAATCCTGGAATCGGTAGACGCATACCTGGTTAGTTTATTTCAAATAGTGTATTTATTTGTAAATGTTATTTAGCTTACTTTTTTGTGAGCTCGTCATTCTTCCGTCCGGTGAGCTTCTTGATGGATGCTCCTAAACCTTCATCAAAGTTCTTCCTAACCATGCTCATGGTTAGGCTAGAGAAAACAATAACCAACCGGACCATCAATCCCACGTCGCAGTCAATCACCATCTGATACATTTCCTTAGTCGGTTTAGACGGCGCTTTCCCCATTTTCGTCCTTAGAAGATCTTTCAGTTTCTCATTGTCAGCATATATTCCTGCAATCACAATAGATCATACATATCAGCATACCGATAAAACAATTGTTTCCCATTTACTTTTTCTTTCTACTGCTTATGTTTCATGCATATATGTGTAACAGATGGTACCAAAGCCATATATCTTGATCCCTATTCCAAGCATGCTCTTCTTTCTGAGACCAACAGCATCGAGCTTCTTTCCATCGGCCAACCTAACTGGAAAAGATACTCCAGTTTTCGGCTCGACTTCAACAGGCACTTCTTCCTCTTTCGCAGCTTCTTCGGTTGGTTTTTCTTGCTCAACCTTTTCTTCTTTCGTTTCAGCTTCCGCTTCTAGCTTTTCCTTTTCCTGCTCGTTGTTGTTCGACTCGGGTTCTTTCCCGTTGCTCGCGTCTTTCTCTGTTGTCTTCATTGCAACACCACTCTTGGGATCAATCTCTAGCATTTGGGTTCTCTCTGCAACATCATTCACAGTTGGGGCCATTTTTGAAGTAGTTTTGTTTTCTTTTATGGAAAGAAGTTTTTGATTGCTGTGATGATGGTTGGGAAAGTGAGAGTGACTGTGCTTATATAGGGAGAAATTGTTGCTGCCTTTTGGGGCTACCTCGGTTTGAGCACTGTGATAAGAAGTTGAGAGGAGTGCTTGTTTTGATCATTAAATGTTTACTTGTTTACTATGTTTCATCGCATTTTTGTGATAATTGGTACTCGATTGCATACCGAAATCTTGACTCTCGCAGTAGATCTCTTATTTTAACCACTTACATATGCTACGGGTACCGATAAATAGTCGGGATTATATATCTTTCACTCGCTCACACCTGTTAATAACGCTTGTTTCGATAAACGAAATAGGAATTAAAATACGTAGTTATAACAAAAAATTTGATCCAAATCACAAAGCTTTAAACTGAAATCCCGTTACGAATCATATTTATGAGCATGATGTTATTATTTCACTTTTTCTCATATTTTGATTTTTCATCTATAAGTTCTAAATTAGGATAGATTTTGGACTCTCACTGATTCTTTGATTACCCCAAATGAGATTTGAACTCGAAAGAAAGTAAGGGTAACGTAAATTGTATATGATTGAACGATACGAACGGATAAGTTGTTATCCTAGAACCGTTTACAGATGCAATTGAAATCGTGGTATAAATGCTATTTAATGATCCATGAATGTCTTGGTAGATTGAATTAAATTGTGTTGATAAGGTTTGGAAATCGAGTTCTGTATCATGAATCCAAACCTAATCAAGACCTTTTCCCATGGGCCTCTAACATTAGTTATTTGGGCCTATAATTTGTTGGACTAGGCCTCTCTTTCCTACCTTGTGTGATTAATTTAATTGGGCCTTACTGGGATAGCCATGTATTATTTTTCTACTTGGATCAACCTAGGGCTGTCAATGGGTCGGATTTTAATCCGAATCCGATCCAAGTCCGATCCGAATTTTAGCATATTCGTCCGATAAAAATATTCGATGGATCATATCCGATTGTAAATATTCGTTATCCGAAATATATGGAGCGAATATGGATTTAAGGAATCCGATCCGTTAAAAATCCGATCCGTTAAGAATCCGAATCCGATATTATATATAATATTTAATTAAATAAATTATTTACTGGTACATAATATTAAGTAAAATGATTAAAATTAAAATTTTCACATGTTTATCATTTTAAACAATAATAAAATTTAAACTTTTTTACTCTAAAAGTATATATATATTTTTTATTAATAAATTTAAATTAATTTATTTTAAATAAATATAAACAAAACTATCAAATAATTCATTAAATAATAATTATTTATTAAATATTATGTAACTATATTTATTTTTTATATCAACTTTGTTATTTAAAAAAATAAAATTTATTACTAATCGGGTCGGGTCTTTTATCGGATCGGATCCGACCCGATTATATATGGATTCAAAAACAATGAATCCGAATCCTATAGGATTCGGATTCGGATCCGGTATTCGGATTCTCTTATCGGATTCGGATCCGGAATCTCCTGATCCGGTCCGAATCCGACCCGTTGGCAGCCCTAGATCAACCCCGTATAGTCGAATACGATTTCACATGGGCCCATCGATCTTATTTTATAATTATAGCCCAATCATATACGACAACATTCATCCCTAATCGATTATGCGAAGATGAATCTTATATCTGCCGGTCAGTTGTCCTATCGTTTAAGGTGCTTATAATGTTTAACCGTGAATGCTCGTTTCTCAATAAAAAATAAGTTAAACGATTCTTGAAATAATAATGGAAAAGGGTTGTCTAAACAAAGGGAAACGCTCACGCAATTATACAAGTTTTAACAACAAACTTAATTTTGAGATATTTTTGCTTGTCCACCCTCTATATACTTGAATCATGTATAATACAAACCTCTTGTGCCAAATCATAACTATATGAAACCAAGAAGAAAGAATACCATCAACACAACCAAAATTCAAAGGAGGGCTTTCCAGTTTGCTTACCTATATGTGCATGACCAATTCATTAAATTAGTTGAAAATTTTAGTTGGAATTTAGTGTCAAGTAACACCATCTCAATAGTCAAACCAAAAACAATTCACCGACTGACTGCCCTCACAAGATTCATCACAATACCAACAAACTTCACTTTACATTAATTTATTACCCTTTTTCCCTTTTACTTTTTGAATCAAGAAAGTTAACTAATTATAATATACTATAATTGAGTAACAAAGTGAGAAATACATATAATTATATGAGAGAGAGAGAAATTGATGGTATTTCGAGCACCGACGCGGAAAAACATCCGCAGTTTCTTACGTCAACATATATATATATATACACTTTTGACTCTTTAAACTCTTTCTTTAGAGGAAGCTTCCCTCCTTCATACCTCACTTTTGAGTCTTTGACTATCCAAAGGTTATTAAAAATTAATATTGTTTGCCATCTTAGTTTTGCTATTTTCTCCATGTTTTTAAATATTTGGGTAATTTGAGAAAGTTTTGATATATTAAAAGTAGTAGGGATTTCATAATAATATTTTATTAAAATGTCTGATTTTTTAATTTTTTTTTTAAGATAACAATCTCAACTATATATTATTCTCTTAAAATTTTAAATATCTTAAGAGGGAGACAAATGATTAAAAAATTCAAAATTGTTTTATACCATAGTCAAGATTCAATATTCATCGTTGGATAAGATATCAAAATATGCAAGTTTTTAATAAATTCTTATTTGATCGATGGGTTGTTTGTAGTTTATTAACAAATTATAGATCGTGAAAGTGTACATTTTTCGAATTATGAATGGGTCTATATGTAATTTATGGTTTTTCTTTTTTCTTTTTTTAAATTTGGGAGTTGAATTGTTTTATATGTATGTTTTTAAATAAGAGGGAGCTGAAAAAGAGAAATAATGCAGTTGCCCTAATTAACAATAGGCATAAAAGGACAAAAAAAGAAGCATTAAAAATGAAATCTAAATCAAGAAACAGAAGCTGGTGGGATCATTATAAGTTATAACTTGTTGAGTGGCTTTGTCCCCTATTTGACTATCCATTTCCATGTGCAATTTTAATGGGATGCAAATTTCTTTTTATGACCTAAGTTAAACTATAGTCTATAATTTAATGGAAAAAAAAACAAAACATAATTTTCTCCATTTGAGCATCTTTCTTGAAATTCCAATTTTACCCCAAATGCACCCCACCAAGAGTACATTTCTTGATTCTTGTTAAAATAATTCAAAAGGACAAATTACAAAGACCCCACATTTTTCTGACACGGACACAATTCCTTCCCCGGCATTATCTCTGCAGATCAAATAGTGCCCAAAAAGCTCAGCCGAAACAAATTTGTACTACGCGGTGAGGGGAAAAAGGCTTATAAATAATTAATTCCTCCTCTCATACTTTGGAATTCTGTTCCTTTTCTGCTCAGAATAGCAAATTCAGAAATAGTTTGTGTTTCTTGGTGCAGTTTATTGTTTCAAGAAAGGAATTTTGAGCGTGTTTTTTTTGTTCTTTAGCTTCAGAAGCAGTGTTTCTCGGCCCTGTGATCTCAGTGCGTGTGTTTTTCTGATGTGGGTTGTTGATAAATGCAAGAATTCTGTCATTATTCGATGTGGGATTTGGTTGAAATGTGTGAGAAAGTGATAAAGTTTTGATCTTGGTGCTGGGGAAGAGTGATTTGGGAAATGGGATCTGGTGGTAACGGGTTTTACTCAGGAGCTGAGTTTAGTTTGGACCCGAAATGGTTAGTGGATCCGAAGCTACTTTTTGTCGGGCCGAAGATTGGAGAAGGAGCCCATGCCAAAGTGTACGAGGGAAAGTGAGTTGACTTTTTCCTTTTCACTTTTCTTGTTTGTCTGAATCATGTGTTTGAAGTGAAATCTTGAATAATTTTCTGAAATTTCAGTTCTTTGCTTGGTAATGTGTTGGGAAAGAGCAATTATTGCATAATTTGTGTCAGTTTATGGTTAAAAATTTGTACTGGTTATGATGCAATAATTCCTCTGTGTGTGTTGGTACAAAACTGATTCTGTGATTATTGAACAGTTAACTGACCTTTTTTTTTGGGATAATACTGATTTTTTATTTAATGGCTTGTTTCAGATACAAAAACAAGAATGTTGCTATCAAAATTGTTCAGAGAGGAGAGACACCTGAGGAGATTGCCAAAAAGGAGGCAAGATTTGGAAGAGAAGTTGCAATGCTATCCAGAGTTCAACACAAGAACTTAGTTAAGGTTGTCCAAATTCATTACAATATCAGTAATATTTTTCTGTATTACCAAATTATAGCTTTGAATTGTGAGAGCTCGATTTTGTATATATTTTTATGAGTATTTGATGCTTGTAATCGGCGATGGGGGCGAATTTTCCTTTTCTGATGATTTTGGAAAGAAGTTGTGGAGTAGCAATATCTTAGTGGGTGTAGTTTGTGTACAGTTCATTGGAGCTTGCAAGGAGCCTGTCATGGTTATAGTAACAGAGCTTCTGCTTGGAGGGACATTAAGGAAATATTTAGTGAATTTGCGACCGAGATCCCTGGATATGAGGGTTGCGATTGGATTCGCTCTTGATATAGCTCGTGCAATGGAATGTTTGCACTCCCATGGAATCATTCATCGCGACCTCAAACCTGGTAACGATTTTCTCTTTTCTTTCTGAACAAAAATTGTGTAAACAGTTAGCAATTTACCCAATTGTCGATATGTTTGTACTATTCGTGTTTGAACTAGGAAATAGTTGGTAATGGTTTTCCTCTCAAACATCTTAGCTTTCTGACGAGGTGGTTATTAATATGCGGAAACTAAGCTTAGTCAAAGTATGAATCTTTTTCTACTATTTGTTTAGATTGTTTTTTGGAAATTCAATTGATTTTTCTGTTATTTTGTTTTCCCCTCCAGAAAATTTGCTGTTGACGGAAGACCATAAAACCGTGAAACTTGCAGATTTTGGTTTGGCAAGAGAAGAATCATTGACAGAAATGATGACTGCTGAAACTGGAACTTACCGTTGGATGGCTCCAGAGGTAATTTTCGCAACAATTTTTCCTTTACTTCACGGGACATTTATATGGTCAAAATGATTACTTAAAAATATATTCCCTCTTTGTCATTGTTATTTTTTCCTTTCTAATTTCTGGATATATTCGTTGCAGCTGTATAGCACAGTGACACTAAGGCATGGAGAGAAGAAGCACTATAACCATAAGGTGGATGCTTATAGTTTTGCGATAGTGTTGTGGGAGCTTATACACAATAAGTTACCATTCGAAGGCATGTCCAATCTGCAGGCCGCCTATGCTGCTGCTTTTAAGGTAAATTCTTGCCCCCCGTCCTTTGGAATTGCTTGTTTCATATTTTATAAAGTTTTAGTTTGTTTTGCATGTTGGTCGTTGATTTCGTCAATTTGTGCAAACTTTCTTGTTATGCTTACATGTTTGAATAAAGCAGTTAGGATGACGGCGTTTAGGTATGCTGACTCTATTTTTAGGTAATATGTGAAGAAATCAGTTAGGACACTAGCCTCCGACCGTGCTTTGACTGAGTCTAAGTGTGTATAAGCTCCGAAAAATAAATTTTTGATAAAGAGAGAGGTTCGAAGCTATTTTTGCCTAATTACACAAACTTCCTTAGATGTCCCTTCATGTTTGAGAAATTACAAAAAACTTCCCTTCACATCCCCTAGGACTTAGACTAATGCATGTTATTTTAGTCATAAATTTAAATAAAATATTGATCAGCCGTCAAGATACTATAAATAGATGTGATGCCATCAAAATTCTTGGATCTACATGTAATGTGAATTATTTGATTGGGGAAGTTTTGTGTAATTTCTCAAGCCTTAAGGGAAGTTTGTGTAATTATGTCAAACTTATGGTATGTCAATGTAATCATTCCGTTGTTATTCTCTTTTAATTTTACATGTACTTTTTGAACATACAAGCCCTTTTCATTACCATATTTTAAAGAGCTTATAAACTCACCCCATCAAACATTGTTAACTAAGCTACAAGTAACACTATTTCGCACATCATCAAAGCTCGTATTTTCCTTTTTCAGAACGTAAGGCCGAGTGCAGACGACCTCCCGGAAGACTTAGCTCAAATAGTGACCCTATGTTGGAAAGAAGACCCCAACGCCCGCCCCAACTTCAGTCAAATCATCCAAATGCTTCTCCATTATCTCTCTGCAATTTCCCCACCCGAACCCGCCATCATTCCCAAGATCTTCACTTCTGATAGGAACAACGCCGTTTTCCCACCCGAATCTCCCGGCACAAGCTCATTGATGGCCAAGAGAGACGACCACTCGGTGGACACACCCAAAACGCCAATGGAAGACGAGCCCAGAGGGTTTTTCTTCTGCTTTAATCATTGCTACTGATTCATGGGAACCCCGTGCCATTTGACGACAATGGTGAAATGATCGGGATCGTGTACTGTGGAGCTTGGTGCAGGGGATTCTTGGCTCTCTTGATGAAGGTTTTTTCTCTCTTTTTCCCTTTTTTCTTGACATTGACAAGGGGTTTGTAGAGCTGTGGAACTTGGGATTGTTAAAGGTGTATATTATGTAGGTGTAGAATAAGGGGCCATCAATGGCCTTTTGCTCCAGAAAAATGTGTTGGAATTTCAGTTGCTGGCAATCCCATACTGTGTTATGGTAAAGTTAGAGTGAAATGGAAGTGTTAAATAGTTATTGTTTTATTATGCATCTCTCTTGCACTTGATTTGTTTTTAAACAGTTATAGATGAGTTATTCGTAGTTTATTAACAAATTATAGATCGTGAAAGTGTAAGTTTTTCAAATTACCAAGGGGTCTATATGTAATTTATGTTATATATAGTCATCGATCCCGTGCCACTTTGACCGACCCGAGTTGAGGTTTGCGCCCCACGGGTCATCTCAACCTCAACCTCAAAGTCCGACCCCACCTCACATGCGCCCAGATCGAGAGGCTATGGGTGGTCGGATCGATGCGGGTCTATTCCCACATGAGTCAAGCACCGTCTCCAAGGATCCAACCTCTTGGTCACTTTAGCATAACAGGTAAAGCTTCGAGGCTATCGCCCCGCTCACCGATGCCACGCGTCAAGCCCAAGACACGTCGCTGTCAAGACACATGTCCCATTCTCATTCCCTGATACAGACGCATGCCGGCACATTTAATGTCTACTAGGTCTTACCAAAAAAGGAAAATTGGCGTGCTTTATACCCCTTGGTGGGATCGAGCATTTCCTAATCAGGATTAACTCTGGATCGCATTTAATGTATAGCTGCCACTAAAGCACGGACACACCTAAAAAATGGTCCGTGCAGTGTCCGACACGTGTCGGACATGGCTCGGACACGCCTCTGACACATGTCGGACACGGCTGAAGGCGTGTCCCCAAAAAAAAAAAAAATAAAATAAAATTGGGACACGATTTCGGACACGGCGAGGTGGAGTGTCCGACAGTTTTTAATAATAAAACTGGAATAGCGAATAATGAAAGAGACCTTTCTTTCTAACTGTCGGTCTAATCCCAAGCCTTGATAATGCAATTAATCATTAGCTATACCATGATAAGAATGAACACACAAACACAAAGTAGTTATTCCACTAATATGAATTTCACTAGATCTATTTCAACTAACGATAGCACACCCGTCAAATGTTCACTTTCACAGCTGTGTGCTGATATTGGCTTTGTCTATCAAGATCTGAGGAAATATGGTTATAATATGTCTACCAACGAATTAGCTCATATTCAAGAACAAATCCTTAACGGATTATATGTTTTTCGTCCGATCGATGTTAAGTTCATACCTGTTGAGGATATGAATCAGTATCAATCTGATACCTTCCCTGATCATCCCGATCAAATGATTTTGACTTGTATTGGTAATACAGATTATGCAATGGCTGTACCAAAAAAGGAGGATGGATTGGTGTTCATGGGATTAGCCCTAATGTTATTTCGTCTGTCTAATGGTGGCTTGCCAAAAGATGGTTACCGAATCACAAATCAGTTGGGTTCCTTTTATAGGTGTATTCAAGAAATGGGAATGGGAAAGGTAGATAAAGTGTACAAGCTTAACTTGCTGCCATCTTTAGTCATTTTAGAAAAAGATCATATTTTAAATATGATTAAGCCTTTAATTGGAGATGGAGGAGTTTATAAACTCATTTCTTTGTTCCTTTCTCTACCTCTCATTGATGAGTTTGGAACTTCTGGAGATGTCTTGAGTGGTATCCCACCGGCGGGTGAACTCACCAAAATAATATTGAATCTTGTCTTAAAAGAGACCATCGATGATAAGTTACACAAAATGTTTCCTGGAATAGCATTTAAAAGGTTCATCCATGAGGTTTACATTTTTTCTAGAAAAGATGATCCTATTCCCATATCTATCAACGCAATAGATTTACTATTGAAAGAACTAGGATTAGTAGGTGCGGTAGAGGCTATAGGACCAGGTGATCCTCCAGTTGTATGTGTCCTCAAAAAGGTAATCCTTTTGGACTATGATAATAAGGTATACCTACAAGATCGTATAGTCTTATAGTGTTGTTGATGAACCGCTAGTTTCCTTTCTTCATTTGGATGATGCTGTGATTCCTATTGTCGACTCCGAGCTCTTGGACACTCTTCTGACTGTGAACTCCTTAGACTATTCATGGTTGGCTGTGAAGTAGTCCCCCTTCTCATCTTCGTGCCCTGAAACTGAAACAGAGAGGAAAGAAAGAAGAAGGAAGGGACAGATAGCCGTAGACAGTCTGAGGGATCTCATTAGATAGATAGGGAGAACCTGATATCATTGATTAGGGAGACCTGTAGATTCTGCCTCTTCCCCTCTACCCGAAGATTTCCTTGTGTGGAAGGTTGACTCTTCAGTCAATGGGTGGAATCCCTTATCTAAGGTTCTTTGTATGGCACTCTCTTTCTCACTAGCCAAAAGAGGACATCAACAAGGTTCTGCTTCAAGTCCTTCGACAAGGTGACTCCATCCGGGCATCGTCTTAGCCTTTCGGAAAGAGCTCTAATAGCAGCCCCCACTTCACTCTGAAGAAAGCTAGCTGGCAAGATTCCCAGTCGATGAAAGAAGGGACAGAGTGATGGCATCCGTAAGAGAGGGAGAAGGAAGAAGACCAAGCTTTCGAGCAATCTATTCTAAGAGTACCCTCCGCTGCTAGCTGTCCTGCCGTGGTTGCAGCTTAAAGAATCTATCTGTTCTTTCCCGGTATTGGTCCGGTTAGTCCTTACACTCTCTAGAGCATCTCCTCTATTGTACTTCTTCATCTTTCTCAGGAAGTGGGTTGAAGACTGTGTGCCCTCTCCTTTTCTTTGATCCCACTCGGTCTTCCCTTTCGATTTTGAGTTCTGTAGGTCCTACTCCCTTGCTTCTTAGGGTGTTAAGGAGTTTCCTTTTTTTCTGTTATCTCCTGAGGCTATGTCAAGACATCAGCTAGGGCTACTACGAGGTTACTAGCAGGTACTCCGTTTTGTCTTATAGTAGCCTACCCTATACTAAAGAACTTCCCTAGGAAATAGGTAATGGTCTTCCTACTCCAATGATGTTCTAAGGTGCTAAATGAATTGGTGCAGGAACGAGGCCTCGTTTATGGTTCGTCCTTGCTTAAGGAATGCCCTCTTTAAAGGGGCAATGAGATTCTCCGAAGAATATCCACGCGGATAGCCAGTACGGCTACTATTCTTCCTAACCAATTTTATTATTTTATTATTATATGAAAAAACCTTATACTATTAGGCTCGGACACGACTGGGCAATTTTTTTGAATTTTTTATGCCTTTTTAAATATTTTTTGAATTTTTTTGAGAGGAAATTGAAATAACAAAACTTATTTAAGTTTTTAATATTACATATTTTTATAAATATTTTATGTTACGTAGATTATACTTATAAAATATTTTTATTTTTATATGAAATATTTTTATTTATATATAAAATATATTTATTTATATAAAATATAGCCGTGTCGGAGCCGTGTCGTGTCCTAAAATTTTGAAAAAATCCATGTCGCCGTGTTCGTGTCGTGTCGTGTCCGTGTCCATGCAACATAGATAGCTACAGTACATGCACTATTGTGTTAATCTTCGAAGGCTATAAATACGTCCCCCTTCAACGGTGGTTGGTAAGCAATTTAAGAGCATTTAAGAGCATCTTTGGCATTTTTTCTATCTCTAAGTGAGCGTCAGAGAGCCAAACTTGGGCCCAACCCCAAGTTCCCCAATTTGACCTTTGAGCTCATGTGTTTTGAGTGTTTTCAGATCGATTAAAGAGCCCACTACTACTAATTCTTGACTGACCGACCCAAGATTGCCAGCTAAACCTCCACCTCAGCAAAACCAATTTTGAGCCGGATCGATGCATGATATTAATTATATTAGAATAAACTATAAATCATATAATTACACAATACAAATTATTAACTAATTACTTACATTATTCATTAGTTATTATGTTCCTATAAAATAAAAAATAATAAAATAATAAAAAAAATAGTTATTATGATATATGATATTTATTATTTTATTATATTAAATATTTGAGTGAATATTTTATGAATATATTTTTGTATTAGTAATATTATATGGTCTAATGTGTCAAACTGTCAATATTGTAAAATACTGTATTATTAAGACATATTATGATACAAAAGTTAGTAAGGATCATACATGTATTATAGATAATATATAATATAGAATAAATTACGTTATATATCTTGTAAATACCAAACAAATTATTAATATTTTATTAGGATATATACTTATATAATTAATTATTTATTATAGTAGATTGAATCTATTTTTTATTAAATTATTTGTTTGGATAAATATTATATATTATCATTGTAATTATTAAATTGTAATTATATATTATATATGTTGTTGTAATTATTAAATTGGAATATTAACTATTATTATTAAATCATATCTATTATTAAAAATAGACAAAAATATATAATATTATCATATATTTAGTATTACAAAATTATATAAATATATATTAATTTATTACATATTTATATGTATAAATTATTGCGAGTTGGTTTGTAAGCCTCGAGTTTCAAATAAATAGACTTATTTGACACATAATTCGGCCCAATTTAGCTCGACTTGAGCTTGATATGATCTGAGTTCGAATGGAGTCAACTTCAACTCGATTTGTGAGTCGGATAAGTCGATCCGACTCAAAGCACACCCCTTCTCGTTAAAATAATTCAGAAGGGCAAATTAGAAAGACCCCACATTTTTCTGACACGGACACAATTCCTTCCCCGGCATTATCTCTGCAGACCAAATAGTGCCCAAAAAGCTCAGCTGAAACAAATTTGTACTACGCGGTGAGGGGAAAAAGGCTTATAAATAATTAATTCCTCCTTTCATACTTGGAATTCGGTTCCTTTTCTGCTGAGAATAGCAAATTCAGAAATAGTTTGTGTTTCTTGGTGCAGTTTATTGTTTCAAGAAAGGAATTTTGAGCGTGTTTTTTTTGTTCTTTAGCTTCAGAAGCAATGTTTCTTGGTCCTGTGATCTCAGTGCATGTGTTTTTCTGATGTGGGCTGTTGATAAATGCTAGAATTCTGTCATTATTCGATGTGGGATTTGGTTGAAATGTGTGAGGAAGTGATAAAGTTTTGATCTTGGTGCTGACTGCTGACTACTGACTACTGGGGAAGAGTGATTTGGGAAATGGGATCTGGTGACGGGTTTTACTCAGGAGCTGAGTTTAGTTTGGACCCAAAATGGTTAGTTGATCCGAAACTACTTTCTGTCGGGCCAAAGATTGGAGAAGGAGCCCATGCCAAAGTGTACGAGGGGAAGTGAGTTGACTTTTGTTTTTGGGTTTCTCTTTCTTTTTCACTTCTCTTGTTTGTCTGAATCATGTGTTTGAAGTGAAATCTTGAATAATTTTCTGAAATTCAGTTCTTCGCTTGGTAATGTGTTGGGGAAGAGCAATTATTGCAATTATTGCATAATTTGTGTCAGTTTATGATTAAAATTTTGTACTAGTTATGATGCAATGATTCCTCTGTGTGTGTGAGTACAAAACGGATTCTGTGATTATTGAACAGTTAACTGACCTTTACTTTCTTTCTTTCTTTTTTTTTTTTTTTGGGAAATTTGGTAATACTGACTTTTTATGTACTGGCTTGTTTCAGATACAAAAACAAGAATGTTGCTATCAAAATTATTGATAGAGGAGAGACACCTGAGGAGATTGCCAAAAAGGATGCTAGATTTGGAAGAGAAGTTGCAATGCTATCCAGAGTTCAACACAAGAACTTAGTTAAGGTTGTCCAAATTCATTACAATGTCAGTAATAGTTTTATTTATTACTAAATTATAGCTTCGAATTGTGAAAGCTCAATTTTGTATAATTTTTGAGTATTTGATGCTTGTAATATGAGTCGGGGGGGAATTTTCCTTTTTTGATGATTTTGGAAAGAAGTTGTGAAGTTGCAATATCTTAGTGGGTGTAGTTTGTGTACAGTTCATAGGAGCTTGCAAGGAGCCTTTGATGGTTATAGTAACAGAGCTTCTGCTTGGAGGGACACTAAGGAAATATTTAGTGAATTTGCACCCGAGATCCCTGGATATGAGGGTCGTGATTGGATTCGCTCTTGACATAGCTCGTGCAATGGAATGTTTGCACTCCCATGGAATCATTCATCGCGACCTCAAACCTGGTAACGGTTTTCTCTTTTCTTTTTAAACAAAAGTCATATAAACAGTTAGCAATTTACCCAATTGTCGATATGTTTGGACTATTCGTGTTGTTGAACTAGGAAATAGTTGGTAATGGTTTTCTGATGAGGTGGTTAATTAATATGCAGAAACTAAGCTTGGTCAAAGTATGAATCTTCTGTTTTGTCCTTGTAATTCTGTATCAAAAATTAATCAAGATATTTGTACCAAAACAAAAAATAAAAAATTAGTCAAGATATGATTTTGGCATCTTTTTCTTCTTTTCGTTTAGATTGTTTTTTGGCACTTCAATTGATTTTTCTGCGATTTCGTTTTCCTCTCCAGAAAACTTGCTGTTGACGGAAGACCATAAAACCGTGAAGCTTGCAGATTTTGGTTTGGCAAGAGAAGAATCATTGACAGAAAAGATGACTGCTGAAACTGGAACTTACCGTTGGATGGCTCCGGAGGTAATCTACGCAACAATTTTTCCTTTACTTTACGGGACCTTTATATGGTCAAAATGATTACTTAAAAATATATTCCCGCTTTGTCATTGTTATTTTTCCCTTTTTCATTTCTGGATATATGGTTGCAGCTGTATTACACAGTGAGGCATGGAGAGAAGAAGCACTATAACCATAAGGTGGATGTTTACAGTTTTGCAATAGTGTTGTGGGAGCTCATACACAATAAGTTACCGTTCGAAGGCATGTCCAATCTGCAGGCTGCCTATGCTGCTGCTTTTAAGGTAAATTCTTGCGCCCTGTCCTTTGGAATTGCTTGTTTCATATGTTATGAAGTTTTGGTTTGTTTTGCACGTTGGTCGTTGATTTCGTCAATGCGTGGAAGCTTTCTTGTTATGCTGACATGTTTGAATAAAGCAGTTAGGATGACGGCGGTAGGTATGCTTACTCTATTTTTAGG
Source organism: Lantana camara (assembly GCA_037501455.1). Classification (NCBI taxonomy): domain Eukaryota; kingdom Viridiplantae; phylum Streptophyta; class Magnoliopsida; order Lamiales; family Verbenaceae; genus Lantana; species Lantana camara. The sequence continues at coordinate 1,459,419 of CM074858.1, read as the reverse complement.
TAATGTGTGAAGAAATCGGTTAGGACAACGGCCTCCAACCGTGCTTTGACTGAGCTTTTCTAAGTGAGTATAAACTCCGAAAAATAGATTTTTGATAAAGAGAGAGGTTCGAAGCTATTTTTGCCTTATTACACAAACTTCCTCAAACGTCCCCTCAAGTTTGAAAAATTACAAAAAACTTCCCTTTACATCCCCTAGGACTTAGCCTAACAAGCCTAACGCATGTTATTTTAGTCATAAATTTAAATAAATATATTGATCAGCTATGCCAAGGACAAAATCGGATACTTACTATAAATAGATGTGATGCCATCAAAATTTGTTGATCTACACGTAATATGAATTATTTGATTTGGGAAGTTTTTGTCATATCTCAAAACCCTAGGGGATGTTTGTGTAATTATGTCAAACTTATGGCATGTCGATATCATTTCTTTGTTATTTTCTTTTCATTTTTTACTTGTACGTTTTGAACTTACAAGCGCTTTTCATTATCATATTTTAAAGTGCTTAATAGCTTATAAACTCACCTCATCAAACACTAATACTATTTCGCACGTCATCAAAACTCGTATTTTCCTTTTTCAGAATGTAAGGCCGAGTGCGGACGACCTCCCGGAAGACTTAGCTCAAGTAGTGACCCTATGTTGGAAAGAAGACCCCAACGTCCGCCCCAACTTCAGTCAAATCATCCAAATGCTTCTCCGTTATCTCTCTGCAATTTCCCCACCCATGGGGGACACACCCAAAATGCCAATGGAAGACGAGCCCAGAGGATTTTTCTTCTGCTTTAATCGTTGCTACTGATTCGTGGGACCCCATGGCATTCGACGACAATGGTGAAAATGATCGGGATCGTGTACTGTGGAGCATGGTGCAGGGGATTCTTGGCTCTCTTGATCATGTTTTTTTTTTTTTCTTCTCTTTTTTCCTTTTTTCTTGACATTGACAAGAGGTTTGTAGAGCTGTGAAACTTGGGGTTGTTAGAGATGTATATTATGTAGGTGTAGATTAAGGGGTCATGAATGGCCTTTTGCTCCAGAGAAATGTGTTGGAACTCAGTTGCTGGCAATCCCATACTGAGTTATGGTAAAGTTAGAGTGGAATGGAAGTGTTAAATAGTTATTGTTTTATCTTGCATCTCTCTTGCACTTGAATTGTTTTAGTTTTTAATCTATGTTGTGGATTCGGGTCGTGTCGATCTTTGTGGTAGGTTCGAGTCGTATCGAACTATTAAGATGTATCATAATCTTCGTTGCAGCCTTGTGGGTTCGAATCGGGTTGAGCTATTGAGGTTTTAAATAACTTTCATCGTGGCTTCGAGTCGTGTCGGTCGATTAAAGTGTAATACAATTTTCGTTGGGGATTCCAGCTGTGTCGGACGGCTAAAGTCTAAATCAATCTTCGTTGCGTATTTGAATCGTGTTGGATGACTAAATTGAGTCGTGTCGGACTATTGAGTTGTGTCGAACGAATAAGGCGTAAAATAATTTTCATTGTGATTCGAGTCGTGTCGGACGACTAAGATGATAATTTTTGTTGTGAATTCGTGCTGTGTCGGACGATTAAGATGTAAAATAATTTTCCTTTTGAATTGGAATCGTATTGGAGGACTAAATTGTAAAACTCTTTCCACCGATAGTACATGTATATTTAGTGATTCGATTACGACTCCTCTTATTAGGAAGTATGATTTTTTTTATTTTTTTTTTCGATGTCTTATCACGAAGTATGACTAAGCTGTACTATTGGGGCAAAAAGGTAAACTTGATGATGCTGCCCGCTGCGCCACCATTTTTTAATTAAGATAAAGTGTCGGGGTCAAAGTGTAATAAACCAAAGTGCTAAAACCCCTAACATTTTCCAATCAAAAACCCTCTGAAACTCCAACTCCATCGCTGCCAGTTTGAATTTGTGAAGAATTACAAGAAAAATGTTCTCTGGTTATGCTAGAAATCTCCACAAGCAATCATTGCGAGCTCTCTCATCCATGCTCCTCAATCCGAGGTAATCTTCTGTTTTCTTCTGAACTTCTGCTTAAAAGCTACTCACTTTATCGAAGAATAGTGCGTAATTTGAACTGTTATTCAGGAATGAGATGCTAGGCAGAAGCAGTGTTCGCGTGAAGCCGAAAGATCGTATTGGCAATGCGATTTCGCCGTGTTATGAATTTCCTTCGGAAAAAATGTGGAATTGTTTTGATGGGTCGCGAGGTTTTTCGGCGAAAAGCATGAGGAGTAAAGTGGAGAATCGGATGCAAAGGGAGTCGGGCAAAACACCGAGAGAGATGAGAAGGGCCAAAAAGTTGAGGAAAAAGTTGATGACTGATGAAGAGCGCCTCATCTACAATCTCAGAAGAGTATGCGCTGCTAATTTTGCTTGGGTTAATGGGATCTTCTTCTTGTCCACAAACTGTTTGTATAAATGTCGGTTTAATTTGGGGCTTGTTCTGCGGTGTACTCTGTACTTGAAAATGATTCTTTTAGAGTTAATTTGTCTCATGAAGAATCATAATGCTGATTGGTTATGCCAATGCTAATTTCTCTCTTCTGCATCATGGTTGGCTAGTGCAGGCAAAGAAAAAGGTTGCTCTGCTTCTTCAAAAGCTGAAGAAGTATGAATTGCCGGAGCTTCCGCCTCCTCGTCACGACCCAGAGCTGATGACTCTCGAGCAATTACAGGCATACAAGAAAATTGGTTTCAGAAACAAAAATTATGTTCCGGTCGGTGTTCGTGGAGTCTTTGGAGGTGTTGTTCAGAATATGCATCTTCACTGGAAGTTCCACGAGACAGTTCAAGTTTGTTGTGATAACTTCCCCAAGGAAAAGATTAGGGAGATGGCGACCATGCTTGCAAGATTAAGTGGTGGGATTGTGGTCAATGTACATAATGTGAAGACCATTATCATGTTCCGAGGCAGAAATTATCGCCAGCCCAAGAATTTGATACCTATCAATACCCTTACTAAACGAAAGGTGATTAAAATGTGTATAATTTTCCCTTTGATGTTTTTCGGGCAGTTCATCCGACAAGCGTTTTACCTAGAAAGAGCATCAAAAGGGGGCAATCGACCCCCTTCCAAGTCTATATTACCTTATTTTTATGTGTACTCAATTTAGCCCTCTCAAAATAACAAAAGTGTCTGTTACATTTTACATGTTTGATTTAGATGTTGAACCTTAACCATTGGTTTCATGTTCGAACATGCAGGCATTATTCAAGGCTCGGTTTGAACAAGCTCTTGAATCTCAGAAACTTAACATAAAAAAGCTAGAACAAGAGCTTCGAAGGAAGGGGGTAAATCCAGATGATCCAGTTGCCATGGCCAGTATCCAGAGAGTGGCCTCAACATTTTTCAATGCTATTGACAAAAATGAAGGAAGTCCCTATGTTTTTCGTGAGGACAAATCGTCAACAAAAATACAACCTGACAGCCTTCAACAGCCTCAAGATGATGGAGATGAGAGCGAGCAAGAGGAGCTTGACCGTTTCATAGCTGAGATAGAAGATGCAGCTGATAAAGAATGGGTCGAGGAGGAAGAATTAGAGAAAGAAGAGCTTCACCGTATTAGATATTGGAATAGAGAAGATTTTGGCAATAGGTTCCGAAGTTATGAAGGGATTCGAAGTGATGACGATAATGATGATTCAGATGATGGTGGGAGAAGGATGGGGAAACGGAATAATCAGGCACATAGGCGGACCATGGTCGATAGTGAGGACGAAAATGGAAAATTTTCTAAGATGGATGACGAACGGGATTCTAGAGATAGTAGGATTAGTAGACCTCGCGGCTCGGGTTTTAAGAGAAAGGAAAGTGGTTCAGAGGGTAGGAAGATGACGAATCATGGTTCTAGAGATGTATTAAGCGATTTGGACGATGTAGATTTGGATTCGGACACGGAAGAACAAACTCCTGGAAACTCTCGAGGGAAAATTTTCAATTTCGGGGGCATTTCCGACGACGACAACTATGAAAAATTGCAGGGAAGTAAGAGTGCAGAATGGAAATCAGATGCTTCATCAGAAGATGATTAACAGCTGATAAAAAGATGAAAATTACAGCATTTTGTAAGGAAATCAATTGCTGTGAAACGGTGCAAACTGCTTGGAGATCAAATTGGATTGATAAAGAGAAAACCAAGATTTGATCTGAAAGTTCAATGTGTGCAAGTACACTGATTCTTGCAGCATTCTCCATTGTCCAAAAACAATCCCTCAATATGTGATGTTGGAAAAGACAGCCATTGTGCCTGAAGATTATAGCTTCATGGGAGGAGGTACTTAGTTGCAGTTCTTGGAATGCAATATTGTCTTTCTTTGAATAATTTTTTCTTACAGAAATTTATGTAGGTATATTATGTTGGCCCAAGAAATACCAACCCATTTTATAAACTTTAGTCCAGAATTGATTTGGCCCACATGGATTTTACATTATTTTGAAGAATGAAAATAGTAAATTAGGGCATTTCAAGCATCCATATCACATGAAACATGACACATCCCATTTTCTTGTGCTATATTTTTGCCACCTGTGGACAATTAAAGCTTACTTGTTGGATAGGGAATTTTACCTATATATATGTATATATTTTGTTCCTTTTTGGTAGAATTTTGGCCTAAATTGATGCTATACAAATTACAAGTCACCCAACTCGTGAATCGTGGCTACTGGAACAGAATTGAGAATTGTCTAGAAATTAGTTTGTTCGGTGGGCGATGGAGGCTTTCATCATTATTATTGTTATTTATTAATATCAAATGTGTAAGTTTTAATATAAAAACTATAGATTAAATCACAATTAAAAATTGTCTAGAAAACAATAAATTTTGGTTTAAGGCATCTTTTAAAGGTTTTATATTCTTTCTATTTTCTCTAATACTCATATTGTTGCTTATCAAAATTCTTGAACTAAACAGAGCATCAATCTTTCGAATCATTCCTCAAGAACAAAGTATTAACAATATACACATAAATCCCTCAACCATCAAGACATTCAAGAAAAAGAGAAAGAAAAGAACCCATTAAGGAAGAAGCCTGGAAAAATAATCACAAACCCTGGTACACTTCCAAGAGTCAAGAAATTACAGAAGCAGCTGTCAAAATAAGAGCACATCTCCACTATACTCATCACCTCAAAAGATCACTCTTAGTGCATTCTAAAATCTGCACTACTATCAGTAAAACACTCACTCTGTTTCCACATAGTTCTCAGCCAGGTTCTCTCACACAATTTCCAGGTAAAAGATACCTGTAACTATCTGCATTTTCGAACAAATAAGCCGGGAGATGAACGGCAGAGTATGAATGCGGAATCGGTCCCATTTTCCCGATCATGTCGCGAAAGGTGTACTCCTCGGGCAGCATATCGTACAAATCGGCCCCTTGGCAGATTTTGTCCTGAATTCTTGCTGGATCCAGGAAATGTGAAAACCTAATCCTATCCGTGTGGCTATAGGCTTTCATCTTGAATATAAAATCGCTTATGTGCCTAAAGCAGAAGCTACAATGCCAGCCCGAATCAGATAACAAGTAATCCGTCTGTCTGTAATGAGCGTACCTCGTTTTCCCCCGTTTATACCTATGAACAGAAGCCCTCCAGCTCAAATGATCGAACAAGAACTCGAAAGAATACAAATAGTTCTTCAGCTGAAGATGAACAACATCAGGGATATCATCACACCATCTTAGTAAATCGATAGTATGCCTACTCGGGATCTCGTCAACATCAGACATTATCAACAAATCATCATCTTCTATTCCAGCTACTCTCAAAAGCTGGTCCAGCGCAAGCCTCTGATACGCCTCCTCTATAAAGGGGTTCTCCCCCTTCCGGAATCTTCCCCCGATTTTGCCATAAGCCAAACGGGGCTCAACAAATTCAAACATTCCCCGGTTTAGTTTATAGTTTAAGGGTTTGGGTAAGGCTGTGAAAGTCGAATTCGATTCCAGAAGGACAAAACGGGTGATATAAGGGTATAATTCTTTCCATCTGATTTTTAGCATGTCTACTTCGTTGCTAAAGAGGACGGCATCATATACACGTCTGGGAAACTCCCGGGTTTTCCATCCATGGAGCTTGCAGAGGGTTTCCATCGAGACATTCGGGTGATAGTAATGGGTTATGGTTATGAAGGGTCTCGGAGGAGACTGCCACAAGGGGCGAAGGAAGTAGGTTATTTTTTGTCCATGGAAATATATCCCGACTATGCCTGATGGGACTATCAGGAACCAAAAGATGATCGATTTTATGTCGAGTCCAAGGAAGAAACATCGAATCCTCGACATGGCTAAGAATGATGAAGATCCCTGCAACAAAACAAAGAACAAAGATCATTCGATTATTGAAAATGAAGTTTTGCGGCAAAACACAAACCAAAAGATGCCCTGCATGTTTTGAATCCCATAAACCAGAAACAACGAATAAATAAATACACACACACACATATAATATATAACAAAGAACTTCAATTCCAGTTTTACCTTCAAACTTCAGATGGGCTAAACCCTTAAACCACATAAAGAAACAAACAGCATAAGAGTTCAAATTCCCAAGCCAACATTGAAACACCATTGTCCCCTCAAATAAACTACTATAACAGCCCCTCAAACATGCTCCCAGATGACTTGATTAAGATTTTACACCATTTTCGAGCTTGATTGTGTAGGATTAATGCAGAAAGTTCTGAAGGCCACATACATACATACAAACATATATACAACATACCATTCAGGCAAAAACTTCAGGGACGGCCAAAAAATTCAATCTTGAAACCAATAAAAGGGGGAAAAGAAGGGCAAAAAAATCTTCATATCCTCACGAATAATCCATGAAAACAAAGAGGGAAAAAAACAGAGAGATAGAACCGTACCTGGCCACAAACATCTGCACATATATCATCACTCTTTTTGGAAGTATAATACCCTTCAGATACCATGGGGACACAGAATAATATCCCTCAAAATGCCCTTTTGAATATCCAGACAATTTCTTCTCCCTCAAAAAATGAAAAATGAAAAATAAAAAAAGTGGGATTTCCCCAGAATCCCTCTTCAACCCTCCGTGATTACATACGCATTAAAAGCCCTTAACATATATATAGGAAGAGGGTAAGAGGTAAAGATCGAATTTTTACACTGCAGCAATGAAAACCCAGATTAAAAAACTCCTCCAAAAGATGGAAAAAGACAGAATTTGGGAGAGAAAAACAGGGGAATTTGAATCCTGTTCTTGATGTTCCTAAAAACAAGCAAACTTTCCTGCTTAAAGGGTTGGTTTTACTGCCCAACAGCCTTCCCCATTTTATTTATTATTATTTATTTTTTGTAAATTTATGTATATATATTTTTTGGGTAGTTTTGCTGCTTTTCTTGAATATAAAAAGTGGGAAATTTTCAGAGGGAAGAGGAGAAAATAGGCACAGATTATTTAAGGAGATGAGACCTTAATTACCAATAAATTCTTGAAAATGTGACATAAATAGGAGCGGCATAATAATGATAATGATGAAGAAAGATTGGGAAATATTGTATGGTAGACCGCGTGGAAGACTTTTAATAGTATAATCTGTTATGGGCTAGTCAACTAATTTAGTAAAATTTATAATTTCATATATATATATATATATATATATGGAAAATTCTAGCCCAGACCAGGCTCGGCCGAACCCCAACCAATTAAAGAACAAGTGTGTTACACTCGTCATTTGATTGGTCAATTTCCCTAAATTTTCCACCAACCACAGGGCAAGTGTAAAACGCTCGTCCCCTCATTACACCGGTTTGGCCGAGCCAGGCTCGGGCTAGAATTTCCCTATATATATATATAATATTTAAGGTAATTCTTATTATAAGCATAATCAAAGCTCGTATTAGTAAATTTTATATATTTTTAAAGAATCATAAATGCAATATATTGAGTTTCGGTTATAAATTCATATATTTCTTGGTGATCCAAAGTAATTAACCCTAGATATTCCAATAAAAGGTAAGTAATGTTTACTTATATTTTGTTCTTTTAATTATTTACAAATATTGAGAAGTAAAAAGGATGTGATTAGGTGTACTACTTAGGTATCTCAAAACATTACTCTAATGTTTGTTTGGATATATTATTCGGATAAGGATCTTTACGCAATCTTTTCACCATTTTTTAATATGTTTTAGTATAATTTTTAAATTAATTTTTGGATAATTGTAAAAGTAGATGACAAAAAGGTTATATTTGGTGAAAAGAAGTCCAGAAAATGTGGATAGAAGTTGGGAATGAGGGGCTCAAAACTTTTACACAAATTGACAAATTAAACAACGTTGGAAAAAGGCTTTAGACCTCTTGTATATTTATTTTAGTAAATGAGAAAAAAAAGTTTATTTTGATATTATTATCGATCGAATCAAATCCAGTACAAAATTATTTCATACGGATAGATACGGTACAAATATGTTATTTGATATGGATAAATACATAGACGGATTTTTTTTATATATATAATTTTTTCTTCTTTTAATGATTTCTTACCCGAGAAATGCTCTAAAGTATTTCATAGGCACGATACAATATAACAAAATAGTATTTTTAAAAGAATTTGTACATTAATTTTACAAATAATTCTTATTATATTTTACACATTTATCGAGTGTAATCCATACCACGGGTAGCAACAACTAGTGCAATCCATCTGTGGTGCAAGTAGTGTTTAGTACGGTTGATTGCAGAATCAATGCAGCTTCCTAATAACACATGTTTTATTGTGATGGGGACAAATTTTTCCTCAAGTCATTTTCTTTGGCTATAATATAGTCTTATGTCCAAATAAATAATATTATTGGGGTTGGACATATTCTTGATAGAGATAGTTTTAAATAGTACCACTATTTAAACTTAAATGAATCATATAAAGTATGATATAAAACAAAGAATATGCTCAAAAAGTCTTCCTATCTTTTAGAACGAGAAGACTTTTAGAAAGAGAAGGGAGATGAGACCGCGAAAGAATGGGTTGTTCCATGTTCTTATAATTTTATTAGAAGTGTTATCATAACTATATTAAAAGTATCGTGTTTGAGTTTTTAGTGCCGTGTTCCGAGCTCGAGAACCTGTTGGATGTAATAGTCTTTCTTGAACATGCCGAATGTAATTTAAAATTGGTCATCGATTACTCAGACTTATTTTTTATATTTTTTCACCTCATCAACATCATATTTAGAAACTCAGCTACTATTAGTAACGAAAACTTCAAACTTTAGTGGCTTGACCTGAATCCGACGTAGTGAACTACGCTAAACAACATGCAATTGAGAATTGACACATATTCACCAAATTGGCTAGTTTTTGTTCGTCATTTAGCTCTTGGATCTTCCCCTTTTGTCACCCACTAATTTTTAATTGTTAGTTTGCTCAACAAAGTGGCCATCATAAGGCTACAAAGAGTCCAAAGGAGTTCACCTAATTTACTTGAAAATATAGTATTCTTAAGGCCCATTAAGGTTATTATGGTAAGGCCCATTAAAGAGAGCCCATTTCATATTGGGCCTGCCTTTTAAGTATAGCCCAAGTTCAAATACTATTTATCTATCTTTCGTTTACTTACTATGATAAACTCGTGATTGCTAGTCCAAGCTCCACGACAAACTCCATAGCTCGCACACATGAGAAAGAAAGGTTTGCAGAATTGTAAAATCTTGGTGCTAAGCAGACAACAATGGCGAAATCGTTGCACCACCACCTCCTCCTCCACCTCCGCCGCGCGAATTCCATGTGCGCCACCCGAACGCCGCCGTTGCGCCTACACTTGCTTCACTCAAAACCACTGAAGCTGTCTTCGACGAGATTCTTATCCACCACCGCCACTCCGTACCCGCTCCAATACGAAATGATTGTCTCCCGCCCAGCAAACCCCCCTCCGCCGCGGACCCGCCGCCGCCTCCGCCCGCCAGCCGCCGCCCAATCCGGGGAGTCTGGTCCCAACCCGGATGATATGGGTTTCGAGGAATGGGTCGATAAGAGGCTATCCAGCAAGGATGGTGTTGATAATAGCAGCAGAGGACCGGTAATGGACAAGGCTAAGAGGAAGTACTACAACAAAAGGAGGAAGAGAATGTATGGAGAATCGGATTCCGATGATGAAAATGGTGGTGGGAGGAACGAGAGTGATTTTATTGAATTGAAGCAGGATGTGGTGGAGCTTCCCACTCTGCATAAGAGGGAAGAGGAACTGTACTTCTACGACGCCTTTGCTTATCCGTGGGAGAAGAACAAGCATTATAAGATGGTTTATCAATTGGAGAAGAAGTATTTTCCCGGTCAGTGTTTCGACAAGGCGTTTCTCGAGCCGGGGCAATCGAATCCGAAGAAGGGGAAAAAGGGAATTGTTGGTAAAGGTGTTGAAGCGACGGGTGGGGATGATAAAGGGTTGGTGTTTTTTGATGAGAGTGAGAAGAAGGAAGGGAAAGATGTGAAGGTTGAAGATGTTACAGAGAAGAAAGTGGAGGACTTCTTCAAGTGTTTGAAGAAAGTCCCCAATGAAAATGGCGGAAATGTGGCGGGTGTTGAGCCGTTTCTGTCAACAAGGAGCGTTGGACTTCCCCCGAAATGGGATGGTCCCAGTGGGACTGTGGTTTTAGTGAACAAACCTAAAGGTGAAATCTTTTGTCATATTTCCAGTTCATTTGAGGAAGTTTGAGTTTATTTTTGAGGTGGTGTTGATGTTAAACTATGAATTAGAATTCGGCTGACAAACTACTAGCCGATTTGAAACAGGTTGGACATCATTTACAGTTTGTGGGAAGCTTAGACGCTTAGTTCAAGTGAAAAAGGTGGTTCTTGAAATCTAACTCTGATAATGGACAGTTTCTATGTATTTCTTTAACTGATATTTCCTACGGATACTTTGTCTTTCGTTTCGTAGGTTGGCCATGCTGGTACACTGGATCCTATGGCGACTGGATTGTTAATTGTATGTGTAGGTAAAGCTACGAAGGTAGTCGACAGGTATAGATATAAGGCAATGTGTATCTCTGCTTCTACTGCCAGAAAGTATCAGAGCATTATATCCCTCTTGATGTTGTTTAAGGATTCTGTTTTACAGTTATTTCAATTTTTTCTCCAGATATCAGGGCATGATTAAGGGATACAGTGGAATTTTCCGGTTGGGAGAAGCTACCTCAACCTGGGATGCCGATTCGCCTGTGTGTTTAGTTTCCTGAATAGAAACTAGCACCTACTTCGTTGTCTGGAGGAACTGAGTCGAAAACCATTTCATTTTGTAGGTCATCCAACGGGAGTCGTGGGAACACATTAAGGACGAAGATATAAAGAAAGCTGCTGCATCCTTCTGTGGAGAGATATGGCAAGTCCCTCCAATGTTCTCTGCTATTAAAGTAAGATTTACCCAAAATGAATTAAACTTTGTTGTATATCAAATTTGAGGATCATGTGAAATTATAACTTTCATCGTTCTACTCTTGTGATATTCTTGCATCCATTGGAAGGTTGGTGGAGAGAGGATGTATGAGAAAGCTAGAAAAGGAGAAAGCATTGAACTTTCGCCCAGACGAATTTCAATCTTCCATTTTGAAGTCGAACGAAGTTTAGATGACAGGTAACCGGATGAAGATACTAACATTTTTACTTTGTTTTAAGATGTCAGACAATTATGATAACATGAATTGTGTAGTTATGTGTAATTTTCTACTTTTGTCAGGCAAAATGTGATTTTTCGGGTGACATGCTCAAAGGGAACTTATATAAGATCCCTTTGTGCTGATTTTGGGAAGGCTCTTGGCAGGTAGAATACCATTATCAATTCCTAATCTCAACAATTATCTGTTAGCTATCTCACTAACACAAACTCTCTCTCCCTCTCTCTCTCTCTCACTCTCTCTCAGCTGCGCGCATTTGACAGCTTTACGCAGAGACTCAATCGGTAAACCCCGTTTACTTAATCTTGATAGTTTAACAGTTTCTTGATTGAGAAAGAAATACACGTAAACTGTCACATTCTTGACTGTTGTAAGTTTTTCTGCACATCTTTCAGGAGAATACTCTGCTGATGATGCATGGGAATTTCAAGAATTGGAAGAAGAAATTACCAAAGGATATATATAGGTTTCTCTTCTTGTTGCTGCAATTCTTTCTTGTATTTTCATCCTTTTTATATACTTCATCTTTGTAACCTTTTCTACAATCATCATTCGAATAAGTTAATATCATTTACTTGTGGTTGTAAAGGTATTTTCTCTTCATCTCAGAACAGCATATATCACCATGCAAATCATGAAACATGACTTTTATTCTAATACAAAAAAAGTTCTCCAGATTCGAGTACGTGTACACGAATACAATCCAAGTATCTCAGTAGCTCATACTCGAATAGACTATCAAAAATTTTGGATCAGTTTCTTACTAGCCATAAGAATCGAAGCTAATGAGCTTTAGGGTCAGGACCGGCTTGCACCGACTCAAAGTAGGTTTTCTTAGCCTGCGCCATGCGACTCTTGAAAATGTCCCATTCGTGATTACACCTATCACGTACCTAAAGGGAGACGGGAAAAGATCGAGAAGAGATGAAGTCGACGAAGTTGTATATATATTTTCTGAAAATTAAAGGTTTGAGAATAGTGAGATTAACATACCCCTTCCCAAGGTGCCTTGCCATTCTCAGCCTGACCTTGATTCCCAAGAGAAGGAACAGTTTGGTGAACCACCCATTGAGAATCCACGACTCCGATTTTTTCATGGGCCGGCTAATATCGAGAAACATTCACTCAATTAGCACAGAAAGTGTGTATGTTACAGAGAGAGACAGAGACAGAGAGAGAACCTCGACACAATGCCTGAGAGCCAAATCGAGACCCCATCCGTGGACCAAGTCGTTCTGTAAAGATATTGTCATCAGAGTTCGATCAAAAAGACCAATCTTTAACACTTACAATGGTTTCCATTTGTTTCCTCGTTTTCTACATCGACTTATTATACCTGAATCATATGCCAGACGCAGCGCCATGCCTCTCGGGAGAATGCTGGGGCCATGATCTCAACAAATCTGTAAAGACAGCAACTTGTGTGATTCTCATTATTTAATCAATTATTTAGTTTGTTTTTTATAGTTACAACTCATTCAACGTACGCTGCACAGGGTGGCAAATGAGGATCCGTGCACCAGCCCGGTCTTTCCTCTGTAGTCCTGTCAGCAAAACAAAAACGAAGAAAATGAAAATCAGGGCAAATATGATTAAGATCGTTAAGAGTTTCCTTTTTGTGGTTTCATACTTATGAACTTCAGTGTCCTCTCGCCTTCTCGTCATATACCACGCCATTCCACTGTCTGCGGATAATCCTGGCTGTGAAATGTGTAAACCGTGCTTCTTCACCAGTTGTATGTATCTGTCGTGAAGGAAATGTAGTTTTAAAGAAAAGCACCGGAAATCACAGCAGGTTTATTTCTTACAGGGATAATTACACCGGCATGCCCTGAGGTTTGGTCTAATTACAAACAGTTCCCCTGGTGTACTTTAAGATTTGACCTAACGCATACTATTATAGTTGTGAATCTAAATTCAACTATTGACCAGTAAGTACCAAGACAAAAACAGGGTCATTCGATGTAACGTAAATTCTTCCATAGGGGAATTTTTTGTAATTTCTCAAACATTGGGAAAGTTTTTTGTAATTATGCCAAACCTTAGGGTAAGTCACCGTAAGTATCTATTTATTATATACAAGCTTCTTTCGACTCACTTCTCTGGGTCAAAGTGATCAACACCTAGGTCTTCATCCCATATAAAGATGTAATCATAGGGCGCCACGATATCTGGATGCAAGAACCGCTTCACGTACCACCTAATTATTCGGAAAGTGTACAATAATCGAAATGGTAGTCTGACAGAAAGGGGGTAACTGAAATGTTAAAGTAAGTTACAGGGGAGGTAGGCGTAAATTCAAAGCCCATTCCAGTTACCATTTTGTCTGCTTCCTCACGCTCACATGAATAGCTTGTTTCGACCACTCAAACTCGTCCCATTCGCTCGTTCGACCATCGTAGTGAAATAACAGAATTTCAAAGTTTTCTGTCAACTGTTACAACTCTGTTAAGCAATCTAAGACCCACAAACAAAAGAAAAAGGGACATATCCAAGAGGCAGGAAAGGGCAGTTTCGTAAGTACCTTCTTTACAGCAGCATCAATGTTGTTTCTTTGTTCATAGCCTACAGTAAAGGTGAAGAGATATCTTGGCTTCACAATTAAGTCCTGCAATAACCATTCTGCTTCATCAGAAACCATGGAAATATTACAATTTCAATAGGAAATTACTTGCATGAATAATTTGAGCAAAGCATACAAACCTCTTGAGGTCGGCCCCACAACCTGCGCTGGTATAAATCGGATTCTGCTGTAACAATGCCAGGCGGTAATCTCTCAGCGCCTCGAGGATTCGTAGGGACCCAAATCTGCATAAAACCACTTAGAATTAAGATAATCCTATTCACACACACACTTGATAACTCGACCTAAAGCGATCAAAGTTGAGATAAACAGAGAATCTTACTGTAGCATTGTTAGGCTTCTTTGGGATGCCACTTCGACCTTCAAAAGAAGGCCATACATTCAACAAAGGTCTCGTCGAGAGATCAGAGTTCTTGTGCTCCACATAATTAAGACGAATCGAAGAAAATATGTTTGGAGATACACGAACCTGCAATGAATCATATTATGCAATCTTGATCAGCATTCTTTCTGCAAAATTGAGAAGAACAAATGCTAACAGATTGAGAAAAAGCCACGAGCTTTCGTGCCTTTGTCAACGAGAATGTAGGGAAAGAAGCGCCCAAAAAGAAGCCGAAAAAGACCCCCACGAGAGTCGTTATGATTAGCCTCATCGTCTCATTCGTTCTCCTCACATGGCAGCTGCTGCTGCTAAAACAAGAAACTGTGTCATGATTTGATGCAGTGTTGCAGATGAACTCAAATTAATTGGGCTTAAATGAGGGGATTGAGGAGGTGTGGGATTACTTTGGAATGGTGGATCTTCGCATTGGAGAACCCATTTTTACTCACAATCTTTTGCAGGAGGGAAGGCAGGCAATATGTCTGCTCTCTACATATCAGTATCTGTGAGATTGCATTGCTTCAAGAATCAACAAAAAGATGCACATTTTCAGTATTTTTCTCAATTCTAGAGCCCAGAATATGATCTCTCTCTCTCAAACACACACACAGAGAGTAAACCATTCATCACTCCAAACGCATTGACACACAATCTCTCTCTCTCTCTCACACACACACACAAACACACACCAAACCAGTCTCCACGCCAAAACCATTGACATACAATAGACTCTCTCTCCCTCACACACACACAAACACAGATTGAATACAAAAACCATCATTCCAGACACACTGAACAGTAAAACTGAAATAAAAATCGTGCAGGGATTCTCAAACTTGAATCCCAATCAGTAAAAACCATCAAAGGCCGCAAAAAGATCAAGATTCAATAAGCTAAAATTTAAACTGAAAAACCTGGGGTGGGAGGTCAAGAATCTGGAATCGCCTCAAAAGCTCTCTCAAACGCGTACGAGGTTGCAGAAACCAAGTGGGGTTCAATTTGGAAGGGACAAAAAGGGCAGCAACAAGAGTCAGAAAAGACCAAGACCGAATGATGATGCTCAAAGTCAATGCTTCTTTCTTTCTTTTCTTTGTACTGAAACTGCAATGGCGGAAAAATGGCAATTATCACTGCAATTATGACGTCTCTGATTAATTAAAGTTCTGTTTAAATAAGCAATTTATGATTCTGAAAATGCTGTGGGGTGGTGGGGTTATGCAGATGCTTACACACCTCAACGGCAACCTCTTCTGCAGCTGATTCACCATTTTCTTGAATATTATTATATTATTATTAACTATTTTTAATTTTATTTTGAGTTGTTTCAAGACAGATTTAAATTTTATCCGGGTAATTTTGGGTAAGTATCTGCACCTAATGATAAATAGGTTACGAGTTTGAGTTTTCAAACTATGGGTATAATTAGGTTATGAGTTTGAGTCTCAAAATTATAGGCATCTGTATCTATAAATAAATATATTGCGAATTACGAGTTTTTTGTATCTATAGATAGATAGATTATGAATTACGAATTTGAGTCTCAAGATTACGGACATCTGTATCTATAAACAGATAGGTTACGAATTACGAATTTGAGTCTCAAGATTGCGAACATCTATATCTATATACAGATAGATTACGAATCTAAGTCCTTTCTAAAATTATGGACTTCAAAAATTTTAACGTGTTTTTTTAATTTTTTATTTTTAATCAGATTAAATTTCTGTGGGTTTTTGTAATTATCCCTTTTATATATTGAGAAAAATCATAATATAATTTTGAGGAATTGAATGAATAGAGAAATTAAGAAATCTTTTTAAATATTAAATATACATTTTTTAATTAAATGGCTTTAATAAATAATAATAGAAATCCTAATTGCATTTAAATGGAAATATTCTCTTAATTATAATATCAACTTGCATCCATGATCCATCATGCAAATTCTATAATAATCCCAACAATCATTTCCAATGATTTATATATATATATATATATATATATATATATTCTTGATGTCATATTCAAATGATGCTCTCATGACTGTAATGTCAATAAGGGGGTATTTGTAATTTTCTAAAGATCAAGAAAGCTGCATAATTTATACAAAAACTACAAGAAAATACTGTGCAACGACCCTTCTCTTTCTCCAGAATCTCTTCCTGTATAAAAGAACACAATGTTACCTCATTTCTATATAGCAAAGGGCAGATTGACCCGATTACACATATGGAGCACAACTAAGTGACTAACTCATGCATATATATGCATAACTATCACAACCAATGAACCAGATTTGTATCATATTTGCACCCCATTTTTAATGAACAAAACTCCTGCTAAGAAGCGGTGGAATTAGGAGGATCGACTCCCATTCCATTGAAGTAAGCTTTCTCCGCCATTGATATTCGATCTTGAAAGATAGTCCATTCGTTTCTGCACCTTTCCCGTACCTAAAGAAAAATTTACAAAAAATTATGGATACCACCCTCTGATAGCGGGAATTCGACCACAACAATTTATTAGATTAGAACGATGACATAGATAACTTTGTAAGTTTGAGTTCGAACGATGACATCAGTAACTTCATGAGTTTATAGATTTTACTCACCCCTTCCCATGGCGCCTTGCCATTCTCGGACTTACCCTGTCAAGAGAAATTCAGAGTTATGAACTTTGAGAGGAAACTGTAAGTAAGCAAAGCTATGATGAATACCTGATTCCCGAGTGAAGGAACTGTTTGATGTACTACCCATTGAGCATCAACAACTCCTATTTTCTCGTGGGCGGGCTGATATCAAGAAATATTTGGTTAGCACAATAAAGTGTGTTTATGTGAGAAAGAAAATCGAATTGTATCGTATTAGAAGTGATAACTGACCTCCACACATTTCCTAAGAGCAAAATCGAGACCCCAACCATGAACCAGGTCATTCTGTAGGAAATATTCGCAGTAAGTTTTCAGACGTCGACAATCTTTTTTCCCAGAGTAATGGTTTCTAAGTCATTTTCTATTGCTTTCTTATTTGCCCTTTCGTTTTTTACATTTTTTTACCTGAATCATATGCCAGACACAACGCCATGCAGCACGGGAAAACACTGGGGCCATGATCTCGACAAATCTGTACAGAAAACAACATAGCTCAATTTATCATTATTATTTTTCATATAAAAGTTTTATCTTTTTATTTCGTTTGGATAGATACAATGAATCCGACTTACGCTGCACAGGGTGGTAAATGAGGATCTTGACACCAACCAGGTCGTTCCTCCGTTTCCCTGTTAGAATAAAATAATAAAATTCAATTTGCCAACATCAACAGATAATTAGGACAAGAAGCAATGTCAATCAAGACATAAAGAGATGTTCTTTCTATTGTTGATCATACTTGTGAACTTCAGTGTCCTCTCGCCTCCTCGTCATGAGCCAAGTCATTCCACTATCTGGGGACAAACCAGGCTGTGAAATCTCTAAACCGTGTTTCTTCACTAGTTTTATATATCTGCCAAGGAGTTTAAAAAAAATTAGCAAATGGTTACACCTAAGCAATATTGATAGGTAATGTCAAGAATAAGATGCTTCTACTAACTCTTCTGGGTCAAAATTCTCAACCCCCAAGTCTTCATCCCAAATAAAGATATAATCATAAGGAGCAACAATGTCGGGGTGCAAAAACCGCTTCGCATACCACCTAGTAAGATGAAAACAGTACATTTCATGTTTTCCATCATCATAGTTAGAAATAATTACCAAAAAGACCATGAGGTTTGCCCTATTTACAATACAAACCATTGACAATTGAAATTAGAACTATCACCCTTAACTCCTTGCGGTTTGTTTCCGCCGTGCAAATAGCACCAGCCATTAGTTGCACCAATTACAAAGAAACCCCTCTGTTTGCTAGTGCCTGGGTGTAATTGTAATTTCACTGGATAGAGGGGTTCTTTTTGTAATTACAAGAAAAACATTATGAGGATCATAGAATAACATATAAGAAGTAACAAGTTAGAGTTACCATTTAGTCTGCTTAGGCACACTGACATGGATAGCCCCTTTCGACCATTCAAATTCTTCCCATTCGCTTGTTCGGCCATCGTAGTGAAATAACATAATTGTGAAGTTTTCTGTCAACTGTTCAATTTTGTTAAAACAACCAACAAGTACAAAAGAAAAGGAATGAGAGAGAAGAAAGAGGCGATTTTTCAGCTACCTTCTTTACGGCAGCATCGATGTTGTTTTTCTGTTCATAACCAACAGTAAATGTGAAAAGATATCTTGGTTTAACAACTAAGTCCTCACTAGGTAAACCCCACAATCTGTGCAGGTAAAAATCAGATTCGGCTGCCACAATGCCAGGTGGCAGTCTCTCAGCACCTCGAGGATTTGTTGGGACCCATATCTGTATAAATTCACTTGGACTTAAGAACAGATAAAGTAGAGATAAAGGTTTGACCTAATTACACAAACTTCCCCTCACGTTTGAGGAATTACAAAAACTTCTGCTGAAGTACCCTGAGGTTAGGGCTATTACATGCTTTAAAGTTAAATATTGATCCACAAGTGTCAAATGAAAATAGGAGATTCACAAAATATAAGAGATGACGTCATCAAAAACAATAAATCCCGCGTAATGAAAATTCTTTGACAGTGGAAGTTTTTGTAATTTTTGGAACCTTAGGAGAAGGAAGTTTGTGTAATTAGGACAAACCTCAGGGTGTGTCAATGTAATCATCCCATAAAGTGAAATAAGATGATAATCCTCTTCATACAGGCACTCTCAAACACCATCATTTAGTCCCATAATTAAACTGCCAACAACCAACCATAGCTGAGGTTTAAGAAAATGCAGACCTTAGTATTATTTGGCTTCTGTGTTCTTTCTCGACGACCTTTAAGAGAATCCCACACGTTTAAAAGTGCTTGCGTCGAGAGACCTGAGTACTTGTCCTCAAGATGAGTAAGATCAATAGATGGAAATATGTTGGGAGTTATATGAACCTGGAAAAAACCATCAAATTATCCAAAAACATACTAAAGTCTACTCTACAACCTCAGCATACAATCCTAAGAAATCAAGAATCAAAATGGTTACAAAATTGAAGCCCTCTTGCCTTTGTCAATGAAAGTGTAGGAAAAGATGTGCCTAAAAAGAAGCCAAATAATATCCCCACGAAAGTCGTAATAATTAGCTTCATCGTTTCATTCGTTCTTCTTATGTTCCAGTTGCTGCCAAGACAATGGACTATGTCAACATTTCAGGTACCATTGCAGATTATTCAACAATAGTTTACTTAATTTAGCTCAAAAAAAAAACAGCAGAATCTTGAAAATTACTTGGAAATGGTGGACCTTCTTATAGGCGTGCCCATTTTACCACAAGCTTTTGAAGCAGATGGGCAGGCAAAATGTCCACACTTCTCCCTCTCTACATATCAAGTGCCCTGTCAAGTTTTCAGAGCTCCAAGAATCAGGAAAAGATGCACATTTTCAGTATTTCCATCAACTCTACAACCCAGAAAGAGAGAAAAAATCAATCTTTTCAACAAAATTACACATATCCCACAAAACCCATCTCAATTCCAGACCCATTGACGCAAAACAGTAAAAATTTAAAAAGAAAACGTTCCCTGTATTAATTTGAATCACACAAAAGGTCGTAACAGATGCATAACTTGGTTTAACTACTAATTTGTGCTCATGAAAGGAACAAAAAAAAACAGCCGAGGCAGTTCAAGAACCATTAAAAAGATCAAGATTCAAACAACCAAATGGATTTCGACTCTTACCTTTTCCCTTTTTCCTTTCCAAGAACCTCGAATCGCTCTCAAATCCGATTGGGCCCCAGGTTGCAAGAACAACGTGGGGCTCGGAGAGAATGATGAGGAAAGGAAAAAGGGACAAAAATGGCAGCAATACGAACGATGAAACGGCAGAGCCAATGATGAGAATGTGAACAATGGAGATTCCAAAGGAAGAAATTTGGATGGAGATTGGAATTGTGGGAGGAAAACTGGCCGAAGACACTGCAATTATGAGTTCTTGAATCTTGATTAATACAAAGGAAAAAACAATTTGTAATTCTACGAGGGACGGGCATTGGTGGGGGCCATGGCCCCCAAAAAATAAATAAAAATAAAATTTGCAATTGGGTTTATGTTAATGGTAATTTATTTGAATGGGACAGACATACATTGTCCAAGGACAATCTTGAATGTATCGCGTGTGTATACTAAAGTCTAAGCAATCAAAATTAAACTATATTCACATAATTACTAAATTACTTACTACTTAATATATTTTTTGATTTATAATGTTGTATCTGTTGTCGATTACGCTGATTGGTTCTTTTGCAAAATTATAGATACATTATAGAGATATGATAGTAAATAAAAATATATAGAGAAAAATACGTATGTAATCAAAATCGAGCTGAAACTGGAAAAATTGAACTACAATGAACCGGTGACTAGCCTCGTAGAATAACATAACTAATTACGGAATTTAAAATCACTCCGCCAAAAATCATGATTCGAATATTAGCTGGTCTATTTTTTATTTTTTTTTATGCATATAATCCAAGAATTGAGTTTTTTTTAAGGAGATACATTAATAAATAAATAACTCTCTGTTAGCACCTTAGAGACTATAACTATGTATATATCCCGAACGGAATATAAATAACTACAATTTAATATTATTTAGTCTAATAATTATATTTACAACCCCATAAATTTAACAATAATATTTATACCTCCTTATGAATTTAATAATATCATAAAAAATTGGTTTTTAGTATGTAATGTAATATTAAAATTTATGAGGGCGTGTAAAATATAATTATTTGATTATATTATACCAAATTATAATTTTTTATATTCCTTTAGAGTTTAAACGTAAATGCCCGCACCTTAAATTACAAAGGTTATTAAAAATATGTATGAAGTTTGTTTATAAAGATAAATTCAAATAAAATTTAAAAGAAAATTGCAAACAAAAATGAAAAATAACACCATACTCATATGTTATTTGACTTTCACAAATTTTAAATTCCATCTTTTAAAATGACTTTAGGGTTTGTCTTATTAAGAACCAACATCGCAAATGGAACCTATGTATTATTGGACACTTTGCATATGGGGTGGAGCTTTTGTCTTAGCCTAAGACTTAGACATTTAGGCCAACTTTAATTCAAGTTTGAATTTCGCAGGCTTTAATTATGCATTAATATAATACCCCTTAAATTATTTACATCAATTACGTTATGACTTTTGCATTAATTTAAAAAATGAACAAAAATATATGAAATTTGTGAAGAATTCTATTTAATGAAGATGTATTGTATTTTTCTTGTGTATATTGGAAATATGATTTAAATTCTAAAAGAATATGATTAATTAATTTCAGAATTTATTGTTACAAATTCGGATTCAAATGTTTGATGAGTGGATTATTTAATTTCATATCGGATTCACCTAATTTTTATATTCATTATCAAGAATATTGAGTTAGACTTCTAATTTTAGGCATATCACGACGTTAAATTTCCTTAATTAGCTGACCTTTTTTTTTTATTTTTTATAGAAAATTAGGTATAGTTTTGTAATCACCACTAGATCAAAATTTATTGAGTCTTAATTAGTTGACCCATTATATGAAGTGTTTAAAATCCGGGGAAAAAAAAAGGTTCTAAATGCTCTAAACCTATATATATATATATAATCAAAAAATTAAAAAATTATATCAAATTCGAATTAAAATCCGGCTCATACTCTTCACTAAGACAGTCAAACAGATCGGATTTGGGTCGGATTAGAAGATTTTAAATTCGTACATGATAAGAAAACCTGGTAATTGAATTACAATATTCGAATTTATTGATTTTGATTGGTCCGATAAAAAGATTTATCACGATTAGCAATAAAATATATTATTTTAAATAAAAATTTTACGATAAAAATATATATATAATTACATAATATTTAACAAGTAATTATTATTTAATTGATTATTTGATGGTTTTGTTTATATTTATTTAAATTAGGTAAATTTAAAATTGTTAATAAAGGAAAAAAGGTGTTTTTTTTAGAGTAAACGGTTCACAAAATGATAAATACATGGGAATTTTAAGTCTAATTATTTTATTTAATATGGTTTACTGATAAATAATTTATTTAATTAAATATTATATACAAAATCGAATTTAGATTCTTAATTAATCGAATTTCTTAATTTCATACTTGTTCTATTTATTTCGAATCATGAATATTTATAATCAATTGTTGTGAATCATGAATGGGCTTGTCAGCCCACTTTATTAAAATATAACCAAGGCCCAACCCAAATTGGGGCATGATCAGAAAGAGAATGAGATCGCGACACGTGGAGGCTCAGGATCAAACGCTATTCACTATAAATTCGAGCTCAATTATTGAGGAAAAACAACTAATGATAGTTTTCTATTATAAATTTATAATCTTTCCCGATATAGTGACATGAGTTTGTTTATTGGAGGGTCTACGCCAAAGATATTTTTGGTAAGTCTTTCTTACGAAGTGTTTTCGTATTTATTGGACAACTAGAAGATCGAGTATTGCAATTAGTGGAGTTACAGGCTACATGAGAAGGTACGAAACGAGTCGAATCAAATATGATCCATCGAACGTTTTTATCATTCGAATATAGTAAAATTCGAATCGAATTCGGATAATCCGACTCATTGACAACCCTACTCCTCACTATAGTAATTTGCAACAATTCATATTGGGCCGAAAACGTGGGCCTTATCACTAAATGGGCTGATGTGGATTTAAAATATCGTACAAAGTACTCTGATGGAGATGGTCAAAACGGTCATTACAATTAAGAAGACTTATCCGAATTCGGGTCAACAACACACGACCAGCCCAATTCTTAGCCCGCCACGTGGCGTTAGGACATCGAGTTTCCAAGTTTGACCCTATCACTTCAATTTAATTCCAAAACTATCACCTCAAAAATATCTCTCTCTCAAAGCTATGCATTTCTTGGAAAAGCGACGAAGAAATTTCACCAAATTTCTCGATTGTGAATCCGATGGATGCTCAAACCTGAGTTCGGTTTGATCTTTCGTGAATAATTTTGGGAGCTACTGAGGCGGATTCGATCTCCGATGGCGTCGCCGGACATTGGCGGAATACTGGACAATTCGAAGGAGCTCGATCGGCTGAGGAAGGAGCAGGAGGAGGTGCTCCTCGAGATCAACAAGATGCATAAGAAGCTGCAATCTAGTGAGTTGTCGGTTTATTTTACTGCATGATTAGTGATTTTTTTGATTAATTCATTGATCGGGGTTGTGGGTTGGCCTGAATTGGAAAGAAATAATGTGGGTTGATTTTTTTGCCTCGTTTGTGCTGGGGGTTGCTATGAGGTGGAAAATTGTGGAGTTGAATGAGGTTTATTGAATTTGTGGTTGTTGGATTATGTGTGGAGCTGGTGAGGAACAATTGCAAGGTAAATGGCAAGATGTTCGAGCCTGTGCTTGCATTGCTCGTCCAGTTTCAGTTGTGTTTTGAACTCCATTTGAGTGATTATCGATGATACAATCTGGGATGAGCTTAGATGAGCTAAAAAGAGTTCATATTTTGATTCATTTCCTTTGATTGAATAGTTTTTTGACTGTTGAGTTGAGTTTGAGCTAAGATTTGTTGAAGTAATTTAGGAGCAAGGTTGATATATGTAATGCTTGTGATCAAACGAGATTTTCAGCTATCACTTTGTTGTAGCTTGTTTTTATATCCTGATTTGGGAGAAATCTCGAATTGAATTGCTGACAGCTAATTAATTCGGTACTTGTTTAGGGGACAATGCATGTAGTGATTATGGGTGTAGGACTCTTGATCCTTACACCTTGTTCGTTGATCAGCCAATAAGTTATTAACTCAATATTTATTGATGTTTTTGCACTGTTCATGCAGCTCCAGAGGTGGTAGAAAAGCTTGGTGATAGTTCACTATCACGGCTTAAAATGTTATACACTCAAGCCAAAGAGCTGTCTGAGAGTGAAGTAACGTATGTTTGAATTTATGTGCTATTTTAAGATGCTTCCAATCTTCTAAATTATCAATATATGTTTGCTAAATCTCCTACCAACTGAAGCTTTTAAGCTTCTCTCTCTTTCTCTGGCACACACATAGACACAGACTCAGACACACACTCATCACATTTCATACATAGGGTTGTGTATCAATTCCAACCTTTTTTTTGTCTGTTCTTTTTGCAGTATTTCAAGTCAATTGTTAGGACAACTGGATGCATTACTGCCTTCTGGAACTCCAGGACAACATCGGAGAAGGATAGGTTTGTACTTTCTACAAGCAAATATATACTTTATTTGTGTTTCTATGGTGTTGAAATTTCGCGCTGCCAAAGCTTCTAAATATTGTTAGTTATAGCATCATTCTCTCACTCAGGTTAACAGCACCCATATTTCATTTGTTCGTTAAAAAGAAATTCAGCTTGAAATTAGAAGGCTTTTACCTATAACTTGGGGGCCCACATGTCTTTTTTGGAAAATTTCTCTACATTATAATCTTGAATATAATCTCGAAACTCGATGAATCACAGAAGGTAGTGAGCAGAAAAAGAAAAGGATGAAGGCTGCTGATTCAGAAGTCCACAGAATGTCTCCCTCCATGCGAAGTCACCTGGAGTCTCTTGCTAATTTAAAGGGTGAACAAGTATGTCTTCACTCACATGTTCTTTTTCCTTTTTGTCTTATCTAGTCTCTCTTTTCTCTTACTTCTTCAGTTCTTGTAGTTGTTTGTGAACGTCCTTTGGATTATTAATTTCCACATTATTTAGGTGGCAGCAAGAGTAACTCAAGAGGATGCTGGAAAGGATGAATGGTTTGTAGTTAAAGTAATACATTTTGACAAGGAAACAAGAGAGTAAGCCCTATTTCCTTCTTTTTTCTTGTAAAATTGTGCCATAAGATGGATTACAAATTTGATTTCTTAAGTGACTGCATGATTTATCAGTTCGATTTTCATTTCATGACATTATTTTTTATGTAGATTTGAAGTTCTGGATGAGGAACCTGGTGATGATGAAGAGAGCACTGGGCAGAGGTTGGCACTTTCTTCTATCCTTACTTCTTGTTCTTTCTATTTATTTTAGTCATTTTGGTATTATTACCATGCATTAATGTGAATTTCCTGCTTATTTTTAACCAGAAACTTCACTCGACAAATTTTTTTACAATTTTGTTCTTGTTTTTATGTTTCCTTTTAAATTTTCCCCCGTATCGACATCACCGTCTAAATAAGGCAACCGGTTGGCTTACCTAAATTCTCTTTTCATCACTTCTCTGCATTAATTGTTGTATTTTCTCTGTGTTGCTACTTTCAGAAAATACAAGCTTCCTATGTCGCATATTATACCTTTCCCTAAGCGGAGTGAGCTCTCTAGTGTCCCAGATTTTCCTCCTGGAAAACACGTTTTAGCAGTTTATCCCGAAACCACTGCTCTGTATAAAGCCACTGTTGTCCAGGCTCGTAAGGTATTACTCCCTTCTCATTGTTGCCCTCTTTTCACCTGCAAAAACAAAACAAAACTAACTGTTGCTCCGTTCCACATACATTCGCGCTGCTCATGATTTGCGATCCTGTAGAGGAAAATCGACGAGTAAGTATCTCTTCTTGCTAGTTAAAGTGGCATTTCGAGCTATCATATGATTTCTATTTTTATGTACTTATTTCTGTTACTTTTCTTGATAGTTATGTTTTGGAGTTTGACGATGATGAGGAGGACGGATCTTTGCCTCAACGATTGGTACCTTTCCACAGGGTCGTTCCTCTCCCCGAGGGATATCGACAGTGATCATCCGTATTCTGTTTATATTGTTGTATAAAGCTGAGGGGCTGCATGCCCATTGTATTTAATCAATCTTACAATGACATAAACCAGAACCGTTTAGGCAGAGTGACATTAGTTTGTGTTAGTATAAATGGTTTATTACATGCAAATCTTGGGCTATACTTTCATAACTATGCCTGGCACATATATATATTGATGGTAAATTACATTTTCCACCCTAACTTTTAAGGGGTAATTACAAAATAATCCCTTAGGTACTGTTATTAGTAATACCATCATAGCCAACATGTCCATAATAATGTTGTACATTGTCCAAACTGCTTTAGAGGTAAGACATTGTAGTAAATCACATCTAATTATTTTGTCTTATGGCATGCTCTCGAGATCGGAACCGGTGGGTCGGAGAAAGATCCGTTTAAAATCCGGGTTGCGATCCAGTGGTTTGCAGCCTCGGAATAGTGTACGCCGTCCCAGCTTATGATTCGAGCCGGATTTGGACAAGAACCAGCAAAGAGCTGACTTCCATTTACATTCCCAGTATTCCCACACCAAACATCATAGCCAATTCCGTGATGGCCGCAGCAGATTTTAAAAGGGTCTTCAAATCCTGTATGAAGATCAAGAGACAAGCCATGCTCATTTCACCTACCAAGATGTTTGCTTCTGTGTAATATTCTTGTGGGAGAATTACATATACTACCCCTAAACTTAGGGTTAATTACAAATTAATTCTATTATGAATTACACCGGAACCCCGAACATTTCATGATTACGAAAAACATCCCTTGAGTAGGGTGTTCTTGTAGTATTGTACTTTCTGCTAGGGTTGTTTTTGCACCAAATGTGAAATGTCAGAAACCCTCGTGTAATTAATAACACTATATGGACTATCAAGTGGTGTAGCTTAACAGTTAGGCATTATATTAGCTTAACTAGTGGTCTCGATGAGAACGTAACTACCATTGGTAGGGAGAGTTTTACACTTTAAGTGATCCGTCCCGACTCGACCCATGGAAATGACCTATAGAACTCCCAAAAAAAAAAAAAAAAAAAAAAAAAAAAAGGACTAATTTGTGATTACACCTAAACTCAGGGGTAGTATATGTAATTATCCTATTCTGCAATTCAAATTAGTAAATAACTGAACACGTGACGATGGAATGACTTCAAGATTCTCACATCCTCAATAGTCACAAGTCTTGTTAATTAGTGACAGCAACCACGTTTGAGATCATTAATTTCCCAAATCTTGTTCCAAAGTTGTCTCTACTTTTGTTGTTTTTCTTACCAAACGACATACTTCCATGAAAGAACACAATTAATCATAGTCTTGACTAATATGGTGTGCTCATCATGGTAGGAATTAGCATGTTCTCAAAGTATAATAATGCACATAATCATGATTAATTCAAACACAAGAAACGATCATCACCTTGATTTCTTGCCTCGCTAATCAGCTCATACTTGGCTCTGTAAAGATCAACATAGACTATGGCTGCATCAGAAAGCTGTGATCTTAGCTTGACAACTTCTTGTTTTAGCACGTTGTTGAACTCAATGGCTATGTCATTTTGGCTCTTGACACAGCCATGATCATCGAGGTAGCCGGGGTTAGGATCCCGAACCTTAACTGTCGCCACGGGCAAGCACCCGATCGGGCCCGTGTTATGTATCCAAAAAGCCCGCGCCCCTCGATCATACAGATTCTGTCAAGTGATGGAATCCCAATGAGTTTTGAGATCAGGAAAGGTGAGATAATGTATCAGAAAAGTGTTCGTGTGTTGCACGTACTCGTATTTGCACCGAAAACTGGCTGACTATGGTGGGAACCGCAGCTTTCTGGAGCTCAAAGCTCAGCTTACGCATACCTGCAGCGACGTCGTTCTGCCCGATATCGAGTATGTAGAGAGCCTTCGAGAAGTCCTGAGGCTTAGGCAGCCTCTTCATGAAAGACTCCATTTTGGCTGAATATCACACAAGTATTAGTTTCAAGTGGGAAAAAGTGATTTTGACAGCAAAAAGTGATTTTGACATCTTCTTCTGTGTACCTCTGTAGAAATAAGCTGTTCTGTCCTTAAACTGAGTGAACTGTGCAACTTGGATCTCAAGAGAAAACGGGCTGACCCCGTTCTCGAACCAAGACTCGTTCGGTCGCATAACGGTCGCACCTCCCGTCGCGAAGTTCGCGCCGTGCTGGTAACTCGTCGACCCTAATGAATCCAAATACGGGCTCGAATACGGTAGCCCCAAGTGGCCAGCTTCATCAAAACAGAGAAGATTTTTAGGATCAATGACAGAGGAAGTATATACATAGTTGCAAGTCAAACGATGATCATCTTTGTGAAATGTAAACCTCTCGTTACCAATGAAGTCTATGATCAAACGGCCGTCAGAGGCCCTTCCCACGGGCCGGTGGAAGTAAGTCTGCCCCGAAGGCGGCCCCGGAGGATAGAACGCCGCTGCGCCCCCTCCGGTGTCGGAGTTCGAGTCGCCGAAGTTGTATATTGCAGGGTAGTCACAGGTGGCTGAGTTTATCATCTCATCAGCATTTGATGGGAAGGCAGAAAGGACTATGCAGACAACATGAACAAGAATCCTTAACAGCTTCATCATTGTACAATGTTTTTGTTCTTGTTCTTTGTACTTCTAATGCTAAGAGATGAGTGTAAAAGTTGCAAGAATCAGTACTATATATAGAGCCAAAAGTGATTCTGAGCTTTTAAATACAGAAAAATCTGGTGAATTGACTAATGGTGCTAAAGGTTTGTTGTGTAAAGGAGAATATGTTGCCAAATTTCAACCCGAGTCAATCCAGTGATGAATTTTTATTATTATTTTTTTTCTATAGAACATTTTCATGGTCGAGTCGGGAAGGACCATTTAAGTTGTAAAGTTCTCGCCCAAGGATTTGAACTCGAGACCTCTGGTTAAGCTAGTATAATGCCGAACTGCTAAGTTACACGGGGTAGTGATGGTTTTTTTAACTATATATATATATATATATATATATATATTGTTATCAAATGTGTTTAATTTCTTATTGATATAAGTGTTGAATTTAGTGATTTATCAGATCCTTATGTATATGATGATACTGATATTTGCGCTAATTATGATATTGTAATGATTTTTTTATTGGACTTTGCATACAATGTGGAATGTGGATGATGGACGATCATAACCACCGACGGGTGTATCCTAACATTTTGATGTTATGTCAATTTATTTAAAAGTCTCGAATTTGAGTTTTTGATAACACAACTGGTAAAGAAAACTTTACATTTAACTGGTCTAAAACGCTGACTCAAGAAGTTATAATTATACTAGAAATAACACTAAGATTAAAGTAATTAATTTTCAGCATTTTCTAATTATTTCCAATGCCATAGGATTATATTGACAGTGAAGTAAAAAATGGGTTCTTTTATGAAATATGCATATTATATTAATCAAAGTTATTTCAGCTAATAATACCCAAAAATGGGTTTTTGACAGAGACGAAATAAATAAGATTAAACAAAAATAAAATAAAATAAATCACATATTTTCACGCTCAATCCTTGACTCTTGAGACCAGCATGGGAAATAGTTTATGGAGGATCAGAAAATGAGCCATTTAGAATTCATGGCTTTTGATATGGGATTTGTTCTAAGGCATGCACTTTTTTCTTGCTGAAGGCTTCAGTTAACCGTGTAACGAGAGGATAAGTGTTTTACAATTATTATGTGATTCATGTAAATTTGAGGGAGAGTAATTAACCAGATTAGGTCAGGATTAGAATTTTTCCGCACGTGTTGGTTAAAGTAGATTGTGGGCTTGAAGCGTTCGGCTAAACCAACGCAACGAGATAGAAAGTCATGTTTCGTGTTCATTGGCTAGTAACAAACTATGAATCCACAGAGAGTAGAAATTTATCATTGTTTAGCGCAATGAGATAGAAAGTCATGTTTTGTGTTCATTTGCTAGTAACAAACTGTGACTCCCCAGATAGTCGAAATGTATCATTACATGATAGTCGTATCTGCCTGCACAGCGCGCTCTGAAATCGTTTGAAAACAAAAATACTTCAAAGGATCATTCGTGTTTGCTTATTACAGGCTTCTGCGATCCCTACTGGTGGATCCGACAACGAGCCATTGCTAATTCGTTTTGCTAACCAATGATTAGCAGCTTCAGTATAATGTACACCATCCCAGCTGATAACTTTCGAGGGATCTTTGCAAGAATCACCGAAAACTTCATTTCCATTCAGTTCTACCTTTTGTCCACACCAAACGTCGTATCCAGTTCCATGATCACCGCAGCAGATTCTGAAAGGATCCTCAAATCCTATAGACACCAGCAAAATAAAGGAAATGTGGTGACTTGATTGAATAAACTATCCATGAGTTTTGATATATTACAAAAACTACCCCTATTAAAAAATTTAAGTTACATTTGGATCGATAGAATTTGGTGATTTCATCTCTAACTGTTACGAATACCCTATTTGCCCTTACGTTTAACTGATTAATACTTGAGTTCAAATTCATGACTACAAAAGTATGCGTTAGGCGAACCCTCAAGGTGCAGGGGAAGTTTTGGTAATTTCTCAAAACACAGCTGAAGTCAATACACTGTGATTATCCATCCCACGACGAGAAACTTAACTTCATCAAAAGTATATATAACTTTCACCTTGATTGTTGGCGTTTGTGATTAACTCATACTTAGCACGGTACATATCCACATAGACCAACGCAGCTTCTGAAAGCTCCGATCTTAGCTTCAAAACAGCATTTTTCAGCTGCTTATTGAACTCCAAAGCTATGTAATTGAGGCTCTTCAGACAACCATGATCGTCCACAATATGATTGCGCTCCTTATTACGGTATAACGGCATACAACCAGCAGGCCCCGTGTTATGAATCCAGAAAGTTCTTGCCCCTAGTTCATACAGTTTCTGCCATACATAATTATGTCAAAAGATTTCATCTTTTTTAAAGGACAAAAGACAAAGAAAGCATAATAAAATGGCATCTTACTTTGACTTGTATTGTAAACTGGCTGATTATGTTGCTTATGGCCTCCGGCAGGGCTTCGAAGCTGGCATCTAGTAAACCTGGAGCAACGTCGTTTTGTCCGATGTCTAGTGTGAAAAGGGCCGTTGAGAAGTCCTCAGGATTTGGGAGCATTTTCTTTAGACATTCTTCCTTGTCTAAATGCAACTGCATTCGTATTAGTACTAAGAATTACAGTGACATACCTTGAAGCTTATCATAATTACATAAACCTCCCACTAGTTTGAATAATTACAAAAACTAACCCTCCCTCCATCCATTTTACATCATTATCTCTAATTAATAGCATACCTTAAGCCAAATCACACATACTAAAACAGAGATGTTTACATATATATACATGCATTATGTATGTATACCTTGATTATAGAAATGAGCTGTTTTCTCTTTAAACAAAGCAAATTGGTCAACTTGGATTTCAAAATTGAAGGGGCTAATTCGACCATCAAACCAAGACTTATTCGGCCGCATAACCGTTGCACCTCCCGTTGCAAAGTTTGTACCATGATGGTAATTGGATCCCACCGATTTCAGATACGGGCTCAAATACGGTAGCCCCAGATGATCAGCTTCAAGAAAATAACAACACGTGTTAAAATACCCGAGCACCAAACTTCTAACATAATTACAGAAACCTCCCCTGAGGTTCGAAAAATCACATCAACTTCCTGTCAAATAATTAACATTACGTACGCATTCATGAACTCTGATGGTTTCATTTCTAAGTTCCCACAAGTTCCCTAGCTAATATAATGAATCAATATTCTACTTTAAACCTCAGGGGTAGTTCCTGTAATTCCATCAAATCTCAAGGGAAGTTACTGTAATTATCCGGAAAGAACATTCTTACCAAGAAAGTCTATAACGAGGCGTCCATCGGAGTTCCTCCCAGATGATCCATTGAAGTACGTCTGACCATACGGATACGGCGCCGTCTGGGGACCGAAGGCAGCAGCAATTCCTCCAGTATCTGAGTTTGAATCACCAAAGTTGAATATTGCAGGGTAAACACAGGTCGGTAACTTTATCATCATCTTCTGGGAATTATGTGATGATATTAAGGACGAAAACTGAAGAGAACATAATAGAACTATAATTATTGAAAACTGATTCATGATTGGAGATGTGAGAAAGAACAGTGGAGAGCTATGGAGGAGGGGAGAGTTTGATGGAACACTAACATTCCTACCCATACATACATTGTAAAAACAATTCTTGTAAGTATTATATATATATATATATATATATAAAAGATGATATTGACGTTTGCACTAACTATTCTGAGTGTATGATTGATTTAAAGGAATTGCTTAGTTCTCTGGTTAAATGTCTCTCTCAAGAAGTTATGATTGTACAAGAAATTCATAAATATACTATTTTTTTGGTAAAATACTAAAATTGATTATTTTATCAATTAATAAAAAATATATATATATATATATATATTTTTTATTAATTGATAAAATAATCAATTTTAGTATTTTACCAAAAAAATAGTATATTTATGAATATATCACATATTTCCGAGCTCAATTCTTGAAACAAAGTTTGGGAAATAGGCTTTGAACGGTAGCAGTTTGTGGTCCGTTGAATTCCTAAACCGCATAAGGATGAGATAATATTTCTATTTATTAATATTATAATTCTCACACTATTTATGACGAGACCCATTAACCCAATAACTCCCATTATTCTAGAATTATCGGGAGATAACCACTAAAGAAAAACCACTGTAGACATATCATAACTGATGGAATTACGTATATAAAAGATTAGAAAATCCCTAAGGTCCCTAAGCACAAAAATACACATACAGAAAACCAATGGTTAGTACTTAGAAGACTCTTTGAATAGTCATGACTACTTGTGTTAGGAGACTTTTAGCATATTTATGTCATACGTGCGGCTTCGGAAATTTGTTTGAAAAATTTGTTGCTTAGCATGTACGCAATTTGAGAACCTGTTGGGTTGCGTGTGATATTGAAATTTTTCTTGGAATATTGTTTGTTCCATTGAAAGAATTACAGAGCCTGTTCACCGTTATTAAATGAACGTTATTGATTGGTAGCATATATATATGTTTCATTTGCGTGAATGTGTTTTTATTAGCAGTGATTATATACGGTTCGATAATCACATGTTTGAGATAAGCATCAGAAGTACGAAGGATTAATGTATGATCCCATAAAGTTTAATACTAATCATTAAGAATATGTATTAGACATTATTCAAGTGGTTTGTATAATTTTATTTAATTAGAGATTAGCCACAACAACTCTAATTGAATTTAATTATATGATCAAGTAAAACCACATATAGTATTTTAAATGTCTAATATTTTGTGCATATGATAAGGTACTGATTTTCAGTGATCAATTAAATTTTGTTTTATTAAAGACTAGCCACATCATCTTTAATCGAATAAAATTTGTTATTGGGGATCAAATATGGTACTTCATTATGTCATTAGAATAAAATATTAAATGCCCTTTCACAATTACCCACAGGGTTGTGAAATTGAATTTAATAATTTTATCGAGGGATAGAATTTATCTCAAGCTTTCGATAATTTTATCATTAAGTAATGAATCTTATCGAATTAAAAATTTAGCCCACAGGCAATTTTTATGTCACTTGATTCATTTATTTATGATTTGTATTGGTAAATCATAGTTAGTTTATTTGCCTCAATTTAGTATTAAGCATGTTTATATGATTTTGCAGTTAGAAAACCTGTTGGTGTCTCTGATTTTAATGTTGAAATCCCTGAACTTAATGGTGAGAATTATAAGATGTGGAAGGATGGGGTTCTCCTCCATTTAGGGTGTGTGGACATTGATTATGCTATTCGGAAAGACAAACCACATATCACTGAAACTAGCACTCAAGCAGAAAGGGCTCTTTATGAACAGTGGGAGCGGTCTAACCGACTCAGTGTCATGTTCATAAAGACTAAAGTTCCTGCTGGAATCCGTGGTTCTGTGGAAAAGCATGACGATGTCCGGGCATTACTGAAGGCATTGGATGAACAGTTTGAGACTTCAGATAAGGCACTTGCCAGTACTTTGATAATGAAATTCTCAAACTTAAGGCTCACCGGAGTTAAAGGTGTGCGTGACCACATCAATAAGATGAGGGATATAGCAGCTCAATTGAAGAATCTTAAGGTTGATATGTCTAAAACTTTCCTTGTGCGCTACATACTGAATACTCTTCCTAATCAGTACGGCCTATTTAAGGTCTCTTACAACACACATAAGGAAAAATGGTCAATTAATGAACTTACCATGTGTGTTCAAGAGGAGGGACGATTGGTTATGGAAATGGGAGAAAGTGCATTGGTGACCACCCAAGAAAAGAGGACTTCTCATGCCAAGTATAAGGTGAAGGAGAAATTACTTCCTAATGCTGATATCAAGAAGGAATCCAAGTGTTTCTTCTGTAAAAAGAAGGGACACATAAAGAAGGATTGCATCAAGTATAAGAAATGGCTTGAGAATAAAGGTAATTTAACCTCATTTGTCACGTATGAAGCAAATATGGTTGATGTTAATTGTAACACATGGTGGATTGATTCTGGCTCTACAATCCATGTCTCAAATTCCTTGCAGGGATTAACCAACCTGCGAAAACCAGTGGGAAGTGAACGATGCATCTATTTGGGAAACAAGATGCAGTCACATGTGGAAGCTATAGGAACATGCAATTTAGTTCTTAAGAGTGGTTTTGTTTTGACTTTAGTAAAGACTTTTTACATTCCTAGTTTTTCTAGAAATTTAATTTCAGTTTCAAGACTTGTCCCTTTGGGATATTCCTTTAATTTTTCAAACTCTTGTTTTAATTTGTCTTATGAATCTGAAATTGTTGGACAAGGAATGTTGTGTGATGGTCTTTATTCCCTTGATTTGCAAAATGATACCACTCATAATGTTATGCATGTTCAAGCTGGTATTAAAAGATGTGTTACAAATGAAAGTTCTTCTGTTTTATGGCACCGGAGATTGGGACATATCTCCATTGATAGAATTAAGAGGTTAGTAAGTGATGGGGTACTTAGTACTTTAGACTTTACTGATCTCGATACTTGTATAGACTGCATTAAGGGCAAGCAGACTAACAAGTCAAAGAAAGGTGCTAAAAGAAGTACAACCATATTAGAAATCATACATTCAGATATATGCTGTCCAGACGTGGATGCATATGGTCAGAAATGCTTTATCACCTTTATTGATGACTACTCACGATATATGCATCTCTACATGCTTCATCACAAAAGTGAAGCGTTAGAAGCCTTTAAGGTTTACAAGGCTGAAGTAGAGAAGCAATGCGATAAGCAAATAAAGATAGTGAGGACTGATAGAGGTGGTGAGTACTATGGTAGATACACTGAAGATGGACAAGCTCAAGGTCCGTTTGCGAAGTTTCTTCAAGAAAATGAGATTGTTGCCCAATACACCATGCCTGGGTCTCCGGACCAAAACGGTGTAGCAGAAAGAAGAAACCGAACTTTAATGGACATGGTGCGTAGTATGCTTAGTGGTTCTAAGCTACCTAAGTCTTTATGGATTAAATCTCTCAAAACGGCAGTGTATGTATTGAATCGAGTTCCAACTAAGGTTGTTTCTAAAACACCATTTGAGTTACTCAAGGGTTGGAAACCCCATCTGAAGTGAGAGTTTATAATCCTCAAGAAAAGAAACTTGATCCAAGGACCATTAGTGGGTATTTCGTTGGATATGCCGAAAGGTCTAAAGGATACAAGTTTTGTTGTCTATCCCATAGCACTAGGTTTGTGGAATCAAGGAATGCTAAGTTTCTTGAAAATGACTTGATCAGTGGGAGTGATCAATTGCAGGATTTTATTCATGTAAGAGATCAACCTTCTACTTCAAGTAATAGATTAGTTGTTATTCACAACGCCCCTCAAGTGCAACCGGGTGTTGAAGAACAGCATAATGAAGATCCACATATTGCTGAAAATATTCAAGTAGATCAAACTGTTCAAGAAACTCCACAAGTTATTGAGCAACAGGTAGAGCAACATGATCCTAGTGAGAATGTTGGTCAAGCCTTAAGGCGATCTACCAGAGAAAAGAAATCAGCACTTCCTAGTGACTATGTTGTGTATTTACAAGAATCTGATTGTGATGTTGGAGCTGAAAGTGATCCCAGGTCCTTTTCACAAGCTATGAGTTGTAATGAGTCAGAATTATGCTACAATGCTATGAAGGATGAGTTGAACTCTATGAAATGTAATGAAGTCTGGGATCTTGTCAAGGTGTCTGACGGTGTAAAACCCATTGGTTGTAAATGGGTGTTTAAAACCAAGAGGGATTCATTAGGCAACATTGAGAGATATAAGGCTAGACTTGTTGCGAAGGGGTTCACTCAAAGAGAAGGAATCGATTATTCAGAGACATTCAGTCCTGTTTCTAAGAAAGATTCCTTACACATTATAATGGCATTAGTAGCCCAATTTGACCTTGAATTGCAACAAATGGATGTGAAAACGGCGTTTATGAATGGTAATCTAGAGGAAGAGGTTTACATGAAACAACCTGAAGGATTCTCCTCTAGTGATGGTGAGCAATTGGTATGTAAGTTGAAAAAGTCCATATATGGATTGAAACAAGCCTCCTGACAATGGTATTTGAAATTTCATGATGTTGTCTCTTCATTTGGTTTTGTTGAGAATATAAAGGATGAATGTATATACCGTAAGGTTAGTGGGAGTAAAATTTGTTTCCTTATCTTATATGTGGATGATATCTTGCTTGCTACCAATGATAAGGGGATGCTATATGAAGTAAAACAATTCCTTTCTAAAAATTTTGAGATGAAGGACATGGGCGAGGCATCTTATGTCATTGGCATTAAGATCCATCGAGATAGACATAAGGGTATTTTAGGTTTATCTCAAGAAGCCTATATCAATAAAATTTTAGAAAGATTTCGAATGAAGAATTGTTCATCAAGTATAGCTCCCATAGTGAAGGGTGACATATTCAATTTGAATCAGTGCCCGAAGAACGATCTTGAGAGGGAAGAAATGAAAAGCATTTCTTATGCTTCTGTTGTTGGAAGCTTGATGTATGCTCAGGTTTGTACAAGACCTGACATTGCATTTGCAGTTGGAATGTTAGGGAGATATCAGAGTAACCCAGGTATTGACCACTGGAAAGCTGCAAAGAAAGCCTTGAGGTATCTTCAAGGAACTAAGGATTACATGCTTACATATAAACGATCAGACAATTTGGAGGTGATTGGGTACTCCAATTCAGACTTTGCTGGCTGCGTTGACTCTCGTAGGCCAACATCAGGATACATTTTTATGCTTGCCGGTGGAGCTGTATCATGGAGAAGTGCAAAACAGACCCTAATTGCTACTTCCACTATGGAGGCTGAGCTCGTTTCATGTTTTGAGGCTACCTCACAAGGATTGTGGTTAAAGAGTTTCATTTCTGAGCATGGAATTATGGATTCAATTTCCAGGCCAATAAAGATACATTGTGACAATTCAGCTGCTGTTTCCATGGCTAAGAATAACAGAAGTGGTTGTCGAAGTAAACATATCGACACCAAGTATCTAGCCATATGGGAACGTGTCAAGAATAAATAAGTGGTCATTGAACAGATTAGCACTGAATTGATGTTAGCTGATCCTTTGACTAAAGGCATGCCACCATATAAATTTAAGGATCATGTAGTCAGTATGGGACTTGTTTCTCATATGTAAAGTTTCGTTATTGGACGAATGCTTTGAAACTCTGAATTTATGGATATTTCTCATATTTTATGGATATGTGCACATTTATGTTGTTTTGAGAAATATCAATACAGTAGGACCTCGAATAAACATAGGGTTTATTCATAAAGATTATGCGGTAAAGTTGAAACCATAATGCATTGTAATGCATGGAAGATAATACTCTTTCATAAGGGGAACTATCGCCATGATTCGTGTATTGTGTTTTCTAAAGTTTGGGTAAATGTGGGTTTACGGACCAAGTGGGAGAATGTTAGCAGTTTGTGGTCCGTTGGGATTCCTAAACTGCACAAAGATGAGATAATATTTCTATTTATTAATATTATAATTCTCACACTATTTATGACGTAATAAAAGGAGACCCACTTACCCAATAACTCCCATTATTCTAGAATTATCGGGAGATAACCACTAAAGAAAAACCGCTGCAGAGATATCGTAACTGATGGAGTTACGTATATAAAAGATTAGAAAATCCCTAAGGTCCCTAAGCACAAAAATACACATACAGAAAACCAATCCATCCGGTTGTGAGGGTCAGTGCTTAGAAGACTCTTAAGGAGAAAAGAAAAGGACTAGAGGAATTGGAAGAGGGAAGAGCACTTGAAGGAAGGCATCGACGTGTCTCTTCATAATCATCAAGCAATTGGATTTTTTGGATTACATCGATTATTCAATCAGCAAAATTACGAGCAATGGCGGGAGGTATTTCGATCCTAATTTCCGCTGCGTGAATTCATGATTAAGTCTATTATATGAATTCGTATGATTATGCTTACATTGGAGGATCAGAAAATTATGTATCAAGAACCCTAATTTTAGGCCGAACTTGCTTAGATTAAACTATTCTAATACGAGGGCAAGTGTTTTGCATTTATTAAGCTATTCGTGTGAATTTAAGGGGGAGTAACCAAACTAAATCTAAACCAGAGATTACAAGAATTTGTCACCTCTGTTGTGTTAAACCAAATCTTGAATTGTATGGATTTGTCAAAAATAAGCTATGAATTGACACGGATTTGAGACAACTTATCTGCATAAGAGATTTTTCTCATGAGTTCGATGAAAACGTATCATTACATAATGGTCAAATTTGTCAGCGTGCCACGCTGCAACCGTTTGTAAACAAAAGTACTTCAAAGGGCCATCCATGTTTGCTTATTACAAGCTTCTGCGATCCCTACTGGTGGATCCGACAACGAGCCATTGCTGATCCGTTTTGCTAACCAACGATTAGCAACTTCGGTATAATGTACGCCATCCCAGTTGATGATCTTCGAAGGATCTTTGCAAGAATCACCAAAAACTTCACTTCCATTCAGCTCTGCCTTGTGTCCACACCAAACGTCGTATGCAATTCCATGAACGCCGCAGCAGATTTTGAAAGGATCCTCAAATCCTATAAAGATCAGCTAATGAAATGAGATGTGGTCATGATGTTTTTACGCAGAATATTCTTTGTAGTTATGACACTTTGAAATGAGATAACTGCACTGACATAACATGAAAGTTTCCTTAGTTGAACCATCTTTCCATGGGTTTTGAAAAATTACAAAAACCTCCCCTATTAAAGAATTTACATCACATTTGGATCGACTGATTTTGGTGATGTCGTTTCTATCTGTTATGGATGTCCTATTTGCCCTTTCGATTTGATGATCAATACTTGAGTTCAGATTCATGACTACAAAAGTGAGCATTAGGCGAACCATCAAGGTATGAAGGGGAAGTTTTTGAAATTTGGGAAACAACGGTTGAAGTTTATATAATTAGGTCAAATCTCAGGGCATGCCAGTGCAATTATCCCATGACAACAAGAAAGTTAAATTCATCAAAAGTATATTTAACTGGCAGTCCGTCACCTTCCCTTTCGGCGTTTACGATTAACTCATACTTAGCACGGTACATATCCACATAGACCAACGGGCATTCCGAAAGCTCCAATCTTAGCTTCACAACAGCATTCTTAAGCTGTTTATTGAACTCCATAGCCATGTAATTGAGGCTCTTTAGACAACCATGCTCATCAAAAACACGATCTTGCGCCTTAATACGGTATATTGGCATGCAGCCAGCAGGCCCCGTGTTATGTATCCAGAAAGTTCTTGCCCCTAGTTCATACAGTTTCTGCCATATATGAATGCATCAGAAGATTTCAATTTATTTATTAAAAACAAAGAAAAGATACAATTAAATAAAATTACAAAGAAAGCATAATATGATGCATCTTACTTTGACTTGTATTCCAAACTGGCTGACTATATTGCTTATGGCCTCAGGCAGGGCTTCGGAACTAGCACCTAGTAAACCTGGAACGACGTCGTTTTGTCCAATATCTAGTGTGAAAAGGGCCCTCGAGGAGTCCTCAGGATTTGGGAGCACTTTCCTTATACATCCTTCCTTGTCTGAATGCAACTACATTCTTATTAGTATCAAGGAATAATTACAATCACGTAACTTGAGGTTTGGTATAAATACAGAAACCTCCCCCAATATTTGAAAAATTACAAAAACTACCCATGTCAGAGGATTTACATTAGACTTGGATCCATCCATATACACTACAATCTCTAGTTAATAGCATGCTTTAAGCCAAATTGTAGTGTACGCCAATTTAGGATTTTTTAATTTCTCGAACCTCAGAGCAAGTTTTTGTAATTAGCTTGACCACAGGGCCTGTTGGTGTAATTTTCAGTTGTACTGATGTTATAATAAGTTCTTGAGGGTACGTAAAACTGCACCTACAAAAACAGACAGACACACACACACACACACATATATATATATGTATATACCTTGGTTATGGAAATGAGTTGTTTTCTCTTTAAACAGAGCAAATTGCTCAACTTGGATTTCAAAATTGAAGGGGCTAACTTGGCCGTCATCAAGCCAAGACTTGTTTGGGCGCGAAATGGTTGCACCTCCCGTTGCAAAGTTCACACCATGACGGTAATCAGACCCCACCGAATTCAGATACGGACTCAAATACGGGAGCCCCAAACGACCAGCTTTAAGAAAATAATCACAGGCGTTAGAACATACGATCACCAAAATATTTGACATATTTACATAATCTTCCCCTGAGGTTCGAAAAATCACAATAATTTTCTGTCAAACAATTTATATTACATATGCATTTACGAGTTTTGATGGTTTCGTTTCCAAGTTTTAACGAGCTCCCTAACCTGATAAATCAATATTTGACTTCACGACTATAATAACATACATTATGCAAAATCTTAGAATGTACAGCGGAGAAGTATTTGTCATTCCTCTAACCTCAGGGGAAGTTCCTGTAATTAAATCAAATCTCCATGGGATGCTACTGTAATTATCTCAAAAGAATATTACCAAGAAAGTCTATAACAAGGCGTCCATCGGATTTCCTCCCACATGACCCATTGAAGTACGTCTCACCATACGGATACGACGCCGTTTGGCGACCAAAGGCAGCAGCTAATCCTCCGGTATCCGAGTTTGAATCACCAAAGTTATATATTGCAGGGTAATCACAGCTCGGAAACTTTATCGTCATCTTTTGGAAACTAAATGATGATATTAAGGACGAAAATGAAAACAAACACAGAACTATAGTTCTTGAAAACAGATTCATGTTTGGAGATGTGAGAAAGACAGCTGATCAGAGGTATGGAGGAGGGAAGAGTTTGATGGGAAAATAGTATTCCTAATCCTGCATATACATTCAAAAGTTCTCGTAATATATATAGGGATAATTACGAATAGCCCCGACTACTCCCGACTTTCGAAAAATTATGAAAAATACCTTAGTGATATAAATGTCTGACTTTTAGTGGTTTGTAAAACCCTTATCTATGTATATGATGATATTAACTTTTGAGCTAACTATGCCATTGTCTCCCTCAAGGAGTTATATAATTGTAAAAGAATTCCATAAGGGATCTCTTTCTCTTGAAATAGTAAAATTCATTAATTTATTTTCAGCATTTTCTGATTATTCCAATGGCATTCAGTTATATTGACAGTTACGTAAAATGGGTTCTTTTATAAAATATACATATTAACCAAAATTGTTTCATTAAAGATACCCAAAAATGGGTTTTTGACATACACAAAATGTAAATAAAATAAAAGTAAAAATAAATAAATCACATATTTCCAAGC
Organism: Lantana camara; assembly: GCA_037501455.1. Taxonomy (NCBI): domain Eukaryota; kingdom Viridiplantae; phylum Streptophyta; class Magnoliopsida; order Lamiales; family Verbenaceae; genus Lantana; species Lantana camara. The sequence continues at coordinate 1,416,988 of CM074858.1, read as the reverse complement.
TCAATTCTTGAGACAAGCATGAGAATTACTTAAAATAATCTGTAGAATTACAAATAAAATAAAATAAAAATCATATTGAAAGTGCATTTTTTTTTTTTTTAATTTCTTGACTACAAGTTTCTTTTTTTGGTACATCCTTATCCGGTTACAACTGCTGTTATAAAATGTGTATAATTTCTTATTGGTGTAAATGTTGACATTTAGTGATCCATACATATAAATAAAACCCTTGGGCATCATCTATGTGATGATATTGCTATTATATGATTTTTATAAAGGATTTGCAACGTCGTGCGTGGATGATGGTCTAATGAATAATCACATAAAAATATAATAGGAATCCATAAATAATCTCTCTTTTGTGTGTGTTAAATACTTCAATTGATTAATTTTCAGCCTTTGTAATTATTCCTATGACATTCAATTACATTAACATTAATCAGGTAGAATGGGTTTTTACGGTTAGATGGTGTAATTTAATAATTAAATGTTATTAAGCAGAATTCTTGTATTCGAGTATCGGAAATTGCAGTTACTATTAATAGGGATTTTATACCTAAATGGTCATAAACGGTTCCATCACAAATAAATAGAATATAGGAAAAAAGAAATGGGTTGTTTCAAGACATAATCAAGAACTTGGAGTTCAATCTTTTCCGAGCCAAATTATGCATCAAAAACCCTAATTTTAGCTCTTTTGTGTGTGTCATAGGAATCCATAAATAATCTCTCTTTTGTGTGTGTTAAATACTTCAATTGATTAATTTTCAGCCTTTGTAATTATTCCTATGACATTCAATTACATTAACATTAATCAGGTAGAATGGGTTTTTACGGTTAGATGGTGTAATTTAATAATTAAATGTTATTAAGCAGAATTCTTGTATTCGAGTATCTGAAATTGCAGTTACTATCAATAGGGATTTTATACCTAAATGGTCATAAACGGTTCCATCACAAATAAATAGAATATAGGAAAAAAGAAATGGGTTGTTTCAAGACATAATCAAGAACTTGGAGTTCAATCTTTTCCGAGTCAAATTATGCATCAAAAACCCTAATTTTAGCTCGAACTTGCTTCAATTAAACTAGGTCTGGTTTATCCGCACATGTTGGCTAAAGTATATTATGAACTTGAATTGTTCTACTAAACCAACATATATAACGAAACGAAAAATATTTTACACTTTTCCCGTGATCCGAGTAAATTTAAATGAGAGTAACCAAACCGAGCCCGGATTAAAATTTTCCCGACCATGTTGGTTATTGGTTAAAGTATAGTTATGGGCTTGAATGGTTCTACTAACCATGGAATCTTGCATTCTTGATCCAGTGAGTAAATTATCAACATAGACCTCAATGCTGCATGTGGAAGCTCAGATCTCAAACTGACAACTTACTAAAGAAAATTATAGTTAGCGCAAACCTCAATGAAAAGGGTCTCATATATAATATATATTATAGTATATATATATGCGTAGTATTTTTCCATCAAACTCTTCACTGTTCTTTCTCACATCTCCAGTCATGAATCAGTGGTCAGTAATTATAGTTGTATTATGTTTTCTTCAGTTTTCGCCCTTAATATCATCATACAATTCCCAGAAGATGATGATGATGACAAAGTTACCGACCTGTTATTACCCTGCAATATTCAACTTTGGTGATTCAAACTCAGATACTGGAGGAATAGCTGCTGCATTTGGTCCCAAAACGGCGCCGTATCCATGTGGTCAGACGTACTTCAAGGGACCATCTGGGAGGAAATGCGATGGACGCCTCATTATAGACTTTCTTGGTAAGAATATTAATCTTTGAGATAATTACAGTAGCATCCCTTAGAGATTTGATTTAATTACAAGAACCTCCCCTGAGGTTAGAGGAATGACAAATATTTCTCTCAGTATATTCTTTGGTTTTGCATACCGTATGTTATTATTTATAGTCGTGAAGTCAAATATTGTTGAGTTATCAGGCTAGGGCGCTCGTGAAGACATTATTGTGATTTTTCGAACCTCAGGGGAAGTTTATGTAATTATGTCAAATTTTTTGGTGGTCGTATGTTCTAACGCCTGTGATTATTTTCTTAAAGCTGATCGTTTGGGGCTCCCGTATTTGAGTCCGTATCTGAATTCGGTGGGGACCGATTACCATCACGGCGTGGACTTTGCAACGGGAGGTGCAACCATTTTGCGCCCGAGCAAGTCTTGGTTTGATGAAGGTCAAGTTAGCCCCTTCAATTTTGAAATCCAAGTTGAGCAATTTGCTCTGTTTAAAGAGAAAACAACTCATTTCCATAACCAAGGTATATATATACGTGTCTGTTTTTGTATGTGTGGTTTTACGTACCCTCAAGAACTATAACATTAGTAGTGAATATTACACCAACAGGCCCTGAGGTCAAGCTAATTACGGAGACTTTCTTTGAGGTTTGAGAAATTAAAAAATCCTAAGTCGGCGTAGGCTCTAATTTGGCTTAAAGCATGCTATTAACTAGAGAATGTAGTGTATATGGATGGATCCAAGTCTAATGTAAATCCTCTGACATGGGTAGTTTTTGTAAATTTTCAAATATTGGGGGAGGTTTGTGTAATTATACTAAACCTCAAGTTATGTCGGTGTAATTACTCCTTAGTACTAATACGAATGTAGTTGCATTCAGAGAAGGAAGGATGTATAAGGAAAGTGCTCCCAAATCCTGAGGACTCCTCGAGGGCCCTTTTCACACTAGATATTGGACAAAACGACGTCGTTCCAGGTTTACTAGGTGCCAGTTCCGAAGCCCTGCCTGAGGCCATAAGCAATATAGTCAGCCAGTTTGGAATACAAGTCAAAGTAAGATGCATTATATGATGCTTTCTTTGTAATTTGATTTAATTGTATCTTTTCTTCTTTTTTTTTTTTATAAATAAATTGAAATCTTCTAATGCGTTCATATATGGCAGAAACTGCATGAACTAGGGGCACGAACTTTCTGGATACATAACACGGGGCCTGCTGGCTGTATGCCAATATACGGTATTAAGGCGCAAGATCGTGTTTTTGATGACCACGGTTGTCTGAAGAGACTAAATTACATGGCTTTGGAGTTCAATAAACAGCTCAAGAATGCTGTTGTGAAGCTAAGATCGGAGCTTCCAAAAGCTGCGTTGGTCTATGTGGATATGTACCGTGCTAAGTACGAGTTAATCGCAAATGCCAAAAGGGAAGGTGACAGACTGCCAGTTAAATATACTTTTGATGAATTTAACTTTCTTATTGTTATGGGACATGATTTCACCTAATTATATAAACTTCAACTGTGGTTTACCAAATTACAAAAACTTCCCCTTCATACCTTGAGGGTTCGCCTAGCGCACGCTTTTGTAGTCATGAATCTGAACTCAAGTATTGATCATCAAATCGTAAGGACAAATAGGGGATTCATAACAGGTAGAAACGACATTACCAAAATCAATCGATCCAAATTTAATGTAAATTCTTTAATAGGGGAGGTTTTTGTAATTTTTCAAAACCCATGGAAAGACTGTTCAACTAAGGCGACTTCCATGTTATGTCAGTGCAGTTATCCCTATAGTTATCATTGTAAATTAAAGTGACCACATCTCATTTCATTTGCTGGTCTTTATAGGATTCGAGGATCCTTTCAAAATCTGCTGCGGCGATCATGGAGTTGCATACGACGTTTGGTGTGGACATAAGGCAGAGCTGAATGGAAGTGAAGTTTTTGGTAATTCTTGCAAAGATCCTTCGAAGATCATCAGCTGGGATGGTGTACATTATACTGAAGCTGCTAATCATTGGTTAGCGAAACGGATCAGCAACGGCTCGTTGTCGGATCCACCAGTAGGGATCACAGAAGCTTGTAATAAGCAAACATGGATGTCACTTTGAAGTATTTTTGTTTTCAAACCGTTGCAGCGCGGCACGCTGGCATATACAACTCGTCCTGTCCGATGTCGAACGTGTAGAGGACCCGGAAAACTCGTTGGCTCTCGAGATTTTGTTTTTCTTGAAGGGTTTCCTAACTGCAAATTGAAGTTCTTTTACGTGATAGGTATACGTTATGATATCCGACACGACATTACATAATAATATTTTTATAAATGTATGCTTTTATTGGATATCAAACTATTACCTCGATCCATGATATAGTTCCCTAGTTCTTGATTTGAATTGATAGAATTGATTAGCTTGAACATCAAGTGAAAAGGGACTTATGCCATTCTTAAGTAATTCTACATTCACATTGCTATTATTTTTAGTGATGAGGGTGGCATTATCATCCGCTAAAAATTCTAATTCACATTCTATTCACTCAAACTCAATCAATTATTATAATAGATATACTCAACTTATTATTTAATTGATCTTTCTTTTTAAAATTTTCACCAATCACACAATAAATCTAAAATATTCACTTATCCCACTAGGTAATTTTAGCACGAACCTAGTTCGGCTAAACCTGTGTACAAGGGGGCAAACGTTTTATACTTGTCGTGTGGTTGGTGAAAATTTTAAGAAAAATAACAAATCAAATATCAAGTATAATACACTTATCATTACAATTGATTAAGTTCGACCGAACGAATGTATGTTTGGTTAGAATTATCGGTGATACGTGATCTGTGTGGGAGAGAGAAGAATGGGAGCCCTTCAACTAAATATGGGCCTAGTTGTTGGGCATTGATTAAGCCCAATAGGCCTATTTATAGGCCCACTTGTTAATATCTATGATACACGAATACTTTTAAAAATATTATTTTTCCGTGTCGTATGGTATTGTATCGGATACTCGTGTTCGATACCATATTTGACACTCCTTGCATGAAAAATTCATACGAAATTTGTATCGCTCGCCGTGTTCGTATGCGTGCATTAATGGTTAATATTGATATGGCCCTTTTAGGCCCACTTATCTCAATAACTCACGAATTTCTCTCGAACTGCACAGAATTGCAGGGAAGGTAGCACACAGAGAACCAGTTGATATACACTGTATCTACTTGCCCTAATTACAGAGCTTTACAGCGTCAGCAATGGGGAAGAAGAAAGGAGAAGAAAACCCTAAGCCGAGCGAGCCGAAGGAAGGACGCAATCTGCTCGGCGCGCCGAAGTTCAAGCAGCTGGAAAATGGCCGGTACAAATGCGTGCAGACGGGCCACGAGCTGCCGGCGCACGCCAGGGAAGCTTACGCCGAGTCGAAGCACTGCCGCCTCGGCCTCATCGACGCCTCTCTAGCTCGGAATAAGCCTCCTCTCAACATGTTCCAGCAGGACCCTTCGTCGAGGTGATTTCATGCTCTGTGATTCTGTTTTTTGCAATCGTTTGAGGTTTCTCTTCGTAAAGTGCTCGTCTTGAGGTTTTAAAGTCCTTTTCTGGAATAATTGGCGATAATTGTTTGGATAATTTACCTTTTTTTTCAGTTTGATGTTGATATGATGATGAGTTGGAGTTGTGATTTTGCTTTTGGGTGATGGTTTGTTGCAGTTCGAAGCTGATATGCAAATTGACTGGACTTACGATTAATAAATCGGAGGAGCATATATGGAAGCATATCAACGGGAAGCGATTTCTCAACATGTTAGGTTTGTCTGAATCTTTGTGAATGGCACAATTTTCATTGAAGAGTAAATTTGGTGGAATGATTGTTTGTTTTGAGTTCATATGTTTCAAGACATTGTAAACAGATAAAAAGGAATCCGAAAAAGAAAAGCCGAACGGGGAAATGGAGATTGAGGATGAGGTAAAAGAGAAGAAGGAAAAGAAGAAAAACGAAGACGGTGGCTTGAAGAAGAAAAAGAAGGAGAAGAAGGAGAAGAAAAAGAAGAAGACTGAGGTAAAGGATGAAAACATTGACGAAATCATCAATGAAGTGAGGGATTTGTCGGGCAAGAACAGTGATTCGGAAAGTGAAGATGATTTTTGGATGCCTCCTGAAGGGGAACGTTGGGACCATGATGATGGTGGTGATCGATGGGGCTCTGATTCAGAGCCCGGATCAGAGGGTGAAGAAGGTATGTTCGTGGGAAGTTTTCGTGATCAATCATCAATGGAAAAGAGTTCATTTTGGTTATAGAAAGCTTAAGTTTGTTTTCTTGAATCTTGTGTAGCAGATGTTGGAGCTGAAGAGATTATGCATGAAGCGGGGGAGCTATCCAAACAGTACATATACTCCTTCGACTACTCTATACCTAGTTCGGCTTTAGAGAGGATGTTTTGTGCAATTCAAGAGTATGAAAACAACCTTCTTTTTATACAACATTCGTCTTAGATTTATGTGTAATTGTGCAGGGCGAAACGGATGTCGATAGAGATTGGGCCGAGTAGCTTTGCCTCGAGGAAGAAGAAGGTGAAGACTAGCGCTGAATGATAGAAGTGTAGCAAGCAATTGAGCTTTGAGGATGTTGCCTCCCTACTCCCTAGTTTCTCTGGTATGAAAAGGGAAGAAACTTGATAGGTTTTAATTGTGCAAAAAGAACTATTTATATATATAGTTTTGTGGGTTTCTTTCTTTTTTTTTTTTGGTTTTATAGTGATTTGTTTCACTTTTACTAAAACATTCTTGATTTCTTATCCATCGTTTGCATGTTTGATAACAGAGATATAACAACATTTGAGAATAATATTCATAGTTGAAATGTCTAACATAATTATAAATACAATCTAAGTTCAGAAAATAAAAATAAGAAATAAATAAATTTTGACATTCCAACTATACATTTTTACATCCGAACTAAGTTTAGTTGCATTCCGTTTTATTATAAATGACCGTCTCCGGCTAATTTTTAGTGGTTTGGTGGCCTAAACATTAAATAACATTGAATAAAGACAAATTTGTTCTTATAAATGCACACATGACTTAAAGTTCTTATTAAGTCATGAAATAACAATTTTCTTTACTAAGTCATGTGTGTATCAAGTGTTTATTATTCAAGCCACCGAAACCATAAAAAATAACCGGAGATAGTTTTTTTTTTTTAAAAACGTGAAGCTGGGATTACCACATCCAACAGAACTTAATTTGGGTACGAGAGTATAAATGTCTATAATTTTATCCTTAAAAATAATCATTCCACTAAATTATGGATAACTGAACGTATAAGCAAATAGAATGTGATTGTTACATTTCCTTTCATTTACATCAATTAAATGAAATATGAATAACTGAATACATGTAATATTTATTTTAAACAGAATCGAACATGTCAGTATAAATTTCTCTTCGTTCCAAATGAGTCCGTCTACTCAGCGCCAGTTCCAAAATATCGATCGCCGAACTCGCCCATGCCGGGTATGACGCGCAAATCTTTGTTGAGCGTCGTGTCTATCTCCGATGTTACGATTTTAAGCCTCGGAAATTTCTTGCACACGGTATGAATTCCTTGAGGAGCCTGCACGAATACGTATATATATAGTTCGCGATCATGTAAACACAGTCGAAATCAACTGCATAGTTTAACGAAAACCAACTCACTGCGATGAGGTTGAGGAATATTATGTTGGATTCCGGAACGCCCTTGCTCAGCAGCACTGATATTGCTTTCACGGCTGAATTCCCTGCTCCGTGGTTAGACATGAAGTAGAAAATGATGAGCCGCGAGGGGTGTATGTGTAATTATATATAGTTATTTATTGTAAGGGGAGGTTGCTGTAATTGTTTTCGATGTTTCCAGGTGGGTTATGGAGTACCTGAGGCGAGAACTGGGTCGAGCAGCAAAACATGGCGACTGGCGATATCTGATGGGAGCTTTTCATATATCAACTGCACGAGTTTTTTGCAGCAGCAAGAAAATGTGTAAATTTCGACGGGAGAAAATGTGAGGTGAATAAGATGTTATGAACGAACATTGGGATACGAACATGATGGCAATTTTTTTGTCTCATGCCCGTATAGTATCTGATACAAGTGTTTGATATACACGACATGATAAAATTATATTTTTAAAAGTGTCTGTGTATCATAGTTAATTACCTGACGGCCAGTACCCATACCCTCTGCGTGGATAAGGATTTTGCCAATCTTTATACCTTTGCAGCAAGCTCTCAACGCGTTCTCCATACTTTCTCCACTAGTACCATCATTTCAGATAATCGTAACTAAAATGCTTTCTCTCGCCCATATGTACATAAATAAATAAAACTAGGCTGTCTTAATTGAGATAATTTACCTCCTAATGACTGAGACACCGCACAATCTTTTGCAAAAATCCACTCCAGAGTATACAGATCCTGCAGATCAATGAAAAACTCTAGCAACATTTGTCACTTAATAATTGACAAAACTGAGACAAAATTTTATTTGCTAATTGAGTAATGAAGTTGATAATTGATTGTTACCTGTAGGAGTGATGACCTGTTTCTCAGTAAATGGAAGGTGGCCGAGACCGTGCTCCACAACCTAGTATATAAAAGAGAGCCTCGTTATTACATGCAGAATCGAATACCTTTAATCTGAATGTTTGATATATGTACCAAGCGAATGAGGCGATCTGCATAGAACACAAAGTCGTGTTTGGTTGTTTTAGCATCCCTTACAAGTGTGTGCATCCCTCTTATCTGTCCAAAAGGTTTAATATGATTTGATATGATCAGGATCACTCTTCACTCTCTGTTCAAGAACTTAATCAAATTGATGGATTGGAAACAAAAGTCAGTACCTGGAATGTTGAAGATATAACAAAAATATTAGGATATATTTTGCAGAGATCATGTTGGCCTAGCTTTGTTAGGATATGCTGTACTATCAAGTCAATTGCGACGTCGTTATCTGCTCCTCGAGGTATTATGACATCAGCATATTTCTTTGATGGAAGTATGAACTCCTCAAAACTTGGTTTTACAAACTTGGCATACTGCAAAGGCAGTAGTGTACTGGTTAGATCTAAGATAAACAATGTCAGAAAATGACAGAATATATAGGCATTTTTTTGAAAAAATACTAACTTGGTCAAGAACATTCTCAACGTTTCGTCCCCTCTCAACTGTATCACGCTGTATCCTCCTTGAGAGGCGCACATCCGAGTCTGCACTGGTAAGATTTTAGTGACTGTTATAAAGTAGAAACTGTATCGTCCACGTAACTTTATTTCTTAAATCAACATTCAGAACCAAGCACAATAATAATACTGGAAAAGTAAGCTTCAAGTGTTAAACACTGCAATCATCATTGATCAAACAAGATGACCAGCATCCATCAAGGAAAATAACTCAATATGATCGTCGTCTTTCACTTTCATGAAAGATGCTGAGAACATTCCTGAGATCCTCACAAACATGCTTTTAAGAGGACGATAGCAAAACAAAGCTTAAAGCAAAGAACCTGTATCGACAAAGATCTTCATGTTCATAAGTTCACGTACACGATAATCATGAAGAACAAGGATTCCTTCCAAAATGATGACATCAGAGGGGTTCACCTACAGAATTTCAGCAAGTCCGATTATGCAAAATTAATACATTTCGCATGAAACTTACATGGTACTTTTTGATTCACATGAGTTACAAGGAAGATTTTAACTAAATAAGCACAAGAAAATTAATGTACCACACGCCCTGGTTCAACACTTTTGTGGATCTTGAAATCATAATGTGGTACATTGACTGTTTTTCCATGTCTGAGTGTTTCTATGCATGAAAGTAGACGCTCCGTATCAAAGGCATCTGAAGAGCAATGTTAGTATGTCAATGAAATTCAGATATGATACATTAGAAAATCACATGTCTGCAGTAAGTAACTCCAGAATAGATTTTGCTTACCAGGATGATCGAAGTTGTACTCAGCGACTTTATGTAACTGCTCAGCACTTAGGGAGCGATAAAATGCATCCTGAATATCACATACCGTGTTAAAATCATATTCTTTTTCTAGCATGTTGCGTCGTTATGAACATCTTCACTATGAATATCAATTATAATTTTGGATTAAAGAAGAGGGGCTTCATAAAGTTGATCAAAAGAAATATATATGGTTATAAATTTTCTGTGGATACATGTTTGAGCTCAGAGTCCAATACGAACATTTGTAAGACAACAATGAACGTATTCAACACAATTACCTCTTCTTATTTTGTGTAAAAAAATCTTAAAAGCAATAGAAATTTTACTTGATTGACAAGAACAACCCGCTGATCATGAAGCTGCGAAATGATCATATTGCAAACAGTTGTTTTCCCCGATGCAGTCCCACCGGCAACACCTTCAATTCAACCAAACAAACTCCAACAATATTACTCACATTATCTAAGAACATTCAAATTCATGACCAAAGAAGAATCAATCACCCACACCCACCCACACATTACAGAGTTGAGCAGAATTTACCAATTATAAACGGAACCTTGAGCGGAGCTCGCTCCGCGCCACCGTTCGATTGCGGCGATAACAACTGATCCTCATCAATCTTCTTCGTCGCATCAACCTTTACAGAATCCATAATCCAGACTTGAATTCGACGAACCTGGCACGCAATGAATAGCAATTCAAATCATCCGCACATTTTTTTCAGCAGAATTCATCATATTTTCAAGCTGATAAGTCAGAATCAAATCCAATCAAATCGAAAATTTTTTTCGATCCATTTTGACAATAGAAGGATCGTGGTGTATGGTTTTTGCCATCCGATTTTTTGCTGCGGTTGGAAGAAGGAAGAGCGGGAAATTCGGCTTTATACACGTGCGTCTTCCTTCAATTATGGGCTGCATTAATGGGCTTAGATATGGGCCTCATGAGACGGTGGTTTACATTAATTAATTATTATACTTATTTCCTTAATTGTGATTTGTGCTTAGTTTCATAAATTTTTATAATTTCGGATGTATGTGCACCAAAAAAATATTACTATTAAAACATATTAAAATTAAATTTTTGTTTCTGGTATCTCCAATTATAGCCCATCTGGGTTATATTAATAAAAAATAAATAATTATTAAATGGGTCAAATGCGAATAAATAAAATAATATGAAAAAGATTGAAGTGATGTGAGAAAAAAGGGAGTTAAGAAATAATACGTTAATAATTTTAATTTTTTTTTTTAAAAAAGTCATTGTAGGAAAGAAAATAGTTCTAAGAGTAAAAAAACCAAGACCAAGACGGTTTCTAAAATAAAAAAGCCCAAGAATCGAATATTTCTAAAAGAAAAGGATTTAAGAGTCGAAAACACCAAAACGATCTCTATATATCTATTATTGACGTTTTAGGAGTGTTTTTTTTTTTAAAGAATTCAAGAATCGAATACACCGAGACCATTTTTATCTATCTATCTATCTCTGATACTTGATATAATAGTATAGTTTCTATCTATCTAATCTTTGATACTTAATATAATAGACCACTCGAGCGTTAATCTAGAGAAGTGTTAATAGATCACAAGAGGGTAGATGCAGAGTTCAAAACCTACTTCGGATATTGAAACCTAATTTTTAAAAATTTTATTCGAGAGACCTACTTGTTAAAAAAATTCCTTAAGGAAAGCTTGACGAATACGAGAATACAAATGCATCATCCTTTGAAGAGACATAGAAAATGTTTACTTTCTTAGTTTATTATTTAGTTAGATTTAATATGATCATGTTAAAATTTTGTTAAATACCCAATCAATTTGTTTACTACAATAGATTATCTTGATTGATTAAAAACTCCTTTTGTTAAATAGCATAGTGTATTCTTTTATTTTCTTGGGTTTTACCAATAGCATAGGGCTCTAACAATATTTTATTAAACATAAAAATTGATTTGTTAAATAACAAATAAATCTATTTCTAATAAAGTAAATTATCTCCTACCTACTTGTTACATAAGTAATTTGGGGTGAATGCACCTTCCTTTGTGGAGATTACTTGTTAGAAAAGTGGCTTGGGGAAAGAGATACGTAATAGGAATATAAATGTATGGATTTTTTCTGAAATTTTCACACGAACACAACAAATAATATTTTTAAAAAGTATTTTATATATTAATCACTAGTTAAAGAAAACAAAAAAATAGACTGCAGAAAGTGAGATCATCTTGACACAAGTAACATAGTACATACAAATAATAATTTAAACTTTAGTGAAGAAATCAACTGCATTTGGAGAACCAACAAACCCTACTAAAAGAGATTATAAAAGTACAAAAAAAAGTGTACTTTTGCAACACATAAAGTTAGAGAAGTGAACTAATCCATAAAACCTATGATATAACCAACAAGCATCACTACAAAACACCTCAAATTTCCAGCAAAAGTCCTCATCAGAGAGCAAGAAAAGCTATGTACCCATACAACAATCAAGATTTACTACAAGGAAGCATCGTCCCACAGCCTTTTTCTTGCTATCAGAACTCTTTCTTCGGTGGTGGAGAGATCGTCGGGGCTTGGCTCCACCTCGGAAGACCACTTATCCCACCTCATTGAAGCCAAGAATTTGCGCACCTGATTTACGACGGAGGGTTTGTCTCTAATGATCACGAAACCTTCTGGTCTTAGAATCCGGTCCATTTCTATCAATAGATCCTCTAAGCTACAACCGTTGTCCTGTATTAGAGAGAATATTGAGGATGCGTGGAGCAAGTCATAGGTGCGTGGGTAGGTCGAAAACGATTCACACCTGAAAAAATGTAAGGTTAGTAGATGCAAACAGTAAAAAGATATGGTTTGCAGCAGTTATGAAGAAACCCCCTCTATCATCAGTTAAGAGTTGGGGGTATTTGTAATTTCAATAGATAGAGGGGGGTTTTCTGTAATTACAGTAAACACCAGTGATTTTTTTGGGTAATCAGAATCCGAAATTGGACAAGAGTATGGATACCAGTCATGGACTGTTCCGATCAAGCCTCGGTCGTATATAATCTTCAATTTAGCTGAGGAATTAACTGGAGCAACGTTCATGACCCAAACATCCTTGTCTTTTAAGGCAGCAGCAAATCCACCGAGGTTTGAGTTCATGTCCATGACATTCCTGAATGAGTTTCGGTGTATAACAGATTTCATCTGCTTCCAATACTCAGCCACTCTATAGTGCCATACATTCTGCATCATATGCACATCTCATAAGTATATAATAATATAACTATATCTTTTTGGTTTCGGGCTAAAAACGAAATAAACAAATTTCCAAGTGAAAATTTTCAAAACTTACTGTGTCTTTTTGAAATTCCTCTACAGTTATACCAATTTCCGCCAAGCGTGGAGGAGCAGTTGTAAGCCTTCGTGGCCAGGGTGTTAGTCCACTCCACCTCTCCCGATGCATTTCTGTTATCAAAATAAATTAGAACTCAACTCTATTATCTATATGAATGCATACATTTTCTTGAGGTTAAAAATGTCAATATCGGGGGGAAAAAAAAAAACATACTTGCAGAATATGGAGTGATGCATGCCTTCATGAGTACATTCCATGATGCATCTGGATCATCATCCGAGCTACACAAAGGCGGGAGAGTACCAGCTGTTCTTTTAGTATAGCAACTATTACTCAATGGTTTGGCCCATATAACCGTTTGATCTTTTCTCGCAACAATTCTCCAGCACATTCTTCTAAGAAGATCATACATGGAACTCCAAATTCTTCTATTCTCCGCATCATGTGCATAAGCTTCTGGAGATGAAAAGACAAAATAGCCCCCCGGCCTCAACAATCTGTCCAATTCTAACAAAAGAATTCCGTCTCTCTGCAACCAATCAATCCTGCAACGGGAGCAATGAGCTAATTCAAAAGATCTGCTGGGATAGGGCAGTCTTTTGGTGCCTAATACACCTAATGTAGATGGAATCCCTCTCTCTAATGCAAACTGTATTTGATTCTCGTGAACATCGTTAGGAGCAAGAGACATGGCTATGATGTTAAGAGGGAGGAGATATGCACCAAAACTTGCCACTCCACAGCCCACATCAAGTACATTACGAATATGGCCGCGATTGTTGAGTTTTTCGCCAGGGAACTTAAGCATCTAAAATGAGAAACAAAAAATCAGAAACTACAATAAGTTCAAGAGCCTAATAATAAAATGATACCAACAGAAAACTCAAGATAAGTGAACTATACTACACACGAAACTTAGGCATTATTGAATTTTTAAGGGGAAACAAAACAAATCAAGAAAATCCAAAATGCTCAACAACATGAAGGTAAAATGACAAACGAAAGGTTAAGATGCTTGGAATGTAAAACGCACCCCCGCAATGGCGGCAATATATTTGTCAGCTCCGTCATGGAAATGAGTTCCTCCACCTGGAAACTTGATCTTTTCACCATCCACAATCATCCAATTCTGATCCGATTTTTCTTTCGCAAGATGCGTATGAGGAATGTTCGCCTTCCAAACCTGATCCCTGCTCGCGGGCCACCTAATCGAAATCTGGACTTCTAACAGCAAATTCCATTGGAATCAAAACAAACTAAGTGAAATGACATAATCACATCACACACATCAATAAAAACAGGGTCCATCGAAACAAAAAACGCCACACACTCAAAAAAAATTCAAACTTTAAAACATTTAAACTCCAAGATTCAAAGCCCCCATCATAATTATCTAAAAATAGCATATAAACTGACAGACCTTGTAGCCAATCGGCGGCGGGATAAGACAATTGTAGCGGCGCTCAGGCGGAGGACAGTGCCTTTCGTAGTGCTCCATCAAGCTCAGATTAACCTTCAACCTCATTTGGTAGATTAAATTCCTATCCAAACATGGAATCAGCTCCGAATATCTCGAATCACAAACCTACAAAAACAGGGCAAACAAACAAACAAGCTGACTCTCACTCTCACTTAGCACATCATCAATAATTCAAAATTCGTTACAACCAATGAACACCAATACCGCCTCCCCAATCATTACTGCACAAACCGCGATAAACACTCACCGGAATACTCCTCGGAACTTCATAACTCCGCTCATCGTCATCGGAAAGCTCATCAAATCTCCCGGCGACGGGATCAACGCCGTCATCGAACGAATCGTCGCCCCGCGGCAAACCAGTGGAAGAGAGCGCGCCATTGTACAGACAAACCAAGCCCAGAAACACCAACAACCCCATAAACACATACTTCAGCAGCAACCCCGACCGCAAACTCTCACTCCTCGGCTTCATTTTCCGGAATCTGGGTTTTCCAGACAACTTTATCAAAAAACAGAATCTGGGTTCCCCAGATAATCTTATCAGAAAGCTAAAACCCTAGCACCCAATGTCCCAATCCATTGCCGAACGACAAAGTTATCCGAATCAATAATTTAACCCCCGCCCCTTTTGGGTTTTCTTGGGGGTCGAGAGAAGTATATGCTCGGCTCCTTTTTCTATTTATTGGGAGAACAAACAACATCCAGTTGAATAGAGTGAGGAGAGACAACGGCGTTGAACGCCGCCATGACGGTGGTCTGCGCGAGCTCGATGCTTGCTCTCTGTGTGAGTGTGTTGTTTTCTGCGCTTTTTCTTGGGAGAGAATGAGATGTGGTGCGAGTATACTGATGCTAATGGTGCCAATTTGTTCTATTATCCAATCATTTTGGGCTCCATTTTAATTTACTCGGTTGTCTTGCACTTAATTCACCGCTTACCAAAGGGAAATGACTTTGGATGTCGGGATTGACGCAAGTGGTTAAATGTTCGTTCTGTCGGATAATAATTTTAGATTCGAATCTTTTTTATCACGGCTTTCTGTTATTAGATTATTAGTGGAATTTTAAAAAATTGTTCTATTGGATTTGGGGTTTGATACAAATAGTTAAGTATTCGTTTTGTTGGATAATAATTTTAAATTCGAATCTTTTTAATCAGCGTTGAGATTTCTCTTCCATTAGATTATTTAATAGTTTAAACATAATCCATGAATCTTCTTTTTTAGGAGCAGAAAAAAAATTATCAATACATGTACGCCCTATCGGATTTTGTTATTATATTTTCCGGTTAGATCTCTTATTTCATGCATTCACACATGATAAGAGTGTTGGTGGATGGTTGGGATTAGGAGAAAAGTTCTTCTATATATTTTTTTATAACATAATTATTTTTCTCTTCTTATCTTAACCTTTACTGATATAATTGGCGAATGAGAAAAATAACAGTAAATCTTATCTGTATGTAGCGTATACAAATAAATAAAATACAAATTTGAAATAGAAAATCCAACCTTGAAAAAAATATATATATTTATGTGTGGGAAACAACATTTACTATTCGTGAAATTAAATAATATTGGAAATTAATATGTCAGCTTGGAAAATTACGATATAATTTTTAAGATTTTTGATGAGTGTGTAAAATTTTCAAAAATATTAATAGGAAAGATCGTGTTGAAACTTCAAATCGTGGTGTTTTTTTTAATTTTCAAATATTTATTGTAAATATCAATAGTTACACCTAGATATTTAAGTTTGATAGGTTAATTTATAAATTTTCACCAAGTTTTAATAGCGGTAAATACGATTCGACCTGAAAAGTAATATGGTGAATTAAATAAATGTGCGGGTAAAGAGGTAATAATATAGTATAATTTATAAACATTTGATTCTTCCAATCCAAAAAACTTTAGGATCTTTTATATTTAGTTACACTTTTTGTAAATTACATTAAATTGTAATACTTTCCAACATCCAAGGGTGGTTTGTGTAATTTTTAAAGTTTTCCAATTTTATTCAAGTTTTAATGTGGGTTCTGAATTTGACTTTTTATGTGTACCAAATACCAATTATAGCTTTAGAATTAAATAAGAATTTACAAGAATAATGAGTTATTTGTACCTTCTAATTAATATGAGTAGTAATGTCATTTCACCTCTTTTAAAAATCATAATTTTTCTTGATCACAATAGGAAAGTTTTTAATTTTGTTAGCTTAGCTATGAATGGAAATGGATGGTGTTGTCCTTTTCACATTGACAAGGAGGATTTAGCTGGCCTTTGGTCAATTGGTGTTATCCAATTGTTGCATATCATAGTACTTATTAGGTGCATTTAGTCCCACATGTTGGGGGTTCCATTTCAGGATAAATTAACTCTCGATCTGATTCGATTAAGTGGATATAATAAAATATGAGTGTTATATACTTGTCACACGTCAATAAAGATGTTAGAGAGAATGATCAATTAAATAACAAATATAATACACTTATTATATGATTAATCAAGATTCGATATGATCAGATTTGAACTAGAATTTTACTTCATCTAAAGTGGTTTATTGCTTGAAGTAGGATAATTTTAAAGTATCAACTATGATGCATGGATATACAAATACGAAGATCGGAGTATGATACAATATATTCGACATTCAAATACGATGTAACATAATAAATTAATATTCTAAATAGGGTTAATAACGGTCGCCCCCAGTCCTTTGGGGGGGGGGGGGGGGGAGGGGGTTGCGCTTTCCTCCCTATGTTTTGATTTTTAACATTTACCCTTATAATCTTTGAAAAATATTACACTTAATCCCTTTAAAAAACTTTTACAGTCGATTTCTCCTCCGTCATGGCGACCCAAGCTTCAAGACCACCACCATCGTGTTCGTCTCTCGAAGGAGAACAAAGCCCATACCCCAACCGACCTATTAGCAGCCAAAAGTTTCGTTCGTCGTGCGTCGTCTTTAATCTATGATGCACGGACACTCCTAAAAATATCATTTTGCCGTGTCGTGTCGTGTCGGACACTCGTGTCGGACACCGTGTCCGACACTCCTCACGGGGGAAATTCAAGAAAAAATCCGTGTCGCCGTATCCGTGTCGTGTCGTGTCCGTGTCGCCGTATCCGTATCCGTGCATCATAGTCTTTAATTTATGATTTCTGCGTTGTCAGTTGTCGAATTTTGATTTCAAGACCATTATTGTGTTCCTTGCGTCGAGAACTTCAATTTGATATATAATATCAACACATTTGAAATCAGCTTTGTATATATTTGCTTTGTTAAAGTTTGTTACAAGAGGTTAATTGTGATATTTTGTAAAGGTAGTGATGGGTCCAGGAATGTATGGGTCCGAATCCGATCACTTTACAATTTATATTTGTGGAGGAAACCACCGGAGCTTCGCCGGAAAAGTGAGGATGGGTTCTACCTGTTGGGACAAGCACAAAATAGGTCAGAAGGCCAAGCTGGGGGAACTGGGGGTGATACCCAGTTTGGCTCTCCGACGCTCAAGTCAGTTCAATGTATGAAGAAGAGTAAGTTCAGTCACAGTTGCAGAAGTGAAGAAAGCTTACCAAGGTAGGAGATGACCTTAGCTATTTATAGTTGAGGGTCAAGGGCCCTTTGGTAATTTGCCTCAAGTGGTCCTGGCCGAATGTTGCCCTAACACGTGGCGCTGTGAGAGAGAAACCTAGGAGGAATCTTCTGCAAAAGCGGCTAAAAGTTAGTGCTGGCAACAGTGGCAGGTGCGCGGGCATGTACGTTGTGTCAGAGAGCCATGTGGGTGGTTGGTAACGAGGGCTTGAGAGCGCGCTCGTGACAACCTAGAGCACTGGAAGCCAAGATATCCGCTGAGGGGAACGAGGGCTTCAGTTCAGATGAGGAACCAAAGGAAAGGCCGCTCTGAGGGGGTGTGACGCTCGAAGAGGGCTCCTTTGGCACGTGAGCGTACCAATTGTTTAGTTCGTAGGACGCTCGTGGGAGTGTCAGCGCTCGTAGGCTTAACTCCTGAAGATGGATTGTACTTGTTGAGCTCAGCGCTCGTAGTACCTAGCGCTCGGATGCTGATAGGTGCATCCTTGGGGAGACAGATGTCATCATCTCGGTGGTGCCACGTGTCTTAATGTGGGGCGATCGTATTTTGACCCCATCATTTTGCCCCCCAATTCTGTAGTCCTTAGTGATAAGGGCTGTAGAATTTTGACACGTTCAATATCCCGCATACAACGCTCGTACGGGAATTGGAGTGTTGAGCAATTTTCCTCTGATGGTGCCATTAAATGCGGTCTTTTCCACTGACCGCTTGTAACGTCTTCGCATTAAATGCTGTACTACTCTGAAGCATCCGAAGCGACAGGGCATTAAATGCGGGTGCGCGTGGGGCGCGTGAACTTTGGAAAGCATGTGGCGGTTCCATAAAGTGGGCAGTTTCCTAGGCGGGAAATGATTACCATTTTGAATTCTTTGCCGAAAACGGTACCAACTCCCATCCCTATAAATATGGGATTCTGAAATCTTGATACTCTTTACGCATCCAAAACTTTCAAGCACCCTTTGCAAGAAGAATTCTCTAGCATTTCAGTTTTCAGAGCATCATCTTCAACTTTTCTCCAGTTTTCTCAAACACCTTCAAGGTAAATTTTCAGAGTAATTTTCTAACTTTGCTAACCGTAGATTTGAACCTTAGGATTCCACAACCCCTTAGATTCCTTTTCCCCGAAGAAACCCTAATCTTTCACCGGAAAACTTCCAAACCCCAAATTCTGCCATGTCCGACCAACAAGTTGAGGAGTTTGCCCGTGAGATTAACGAAATGGCCATCGACAGTTCTTCTTCCCCAGACTCTCTCAGAGGTGAAGGGTTGGGAGCGGCGGTGACGGTTGTGGAGGACAGGAACCCCGGCGGAACGGATCCTCTTTTTGAGGAGATGGATCTGGTAATGGAGGCGGAAAGACAAGGGGTCACTCTCCCCATAACTCAAAGTGCCACACATCCCCACCGCCACACCGTGACCGTGGCAGTTGCAAACTCACTTCCAGTGGCGGAGGCCATAACTGGGCCTTCAGAAAGAGCCCGGGACAAAGGAAAAAGTAAGAAGTCCCAAAAATCCAAAAGACAAAACGAGGGCGAAGGGTCGGGCTACCAGGCTACCGAGCGCACGCCTGATGAAACCCCCAGCACAGTTACTGTGGGGGATGTGAAGACGATGATGGCCCCCATTTATTGGGACGAGCGGTATAGGTGGAGAATCCCTGAAAGCCACGAGCGCGCTAATAATCCGCCTCATGGGGAGATGGCAGTGTACGTGGACACCGTGAGTTCAGGGGGCTTGAGGTTCCCCATCCCGGTTTCAATGGCTCACTTGCTGAATGACCTAGGCCTGTGTCCGTCCCAAATCGTGCCTAACGGCTTAGCCCTCTTGACGTGCTTCATTATTTTAATGAGGAGTATGGGCCACGAGCCCTTCTTGCGGAACTTCCACGCCTTATTCCAAGTGGTCAGTTCATCCCGCTCATCTCCCGAGGCCGGTTTCTATTACGTTCAAGCAAAGGCCCATATGAAGCTGATCAATTCGCCCTCGAGCACTTATGGCATTGATTGGAAAGAAAAGTTCATCTTTGTCAAGGCCCCAGCAGGAGAGGACTTTGGAGTGAGCACAGAATGGGGCTCGTATTCAAAGAGCCGTATGCCACCCTCACTCCCCAAAGATTGGGCAAAAAACCTGGCGGCCACCCTAAGGGACGAGGGCCATTTGATACAAGCGAAGGACTGGATAGATGATGCAGAACTTATGTTCTTGTGCGGTCTCTCCAATGACCCTTTCTTCCTTGACAACCCTCCGGCTCGTGACATAGAGAGAGACGGTTAGATTCCTAGGGCACTAACTGTAGATAGGAATAAATACTAACTTCTTTTCTGTCCTTGTAACTTGCAATCTGAGTAGATAGTTTGAATATTCCTAACCCTTGAAAATTTCACTCTTGCAGGAGTCGCTATCGTAGCAATGGCCGGTGGAATCAGACAAGCGGCTCGTTTCGCTCATGCGAACAGAAACCAGACCCCCCAGGTGGATCAACAACGTGAACAGCGCCCTCGCCACCGCAATGATAGAGGGAACGCTCGAGGTGGCGCCAGTTCGAGCGTCAACCCTGAGGTGCAGCCCCCTCGTGGCCGAGGGGAACGTAGATTGGTCCCAAGGGAGACCAGGGGGCGAACAGAGAGAGCTGGTGATGTACAACCCCCCATTCCTTCAGAACAACCGAGGCCAGCAACCACACTGACCATAACAGAGGCTCGTCCTAGTTCGAGCGCAAATAGGCCTTCCCGCAAGAGGAAGAGAATGCCCGATTCTGTCGCCATCAAGGGCAAAGGCAAGCAAGTCGTCGAGGGCCCCAAGGGCGAGGGGGACACTTCCTCTTCAGAGGAAGAGCGTTTATGGGCGTTCACTCGACGAGGGGACAGGGAATGCTCGGGTCCCACGGATGGGGGGCCTGTTCTGCTGAGGCCCGGCACCCTATCCGAGACAATGGCCCAAGATCTCTATAGCAGGGCTCAGTTTTCTGCGGACCATCGACACCTTTACAACGAGTCCGTGGAACAAGTGGCCCTCGATGCGGCCCAAGCTCTAATTTCCGTAAGTTTTCATTCCTTGCTTATCTCTGCTGATTTCTGTAAATTATCATCTTTCTGGCTAACACTTTTCCTCTCGTTTACGCAACAAGTTCTTCCCCGGCTCTGTAATATACAAATGCGAGCCTCCACATACGCCGAGCGGAAGGCCAAGTACAAGAAAATGGCCCGCTCAAATGACCCGGCTCAAATCCAAGCGGAGTTGGATGCTGAAATCGCCAAGTATCAAACCCTCAAGGGTTTATTCGAAACAACGGAGGCGGAATTGGGGAAGTTGAAGGAAGATTTTGTAGCGGTCGACAGCTCTCGAATCAATTTGGGCAACCAGCTGGCCCAGGCCAACGAGCGTTGCAAGAAGGCGGAGGAGGAGCGGGAAAGTTGGAAAACGAGGGCGCTTGATGCCGAGCGCAAATTCAACGATACTGTCCACGAATGGCCCCGAAGCTTAGAGCGTGCAAACAAGGAGGCGTTGATCAAATTCTGCCACTCCAAAGCCTTCAATTTCGCGGCCTCGTTGCACTGCTTGGATGAGGCTCAAAACGCCTTCAACTTGGCAGTGGATCAGGGCATCCACAAAGGGCTGACGGATCCGGCAATGAAGGAAGCCGAGGGCACGGGGCTCTTGTTCAACGAGCGCTGTGAGGAGGTGGATGAGGATCCCAACGACCCCGCGGACGGCATTGCTGAAATGGAGTATGACTTCCTGGTCAAGTTGCTCCAGGATGAGTATGCCGACGCTCATAGGAACGAGGGTGCGGGTCAAGAGGATGATCCTGAAAACGAGCCTGAAGCGCCCATCGTGGAGGAAGCCCCAGCCCTGGCTGCTGAAAATGCCAACGCTCCCGCTCCGGTTGATCATGAGCCCAACGACCCGCAAGCCCATCAACAAGAGCCTGAGGGCCCGGTCCATGGCCCGGTTCATGGCCCAATCCTGGTGATTGTTGATGAAGACATCGCTCCAGCTGCATGAAGCTTTCCCTTTATCAATTCCTTCTGTAATTCTCAGATTTTCTGCTATTTCTTGTAATAGAATTTCATGGGCCTTTGAGCCCTTTTGCTTTGTAATAATTCCCTTTTTCCATGAGTAAAGATTCTGTTTTCCATGCCCTTGTTCTTCATTTCCTTTATGAATCATATAATAAGACTGTGTAGTATACTCCTGTGAATGCTTTATTCCTTTGATGCAGTGAAAATTTGTCTAAGTCTTGAGCGATCGTGAGGGTCTTACTGTGAGATTGCCCCTACGCTCAAGATTTGTATAAACTTTTCCCAATGAAAATTTGTCTAAGTCTTGAGCGGCCGTGAGGGTCTTATTGTGAGATTGCCCCCCCGCTCAAGACTTGTATAAACTTTTCCTTTTGAAAATTTGTCTAAGTCTTGAGCGGTCGTGAGGGTCTTACTGTGAGATTGCCCCTACGCTCAAGATTTGTATAAATTTTGTTTTTGTGTAAACTTCTTGTCCGAGTCTTGAGCGATCGTGAGGGTCTTACTATGGGATTGCCCCTACGCTCAAGACTGTCTTTGGGGGATTTTGCTAAGTCTTTTGTATTTGCGAAGGTCTTACTGAATGGTTGCCCTCACTCAAGACTTGTGCAATTCCTTTTTGATTCTGAGGCCATCGTTCGAGCGCTATGACTCTTATCGTTTTTCTGGTTCTGCAAGAGATCCCGTTTTCGAGCGCAAGGCGTTGTAAGAAACAACCAAGGCCTACTAGGATTTGCTTCTGTAGGAGATCCCGTTTTCGAGCGCAAGGCGTTGTAAGAAACGACCAAGGCCTACTAGGATTTGCTTCTGTAGGAGATCCCGTTTTCGAGCACAAGGCGTTGTAAGAAACGACCAAGGCCTACTAGGATTTGCTTCTGTAGGAGATCCCGTTTTCCAGCGCAAGGCGTTGTAAGAAACAGCCAAGGCCTACTGGGAATTGCCCTTGTAGTAGATCCCGTTTTCGAGCGCAAGGCGTTTTAAGGAACAGCCAAGGCCTACTAGGATTTTCTCCACCGTCTTCTTCCGTCTTGTCCAATTGGTTTTGAGCGTAACCAGTCTATCCTTATGAGGGCGTCCCCCCATGCGGAGTAGAGTGCTGGCCAGCGTCACCCATGCGAGATAACAACATATATATTGGGACGGGTTGCCAACCACGCTCGTAAAGACGAGAGACATGGGACTTATCCATTCAAGCAACCAAAGAAACAGGAATATTAAAGGAATTAAAAAGATTATGTTACCTTTTACTTTGATTTGAAGTACATAGAACCCGTCAAAGAGGGTTGTTACATCAGAGTTTGCAAAGAGCTTTTAAACATGAAATTGCCGGAGGTTACATGCGTTCCAAGGGCGAGGCAAGCGCTCCCCTTGAAGTGTCTCTAGGGTGTATGTGTTGTTAGCTCTGATCTGTATGACTTTGAATGGGCCTTCCCAATTGGGATCCAATTTTCCCACGTGTCTGGACACTTCCACTTTTTTCAAGACCAAGTCTCCCAGCTGGAAAGTCCTTTCCCTTACACGTTTGTTGTACTGTTGGGCCACAGAGGCTTTATAATGATGGATCTTAGCCCATGCCCTATCTCTCCTTTCATCCAGTAAATCCAACTCCAAGCTCCTGTTGCCGTCGTTGAGCTGAGGCTCGAAATAGCCGACACGAGCGGATTCATTTACTATTTCCGCTGGCATCATTGCTTCTGACCCGTAAACGAGCGCGTAAGGAGTTTCTCCAGTGGCCGCTCGTGGGGTGGTGCGATAAGCCCAAAGCGCTCCTTGCAACTCTTCAGCCCACTCACTTTTCTTGCTCTCAATCATGGTTTTCAAATGCTGCAAGATAATCCTGTTGGTAACTTCCGCTTGTCCATTAGCTTGGGGGTGCCCTACAGAAGTAAACCGCTGTTCGATCCCCAACTCTGAGCACCACTCTCTTGTGTCAGCTGCGATGAACTGAGATCCGTTGTCAGAGATGAGCACCCTCGGTATACCGTACCTGCAGATGATGTTCCTCCAAATGAAGTCCCTTACAACCTTGAAAGTGATTTTTGCAACTCCTTCGGCCTCGGCCCACTTGGTGAAATAGTCGACGGCTAAAATGACAAATTTCTTTTGTCCCACAGCCATGGGCAAGGGGCCCACGATGTCTATTCCCCACTGATCGAAAGGCCAAGAAACGTCTATTGGGATCATTTGTGCGGCTGGCAATTGAGGGAGATTTGAATGAAATTGGCATTTGGGACACTTCTTTGAAAATTCGATGGCATCCTGGAGAACTGTAGGCCAATAAAACCCACTTCTCAGAACCTTCTTTGCCAGAGTACGCCCTCCAGAATGATTCCCACAACTTCCACTGTGGACGAGTTCGAGCGTCTCCTTCGCTTGTGAGGGCCTCAGGCATCTCATTGGTGGTCCCTGAAACGATTTCTTGAACAACCTCCCCTCGGGATCCAATGCGAAACGAGGGGCCTTACTCCGAACCTTCCTGGCTTCCACCCTGTCTGCGGGAGTGATTCCATCCCTAAGGAAAACGGTGATGTCGTCGAGCCAGCAGGGCTCGTTTGGATCAATCATAGCAATTGTCTTGGTGGTGGCCCTCTCTTTGATCAAGGGTTCCTCAGTCCTGAGGAACGTAACAGAACGCTCAGAGGTACCTTCCAAAGCTGATGCAAACTTTGACAGTGCGTCCGCACGCTCGTTCTCTTCTCTTGGCACTTGAAGTAGATGGAATTCCTTAAACTTCTCAATGATTTCTCTAGCTTTTTGTAAGTACTGTACCATGGTGGTTTCTCGAGCCTCATAAGTTCCTTCAATCTGGCTCGCTATTAACTGTGAATCCACATAAGCGGTGATTCTGGAAGCCCCATTCTGAAAAGCAATATTCAATCCTTGCACGAGGGCTTCATATTCTGCTTCGTTATTAGTAACTTGGAAATCCAGCTTGATGGCAAAGTCCAGCTCAATCCCATCGGGGTTTCTTAGGGCCACTCCTACTCCTCCCCCTTGTGAGGTCGAGGAGCCATCTGTGTGCAGTACCCATAACCCCTCGTTCTCCGCAACGGTGGGCTCGTAGCCAAAGCGTTCAACCAACAAATCGGCTATAACCTGAGCTTGTATCGCGGTTCTGGGCTCGAAGCATAAGTCAAACTGGCTCAATTCGATGGCCCATTTGATTAATCTCCCAGATACATCTGGCTTGGACAACACTTGCTTCAAGGGTTGGTCGGTTAGAACCGTTATGGAGTGCGCTTGAAAGTAAGGCCTTAGCCTTCTTGAGGCGTTAATAAGAGCGAACGCGAACTTTTCAATTTCCAAATACTTCTTTTCAGCTCCTTGCAATGTTTTGCTCAGATAATAGACAGGCAAATGTTTCCGCTCTCGTACAGCAACCAGAACAGCGCTTGTGGCTTCGGGAGAAACGGAAAGATACATACATAATCTCTCGTCTGCAACGGGCTTAGTCAGCAATGGTGCGCTCGATAAGTAAGTCTTCATATCTTGCAGCGCTCTTTCGCATTCCTCTGTCCAAGCAAAGTTACGTGCGTTCCTCAAAATTTTGAAGAAGGGAAGGTTCCTGTCCGCCGAGCGTGAAATAAACCTGTTCAACGAGATGATTTTTCCCACTAGGACCTGTACTTCCCGCAAATTTCGAGGGGAAGGGATCTCCAAAATAGCCTTGATCTTCTCCGGATTGGCCTCAATTCCCCTCTGACTGACCATATACCCTAGGAACTTTCCCCCTTGTACCCCAAAGGTGCATTTTGAAGGGTTCAACTTCATGCCGTAGTGGCGTAAGATCGAAAAGGTGCGCTTGAGATCTTCCAAGTGGGAATCTCGGCGCTCGCTTTTGACAATCATATCGTCCACATAAACCTCCACGGATTTCCCAATCTCACTCTCAAACATCTTATTAACGAGCCGCTGATACGTAGCTCCTGCGTTCTTGAGTCCGAAAGGCATGACTAAGAAGCAATATACCCCCAGATGGACAACAAACGAAGTTTTGGGGCGGTCTTCTGGAGCCATGAAGATTTGATAATATCCCTGGAAAGCGTCCATCATGCTCATGAGCTCGCAGCCAGCGGTTGAATCCACCAATTGGTCAATCCGGGGCAGCGGGTACGGATCTTTAGGGCAGGCCTTATTGAGATCAGTGAAATCGTTGCACATGCGCCACTTGTTCGCGCTCTTTGGTACCAAAACGACATTACACAACCATTCCGGGTACAAGATGGGCTCGATATATTGAGCCTCCAGGAGTTTATTAACTTCATCTTCAATGACTTTTTTCCGAAAACCATGTACATCCCGCTTTTTCTGCTTGATGGGTTTGAATGAGGGATCCACATTAAGCCTGTGGACGATGACGCTCGGGTCAATCCCTGTGAGGTCGGAGGCTCTCCACGCGAATACATCCCTGTTTTCCCTTAAGAAGTCAATCATCATGATCTGAGAAGGCCCTGAGAGGTTAGATCCTATCTGAGTAGTCTTATCCTTGTTTCCAGGCTCCAGTTCAATGGTAAGGAATTTCTCCGAGGGCTCAATCCTTACCTCAGGGCGAGGAAGTTCGAGCGCCCTCTTCTTTCCCGTCAAGCGGTCACTGGATGCTGGCTCATCTTCTCTCGGCTCGTCTCCTTCTGAGGACGATCCCCCAACAGCTCCTGGCGGTGCACTTTCGAGGGGATTCTCCCCGTCATCTCCCCTCTTCTTCTTGTTCTTCTTTTTATTCAACTTTGCCCTCTTTCGTGCCGGGCTGTCCTCGTCTAGATTGGGGAAATCCACTGACTTCTTGGTGGAGCCGACTTGGAAAGTTTTCTCCGCTTTTGGCTTTTTGAGGGATAACATGTAACATTCCCAAGCCTCTCGTACATTGCAGAGCACCTCCCCGACGCCCTCGGAGGTAGGAAACTTAATCTTCTGGTGGTATGTGGAGATGATGGCTTTGAAATCCACGAGGGCTGGGCGCCCAATTATGATGTTATATGGAATGTCAATCTCCACTACCGCGTACGTCACCAAGAGTGTTCTGCGTTGAGGGGCTCGGCCAAACGAAGTAGCCAGACGTATTTGCCCTCGTGGGACAACTTCCGAGCCTCCAAAGCCAATGAGGGCTGTTTTGAGAGGCTCGAGCGGGAGATCAACCTTCATTTTTAAGAATGTAGAGTAAGGCAAAACATTAACGGAGCTTCCACTATCTACCAATACCCTTTTTACAACATGATTATGCACATCCAAGCTAACCACCATGGGGCAATCGGAAGTTACACCTTCCCCATGTGGCGTTACAATGTGCCCTAAATCCCTATCATCAAAGCCTATTACATCATTTTCTCTCGTTCCTCGGGCGCTTGATCCCTGGATAGCGTAGATAGGCTTGGGCCCTGCTGGGCGTTGGTTGTAACTCCGAACGTACCTCCGTCGGGAGGCGTTTGAATCTCCTCCTGATGAGCCTCCCGCTATCATATTTATAACTGCAAAGGGCTCGTTTTCTTGCTCAGGAGCTTTTCCTTTATTGCTTCGGCGGCTGCTGCTTTCAGGGGGTCCTCTACCCCTCGGGCTCTTTGACCGGGAAGGGCTCCTCCTTCTCCTGCCGGAGCGCTCATTGCATTGTTCGTCGTAGCGCTCGAGCACCCGGACGAATTCCTTCAGGTGGCCCCCTGCGACGAGCCTTTGGATTTCGGCCTCCAACTGGCGGCACTCATCCGTGTCGTGCCCTCTTTGCTTGTGGAAGGCGCAATACTTGTTTGAGCGCCTGAGTGAATCTGTTTCTCTCATTTTGATTGGCCTTTTGAAGAGCTTCTTGTCGGAGAGATTATAGACTTCAGAATTTGGCCTGGTGAGCGGAATGCGCTCGAATCTACGAGGGGGTGGTGGCGACCTCCTGCGCTCTTGAGGGCGCTCTTTCTTGGCTGCCACATCCCGCCCCCGCTCGTGATGAGGTCGCTCGTTCCTGGCCGGGCTATTGTGTCGGGGACCATTCGTCCCGTACATATCTTCGAGCGCGAAGAACGGCTCGGCTATTTCTCTTAGGCCCATGAGAGTCCCTGGCCTTCTCTCTACGATGGCATCAGCAAATTTTTTGCTCACATACTGCTTATGATCCACAGCCTGGAAAAGCACCGGGATCAAGAAATCCATTGAGGGCCTCTCCACCTGCAAGATCTCCTTATTGAAACGGGCGAAGAACGAGCGCAGTGATTCGCTCTTGCCTTGCACCACGTTGTAGAGGGCTGTGGGTGCGGTGACTGGTGCCTTCAAAGAGTTGAAGTGGTTGAGGAAGGCGTCGGCTAGTTCTTCATACGAGTGGATCGAGCGCGGTGGCAGGCGCTTATACCACTCTTGAGCCATCCCTACCAAAGAAGTGACAAACACTTTCGCCCAGTAATGGCTGGAATGCTCGTAGAGGTGCATGAGATGCACAAAGTGATCCAAGTGTTCAGCTGGATCAGTTGTCCCGTCGTAACGGTTGATGGAGGTGGGGACCTTGGCCATGCCTGCTTGGGCCATCAGAACTTCTTCCACGAGGGGTGAACCCCTCGCCAATGGATGGTATTCGTACGTGCCGAAGTTTTCCTCCGGCTCTTTGCGACGGGGGACCCTTGGAGGGGGGTCCTTGGTGCGGGTGCTTCTGGCGTCAACCCGTTCATCCCGACTAGGGGAGATCTGAGTTGACCTCCCTCGTGAGAGCTGTCCCACCATGTCCTTGAGACCCTGCAGCTGGTCTTGCACAGCCGCGAGGATGTCAGGATTTACGTCCGTTTGTTTGTCCTTGTGGGCTCGTGAGCCCCTCCTGGAGACATGAGAGTCTCCTTCATTTTCGTTCACTCGCTCCGTGGGCTCTTTGTTCCTGCCCACGGAGGCGCGCTCGTTGCCCGCTTGCTGGGGCGCTTCTCTCGCTGGCGGTGGGGGTGGTTGTGCCCTCAGGACAGCCTGGGCTTCCCTGAGGGGAAAGTTTTGCTGTCCGCCTAAAGGGGCCGCAACCTGAGTGGCCTGCCCAGAGGGAAAATACATGGAATGGAACCTTTCCCACGCCCCCTGAGCCGCCTGAACCTCACATTGGGCGTATAGAGCCCTCAATTGTTGGGTGGTCAGTGGAGGTAACTCCACTCCTTCAATCTCCCTGGGGACCACCACGGGGAGCTGGAGTTGTCCGGCATGGTATGGCTGGACCGGTGGCATCATCACCGCCGGAGTAAGGGAGTATCCAGGAGGAGGCATCAGGTAACCTTGCATTCCTAGGTTCATCTGGGGATGGACCCAGGAACTCTGTGCAAACGGCGGTGGAACTGAGAGAGAAGCTCCTTCCGCGGCGGTGGGAACGGGCATCACCGGTGGTGCGGAGGGTGGTGCAGAAGATTCGACATGCGGGGTCACTCCTGCGGCGGGAGGTGCTCCACCAGCGGCGGCGGAAGGTGGTGGTGCTCCACCAGTAGCGGTGGAGGGAATAATGATATTTGCATCTGGGGAGGTGTTACCTCCCCCTCCAACTGCTCCAGATCTCGTAGCAACCATGACTGTTAAAGGTAAGGTGTGCTTGTTTTTCTACCAACAAAAAGGAAGGAAGAAGAAGAACTGGTTTCCCACAGACGGCGCCAAAAATGATGGGTCCAGGAATGTATGGGTCCGAATCCGATCACTTTACAATTTATATTTGTGGAGGAAACCACCGGAGCTTCGCCGGAAAAGTGAGGATGGGTTCTACCTGTTGGGACAAGCACAAAATAGGTCAGAAGGCCAAGCTGGGGGAACTGGGGGTGATACCCAGTTTGGCTCTCCGACGCTCAAGTCAGTTCAATGTATGAAGAAGAGTAAGTTCAGTCACAGTTGCAGAAGTGAAGAAAGCTTACCAAGGTAGGAGATGACCTTAGCTATTTATAGTTGAGGGTCAAGGGCCCTTTGGTAATTTGCCTCAAGTGGTCCTGGCCGAATGTTGCCCTAACACGTGGCGCTGTGAGAGAGAAACCTAGGAGGAATCTTCTGCAAAAGCGGCTAAAAGTTAGTGCTGGCAACAGTGGCAGGTGCGCGGGCATGTACGTTGTGTCAGAGAGCCATGTGGGTGGTTGGTAACGAGGGCTTGAGAGCGCGCTCGTGACAACCTAGAGCACTGGAAGCCAAGATATCCGCTGAGGGGAACGAGGGCTTCAGTTCAGATGAGGAACCAAAGGAAAGGCCGCTCTGAGGGGGTGTGACGCTCGAAGAGGGCTCCTTTGGCACGTGAGCGTACCAATTGTTTAGTTCGTAGGACGCTCGTGGGAGTGTCAGCGCTCGTAGGCTTAACTCCTGAAGATGGATTGTACTTGTTGAGCTCAGCGCTCGTAGTACCTAGCGCTCGGATGCTGATAGGTGCATCCTTGGGGAGACAGATGTCATCATCTCGGTGGTGCCACGTGTCTTAATGTGGGGCGATCGTATTTTGACCCCATCAGGTAGGGGAGTAGATGTTAAAAATCAAAATATAGGGGGGAAAATACAAAACCCTCCAAAGGACAGGGGGTGATCGGGAATAACCCTTCTAAGTAATATCAACACGTAAAAAATATTGAAATTAAAATAAAGTATATATTCTTTGATATCATCCACCAATGAAATTTTCTTTACTATTAAAATTCATGAATATAGACTTATCAACATGGTTAAAATGACAAAATGAAAAATAAAAAAAGGAAAAAGAAAAAGAAAGGCAAGCCATGTGTTTTGGACCAAGATGCAGTGTTCATATGTTTTGGCATGTGTCATTTCTTTACCTAGTTCATAAATTGACCATATCAAGCCCAATTTAGGCCCGTCAAATACGAGTAATGCACGTCTTTATAGCCCAATTTACATGTGATCTAGTGCAATCGATGGGTCGGATTTTAATCCAGATTCTGTTCGAATTCGATTCAAATTTTGGTATATTTTGTCGGTAAAAATATTTGATGAATCATATCCAATTATAAATATTCGTTATTCGAAATTAATGGATCGAATATAGAATTAAGAAATTTGATACGTTAAAATTCTGAATCCGATTTTATATATAATATTTAATTAAATAAATTATTTACTAATACATAATATTAAGTAAAATAAATTAAATTACAATTTTTATATATTTATCACTTTAAAAAATAAATAAATTTTGGATTATTTACTCTAAACATAAATATTTATCTTTATTAATATGTTTAAATTAACCTATTTTAAATAAATATAAATAAAACCATCTAATAATCCATTAAATAATAATGGCTTATTCAATATTATGTAACTAATTTTTTATATTAAATTTGTTATTTCGTGTCGAATGGTTTTCGGATCATTCGATTATGTATGAATTCAAAATAAATGAATTCAAATCCTATAGGATTCAGATTCAATTATCGGATTATCTTGCCGCATTATCCGACAATTGACAGCAATGTAATTTAATAATTAATATTATTTTAATTTAATAATTTTTTTTATATTTCACAATTTAGTGTTATATTAATTTCATTAGAAATTTCGGATTTTAAATAATTATAGAAAAGAAAAAATAATTGATAACTAATTTATGCCAAAATTAAAACGACAATCAAGATTTAAATAAATTTATTTATTTTACACATATTTTCACCAGCTAAAAAATTGAGATTTCCCGTTGGAGAGTATGAAAATTCTTGGAAAATTCTGAAAAAGGGAAGACTAGAAAAGACCTCAATCATGGAAAGTCAATCGCCTTTCGTAGTTTTTCTAAAGGAGGTTGAAATCATGCAAGGAATCGCGGAGAAAAGGTGAAATGCAACAGTGCAGAGATTCTGTGTGTCGCAGCTCAGGTTTCATCCTCGTTCCTCGCACTTTCTTGGCGATGATGATCGATCATTCGGGTTATATACTGATCGGTGCAGCTGATTTCGGTGCAATTTGCTTCCAATTTATTTTTGCTGGATCTTCGTGAAGGCTAGGTGATTGGCTTTGACTAGTTTTCTGTTTTTTTATTAATTCTTGCTTGATCTCCAAGTTGTCGTTCACTCCACGTTTCTTCTGCATTTTCTATGCGTTTTTCTGTTTATACATTTCAATTTCTGAAAAATATGGAGTAATTTCTGCCTTTCTGGTGATAATTGATAAGTATTTATCTGGAAAGATCAATCGTTGAAGTGGTCGTCGTAGACTCGTAGTGCTCTGTTTACACTTTCCAGTCGGCGCAGCTCTTTGCCGACTTATTTCTGTAGCAGCTGTTTTCAATTCACACGTAATTGAATGGTCTTCTGCGCTGCGGTATTTAGAAAAAAAAATCGGTATATAAACATTTAAAGCCATAAATCAGCTTGCGGAGTCAGAATTTGGGTTTTTTTGAAATAAATTTTTGAGGTGTTTTGCTTGATTCTCTGTGAATCGGAATTTTGGGATAATTGATTCTGCAGATTTGAGGATGGGAAATAAGAGTTCCAGCCCGAGGTATTCAACGGGTTCTGCATCTGGTTGGCAGTTTGATAGTGCTCAAGTTCAATCGTCTGTTTCGCAGTATGCTCAAAACTATCCTGCGCAGCATCCTTATCCTGCGCCACAGAGTCAATACTATGCTCCTCCAGCTCAACCTCATGCCCGGCAAAAGAAGTTTGATAGGAGATATTCGAGGATTGCAGACAACTATAATTCATTAGAGGAGGTATTAATTTTGTTTTACCATTCTTGTGAATCTCCCTTTTTTGCAAATTCTGAAATATGAGGGATGTTTTGGTTAGGTGACGGAAGCTCTGGCTCGTGCTGGTCTTGAGTCTTCCAATCTCATTGTCGGGATCGATTTCACGAAGAGCAATGAATGGACTGGTTCGTCTTTGCGAATTTTTAGTTTTGGTTTTGGTTTTGTAGTTAAGTGCTATTATAACTTGTGCAAAATGATGTGAACTTGGAGCTTGTATGCATGCTTCTCAGGTCGGAGGTCCTACCATGGTAAAAGTTTGCATCACATTGGGAGTAGTTTGAATCCCTATGAACAGGCAATATCTATTATTGGCAAAACCTTGGCGGCTTTTGATGATGATAACTTGATCCCTTGTTTCGGATTCGGAGATGGTAATGCTCGATTAACAGTTTGTAGTTGATTATGATTGTAGTTGATTCTGTTTTGTGACATTCACAAAGATTTATGTCCTTTTTTTTTTGTGATTAATCTTTGCAGCATCAACTCATGATCAGGAGGTGTTCAGTTTCTACCCCGACGAGACATCCTGCAATGGATTTGAGGAAGTATTGAGCAGATATAGAGAGATTGTTCCTAATCTCAAGTTAGCAGGTTAACTAATTAATTGAGCACGTATTTGGCCTATTTTTGTATTTATATTATCTTTTTTGAGCTTAATAAGTTTAAGGTTTTGCTGCAGGTCCAACATCTTTTGCACCAATAATTGAAATGGCTACGACTATTGTTGAGCAGAGTGGAGGCCAGTATCATGTTCTTCTCATTATTGCAGATGGACAGGTACTCATATATTTACTATTATAATACCTTCTTCATAGTTTTGTTGCATTATTTCTCAGCTACAGCGTTGCCCGTATTTGTAGGTTACAAGAAGTATCGATACTGAAAACGGAATGTTGAGTCCTCAAGAGCGAAAAACTGTTCAGGCAATTGTTGAAGCTAGGTAACCTTAATTCAAATAATAATTTTCCGATAGTTTTGTGAATTTAAATGATATTGATGTCTATATTAAACTTGCAGCAAGTTCCCATTATCCATTATTTTGGTCGGGGTTGGCGACGGCCCCTGGGACATGATGAGGGAGTTTGATGACAACATCCCTGCTCGGGATTTTGACAATTTCCAGGTTAGTTGCATGCTTCAAACTGTGTACTTTAATTTCTGGTGTGTTCAATTTATTGATTTGTTAATGTCTACTAAGGTTCCTTCTCTTTTTTTGTCTCTCAGTTTGTCAACTTTACGGAGATTATGTCCAAACGCTCACCCCTGCCTCGAAAAGAGACAGAATTTGCTCTTGCTGCATTGATGGAAATCCCGTCCCAATATAAAGCCACTATGGAGCTCAATTTGCTAGGGTATGTTCTTCTGCTATAATATTGTTATTACTTTTTGCAATTAGTAAACTATGTAATGATCATTAATTTTTGTATGATTTAGTGGAATCAAAGGAAATGCTATTGAACGGGTTGCTCTTCCACCTCCCGTCTATGGAACGGGTTTTGGTTCTAGTTCTAAACCTTCTCGTGCACCCAGTTTTCAGCATAGTTCAACTTCATACTATGACCAAAAACCTTCAAATAATGCAGCAACTTCCTCTGCTCCAGCAACTACTTACGAACACCAGGTATACATGTATGATATATGCTTCGGAAATATTACAGCCAGACCCCCTCAGGGGTACTAGCAGTATTTGAAACATACTTCAGGGGGTCTATCTGTAATTTCCCTATATGTTGCAAATAATATCTCAAATTCTACTCGGCTCTGTGTCTTTCATCAGCTTAACAATTATCATTTATTATGAATTCTTCCTTCAGATTTGTCCCATTTGCCTTACCAACCCCAAGGACATGGCTTTCGGTTGCGGCCATCAGGTAAACTATTTATAACACTTTGCCACGGTAACACCAATATAACGCGAGCTTAACAATATCCCCCTCACCCTCCTTTCCATGTTTCCTTCTATTACAGACATGCTGCGAATGCGGTGAAGATCTTCAGCTATGTCCGATTTGTCGTAGTCCAATCGAGACAAGAATAAAGCTCTACTAGGCCGCTGTCCCCGTGTGTGTACATATCAATTTCAGCATCAAATTCCATACATTGTTTGTTGATGTACAAAGATAGTAGTAGCTAGATTGATTCTTTCTTTGGTGTTGGTGACATTGTTTGTAGATTGCTTGCTGCCTTTATATCTTTGTTCTTTCAATTTTTGGCCGATGTGAGAGTTTTTGTGAATCAAATATAAAACATTTTTGTTGCCTCTTTCTTGCCACTGTAAGTCCTCTGTTGAGACAGTTCGACAGTACAAGGAAGTGGAGTTCTTGTGGTTTTGACGATGTAATAGAGTGGAATTGCCCTTGGTATTGTTTTATAATGATTTTTATCATATTTTCCTATTATTTTATATACCCTGTATTTCAATTTAATTTTAAGCATAATTATGGGTTATGGACCAAGAGGGTGATGTCAATTTATTCGAAGAATATTATGAGTTTTCACTAGATTGAAATGGGCCGAAGTAGGAGATGTCTTATTCAAGTAAAATGATGGGTTTTATTTTAATAAAAGGGACCTCACCATTCACCAATGTACCTTATGTGGGGGCCTTCTATGATAACTCTGTAGCCTTGATCCAAATCTTAGCCTCCCACACATTCCGGCCCGACGAAATAATTGAGGGGAAGTAAAGTAATTACTCAGCGACCCGTTAAAGAAAATGTGCGTCTCCCATAAGCCTACAAGAAGCCTACCATCAAAACCGGTATCAAATTAAAAAATGATGCTCCCACATGTCATGTCGTGAGGATTGAACCTTACACCTTATAGCAAATCTGTCCATCCGGAGTCAACTGACCTACGCACTATGAGTTAAGGCTGTAGCCTGTGTTAACCAGATGTATCGGGTTTTAAGTTCTTTTAGAAATAAAATGCCTCGTGTTCAAGTTTTTAAGCATGTAACTATTATTAGGAGGAAAAAGTGTTCCAATTTCCTCGTATTTAACTACCATTAGGGTAAAATATTTTACACTTCCACTTAAATGATAATACAATAAGATATATGTAATAATATAAAGATCAATCAAACAGGATTGTAAGCATCCATCCACACGGATTCATAGTACCAAGAACTCAATATTTATTACGTCTTCATACAAATCTTGAATTCCAATAAAAGTACATAAACAAATACAATAATTTTCTTATAAATGCAATCAATGCACTCAACAACCTACAAACCTAATAACCACCTCCCAACACACACTCACACACTGGCAAAACACACACCATATATTAATACACACTCACAACAATACAACAGTATTGTCAGAAAAATACACCCCACAACCCATCATCATCCTCTCCATCTTCATCTTCTTCCCCAACAACAACAATGGCCTCAATCCCAAACAAACCCTCCTACCACAGACTCAAACACGAGACCTGGTTCGACGAAGACGACGATTACCTCCACGATCTTCGCGAAAAGGTCATCGGAAAATCGCTCCGAACAAGAAGAAGAAGAATCCCCTCGTACAAGTTCCATTTGAAGAGGAAACTGAGGGTCAAGATCCCCAGTTTGAAGAGGTTCTTGATACGAAAAACGAGACTTGTTAGGGTAGCATGGAGCAAGGTCTGCAAGAGATTGAAGGAGAGTCAGGCCCATTTTGGCGATCTTTTTGCTGGGAATTATCTCTTCATGCAGGTTACTCCCACAGCATTGAAGTATGGTAATGATCATCATGGGAGTAAACTACCTAATCTTGTTAAGGGCTATGATAACAATAATGTGATTTCTTTCTCGAATAGTAATTCTTCTAGGGTTTCTGTTCCTAGCTAGGATTATAGCTAATTGATCTTGCATTGTTTGGTGTAGTACTTTAATTTGAGGATGATGATGGGGTTGGAGTTGTGCTATGTGTAATGAGATCTCGTTTATCCAAGGAAATATGGTTGATTAAACTCATGTATATATGTATAATATGGTTGGTTAATTGGGTTAATGTTGAGTTAATACAAGAGGTTGAACTGTTTTCTATGCTTTTGTATGGTAATAACACGGATTTCACGTTTATGTTATAAGTGGTTCGATTAGGAGAAAAGATAATTGTAATGTGGAAAAAATTTAAAATCTCTCTCCTATCTATTTTATACACTTGACGGGCGTGTATGCGAGTAAAACAAGAGATGAAATATCAAAACCGTAATACAACATCTTGAATATTCATTTAATACGTTGAATCGAAAGTATTGTACATGTGATTGAAGATGATTAATATATATGTATATGTATATAATATTGGTAGGTGGGAATTTATGGGTGACATATGTGAAATGGACTGTCTTTTCAGTAACTGAGTGCATAAATCAAATTGTGAGTTGAAACTTGAAGTTGAGAAAAGAAACAGCAACTTTAAATGTAGTTGTGGGATTATATAAAAATAATAGGTCAAGTCATTTATTGGCACCAAATCATGTGTTAAGGTTATTTATTGAAATTGTTGTAGGCAGCGATAGTTGTAGCTAGAATATTTGGACTAATTGAAAAAGAAATTATAGTTGTAACTATTATATTAAAGAATCAAGAATTGAGTATTTTATTATAGGATTAATTAAGTTTAGATCCCATGAGAGTATTAAAAACAATAATTTGTGACCCTAGCTCTGAGTCAATTAATTACATTTACATCCATTTATGGATTTAATAATTACGAAAAACACCAACGACTAGGATTCCGTTAGTTTTTTAATTACATGATTTGCCCTTATGTTGGTCATATCATTTTATAATGACATGGGTTGCCCCTCTAAAGTTGTTAGGTGTTATTTGTAATAAACCAATTTCATGAAGCGTTTATGCGTAATTTTTTAAACAAGATGCAAAAGGTAATTGTAGATGAATGCCATAATTAAAATCTGCACATAAATACCGACATTTGATTAAAAGAAATTCCATCACATTCATATGGGAGATACGATATATCAATCCAACCAAAATAAAATTGTTTCATCACAGGTATATATATTATATATATA
The DNA here is from genome assembly GCA_037501455.1 of Lantana camara. Taxonomy (NCBI): domain Eukaryota; kingdom Viridiplantae; phylum Streptophyta; class Magnoliopsida; order Lamiales; family Verbenaceae; genus Lantana; species Lantana camara. Next base: position 1,379,078 of record CM074858.1, on the reverse strand, counting down.
TATGCAAATACTTAGCTTGTTTGTGTGTTTTTATTGCAATATTTCAATGTTTATATGTTTTGTCAGGGAACAAACAATAATGCAACAAGAAGGAACGATGGCGAAGCCTCACTTGCAGAATCTGGAACAACTCAAGCAATCGAAACACAAGGATAAGTGAACCAATGATTAATGATATTTTTAGGAAGGATTAATGATTTATTAGCTCGATACTTTTGATTTAATTGTGCAATACTAGTGCTTTTGTAGCTTCATTGTTTGATCTCTCCTCTTCCCGACCGGCTATGACTCGTATGTGCCTATCAATTCCTAATAAACCCATATATTGTTGTACGAGTTAACTGCATCAAACCCCCTGTGTTTGTTCCAAATTGTAAAAAAAACCCTCTGTTATAAAAATTAGTTCAAAAAACCTTATGTTATTTTATTTTTTGCACACGGCCCCCTTATTCCATTTGGTCAACTATTAAATCTTTTAACCCTAAAATACCCTTACTCCATAAGGTTTTTTTAACAGTTGACCAAAGAAATGAGGGGGTGATGTGCAAAAAATTAAATAACATAAGGTTTTTTGAATTAATTTTTGTAACATAGGGTTTTTTTTTGCAAATTGGGACAAACACAGGGGGTTTTATGCAGTTAACTCATTAAGGGCATTATAGATATTTTATCCCAAAAAAACACATTCCTACACGCAATCAATGCGCGTGAGGGCCACACAACGCGCTCAGGGTTTTTTTTGCAAAGTTTTAGAAAACACAGGGTTCTTTGGATGATATTCCATATGACGGGGTTTTTTTTGTTCTTTTCGCCTAACACGAGGTAGTTTTCGGCAATTTACTCATTGTTGTACCATTCGACCCACATCCTTTAAATTGTATTCCAATTTTCCAGTCTCGAGCAACTTGACTAAAGGGAAAAACCCAACATGAAAAAACTATATTATTAGTTTAACATAAAGCTTCACGAAGTGGGCATTTTGGTCTAGTGGTATGGTTTTCTTAATTTAAACCAACGGTTTAATGAGTAATTTTGTGTGAAGAGAAAGGAATTTGATGCATGCTTGGATGATTTGTTTTTAGTTGAGTTAATAGATGTAGATGCAATTCGTCATATTATGGATTTGTAATCAATTTAAATCCAGAATTCCTCTTCCATTTCCACTTCATATCTTCTATGTTTTCATGTTCTTTCTCTTGCTCTGCAAATTGGGACTAGTTACTCTTCTTTTAAGATTAAATTAGAATCGTAAATCATTTGAATTGAAATTAAATATTAAAACCTACATTTTCTTACCCAAATCTCTGATTGATGTGACGATAAAGGCCTGATTGAACTAAGCAAATTGATCAGCATTTCAGCTAATGCTGTATTCGTTTTCACAACTTCCCTTCAAGCTTGTGAAGTCCAATGTTCGGGAGTTCTCAAATTCAAATATTCAATTGCATTTCTTTTCCCTGGTTATAATCTTCACTTGTACTATTTTGGTAATCTTGGTAGAATTTGTTAAGCTATTTTTTCGGTGGTATGGCTAGCTGATGATCTGCATTTTTTATCATTCTTACACAACCAGTCCACCATTCATGTTATCGTTCATATTTGTCATGCAACATTGTGGGAAAATTGAAGAAAGCCTGAAATTTCTCAACACTTTTTAACGTTGACCCAAGTCTACCAAATTGTATTGGAAGTTATAATGTTCAACCAAAGTGATGGCATTTTCTTAGTATCTGCAATAGGAAATTGATTGGACCTCTTAAACAAGCCAAACCGATTTTAGAAACTCGCTGTAGTTTGTATACGAAAATTTTAGTTCAAACTCGATTAGGTTGAATTCCTAACCAGTTAAAGGACAATTGTTCAATTTGTTAATTTTTTAAAATCTTTTTAAATTACGAAAAGTTTAGTTCAAGCTCGATTAGGTTGGATTCTAACAAATTAAAGGACAATTGTTCAATTTGTTAGTTTTTTTAAAAAAATTTAAATTTTATCAATTATTCTACAAGTATAAGACACTTATCTCTTCATTATAGTGGTTTGATCAAACCAGATTCAACCCATTACCAAAGGCAATGGGTAGGATGAATCTGCGAGATTTACCCAAAAAATTCTAATCCACATCGACTTGACGAGAACCAATCAATCAATTATATTTACAAATATAACATGTATCGTTTGGTTAGTTACTTTAAAAAACATTATTTATTTTTTTTTGAAGGGAAAAGAAAAATAATAATCGCATCTCATTATCCTTATCCTAAATTGGGAAAATTATTTATTTATTCCTTCGGCCCTTGTAATAAAACCCAACTATAAATAAACCTTGCCAAGTTTAATCATGTTATCTCCTCTTTACCCGCCCAGACTCACACCGCCAAAAGTGAAACGACACGTGTCAGTCAACCCCCCTGAAGCTACTGAGATTTCTCATGCAACATTGTGGGAAAATTGAAGAAAGTACTGGCTGTTTGAAATTTCTCCAACACTTTTTAATGTTGATCCAAGTCTACCAAATTGTATTGGAAGTTATAATGTTCGACCAAAATGATAGCATTTTCTAAGTATCTGCTATAGGAAATTGATTGGACCACTTAAACAAGCCTAACCGATTTTAATTAGAAACTCGCTCTAGTTTGTATACGAAAATTTTAGTTCAAACTCGATTAGATTAGATTGAACCCTAATTTATTAATGGACAAGTGTATAATTTGTTAATATGTTTAAATAACTACACTAAAAATATAAGGCGCTCTTTAATCATTCCTTCATCGACCTATAATTATACACTAATTTCAATAAAACAAAAGTAGAGATTATCTATTACCAAAGGCCATGCACCGAATCAAAACCTGAATGAGCCCTTCCAAATTTATCCGAAAAATTCTAATCCAAGCCTGAATGAGCACGCCAAATTTATCAAAAAAATTCTAATTCAAATCTGACCTCATCAGAATCAATCAATTAGTTATATATATTTACGAGTATAACATGTATCATTTGATTATCTTTATTTTGAAGTAAAAAAGAAATTATCATGGCATGATACTAATTTGGGAAAATTATTTATTTATGTTCCCTTCTTAAGCATACCGCGCGAATCACGTATAGGGAAGGGTCACAGTTCGCACTACCCTGACTAAGCAGCTCAAAACACTCTCACCATTTCATTTTCGGCAATTCTCTCAACTTTTTCTCTCTGCACCTCTGTATCTCAAAACCTTCATATCTCAAACCGTAGTTTTTGGGAAAGACGCGTTGGAGTATCTGCATTTTGAGGAGGAGGATGATCCTTGAAGAAACTCGACGTGGATGACCGGTTGGGAGAAATGTAGGTATTATCTTCTACATTCGTTAGTTCAATCGGTGATTTTTGCGTTCCTTTTTGTGTTTTTAGTTGGAACTGGTGCGGGAATGTTGTTTTTTGTGGCGTTTGATTTGAGAAAATGAAAAAAGGGAAAGGATTTCGAAATGTGTGATGTATTTATGTTTGTGATGGCTGTGTTGTCCGAGTTTTTCGTCGAGAACGCTCTGAGGGAGTTCGCGGATGATGTTTTGTTGCTTTTGTAGTTTGTTGGGTGCTTACTTTCAGTTGATTTTTGTACAGGTTTGAGGTGAATGATCCTTGAAGAAATTCGACACGGATTGATCTGTTTGGAGAAGAATTATATCGGTATTATTTTATATATACATTCGTTAGTTCGGTGATTTTACGTTTCTTTTTGTGTTTTCGGTTGGAAATGGTACTGGAATGTTGTTTGTCGTTGCGTTTGATTTGAGGAAATGAAAAAGGAGAAAGGATTTCGAAATGTGTGCAGCATTTGCTTAGCGTGTGATGGCTATGTTCTCGAGTTTTTCTTCGAGAAGGCTCTGAAGAAGTTTACGAATGATGTTTTGTTATTTTTGTAGTTTCATGTTTACTTATTTTTAGTTGATTTTATACAGGTTTGAGGTGAATGATCCTTGAAGAAATTCGATGTTGGTGATCTGTTGGAAGAAGAAATATATGGGTAATTTACCACATTTATTAGATCGGTAAGTTTACGTTTCTTTTTGTATTTTTTGGTTGGAACTCGTTCCGAAATGTAGTTTTTCGTTGCGTTTGATTTGAGAAAACAAAAAAGGAAGAAAGATTTCAAAATGTTTGCGAAGAACTCTGTAGAAGTTTGCGGTTGATGTTTTGTTGTTTTTGTAGTTTGTTGTTTACTTACTTTCGGTTGATATTTGGTTGATTGATATCTATATACGGTGTTTGATGTGCCTACCTTTTTGGCTATTCTGTTCATGTAGATATCAGAAAGTTTTGGTAGTATACGAGAGACGAGAATCTTTCCTGTATATATACTGTTTCCTTTATTAAATGGCTGACGATCAAACGGGTGGTTCGGGTTCTAAACAGGGAAAGAATCTGGGAAGCGTTTCTGATGTAAAGAGAGGTGATGATGGTTCTTATGGGAAGGACAAGAAGTTTGATGGAGGTGAACAGGGCAATGATCAGAATTTGGAGGAGGGAGACAATGATTTTCTTGTGGGTGATTTTGTTTGGGTTAAATGTGAAAACCATCCATGGTGGCCTGCACAAATTTATGATGTGAAGGATGCCTCCTGTTATGCTCTGAAACATGCTCAAAAGAATCGGTTTCTCGGATGCCATTTTGGGGACGGTGCTTGTTCCTGGTGCTTGCCTACAGAGATGAAACCATTTACTGAGAATTTTGAAGAGATGTCGAGAGATACTTCTCGCAGTGGCCTTCTCAAAGCTATACAGGATGCTATAGATGCGATTGGTAGGGTAGCAGAGTCGTCGATGACTTGGAAGTGTATACCGCCAGAGAATAAAGTAGGCCTTTCTAGACCGTTGGCCAATAATTATGCAGTGAAAGAGGAGGTTCTTGTGTCGGAGGTTAATATTGGTCGGCTTTCTTTACCAGACAATGCGGCTTCTGATGTTCTTCTTAAATTGCAGAGATTTGCGAGTAATGTTTCGTCTGTTGACAGTCTGTTTGAGCTTGCAATCTTGAGGAGTTGGATCTCTACCTTTTATCATGATAAATGTGGTTATCAGTTGCCTGTGTACAGTGGACCTCTTCGTGCAGAACGCCCTGAACCCTTCTTCATAGTTGATTATTACAAGAAATATCACGGTAAGTCAGCTTTGTTAAAAAATAATATCAAATTTGATTTCAACTTTACGAGATGCTAGGAAGTATAACCACTCATAAAGCAAATTGAATTTGAACTTCAAGACGTTTCGATAAAGATATATATACCTGTTAAATATGTAATGTAGGTGTTATATTCTGTATTGTTTGGAGAATAAATAATCTGAACATGTTTGGAGAATAAATAATCTGAACAGTACCTCCAAGCATACTCAGCCTTACTCAGCCATTGACCGTGGTATAGGACTCCCAGGGTCAGTTTGGCACAGAAAAAACACGAAGTTGTACCACATCTTGAACTCGTGCTAGACCGGTGTAAATTACATAACATTTTATCTTCATTGTGTGAGACATATTCTGAACTACAAAATAACCTTTTATCTTGATTGTGTGAGACATATTCTGAACTACAAAATTACTTTAACATAATGTGGAGAATGCCTTAATAACAGAAGGAAGAGTTTAAAGTAAAGATAAAGAATGCTTACACGTATATCAATGATCCTCAACATGTTCTTCATCCTCTTGAAAAATTCACATTGTAATATAAAATCTGGCTTTGAGTTTCTACCTCAAATTGATTCAATTTTTCTTTAGCCCGATCCACTTCCTGTGGCTCTCCCGAAGTCATCTTTTCAATAATACCTGAAATATTTAACAGTTTTTAAATTGCATAGACAAAAGCATTTCCTCATACTGTTGCTTTTATTAATATTATTTTTTAACAAATAATCTAACGTCAATTTTACGAGATGCTAGGAAGTATAACCACTCATAAAGCAAATTGAATTTGAACTTCAAGACGTTTCGATAAAGATATACCTGTTAAACATGTAATGTAGGTGTAGCACCCGGAACGCTAGGCACCACATCCCCCGCACTATAGCCCCAATCCACATATGAAATGGTCAATCCATACATGAACCAAAGCTATAGCGAACGGGAGACAATAAAAGAAAACACCACACAAGGCTAGACGGGACTAACCCCAAACCAAACAATCAATTCAGAGTAGATAAAAGCGGAAGCAATATTTCATTCAATACTTATAGGTACCATATTTACATATCTACTAATAGGTACCAACAATTACACTATCAATACAATATCATCTCCCAAAAATAGGTAGCAAGGCATGATACACCATACACAAAGTACCAATACATGAACAAAATGTGAGATGAAGTGTGCTAGACCCGAATTAAAGACAATCTAGACTCTAATTCCCGCCTAGCACGCCCTGCAAAACAACTGAAAAGTTGAGGTGTCAGTCCAACACGAACTGAGCGAGGGGTTATAAATAAATATAAGCGCACATACAGGCAAGTTATAATCTCGGGTAATGAATTTGGAAAATAGCAATACAATTTAGTAAAGCAAAAGATACCATCGCCCGAGGTTACAACTAATTTAGTTTATTAATTTAAACAATTCAATACAATCAATTTGTGGCCCGGCGAGTGGGGCAATTCTCCAACCTTACACCGACTGTGTACAATCAATCAATCAATCAATTATTAGGTGATTAGGTGATCAAACAATTTATTACTGTGCACAATTAGCAAGTTCAATAACGCCTTCTTCCTCCGGGTGATGGTGGGATTGCAAGGCCCCACCATCCAATCAATCTGGGCAGAGGGTACATGAATCCCTAAGCCCGGAACTCCTTCCTCCCCTAATCTCCTAGGGGGTTCAAGGGTCACCCCAATTTGGTGAGGATAGCTCTCGAGTTACCTGTCAGCCCATGCTTTCCTGGTTAGCTCGAGCCACTACCCTCGGGCCCACAGTGCAATACAATACTCGCCAAAAATCAATCAATCAATCAATAGTTTGATAAATCCTTTGAAAACCAATAACATTTGCAAACTATAGATATATAGATAGGTTTTGGCTTAAAACTTCACATAGGGTTATACGGGTCCTATATATCTAAAATTAAACCTCACCTGAACGACCCAAAAACAACCAAGAAAACAGCTCATGGGGCCTGCTCCTCGTCACCAGGAAGCTGGTCTGTGCAAGAAAGACAATTGTCCGTGAGACACGACTCAAAATGTATCAAATAGGACGAACGGTGAAAATGCAACGAGATGACGAGTATGATGCAATGTACCATGAAAATATCGCGTTTTGACATGTATGCAATCATATAATAGCAATTTGGGGTCAAAGAAGCCGTCGGATCGAGGGGCTAAAATCGTACTTTTATGCAGAATGTTTTGTTCTGTCAGGCATGCGGGAACGGCCGTTTCGGCTTCCCTTTGTAAATGGGAAGGGCCGTTCCCATGGCCCTTCAGAAATGCGCCATCGTTTTTAAAATAGAAAACGCGTTTTGGCTGGGAACGGCCCTTCCGGCACACAGGCCAAAATGGGAACGGCCGTTCCCAGTCTCGCTGGCCTTGCTGACTCCGAATCATGTGAACGGTCGTTCCAGTTTTAAACTGGGACTGGGAAGGGCCGTTCCCAAAATACAAGAGTAGCAGAAAACAGAGCAGTAACAACAGCAACAACGATCCACAACTCAATCAACCAAAAATGGATCAAACTCAAGATGAAATGCATAAATTTGATGCAACACATATGCTAGCATACATATAGATCAATAACAACTCATTTAAACACTCATTTCCATGGTAGATCATCAATAAATCATTAATTGAAACCCATATTCTCAAGCATGCTCCAAGTCCAAAAATCTCAAGCTAAATGCATCCATTTTAAGCTTAAAGTTCACATACATATTTCCAACAACAAACACACAATTTAACCAAGCCATTTCAAAGACCTATCTATGCCATATATTCAAGAAAATCACCAAAGTCCCAAAAATACCTCAAATGCAAGAAATGAGAGACAAGATGAAGATATGGTGTTGATGATGCTTCTATGATCCTAAATCCCACAAAAACTAGCTTGAATGGAAGAAATCTCCCTACTCCTTCACAAGGATTTGTCTCGGTTGAAAGGGAAGAAAGGAGCAAATGTGTATGAATGTTTGTATGAAATGGAAATGTAATGGTACGTGATATGCTGCTCAAGAGAGGGGAAAAATGGCCAATTTGCTATTTAGTCCTTCCATTATTTAAGTCATGCAATTAGATTCAATTCCATAATAAATGATCAATTAAGTCCCACAATTAATTTATACAATTGAGTCCCCAACTTCATGAAAATGATCAAATAAGGTCACAACGAAATTAAGTCAAGTTTGGGAAATTAATTCACATTGCAATCACGTTCAATATATGCGATAATTATGATATGATATAAATTTCAATAAAAATACTTAGAATATAATTTTATAAAAATTATGTCATGACAAGGAAAATGAATTAAATGATCAATTAATAATTAAATTACAACTCTCAAACCCACACGTGTCGTTCATACCTGAATTGTCGAAAGCTGGGGCGTTACAATAGGTGTTATATTCTTTATTGTTTGGAGAATAAATAATCTGAACATGTTTGGAGAATAAATAATCTGAACAGTACCTCCAAGCATACTCAGCCATTGACCGTGGTATAGAACTCCCAGGGTCAGTTTGGCACAGAAAAAACACGAAGTTGTACCACATCTTGAACTCGTGCTAGACCGGGGTAAATTACATAACATTTTATCTTGATTGTGTGAGACATATTCTGAACTACAAAATAACCTTTTATCTTGATTGTGTGAGACGTATTCTGAACTACAAAATTACTTTAACATAATGTGGAGAATGACTTAATAACAGAAGGAAGAGTTTAAAGTAAAGATAAAGAATGCTTACATGTATATCAATGATCCTCAACATGTTCTTCATCCTCTTGAAAAAATTCACATTGTAATATAAAATCTGGCTTTGAATTTCTACCGCAAGTTGATTCAATTTTTCTTTAGCCTGATCCACTTCGAGCAATCTTTGGGGTAAATAATCTGGCCACTGCCATTGCAAACGAAGATTAGAAAAACTGACCTATTTAGAAAAACTAAAACCGAGTTAGGCCACTGAAAATGGTGATTTTAACAGGGGGACAGGGGGCATTAAAAAACACAAGCACGAGCTAGTCAGATGCATCACATTTTATTTGTATATAAGAAATAATAAGCAATCTACCATGTTATATGTAGTTCAACTCACTAATAAAGAAGAAACTTAAACCATATGGAAATTACTTACTGCAATGTGCCTCAGGAAAAACCATGGTCACATTTAACTTGTTTGTTAACCAACGATGCTGCACATTCCATCCCTATATATCCGCCACCTATAACAACAACATTTCCACCAGTAGAAGATTTCATCACATTAACAAGTCTATCTGCATCAGCCAAATCCTGTAAATAACACACATTATCTGCATCGGATCCATTTACTCCAAATTCTTCAAGCTTCAATGCCTATAAATGATGTGCAAACAAATAAGAGGCATACACTACTTCCCATACCGAATGAAAAGAACATACATACTATTCCTGGCAGTGGTTACATATCAAACGTGGTATCTGCTTTAACATGTCCCCATGAGCAAAATAAGCAAAAGAACATTTTCCTTCTTTTGCCGTTTTATAGAGTCAACTAGAAGTATTTACCAAATACCAATGCACATCAAGCACAAAAGTACAAAAAGAAAAAGGTTAGCTTCTATACCCGAGCACCCGTTGCAACAATGAGATACTTGTAGCTTATAGTTTCTCCAGTGGCAGTCAGCAATGTCCTCCGCCTAACATCAGCATACTTAACTCGAGTTCCAAGGATCAATTCAATACCTGAAAGTTTTCATCTATGAGTGGACGAAAAACAATGATTTTTGGAATAATATCAGGTTCAATTAAAATGATCTCCAAATAAAATTTGGGTTAACAACATAAATACATGTCAGGGAAGCAGTAGACCTAGTTCACCGTTAAAATATAATATTAATAAAAGCAACAGTACGAGGAAATGCTTTTGTCTATGCAATTTAAAAACTGTTAAATATTTCAGGTATTACTGAAAAGATGACTTCGGGAGAGCCACATGAAGTGGATCAGGCTAAAGAAAAATTGAATCAATTTGAGGTAGAAACTCAAAGCCAAATTTTATATTACAATGTGAATTTTTTCAAGAGGATGAAAAACATGTTGAGGATCATTGATATACGTGTAAGCATTCTTTATCTTTACTTTAAACTCTTCTTTCTGTTATTGAGTCATTCTCCACATTATGTTAAAGTAATTTTGTAGTTCAGAATATGTCTCACACAATCAAGATAAAAGGTTATTTTGTAGTTTAGAATATGTCTCACACAACCAAGATAAAATGTTATGTAATTTACACCGGTCTAGCACGAGTTCAAGATGTGGTACAACTTCGTGTTTTTTCTGTGCCAAACTGACCCTGGGAGTCCTATACCACGGTCAATGGCTGAGTATGCTTGGAGGTACTGTTCAGATTATTTATTCTCCAAACAATACAGAATATAACACCTACATTACATATTTAACAGGTATATCTTTATCGAAACGTCTTGAAGTTCAAATTCAATTTGCTTTATGAGTGGTTATACTTCTTAGCTTCTCGTAAAGTTGAAGTCAAATTATTTGTTAAAAAATAATATTAATAAAAGCAACAGTACGAGGAAATGCTTTTGTCTATGCAATTTAAAAACAGTTAAATATTTCAGGTATTATTGAAAAGATGACTTCGGGAGAGCCACAAGAAGTGGATCAGGCTAAAGAAAAATTGAATCAATTTGAGGTAGAAACTCAAAGCCAGATTTTATATTATAATGTGAATTTTTTCAAGAGGATGAAGAACATGTTGAGGATCATTGATATACGTGTAAGCATTCTTTATCTTTACTTTAAACTCTTCCTTCTGTTATTAAGTCGTTCTCCACATTATGTTAAAGTAATTTTGTAGTTCAGAATATGTCTCACACAATCAAGATAAAAGGTTATTTTGTAGTTCAGAATATGTCTCACACAATCAAGATAAAATGTTATGTAATTTACACCGGTCTAGCACGAGTTCAAGATGTGGTACAACTTCGTGTTCTTTCTGTGCCAAACCGACCCTGGGAGTTCTATACCACGGTCAATGGCTGAGTATGCTTGGAGGTACTGTTCAGATTATTTATTCTCCAAACAATACAGAATATAACACCTACATTACATATTTAATAGGTATATCTTTATCGAAACGTTTGACATGAAGTTCAAATTCAATTTGCTTTATGAATGGTTGTACTTCCTAGCATCTCGTAAAGTTGAAATGATCAACGAGGTGACGTGGACACAGATTCTTGAGTTCGGTCACTTCTTTGAAGAAAAGCACGAACTTGAGTATTATGACGATGAAGGTAGTAGAAAAACTGGGGGTACTCGAAATCACTGGTTTTTTCAGGATGCATGATTGCTGAAACTGAGTGTCTCGCTGATTTTCGTGCTGAGTCGGCGTGTCTCTCCAAAAGCTTTGACTGGAAAAGCGTCAACATCTCCAATTGCATAGACAAAACTCAGTTTGTGCATTGTTGATAAGATTTGCACGAATTTTACAGCTCATCAAAAAATTGAAAAAATCGATAGGCAGCTGTCTAATGGTTTTAGGAAAATTTGATAACTTTTTTTTTTGTGAGTATTTTTGCAAATAAATTGCACCTACCTACTCATTTTTCATTTTTAATAATGTTCATACTCATTTTGTGCATATTTTAAACGATTTGCACGAATTATACACCTCAACAAAAAATTAGAGAAACAAATAAACTTTAGTCTTGGAATTCTAGCAAAATCTAATAACTTTTCTCTTATGAGTATTTTTGCAAATAAATTATACCTATCTATTCATTTTTCATATTTATTAATGTTCATACTCAATTTCTGTATATTTTATACGATTTCCACAAATTTTACACCTCGTCAAAAAATTGGAGAAATCAATTGGCTAATCTATGAATTTTGACAAAATTTAATAACTTTTTTTTGTGTAAGTGTTTTTGCACATAAATTACACCTATCTACTAATTTTTCATATTTATTAATGTTCATACTCAGTTTGTGCATGTTTGATACGATTTGCAAGAATTTTACAGTTAATCATAAAATTGGATAAATCGATAGGCTAAAGACTAGTGATTCTGTCAAAAATTGATAAATTTTTTTCCTTTCAGTAATTTCGCAAATAAATTACACCTATCTACTCATTTTTCATATTTATTAATGTTCATACTCAATTTGTGCATGTTTGATACAATTTGCTCAAATTTTACAGCTCATAAAAAATTGGAGAAATCGATAGGCTAAAACTCTGGGATTCTCGCAAAATTGATAACTTTTTAGCCTACCGATTTCTCTAATTTATGATGAGCTGTAAAATTCCTATAAATCGTATCAATCATGCACAAATTGAGTATGAAAATTAATAAATGTGAAAAATGAGTAGATAGAAGTAATTTATTTGCAAAAATACTAACAAAAAAAAAGTTATCAATTTTTGCGAGAATCCCTGAGTTTTAGCCTATCGATTTCTCCAATTTTTTATGAGCTGTAAAATTTGTGCAAATCGCATTAAACATGCACAAATTGAGTATGGACATTAATAAATATGAAAAATGAGTAGATAGGTATAATTTATTTGCAAAACTCTCATAGAAAAAAAAGTTATTGAATTTTGCTAGAATTCCAAGGCTGAAGCTTATCTGTTTCTCTAATTTTTTCGTTGAGGTGTAAAATTCGTGCAAATCATTCAAAATATGCACAAAATGAGTATGAACATTATTAAAAATGAAAAATGAGTAGATAGGTGCAATTTATTTGCAAACATACTCACAGGAAAAAAAATTATCAAAATTTCCCAAAATCCTTAAGCAGCAGCCTATCGATTTTTTCAATTTTTTGATGAGTTGTAAAATTCGTAAATCTATCAATAATGCACAAACTGAGTTTTGTCTATGCAATTGGAGATGTTGCCGCTTTCCCAATCAAAGCTTTTGGAGAGACACGCCGACTCAGCACGAAAATCAGCGAGACACTCAGTTTCAGCAATCACGCATCCTGAAAAAACCAGTGATTTCGACTACCTCCCGTTTTTCTACTCTAGGGCTTAGCTCTGGATCCTCCCTACTTGTAGAGTCTTCATACTATCATGACAGTTTTATGGTGACAATGCTAGAGAACCTCTCCATTTCGGTGATTTCTCTGGACATACATTTAGGGCTTATTAGATACACAATGACCAGCTTGTGGGGTCGTTTCTTGAGGGTGGAACGAAAGAGTAGTACGAAGCTAAAGCTCATGCCACAAGGCTTAAACCTGTGATTGAGGGTTTGGATGAGCTTCAGAGTCAGGGGATTACTTATATGATTTGCACGAATTTTACACCTCACAAAAAAATTCGAGAAATCGATAGGTTAAAGACTCGGGATTCTGGAAAAATTTGATAACTTTTTTTTTTTTAGTATTTTTTCAGATAAATTATTTTCAGATAAATTACTTCTATCTATTAATATTTCTTATTTATTAATATTCATACTTAGTTTGTGCATGGTTGATACGATTTGCAAGAATTTGACAGCTTATCATAAAATCGGAAAAATCGATAGGCTAAAGGTTAGTGATTATGATAAAATTTGATAACTGTTTTTTTCCTCTTTCTGTGAGTGTTTTTGCAAAAAATTATACCTATATACTCATTTGTCATATTATTAGGGATAATTACGGATGCCCCCTCAGATTTGTTGAAATTACAGATACCCCCTGAGGTTTGAGATATTATGAATTCCACCTTGACATATTTCCTCCGTTAAAATTAACATAATTTGTGATTTCAATATTTTATCACTCAAATCCTACAATTTAGGGGTATATGTAATAAAAAAAAAATCCAATAACAAGGAGTTTAATGTACGTATTGAAATTTTTGGAAGGTTTGATGTAAGTACTTGGATTTTGTATTTATCTAGTTTTTTTTTTTTTTTTTTTTTTCCCGGTTTGAGATAAAATGCTAATAAATGATATTTTAACCTTTTCATAATGAACTAATTTCCATCATAAAGTAGCTAATCTTGTTAAGGGCCATGATAATAATGTGCTTTCTTTCTCGAATAATAATTCTTCTAGGGTCTCTGTTCCTAGGTAGGATTATTGCTAATCGATCTTGCGTTGTTTGGTGTAGTACTTTAATTTTTTGAAGAATTAAGGATGATGATGGGGTTGTAGTTGTACTATGTGTAATTTGGGGGTTGCCTAATAAGCTTTCCTTCAGAAATATAACTTAATATCAGGGTGGAGCTGAATATTTGGGATGAAGGACAAAGTGAGACTATTTTTAAAAGGTCATTTTGGTCAAAACAAAGGTAATTGCATAAATAATCTATAATATCAAATACTAAATTAAATACCATCTGTGTGAAACTATTTTGATAATATCACCTATCAAACATAATATTAAAGAGAGCTAATATAATTTAATTGGACTTAAAAAGCCCAATTAACATTAAGTTCCAAAATATAATCTTCCGAATCAAACACTTCCTTGGTAATTTAGGATAATATTGAGTTAATACAACAGGTTGTACTGTTTTCTATGTTTTTGTATTGTAATACCATAGATTTCACGTTTATGTTTCATCCTTTATTTTATTCATACACACGCATTACGTGTATAATAGGTGGTTTGATTAGGAGAAAAATAATTGTGATGTGGAAAATTGATTATTTATACACTTGAGGCGTGTATATGAGTAAAATAAGAGATGAAACATGAGGGAGATTTATAACCGTAATACGACATCTTGATTCATTTAATATGCTGAATCGAAAGTATTGTACATGTTATTGAAGACGATAGTTAGCGTGTATGTATATATATATATATATATATATATATAAATAATATTGGTACGTGGGAATTTATGGGTGACATATGTGAAATGGACTGTCTTTTCAGTAATTCAGTGCATAAATCAAATTGAGAGTTGAAAGAAGTAGAGAAAAGAAACATCAACTTTAAAGGTGGTTGTGGGATTATATATAAAATAATAGGTCATGTCATTTATTGACATCTAATCATGTGGTAAGGTTATTTATGGTGCACCCAGTTCTTAGACCCTAATAGTTTTTACTAACTATCCAGGAAATTTCAGGATGATATTAGTTCATAATGATATAGTTACCAAGGATGTTTAAAGCTTCTGCTGCAGAAGTAAAAGGTAAAAGGCTGTTATTTCAGATCTATAAGCAGTATACTCTTGAAGTACCTGGTAAAGCTTTTCTAAGACAAAGATAAATAGCAGAACAGAAACTTTTCTAAGACAAAGATAAACCAAATCACATAATAAAAGATAAATAGCAAGAATTACATAACATAATGACATTCGTACAGTTCTTGGCTAAACATGATCTTTCAGCATCCACAACAACTTCTAAACCAAAATGAAGAACGTAACGGCCACCCTGGGTTCTACATCATCATTTATCATCGAACACATTTATCATCGTCATCTTCCAAACTTAAGTAGATTGCACGGAGATCGTCATCTTCAACATCTTCCAAACTTAAGTAGATTGCACGGAGATCGTCATCTTCAACATCTTCCAAACTTAAGTAGATTGCACGGAGATCGTCATCTTCAAAACCTTAAGTAGTTAATCTTCTTTGGTAAAGATGATCTTTTTATAAACTTACAAACTGAAGTAGATGGCAGAGAGGGTATAAACCAAAATGAAGAACGACTCCCGTTACGGACCCAATGGAGTTCTACATCATCGTCATCTTCCAAGCTATAACAACCCACGGCCCTATCACTGAAATATATATGATTAGATCTAAGATTTTGATATTCAGAAGCATGATCCACCGACATTGATGTGTTGCGCCCCACGAAGATAGCAGTGTCACCCAAACTTGTGATCGGCTCACAAGATCCCTTGTTCAAATCCAATTCATAAACATGAAATTTAACCAACCATTTATATTTCCTACTCCGGTTCCTGCAGTATTCACGCCCCATAACCAGCAAACGACCCAGGGATCCCACGACATACATCCGAAACCTATAATCTATCTCGGCCACCAATCTTTGAGTAAGAATGTTGTTATTGTCAAATGTAAAGCTCCAAACTTTGCCATCATAGTCGATGGAATAGAACTGATCGTGGTAATAGGTCAGATCGGAGTACCCAACAACACGTTTACTCATACTAGTCCACTGCCTTTCCCTCGGTTTCCAATAACTCACTTTCGAATCCGTCATACCATGGACGATCATCACCACAAAATCGGACGATTCTGACGGGTCTGCCGACATCGCTGCTGCTTTTATTTCGTAAATAAATTGTTGTTCTCGACATCTGCGCCATGTTGTCAAAGGAGGAAGCTCAATCCGAGCACGGGAAATGGGATGAACCAAATTCACCCTTGCACCTTCCACTGCACCTTTGTCAAGTAAGGAGAGTACCCACCCATGATTTAATGGGATGCACTCTGCATAAGACATCTCTGGCATATATAGACGATTGGATAAGAGGCTGTAGAATTGTTGGTGATGGCGACCATCGTCTGTGTCTGTCTCCCTCGGCATCAGCAGCCATGGAATTCTTCGATTTTTGTTCTTCTTCTTCTTGCTGACCTCGTTCCAGGATTTACAGACCGATTCAAATACCGCACGGTCTTCTACAAGCTTGATCTTTTCGACAATGGAGAGAATTAGATCTTCCGGTAGCCCCGCCCAATCCGCCATGGAAACCCTAATTACAAGCTTCACCTTTTCGACAATGGAGAGAATTATATGGTTTTTTTGTATTTATATGGTTTTTTTGTATTTGTGTTCACCTAGGCTTCGGACTCTCAGTTGTTTGATTCCTAATCTATAACAACTGATTTTGGTGGGCTGAGTTTGATGGATTGGGCTAGGGCTGTCAATGGATCGGATTTTAATCCGAATCCGGTCCGAATCCGATCCGAATTTTAGCATATTCGTCCGATAAAAATATCCGATGGATCATATCCGTTTATAAATATTCGAAATCCGAAATAAATGGATCGAATATGGAATTAAGGTATCCGATCCGTTAAGAATTCGAATCCGATTATATATATAATATTTAATTAAATAAATTATTTACTTGTACATAATACTAAGTAAAATGATTAAAATTATAATTTTTACATATTTATCACCTTAAATTATAACAATTTTTGAATTGTTTACCCTAAAAACTATATTTTTTTCTTTATTAATAAGTTTAAATTAACCTGTCTTAAGTAAATATTAACAAAATCATCAAATAATCTATTAAATAACAATTGTTTATTAAATATTATCTAATTATATTTAGTTTTTTATATTAAATTTATTGTTTAAAAAATTAAATTTTATTATTAATCGGTCGGATCTTTTATCGGATCTGATCCGACCCGATTACATATGGATTCAAAATAAATGAATTCGAATCCTATAGGACTCGGATTCGGATCCGGTTATCGGATTTTCTTATTGGATTCGGATCCGGAATCTCCTGATCCGGTCCGAATCCGACCCGTTGACAGCCCTAGATTGGGCATACTGATTTTGGTGGGCTGGACTTATTTCTTTTCTTTATCCTTTTATTTTATAATATTACAATTTACAATTCCTTTCAATGGTAATTTATTTGAATGGGACTGACATACATACATTGTCCAAGGACATTCTTGAATGTATCGTGTGTGTGTGCGTGTATACTAAAGTCTAAGCAATTTCTTTTGGTCTCTTGGACTCTCCATTTCTTTTTATTTTTAGAAATGAAATGTGTTTGGTCTCTTAGAAATGGGATCAGTTTCTCTCCATTTCTTTTTATTTTTTTTATTTTATTTGATTTTAAAAAAAGAAACTGATCCCACCTACAACACTAACGGTTCTCACACTCTGTTTTAGACTCTTCATTTCTTTTAAATTTTATTTTAATTTAAAAAATGAACTCAAAAACTCACCCACGTACAACAATCATCAGTTTCATTTTGTTTTCTTGGACTTTTTATTTTTTTTAAGTTCTATTTGATTTAAAAAAAAAAAAAAAGAAAACTCACCCACGCACAAAAGAAAAACTTACCCACGCGAGAGACCCATTTGGTATTATGGATTCTCTTTTTTTCTTTTTTTTATTTGGTTTTTTTTTAAATTTAATTTATATATATATGCATATTAGATTATGTATAATATAACTTTTATATTATAAATACATATAATATATATTTAATTTATAATATATTACATCTCTAATATATTTAATTATATATAGTCCAATGTCCAACACTATATTATGTAAATGTACATTTATATATCATATAATATATTATATTTATCTTAAAATCTTAAAAAATATATGATTTATCAATGTATATAGTTTGACAAGATAATATCAATCATGTATTATGTATGTTTCTCTTAATAATATATGAGTTAATAATGTATTTGATTTAATAGTTAACATAATATATATTAATATACTATACATCTTAATAGATTAAATCAATATTATATATGTGTAAATGTGTTTTTGATAATGGATCTAACACATTTCATGTATTTTATGTGCATGATATTTTGTCTTAAATGCTTAAGTATATTGTTTATTAATATGTATGGTACTAATTACTATGTTAATGAGATACTATGTGATTATATATCACACATTATAGTAAAATATATGTGTAATAATAATGTATGAGCTAATAATGTATCTTATTTTCTAACATAAATATATATATATATATTATACCTTAAATTATAATAATATTTAATTTACTAATGTATAAGATGATATGATCTAATAAGATAATATATAACATATACTATATTATAGTAGATTTATATTATATTATATCATATGTGGTTTTAATAATGCACCAAATCATCAAATATATCTATTATATTATATATTTTTGTGTGATAAAATTTTAATAAAAGCTCTTTGAATACTATGATATTAATATATAGTGTACAAATAAATAGTGAGTGATGATTAATTAGTTAATTTGATTTAATTAATAAAATTATAATATATATATATATATTATGTACATGTATTATGCACTATATTATTATATTACATGATAATGTGTTATAATATACATAATTGTGTTTTATATATTTTTTGGTATCGAGCCTGATTTCGAGTTCAAGCCCGATCTCGAGCTGGTTCTGGCGAGCTTTGTCGAATCAAGTCAAGCCGATCCCGAGCTAGGGACGAGCCGAGTTCAAGACGTGAAAAGTCGAGCTCGATCCCGAGCTCGAGCCAGGATTGAGAAATTCAATCTCAAGCTCAAGCCTATTATTTTAGGCCAAACTCGGTTCGGCTCGGCTCGTTTGCAGCCCTAGTAGGGATAATAAATAAATTAATAATATGTACCACGTGGATTATTATTATTATATGTGTATTCAAACTAGTTCTTAATTTAGTGCAAAGTCCATGAATTTATTTGTGGAGTACTTAGGCAATCATGAGTGATGAGTCTTTTTGTTAATACCCATATTATTATAAAGTATTCAATAGGGAAAATATCATTTTTGGACCTAATGGAAATCTACATCATCGTCATCTTCCAAGCTATAACAACCCACGGTCCTATCACAGAAATATATATGATTAGATCTAAGATTTTGATATTCAGACGCATGATCCACCGACATTGATGTGTTGCGCCCCACGAATATAGCACAGTCACCCAAACTTGTGATCGGCTCATAAGATCCCTTCTTCAAATCCATTTCATAAACATGAAATTTAACCAACCGTGTATATTTCCTTCTCCGGTTCCTGCAGTATTCACGACTACGACTCACAACCAGCAACCGACCCAGGGATCCCACGACATACATCCGAAAACTATAATCTACTTTGGCGACAAATCTTTGAGTAAGAATGTTGTTATTGTCAAATGTAAAGCTCCAAACTTTGCCATGATAGTCGATGGAATAGAACTGATCGCGGTAATAGGTCAGATCGGCGTATCCAACAACATGTTTGCTCGTACTAGTCCACCTCCTCTCCCTTGGTTTCCAATAACTAACGTACGCGTCTTCAAAACCATGGGTGACCATCACCACAAAATTGGACGATTCTGACGGGTCTGCCGACATCGCTGCTGCTCGTATTTCGTAAATAAATTGTTTTGGATGACTAATGCCCAGGTATCCCGTCAAACGAGGAAGCTCAATCCGAGCACGGGAAATGAGATGAACCAAATTCACCCTTCCACCCTTGGAAAATAAGGCGAGTACCCAACCATGGTTTAATGGGATGCACTCTTCATCAGACATCTCTCGCAAATACAGACGGTTGGATAAGAGGCTGTAGCATTTTTGGTCTGTGTCTGTCCCCCTCGGCATCAGCAGCCATGGAATTTTATGATTTTTGTTGTTGTTCTTCTTCTTGCTGACCTCGTTCCAAGATTTACAGACCGATTCAAATACCACACGGTCTTCTACAAGCTTGATCTTTTCGAAAATGGAGAGAATTAGATCTTCCGGGAGCCCCGCCCAATCCGCCATGGAAACCCTAAATACAAGGTCTTCTATAAGCTTTCTCGCTTAAACTGGGGTGGGTATGGTATTTATAGGGTTTTGTATTTGTGTTCACCTACGATTCGGATTCCTAATCTAAGCCCGCCCCGGGCGCTATAACGGGCAGGGTTTAGGGCTGTCAATGGGTCGGATTTTAATCTGAATTTAATTCGAATTTTAGCATATTCGTTCGATAAAAATGTCTGATGGATCATATTCGATTATAAATATCCGTTATCCGAAATAAATGGAATAAATATGGAATTAAGAAATCTGATTCGTTAAGAATCTGAATCCGATATTATGTATAATATTTAATTATATTAATTATTTTACTAGTACATAATATTAAATAAAATTATTTATCACTTTAAAAAATAATAAAATTAAAATTTTTTAATTTAAAAGGGTATGTGATGATGCAGGAATCTGCGTTTCCTAAATGCAACAACACTTTCTATATTTATGTGAGAAGGGAAAGACCATCACAGGCGTTGAGCCTCAGGAACTGGGTTTCCAATGAGCGTGGGTTCTTCCAGCTAGGATAACACCAGGAAATCGTGCAGCAAGGGTGCAGAAAATGGTGGAATATATGAAGCTTTGGAGAAGATAAAGATGCAGGAAAATGATGCCCAGTTCAGTGGTGTGGTTTTTCGTGAAGAAGATGACTTGGGGGAGAAAGCATGTGTTCTCCCCTATTTATATGTTAGGGGTGAGGGTAAACGGGTAAATCGACCGTGTGGTCCCAAACCTGTGTTGCCCTAACACGTGGCAGCCTGTGAGGGTGTGAGAAGGACGTTTCTGAAAAGGAGGCGGCGTGTCAGATGCAAGGTGCGCACTACCTTTGTGTCAGAAGTTGTTGGCGAGGGTCATGTGAGAGGGAGGCCCAAGGTCCTCTTTGCTAGGGTTCAGATCCATCGCAGGGGGGTAGGATCTTTCGCGAGCGCTGGTGACGCTCGGACAGTGTACGGATGTGCCCCCCACGGCAGATGGCCTTTGAGCGACAAAATCACGAGCATCAAGAATCGGGGCCTCATGTGGGTGCTACCCTGAGAAGGATGGCCCTGAGGGTTAGGACTTGAGCGTCGAGCCAGTCAACTTAAACCCTTTACCTGAGTAATCGGCCGTGGCTCATGGGCCTATACTAGTAAGCGAGGGAGTAGGCTGGGATGATCCGCGAGCCCTATAATGCGAGCGCCCAGTTCCTTTATCGTCAGGTATTGACACGTGGGCGGCTCTGATTTGAGCGTAGTTTTATGCCTCATCATTTTGCCCCCCAAACTCTGTAGTATCGCTTGAGCATACTGTAGAATTTCCAAGGTAATGAAGCGTTGGATTTTTGTATATCCGAGGGTCAAACCATCGCTAGAGAAGTGACCTCTAGACTTCTGTAATGGACACAGTCTGACATTGCATTAATTGAAGTCATATCCGCATTTAATGCTGAGTGGGAACGTGGGCACGTGGACTCCGGTAGACGTGAGGCGGTTACCAAAAGTGGGAGTCTTCCAAGGCGGGAAATGATTGCATTTTCAAATCCTTAACCCTAATCAATGCAAATCTCTCCCCTATAAATAGGGTTTCGGAAGCCTCTATCTCTATTTTCTAGCATTCGCTTTTTTCCAAGCAAAACCAGCAGCAAAAATCTTCTCCCGCTTTCTGCGATTTCCGGCGATTTCTTCTTCCATTTCTCAGGTAACAATCCAGTAGATTTCTTATTTCTGATACTAACTTTTAGATTTAGGTTGCGTGAGAGTAACCCTTTTCTGAGTGAGGGATCCTTCTCTCTCTTTGGGCCCTTCCCAGAATCTTTTTCTTCCCGCAAATCTTACTGAAAGAAACTTCCCATCTCAAGAACCGAGAAGACTCCAGATATGGCGAATAACAACGCAGAAGCATTTGTGAGGGAAATAGATGAGATGTCAGTGGGGAGCTCTTCCCCTCATGGCAATGTACCCACAGCTGTTCCCATGGCTAGGGCGTCACCAGGCGAGGGGATTCCCATAGCGATTCCAGTGGCCCAGGCTCCGGTTGATGCCCGGGATGAAGAGGTCGACGCTGCCGTTCAAGGGATGAACGAGCGTGCTCCCGGAGGGGTAGATGACCTCTTTGAAGAGATGAACAATGTGATGGAAATGCAAAGGCAAGGAGAGAGAGTATTTCCTGTGCTTAGCAGCGCTGTGAGACCCCAAGATCACAGGGTCACAGTGGTCGTAACGGCTCCTGAGGGTGGTGCAGGGCCATCCGGGCGTCAATTTGAGGTTGAACCCTCCAGAAAGCGTCAAAGGAAAGGAAAGGAGCCTGCGACTCTAGTGAGGCAAGACAATCGTCACCAAACCGATAGATCTCCGGACGAAATTGAGAGCATTTTGACGCTCGACGATTTGGAGGAGTTGAAGGAGAAAGCTTATTGGGATGAAACAGTATTCCCCATGCGAATTCCCGAGGAGGGGGAGAGAGCCAACAGACCGCCGCCTGGAATGATGACGGTCTACTGGGACGCGGTTTTGGCCGGGGGCCTGAGGTTTCCCATCTCGCCCGTCGTTGCGACCATCTATCACCACCTGGGGCTTTGCCCTTCACAAATTCTGCCGAACGGAATAGCTCTAATCAACACTTTTGTAATCATGATGAGCGCCCTAGGCCACGAACCCTCGATCGCCAATTTTGACAGTTTGATACAGGTGGCCCGTTCAACACGCTCATCCCCGACGGATGGATTCTATTACGCCCAGGCCAAATCAGGCTTTAAGATGATAGACTCTCCATCTACTTCCTATGGCGAGCATTGGAAAGAGAAATATTTTTTCGTGGGGGCTCCAGGGGGGATTTTTGGGGTTCACCGACAGTGGTTAATCCATGGCGAAGGTCCTTTGATTAGGGAAAGGGTTAGTAATAAAGCCTTCGAGGATTGGGCAAAGGGATTAGCCCTCGTGATGAGGAGTGAGAAAAAGTGGATTAAAGCTGAGACTTTGATGAAGAACGAGGGAGTGTTGTTCCGTTATGGCTTATCTTGCCCTCCAGACATGATACTCAACCCTCCAGCCGACATCATGGCCCTCGATGGTTAGATTCTAGGAACTAACTGCTCTAACTTTTAGAATAGCCTTCTAACTTGGTGTGACTGTCGTACTTTTGTACCTATGATCCAAGCAACCAAATTCTGACGCTCGTTTCTTCCTACTTGCAGGTGTTCAAATACTATCCCTAGGCATGAATACTGAGGCTCTTTCTCGTATGCTAGGCGCTCAGGGACGGGGTGCTAATCCTCAACCCCAACAGCAGCAACAGCCACGACCCTCGAATGCCCCGAGGGGCAGAATAATCCGAAGGAGGTTAGGCCGAGGTGACGGAGGCAGGGGTGCCGGAAACGATGCTCCAGCATTTGGCCCTGTTGAAGATCTTACAGCGCAGGGTGCCCGGGAGGTTACTCCTCCTCCGACTACTCCTGAGGGGCCCATAGCGCTCAGCTCCAGCACCTCCTATAATCGCTGGGGAGAACTTGCCCGCATGCACGATATTGTGAGGGCCGACTGCCAAGGAAAGAGGAAAAGGCTTCCCGACTCCATTCCAATTTCCGAGAAGGGCAAAGAGGTGGTCGTGGGCCACCGCGGTGAAGGCGGCGATACTTCATCTTCTGAGGATGAAGAATTTTGGAAGATTGGCTGTCGGGGTGACACTCGTTTCAAGCGCCAAAGGAAGGACGGTCCCGTCCTACTGAAGAAGAGTGCATTTTCTGTGAATGTCGTCTCTGACATCGTTGGGAAGCTCCAGTTCTCCGCCGACCATGACAAGCTAAACGAGCATACCGCCGCTCGGGTCGCGGATGACGCTTGTCATGCGCTTCTGACGGTGGGTCCCTAATTTCCTTTGTAGAATTTTCCTTTCTTTATCATACCTCTGATAGTGACTCTCGCCTATGACTTTCCAGGAAGTAATCCCAAGGCTGAAGAATCTGCAGGGTCGGGCGCAGGCCTATTCTGAGCATAAGGCCAAATACAAGAAGTTGCTACGTATCTCTGACCCAGGCCAATTGCAAGAGGACTACAACCATGTCAGCGCTCAACTGATTGAAGCCAACCAGGAGAAGGACCGGATAAAGGAAGATCTGAAGAAGTCCGATGACGCTTATCTAGCTCTTAACGAGCGTCATAGGAAACTGAAGGAGGAGCGGGACCAGCTGAGGGTGTAGAATAGAGAGCTGGGTGAGCAGCTGACGGAGAGCACTCGCCAAACTGAGGAGACGAAGAAGGCCCTCGCTGATTTGCAAGAGAAAGTACAGGGCTTAGAGACGAGGGTGTCCTGGGATGCAGTGATGAGGTTCGTACGCTCCAAGGCTTTCGTATTTGCAGCCAACATTCAGTGCTTCGACAACGCTCGGCGCTTCTTCCATAAAGCTATCGGGCAAATGGTGAAACTTGGCTTGGC
Source organism: Lantana camara (assembly GCA_037501455.1). Lineage (NCBI taxonomy): Eukaryota > Viridiplantae > Streptophyta > Magnoliopsida > Lamiales > Verbenaceae > Lantana > Lantana camara. Next base: position 1,353,982 of record CM074858.1, on the reverse strand, counting down.
TCCTGATAGCGCTCGAACCGACGAGCACTTACGTATGGACTTGGATGAAAACTGCGAGCCTATGGTCGAAGACGAGGATCCCACTGAGAATTTGGCGGAGCCGGAGTACCAGGAGTTGGTGCAGACGCTCCAACGGGAGTTTATAGCTACCAACACTCTAGGTCCCGAGCCCATCCGAATAGAGGATGAGGACACCATCATGGATGCAACGGGCCTCGAGGAACCAGGCGAGGCTCAAACCTCTGATGCTCACGTTTTGGCTCCAGTTCCTCTTGCGACTGCCCCTCCAGAGCCCGACTCTCAAGCCCCGTGATGATCCTTTGTCTGTTGAGCCCTTTTGCTTGCCAGTTTAACTTCCCTTATCATATTTATGAACAATTAACGTCTGTACTTAATCCGTCAATTGCTTTTCTGAACGTTTTGGGTTCCTTTATGCTTCTTTTCATATATTTGAACTCTTCTTTTACTGCTTGGATGTTTGAATACTTTCTCTTTTATTTTTGAATGGTGGATGATGTTGTCTCGTTGCGCTCGCCGCTTTTATATTGGTCTCTCTGATTTGAGCGTTTGTGATGGTAGTGTAAGCATACGGTGGTGTTTTCTCCGATGGTCCTCTGACGCTCATCACCATGCACATTAAGCTTAGATGTCCGAGACGTTGGGCAATTGGCATGATGCAAATATAGGCGCGAGGGTGACCCTTATGAGGGTTCCCTGGCCATAGTCGAAATGAACCTTGAATTCGGACTTAGAAAACCTTTGAGGAAATACAGGTGCGAGGGTGTCCCTTACGAGGGTTCCCTGGCCACATTCGAAATGAGGCTTGAATTTGGACTTAGTAAATCTTTGAGTGATTTATCTAAGCCTTGGCCTTAAGCAGTTGGAGCGCTCCCTCCTCTTCGTTGTTCCAATAAATTGCTAAGTAGGGATAAAGGCGAGCGTAGCCGTAGTGTTAGCGTCATCCTGAGGTACCCGTGGCAGGACTGGCATAGGATCTGCTATTTACGAGCGCATGTTTACCCAAGAAGGTGAGGGTCGCTGGGGGTTTACGAGCGCGAACTGGCGTAGCGAGCGCCCAGTTGGCGTAAATTAAGCATTCAGCATCCCCCATTTGACTCGCTCATCATTGGGGCCTTCACGCTAGCGAGTGTTCAAGCGTTCAATGCGGATCATTCTTACCGCCTAAGTAGCGTCGCTTTGAGATTAATAGGGTATTAATTAAGCCGTTCAACGTGGAGCGCGTTCGACACGAAGTAAGCTTTTTCTTTATTAATCGGACCATTAATCAAAGGTAAGAATGAGTTAAGGACATAATAACATACAAAGTACTTACCATTATGCTTGCAATACTCGAAATGATTATAATATGTTTTCTGTCAAAAGAGAGTACAAACCACCGCGAGCGGGTGAATATTTTGGGCATTTATACGTAGAACCGCCTAAGGTTGCATGCGTTCCACGGTCTCGGGAGTCGCTCGCCTTGCAAAGTCTCTAGCAAGTAGGTGTTGTTCGCTCGTACTTGAATGACTTTGAAGGGGCCTTCCTAGTTAGGATCCAACTTACCCACATGTTTGGAGACTTCAACTTTTTTAAGGACCAAGTCCCCTAGCTGGAAAGTCCTCTCTTTAACACGTTTGTTATACTGGTGGGCTACGGTTGCCTTGTACTTGTGAATACGAGCCCAGGCAGTGTTCCTTCTCTCATCTAGCAAATCCAATTCGAACGTTCGATTGACCTCGTTGAGCGCAGGCTCAAGATAGGCGACGCACGCGGATTCTTGAGCGATCTCCGCAGGTATCATAGCCTCGGATCCATACACGAGGGAGTATGGAGTCTCTCCGGTCGCCGCTCGAGGGGTGGTACGGTAGGCCCAAGGGCACCTTGGAGTTCTTCCGCCCACTCTCCTTTCTTACTCTCGAGCATCGTTTTCAGATGCTGGAGTATGGTTCGGTTGGTCACTTCAGCTTGACCGTTGACTTGCGGATGGCCCACGGAAGTGAATCGTTGTTCGATCCCTAGCTCAGAGCACCAATCCCGCGTGTCCGCCGCAATAAATTGGGAACCATTATCCGAGATGAGCACCCTCGGGATGCCATATCTGCAAATGATGTTTTTCCAGATGAAGTCCCTCACAACCTTGAACGTTATCTTGGCGACCGCTTCAGCTTCGACCCATTTAGTGAAATAGTCCACAACAAGTATTGCAAACTTCTTTTGTCCGACCGCCATTGGGAGGGGTCCCACAATGTCAATGCCCCACTGGTCAAAAGGCCACGAAACATCAATGGGAATCATTTGAGCCGCCGGTAACTGGGGGGTGTTAGAATGAAACTGGCACTTAGGGCACTTCTTGGAGTAGCTAATGGCATCCTGCAACACCGAGGGCCAGTAGAACCCACTCCTTAAGATTTTCTTTGCCAAGATTCGGCCACCAGAGTGGTTCCCACAACTTCCACTGTGCACGTGTTCTAGAATTTCCTTGGCCTGCGAGGGTCTCAAGCATCTCAACGGTGGGCCATGGAAGGATCGCTTGAATAATCGGCCCTCGGCGTCCAATGAGAAACGAGGGGCCTTGCTTCTGATTTTCCGAGCCTCAACTTTGTCGCTAGGGCTAATTCCATCCCGAAGGAATCTGATAATTTCGTCAAGCCAACAAGGCTCGGAGGGGTCAATCATATTCACCTTCCTCGAAGGTTCCCCTCCACTTATCAATGGCTCCTCTGTTCTAAGAAATGTAACAGCGCGCTCGCTAAAACCATCCAGGGCGGATGCAAACTTTGAGAGAGTATCAGCGCGTTCGTTTTCTGCCCTTGGGACCTGCAAAAGGCGGAACTCCCTGAACTTGGCTATCACCTCCTTAGCCCTCGCCAGATACTGCACCATGGTGGCTTCTCGGGCCTCATAAGAACTGTCAATTTGACTCGCGATCAACTGCGAATCAACATATGCAGTGACCCGAGTGGCACCATTTTGGAGTGCAATCTTGAGCCCTTGGATGAGGGCCTCATACTCAGCTTCGTTGTTGGTGACTTGGAACGCCAACTTGATTGCGTAGTCAACTTCTGCCCCGAGAGGATCCCTGAGGGTTACCCCGGCTCCTCCCCCCTGTGAGGTCGAGGAGCCATCCGTGTGCAAAAGCCATAAACCATCCTCTGCCGAGGGCACAGTATCTAAGTTGAAATGCTCCACCAACAAATCGGCCACTGCCTGAGCCTGTATGGCGGTACGAGGCTCGAAGGTGATATCAAATTGACTGAGTTCAATCGACCATTTGATTAATCTCCCCGAAACATCTTGTTTAGACAGCACTTGTTTGAGGGGTTGATCTGTAAGCACTGTGATAGAATGAGCCTGAAAATAAGGCGTCAGCCTTCGAGACGCATTAACGAGCGCAAAGGCAAATTTCTCTATTTCCATGTACCTCTTCTCCGCTCCCTGCAATGTTTTGCTTAAGTAGTAGACTGGCATGTGCTTACGCTCGCGGACCGCTACTAGGACAGCGCTCGTAGCATCTGCGTAGACCGAGAGATAAACAATCAATCCTTCACCAGGACTTGGTTTAGTCGGTAGGGGAGCGCTCGCAAGGTACTGCTTCATGTCCTGCAAAGCTTTCTCACATTCCTTGTTCCAAGAGAAGTTACGAGCGTTCCGTAGATTTTGAAAAAGGGTAAATTCCTGTCCGCTGAGCGGAAGATGAACCTGTTTAACGAGATGATTTTACCCACAAGCACTTGGACCTCTCTCAGATTGCGAGGGGAGGGTATATCCAGGATCGCTTTAATCTTCTCTGGGTTTGCCTCTATGCCACGTTGACTGACCATGTATCCCAGGAATTTACCACCTCGAACACCAAAGGTGCATTTTGAAGGGTTCAACTTCATTCTGTAGCGACGAAGGATATCGAAAGTCTGCTTGAGATCTTCCAGATGGGAGCGCTGGCGCTCACTCTTGACTATCATGTCGTCTACATATACCTCCATAGATTTTCCAATTTCGCGCTCGAACATCCTGTTGACGAGGCGTTGATAGGTTGCTCCCGTATTTTTGAGCCCAAATGGCATGACTTTGAAGCAATAAACACCCAAATGCACAATGAACGAAGTTTTGGGGCGATCCTCGGGCGCCATGAAGATTTGATAATATCCCTGAAAGGCGTCCATCATGCTCATGAGTTCACACCCGGCTGTAGAATCTACCAACTGATCAATCCTCGGTAGTGGGTAATGGTCTTTGGGGCACGCTTTGTTGAGATCTGTGAAGTCGTTGCACATACGCCATTTATTGGCGCTCTTTGGAATGAGCACCACATTGCAGAGCCATTCTGGGTACAAAATTTCCTCGATGTATTGAGCGTCAAGCAATTTACTAACCTCTTCTTCGATGACCCGCTTTCTAAAGCCATGAACGTCCCTCTTCTTCTGTTTGACGGGCTTGAAGGTTGGGTCCACGTTCAGTCTGTGGACAATAACGCTCGGATCTATCCCGGTGAGATCAGAGGCTTTCCATGCAAAAACGTCTAGGTTCTCCCGTAGGAAGTCGATCATCAAAACTTGCGAGGGTCCATCGAGGCCCGAGCCAATCTGGGTGGTTTTATCCGGATTCCCTGGCTCCAATTCGACGGTCAAAAACTTCTCAGTAGGCTCGATTCGAACCTCCGGCCTCGGCGCCTCTAGCGCTCGTTTCTTCCAAGTAAGCCTACCCTCGGGCTCATCGCCCTCGTTCTCCGAAGAGGAGCCTTCGACGGCCCCCGGTGGCCTATTCTCCGAACGCTGGGCTTCTCCAAGGGTCTTCTTTTTATTCTTCTTTCGGTACAGCTTGGCTCTTTTGCGCTCGGGGCCATCTTCGTCTAATTTGGGGAAGTCGACGGACTTTTTAGTAGACCCAGCTTGAATGGATTGCTTGGGCTTGTGGCTTCGAAGCGAAAGAATGTAACATTCCCAAGCTTCTTTGACGTTACACAGAATTTCTCCCGTACCCTCGGGGGTAGGGAACTTGACCTTCTGGTGATATGTGGAAATTACAGCATTGAAATCCACGAGGGCTGGGTGCCCAATGATGATATTGTAAGGAAGATTCACCTCAACGACGGTGTAGAGGACGCTCAAAGTTTTTCGCTGTGGGGCGCGACCAAAAGAGGTGGCCAAGCGAATCTATCCGCGAGGGACGATCTCGGAACCTCCAAACCCTACGAGGGCAGTTCTGAGAGGTTCTAGGGGGATGTTTGTTATGTTCATTTGTTGAAACGTTGAGTACGGGAGAACGTTCACAGAGCTTCCACTATCAAATAAAACCCTCTTTACAGTATGATTATGAACGTCTAAACTAACCACCATGGGACAGTCAGAGGTTTCTCCTATCCCATGGGGTGTTACAATGTGCTCAAGATCTTTCTCTGTAAACCCTATGACATCATCCTCCTTCGAGCGCGAAGAGCTGTCAACGGAAAGCACTGGACGGGGAAGAGACGCTCTTTGGTTATAGCTCCGGACGTGGCGACGGCGAGAAGCATTGGAATCGCCCCCTGAGGGCCCTCCAGCGATCATGTGAATGACCGCAAAAGGCTGATTTTCTAACTCTGCAGTTTTTCCTTTGCCGCGTTCGCTCGTTTCTGGGTGATGGTGACGAGGACTCCGGGAACGTGAGCGGCTCCTTCCTCTGAAACGCGCTCGTTCAGTGCAATGCTCATCATACCTCTCCAGCACCTTCACAAACTCCTTAAGGTGCCCCCCGGCGATCAGCCTCTGAATCTCCTTCTCCAAGTGGCGGCACTCGTTGGTGTCATGCCCCTTTTGCTTATGAAAAGCGCAGTACTTTCCCGAGCGCTTTTGAGCCTCGGTTTCCCTCAGCTTGGGCGGTCTCTTGAATAGTTTTTGGTCTGCCATGGAGTAAACTTCAGCAATGGGGCGATTGAGGGGAATACGCTCGAGTTTCCGCGGAGGTGGGGAGTTACGACGAGCGGGCATAGGGCTGCGCCGGCGATTCCGGTTGGTTTCTCCTCTGTCCTCGTGGGTTCTGCTGGAGCGAGGGGTGTTCGCCATCTTCTGGTCCCTCGCAATATACATATCCTCGAGGGTGAAGAAAGAGTCTGCTATTTCTCTAATCTCCATCAATGAGTGGGGTTTCTTCTTGGCCACCTCCTCCACGAACTCTTTACTGACGTAGTGCTTCATATTGGTGGCTCCAAAGAGAACGTGCCTCAAGAAATCCATCGAGGGCTTTTCCACCAATAAGATCTCCTTGTTGAACCTCCCTATGAAGGATCTGAGGGTCTCGTTCGGCCCCTGAACTAAGCTGTAGAGAGCCGTCGCAGCGGGAGCTGGCGCTTTCAAGGAGTTGAAGTGGCTGATGAAAGCGTTAGTCAGGTCATGGTATCCTCGGATGGAGAGCGGAGGAAGCTTCTTGTACCAGTCCTGGGCCATCCCTACGAGGGAGGTGACAAACACCTTGGCCCAGTAGTTGATTGGGTGATCGTATAGATGCATCAGGTGCACAAAGTGATCCAGATGTTCGGCTAAATCTGTGGTTCCATCGTACCTGTTGACGGACGTGGGGATTTTGTCTTTCCCCGCACGGGTCGTCAGGACCTCCTCAATGAGGGGAGAATCGCCCGTCACGATTCGGGATTCGGTAATCCCTGTCCTCCGGATCTTCAGGGCTGGCTTCTCTTCGTCGGCGAAAGAGGGGGTTGCTTGGTCTGCGAGCGTCTATGGCCCTGGACCTCTCGCCCCCCTCACGGGAGAAGTGAGACTGTGCTCGAGAGAGCTGCTCTACCGCGTTCTGGAGCCCCCTAATCTGGTCTTGTACTGCGGCAAGTTGAGGGTCACCGACATTTCTGTGGTTTGCCCTTTCTGTGGCTCTCGATTGGACCTCTTCGTTATCTCCGGCCCCCTCATTTCGAGGGGCCCTTTCGTTTCCTGCGGGTGGTTGCTCTTGCTGGACCCTCGGTGGGGCCTCATTTTCTTGATTTGGTGGTGGGGGAGATTGCTGGGCCCTCAGCGCATTTTGCGCCATCGTCAGTGGGTGCGCTGGGAGTCCTCCAAGGGGTGGAGCCACTCGAGCACCAGCTTGTGAGGGGAAATATGCAGCAGTGAAATGTTCCCATGCGTTCTGGACCGCCTGGCCCTCACATTGTGCGTAGAGCGCCTGGAGCTGCTGAGTAGTAATCTGGGGCATTTCCACTCCTTGTATCTCTCTGGGCAACGACAGGGGGAGATTCAGTGTCCCCACTTGATAGGGTTGGATCATCGGCATCATCCCATGCATCATTCCGGGTTGCATAAAAGGGTATCCCGGTGGTGTCATGGCCATGGGATACATACCTGCATACGAGAAGGAAGCGTTGGTAGCGGGAGCCGCAGGTGGAAGAATGGAACTGGGTCCTCCCATAGCGTTCCCTCCAGGTGGGAGAGTCGCAGCCACCGTTTCTGCATTCTCGACCCCATTTCCCACAGCTGGGGAGTTCGTACCTCCGGCAGGGATGTTGCTCTCCGCGTTCTCTTCGTTGACTGGGGGGAGAGCGCCCTTGTCTCCCACGGCTCCGGATCTTGTTGCAGTTACCATTTCCAAAATCAAAAGGTGTTATATCTCAACTAGCTTTCAGAGGAAGAATCTGGTGATGAAGAAGAAGATGACTTGGGGGAGAAAGCATGTGTTCTCCCCTATTTATATGTTAGGGGTGAGGGTAAACGGGTAAATTGACCGTGTGGTCCCAAACCTGTGTTGCCCTAACACGTGGCAGCCTGTGAGGGTGTGAGAAGGACGTTTCTGAAAAGGAGGCGGCGTGTCAGATGCAAGGTGAGCACTACCTTTGTGTCAGAAGTTGTTGGCGAGGGTCATGTGAGAGGGAGGCCCAAGGTCCTCTTTGCTAGGGTTCGGATCCATCGCAGGGGGGTAGGATCTTTCGCGAGCGCTGGTGACGCTCGGACAGTGTACGGATGTGCCCCCCACGGCAGATGGCCTTTGAGCGACAAAATCACGGGCATCAAGAATCGGGGCCTCATGTGGGTGCTACCCTGAGAAGGATGGCCCTGAGGGTTAGGACGTGAGCGTCGAGCCAGTCAACTTAAACCCTTTACCTGAGTAATCGGCCGTGGCTCATGGGCCTATACTAGTAAGCGAGGGAGTAGGCTGGGATGATCCGCGAGCCCTATAATGCGAGCGCCCAGTTCCTTTATTGTCAGGTATTGACACGTGGACGGCTCTGATTTGAGCGTAGTTTTATGCCTCATGAGTAGGTTTTCTTTTATTAATAAATTTAAATTAAGTTATTTTAAATAAATATAAACAAAACTATCAAATAATCCATTAAATAATAATTATTTATTAAATATTATGTAATTACATTAATTTTTTTTATATTAAATTTGTTACTTAGAAAATTAAATTTTTACGTTAATTGAGTCGAATCTTTTATCAGATCTGATTCGATCCGATTATACATGGATTCAAAATTCAAATGTTATGGGTAGTGATCTTATTCCTAATATTAAAACAAATATTTTTTTTGTCAAGTAAAACATGCAATTTCAACTATCCATTCATTTTTCTATTCAAAATTGGGCTGGGCCATTCAATTGAAGATGATTAATTCCAAGTTCAAAACTCTTTAATTGTTCAATTTTGAATTTACCAACAAAATGATACCACAGCCTGTAGGGCTGTCAATGAGTCGGATTTTAATCCGAATCCGATCCGAGTCCGATCCGAATTTTAGCATATTCGTCCGATAAAAATATTCGATGGATCATATCCGATTGTAAATATTCGTTATCCGAAATAAATGGAGCGAATATGGATTTAAGGAATCCGATCCGTTAAGAATCCGAATCCGATATTATATATAATATTTAATTAAATAAATTATTTACTAATACATAATATTAAGTAAAATGATTAAAATTAAAATTTTCACATATTTATCATTTTAAACAATAATAAAATTTACTTTTTTTACTCTAAAAGTATATATTTTCTTTTATTAATAAGTTTAAATTAATTTATTTTAAATAAATATAAACAAAACTATGAAATTAATTTATTTTAAATAAATAATAATTATTTATTAACTATTATGTAATTATATTTATTTTTTATATCAAATTTGTTATTTAAAAAAATAAATTTTATTACTAATCGGGTCGGATCTTTTATCGGATCGGATCCGACCCGATTATATATGGATTCAAAAACAATGGATCCGAATCCTCCGGATCCGATATTCGGATTCTCTTATCGAATTCGGATCCGAAATCTCCTGATCCGGTCCGAATCCGACCCGTTGACAGCCCTAACAGCCTGTTGAGCAATGATTTGAACTGAGGAGGTGAATCGAGGCCCAAATAAGAGGATTAGGCCCTTTTCCTATTTGGAGACTGGAGTTTCATGATTTCATCAAGGCAAAATAAAAGGGAAAAAAAGGGATTATTTTTGGGGAGAACGAAAAATTAGGGTTTACAGAGGTACTCCAAATTCGCCCTTGAAGTTGCAAATTGCGACCCTCCCACTGATAATCTAGAAATTTGGCATAAAGTTTCCCTGGAAAATAGAATTCAACTTTTTATTTTTGTAGCTTTACCTCGAGATTGGTTGGGCTGAAGGTGAAAATCGCCGAGCTGAATCCAAGTCTGTATCGACGCTAATGGCGGCGGAGGAAGAAGTAGGAGTGGCGACGGGAAATTGCGGAAGTGAAAAAGATACAAACTTGAATGAAGTTACGGAGAAGGAAAGACGGAAGAATAAAAGGAAGAAGCGGTTGCTGAAGGAAGCTGAAAAAGCTGATAAACGTGGTGTTTGCTATTTAAGTCGGGTACCTCCTCACATGGACCCATTGAAGCTTCGTCAGATTCTATCTCAGTATGGAGAAATTCAGAGGGTGTATCTCGCTCCTGAAGGTCAGGCATTGTGTTTCTGATCAATTGGATTGGAGTAGAAAGCTTTTAATTGGTGTATTATGTGATTATGATTGTGTCTTGGCGATTTCTTGACGAAATGCTCGTTGTTTTGGAGCTCAATTTTCAAATTAGAAGTTTAAATTTGTCCATGTTTGTGTATGCAGATCCTGCTGCACAAATGCGGCGGAAGAAGTCTGGTGGATTCAGAGGACAAGAATTCTCAGAGGGGTATGCTTGTTGTTACTTCTTGTCGTGAAAATGCTGTACCATGGATATAGAATGATAATCAATGTTTTGCCTTGATCGCTCTAGAACTTGCTTGGAGAGATTTTGATTGCTTCAAAGATTCTGTTTCAGTGTTTTTGGTAATTTTTCAGAGTGTGGTAAATTTTTAATTCGTTGGTTTGATGCCTTCATGAAGGTGGGTTGAGTTCACAGACAAGAAAATTGCCAAAAGAGTTGCTGGAATGCTAAATGGAGAACAAATTGGTAAGTTTGGACTGGTTGTCCTTAACCTGTTCGCCGTTATTGCTTTATGTGCGTATAGACTTCTCAATTTTACTTTTTGTTTAGGTGGGAGAAAAAGATCATCATTTTATTATGACTTGTGGAATATCAAATACTTGAGTAAATTCAAGTGGGATGATCTTACGGAAGAGATAGGTGAAATGACTGAACTCGTTCATTGTTCAGATTGGCTTTGCTATTCAATTTGCAAGCTTTAAGTGAAATAACTTGAAAATTTTTTCCCAGCTTACAAAAATGCTATTCGAGAGCAAAAACTTGCATTGGAACTCTCTGCTGCCAAAAGAGAGAGGGACTTTTATCTGTCGAAGGTTGATCAATCGAAAGCATTAACTAAAATAGAAGAAAGATTAAAGAAGGTGAGTCCATGGTGGATTTTATGAATACCATGATTGCTTGTCCAGTTTTGAGGCATTGATTATATATAGGTCTTCATGATTTCTGTCGATTTTGTCCATCGATAATATTTTAGCTTGTTCTTGAAGAGGCGTGTTTTGTTTGAAAGGTTAATAAAGCTGCATATATTTGTGAATGCAGAAACAAAAGATTGAAATGGTGCCGAAAGTGGTGCGCCAGTTTCCTCAGAAAAAACCGGTTGCAAAAGAAGCTGGAGAGGAGAAGGCTCAACTGTCGAAAGATATCCTGGCAGGAGTGAGTGTCTCTTGGCAGAGTTATTTGCAACTCAAAAAAAAAAAAAAAAAAAAGAAAAGCCCAAAAAGCACTTCTGCACTTTAAGCTTAAGCACTTTGGGAGTGTTCGAAAAACCAACTTCCGCCTCTTTTAAGCCTAAATAAGCTAGAACTTAGGAAGCTACAAGCACCTAAGGACCAACTTCTAGCTTTAGCTTTGAGGTCATGTTCGTAAATAAATTGGAAATTTGTTTCAATTAATAGAAGTGCTTCCAAACCCTCCATCACTCTCTTTAACTTTGAACTACTTATTTGAAACACTCGCACTTTCACTACTACAACTTTTTACAACTTTAACTTCCGCTTCTACTTTTCAATTCCAAACTCCATAAGTTCTTGCAAACGCCCTCTTAATTACTTGCATTATGGATTGCTATGAAGTTTTGATCTCGCTAACTTAATACTCCATATCCCATTTTTCAGGTTTTTGGTGGCTCTTCATGATCTGTGATTTTCCCCCAACAGTGCAAACTGCAGGAGCCCAATTTTCGACGTCACAACCTCCACACGTTGTCCTTTTTGTTTCTCTCTGTATCAGTTAAAGGCTTGCACAGAGATCTGTTGCATCATTTGATAACATATAGATTACTAGTTACTGATAATTCTTACTCTTTGAAACATTTCATATTTATTGGATGAAAAATTTACAGTTGGTGTTTTTTTTCCCCTGTTTTGTTCTAAAGAAAGAGCTCTTCTTGCCTTGTTTCTGAGAAAAGAAAGGAATTTTGCATACTACAAATTACAATATCCCCTAATTCCTCTAAACAGCCACTGCCATACATTTACGCCATTCAAATATAGCAATAAATGTGCATTAAAATATATATATATATATATATAAAAACTTCAAAGCGCCACCTCAGTATTACTGAATTGGCTTAATCTCGAGCTCCAAACCTTTGTTGAAATCCAGGTAAGGGCATGAAACTGGATATTCTTCTTCTCCTGTCTTCCACCTTACGCAAATTCAAGAACATAAAATTAGATAAATCTTCACATAAATTAATCAGCTTCCAGGAAAATGGTAATAAAGTTTATTTTATTATTATTTGAGATAAAAATTTTGACTATCCTGAACTATTGCGTTTTTGGAGTTTGCAACCCGAATTATAAAATACCTAAGTTTGCAACATCAATTATTGTTTTGTAACAAATTGCAACCTGATTCCATTCATCGTGTGACACGTGGAAGAAATTTTTTGTACGTGTTACAGATGAGTAGAATTAGGTTGCAATTTGTTAAAATACAATAATTGAGATTGCAAACTTAGACATTTTATAATTCGGGTTGCAAACTAAAAAAAACGCAATAGTTCAGAATGTTATAAATAGTTATACCTTATTATTTTCTTCAATCAACGTATTTTGTGGAATTTTATGATTTCCAGGAGAATTATACCTAACATTCAGAATAAAATGGTGAAGAAAAAATGCAGTCTCCAGCTTGCCAAATTCTGCTCCTGGACAAATTCGGGATCCGCCCCCGAAAAGAATCACTTTTCGACTTGTTGATGGATCCTGGTACAGAAGCTGGAATTGAGAATCACTTTGCAAAACCATGAAAATAAACACGAGCAGCAAAAGCTAGAAGAACCACCTTTGAAATACTTCTTGCTAATCATCCAAATAAAAGAAATGTGCGAAAAACTATAATGCACTGACACTTCTCAAAATATATTTTGCCATCTCATGCCGTGTAAGACACTCATATCAGACACAACGTCAGACACTTCTTACATGGAGGTTTAAGTCAAACTTTTGGCTTGCTGGAAGCTGGGCTCAGGGACTGCACACATTCGCAGCCGCATCCCCTGTAGCCGTCAGCTCGTTCTTGACAGATCTGATCGGGTGTTCATAATCTGGAGTAAAAGGATTTGAACCTTTGCATTCAGGTACCAAAAACCGATGCCTTACCACTTGGCTATACTCCATAGGCCAGTTTCGGACGGTAGGAACAGGGATATGGGGAAGGGAGAAGCAGTGCTCGAAGAACGAGCTGAGCCGTGCAAGGACACGGGGATATAACAAGTAAGCAGCAAGGTTCTCCCTTTATTAGGGGCGACTACAACAAGCTCACGACTCTAACAGAAAGAAAGGGTAAGCTCTCTGCTCTATTTGCTTGCAATGCTATGCCTATCCAAGTTGGCGATGGCTTCTATAACCTTATAGTCATTATGTTGTTCGACTAAACTCTTTAGCTCCGCATTAGAAAAACGATCTAGTCCGTATGCCTATGTTAGTATACGTGCATTGTAGGTGTGAAGATACATACCTTCCATCTCCTTGGGTTAAACTTTGTGGGATGCTCATGGAGGGAAGGATCAAGATGTGGAGCTGATAACACGGGATGGACTTCCCACCCTGCTGGAATTGTATACTCTGTAATATTAAAATTTATGAAAAATCATCATCGTGAAAGAAAGTTATGCTCATGACATATTTCGAGACAGATTATTATTTAATGAAATCAGCTAATGTTTTAAATGGAAGAGGAGGAGGAGGAAGAAGAAGAAATCGAAAAGAAGAACCTTTGAACTTAACATCCTTGATAGCTTTCCGGTACAGGTTCTTAACCACGTTTCCACAGCGTAGAGCTTCATTCATAACCTAATCATTTCATTTAAAAATGATATAATAATAAATTGAAAATGATGAAAATTAATATTAAGGTTTAACCCCAGTTTTTATACCATAAAACCTTGTTTAGATGAATTCTTTTCAACTTTAATAGTGAAAAGATTATGGAAATGATATATATTAATTAAAAACAAGTAATGTTAAAAAAAAAGGCCAGATCATAAGCCTAAAATTAATTAAATATTTATAAAATTAATTTAGTATCCCGGAAAATTGTGCTGACATGAGAAGTGAACTCCATTTTCTTGTAGTCTTCCCAATTCAAAGGCTCTCCATCCTTCTTCCTTTTCCTCACGAGTTTGTGTTCCTCCTGAATCAAATAAAAACCGTGAATGTCCGAAAAGCAAAAGTGTTATTTATGATTTTTAATAGGGATAATTACGAATACTCCATTGAGTTATAGTAATTCAACCACGAAAAAAACACCCTCATTAGTTAGAGAAATTACAATAACACCCTAATCAGGGTGTTATTTGTAACTTGTCAACGTGTTTGTCGTAACTCTTGTTTAGTCCTCAAGGTGTTTCTCGTAAATTTTACACTACAAGGGCTTCTTTGTAATTAGATTAAACCTCAAGTGGGGTGTTCGTAATGATCTCTTTGTTGAGGAATAATTTATGTATTTCAAATTAGTATAATGAGAGACAGTGCGGTGTGTGATAGTAACAAATCTTTCACACTCCGATTTGTAACCTGAAGAGGAAATCGGATGTCATTTAGCTCCCAATGACCTGGATGAACAAAGAATCGTTAGAAGGCATGCTCAAGTTAGGGTAGAACTTGGCAACAAGGATTGGTGCAAATGGTTAAAGGATTATTTTTCAAGGTAATATTTCGGGTTTGAATCTCACTTAAATATGCGTCTATTTTTTTTTTAAAAAAAAGAAGGTTAGTGTAGAACCTCACTCAAGTTAGATACTTAGATTTAGGAATCCCAAGTTGTCTTAAACCAAAATTGGTGGTGGTGTATTTATTTTCACATGTACGATGTTATAATCAGGCATTTCTTATCGTGCTGTTTATACAACTATATATATTATGTTTGCTATTTTAATAGATCACTATTTTTAAAAATTTCACCAATTATACAAGAAATTTTCACCGGATTTAAGGTAAAATTACCCATATCATAAAGTAGAGGACGAAGTATTATACAAGACAAGAAAATTGTAGAATAACATGCCGTTTTATATACATATATATTGAGTGATGGTGATTGGAGAGGCGGACCGAACTTTTAACAAAAACGATTTTAAAAGATTAAATGACAAAAACATGATTTTAAAAATTCAAATAACAAAAAATCAACTAAAAATAAATTAAGTAAAAGAAAAAAATATAAATAGAATAAGTACTAATCAAATATTATGACTAAACTAATCATTAATTTACTAGATTTTTTTTAACATACACTCAAATTAGTGTTATTAATCTAATAATTGTAATTTATCTATAAAAAACTGTTAGAAAATAATTCTTCATATATATATATATATATATATATATATATATATATATATGTTTTGAGTGATGGTGCTTGAAGAGGGGGACCAAACTTCATTAAACCAAACTCACCAACTTCCTTATCAAAGAGAGTAGAGACAAAAATGATTTTAAGAAATTAAATGACAAAAACGTGATTTTAAATGGTTAAGTTACAAAATAATAACTTTTAAAGATTTGAGAATCAACTAAAAATAAATTAAGTTAAAAAAAAAAAAGAATTAAAATATAAACAGAATAAATAGTTAAATATTATTGTTAAATTAATCATTAATCTAATGATTGTAATTTATCTATATAAAAATCTATTCAGACAAGAATTTTTCATATATATATATATATACATATATATATTATAGGAATAATTTCAAATTTGGGATTGTAACATACCACAATTTGTATTTTTGGACTTTAATTTGACATTTCTGATTTTGGGAAACTATAAAAAATTTACAATTTTAGCCTTAACCTTACCGGAACCCTAGTTTTCCACCTGAAAATGATTTCATGGCAATATTTATCCGCGTGGCAAAACAACCATGCCAAGTAGACTGTTTATTAAATTTATATTATTTAAAAAATAAAATGAAATTCCAACAAATTATGCAATTGTCATAAAATGTTTATTATATATAAAATAAATGTAAAGTTCTATATGTCCGTAAATAAATTTATTTATATTTAAAAATTAAAAGAATATAATATTTTTAATTTAAATATATACAGAAACCATAAATCGTTTTACCCACCATATTTATTTTTACACCCACATTTTATATTATAAATATGTACATAAAAAAAAGACATACTATTTCATTAAATACACAAAAAATATATAAAACAAAGTCCACTGTTTAATTTTAAAGAAATAATACATTAAAACTAATTAAAATATAATATCTTAATTACTAAAGAATTTATAATTTTAAAGTTTAATTTCATTTATCAAACCTTACCGGCCTACCCCTACTGGTGGAGGAGACGATGGTGGTGGTCCTGGTAGAGGGTAAAGCCGAAAAGGGTTGGTTGTTTTTTTTTTTTTATTTTATTTTATTATTAAATTTATTTTAAGAATTTAATTTTCTTGTAAATTAATTTAAAATTTTAAATAAATATATAGAAATCCAACATGTAATTTTTCAAATGAGTTGGCTAAATTTGGTATGCCATTTAGGCATTCAAGGCCACATACTCAGCCTATTCCGGCAGCCATGTAAGCACATAAGCTGTATTCCAAGCAAAAATTAGGGTTCCGGTGGTGCTCGGGCTAAAATTGCAAAATTTTTACAGTAATTATCCCCAAAATCAGAAACGCCAAGTTAAAGTCCAAAAATGCAAATTGTGGTATGTTCGAATCCCAAATTTACAATTTTCCATATCTATATATATGGGGTGATGGTGATTGGAGAGGCGGACCAAACTTCAATAAACCAAACACACCATTCACCAACTTCCTTATCAGAAGGGAGAAGAGACACAATATGAGTCTTACATTGGAGATCAGTTTCATTTGGAAGATGAGTAGACAATTCAATCGGTGGACAGCATATGCGATCAAGTATCTACGTATAAGGAACCTAAGGGTAAATGGTATGTATTAAATCAAGGAAAAGATCTACATATAACTATAACCAACCACAAAATAAGTTGCATAAACACTATTTGTTGCGACTGTGAAATTCTCCAAGGTGAGTATGTCAAGCGGATCCACTGCATGGAGTACAAAAAGGCAAAATTTCCCTATTGAGCGATTTTTTTTGCAAATGTGACTCCGAACCAGCACCCAATGAGGTTCATAAGTCCAACAGTGATGGAAACGGACGTGGCCGAAACATCCTTATGCGGGAAAAGGTTAGTTGACAGCTTACAATTCACATGAAACTGTAATTTCCGTTACATTTAACGGCAAGGCTGACGGCGGGACCAAATGTGTAAAAAAAGTGGTAGTTTAGTGACTATTCTTGTAAAATTGAAAAGTGGGGGACCAAAAGAGAATAAGTTGCATAGTTGGATAACCAAAACTATAATTATCCCTACAGTATATGTTTGACTGCAAAAGCAGGTGAAGATTGTCCAAACATTATTAGGCAGTACATGTTATAATGTTTAATCGTTGTGGGACATGTTAATGGTTCCCAGTGGCGTGAACAACGTGGAATGTCATTTAGGCAGCGATCTCGACATTCCAACTCCGGCCGCCACAAGCTCTCTGGCGACGCAGTCTGTCAAGGTGGAACATTCCGGCAGCTATTTATTAAATAATGAGTTTTGACCTTACTCACCTCCAAAAGTTAGTTGTTGAGGGGAGGGTTGTCAAGCCATTATATATTGAACACCACATCATTAATTATTCGATGTGGGACATTTAACATATTCCCACTAACCATGATCCGGATCATGAAAAAGGTACTGAACACTTGCGGATTTAAGTTAAAAGTTCAGGTACTTACCGAGAGCAGTGCTCATGCAAGAAGGTGCCTAAGGAGGTAGATTTATGCCGCTTGAGATTGGCCAGGGTTTCTCCAAGCAATGGAAAGTACCATTTACTTCCATTTGGTATGCCTCGAGGCTTTTCTTTAAAATTTGAGATTCCCAAAAGCTTAGAAATTACAAGGAATACTAACAAAAGAGTAAACACCACAGGCGTAATAATTGCAGCCATTTTGAGCAAGTTGGCTCTTTGATTTCTTGAAATGCTTGTTGTATTGATTAAACCCTGTATATATACCACATAAATTTGACCTAAATGTATGGCTGTCTTGGGGTTTGATAATTAGTTAGCAGGGGGTGCAGGCTAGTTAGCTGGTGCCATCTTGTATTCCTTCTCTAGAAGATTAGGTCATGTAAATATTAACCGAGACCGACTCGACTGACCAAATCAGTGTAACGAGAGACTGGTGTCTTATGTTTTGTCGTGTCTTATGTAAACAAATCTGTCACACTAATAATACCCGACTTGTAACTTGAAGAGGAAACCGGATAAAGTCATCAAGCCCCCAAAAATCTGGATACACAAAGAACCGTTTGAAGCCAAAGTTGAAGCTATACTCAATGTAAACACTCCGATGCCCAAGTTAGATTTAGAAATCCCAAACCTAACAAACAATCAGGCATGGTGAGAGCGAACAAGTTGTCTATAAGTAGCTCTGCTATTGACGGATAAGCTATAGGCAAGTTGTTCCATTAAAGTGTCAAGTAGCCAGTAGGAAAGATGAACGATATAGTTGTTAACTTTAACATTTAATATTTAACATTAGCTTGAAATCTATTGATAAATTAATTGATAGTATATAGGGAGTAGCTCACCAAAGCTGTCAAAATTGATATGATGAACTTAAGCTAGTAGCTCACCAAGAAGATGAACATGTGTTCGAATGCTATGATCAGGTGTACTCTGACTTATGACTCCCTTGTTTGGTATATGTGTTTTGTTAAGCTATCTTGGTGGAAGTCTTATCCACTTGATCGACTCTTGGCCGAGGAAAGTCATTCTTGCAGGAACTTTGGGTTGGATACGAAAAGGCATACGAGAAGATTCAACTGCCACCATGGTGGGCAAGTTTGTCACTATGAAATTGAGGCTATTTTGTACATGATGCCCGTCAACAACCAAACATCTGATACGGCTCCGATATGGGCTCCGATATGGCTGCTGAGGAGACTACGGAGTTGGAACAGAAGCCTGTGAGGAGAAGTGATCGAGTATTGAAGACACCAAGTTGGCATGCAGATTATGTGAAGAATTAAGTTGTTAGTTAGCAGTCCGTTTATCTAGCAGAGTCATTATTTTAGTATCTTTATCTTATGGTATTTTAATTGCTTTGAGAGTCCTTAGATAGTCCGTATCTTTTATTTATATGTTGCTGTCACCAATGATACGGATTACCGTATCACAAGAGACTTTAGAGCAGTCTCAAGCTCTTTAGAAATTAGGGGAGAAGAGAAGGATAATCCGGAGGACCGTCCGGCCGGGGGAATTTGGGGAGGGAGAGAGAGACTTGAGAGATTAAGATAAAAGGAATTGTATTGTTATTGATAATGATCAAACCAATGATACGGATTACCGTATCACAAGAGACTTTAGAGCAGTCTCAAGCTCTTTAGAAATTAGGGGAGAAGAGAAGGATAATCCGGAGGACCGTCCGGCCGGGGGAATTTGGGGAGGGAGAGAGAGACTTGAGAGATTAAGATAAAAGGAATTGTATTGTTATTGATAATGATCAAAACAACGAGATGACAGCAACATATAAATAAAAGATACGGACTATCTAAGGACTCTCAAAGCAATTAAAATACCATAAGATAAAGATACTAAAATAATGACTCTGCTAGATAAACGGACTGCTAACTAACAACTTAATTCTTCACATAATCTGCATGCCAACTTGGTGTCTTCAATACTCGACCACTTCTCCTCACAGGCTTCTGTTCCAACTCCGTAGTCTCCTCAGTAGCCATATCGGAGCCCATATCGGAGTCGTATCAACATCAAGCACAGCCCTGTGGACGCGAGTGAAGTAGACGCGAATTCTTGTTGCCGTATGGTCATTACGTTGAGGGTCATTGCCCGGAAGTCTGAGCGCCTCTATACGAGGCCAGTGAGAATTATTCCTTTTTTCGCGATTGTTAGTCTAGAGGTACCGTCGGTCTTTACACTATGTATTTTCGTGGGCACCCTAGTATGAACAGCATTGATGATCCTTGGATCATGCACCTTTGTATCTCTTTCGTTTGGTTGTTTATTTATGAGGTGGGGAACTCGATAAAATACCCCACGGCGTCAACCGTTTCCTTAAAAAAAAAAAAAAAACTTAAGCTAGTAGCAAGAGCTAACAACCCAAAAACCATGTGTTATTCCAAATCATCATAAAAGACCCTGTAAAAAAAATAATAATAATACAAAAAACCCTGAGTTTTATTAAATAAACTCACCGCCCCCTACCCCCATCTGGTCAAAAAAAAAAGTTGAAAAGTTCATTATACCCTTATACACTATATCAATTATTTATTTATTTATATATATATATATATATATATATATATATATATATATATAATACATATTATGCATATTAAGAAAAAATATATATAATACATATACATTCTACATATTATTTAATATATATTATACAATAAATTTATAAAATCTTATTTAATATATACATAAACATTAATAAATTAACAAATTTATTGTATATATTAATATATATAACTTATATGTATATATACAATAAATTTTATAAAGAATATTTAATATATACATAATGTATATAATATTATAAAACAATAAAAAAATTAAAAAAAGGGAGAAATCAAAATTTTATAAATTACATTTAATATATATATAATGTATATATAATATAATAAAAAAATAAAAAAATAAAAAACAAAACAAAACAATACAGGGGTGGAAAGACGGGGCATTCTATTAAAAAGATCTTTTAAGTTTCTTTTTAATTAAATGACCCTCAAGTTTCAACTTAGTTAATAGATAACCCTTTTAATAGTTAATACAAATTATTACTTTGAAATATTTTATTTTCACCCCTAAATTTTTATATATTACAAATAAAACCCAAAAAATTTCTCTCACTACAAACCCCTATTTCATTTTTCTTTCATTCTCATCGGAGAAACCCTTCTTTTTCTTCCAGATTTTTCATACATCTTCCGATAATGGATAATATTAATTTCCCCTTATATTTACCCATCAACGATCAATCCTTCACCACAAGTTTCGAGATTCATCATTCAGATCGAAGAAGTGAAAGTATTCCAAAATTGTTTTTGTTTGCTGAGAAGTTCTGTCGAAGATTGACGGAGAATTTTTCTGGCGTTTGATTCAAAATGTGGATCTCGATTTTCAGCTCGTTCGAGACCGTCTTCGCCGAGTCATTCGGCCACAAATTCGGCTTTCCGAACCAGGACGGCGTCGTAAAATCTGGCAATTCGTGCTTATTTGTGTGTGTTTTCCATGTTACTAATGTGGGCTTCTGTCGTCGTCGTGTGGACTAGTCTGATTTTGTTTATGTTCTTGACTATGAATCTATGATGTGTGTATTGTGTTAAAGTTTCAGCCTTTTTCCTGATTTTTTCTAATGAGATTTTTTCTTAGCTTTAGTTTGTCGTTTGTTTCTTTAATTTTTATTTGGATGTTCTGTTCATTGTCTCGTATTGCTGGTTAATGTCAGTGATGAATTCTTTGGGATAGAGAGAAATCAAAGGTCGAATACTCGAATCTTTCTCTGATAAATTTCAGCTGTTAGTGTGTGGAGGCAGTGTTCTTTGCCTTTGTTCGGCTTATTTTCTGATTTAGTTGGGAAAAAGGGTTTCATGTACTTAAGTGCCTGGAGAACCACACCTCAAAAGCTAGCTATTAAGGTGGGAGAGCCAAGCCCTTAAATACCCCATCAAGCAGCCCATACTACTCGATGTGGGATTTTTGGTCCCTGACAATGCACCCTCCCCGGAAAGCCGACGTCCCGGCGGCTCTCACTCTACAGCGCTTTACTCGTTCAACGGTCAGCCCCCCCGCAGGTAGCCCTTTCCATCCCGGCGGCTCTCACTCTACAGCGCTTTACTCGTTCAACGGTCAGCCCCTCCGCAGGTAGCCCTTTCCGTCCGTCGACCACCGGCTCTGATACCATTTGTCATGTACTTAAGTGCCTGGAGAACCACACCTCAAAAGCTAGCTATTAAGGTGGGAGAGCCAAGCACTTAAATACCCCATCAAACAGCCCATACTACTCGATGTGGGATTTTTGGTCCCTGACAAAGGGAGAAACAGATGGGGTTTGTGAAAGCTGTAGGAGAAGCTTTGGATTTTATTTGCAACTTTCAGTTATGGAGAATGGCGTTTCTTTGGACTTTTTCTCTTGTGTTTTCCTATTTCAAATTGTTCTTCCCGCAATCCAAACGTTACCCTCGTTGTTCACCAAAAGACTCGGCTTTCACCTCTGCAGCTGTGTCGAAGCCTGTCTGCATTATAACTGGGGTATATTTGCTTTTATTGCCTTCAATTGGTTGAGATCATTAATTTTTGCTTTGATTAACGATGTGTTTATGTTTGTCTGCTTTAATTGATGGTTTGCAGGCCACTTCTGGTTTGGGTGCTGCTGCTGCATATGATCTCTCAAAGGA
This sequence comes from Lantana camara, assembly GCA_037501455.1. Classification (NCBI taxonomy): domain Eukaryota; kingdom Viridiplantae; phylum Streptophyta; class Magnoliopsida; order Lamiales; family Verbenaceae; genus Lantana; species Lantana camara. Next base: position 1,331,598 of record CM074858.1, on the reverse strand, counting down.
GGGGCTTTATGTTGTTCTAGGTACTTTGGAGTTCCTCTTTTGCTTTGAATCAGCCTCATTCATTAGAATTGTTGGGTTTTTGATATGCCTAGCTGAAGGAATATCAGAATTGTCCAAAAGTATTGATAACATCAACCATATATGCCATAGCAATTCGGAAAGTTTGCTAAAATTCGAATGATGACATTATTTAACTTATTGTAATAATAGACAGTAGTGGATAAGTGTTAAGTGGAAACAAGATACAATGGAGATGTGTGTAACTTGGAGCCAAAAGGACATACGGCCGAATTTTTTATATGGTTTGGAGGGAGGCTGCTGTAATTATTGTTTCAACTTAATTCAATGGACTAAGGTGATTGAATACTTATGCACAGATATGGAGAGTGTTTCTAAACTAAATCATTTTTTCCTATGAAATCATTTTTTCAGTTGTCCAAAATCAAACTCCTAAAAAAAGCGATTTCAAAGAAAAAAAAGAGATCGCTTTTTCAATTGTTGAAATCTAACTCCTAAAAAAATGATCGCATTTTTTCCTTTGAAATCGCTTTTTCAGTTGTCCAAATCAAACTCCTAAAAAAGCGATTTCAAAGGAAAAAAAGCGATCGTTTCTTAGGAGTTAGATTTCGACAACTGAAAAAGCGATCGTTTTTTTTTCCTTTGAAATCGCTTTTTCAGTTGTCCAAATCAAACTCCTGTAAAAAGCGTTTAATAAAACTCAAGAATCGTATACCTAAATCGTCATATGATGTATCTAAATCGCCATATGTGGTATCTGCCCCTAAAATTGGGGAGCTAACTCAAATTATGTATATGAATTGGGGAGTGAACTAAAATTTTTTTAGACCTATGGAGCAAATAAAAAATTGACTATATAATTGAGGAGGTTACCCAAATTACCCCTAATAATAATAATAATAATATCACATTTGACTAGACCAAAAAGATTAAAATATTGTGCCGACAACGAGGAATATTTTATTTATGTACGACGACAACATAACATACACCGAGGTGCTTGGCTTTATTGGAATGAAATAATGTAGTAGGTGTAATTACAATAAAATAAAATCAAGCTGGAATATTTTATTTATGTACGATAATATGCTTAAGCCAAAAGCAGTGTTTTCAAAATCGGACCGGCCGATCCGACCAGTTCAATCGGTGACCGATGGCTGGTCCGGTCCGAATGACCCCTCCAAACCAGTGATGTTCGGACCGTTTCAGGGTCGAAAAAACCGACCGGTTAACCGCCGGTTTTGACCTTGAAAACCGGACCGGACCGTCGGTTTGCAGAAAATGGGGTTTTTTTTTTGTTTTTTTCATTTTCCTGAATTTCAATATCGCGTTTTGAGGTTTGAATATCATGATTTCCGACTCCAGATATCTATTCTCTACCAAAACGTTGCACAAAGCAACGAAAATATTGCTCTAAACGAAACAAATTTGAAATCTTTATTTCTAAAAAAATAGATCTGAAATTTTGATAATAATTCTCTTCCCGTCGTCGGTCTCACTGCGTCGCGGTTAAAAATGAAGGAAGGGTAATTGATTAGATGTGGAATCGGAAGAAAAGGGTTGAAAAGGCTAACAGAGAAATGGACAAATGGATTTGCAGATAAACAGAGATTGGAGATTGGAGGCTGGAGAGAAGAATAAGAGGGGTAGGGTTTTAATTGTAGAGAAATGGAAATGTGGCGGCTAGGCATAGTGTAAATTAGGTTTTATTTTAAATGTTGTTTTTATTCTTTTTCTTTATATTTATAATATAATCACATTATATAATATAATTATATTTTAAAATTTCTAATATTATATATATATATATATGATATAGGAAGACTTGATAATATAAAATAATAATTAGGGGTAATTACATCCAGGTACCTTGCATTTAGGTCTAATTACAATTTAGTCCTTGCATTTTCGTTTATTACATATTAGTCCCTACTGTTTAATGTCCGTTTGAGGTCCCTGAGTTCTGTTAGGTTTCCGTTAAAAAAAAAAAAAAATTCCGAAAATACCCCTAATTATACTGAGGGACTGTTTTGTAATATCGTAAATTATCGGGGATCGTTTTGTTATTACATGAAAACAGAAGGGATGATATTGTAAACGGCTATTTTTAAAAAATGAAAAATATTACAATATCATTCCTACTGTTTTCATGTAATAACAAAATGATCCTTGATAATTGATGATATAACAAAACAGTCCTTCAGGGTATTTTCGGAAAAAAAAAAAATTTTTTAACGGAAACCTAACAGAACCCAGGGACCTCAAACGGACATTAAACAGTAGGGACTAATATGTAATAAACGAAAATGCAAGGACTAAATTGTAATTAGACCTAAATACAAGGTACCTGGATGTAATTACCCCTAATAATTATTTGATCTATCTCATCAATACTATAATATATATACACACGAAAACTTAATAAAATATTATTTATTTATTTATGACGTCATACCGGTTCGACCGATGGTTGAACCGATCGAACCGGGTGAACCGGTAACCAGTAAGGCTACCGGTTCGGTCTCCGGTCCGGTTTTGAAAACATTGGCCAAAAGAGAGACGCTATAAGCTGAAAGGCCAAAGCTATTGCTGTGTAATTTAAAACATAGCTTCCAACGAGGAATATTTTATTTAAGCGCTTAACATACGGAAAATTTTAACTCAGATTTAATCTGTCTAAACCTAAACACTCATAATAGTAAATTTAATATATTTATTATTTAATTTTTTATTCTCCCTAAAAATTTTATTAACCATACAATAGGTATAAAATACTCTTTTTTTTTAACACACGTATTGGAATTAGACAACGTAGCAAGTCTAATTGCAATGAATTAAAAAACCAAATAAAATCAAGATGGGATCTTATCATATCCTTAAGTCAAAAGAGAAATGCTACAAGCAATAAGCTGAAATCTATTGGTAGTTAAAGCTCCCCAAAGAAGTACCAAATTAACCATCATTTTTCAAGATCAGAGTTGAGAGCAAAATGGCTACCATTTCTCTGGAGCTTTTAGCTTTTTTGTTAGGATTTGCTTTTCTGATCTTTAAGCTTTTTGGGATCTCCATTTCCAAAGGAAAGCTACCTTCAGGCTTGCCAGATGGAAGCATGGGATACCTCCCATTGATAGGGGAAACTCTTGGCTTATTCAGGGCTCATAATAGCTCCTCTCTTGGCGACTTCTTCCAACAACGCTGCTCAAGGTACGTCAGTTATGCGGGCGAATTACATTTACTATCTTCGAAGTTGGGCGAGATTACAAATTAATCGTGATCTCTCTCGTTTAGCTAGCTAGCCCTGTCATTTGCAGTAGCTGTGTAAGATTTCCAAAAACACTCTGATCGCCCCTGTTGGAAATTAGATAAATAGTTTTGGTAGAATGGAAGCTTGATCGGAGGAGGCAATAGTAGACTTTAATTGAAGAAGGATATTTGGAGGTTTATTTAAACGTAAAATAGAATATAGAGGAGCAAAGTTAGAAAGAGAGCATTTAGTTGGAAGAATGAATTACTTCATTTCTCTTCAAGCTAATACAAGAGTTGTACATATATTTATACATAATTCACCGACTATGAAGGTCGGCTAATAAGGTTGTAAGATTTTGGGTCATTTTATCGTAGGCTTGGGATCAAGAGCCAAGCTCGAGCTAGGAGGGACTACAACTGTCGAGAGAGGAGCAACTAATAAACGTAATTTGTCCCTGAAAACTATGACAGGTACGGGAGTGTCTTCAGATCCCATCTCTTCGGCAGACCGACAGTCGTGTCCTGCGATCACGAGCTCAATACTTTTATCTTCCGAAACGAAGAAACATTATTCAAGGCATGTTATCCCAAAGCTTTGCGCGACGTTTTTGGGAAGTCATCAATGCTCCTTGTTACAGGCGATCTTCATAAGCAGCTGAGAAGTGCTGCAGTTGGTTTGATCAATGATTCCCTTCGCAGGCCTGATTTCATCCAATATGCTGATAAACTGTCTGCCTCCTTCGTTCAATCTTTGAAAGGAAACAAGAAAGTTCTTCTCTTGACAAGAGTCAAAGAGGTATCGTCAATAGTTTTTCGTCTCGGGTGAATTACTTTTACCATTCGGGAGATTGGGTGAAATTACGAATTAAACGAACTATACTATACGATTTTCATACCAGAAAGATTGATTTATACGTAACCTCGGGTAAAAACTCTTGAACATTAAGGCCTGATTCTTCATTATTGTTTGTTATTGTTTGGTTTGATGCAGTTAACCTTTTTCATGACGGTGAAAAACTTTCTAAATATGGAGGCTGATGATCCACTAGCAAGAAAATTACATGAAGTTTTCGTCAATTTAATAAAGGCTTTAGGTTCTGTGCCTCTAGACATTCCGGGTACTGATTATTCCAAAGCCATGAAGGTAACATCACAATAATTTATTATTTATGCGGAAATTTGAATAAAATTAATAATTACCCCTTAATTCTTTGTTTTCTTTAATATTTTTCTCTTTTCAACTATCTAAAGTATTGTAATTTTCAATCTTGTCCCCTCCAATGAAAACCTGGATATATCCGGCGCTACCTGGTTCAGTAATACGAAAAGTATTATAGTACAATCGAGCCCGTGATTAACATCGATTCCGGTTTATCTTTATTGGCTTTGCTTATTTGTTCAGACAAAGCCAACATTATTTTCCACTTTGAGAGAGATCATAAGGAAGAAGGAGAATATGAAGAGTCAGGGAGATTCTTTAGATCAACTATTGGCAAATGGCTTTAGTGAGGATCTAAACTTGGACTTCTTGTTGGACCTTCTTATTGGTGGCTATGAGAGCACCTCTCTTCTTATGTCCCTCGCCGTCTATTTTCTGGCGAAGGATCCGTCTTCTCTCCGAACCCTTCGAGTAAGTGCATGCGTTCGATTTTCCTGAGGTTCGATCCAATTACTGGCGGATTGAGGATGATGATTTGATAAATGTAGTCCAAAATTTTCTTTTTTATTTTCTAAATTTTTGGTGGTAATTATGTATGTGTTTCGCTATCACTACTTGTCAATAAGGATGAACATCAACTCGTGAGGGAAAGCAAGAAGGAAGGAGAGACTTTGAACTGGGAAGATTACAAGAACATGAAGTTTACTTCAAATGTAATAGTTACCATTTATTTTGATGATTGTTACACAATAAATTCATTTTCGTTTGTTGAGTATATAAGTAATCCTTCTCTGATCAATTTTACTAGGTTATCAACGAAGCTCTACGTTGTGGAAACATAGTCCCGTTTTTGTTCCGAGAAGCTGTCACGGATGTCCAGTTTAAAGGTATTGTTTCGTGTTTTTTTTTTTTTTTCATTAATCACAATTTAGAGATAGTTATGAATACCCTCTAAGGATTAATACAATTACGGGAAAAAAAAAATCATAGTTGAGAAATTATAAAAAATACTTATGAGCAGGTTGTTATTAGTAGTTTCTCATGGGGTTTTTCCTAATGTGTGCAAATTAAATCTTAGTATATTTTCCGTAATCTCTCAATTATATCATAATTGTATTTTTCTGTAATCGAACTAAACCTAAATGGGTACCCGTATTTATTCCTTAAATTTAACTATATATTTCATTAGTTAACCACGTTTGGCATGTAAAGATTTTCTTTTCAACACATGAAGATCGATCAAATTTTGCAGAATATACAATCCCGTCTGGTTGGCAAGTCCTTACCGTTGTCCCAGGAGTACATCTTGATCCTTCGCTTCATGAGCAACCCTCAGAATTCAACCCTCAGAGATGGGATGTATGTACTTTCTTAATTAATACTTCATTTACTGAATTAATATGCATTTATTTCTGACTAAAAATTACAAAAGAATCCAAGAAAATATTGGTAATTGTGTGTTTATTTTTGATGTATAATAGGACACTACAACGAACAAAAACGTGACCCCCTTTGGTGGCGGACTCAAGATTTGTCCAGGGTCTCAACTTGCCAAATTTTTGGCTGCATTGTTCCTTCATCATTTTGTCCTTAATCTTAGGTATGTATGGGTTTATTTGCAACAAAAAGATTTTTTTCCTTGCAAAATTGAATATTCAAAAAATGAAAGAAAGGAAATTTGGTGATAATATAACACACCACAAAGATATATACGTATAAATTATCGTATAACATTTAGTGACAGAGTTATGACGATAATATAGTGACAATGAATATTTTCTCACATATTATATTGAACTTTTCTAATAAACATGTTGCTACTATAGACGTGTTACTAATTATAAATAATGACGATTTAAACGATTAAATTTTGTCGCTCTTTGCGTATAACTACATCGGTATGCATATTCTCCTTTTCATTTTATTGACCAATATTAAGTTTCTTGTAGTTAATGACACCACGACAATCTTTTTTGAATTGTATTGCAAAAATATGGTTTTTAAATTCACATTTAATTGTGCATTCATAAAATGCAAGATTCTCGATATCTAATTTCCGACATATTTTTCTTAAATTTTTGTGTTTGAGTTTATGCTAGGTGGAAAGTAAGAGAGGATGAATGTCCAGTGTTATGCCCTACCTTAAACTTCAAGAGAGGATTGGAATTGGAGATTGAGCAAATTGAATAATTTCGTCGTCGTTGTGTGATTGTGTCCAAAGCCGATGTTTGCTTTACTTACCTTTCCCTAGTTTAAATTTCTATTTATAGTTGTACGAATAAACTTTTGTCCTTAAAAAAAAATAATAATAATCAAGAGATAAATCAACCAGCCATCTTTATGTTTTATTTACTTTCCAATTTTAAATTTCTATAGAGATGTAGACATAAAGTCTTGTCCTTTCACAAGAAAGAAAAGCGAATTCGGGTTCCAATGCGATCAAATATGTAAGATATTTCTTTGTTTTCGAGGATTTCACTACACGAATAATGGGTTTTACCGACCAGTTTCTCAGTAATGAAAATAACACAGTCCCTGAATATTTACATGTCGAGACCGAAAGTAATTACCTGGTCGGTGGTCCTGGTATGAAGTTTTGTGTGCTTTCAACCATAAATTAATGGTTGACATTATTTCTTGATATGATAATTACAATACTAATAATAATATCACATTTGACTATTTGAGTAGTCCAAAAATATTCAACGATTGCGCCAACAAAGAGGAATATTTTAAGTTATGTACATTTAACATCAATCTAGCTTGTTTAATGCGTAATTCTAACCAATCAAAGAGCTTAATAAAATCAAGTTGGGATCTTATATATGCTTAAGTCAAAAGAAGCGTGCTAAACTTTCCTTGACCAAAAAAATAAAATAAAATAGAAGCATGGTATAATCGGAACGGTAATGTGTATATACTTAAAGGCTAAACCACCATTTTTCAAGAGATTTTGCACCAAAATGGCTTCCATTTCTAAAAGGTTAAGAATAACTTTTCTGATCGTTAAGCTAGTTGGGATCTCCATCTTCAAAGGCAAGTTGCCTTTAGGGTTAGCAAATGGAAGCATGGGATACCTCCCATTGATAGGGGAGTGAACAGGAACTTTTTCAAAATTGGGAAGTGAAAAGGAAATTCAGTTTACACTTGAGGAAAAACTACCGGATATTTTTATTCTTCGGAACGAAGACATATTATTCAAGGCTATTTATCCCAAACCTGTGGACGGCGATCTTGGGAAGTCATCATTGGCCTTTGTTACAGGAGATTATTCCCTTCGCCGGCCTGATTTCATCCAATATGCTGATAAACTGTCTGCCTCCTTCATTGATTCTTTGGAAGGAAACAAGAAAGTGCCCTTCTTCGCCATAGTCAAAGTGGTATCAAATATTTCATCGTTTCTTTACTAGTAGAACGAATTGCTTTCACTATACCCGAGCTTAGGCGAAACTGCGAATAAAATTCTCACGTTTGAAAAGTTACGGTACATTGTCAACGTTCCAACAATAGAACGGCTGTAGAAGATCTCCAGCTTCTAATATATACTCAGCTTTAACCAACTAACAAGTCTTACAATGTCTCACATAGTCAGCCACATGTTTCTTTTTGTACTATAGAATATAAAAGGCCTGATTCTTCATTACTCTTTTCTTTTTTTTTTTTTTTTTGAGTTTGATGCAGTTGACCTTTTTCATGATGGTGAAAAATGTGCTAAATATGGAGGCTGATGATCCACTAGCAAGAAAATTATATGAAGCTTTCTTCACTTTATTGAAAGCCTTTAGTTCTCTGCCTCTAAAGCCTAAACATTCCCGGAACTGTTTACTCCGAAGCCATGTGATACGGATAGATATGGAGAATATCAAGCTAAAAAAAGTAGGGATTGGATAGATATAAATTAAGATATGCATTAAAATTATGATTCTGTTTAGTACTAGATTAGCATCTTTTAGGATATCTTTTATCTTTTAATTATATATAATTGGTTGTCATTACCTTGTTTTCATTATCAGAAATAATAATTCAATCTTCAACCCTAATTCTTTTTTCTCTCTCTCTTCTCTAACTTCTCCCGCCGGTGGGTCTTACCGGATTATCTTCCTCCCCTAATCTACAAATTCTCTTCTCCCCTTACAATTTCTCCGGTCGGTCTTACCGGATTATCCCTCTTTCTCATCTCTTTTTCTTACGAGCCGAGACTGCTCTAAATCTCTTTGAGATACGTTGGTATAACCGTTTGTATCGCCATGAAAGTAATAACAACAATTTTATGTGTAAATATTCGAATAAAAACAATTACCCCTTTATTCTTTATTTTCTTGATTTAATCTTTTGCTGATTTTGCAATTCTAAAATGTTGGAAGTATTTGTAATTTTCAATCTGGCCTTGCCTGATTCAGAAATACGTGATTAATAATTGGAGATTGAGCAAATTGAGTGATTGCGACCAAAGCCAACGGGTAATTTTAGTCCAAGTCTAACTTGATCAAATCGATATAACGAAGGGGTGAGTGTTTAAAATTTGTCTTATGGTTGGTGGAAAATTTAAGGAGAATGACCAATTAAATGACAAATGTAATACACTCACCAGTTTGATCGAGATAGATTCGAATTAGAATTACTCATCACCAATAATAGGTTGTGTATATTAAGCTCAACCCGAGCCTGAGCCCGAGCGCGTAGCGTGGGATTCGTGAGCGAACTCATCTCGTTTATACTTTGTTCTATGATTTAAAATGTTCATGTAGAAATCGAGCATAATATTATGATTTGGGCCTTTGACTTGGTCTTTTCTCCAACATCTCCACCTTGTTAGGCCTCCAATATGGGCCAATAAGTGGACTTCTTCCTTGGGCTTGTGAACTTTGATTCAGATAGCAATATTTGCCAGATTCTTTTTCAGGAAAATTCAATATATTCAATTAAAATGGATATATACAAAAAATACAAAAATGTATCTACGAAACTATTATATGGCCTGCATTTCATCTAATTTCACTAGCATAAATGAAATAGAGAAACTCGGAATTTCTCCATATTTGCAAATTAAATCTATATATAATTTGTCAGGATATCTTTAAACGCGACAAAAATTAAGTGTTAAACTGAACTACGTAGTTGTATAGCTCATACTTTAATTTATTTTATGGTCATGGCTGATTCCTAAACCCTAAGATAAATACTACTCAATTTGCTCAATTTCCAGCTCCAAGCCTTTCTTGAACTCCAAATACGGGCAGGACATGGGAGATTCTTCTTCTTTTATTTTCCACCTAGCACAAATTCAAGAAAATAAAATTAGATGAATACAAAAAATTAATGATGAGAAATATAAATAATGGCAAGTACACGACTCTTTATATATTCATATGCTTTATAGCACTTGAATTTATGTATGTATGATGTAGAAAACAATGGAACATAAATTAAAATAGAAACTTACACTTTCAAAGAAAAAAGGAATAAACTATATTGTTTAACAAGATTTATACCTGATATTGAGGACAAGATAGTGAAGAAGAAATGCAGTCTCCAGTTTACCAAGTTCCGCCCCGGGACATATCCTCAATCCGCCACCAAATGGGGTAACTTTTTTGTTCGTCGACGGGTCCTACGCACCAAATATACGAACAAGCAATAATGATTAAGAAAAAGGTAAAATGATCAAATATGCTATTATACTAGCTGGTTAACGTATTAGATAGTGAGTAGTTTAGTATTTATTAAATACATAGTAACATTAAACCTTATGACTTAATTAAAACATGAAATTCGTGTACATGTACGCATATGAATATACATGGAAATACGTACATTCCATCTCCGAGGGTTAAATTTCGAGGGATTTTCATGGAGACAAGGATCAAGATGAGTAGCTGAAAAAATTGGGAGGACTTGCCACTCCGCAGGAATGGTATATTCTGCGACATAAACCATGAAAAAAATTATTTTACAAGCGTTAATAACCTTATAAATTAATTACCAAAAACTAAATTAGTACAGAAAAAGAGAAAATTAAAAAGTTACGTACGTACCTTTGAACTTAACATCCGTGAGAGCTTTCCTGTGCACAAACTTAACCAGATTCCCACATCGCAGGGCTTCACTAATGACCTAGTTAATTGACAACAAACTCCATTTTAGAACAATTATTAATTAATTGCCAAAAAGTAGTGGACAATAATTAATCGCTGTTTAATTACATGAGAAGTGAACTCCATTTTCTTGTAGTCCTCCAAATTCAAGGGCTCTCCATCCTTCTTTCTTTCCCTCAAGACTTGGTGTTCTTCCTGAATTACAATAGTGTTCGAAAAACTTATATCAATCACACGATAAATATAAAAAATTCTTCTATTTGTTATATCAATTCACCCGAACCAGTTTCATGCTAGAATTATCATCACCCAAGGACCGCAAAAGCGGGCTAAGATAGTAAAGTTTTATGTATAAAAATTGGTGATTAAAAGCGTTTGCACCTGAAGTGTTTGAAGGGAAGATGGATTCTGTGCGAGAAAGAAGACGATGAGGGCCATAAGCCCTGAGGTTGTCTCGTAACCAGCCAACAAAAGGTCCAGCAATATGCTCACTTTTTCCTCATCATTTAAGCTCACTTTTCCCAATAGTTCGTCTAAGAAATCTCCTCTACTCGTATTTTTCCTCTTCGTTATCATGTCTTTCAAAGTCGAAGAAATCCTCATTCTTGCCTGGAAAATATAGTGATAGCATTATAAGTATATATATATATATATGAATTTTCTTTTATAGTAAAAAGATTTCCGTTACAAGAAAACTGTAGAAAACTTGCCTTGACGGCTCTCGCATAAGCATTCCCTGGAATATAAAGAGGCAACGAAACAAAGCCTTTCATGAAAGTGAGGAAATCTTCAAGTATTTCTCCAGCCAAAGGATCCTCAGGTTCGACACTCAGCAAAATTTTCAGCATAAGATAGAAGGTTAACTGCATCAAAACATCCAAGAATTATTTCTCCATAAACTCTTTATGTAGTTATAATGTATAATTACATTTCATACAAAAGAAACTGAAGATAATTCTATATATACATACCTGTTTTGCCTCTTTGAAGAAGAACACTTGTTTTTTCCCTTTCCAGGAATCCACAAAGTCTCGGGACAACCTGTCCACCCAATTCAGAAAACCAGGCCTGGATTTGGAAGCATTGATGAAACTAACTGCAACACTTCGGAGCTTCTTATGAAGATCTCCCGTGACGAGCATCATGGATAGCTTTCCAAGAATGTCGTGGACGGGTTTCGGATAGCGGCTTTGGAATAGCCTCTCCTCGTTCTGGAGAATATATGTATTGAGCTCGAGATCACAAGACACTATTGTCGGGCTGCCGAAGAGATGGGATCTGAAAACATTTCCGTACCTGTTGGATATTTTCGAAGACGATTAGAAGGGAAAGTGAAACATCCTCAGGGACGGAGTCAGAAATTTTTACTTAAAAAGGTCAGATCCTTATTATATATTTCAAGAAGTCAAAATTTGAACTTTCATTAATACATATAAATGTATCCAATCTTTTAGATATGTATAAATATAAAATTATATGATAGGTAGTCTTGAAGATTTACCTTGAGCAATGTTGTTCCAAGAAGGTGCCTAGAGAGGTTGATTTGTGAGGTTTGAGGTAGGCAAGAGTTTCTCCAAGAAATGGCAAGTAACCCATGCTTCCATTAGGTAAGCCAGCTAGCTTTTCTTTGAAAATTGGGATCCCAAAAAGCTTTAAAACAAAAGCTATTCCCAACAAAAGAGTGAATATCAGAGGCAAAAATGCAGCCATTTTGTTCTGAAAAACCTCATACAACAAAAAGCACTTTTTTTTTCTGCATGTCTATGGATTCCTTCCTCTTCTTTAGCTCTTTATATAGACTGATCTTTTGCTTGAATTTCAATTGATTATTTATTGAGATGCTTTCTCTAGCTTTTGCCTTTTACCATGCAAGATGGGGCCACTTAATTCCATTTGTTTTCTAAGGATTTTATTAAGCTAAATGTGGCTATTAAAGTTTAATTAATTTGCATATGGAGTTGTTAATATGTTACAAATATAATAACGCCAATCGTATATATATTTGGATGCATTAAAGATCTTTGGAGATAATTTATACTATCGCAAAAAGGGGGAACAGGAAAGAAATAGGGCAATTAATTTAAGGGATTTTCTCTCAACAATTTGTGAAAATAATATTGGTTAGGAATTAAAAAAACAAATAATATATAATGCAGATCACTAACTAATATCTTCGAAGATTAATGGATAATTTTTTTACTAAAACAAAATTTGAGCTTCCTATTTCCCCCCTAAACAGTTATATATTTGATCATAAATTATATACTATATAACGTAGAAAGATATATCTAGTCAAATTAATAGTCTTCATTTTCCAACTTCAAATGATTAAAATGTTATAAAACACCCACAACATTAAATAAATAATAAATTTCATGTAAATATATTGTTATTTTACCAACTTTCCTAGAAACCCTTTTCAAAAATCGGTCTAAAGTCTTCACAATTAAAGCAAACTTAATTATTATTATTATTATTATTAATCATATGTATTAAGAAATATTTAGTATTATCAACACTAGTGGGCGTAAATAATAACACCCAAGTTCCCTAAAGGACAGCCAATAGGGGAACAATTCGAGTCCAAAATCCACCACTTTTGATTATTTCCTCTTTGTTTTTATATTTGTGACGTTGATGTTTGAAGTGAAAAACCGACCACCATGAATACCCTCATTTTTTGGCTACTATTTTGGCTTTACTTAGGAATTAATGAATTAAATTTGCACTCATGCATCATTTGCTTCAAGATCATCCTTCTTTTAGAAACGCTTCTTCAAACAATAATTAAATTAATCACTCAGTAGGTGAGCCACGACCGTCTGAATCTCCTTCTATTTCAGATATGTGTTTCGTCTCCAACTCCACATATTATAAATCGTCAACAAAAGGGAGAGCAAATCATTCGGTTTTTTTTTTTTTGTTTGTTTTTTTTTTTATTTTTGTAACAATTGTTTATCGCTTCTAATATCGACCGTCTATATTACTAAGTGGTGTAGCTTAGCGGTTCGACGCTATATATGTTAGTTTGATCAGAGGTTTTGAGTTTGAGTCCCTGAGAACGCAGCTACTATTGGTAAGGCGATTCGACCCATGAAAATAGATTATAAAATTAAAATATATATATATCGACCGTCTATAAATACAATTGGCCGGTCGTATGTATATAATGGATTAAAACATTAAAGAATCATGTTAAAAGTTGCAAACATGTATGATGTATCATAAGAAGCAAGACAAGAATTCATAAACCCTATTCATGATGTTTCATATACTTGAAGTCAAAACTTAGAACACGTATCATAATAAGGTGATTGATCATAATTATGAGCGGCCGTAAGACTAGGAATTTGTAAACCTAGCTAGTCTGTGATGAGTGTAAACGGATACTAAACGGATCGGATGTATGATTACCATATTCTTATCCGTTTATGATTCGGACGGATACGGATAATATCCTTTTAAATCGAATTCGGATAATATCCTTTTTATACGGATATAAGCCGGATTCGGATTTTAATCGGATTTTCAACTATTCAAAATTTGAAATAAATTATTTAACTATATAACTTTAAATTTTAATCAGATTATCAACTATTCATTTATAGATAAATTATTTAATAATTATATAACTTTGAATATATATATTTTAGACAAATAGAGAAATAATAAGTATATCTATATATATCATTTTTATTTTTGTTTTTTAGTGAATGTATAAATATGGTGAACCTATAAATTTTATCATATAATTAATTTGAAATATAATACTTTTATTAATAACATAATATATGTAAATTATATTATCTCTATATAAATGTTAAAGTGAATATATGGTTACTAATAAAATCTAAGATTCTTCTTTAATAAATGCGCTAAAAAATTTAATTAATACTAATAATCTATCATACATATACAGTTGTGTGTATATATTTTAATATAACATATTATTTATTAGATACGGATTACGGATAAATCGGATAATGGATATATCTAACAGATAATGAAACGGATATATAGGATGTCTTATTACCATATCCTTATCCGTTTATAATTCGGATGTCTATAATCGGATACGGATAATATCCTCTTGAAACGGATTCGGATAATATCCTCTATAAACGAATTCGAATGCGGACGGATATCGGATTTTCGAATATCCATTTACAGCCCTATTTGCTTCCATGAAAGATTTTGTTTCAAGTTCCATGCATCTTTTATCATATACATATATAGATATAGATATAGATATGTTTTTAATTATTTAATGAGATAACAAGGAATATTTCTTAAATTACAAATAACACCTCTCAATTGTAAAGATTTTTTTTACATAGTTAAATTATACCTCAAAAAGACATTTGTAATGTCTCTATTTAATTTGTGAAAATACACACATATATATATATATAACATCCATATATATTATCTAAATAATAAAAAAAGGGACATATAACAAGTCTTTTCGTGCAAAATCAAGTGCAATATTAAATTTTTCTCTTTTCTGCAATTCATATTCAAGATGAAATGCAGAACTGAAACAGAATATCAAATTTCAAAATCAGTCCATTCAATAACAGAAACCTAAAAATTTCCCAAAATATTTTAGAGGTAATTTAAATTAATTGACGACCAAATATTTAGTGACAGATTCAACGTTACATCATTGAAGGATATACTTTCTTGTAGCAACGAGTTATTTATGATTTAATTTCACCATGATATCATTTTGCACGAAGACAAAGCAAAGAGACAAGAAAGGTAAAAAGGCCAAAGAAAGAAAAAGAAAAGGTATAATAATTATATATTGCTAGGCGTGTGCATGCTGCACGGGGGGTGGATTTTTGGCCCCCCTTAAAATTACTACTCGATGAAGAATTGAAGGGTTTGGGTCCACGCGTCATAAATATACACCCGACGATACAAATATGATACGATATAAATATGATGATATAGATTTTTTTTGAAAAAACTTACGTAAAAGATGTTCGACACAATGTTCATAAACATTCGAGACAATACAAACACAATAAAATAATACCTTTTAAAGTGTTCGTGCATCAAAATTTAGAGATTACAAAATCAATTGAGCTGGATATCACTTTGGATTAAGAATTGCAATCATGTTTTATCTTTCTTTTTATTTCACCTTTTTTGGACCACCATTCACTTGACTTTAATTTATAAACATATTTTGTTAATTTTGAAAGATAAATTTCAATTTTGTTTGAGAAAATTAACAATATGATACCCATGATGCAGTTAGTTACACCCTACATTTTCTTTTAAGTTATACTTTAAAACATCAAATGTGAAGGCAAAGTTTTGCTAATTTGTGTAAAACTTGTCGTTAGCGTCTGATAAATAAGCATAATCAAAAAGGGCCACAAGGGAAGTTAGACACAAGATTCTTTTTAGGGCTATATATATATATATATGCCCGTCTTTAGGCAAAATTATAAATTAATTCATTTAATATTGTTAATTACGTTAGGGTTTCTGATTTTTAAAAAGTACATATTTCTGGAAAGAATGTAGTATTACGATTACTGTTAATGGATATCATTAATACTAACATAACAATTTTACAAATACCTGGAAAAGTACATATAATTCCTCGGATAATTCTAGTTCGAATTTGTCTTGGCCAAAATGGTGTAGCGAGAGGTGAATATTTTATACACCGTTTAGGGAGAATGTCAAATTATATGATATTTGCCTTACTAATTAATTAGGTTCGGCCAAATCGAATTTGAGCTAGAATTTTCCTAATTTCTCATTCTTTTTTATCTATATTATTTGTTTTAAGTTTATTGGTCATATATATGTGGTGGGAAAGACAGAATGTAAAGGTGAAAAAAAGAAGAAGAAGAAAGAAAGCATAAGGTGGAGTCCAATTAGGGTTGTGAAGGGTCCCAACACTCGTGGGGGTTGGTTTAGAGATAACATCAGAAAGGGACATTATTTAATTAATCATTTTGTCCCTAATAAGTTTTTCCAAAACACTAATCACTCTTTTAACTCTGTAATTAATAATTATGCTTCTCCTACTCACCTCTTCTTATTGCTTCAAGAAATGATGGTAAAAAAACTACCGTTTATAATCAAATAACTTTGTCTGGCTGATACGTCAAACCATTAAAGTGTAAAATTCTTTCTATCGGTAGTAGCGATCCTAATACTAATAATTTTGTGAATTTTTAAAGAATACTTGGCATAATCCAAATTAGGGTGATCAATGGGTCGGATTCAGATCGGATCATGAGATTCTAGATCCGAATTCAATAAGGAAACTCGATAACTGGATCCGAATTCGAGTCTTATAGAATTCGAATTCATTATTTTTGAATTAATGTATAATCGGGCCGAATCAAACCCAATAAAAGATCCGATTTGATTAACAATAAAATTCAAATTTTAAAATAACAAATTTAGTAAAAGATAAATGTAATTACATAATATTTAATAAATAATCATTATTTAATGGATTATTTGATGATTTTATTTTTATTTATTTAAAATAGGTTAATTTAAACTTAATAAAGGAAGGTATATACTTTTAGAATAAACAATTCAAATTTTATTATTGTTTAAAGTGATAAATATGTGAAAATTTTAATTTTATTAATTTGACTTAGTATTACGTACTAGTAAATAATTTTTTAATTAAATATTATATATAAAATCGGATTCCTTAATTCCATATTCAATCCATTCATTTCGGATAACGAATATTTATAATCGAATATAATTTATCGAACATTTTTATGGACGAATTTGTTAAATTTCTGATCGAAATCGGACCAAATTCGGACTAAATCCGACCCATTGACACCCCTAGCCCAAATAGATCATAATTTAGTATATTAGATGGGCCCAATTCATACCAATCTCACCAGCCCAGTTAAATACTCTTGGGCCACGTTTCACCGAATTGCCCCATTATAATTTATGATTATTTTCAAATTCCTAACATATATTATATTTTTCCAGCTAAATTTATCTACATTTCCAGTTTCTGGTGGACAAAAGAATTCCAATTTCCAAACCAAGATACTGTAAAAGAAACTCAAAGAACATAGTATGTTCACCATTCGCCACCATAACCGGCACAATTTTCCGGCAACAATTTCCAGGCCGGTGAAAACCCCCGTCAGGAATCAGGCCCTCATGAGAATTACCAGTTCAGCCGGCGAAATCAGGCGCCTGGTTCTAACCCAAGAAGGCAGAACGAAGCTGGACCAAAAACCCGACAGGGAATTCTACGCCTTCCCACGATTCGTGACTCACGTCGACGACGGCTTCATCTCCACCCTGATGAATCTTTACAGGGAAACTCTGAGGCCCGAAATGGAAATTCTTGATTTGATGAGCTCCTGGATCAGCCATTTGCCGGGGGAAGTTAAGTATAAGAAAGTTGTGGGACATGGGCTCAATGCTCAGGAGCTTGCGAGGAATCCGAGGCTGGATTATTTCTTTGTGAAGGATCTGAACAGGGAACAGGAGCTTGAGACGGAGAGTGAGAGCTTTGATGCTGTTTTGTGCACTGTCAGTGTGCAGTATCTTCAGCAGCCTGAGAAGGTTATAATGAGATTGGTTCTTTACAGCTTTTGTTTCTGTAATTAGTAATTACCTGTGAATGTAGTAGGATCTACGAATGTGAAGAGACGGAGTCGGGATTTTTAACAGATGTGTGAAAATTGAAGTTTTAGTGAACATAAGTTTTAAGTAGTATGCGTGGAAAGGGAAGCTATAGATTTGATGGTTTTTATGTAGGGGTGGTTACATTTACATACCCTGAGTTTCGCTCTAGTAACACGAACAGGTACTGAGCTTTGAGAAATTACAGAAACTTCCCTTGTTAAATTGCTTAAATTACATCTAAATCCATGTCTTTTGGTGATGTCATTTCCAACATTTGTAAAGATGGTCTATTTTGTCTTTAAGGATGAACGCTTAGCTTCAAATTAACGACTATAACAACATGCGTAAGCCATGACTCGGTGTATGTCAGGGGTGGGTTTTGTAATTTTTCAACCGTCGGGAAAAATTACATGAACAATTGTTTATTTGACAGGTATTTGCTGAGATATTCCGTGTGCTGAAACCCGGAGGAGTGTTCATAGTCAGCTTCAGCAACAGATTGTTCTATGAGAAAGCTATAAGCGCCTGGAGAGACGGAACCGCCTACAGCCGAGTGCAGCTCGTCGTACAATACTTTCAATGCGTAGAGGGCTTCACACAACCTCAGATTGTTCGAAGTTTACCAAATGCCAAAGAGGACAACTCTGTTTTCGGGCAGATAAAAGGGCTTCTGGGATTGTTATCAGGATCTGATCCTTTTTATGCTGTCATAGCTTACAAGAATTTCAAACCTATCTACGATTAAAACTTCTGTTCTTCCCAGAGTTTGTACACGAAATGTGCGTTCGAATAGAGCAAGAAACGAGCAATGCGACTTTAAATCGCGAGGATAATCACGGTGGTATACACGAGGCTCCATCTAATTACGCAAACTCCTCTTGAGGCATTGAAAATTACGAAAAACTTCTTCTATCAAGAATTTACATTTCACATGGCTTTACCGTTTTGATGAGTTCGGCCGTACTTCTATGCGACATTATTTTGTCGTACACACTTGCCGATCAATAATTGAAGTTAAATTTATAATTACAGAGTATGTCACAAGAATCTTATATAATTCTTGAGAAATTTTATGAAAATATTTATTAATATTCTGTTTGTTAGGGAACGTGCATCCTTAGGTGCGCTTTACGACCGAACATACGTAAATGATTATAGGAGACATCCTTTCCATACCATACCCTATTAGGAACATCAGCATACAATGCAACAGAAGGAGACAAATTAATTATATAGGCAGCAGTAAGTAAAGCCTCACCCCAAAAAGACTTAGGTAGTTTCACGTCTAAAAATAAACATCTGACTCTCTCCACCAGAGTACTATTCATCTTTTCTGTCAAGCCATTTAATTGAGGTGTCTTAGGAGGCGTCTTCTAATGCTGAATGCCCTGTTCTCTGCAATAAGAATCAAATGGACCACAATACTTGCTGTTAACTAAGGGGATTTCGGTAATCCCGTAATTAGTGGTGTAATTAGGGATGTAAATATTTTGTTTCCTTTTTTAGTCTAGTTGTGTGATGTATATTTATATGTAAGTATTCTGTACTCGGTACACATAATTCAAGCAATACAGAAAATAGTTTCTCCCGATCATGGCACCCATTATAGCAAACATGGTATCAGAGCGGAACCCGATCAAACAGTAAATCGGTTTTCTTGCTCATCACTTACCGTAAACCTTTCCCGGCCATGGCCGAGGACAACAGCAGCAGCAACCATTCCTACGGTACTAAGGAATCACAGCCCGATTCCATAGTCACCCAATTAGCCAACTTCCTCCCGAACCCACTACCCTCTATAGAGAAAGCCCATTACGTATTACGACAAGAAGGAGTCAGGCAAGGGATTACAGACTCAGAACTCACCGGAGAACGCAGCCCATCATCGGTGATGAACACCTCAGGCATCGGAGCAGGCTTAATTGCCCGGAATCCTTCTCGATCCGAAAAGAGGGAAAATCAGGGGCACGCCACCAAGCCTCAGTCAGATACGCAGAGGAGAGCTCCATCCTCCTCATCCCGAGGCGACGGCGGAGATAGAACTAGCGGCAGAGGTAGATCCAGCGGCGACGGAGACAGATCCGCCGCCGCATGCGGCCACTGTAAACGAGATGGCCATAGCAAGGCAGAATGTTACGAGCTCATTGGGTTTCCAGATGGGTGGTGGAGTCGCAGGCGAACGAAAGCCGAACTCGCGCGAAGCACCGCGGCGTTGGCCGACGGTGATGATAACGGTGGAGAGAGTGGGGGAATAGGGGAAGAAGAAGGAGCTTTTTCTCATCTAGGAACAGCAGCAGCGGCGTACGAGGGAAATGAGAGAAGGAAGGGAAATCTAGGTATAAAGTGGGGGGAGAGGAATTGTCACCTTTACCCCTCACCTTTTTTCTCTCCTTTCAATTCAGCCCCCCCAGCTTGTACCAATGATAAAATTGACCCCCCTAACAAAGAAACCTGCAGTGTTACCCCCAACACAGATATTAGGGAAATTGGTTCAGCTTTTGGAACCTCCGTATCAAAAATGGACCGGTGGATTTTCGATTGTGGTGCCACAGATACAATGACTTATGATCAGCAGGATTTAGTTGATATTACCACTCCAAAACGAGCCTCGATACGGAATGCAAACGGGGGCATCTCTCCAGTTCTCGGAGCTGGAACTCTTTCATTATCACCCACTCTAAAATTACAGAATTGTCTCTATATCCCCAGCTTATCTTGTAAATTGTTGTCTATTAGTCACGTTACAAAAGAGTTAAATTGTATCGTACTAATGTTTCCCGATTTCTGCTTATTACAGGATATTCAGTCGGGAAGCGTGATTGGGCGTGGTACCGAAAGCGGAGGGTTGTATTACGTGGATGAGGTGGCTCAACAAGGAACGGCAGCGCTTGCTCACGGGACAGTGAACCGCCAACAGTGGCTTTGGCATCGCAGGTTGGGTCATCCATCTCCAGGGTATCTCCAGTTACTATTCCCTCAGCTTTTTTCCGAAAATAATAAATTCTCTTGTGAGACGTGTATCCTTGCCAAGAGTCATAGACAGTCTTTCCAGGTTTCCAGTTCTCGCACTAATAAGGTTTTTTCCTTAGTACATTCTGATGTGTGGGGTCCTTCCCCGAACACTGGTTTGAACCATGGTTTTAAATACTTCGTTCTTTTTATTGATGACTATTCGAGAATGACGTGGGTGTATTTTCTCAAAAATAAGTCAGAAGTTCCTGATAAGTTTATAGAATTCTTTCAAATGGTTCGGACTCAATACAACTCTCAGATTCAAGTGCTTAGGTCAGATAATGGGGGGGAATTTGTTAATACCACCATGAAACAGTTTTTTCAGAAACACGGGCTCATTCACCAAACCTCTTGTCCAGATACCCCTCAGCAAAACGGGGTAGCAGAAAGAAAAAACCGTCAACTCCTTGAGATGTCTAGATCCCTCCTCATTGAATCCCACAGTCCTAAATACTTGTGGCCCGAAGCTGTCGCCACCTCCGTTTACCTAGTAAACCGACTTCCCACAAAGTCCCTAAACCTGGAAACCCCCCTGTGTTGGTTTGCAAAACAAGTCAGTATACCATCAGTTTTGGTTCTCCCGCCTAGAGTGTTTGGGTGCTCAGTGTTTGTTCATATCCCTAGAACCCAGAGAACTAAGCTCGATCCCTGCTCCATCAAATGTGTCTTTGTCGGGTATGGGGTCCATCAGAAGGGATATCGGTGTTATCATCCTCCCACTAGGCGCATGTACACAACCATGGATTGTAATTTCATTGAAACCGAGTTTTTCTTTGCCTCCCCACTCAGTGGTCAGGGGGAAAGTAGACAGCAGGATCCACTGAGTGAGATACCACCATATTCACCGCCTCTCCACTCTTGGTCAGACATAGTTCCAACAGAGCAAGTAGGCGGAACCACAGAGCCAACCTCTCCCGTGGTACAGCCCCTCACCACTTCCACTGCGCCAATCACCCCCGAGAATATTCCTGAGGTTAGTGATCACATGTCAGATAACTCTATCTCTGATATTCCTTCCGCTATTCCATATGATCCTAACAATGCAGGGGACAGTGAGACACAGGAGGAGAATAATGTACAGGGGGAGCCAACAAGATGTAAATTGCCACCCAGAGCGAACAGGGGGGTCCCACCCAAGAGGTACGAGCCGGAGCACGTGGGCAGGACTCCGAAGTATCCTCTAGCGAATGCTTCCACTAGCTGTCTTGCTACACAGGCTCGTGCATACGCTGCAGCCATCTATTCTGACAAGGTCCCGAATAAGGTGGAGGAAGCCCTCACAGAGAGTAAATGGGTTCAGGCTATGGAAACAGAGATGGAGGCATTAAGAAAAAACGAAACTTGGGAAAAGTGCAAACTCCCTCCAGGAAAGAAGGTGGTATGGTGCAGATGGGTGTTTACGGTAAAACACCGAGCAGATGGAAGTGTCGAGAGGTACAAGGCGAGGTTAGTGGCAAAGGGGTATACGCAGACATATGGCATTGATTACTCTGAAACGTTCTCTCCGGTGGCAAAGATCGACACCATCAGGGTTTCATTCACTATAGCTGCCAACCGGGACTGGGAGTTACATCAGTTTGACGTCAAGAATGCATTCTTGCATGGGGACCTTCAGGAAGAGGTATTTATGGAACCCCCTCCGGGATTCACTCGGGATTTTGGGGATAAGGAGGTGTGCAGATTGAAGAAGGCCTTGTATGGTTTAAAACAGTCTCCCCGGGCATGGTTTGGGAGGTTCTCAGCAGCAATGAAGAAATATGGGTATCATCAGAGTAATTCGGATCATACACTCTTTGTCAAGAGAAGAGATGGACGAGTTACTTGTCTCATTATCTATGTAGACGATATGATCATCACAGGGGATGACGCAGAGGAAATTAGTCGATTGAGAGGGAATCTGTTCAAGGAATTCGAGATGAAAGACTTGGGACAGTTGAAATACT
The DNA here is from genome assembly GCA_037501455.1 of Lantana camara. Classification (NCBI taxonomy): domain Eukaryota; kingdom Viridiplantae; phylum Streptophyta; class Magnoliopsida; order Lamiales; family Verbenaceae; genus Lantana; species Lantana camara. The sequence continues at coordinate 1,308,481 of CM074858.1, read as the reverse complement.
TCCTTGGGATAGAGGTACTGAGGTCGAAGAAAGGTATATATATTTCGCAGAGAAAGTTCGTGCTTGATCTTTTAGCAGAGACAGGACTATTAGAGTGCCGACCAGCAGACACTCCGATGGCAGTCAACCACGGGCTAAGAATTGTGGAAGAAGCAGAAGGGACAGATAGATTACAGTATCAGCATTTGGTGGGGAAGCTGATATACTTATCCCACACCCGACCAGATATAGCTTATGCAGTCGGAGTATTGAGTCAGTTCATGCACCAACCTCAGAAGGAGCATATGGATGCAGCAATCAGGGTATGTCGGTACTTGAAAGGATGTCCGGGAAGAGGGGTGCTCTTCCAGAATAATGGTCATCTCAGGATTGAGGCTTATACCGATGCAGATTGGGCAGGAAGCCCAGGGGACAGAAGGTCGACTTCAGGATACTTTACCCTTGTAGGAGGAAATATAGTGACGTGGCGAAGTAAGAAACAGATGGTGGTAGCCCTCTCGAGTGCTGAGGCAGAATTCAGAGGGATTGCTCGAGGAGTGGCTGAAGTTTTGTGGCTGAGGAAGTTATTGGCAGAGATAGGGCTTCCCACTGACGAAGCCTGTAAGTTGATGTGCGACAATCGGGCAGCGATCAGCATATCTGAGAATCCGGTACAGCACGATCGCACGAAGCATGTGGAAGTTGATAGACACTTCATTAAGGAAAAGATTGAATAAGGGATCGTTAAGTTGCCGTTTGTAAGGTCAGAGGACCAACTCGCTGATATTCTAACAAAGGCCGTAAATGGTAGGTTTTTTGAAGAAGTTTTGGGCAAGTTGCACATCGAAGATCCGACGGTACAACTTGAGGGGGAGTGTTAACTAAGGGGATTTCGGTAATCCCGTAATTAGTGGTGTAATTAGGGATGTAAATATTTTGTTTCCTTTTTTAGTCTAGTTGTGTGATGTATATTTATATGTAAGTATTCTGTACTCGGTACACATAATTCAAGCAATACAGAAAATAGTTTCTCCCGATCATGGCACCCATTATAGCAAACAGCCACCATTGTCAGTATGAATACATTTTAGTTTCTTACTAGTATCTCTCTCAACTAATGCCTGAAAAACTTTGAAAACATCAAACACTTGATCTTTGGTTTTTAAAACATAAACTCAAACTTTTCTCGAACAATCATCAATAAAAGTGACAAAATAAAGTGCACTCGATTTTGGTGTATCCCTTTCTTATCAGAGTGGCATCAGAGCCGCGTTGATTTTTTTGCTGGCGTGACCATGGATATGAATACGAGTAGGATGATAACTTTGAATTGATTAAATTATCATCTATGGAGTAATAAGATGAAAGATCTCCTATTTGTTAAAGCTTTGCACTTGCCTAATTTTGCAACTCAAAAGCCCGAGTCTAAGACCAATGAAGAATAGGATTTTGAGCACAGACAAGTCTGTGGGTTTATCAGATAGTTTGTTGAGGAGAATGTTTGCAACCATATTCAACATGAGACACATGCGAGAAGTTTGTGGGAAAAGTTGCAGAATTTATATGCATCTATTGCTGCTCACTTGAATGAGTTTCAAGGTGTTCTTGATCAGTTAATAGGCCTGAGCATTAACTTTGATGATGAAATTATCGGACTTTGGATTCTTGCCACTTTGCCTGAATTTTGAGAAACTTTCTATGTTTCACTTGTTAACTCTTCGTCTGATGGTGGTATAACCGTTGAGCTTGTGAATAGTAATGTTTTGAATGAAGAGATGAGACGAAAAACTCAGCATTCGTCTCAACCTCGAGTTGTTGGTTTCAGATAATAGGGTGAACGAGCGCGCAGTCCCTAACACTGTTTGCAAGAAATGAAATAACTAATAATACGAGATAGGCAATAAAATATTTGGGTACCACGAGATGGTGTAATTTAGCTGTTTGATCCTATCAGAGTCAGAGTTGGGGGGGCCGCCCCCCCTAAATTTTGATTTTTTTAAAAGTTTGTATATATATTTTGAAATTTTTATATTTTCGTCCCCCCTCCCAAATTAAAATTTCGTCCTTTTAATTTTGTATATTTTAATTTTCGCCCACCCTTATCTTAATCCTGGCTCCATCTCTAGATCCTATACTACTTTAAATAGAGGTCACTGGTTCGAATCCTAAATATGCAGGTACCTTTTGATAAAAAGTATTTTACACTTTAATGATTTGATTCGTCTCGACTCGTATAAATAAACAATAGAACCGAACGAAAATAAAATATCTGGGCCGTAGCTCTGGTTTGGAAATAGGCCTATCAAATCATCAAAAGCCAACCAAATGGGCTTAGCCAATACCACCTCTTCTCTTATCTACAACTCTCTAATCTTCAAATTCTCTCTCAATCTCTCTCTGAGTTCTACAGCAACCCAAGAATGGCTTCCGCAACAGCTCCTCATCTCAAGTTTGTCGAGTGCTGTTGCGCCACCACGGTACCAAGAACTCATTTCTCCGCCGCCATATCCAACGTTTCTCTCTCTTTCAGGCAAGCCCATTTCTCTGCTTCTTCTCTCTCGCTCAAATCGAGGTTTTCGGCTTTTAGGATTGTGCCATTTGTGGCCCCAACTTCGGACTGGGCTCAGCAAGAAGAAGGTGAGGAAGATGAGGCCGGAATAGAAGCTAACGCCGCCGATTCTATTGCTTGGGGAAGTGACGAGGAGAATGTGGATGGCGGCGATTCTTTTGCAGAGCCGCCGGAGGAGGCTAAGCTGTTTGTTGGGAATTTGCCGTATGATGTTGATAGTGCGACTTTGGCTCAGCTTTTTAATCAGGCTGGAGTTGTGGAGATTTCTGAGGTATAAAGATTGTTTCTTTTGAGGTTTTGTAGGGTAAAGATTGTTTCTTTTTGAGGTTTTGTAGCTAAAATGTGTTTGTTGTTTGCTCAATGGGGAAAATTGTAGTCCGGCCTCGGCTCGATCGAACACAATCAATCATATGTTGTTTGGATTACACTTGTTGTTTAATTGGTCACTTTTCGTGGAATTTGATCACTCGCTCATTGCATTGGTTTGATTGGGATAGGTTCAGACTAGAATTACTTGCTTAGTAGCAAGTTTCAGAATGTGTTTATGTGTAGAGCGGGAAAAACTCGAATTTCGGAAACTATGGAATCCATATTAAGGTTTAGTGGCAAGTCAAATGAAGAAATTAAGGCTGGAAAGATTTCTATTCCTGTTACATTGTCTGTTTTATTTATGAGATGAATCTTGATCATTGCATTGGTTTGATTGGGATAGGTTCAGACTAGAATTACTTGCTTAGTAGCAAGTTTCAGAATGTGTTTATGTGTAGAGCGGGAAAAACTCGAATTTCGGAAACTATGGAATCCATATTAAGGTTTAGTGGCAAGTCAAATGAAGAAATTAAGGCTGGAAAGATTTCTATTCCTGTTACATTGTCTGTTTTATTTATGAGATGAATCTTGAAGCATTCAATCACATCATGTTATTATAGGTGATTTATAATAGGCAAACGGAACAAAGTCGAGGGTTTGGATTCGTGACAATGAGTACTGTTGAAGAAGCTGAGAAAGCTGTGGAAATGTTGAATGGCTATGTAAGTTGCTTCTCATTTTCATCCTCTCTAGTTTCTGCCTTTGTTTCATATATAGAGCATCTTTGGAGAAGTGTGGGATTCGCAGAGGTTTTCTATGCAGATTTTGAACTTCACATTACAGGATTTTATATACTCCTTAGCTATAACACACAAGGCCGTACAATTATTTCTTTGGGATAATTACGTATACGGTATACCCCCGAGATTTAACCCAATTACGAAAAGAATCTTGTATCTTTTGCAATCCTTGTCCAAGTATTATGGTGTTCTTCATGATTTTGAGGGGGTTTTTGTTATCAGATTGAATTTTAGGGAGGAATTCATAATTATCCCCAACTCTTTTTCATGATAATATTGCTATATGATTCTGAACTAAGATCGAGCATTCTTCCGTCCTGTCTCATTTGTATTCTACTGCTTTAGGATCTGAATGGAAGACTATTAACAGTAAACAAGGCAGCTCCAAAAGGGGCTCGGCCAGAGAGGGTTCCTAGGGTTTACGAGCCTTCGTTTAGAATGTACATTGGTAATTTACCATGGCAAGTGGATGGTGATCGTTTGGAGCAGTTGTTTAGCGAACACGGCAAAGTGATTGATGCTAGAGTAGTTTACGATAGAGAGACAGGCCGATCTCGTGGATTTGGCTTCGTGACTATGTCTACCGAGACTGAACTGAATGATGCAATAGCCGCCCTGGATGGACAGGTATTTATAATTACATCGACTCAACCAATTATATGACAAGTGCATTATAATCATTATTTGATCGGTCATTCGCACCAAGATATACATCAAATCGACACGAAAATTCGAAAATGCCGTTCGATTGACAGACAACTCTTGTGATTTTGTGATGCAGAATCTGGATGGCAGGGCAATAAGAGTTAATGTTGCTGAGGAAAGGCCGAGACGTGCATTTTGATTTGATTCGATATTTAGTCTGTTAATTTAAGAAGATTTTGTTATAGCAGTCTATCTTCGTGAGAAGTTCTTGCCCAATTTTATTTCAAATTTTTGGATTGTAATCAGACGTTGATCCCTAGTGTACTGCTAGAATATATTGAGAGAAGAAAATCTGAAATTTTCTTTTGATGATTGCTTCACGGAAGGCTTTATTTGTAATCCTTATTCAAACCTATTTGTAATCCTTATTCAAACCTCAAGCATTTTTCATCCCGATTGTTGACTACGATGTGTGCTGCAACATCAAACAGGTTACGATACCAAAACGACGATCTGTACAACGAAAAAGAAACCAAAGAAATTAGAGTATGAAGTGAAGGCAACAATGAACCGAAAAGAGAAGCTCGTCTTTGCATTTCCTTTTTCTGAATACGTATAGGTTTGCTCTATCAGTCACACTCACACCCTTCAGACAAAAATGGGATTTTCTCATTCGACTGAACTTTACATGTTACAAAAATGGGATTTTCTCATTCGACTCGACTTTACATGTTATCCTCCTCGTGTACACCTATTTGTATAGTTAGGTATGTCTATTTTCACACGACATTTACAACAGAAACTATCGATGTAAACTGCCAAAAGGCAGTGGCGACACATTTTCAGGCATCTCTAGGGTATAAGTAACAACTTCGTAAGAAAACTCTTGTCGGGGTTGACATATTAAAACCTGGGATTGACCCAAAAAGGCCATCAATCGTTGGAATTTGTCTGAATCTTCATAACCTGCTGCCTTTGACAGCTCTAACGTAGAAATAGAGTCTCCACAGAGTAACATTGTCCTACAGAATGAACAGAAAACATTTTAACATTGATTTAATAGCATGATAATAAATAAAACCTCGTACTTCTACCTCTTCGTCCAGATCAAGCTGCACTCTGTCACCAGAAAATTTTTCTGCTGGCTTATCACGCCCGATGATTTCCACAACACGGTCGAGGTTTTTGGGCGGTAATTTCTGAATCCATTTACGAAGATATTGCTTCTCAGTAGCGGTCATTGGCCTGATGGACAATACAAAAGTTTTAGTTACAAAGAAGATTAAAGATAAAAACAGATAATGATGACACCATGTATAATTATTTTAGGAAAAGAAAAAGAAACAGAATAGAGGATACCTGCAAGAGGTCATAACGGTATTCAGAAGTTCTTCAAGCTTCTTTTCCATATGATCCAACTGTCAAAAACATTTAATTTAAGGATTCATCACTAAGCCTACAAGTCAAATTACTAATTATTCATAATATGATTATTCATCAATAAACTCGAGAAAGCAGTCAGTTATAACTACCGTTGCAGAAAATTCACTAGTGTGCTTCCCCATCAGCTCCTTAACCCTAGTGCTATTTTCTAACATAATCCGTAAATCATCATTAATCTGGGAAAAAAAAAAAAGAGATAAAACGAGCAAAATTCCATCAGTAAGACTTCCCATCAGATGAATATACACAAGTATTTCAAAGACAAGCATTTAATCCTACCACCACATTTTCTATGCCAATTCCAACATCAGATTTGCCGGTTGAACCATTCTTAGGCTGATTCACACGTTCACTTTCTGGATCCTGTATGTTAAAAGATAAGAAAGCACCACATGAATTTATTGCGGCAAGACCTCTACAGCTCTACCCCCACAGTGCATGCAAAAATATAAGCAAGTATATTAAGCACTACGGTGATCAAAACCAATCGATGTTGAGGATAAACAATAGTTAGATAAGTATGGGGTCCACAAATGTTGGAGAGGAACCAAAATAAGCATGAGATACTCACCGAAAATGGAAGTAAACCTTTGAGCTTCTTGTTAGGGGGTGGTTGTGTATCCAAGCTTAAAAGACTGGCTTTGTGCTCCAAGCAAGCTCTTATCCGACAAACAGAGAGAACAGGTTTTACCATCTGAAGTGAGGAAAAAAAACCATCATCCACAAACACAAAGACAGGTCAAAGGATGTAACAAAACATTCAACAAACTAATCACGAATTGATATTCTATTTGTGACACCCAAGTGATGGGAAAGTCGAACAAGGACAAACTAGGAAATGTATAATGTCGTAGCATGCATTCATATTTCTTGTTTGAGCTTCGTAGGGTAGACTAGAGACAAGTCTCTTGGCAAGTTTCCAATGCATCTCTTGATAGGTCCGATTTGGCAGGATCCAAAGGTCAATTCAGCAAGCTCAAGAGGCTGATTCGGCAAGATCGAGAGGCCGATGTCGAATTGAGGTTGCCACACTATCCTTTTCAATTTAAGTTTTCATCTTCATGCATTGCCCAATACATGAGCATGAATTTGAATAAAACAAGTGCACAAACAAACAAACTTAGAGATTGTTTAGCTAAAGCTAACGCTTATAAAAACTTCACAAATAAGTTGTTCGTTTTGTTAATGTACACACTACACACGTCTTAGCACTCATAAAAGTGAATGGCACTTCTCATTAGAAGAGTTTATAAGATCTAATGAGCTTTTAGCTCCTTCTAAATAAATTGGAGAACATCAACTTATTTTAACATTTTAGCGGAAAAAACAACTTACCCCCTATGGTATAACCGTTTTCTCAACTTATTTTACCCCTTGTAGTATAACCGTTTTCTCAAATTATTTTTAAATTGTCATATGTACTTTGTAAAAGTTTTCAAAATTGTCATCTCGGTCATTTAAGTGTTACAACGTGGCTTTTTTTTTTTCTAAAAATTGTTAATTTTTTTTGCTGAAAATGAGCCACATGTTAACACCTCACAGGCCTAGCTATCAATCTAAAAATTTTGGGATAAATATTTTGAGGATTCTTTAATATCACGATTTTTGGAGTTTTCATACTGAACTTTACAAAATCGACGTTTGCATTCTCAACTACTGTTTTTCAACGAATTACAACCTGATTCCACTCATCGTGTGACACGTGGAAGAAATTTCGTGTATGTGTCACAAATCCATTGGAACCAGGTTGCAATTTGTTAAAAAACATTAGTTGAGGACGCAAACATCGACTTTTTACAGTTTAGGATGGAAACTCCAAAAATCGCGATAGTACAAGATGTTCAAAATATTTATCCCAAAAATTTTTACAAAGAATAGATAGTAATTTGAAACATTTGAAAGTTTAGATAAAAAGTTAAAAAAACCATCGAAGTACAAGGGCTAAGTTGTTTTTTCCTCAACATCTCAATACATTATCCTTCTTTTTAACTATCAATACAAAAACAGTTTGCTCCCTAAACTACAACTTACCATCTGAACTATAAAATATTTTAACATATCACCTAAACTATTCTATAAAATATTTCAACATATCACCTAAACTATTCGTTCTAATTTAGATTGTCATCTCCATATTTTTATTTTTTTTTATCAAAAAAAGAACACGTCACTCTCCAACTTGAACCACCAAGTTTAGGTAGCAACCTAAAATGATTTAGGGTTCAAGGGGTAAGTTGTAAATTTGGGCATAGTTTAGACATCAAACAGTTTTTTCCTCTTCACTGTTAATAATCTTAAAAACTCATGATCATATTACCATCCAAACAATTTGAACTTATTTATATAAAGTAGAGATGAACATCTTATAAGCTCCAATAAGATCTTATAAGATGTAAAAACTTATAAGCTCCTTAAGATAAGTTTAACTAAGCACCCTTCAAATAGGGAAATCATGCCCTTCCTAGTGATTGATCTCATGTGGCCAAGACAAAGACTAATCAAGTAGTGTAGTTTAACGGTTCAGCGCTATGCTAGATTAACCAAAAGACTCGTATTCGAGTCTCTGGGAGTGCAGCTAACATTAATAATGAGAACTTTACACCTAAATAATTCGACCCAGCTCGAATCAAATAACCAAGATATAGAACAAAAAAAAAAAAAAACGAGCAAAAACACTCCTTACTGCCAAAGCAAAAGATCATAAGCAAATTTGAGATAGGGATAAATATTTTTTTATATCCGAATTACAATCGTCTTTTGCAACCCACATAACAAACTATTTTCACATACAAACCATCATCTAATGTTTGCATTTATGACATATCACCATCTAAAACTCATTTTTTAGTGATTTTGGCTTAAAAACAATTTACGTGTATGCACTACAAATATGTCACGTGTCTTCTTTTTTAGAAGAACCACTAAAAAATAATTTTAGATGTTAGTAAGCTACAAATACAAACATTAGATGGCAGTTTGTAAGTCGAAATAATTTGTCATGTGAGTTGCAAAAAACACTATAGTTTGAATGTCAAAAATATTTATCTTTGAGATTTAAAGCAAATTTGATGATTACCTCATCAACCTCCTTAGTCAAAGTAAAAACACTCTCCCGAAGCAAAGATCTTAAACTCTCTATTTTGAAATCCGAAAGTTGAGCTCCTATTCCATTAGAAAATAGCACGGCGGAACCATTAATACCATTAGTATCTTTGGTTCCACGACTATTTTTAGTCGTGTTGTTTACTCTGCCCATTTCATGAAGGTTTCCATTTAAGGCGGATGTTTGATGAGGAAAAGGAACAAGGTCGTCATCCCGAGAGAGTAATTCAGCAAGCATACTTGCGTAGAAACCGAAGGAATCAGGTCCTAGTGAAACGTCTTCCATTTGATCCCTGAAATTTGATGACATACCCAACAACTCTGCAACAAAATAAAATTTCACATTAACAACAAGCATTAAGGGAAAATAAAGATAGAAGTTACCGGGGCATAGACTTGAAATACACAAGTCCATGTTGCTTGAAAAACATTAACACAATCCAAAGGGCGCCACTTCTTTATGGAGTAAGATGGTGTTCGGCTAAACTTACTTTAAGAAGCTTATAAATTCTCATGCCTAATAAAATGTTTTGCTACATCTAAAAAAAAAAAGGTAATAGTGAACATCCCCAACCTTTAGGGTGCAACCTTTTGGTTTGTGTGCTAGTAATACATAATCTACGAAAATGGTGTTCATATAGACATTTCATGCAAGATTTTCCGGCCAAAACCACTCATGTGCTGCCAGTAAGGGTATCATCAAGAGATCAAAGAAACTTATATGAGTAGTGGTGTAATTTCTCCTCCCTACCCGCCTTATGCAATTTCTCCTTATAGGGCTCAAACACCATTAGAGTGGAATGAACGGCTTGCACAATAAAAGGTGCATAGCGCAACGAATGTCCAAAAACAATATTTATCCAATATTTGTACATGGGTTGTTATGGGTGAAAATTTTCGCCTCAAATGCCTAAAAGGGGTATATGCAACAAATAAATGCAATAGGTGGAGGTAAAGTACAAACAACCCCCAAGGGGTAGGCTTATGTCTTCCAATACCCATAAAACAAATTTGGATAAAACTAACATCGACAACTTATAAAGTGCTAGTATCTAGACCTTTATAATTACCACACTCAAGCGACTAATTTACTTCAATGGTCCGGTTGAAACCCTTTTTATCTTAAAAAGTCACTAATACCCTATGAGTTTCTTTGAGCAATGAAAAGTTACTAATAGTGTTGGAGACAACAATGTAAATCGCATTATTGGCTCATTAATAACTCCAAAATTTTAGCAAGAAAACCTTATTTAATCCACCAGAGTGCGGCTCTTCTAAAACGAGATCCACACACAAGTGAAGTAAACAAGAAAACCTAATTTGATCCACCATCGGACTCCTCTTCTAAGAGGAGATCAATACACAAGTAAACAATTTTATATGGATGATAATAATTGAGTCCACCCAACATAACTAATTGAAGTGAACCACTTATAAATAACAACCTAAGAAGGATATGTAACCAATACACTTGTATTTCAACCTAGTTAACAATATATCTACTCAATAGCCGCTCTATAAAACACGGACAAGAACTTAGAACTAATATTACACTAACATCCTCTTTGTGCTTTTGAAAGTTGGAGTTGTGCCTTATCACCCATGCCATATGTTCTTCACAACCCCGAGATCCTTACACTTTTGAACATTGGAATGTACCTCATCACCCTTGGCATGTGTACTTCATAACCCATGCGTACTTCATTAATCCCATTATTCCAAATCTGCCATTGAAGTGGGTACTACGCACTACTTTTTATGCTAGCTAAACAGAGGTATGGCAGTGTGTCAAATTCTAGTTTTAAACTTCCACTAAGATTCCAATCTCAATAGTCAATTACCTTCATTGTCCAAATAATCTCAATCATGCATCTTCGAGTTACTCATAGCTCAAAATTGTGTTGTGTGGCACAATTGAATGTATGTCTTACACCAACGGTCGTCCACCATAAATACCTCATGTCAACCTCTATAAATACCTCAAAATTCAATTTAGGAAAAATAAAACTCTTAACTAAATTAGCTTCTTAAGGGTGCCTCAACATGTTCGACTAACATGTGTGTTTGTGTATCTAGGTTTCGAGAAAAGAAACATCAAAACCTACCCAAAGAAAGGGAAAAAATCAAAACCTCTCAAAAATAGAAAAAAGGAATAGGAAAAAGAAGAAAAATTACATAAAAGATCTACAAAATTCTTAGTAACGTACCTACAGTTCAACAATGAAATTAGTTCACCTTTTCATAACAAATAGATTAGTCACTACCCTTTGATGTGCCTACAATTCAGTAATGCGATTGATTTACCATTTGACATGCCTACAATTCAGCAATGCGATCAATTTACCCTTTGACGTGCCTACGATTGAGTGTACCAGTCGTTATAGTCGATGGTGAATGTCCTATTACTGATACTTCATCCTTTTGAATGCCCACAATTCAGCAGACCAGTCGATGGTGAATGCTTATTACTGATAGTTCACCCTTGACGTCTACAATTCAGCAATGAAATCAAACTTTGAAGTCGATGGCGAATATCCTATTCACCCTTTGATGTGGCTCCAAAAAACTTTATCAATTTACCATCTCAACAAACTTTCGTTACAAACCGTCATTCAATCTTTAAATTTATAACTTAAAATCTAAACTTTTTTTTGTTGATTTTTTTGACTAAAAAACATGACACGTGGCATATCTAACATACACGTCAATCGTATTTTCACCAAAACCACAATAAAAAATTTAGATGATATGTTACAACTTAAATGACGGTTTGCAACGAAAATTTAGTGGGACGATAAATTGTAAAAAAGAGACAAAGTCTGAATGACAAACAAAAAAAAATCTATCTTCAATCGCAACAGAAGGGGAAAGGGAAAATTTGGATAGAAAATTGAATCCAAAATCTTCAGAAATCCAAAAGAAGAATGGCAAAAATATCATAAAAAGAAAATCAAAGCAATAAGAACAAATTTAGATAAAATTTCAAAAAAACAACTCAAGTCGATCTCAATAGCCTCACCAAAACCCATTAGCAACTCAACTAGATCTCAATAAAATCGAAGATGAGAAACGGAACCCTAGAAAACCAATTTTGGGATTCGATCCACTCACCTGCGAAATATCTTGAAAGAGAGGATCTGTAATTCTCAGGGCTTCAATCTTGTTAGAGGTGTTGCACGGAAGGAAGCATTCAATTTCACGGCAAACTGGTACATGGAGATGGAGGCGAGCCGGTTGGAATAGCGTTCTAGATGATCAAGGCTGCCCTATTTATAGCCAAGACAATTTTTAACCTAGCCAAAACAAAAAAATAAATAATTTAGGTGCAAATATAAATATATAATACTAAATTCTCCAAATTTTAGATGTAAGGTGCTCGATATTTTAACGTACATAAAATTAATAATTTATTTTATAAATATTTTTAATTAGTTTTTTTTTTTTTTTTTTTTGACACTCAGAGTTTTTCTCACCGAATTGAGTGAAAGACTTTATTGCAGGAACTTCTCCCAAAATAGTTTTTTACATCCACAAAATTCGAACCCGAAATTTTGCTTAAGTGAATTTAAACTCCAATCCACTTGATCCAACTACCCATTGGTATTAGTTTTTATTTCAAAAGTGATCATTTAAAATATTCTAGTGAAAATCGATACTTTAATTAATTTATTCATTTCAAATGAAAATGACAATATTTGAACCTTATCAAAACACAAGTCAATAGGGATTGGTTCAAGTAATTTTTTTTAGACAATGACCAAAATTTAAATCGTACATGAGTGTCTTAAAAATATACATATAACATATATATATCTCAAAAACAAAGAGGACCGTCACATTGATGCAAAACAGATATCTAAAGATTGTTTGGTGCAATTCAGTGTCTAGTCCGAACCTTTTCGATCAAACTAGTATAACGAATGGACGAGTGACCGTGTGGTTGATGGAGAATTTAGAGAGAGTAACAAATCAAATGACAAGTGCAGTACATATGCCGTTATAATCAATATGATTAGCTTGAACCGAATCTGAACTAAAATTTTCCAACAATTCATCCGGCCTGCTAGAAATATCTGAAGTTCTGGTGAAAAATAAACTTCTATATATCATATAAAATATAAAAATACTACAGAAAGATTGTTAAAGGCATGAATAGAGTACAAAAACCAACAAGTGTTGCTGAATGGCTTGGCTCATATTAAGCAGATCATACTCTGCTCATGACTCTATGAGCTTTGATTGTCACATATTAGTTGAGAGAACAGAAACTTAGTGTAATAAACCCATTTTTGTCCTTTATTTTACGCAAGTTTCAGAAAAACTGAGCAGACCCTCCAACTATCGAGAAATCCGGGGTGTGTTCGCTGTATTCAACTATGCTTGTCGGTGGAAGACGGCCAATGCAGATCTCGTGAACGGTTGAGAAGAGGGGGAAAAGCTCTAACCATCCCCGGTGGCTCAGAACCTCGTAAACCTCTCTTGCAGTCGAAACGCCCTGCAATTTTTCACGAAATGAATAATCACTTAGGAAATGTAACTCAAGAATTCCGCCCCGTTTGAGGAAAGCTCTTATTAAGAATTGAATTCGGTTTAGTTCATTTAGTAATGGTTCATGTGTAATTTTGACCAAACAGAGGGTATGTCGATGTAATATTCCATACTTCTATGACAATATCTACCTGTAACTTTTGGCCCTGCAGCATCTCGGCTTCAAGCTCGTCGAATGATCTCTTCCCACCATTCCTAGCAAATGCATCAGCACATTTCCTGTTTCTTCCCCCCACTGGCAATCACGGAAGAAGGAATCTTCTATGTTTATAGGAGAAAATAAAATTACGGAAACAACTCAGGGATGTCGATTAGGGCCTACTTACAGCAAGTTGTGATTAAATCTGCCACCCCGCAGCTCTCAAAGAAAGTACTATCTTTGACGGACGGAAAGAGCAGCTTCGAGAAGGCCTTCATTTCTCTCAAACCAATTCTCATTATTGCAGCCTAATAAATCATTGTACAAACAAATTAAGGCTCCTAATAATTCTTGCACGCGCACATGTACATATGTACTTATTTATTTTATGTTACCTTCGTATTGTTTCCCATCTCCAGCCCGTCGACAAATCCTGTTCGCAAAACTCATCCATAAAGCTAAGCAAGATTTAACACACACACACACACACACAGATGACGAATATCTACCTGCTGCAATAGCCACAATGTTTTTCAATGTCCCACATAGCTCAACCCCTTCAACGTCTTGGGCCTATAACCGTTTTTTCAATACCGTAAGAGAATGTATGAGCCATAACGAGCTTATTGACCAATGTTAAACCGAAAATTTTCACTCACAGATGAGACCATAAAGTAAGGCGTATTAAATAATTGAACCCATTTCTCCGCTATATCTTTATTTTTCCTGTATCCAACAGTAGCTTCACTAAATTTCTCCTCGGCAATCTGCACAAGCAAAAAAGAAAGGGCTTTTTGTCAAGAATTACAAAAAGGCTAGACAAATCTCCATAATTAGTATAGCATTATGAAGCAATTACAACCTCATTAGCAATGTTTGCCCCCATCAAAACGCAGCAATTAATGCCAAGCTGTTCGGAAATGAGCGAAGAGATCATGCATGGACCTTCTCTCTTCACCTCCATTCCTTTAATCAGAGAGATTGCTTCAACGTCGTCTCTTATCTTCCCCACTAGCTTCCTACAAATGCCCTCCATGAATTGATGAGGTGTGACAAAAACTAACATGGTTGCATCCCTCACTGCCCAATTTTACCAAAACAGCAATACAGAAATAGTTAGAACCGCTTCTTCACCTATAGTTAAAGTACAGTTCTGATTTTCTGAAATTGCACTTACCTCCCTCGTAAATTATCTTCATCTCAATATCACCACTAATATCAATGAACATTATGAATTTTAACAAGCTTACTGAATATCCTCATGTATAATAACCAGAGGGAGGAGAGAGGACTACTAAATGTAATTTCTTGTCAAGTTTTCCCAATTGGTGATCAAATTTGTAATTCTTGAACTCTTCAAGATTATCTATAGCTAACTGGTTAAATATTCAAGAAAAATCAACTAAAATGCTTATACCTGCATTTTCAAGATCAGGGTCTGCAACAACATTTTTACCAAGCTTTATTCCAGGGAGGTATTTGACATTCTCCTATATGTAGAAGAAGACAGTACCCCAATCAGTGATCAAGTATAAATATTATGCAAAGAGGGCAATTTAGAATCATGAAGAAAAACATACATTAGATCTGTTGATGACTTCCGAGAGTTTCTCACCACTGGGCAACACCTCCTCAAAAACCCACATCCTCACTTCATCTTCACAAATAAAAATCCCAACTTTAATCAGAAATCAGACGCTATTTGCATGCTCAACTACAATAAAACGAACTTTCATCATGTTAATTTGAACCCTACGCCGCATTTGCATGCCAAAATACACTCTTTTTAGCACTAATTTCCAAGAAAGAGAGAGAGAGAGAGAAACCGTGGAAAGAATTAAGCTTGAGAGTGTTGGAAGCAATGAGCTTGGCGGCGACGCTCCCCCAATTGCCGCTTCCGACCACCGTGACTCTAGACATTTGAGCGACAGCTCCTCCGGCGGCGGCGGCGGCAACGCTGTTATTTTCTCCGACGCCGGGAGCCATGTAACAGCAACAGCAACAGCAGCAGAAGAAGAAGAAGAAGAAGAGCAAGAAAAGTCAAATGGAGGAGTGAGAGAGTTGTGGAGGAGAGGGGAAATAGCAAATGGGTTTGGGGTGGCAAGAATTAAATGGCATTTGGGCGGAGAACACAGACACGTATCGTCACAATCAATGTGTGTAATGTTAAATCTGGCGATCTACTCTATACTGCCTTTGCAACTCAACTGTCCAACCTTTCTTCATAATTACATATACCCCCAAGAATCAAGATACTATCAATAATGAATTGAATTAAGTTAATTGGATTCCATCAGAGCATCCAAATCATGTTTCAATTATATGTTTCATCTTCGGTGTTATTCCAACTCTTCTTTTTCATACTTTTTGATATATTTGAGGTATGTATGTGCGAAAGAAACGGTAGATAAATAATCGATAATTATCGATAAACTAGTGTAACGAGTGGGCTAATTGCATTTACCGTATTGAAGATGCGTAATCTTAGGTATCATTACAATATCATTCAAAATTTATAAATTTGGGAAACCAAGAAGGATGGTTTGTTGGAGAAGAGAGGGGTAGAATTCCGGTGAATGGGTCCGATTCCTACTAGGGAAACGTTAGAAAGCCAAACTGGGGAATATGGGAGTGTAGACGAATTAATTTTCGTCAAATTAGAATGTGACACGTGTAAAATTGAATATTAATTATCAATATTAATTCCTTCTATTTTTATATTTTTGGATAAATAAATTAAAAATCCATAAAATATTTAAATAGTTGATTTAATTGATAATTTTAATATTTATTTTGTCATCAAATCAAGTATTGACATGTGTCAAAATTGAGGTGTTCCGGCCAATCAAATCAAGCCTTGCAGTTCAAATAATGATGACCAATCAAATGATGACACGTGGCATATCTCAACACGTGGACCAATCAAAGTCAAGGCATATGTCATTTATTTATTTTCTTTAATATAAATTCATATTAAAGTAATAAATAAATAAATAAGTTTGATATTATCCCTTTAATAAATGAATTAATTAATTAAGGGATAATTATCACAAGCTCCACCCTACACCTATAAATAGAGGCATTCTACAACACAATTCACACAACTTGAAGAAGCAAGAAGCAAGCCACAAAGCAAGGAGAAAGAAGCTCTCAAGTGTTCTTCAGCATCCTTGGTGTTCTTCGGCATCTTCAACGGCGTTCTTTGTAGAAGTCAGCATCAACGGTGTTTGATCTGGCATCAAGGCATCGAAGTGGTGTTTCGGCGTTGCTCTCCTCAAGGATCGAAGCGAGATTCAAGCGTGTTCTTCGCGTTCTTCGTGGAAATCAACCAAATTGAAGCGTCCGATCCGCAACAAGGCGTCAAGTCCGCGAATCCGGCGTTTTCTTCAAATCAAATTCGAAGGTGCTCCAAGCGTGTTCTTCGGCGTTCTTCGAGAAAGTCAACAAACCGAGGCGTTCAATCCGCAATCAAAGCATCAAATCCAGATTTCGGCGTTGCTCCTCAACAAATTCAAATCAAACTCAAATCAACATCAAAGGTGTTCATCGGCGTGTTCTTCGGTGTTCATCAAATCAAGGCGTTTAATTCGCGATCAAGTCTAAAGACCCGCAATTAACGTTGAAAGAAGCAAGTCAAATCCAACGGAAGATCGAACCTCCGAAGTCAACAAAGGAGTTTCAAACCTTCCAAACCTCAATAAATTCTTGTAGGAAGAATCAGAGGAAAGAATTAGATATTGTACCCGCAAAATTCAAACAAATTCAATAAAATTCATTTGTGATTATTTCTCGCGTTTAATTATTTAATTAACACGGAAATCACATTACAAATTTTGGCACGCCCAGTGGGACCATCTCTACCTCTCATCTCCTCCTACTCAACAAACTCGAAGCACGAAATGGCCAACAACAAGATCGTCGATCTCGAGGCTATCATCTCCAAACTTGTTGCCGAAAGCTTCGTCGTTGTGACAAGAAGTATGTCTAAGAAAGAACAGACGTCTTCCGGGAAAGCTCGATCCCTCCAAAGCGATGGAAAGAACGCTCGAATTCTCAGCTACGAAAGTGAAGGCGAAGAAGACGACTCAGCCTCGTCCTCCCCTCGTTCAAGTTCTTCAAGTTTTGCGCCCGCCATGACGACAAGTGCAACAACTATAGAAGAACAACTTGCGAATCTGACAAAGGTCATCGAGAGACTCTCCAAGCATGTTGAAGAGCAAGACTCTCGCATTTCAAAGTTGATGGACAGAGTAGATGGTGACAATGCTAGCCAAGTGAAGGGGAAGCGTTCGACTGAGCAAGAAGAGTCTGAAACTCCGACAAAAGCTCAATCAAGTGGAACTGAGAAGCCTTCAGCTAAAGAATTTCAAGTTTCATCGGACGGACTTATCCCGGTAGAGCAATTGAAGGAGTTCATCATGGGGACAATCAAAGATAAGATCGAGGGAGGCTCCAAATCATCCTTGGTCTACTCCAAGCCCTATACCCAAAGAATCGATAGCTTGAAGATGCCGATTGGTTATCAACCTCCCAAATTCCAGCAGTTTGACGGCAAAGGCAGTCCTAAGCAACACGTAGCTCACTTTATCGAGACGTGCAACAACGCCGGAACTTACGGGGATCACCTAGTCAAGCAATTCGTTCAATCACTAAAAGGAAATGCCTTCGACTGGTACACGGACTTAGAAGCGGACTCGATCGATAGTTGGGGACAATTTGAGCAAGAATTCCTCAATCGCTTCTACAGCACTCGTCGGACAGTTAGCATGATCGAACTCACCAACTCCCGACAATGGAAAGAAGAACCCGTTGTCGACTACATCAATCGGTGGAGAAACCTTAGTCTAAATTGCAAAGATCGGCTATCAGAGGCTTCAGCAATTGAAATGTGTATTCAAGGGATGCATTGGGGTCTCCGTTACATTCTCCAAGGAATTCAGCCCAAGTCGTTCGAAGAGCTCGCTACTCGGGCACATGATATGGAGTTGAGCATGATCGCTACTGGAGTCGAAGGGCCGCCCGTCCAAGAGTTCCGCAGGCCTAGGGAAAAGCAAGATTTCAGGAAAGGGGGCAAACCCTTCACCAAACCACAAGCTAAAGAGTCTATGGCGGTAAATGCAATTCCTGTCAAATTTCGGGCTAAGACAAATGACAAGGCGGACGAAAGAAAGGAAGTCCCCCAAGAAAGAACATTCAGAAAATTGTCCTTAGCAGAAATGCAAGCCAAGGAATACCCATTTAAAGACTCTGATGTCTCCGGAATTTTCGACGACCTGCTCAAGGCAAACCTCATCGAATTACCCGAAATGAAGAGGCCCAACGAAGCCGGAAAGACTGACGATCCAAAGTATTGCAAGTATCATCGTCTGCTCGGACACCCAATCCACGATTGCTTCATATTCAAGGATAAGGTGATGCAGTTGGCACGACAAGGAAAGATCGCACTCGAAGATGTTAGCGCGACGTCCAATGCTGTAACTTGCCTGATGATAAGTGAAGAAGAAGTTCCCAAGCAAACTCACTCCAAAGGCGATGAATGCATGGCAACCATGACCTTCTCAGATGAAGATTTGCTACTCGGTTCAAAGCCTCACAACAGACCACTGTTTGTGGCAGGATATACTCGCGAACAAAAGGTGAATAGAATGCTCGTCGATGGAGGCTCTGCAGTCAATATCTTGCCTTTAAGAGTGATGAACGAGTTAGGAATCCCAAAGGATGAGCTAGCAAGTAGTCGTCTGATGATCCAAGGCTTCAACCAGGGAGGACAAAAAGCTCTCGGCATCATTCGACTAAAACTGTTGATAGACGACATGTTGTCAAGCGCACTGTTTCATGTCATCGATGCAAAAACTTCATACAACATGCTTCTAGGATGGCCTTGGCTACACGAAAACGGCGTCGTCCCATCTACTTGGCATCAATGCTTCAAGTACTGCCGGGAGGGTGTGATAAAGAAGGTTCTTGGAGATAGCAGACCTTTCACCGAGGCTGAAGCCCATTTCGCCGATGCGAAGTACTACCGTGAAGAAGTGGAAGAAAGCAAAGGAAAGGAAGTTTCTGTTCCACAAGATAATTACAATGGTGAAAGCAAAGTTGGAGCCTCAACTTCGATCGATCGCCAAGAAAATGGAGAATCATCACTTACAAAGTCCGAGGCACTAGAAGGGCTGACATTGCCCCTCACCAAACTAGATGTTGTGAAGCCTTCTTCTCCACCACTTAACGGATTCATTCGTCCGATTCAAGGAAGTAAAGTAGAGCACGGAGAAGCAACCAAACTCCAAAATGCAAAGGAGTATGATCCCAAAGCATACAAACTTCTAGTCAAAGCCGGGTACAACCCACAAGAGAAGTCAAAGCTGGGAAAACTTATTCCAACGACCAAGACAAAAGAAACAAAGTCAAGGTCATCAAAAGAAGAAGGCAATGTCGCCCCAAACTCGCGAGTAGGACTCGGATTTACCGCGCAAGGCCCTGTTCGAATCGCCATCAATAGAGCAACAAATAACTATATATCTGAAGAACTCTCATCAACCGAAGATGCTTTTGATGAAGATGGAAGAAAGATTCGACGAGGGTCAATCTTTGATAGGCTCAGCCCGCCCAAGGGAGCCAAAGCCAGTCACTGGTTGAGAAGACGAAAGGCACAACGTTTCCCAAAGCTTCAAAGTGCAATTCCGTCTCGTATGAAACGGTGCACCAATTTGATTATCTCATGCGACAAGATGCTGAAAGCTAGGTGGGAGACGATCATCTTCACACGTGACAAAACCGAAAACGAAGAAGATGGAGAAAGTGTGGCGTCATCTTACCATATCACCTTGTCCGAAGAAGTTTCAATAGAAGAGGATGCCGAAGACGCACCGCCTGAGCTCGAAGAAGGGGTTAAGGCAACCGTAGACGATCTCAAAGAAGTCAACTTAGGCAACGCCGATGATCCTCGCCCGATCTACATCAGCGCCTTATTGACCGATGATGAGGAGAAAGCCTACGTCGAACTCTTGCTTGAATTTAGGGATGTGTTTGCATGGTCCTACAAAGAAATGCCAGGGCTAAATCCAAAAGTTGCAGTACATCACCTCTCCGTGAAGAAAGGCACTCGTCCCGTGAAACAAGCTCAGCGACGATTCCGACCAGACTTAGTTCCCTTAATTGAAGTCGAGGTAAACAAGCTCATTGAAGTCGGGTTCATTCGAGAAGTGAAGTATCCCACATGGATCTCTAGCATTGTGCCGGTGAGGAAGAAAAATGGCCAGATTAGGGTGTGTGTCGATTTCAGAGACCTAAATATCGCTTGCCCGAAGGATGATTTTCCACTGCCTATAACCGAGCTCATGATCGATGCTACCGTGGGCCACGAAGCTCTTTCTTTCATGGACGGTTCGTCGGGGTATAATCAAATACGAATGGCGCCTGAAGATGAAGAGTTAACGGCGTTTCGCACCCCTAAAGGGATATACTGCTACAAAGTGATGCCTTTCGGCTTGAAGAACGCAGGTGCCACGTATCAAAGGGCGATGCAGAAAATCTTCGATGATTTACTTCACAAGAACATCGAATGCTATGTGGACGACGTGGTGGTAAAGTCCAAGAAGCGAGAAGATCATCTACAAGACTTAAAGAAGATCTTCGAACGATTAAGAAGATACCAACTCCGGATGAATCCGCTCAAGTGTGCTTTCGGAGTTTCGTCAGGGAAGTTCCTCGGGTTCATAGTCCGACATCGAGGTATTGAAATCGAGCAAGCAAAGATAGACGCGATCTTAAGAATGCCACCACCTCGAGATATCCATGACTTGAAGAGTTTGCAAGGAAAGTTGGCTTACATCCGAAGATTCATCTCCAACTTGGCCGGCCGGTGTCAACCATTCAGTCGGCTTATGAAGAAAGGTGTTTTCTTCGAATGGGACGAAGCATGCCAAAAAGCCTTCGAGAGCATAAAGGCGTACTTGATGAAGCCACCTGTCCTAGTTGCACCTACTCCAGGACGGCCATTGATTCTCTACATCGCAGCTCAAGAACGGTCCGTTGGAGCCTTACTCGCCCAAGAAAACGATGCGGGAAAGGAAAGTTCTTTGTACTACCTAAGTAGAACAATGATGCCAAATGAGCTGAAGTATTCTCCGATTGAGAAGATGTGTTTGGCCTTGATCTTTGCAATTCAAAAGTTGAAGCACTATTTCCAAGCACATACTGTACATCTCGTCTCAAAGGCAAACCCTCTAAAGTACGTCATGTCAAGACCGGTGCTTTCGGATAGACTTGCAAGATGGTATCTCCAACTTCAGCAGTTCGAGATCGTTTACATTCCCCAAAAATCGGTGAAAGGACAAGTTATGGCTGACTTCTTGGCAGACCACCCCATACCCGCTGAATGGGAATTGTCCGATGACTTACCGGACGAAAATGCGCTACTGGTCGAAGTTACTCCCCCTTGGAAGATGTTCTTTGATGGAGCTTCACATAAAGAAGGAGCCGGTGCCGGAGTTGTATTCATCACATCCGATGGAGAGGTTCTACCATATTCTTTCACCCTAACACAGAAGTGTTCCAACAACGTTGCCGAATATCAAGCCCTTATACTCGGGTTGGAAATGGCGGTAGATATAAAACAGCTGCACCTCAGAGTGTATGGAGACTCAAAGTTAGTGGTCAACCAACTTGAAGGGTCGTACGATGTCAAAAAGCCTGAATTGATCCCCTATGTTAACTATGCCAAAATGCTGATAGGATGGCTGGGAGATGTGACGATCGAACACGTGCCCAGAAAAGAGAACAAGCAAGCAGATGCGTTAGCGAAACTTGCCTCTACATTGGCGATGCCAGAAAAGGAAACTCGAGTGCCGGTTTGCAAGAATTGGATTATACCTCCAATCTTCAATGATGAAGACTTTGAAGAAGAAGAAAATCATGTGGTTGAAGTATTCGAAGTGGAAAAGGAGGATTGGCGACAGCCCCTTGTTGACTATCTCAAGTATGAAAAGTTGCCCAACGATCCGCGACAGAGAGTTGATGTGCGACGACGCTCGGCTCGATTCATCTACTTTAAAGGTACACTCTACAGACGCTCATTCGATGGAGTCTTCTTGAGGTGTTTGGGCGAAGACGAAACAAACCAAGCCATGGAAGAGCGCATTCCGGAATCTGCGGCGCTCATCAGTCAGGCCCAAAGCTGCACTTTCGCATAAAAAGAATGGGATACTATTGGCCAACAATGGTGAAAGACCGCATAGAATACGCGCAACGATGCCAAGCTTGTCAGTTTCACGCCAACTTCATTCACCAACCGCCTGAACCGTTACATCCGACGGTTGCCTCGTGGCCTTTCGATGCTTGGGGATTGGATGTGGTAGGCCCCATAACAAAATCTTCTGCCGGTCATCTCTACATTTTGGCTGCAACTGATTATTTCTCCAAGTGGGCGGAAGCAGTTCCTCTAAAAGAAGTGAAGAAGGAGAATGTTGCCGATTTCATCCGAATAAACATCATCTTCCGCTATGGCGTGCCTCGTTACATTATCACTGATAACGGGAAACCATTCAGCAATAGCCTCATAGACAAACTCTGCCTGAAGTTCGGATTCAAGCAAAGAAAGTCTTCAATGTACAACGCCGCTGCCAACGGTCTTGCCGAAGCTTTCAATAAAACTCTATGCAGTTTACTGAAGAAGGTGGTTTCCAAGTCGAAACGAGATTGGCACGAAAGGATTGGAGAAGCTTTGTGGGCTTACCGAACCACCTATAGAACACCTACCCAAGCGACCCCTTATGCGTTGGTGTATGGTGTCGAAGCCGTTGTTCCCCTTGAACAACAAATTCCATCGCTAAGGATAGCGATTCAAGAAGATCTAACCCAAGATGAAAATGTTCGCCTACGACTTGAAGAGTTGGAGGCGCTCGATGAGAAGAGGCTGGAGGCTCAACAAAGGCTCGAGTGCTATCAAGCTCGTCTCTCCAGGTCATTTAACAAAAAAGTGAGGACTCGTTCGTTCCAAGTTGGGGATTTGGTGCTCGCTGTGAGAAGGCCAATCATCACTACTCATCGAACAGGGAATAAGTTCATCTCCAAATGGGATGGTCCATATGTTGTGAAGGAAGTATACACGAGCGGCGCTTACAGGTTGATCGCCGAAGATGGTCTGAGAATTGGTCCCATAAATGGGAAATTCTTGAAACGCTACTACGCATAAGTTGAAGATTGCTCCTTAACGTACGAGCCTAAACTGCATGTCACTCCTGACCCGCATGAGTATAAACTGTGTACGGTATCCACTAATGGTAAAGTAAGTGGCTAAACTGCTAAGTTACTCCACTGATGGTGTTTCAAGTGGCTAAAACAGAAATTCCCCACTCTTGTTTAGGGTGGTTAAACTTTGAGTACTCCTGGCCCGCATGAGTATAAACTGTGAACGGCCCCCCAATCTTCTCAAAAGAAGTTTGTCCTTGAACTACGTTATGACTTGATCCCTTCACCGGGTACGTAGGCAGCTTAGAAATTAACTAAGTTCAGTTAAGATTATCCGTTAAGTTATGTTTTTCTTGTTGAAAACTCTATTCTTCAAGTTAAACAGATAAAAAAAAAGTGCAAAGAAGTTATGGACTACAGAAACAAAAGAAAATGCATAGGAGATTTGTGACACCCCGACTCCGCGACCGTACAGGTATGACGTATGTGCGCGATTTAATTTATTTAAATTCATATTCCTTATTCTTTTAATTCTTGTTTTAAATATTTCTTATGGATTTGAATGAAATTTATATGATTATGAACGCTATTTGTTAAGATTTGATTCGTTCATGCTTGAATTGAGTCCGGAATTTTACGTTGCTTAATATGATTGGAGAATTACGTGCTATGATCTTGGATATATGCTCCTTATATGTTTTCGAATCTATTTGTTGAGCTTTTGAGTTAATTGCTAAATTCGGAACCTAAAGGAGGTTAAAACGCTTTTAGCGCACCTTGGGTTCCAATGTGTGTAATTTGAGCTCGGGAATTCGGATTCGAATTCCGTCACCACCGTTGAACTCGTTTCGATGATTCGGGTTCGATGGATCAAGCCTCATAACCTTTTAAGCTCATTTGATAATCCGAAGTTTGATCGGAAACTCACTTCGCTCTTATATGACCACCTTTCACTTAATTGCACCTTAGTCCCTTAATTTTTGACATATTACCTTCAAGCTTGGCCCCACTTTACACCAAAATTCAGCATATCTATCCTTCTCACTCCCCATTCTCGGTTCAAGCAAGGAAAAAGGAAGAAAAGGTGCAGCAACTTGGAGCTAAACCCTTCAACCCGTCACTATTCACACCAAGGAGTTTTTGAGCTCTAAACTCCATTTCCTCCCATCTTCTTCAAGAGGTAAGCTATTATCTGATAAGTACATGATATTATGAGCATTTTGGGCTATTAAATCCATGCTTTGAGCTAGGTTTGATGTATATATGGAGCTTGACTTGAATAATAAGGGTTTCATGATCACCTTGGTTTCTTGGAGTTATGCTTTGATTTTAACATATATATGTGATCTCTTAAGTCCCTAATATGCATATTTGATCCCACTTTTGAATATGGATGGGTGTGGTGAGAGTTGCTATTAATGGGAATTGAATTCTTGCATGAGAATTCTTGATATATATGATATTTCTTGAGCTTTTGTGATAATTGGATGATTGTATGATGAATATGAAGTTATTTGTCATGGTTTGCATGAGTTTTGAGGCTTGAGATGGTTGGTTATGGTTGCTGCGTGTTCCCCTGCTCCCTTCCCCTGTTTTTGCTGCTGAAACACTGTTGTTGCTGCTATTTTTTTTCGAAGACGATGGGCCAACACGGCCGTGTCAGCTTTGTGCATGTTTTGGACACAGCCGTGTCAGCCTTTCGGCATTGGGCAATTATTTTCGTAAAATCGGACACGGCCGTGTCCATTTTGTACTGAAACTCAACACGGCCGTGTCAGCCCTTCGAATTAAATCCTGAATTTATTTTAACCGGACACGGCCGTGTCCATTTTGAACTAAAACCCAACACGGCCGTGTCATTTGAAAATATGGCGGCGGCAATTGCTCGTTTTATCGCTTCGTTGTTTTTCTTTGCGTTTTCTTTCTTCGTTATAATGTGTATGCAATGTTAGCTTGTTATATTACGCATTATATGCCTTGTTTTGAACTTATGATCTCATTTTCTATGAATTGGGTGAATATGATTTGGTAAGCTTTATTGGACATGTAATTGCACTTCAATTGCATTTACTCGCATTCATAAGCATTTCCGAGCGTCTAATTGGTACACATTTGAGTCTAAGTCTCGGGTCTTGTGTCCTTTTGTTTCAGAGCCTCTTCAGGAAGTTAAAGAGCCCGAGGTTTAGGTGTTCGGTTGCTTCTTTTGTCCGATTTTCACTCCGCTTCCACTTCAAGGTGAGGGTTAGGACCTTTTCTTATAGATAAACGACCTATGACCTTTATGTTACTGATTTTCTATTCCGCATGTGGCTATATATATATTACATGATTATATATGAATGCTTATGATACGTTTATGACTTTGTGAATCCCCTTTACGAATTTATAAAAATGGTATAAGTATGGGCATATATGAGCTTATGATTTTGAATCCATTGTACGTTTACTTTATGATTCCGCGAGATATGCCCTGAAAGATGGGATTATTGGTATGTTTCTTATGAATCCGGGCCCAGGGATTGTGGGTAAGGACTCCCGGTACGGCAAGGGCCGTCGGGTTAAGCCTGTGCACTTCCCATTTGAGGTGGTGGCGTGCGACTCTTGGAGGTTGAGAAGGCGCTATTTCCTTGAGCCCTCGGTGAATAACCGGGGAAGGCATATCGTGGGTTAGCGACCCCGTATGTATATAGAATCCATATTGGTTGAGAGGGTTTGATTCCCGATCACCACAGCGTTGAGGAGTTATGTATTTATGAATTCTTATGTATTTATGATTTGTATGAGGAGTTGAGGAGGTCCGTACTCGCCGGACATTTATGTTTCTTTTATGCTTTGGTGGTTGTGGAACGAGTTAGGATTTCCTTGGTATTATATGTATGTTTTGAAAATGATTTGGCATGTAAAACCCTAGCTCGGTTCATGATCGACCCCCTTTTGATTATATGCTATGCTCTATACGCATTTATGGTGTGGGTGTGCGTTAGCCCCCTCACTCAGTCGAGTTTTGACTGACCCCTTCCGTTTAACACTCTAGTTGCAGGTTTCTCGAGCTAGGCGGGGAAGTGCGTCGGTCGTGTCGTACTTTCAGGTTTAGGTCGAGTCGGCATATTTACCTGCTGCATTTTGATCACTTTATGAATTGTATTTGAATTCTAATTATGCCTTATGGAGATTATGATCTTTGATGTATATACTTGATCTATTTTGGGCCGGCAAGCCGTTGTATATGATGTATATGTTAATATAGAGTCCCTTTTCGATCCTTATGTTGTTGCTTCCGCATTATTATCTGTTGTTTTGCGCGCTCTGTTCGAGTTTTAGCCCCGCTTAGCCTAGTGTGTGAGTGTAGGTTCCCGTTCGCTTAGATTTGGACTCATGTATGGAAATCCATTTCATATGTGGGTTCGGGTTTAAGTGCGGGGGATGTGGTGGCCCACCGTTACGGGCGCTACAAGATTGGAATAAAGTAAATAAAGTCTTTATTAAATGATCTCAAAATTGACAAAGTTCATTAAACTAGACAATGAATCGAAGAAATGAAGGAAAAGTAAAAGCATCCTAAACTATCAAGGGGAGGGGCTCAAATTCTTCAAGTCTTCCTTCGCCACCTTCAGAAATGCTAGTGAATCTTCCACAGCATTGAACGCCTTGAAGGCAATGTTGTCATCCAATGGAGGAGTCTTCTCAAGGGTCTCGATCTCTTTGTTGATAGTCTGAACTAGAGACTGAGCATTCTCGTAAAGGAGTTGATGTTGCTTCAGCGAAAGTGACAAATCTTCCTTTTGTTTCGTCAAGTTGGCAAGTTTCTTCGTAACAGACTTCAACTTCTTCTCAGTTATCTTAACTTGATTCGCCCCAGTTGCTTCTTCGACTTGGCCACTGGCGAGTCGATCCCTTGCGTTGCTCAACTGCTGAGAAAACCAATCTTTTGAAGTCTCCCCAGAAGCTGCAGATCTCGCCTTATCATAAGCAGTTGCCTTGGCAAACAAAATTGCCAATGACTTCTCGGCAGCAGAAATGAAAGGCTCGTCAAAACCCCTAGCATCATCCAACACTGATTGAACCTCGTCCTTGAGGGATGAAATGAAGTCAAGTGGAGTGCTGTCTATCTTCTCAAGGAGATTGCCCCACATCAACCTGACAAATCGCTGCTTTTGAGTGGCGACAAATGTGGATGCTTGGAAAACTGAGACTGCGGGATACTGAGGTATTTGCTTTTCTTCGGATATCACAAGTGTTTTGGATTGCGCCTCTCCTTCAGAAATAAGACCTGTCTCCAAAAGAACCGGCCCGAGGATCTATCCTTGAGACTCCACATCATCATCTTTAAGAGGTTTCTCTTTCAACTGCAAGTGAAACACATTCGATGTTTAAAGAAGAATAGAAAAGTATTGAAGAACGATGAAAAGAAGAGGGAGAAAACTACCTTTTCACCAGCTGAAATCTTATCACGCTTCTTTGGCCTCTTCCAATGGCGATCTGCAGTACCACTTTCACTCTTTGCCAAAGGGGCGGGGGAAGTCTTTCTCTTTTCTCCTCCAATTGGATCAACCTTCTCAACTTGGATTGGGACGACTTCCACATTGATCAATTTCATGATGTTGTCATCAAAGAAGCTGCCGTGAGTTCTCGACCACCATTCCGTATAGCTCTTGGTACATAACTTCTTAACAGCCGCAGTTATTGGGGGAAGGACCACTCCATCCATAGAATTCGATAAAGTGCACACGCGCCAATGGTTGAGTCTTTTGTCTAGAGAAGCATCACGAAGATCATTCTTGAGGACTCCAGGTATCACTTGATAAAACCCAAACTGACGAGCAAAACGGTGAGGACTGTATGGCTCGATGATGAAACGATCTCCTTGTCTCAAAGGTAGGTAGCAAGATCGAATTGACATGAAGTAGTTGTGCTCCTCCTCTGAGCCTTCCCCATTGTCAGTATAATAGAACTTCTCGTGAAGTGTCATCGCATTGCAATTCCAAGCCACGAACTCCGCCTTGTGGATTTTCTTACGGGCCTCTCTCGCATCATAATCCTTTGCCCCTCTCTCACCGGAAAACCGCATCATTTTCGGACCATGGATGTCTTGATAAGCTTGGTGATGCGTCTTGAAATAGTGCGCTAGCCAACCATAGACGAAGTGAACGGGAAATGGAGCATGAACTTGAGTTGGTTGGGCGGATGCTGATATCTTATTCAAACCACGATAGATGCTTGCCAAGACCGGAATAGCCAAATCAACCTTGAAGCCGCTTGCTATGACGCTCGCCATCTTGAAAGTACTTGGACGTATCAAGCCGACCCTTTCTGTTGGAAGAACGAAGAAACAAAGCCAACAAGCTATGAACGCCGCCAAATAAGTGTCTTCCCTTTTGTTCCCGGCGAGTCCGAATCTAGCAAACAACTTCTCTTCTGCGGCGTTCCAAGCTTCATGAGGACCGAAGTCACCAAGTGGGCGTTGGGTTGATTCGTCTTGTACATACTTCTTCGCCTTTTTGCACCAAAAGCTCACCCAGGCCTCGATGGAAACTTGACCGCCATGAACATCCTTTCGCAGCAAGTGATAGGCGTGGAACAAGTACTGGCAACTAGAGGGGGCATATCTCCTTCCGAAGTCACCTTTCTCTGTGAGTTCCTTTGCATCAGGGACCACTTCATCGTAGAGAAGACCCGTCATAGGAAGACCCGCTAGAGCATACAAGTCCCAAAGCGATATGGACAACTCGCCGTTTGATGTCAAAAGAGAGTTGGTTGCAGGGCACCACGCTTCGCAGAACGCCTTCATGATCTCCGAGTTACCGTCATAGATGAACAGTGAGGCGCGCACCGAGCTGTATATCTGGGCTGACTGCAGCTTGTCTTTGCACCGGCTAAGTATGTCTTCAGTCCATTCCCAATATCCGGCAACATAGTGGAATTCACCATTGAACCGAAGGTCGTCTCTCCACTTCACATTGCCTTCGATGATGCTTTGTCCTAGCGTAGGTAGATGAGCCGATTCATTTGAGTGTTGATGATGACCCGCTTCCAGAACCCACACGTGCAACGCTTGGCTCAACTTGATTCGGTATGACCACTCCTTGACGCGAAAGGGCACCGTCACCTTTCCCCGATCACCCGCATATGGTCCGGTGAGACAAGGATAAACCACCAACATCGTGCCTTTCTTGAGGTCTTGCTTCTCGTTGTCAAGGATTACCAAATGTTTGATCCCGGAAGCTGAGGTGTTATCTTTGAAATGAACCATGCTTACCTACAAAACCACAAGGCCAAAGAAACACGAAATTAAGCAAATTGTCAAATATTTGTGATTAAAAAAAAAAAAAAAAAAAAAAAAAAGTGACTAGTTAGTGATGCTCACGGTACACTACTGCTATGAAATTGCAAGAAGAGGTGATTTCTAAATCACTATGCTGTCCGTATCATCATGAAATTGCAAAAGAAATTTGATACCAATTAATTAGTGGTATTCATCTTTAATTTGTAAACGAAGAGATGTGTAACCATTAATTAATTAAAGTGCCACTTGGGTGGGTCATGCGTGATATATATATATATATATATATATATATATATATATATATATATATATATGTGGATGCAAACAGGTGAAATAAGTGTGCCCATTTCTTTATTTTTGGGACATTAAAGTCTGAGGCTATAATTATAGTTTGAGGGGGAGGGGCACGTGTTATGCGTAATAAATTGGAAGACCCAATTTCCCTCAGTGAAAAGCTGTGTAACGAAAAATCTGATGGGGGAAAAGCTTGATGACTCCGGTATTTCAAAAAAAAACAAAAAAAAACAAAAACAAAAAAAAAGAGTGAGGCTGAAGAAAAGAGAAATATCAGGTATCCTATTTGCATCAAGAGAGAGAGAAAGAATATAGCAGAAGCAAATATTTGAAATCCACAAGCTATATTTGCTGCCTCTATCCTGCTCAAACCAACGAAGAAGGAAAAAACAGGAGCGTCAAGCAATTCAGTCAGCTTTCGAGAAGACGGTACCAATTCCCAAATCTCTAATGAACTCCCAACACCTGTAAAAGAGGAGAAAGACGACGTTCAATGGCAAGAATCTGAAGAGAAAAAAAAAAGAAAAGGACAAAACCGATCACGTTACCTATGAATTGCAGAGAATTAACTTGCCAAGTTGACGAATTGTAGCTGCCGGAATGTTGGGTGTTGCCGCAAAAGCTGATGCTCCACGAAATCAATATGGATCACCACGTAGCTCCTCGAATTAGTGCTGTAGAAATCTACAAATCGAGATTAGCACCGATGTTGCTTCGTGGCTCTGAATTTGTTGCCTTGTATCTACGTATGATGCTTCAGAGTTGAGTGTGGAAAATAATGAGGAGAGACTCATTATTTATAGGCAAAGCTTAAGTCAGTGTCCGATTAGGGTTACAACTCCTAACCCTAATAAGAGTTTATCCGAAGGGATTGTTGTTGAAACAGTGGTTGACTTCAAGTTAAATTCAAATTTGTAATGCGTGAATCTGGAGAGAATTATTGCCTGATAATTCTCTGAGCTGAAAAAAAATTGAAGGATGAGGTCTCCTATTTCTATCCAAATACATAGTGGAGGCATAATTAATTTAAACAAAAAAAAAAAAAAAAAAAAGAAACAAGAAAAAGAAAGAAGATTTCCCATGCATGGAGAGTTTTATGCTGGACGTGATTTCTAATCCTGATGATACAAGGAAAGAAGACGCATGGAGTTGATGACTTCTTGTTATCTGCTCACAAAAATTGGAAAGGCTTGATGCCCCTGGAAATCGAAATATAATTGGGCCGAGACGTGTGTTTTGGGTTGAAAGAATGCATGCAAATCCCATTAATTTGAGAGGCGGTCCGGCAGAGCCTATTTGGTTTCAATGGGCTGGCTCATTAAGCTCATTCTTTTAGAAAAAAAAACAAAACACAAAGGGGCCCGCAAATTAGTCCAAAACAAATGCTCATGGGCCATATGTTTCCTCCAAAATGTTGGTTACATATTTTCAAGATTCATAACATTGCAATGGTTAACTCCGAAATCAAAGTGGGTGTGGGCCCAAGGTTATTTAAGATGGGAGTTTCTAAATTAATTATTACTTCAAATTTCGCCGCATCGACCGCTGGGCACGTCTCTCGTCGAGTTTTGAAGTGGGGGCATTTGTAGACGAATTAATTTTCGTCAAATTAGAATGTGACACGTGTAAAATTGAATATTAATTATCAATATTAATTCCTTCTATTTTTATATTTTTGGATAAATAAATTAAAAATCCATAAAATATTTAAATAGTTGATTTAATTGATAATTTTAATATTTATTTTGTCATCAAATCAAGTATTGACATGTGTCAAAATTGAGGTGTTCCGGCCAATCAAATCAAGCCTTGCAGTTCAAATAATGATGACCAATCAAATGATGACACGTGGCATATCTCAACACGTGGACCAATCAAAGTCAAGGCATATGTCATTTATTTATTTTCTTTAATATAAATTCATATTAAAGTAATAAATAAATAAATAAGTTTGATATTATCCCTTTAATAAATGAATTAATTAATTAAGGGATAATTATCACAAGCTCCACCCTACACCTATAAATAGAGGCATTCTACAACACAATTCACACAACTTGAAGAAGCAAGAAGCAAGCCACAAAGCAAGGAGAAAGAAGCTCTCAAGTGTTCTTCAGCATCCTTGGTGTTCTTCGGCATCTTCAACAGCGTTCTTCGTAGAAGTCAGCATCAACGGTGTTTGATCCGGCATCAAGGCATCGAAGTGGTGTTTCGGCGTTGCTCTCCTCAAGGATCGAAGCGAGATTCAAGCGTGTTCTTCGCGTTCTTCGTGGAAATCAACCAAATTGAAGCGTCCGATCCGCAACAAGAAATGGGCACACTTATTTCACCTGTTTGCATCCACATATATATATATATATATATATATATATATATATATCACGCATGGCCCACCCAAGTGGCACTTTAATTAATTAATGGTTACACATCTCTTAGTTTACAAATTAAAGATGAATACCACTAATTAATTGGTATCAAATTTCTTTTGCAATTTCATGATGATACGGACAGCATAGTGATTTAGAAATCACCTCTTCTTGCAATTTCATAGCAGTAGTGTACCGTGAGCATCACTAACTAGTCACCTTTTTTTTTTTTTTTTTTTTTTTTTTTTTTTTTTTTTTTTTAATCACAAATATTTGACAATTTGCTTAATTTCGTGTTTCTTTGGCCTTGTGGTTTTGTAGGTAAGCATGGTTCATTTCAAAGATAACACCTCAGCTTCCGGGATCAAACATTTGGTAATCCTTGACAACTTGAAGAAGCAAGAAGCAAGCCACAAAGCAAGGAGAAAGAAGCTCTCAAGTGTTCTTCAGCATCCTTGGTGTTCTTCGGCATCTTCAACGGCGTTCTTCGTAGAAGTCAGCATCAACGGTGTTTGATCCGGCATCAAGGCATCGAAGTGGTGTTTCGGCGTTGCTCTCCTCAAGGATCGAAGCGAGATTCAAGCGTGTTCTTCGCGTTCTTCGTGGAAATCAACCAAATTGAAGCGTCCGATCCGCAACAAGGCGTCAAGTCCGCGAATCCGGCGTTTTCTTCAAATCAAATTCGAAGGTGCTCCAAGCGTGTTCTTCGGCGTTCTTCGAGAAAGTCAACAAACCGAGGCGTTCAATCCGCAATCAAAGCATCAAATCCAGATTTCGGCGTTGCTCCTCAACAAATTCAAATCAAACTCAAATCAACATCAAAGGTGTTCATCGGCGTGTTCTTCGGTGTTCATCAAATCAAGGCGTTTAATTCGCGATCAAGTCTAAAGACCCGCAATTAACGTTGAAAGAAGCAAGTCAAATCCAACGGAAGATCGAACCTCCGAAGTCAACAAAGGAGTTTCAAACCTTCCAAACCTCAATAAATTCTTGTAGGAAGAATCAGAGGAAAGAATTAGAGATTGTACCCGCAAAATTCAAACAAATTCAATAAAATTCATTTGTGATTATTTCTCGCGTTTAATTATTTAATTAACACGGAAATCACATTACAGGGAGAATGCCCAATTTTGACTCTCCGACGCTCAAGTCCGTGAAACAGATATGGAGTCTCGGGTGAATTAGAGAGAAATGTAGTAGTGATGCTTGTAATGTAAAGCTTACTGAAGAAAATGACTCTTGGAGTATATATAGTTGAGGGTGAGGATCCTTCAGTAAATTCGCATTGTTCAGGTGTAAATTGATGCTACCCTAGACACGTGGTCCGACCAGAGAAGTTTACGGAAAAGTGTTTGTAGGCCTACCAAAAAGGTAGCCATAAAAGTCACTATAGTGAGAGTACGGTCATGTACTATGTATCAGAGAACACTACTAGCTTGTTGTCAAGGGGCAAGGACACTCGATGGGTTAGAGAGGGTTAGGTCCACCTGTCGGATTTTTGAGAGTCCAACTGTCATGACGTGTTCTCGTTAGAATTGAGCCTCATAACGTATAATTAGTGAAAAATTTAAAAATAACTACCAATCAAAACTGCAAGTATGGTAAACTTGTCATTATAATTGATTTAATTCAATCGAATTGAATTTGAGTTATAATTTTCGATAACCGAATCACAAAATCTAATCCAATTGAGTGTGATGGCAAAAAGAAAACATAATAAAACTATTGGT
The DNA here is from genome assembly GCA_037501455.1 of Lantana camara. Classification (NCBI taxonomy): domain Eukaryota; kingdom Viridiplantae; phylum Streptophyta; class Magnoliopsida; order Lamiales; family Verbenaceae; genus Lantana; species Lantana camara. Next base: position 1,274,086 of record CM074858.1, on the reverse strand, counting down.
TTTAATACTTGAAATCATTCATTACATAATCCCCCAAATTTTGGGTAATAAACACAAAATTGATGTTAAAAACATGTAAAATTGTGCTCGAATTAAGGTTAAAAAGAAATATTGAATCATGCATTGCTACATTAAAATTGCAAGACTAAATTGGCATTAAATGCCATTGCCACGTAACAATCAATCTCTATCAAACGTGAGTTGTTTTTTATTTGGAAATAGTCAAGCATGAGTTGTTGCTATTAATTGAAATTAAATGATAAAAGTTAAAACCATCATTTAGTTGAGCTTATTGGGCTTAGCTGTGGACTCAAGCCTAAGCAAATGAAAATAAAGTTTAAAAGTCCACGATTTCAGGCCCATTAAATAAATAGAAATTGAGAACAGCACCAAATGATAGAAATTAATTCGAGATAGCCCGTCAACCAATCGGATTCGGAACGAATTAGGAAATTTTGAATCTAAGTCTAGCAAGCAAATTCGATAATCGAATCCAGACGATTCATTAATAACGAATTCGGTTAATAATGAATCGATTCAGATCCGATAAAAATTCTGGCTCGTTTAGCCTTAAATTTTATTCTTGTTAAGAAAATAACAAATATGAAAAAAAAAAAAAAAAAACATATATAATCTTTATTTTAAAAAATATTATTTGATGAATTGTTGTTGTTTTTTACTTATATATTTTTGGGAAAATATGCAAATTAGAATTTTTTAACAAAACATGACCAAATTCTGTTTAGAAAATAGCACAAGATGTGATATTAAATATCATGGCATATATATGTTGAAGTATTAATTTTAATGTTTACTATTATAATTGTTTATTTATATAATAATTAATTTAGTAAACATTAAAATAAAAGGTTGGATCCATATTTTTAATAGATTGAATTCGGCAATTTCGTATCGACCTATTTATTTAGTCGAATATGATCTATTAAACTATTTTATCGACTGAATATGATAAATTTTTAAATTGGATTCAAATCAAAATTCCACGGTTACGGCCCTAGTTTGAGATATTTGTACAGAACTTGTGCTCAAATTAAATTTAATTAATAATAATCGTCACAAAATCATAGTCTTTCTATGTTTAATTTGTGGTTGACCTTTAAACACGGTCAAACAAACATAAACCTAGGCTTTTTTGCGGACGAAATGTCAACGGCTTCCACATCAAATCCTAACTCAACGTCCGATCACTATTCTCCGCCATCTCCGCCGTGCAATCGGCGGCGCTCCGCCCTATAAAAACCCCCCAAAGCCCTCCATTTATCTTCATTCTCGTGTTCTGTATTTCATCAATAAACAGAACACCAAGAATCAATAAAAGGAAATCACGTAATCATTTCTTATATATAAAGAAAAAGAAGCTCACCAGCCACCACCAGATAAATCAAAATGGCACGACAAATCACCGGCGCCGTCGTTGTGTTCATCGCCGCCGCCATCATCGCGGTGGTTTCCGCCCAATCTCCGGCCTCATCCCCCTCCTCCGTCCCGGCGGCAGCCACCCCGACTGCTTCCCCGAACGCGGCGGCCCCGGTCAGCACCGCAGCCGCCGCCACTCCCTCCACCTCCACCTCCACCTCCGCCGCCACCCCAGAGGTGGAGCCCTCATCCCCACCAGCTCCCGCCGGCGGTGATGCACCTGCAGCTGCACCTGCCGCCGATGCAGCTGGCTCACCCGCAGATGCACCCGCACCCAGCGCCGCCGCCGGTTTGAAGGTCTCCGCCGCGGTGGGCACCGCCGCCGTCGCCGGAATCTTGTTCTTCTAAACGTGCCATCACGTCGAGTGATATGGGGTTGTCACTAGGACATGTTTATCGTGGTTAAATTGAGCTTCGAAATGTATATCATTATTTTTATATATAAAACATGAATAAACATTTCCAATCTTTAATTATGTTCTCCATTTTATTATATCGTTACGTCAATCTTATTATTATTATGGAAACTACGATCAATTGATCAAAGATCATCACCAACAAATATAATTGCGATATAAGCCATTCTTTATGATTTTGAATAATCTTTTTAACTATAATTAATTAGTGTGATTCGTTGTATTTTATATTTATAAGACATATATATCTCACTTTAATTCTCGTTAATTAGAACCATGCACGATAAATTATCTATTACGCAGATCCAATAAATTAACAATCTAATTAAAATTATCCATATAGCAATATATGTTGAATTTCGATATTAAATAGTTTTTTTATTTTTATTTTTAACACACGCACACCAAGCGGGTTCGAACCCGAGACCTTGCATTCGAAAATAAATTCATTAACCACTTGGACCAACCCCCGTTGACTTCGATATTAAATAGTTAAAACTTAGTGCTCAAACAATGTATATTTTATTTCTAAAAGATCGCTATTTTACGGCTAATTTTTATGCTATAAATAATTTTTTAATTAAATGAAATATTTTTATCGCGACAAAATAAGAAGGATTAATTTTTATCTGTCTTTGTTTATTAAAAATGTTCTTTATTTTGAATGATAGTATCATATACACTAAAATATTTAATTTAATTCTTATTCAATTTTGTATTAAAAAAAAAAAAGAAGTTCTTATTCAATTTGCTCTTACATCGAACCCGTACTATTTTCGAGTCGGCTCGCCAAACTCACGAGCCAACTCAGCTTATTTGCATCCCTATTTCGGACTATAAATCTCCATAACTTTAACAACGAAGTGTGATTCTAATTCGAATCTAATTAAATTAATATAATGATGGACATTTACTATTTTTTATTTATTATTTGACCGATTTGTATAGTTTTGAAAAGCGTCAATCAAATAATAATAAAGGTAATATTACTAGGTTCACAAATGCACTTAATTTCCTAAATAGAAGGATCGAAAATCACAAACGAATAACACCATTTAAAGTGAAAATTAAAAGAAAACAAAAATAAAACCTCAACTTTCGTCCCTTTCTAGTGGTCACCATTCTTCTATTCTTCTGCATGAAATATTATCCAAGAATTTATCAATAATTTCCGCCATTTTCGAAGACTAATTCCATGGGACTTAACCCTATAAATACTTCCATCATCCCCCATTTTTCTTCATTCTTGTTCTCTGCAGCTCAAATAAATATATAATTCAACCTCATATTGCTGCAGCTTCAAGAATCAAACCCTAAAATAATAAGAAGCTCATCCACACTATACTACCAAAAAAATTTATAAAATGGCCAGACAAATGACCGGCGCCGCCCTCATTGTCCTCGCCGCCGCCTTCATCGCGGTGGTTACGGCCCAATCCCCAGCTTCCTCCCCGGCTTCCGCCGCAGCCCCATCCAAGCAAACGCCCGCCGTCACCCCATCCGCTGCCGCCACACCGGCATCCACCCCCACGTCCGCCTCGGCTAGCGCCCCATCTTCCACCACCCCCGCCACCGCACCCACCTCCACATCCACTGCCGATTCTCCCGACACCACCGCAGACTCGTCGGCCGCCACCCCCGAGGAGGAGCCCTCATCTCCCCCCGCTCCCGCTGGTGCTGACGGACCCGCCCCTGAGGGAGCCGACGCTGCCGGAAATGCACCGGCCCCGGCCCCCAGTGGTGCCGCCGCCGTGAAGGCCGCCGCCGGTGTAGGATTTGCAGCCGTCGCCGGAATCTTGTTGTTGTAAACGTGCAGTCAGATCTAGGGATATCTCATGAATCTTGGATTTGAGTAATATTATGGGTAACTAATTGTTCCATTTTTGAAGATTTGTGGGATGTCACTGCGACATGCATGTTTATAATCGGGATTGATCATTTGTCATATTGTTTGAGCTTCCAATGTATTTATCTATACATACGCAATATGAACAAACATTTCGAAAAATATCATGTTGCGTATATAATATACATATATATATATATACGAATATTATTTAAACATATATTTTATACACCTAATGTGATTAATTATTTAAAATACTATGTTGTTATAATCACACAATCAATTAGTGTAGATGTAACCGAACCCAATTTGATCAAAACCAAATATAACAAAGAAAATAATTGTACACTTATTATTCGAACCAGTATTATTGTACACTAGAGATGCAAATGAGTCGAGTAGGTTCGTCTCAAGCCCTAACCTAAGCCACCTGTGTCTTATTCGTTGGCTTGACTCGCCTCGACTAGTTTGCACCCCAGTCGTGCCCTGCCCAATACAATTGCTTAGGTCTAGCAAGATCCCATCTACAATTTTCCAATCAAGATGATGAATTCTCAATTCTCTAAAACAATTTCAACATAGCATTAAAACAAGGTTAATTGCATGAAAAAATATTATACAAAAGGTCGACTAAGGGGCAAAGTTGATGAAGCACTTCATTGCTAAACCATTAATTATAGAATTTTAGGTTAGTAGATGATAGAAATTAAATTAAGCCTGTTACAAATTGATTAATACTTAATTAGTGTTGATTAATTAGACATAATGGTAGGACATGATGATCCAAGGGGCAACCCTAGAAGAAGCTTCCTCTCTTTGAATGCTGGATCCTCCAACATAAGAACCTTGTCTTTGTCTCCAACTCCAACCATGTGTAAGTGTTCATGGTTTTCCCTTTCTTTCCCTTTGAACAATAGTCTTTGCTCTTGGGGCTCCAAGTTTGTTAATAATGCCAATAATGCCTTCAATTCACCTAAACACATGCAAATGAAAGAATAGTTTAGGTCAAATTCATCCTATAATTTGTTAGTTCTCGCTGTCAATTACTTATTCGACGACATGTTTTCCGGACTGGAAAAAAAAAGAGTCAATTTTCGATTGAGTATGTTTTCTATAGCTTTGTTGATCATGAACATACCGAATGTTGAAGTTGCTTGAATCGATATATCATGCCACTGCGAAACAGTAGAGATTCTGATTGTGATCATGCCTTCACCAGCATTCTTGCATTCCCGTTTTTGGACAAGCATGCCTCCGGGCCGTAGTTCCCACTTTATTTCACATGCGGCTCCGCCATTGTCGTTGGCGGCACCTCCGCCATTGCCACCGCGGCCGCCCAACTTAGAGCTACTCCTTGAAAACCCCATTGACCTTAACTTGATCATTCTTGCCTTTTGTTTTGCTCTCTCTCTTTCCTTTTCCCAACCCTTTTGTTCTAAAGAAATTGTTTTGGAGCTTCACATTTTATAGTTGGTAAGAGGTAGTATGGGACAAATTATCTATTAAAACTAAAATATAAGCCGTCTAAACTTGTTTTTAATTTCATATATAAATTAAAAGATTGAATCTTATTATTAAAATATGAGGTTGAAGAGCCATTGAGACTGTGACAGATTAGATGAATATGGGAGCAATTCATGGCTGATTTTGTGTGGGGCTAAAGCACATGGGGGTACGTAATTAGTATTAATACACATTTAAATTCTTAATAGTTTGATTGTATTAATTAATTATTTTATTTTTGGATCTTCTTAACCCAAGCACATGTTAATGATATTAGGCGATAGATTACATATTTATAAATAATCGTATTATGGTCCCATTATCCCATAAGGATGTCTGTCTAATTTTAATTAAACTTTCGTATAATTAATCACTGACATGATTAAGCCAGATGCTTTTCCATCAATCAGGGTCATTACCACGTACTAATCTTGTCTTATTATGCATTAGGCTACATTACTTAATTACAATTCAAACAAGTTTCACTAACTCCATATGAAGCGAGTTTCTTTTATATTTTTAAAACTATCATTTTATAGTGTTATTTCGAATACCGATCATTTGATACATACGCATGATCAGTCGTGTCTATACCTATGCATTAGAGACGATCATATATCAATTTACTTACACGAAACAAGCATCATGAATCAAATTACTTGCATAAGATTGTATAAGAACCCATAAACATGCTTATAATTAGATACGCACCTGATTAACAAGAAACAAAATAAAATAATTTACCAAAATATTGATCAAGATTCGAGAGCTAAACAAAAATATATGATCTCCTCATAAGATTTGCCCTAGTTGGCAAAGCAAGATTAAAGAGATTTAGTTAGGGATACGAATGGAATCAAAGATTTTCTCTGTATTATATGATAACCTAAGTCCTCTTATCATTAATTTACCTGTGTAAACTAACGTGCCCATGCTGATATTGTCTCAACTCTCAAGAAACCATTAATTAATATGGTGAGCGGGTCGGATTTTTTATCGAACCAGGTTCAGTTTAAATTCATTCGGTTTTAGTAATGAAGAATCCCAACCCGGTTATATAATCGGATTTAGATTTTGATCTTTCGGATCCAATCCGAATCCGATCCGTTGACGGAGAGTCTTATTGGGCTTGACCCAACATGAAGGATTGCGAGAAGGCCCAAATTAAAGCCCAAAATCATGAGCAACGGCGTCGTTTCGATTGCCAGAACCTGTCAACTCGTGGCTCGAAATCGTGCCATTTGAATGGCTGTGAAGCAGCCAGCATCATTTGCTGAGAGCAACTCCAAAACATGAAACAATTCCTCAAAAAATGAACAAGAAAATCAATCATGAAGCTGAATCCTTGATTTGATGCTCTTCAGCTGAGGTATGATTCCCTCTGTCTTCTAATCCTTGAATAAGTGTCTGAAAGAAGATGCAACACACCAATTCTTAGTTCATCGCGTTTGGTGTTCATAGATTCCGACATTGAAAGTTGAAACTGACATGCATCCTGAATTTTGAATTTGTGCTGAAATTCTCGGAGCTCACTAGCTCAATATGCAAGCTCTGACGATTTGGCCGTCGGCAGGTGAGTTTTCTGCGAGGCCCCATTTGGGTTTAGAGCTGTGTTGTTGTAGTAGTTCAGTTAAATGGGGTGAAAGCAGGAAAAGATTGAATCTTTGCCATGTTTCGTCATTGTTCTTATCGAGCTGTGCTAGGGTTTCTGGAATTGGAGCTAGTCGAATGCGAATAAGAAGCGAATCGGGTGCGGTTTTTGCTTTGACATTGGCTTTCGAGGAACCAACCGTAGGCAACAGTGTTGCAGAAACGGAGCAGTTAAATGGTGTTTCAGACAGCAAAGGTGATGCTGTAAATAATGGTGGCAGTAATGGCGATGATGATGATGATGGGGGCCAAAAGGGTTATGGAGGAAAAGCAGGAAATGGGAAGGTTCCGAGGGTTGATGTTCGCGCGTTGGCGTGCCAATTGCACTCTGCTAGAAATGCTGACGATGTGGAGGAGGTTCTTAAGGAGAAGTGGGATTGTCTTCCTCTTCAGGTGTATTCAACCATGATTAAAGGATTCGGGAAAGACAAGAGGATTGAATCGGCTATTGCTCTTTTTGAATGGCTCAAGAGGAAGAGTAAAGAGGGTGATGGTTCTATGAGGCCCAATCTTTTTATATACAACAATCTTTTGGGAGCTATGAAGCAATCCTTGCACTTTGATCATGTTGATGGAGTCGTGAATGATATGGCCGAGGAAGGTATACATCCTAATGTTGTGACCTACAATACATTGATGGGCATTTGTATAGAGCAGGGAAGAGAAGCTGATGCACTGCAGTTGTTTGAGGAAATGCCCCAGAGAGGTGTGTCTCCCTCTCCAGCTACGTATTCGACAGTCTTGTTTGCGTATCGTAGACTAGAAGATGGGTTTGGAGCTTTATCTTTCTTTATTGAGGTAAGAAGCAAATACCAAAAGGGAGAGGTTGGGGAAAACGGGGAAGAAGATTGGGGGCACGAGTTTTTGAAGCTCGAAAACTTCACCATTCGAATTTGCTACCAAGTAATGAGGCGTTGGCTCGTGAAGAATGAAAACCTAAGCACCAAGATATTGAAGTTGCTAAAAGAGATGGATAATGCAGGTTTGCAACCTGGTCGTGAAGAATATGAGCGCTTGATGTGGGCTTGTACAAGAGAAGAGCATTGCATTGTGGCGAAAGAATTGTACATGAGGATAAGAGAATCGCACACTGAAATAAGCTTGTCTGTTTGCAACCACATCATTTGGCTAATGGGAAAAGCCAAGAAATGGTGGGCGGCTTTAGAAATCTACGAGGACTTGTTGGATAAAGGCCCAAAACCGAACAACATGTCGTACGAATTGGTTGTGTCCCATTTCAACATACTCTTGAACGCCGCAAGGAAAAAGGGTATTTGGAGATGGGGTGTGAGGCTTCTCAACAAAATGGAGGAAAAAGGCCTGAAACCGGGGAGTAGGGAGTGGAATTCAGTTCTTGTTGCTTGTTCAAAAGCTTCAGAAACTTCAGCTGCAGTAGATATATTCAAAAGAATGGTGGAAAATGGCGAAAAGCCCACTATTATTTCATACGGCGCGTTGCTAAGCGCTCTCGAGAAGGGCAAATTATATGAGGAGGCTTATAAGGTGTGGAAACACATGATCAAAGTAGGTGTGGAACCGAATCTATATGCATACACGATCATGGCTTCAATTTACGCTGCCCAAACAAAATTTGACACGGTGGATTTAATCCTAAGGGAGATGGTGGTTGTCAGGGTCGATCCCACAGTTGTGACGTTCAATGCAATAATAAGTGGCTGTGCTAGGAATAATCTTGGAGGTACGGCATATGAGTGGTTTCAAAGGATGAAAACCTATAATGTAAACCCCAATGAGGTTACTTATGAGGCTGTGATTGAGGCTCTTGCAAATGATGGGAAACCGAGGTTGGCATACGAATTGCATGTGAGGGCGCTTAACGAGGGCTTGGAGCTTTCGGCCAAAGCATATGATGCCGTGGTTAGGTCTGCAGAAACGTATGGTGCAACCATTGACGCTAGTATGATGGGGGCGCGGCCGATGGAGAGGAAGAAGGTGCAGATAAGGAAGGATTTGTCGGAGTTTTGTAATTTTGCTGGTGTTCCTAGGAGAAGTAAACCGTTTGATAGAAGTGAAGTTTATATATCAAAGAATGAAGAATTGCATAGGTGATGGATTTGGTGTAGTTTTACTTGGGTTTTTTCTGTAATTTCAATTCTTGTTCAAGATTTTGTGCAGTGGGATTCCCTACATCTATAGATTTTCTTTGTTCTTACGGTTTTTGAAGCTACTACACTAGAAAAAAGGGTAAATCGAAGTACTTTGCAGTTTTGCACAAAGAGAAATTAATAAAAGTTGAAGTGTATAATCTCCCAAAATATTAATATCCCTCATACAACACTAAATGACTACAGAAATGGACATTGCTGATAGCTTACTTTCTATTCCTTCTTTCTCGAGTCCTTGAATTGCCCTCTTTTCCTGATCCCGAGGCAGAATTTGAAACGCCAAGCGTCGATAAGTGAATCGGGCACCGAATTGGCCAGAGCCCACAAGAGGGAATGAGGCCAGTAAGGAGTGCAGCGGGGTTCATAACCGATCCAACGCATAGCTGCACGAGCATATCCGTCTGTTGATGGAACAAAGAAGGATGACCGTCGGATCGATGCCATCTTTGTTGCGACGTATAATGGCACCTATACATAGCAATCGAAACAATGTTGATCAATTATACTAATGAATAGATAGAAATACACGCAGCTTCATATCCTAACCACCAGTCCACCACTGTCAAGATACTTATATTTGAGGGCCAAATCTATGAGACAATATGAAGAATCTATAAGGGAAAGAATAGTCACAAATACAAACGTTTTAGAGTACAGAATATACCTGGCACTGCACATCAATCCCACTCTTCTTGTACTCTACATAGAGGCATCTAGAAAACTGGTCGACGTACCTGACAATAAACCCACAAAAATACAGTAAGTTTCAGCAGTTCTGAATCTCGGTTTACACTAGTTCGCCACCATTCGCATAATAAAAGGGATGATCACACTGACATACCATGAAGTTTGACCTAATTACACAAACCTCCTCTGACTTTTGAGAAAACTTACAAAAACCTCCCCTATTGAAGAATTTACATTACATCTTGATCAATAAATGCGACGATAACAGTTATCATCTCAACCCGTATTGAATATACTACTGGCACTTGACACTTAACTATAACAACATGCATTACGCCAAACCTAGACTATGTCAAGGGAAGTTTGTGTAATTAGACTAAACCGCAGAACATGCCAGTGCAACTAACACCTCAATAAAATCACTCATATTCAAAAACACAAAACACCATGAACCAACTAAAACGCGAGATCCTAATCCAATCAAACTACCATGTTTTCGAACATATATACCACTTCAAGCAAGCCTTGTTGCACCTGCACCATCAAGCAAACCAAGAAAACCATATAGCTCGAAAACAAACACAAACTACCCATACTTCAGCTCACTATCACCTCCTCAAGCAACCCAATCACAACATCAACCCAAAGAAACTGCAGACAAGAATCAAACAAACGCAGAAAACATCTTTATAGCATCAAAATACTCACGCTTTCGTCGCAGCATAAACAGAGTAGAGCGGATCCGAAGGAATAACAATGGCAGCCCCCGACCCAATATTCACAATCGCCCCTCTTTTCCTCTTCACCATCCCAGGCAAAACAGCTTTGGTAACCCTCGTCGTCCCCTCCACATTAACCCTAATCAAATCTCCCAACAGCTTCTCATCCACCTCGTGCAGGAATCTCGCATAAGGGTACGAAACACCAACATTGTTAACCAAAACCCCAACATCCAAACCTTCGATAACCTCCCCGATCCTCGAAACGCCGTCGTTTAAATCCCCGGAGAAATCCACCACTACAGTTCTGACCTGCACCGATCCGTACTTCGATTTAATGGATTCCGATACTTCATTGAGCTTCTCGGGGTTTCTCCCGACGAGAACCAAGTTGAGACCCTTCCTCGCGAGCTGGAAAGCGAAGGCTTTGCCGATGCCGTCGGTGGGGCCTGTGACCAGCGCCCATGAACCGTATTTCTTGAGGTTTTTGCCGGCGCGGAGGAAATTGACGTAGACCCATTTGAAAATTGAGAGGGAGAGGTGGAGGAGGAGGAAGATGCCGAGAGAGAAAGGGATGAGAAGCCATAAAGGTAGAGATTTGAGCTGCTCGAAGATGCAGTCCGCCATTGTTGAGCTTTGAATCTGAGATGTGGGTTTTAAATAGACTAGTGTATTACGTATATATATATGCTTGAAGTGGAGAAGAAATGGCTAATGAAGTTTACTCCTAATTTTCCTATATTGGGTGTAATTTGTAATTATTTTGATCGGGTTGTTTACGTCTGATGAACCTACAAAATTTAATAATTATAATTAGTACCCCTTAAATAAAAATATTACACAATCTATCCTTTCAAGTTTGAAAGATTAGAAATGTACCTATTTCAGTTGGATTTTTTGCTAAATCATTCTTGAATTGACTATATCTCACCACTATCAGTTCCTCATAACAATTCACGCATCATTCTCAAGTGATAAAGATACGTAATTTACGGAGTTTTTTGAATGATAAACACATGATCCATTTGTAAATTGATATTTATAATGACTTTTTCCCCCTTTTCAATTAGCGCTGAGGAATTAATTAGTTGTGAAATATAATCAATTAAAAAAAAAAATCGTGAAAAATCCTACTAAAATGAGTTCATTTGTAGTTTTTCAAACTTGGAATGGTGGGTTGTGTAATATTTTCATCTAAGGGGGATACGAGTTATAATTACCCAATCTCACAAGGAGTATAGATATAAAAATACTCTATTTTTATTTTGGTTCTCTAATCGAATCTTTTTCGAGTCTGGTACCGTAGAGACACGCTACAAAAAAACGATCTCTTTGTAAATGGTAAGGTATTAATCCCACATACTCCACTACAAACGCGATCCTCTATAAATCATTACACTCAGGGGCGGAGCCAGCATAGGCCGAGGGGGGGCTCTCCCGCCCCGCCCCCTAGCCCCCCACCCCTAATTAAAAAAAAAAAAAAAAAATTATATAACCCCCTCCCCCACCCCCATAGCCCTAAATTTATAAAATCTCCAATTTAAAAACTCAATTATAAATTTATACAACCCCTCTCTAAAATTAAAAATCCACATATACTTGTCCCGAACTCCAATCGTAAATTAATCCCTTTATTTTTGTGCAAATTTTGAAGATTTTTATGAAGTGGGTTACTTTTTAGTTTTCAATTTTTGTGAAATAGTTGTTTCTGTAAATTCTTATTGAATGTTTAAACTTTGCAAGCTTATAAAATATTCAAATTTTATATGTTTATTGACAGTGCTAACTAATGAATTATTTTTTTGAATTGACATCATAGTTCGTAATCATGCATAGGTATTTTAGTAAAAGATCGAAGAGTTCTATTAAATCATCAAGTTCGATTGCCAACCAAAAAAGAATTAATATTGATAATGTAGAATTTAATTCTAAAAACATAATTTGTGATCCAGAGACTACAAATTTTCAGCCCCGGCTACCGGGAAATCCTGAATCCGCCCCTGATTACACTTCTCTATGATTTGAATGTAAATTTTCACCGACATTCATTTGTCTAGATTATTAATATACTAGTGTATATTAACATTATTTTTTGTATCAAGAAAATAATATATTCTTGAACATTATATTTCTTTATTGCATGGTCAAAAATCAAAATTATGAATTGATTAAAACTATGGGATTGGTGAGAATTTGGGCTGCATTAATTGTCCACATTAATAATTGGGCAATTGGTTGTGGCAGCGGCCCATGTAGAGTTCGGAGTTTCCAAGAAAAGTAGAAAACAGTTGCGTGAAGTAGTTAAGCCGAAAATTGAAATATTAGGCAGCCGCTTTTTAAATAATGTGGTCCATAAAAGAGATAAACCGCTTAAGCCCTCGTAATTTAGATAGATATATAGATTTTGTATGAAATTAGTGCAACACCTTGTTGGTATAAATTAGCGTGTATACTTGTGCAAAAATATTTTCAACAAATAATCACATTTATATCATATATTCAAAAATAACAATGAAATTAACTTGAAAAAGCGTACTCAAATGCAAATTGGTGAATCGAGACCCGTGTATCACACGGTTTCTTTAAGGCTTTATTCGTCCTTCACGGTGCTTTAAGGTTGATTCGAACAGCCTCCCAAGATACAACGATTCTCCAATAACCAAATGAAGCACTCCAATTGATTACTCCGGCGAACTAAACTAATTAGAAACTCTTCTTATGATATGATATGTGTAGTGAGTGGGTTTGTAGTGAACACACTTCAATGAATTTGTGAGTTGTTCTCCTTAAAAGTGAATTATATGCACTCCTATTTATAGATGATGATGCACCACTTCAAAAGGGTGTTTAACTTTTCATAATTCAGTTATTAATTAATAAAACACCTCTTCGGTTATTACCGAAATCATACAATGTTTCATTACACCTTTTCACATTAAGTGACAACCATTCATCACAACCGTTGATTCCAAAGGTCATATCTCTTGGAAACATTACATATATTACATATAAGTGTATCCATATTAATTATTAACTTTAGTTTTAATTTTCTCATTCAATAATTATTAGATTTTGATAAATAACTATATCAAAATTCCAACACACCTATCACCGATTAATATAATTTAGCGATTTGGTTAGTTTTGTGACGCCCGGAACGGTGGGCCACCACATCCCCCGCACCTAAACCTGAACCCACATATGAAATGGATTTCCATACATGAGCCCAAGTCTAAGCGAACGGTGACCTACACACACACGCTAGGCTAAGCGGGGCTAAACAACACCAGAGCGCGCAACCATAAACAAAAAAAAACAGACATGCGGAAGCAATAAACAGGATCTAAAGAGCTCGACAAAATTACATATAAAATCATATACATCAAGAACAATGGCCTCACGGCCCCAAAGCATCAAGTGTATGTATCCAAAAGTCCATGATTCTCCAAAAGACAAGTTAAGATACCAAATACATTATAAGAGTAATCAAAAGGCAAGAAAATGAATGCAACTCGACCTAAACGGCTAAGTACGACTCGACTCGACGCACTTCCCCGCCTAGCTCGGTAACCTGAAAGGGAAAGGAGAGGGTCAGTCTTACAACTCGACTGAGTGAGGGGCTTAACACACCCACACTATAAATACGTAGAGAGCATAGCACAAATCAAAAGTGATAGTCATGAATCGAGGCTAGAGTTTTGCACACCAAAACCATTTCCCGAAATTAACATATAGTAAGAAAAGCATCTATCTCGATTCATAATCTATCAATCAGAACATAATCAAAAGGCCGGCGAGAACGGACTATCCCTTACTCCTTTAACATAAATATCAAATCACAAAACCACCCTTACATCCCTGGTGTGTCGGGAATCAAACCCTAGCACCTACATTACCAAAAACATACGGGGTAGCTAACCCACGATATGCCTTCCCCGGTTATCCACCGAAGGCTCAAGATATCACGCCTTCCCTGTTAGGAATAGTGCCCTAGAAAGCCGATTGTATATCCGCTTTGTGCTTTTCCTTATTGTAATCACAGACAATCTTTGAATGAAATAACGATTTGAGGCAACACTTCTTTATATGCTCTTGTTTGGTATGCGTTTACTTTAGCTGTGCATGTATGAGAACTCCCCTAATCCTGATGACTTTAGGACTCTACCATTTAGGTGAAATGGTTCATGAAACGAGCCCTATATCACATAAGTCATGATTAGTAAAATACTCCAAGCCGATGAGTCCTACAGACAGTGGGAGTGTCAACCTGACTCCTCTAAGGCTTGCTTGTGGGATCACGCCCTTAAGAAGGACCACCTTGTTTCATGGAGGTGCAAAGTGTATAGTTGATACGTGCGTGATACATGAGGGTGCTTACTTTAATAAGTAAGTTCACTGAGGTGCCCCGTGTGAGAACATTCCTAAATGGGAAAGGAAGTTTCTATTTCAGGAAATGGAAACTTCCAGATTAGGAAATATCTCACGAGTCATTGATGTGATTAATTGATCCTTAGACTTGAGGTTCCTTGTCACTTTATGAGTTAACTCTGTAGTCTTTGGTATAAGCTTTAAAGGGTGTCGCCTTAGACAACTGATTCAAGGCTTATGCTGGGGCTGCACAAGTGATTCATGAAAGTGAATGAGAATCAAGAAAGGACCTACACTTGCATTTGCAAGGTGATCTCTTATTGTGTAAGTCATTCATATGCCATATGGAGTCCTTGGCCAAGGCAGTAGATCAAGACATCAAGAAAAGGGTTTCTTGGATTGAGATCAAATGGATATGAAATGCACTTAGCTTTGAGACCTGATTATTAGGGTTCTGATTATTCCCTTGCCCTAGATCTTGGTTGAGAGATAGTAAGTAGGAGGATTGTATCTCACATGAATCAATGACTTAAAGGTTCTGTCGAATCTGAACATTCCAATTCAGCTAGGGGTTAAACACCTGTTGCTAGACTATGGTCGTTTAATCTGTGGACTGATTAATTAATTAGTGAATTAATTAATTGGGGTCACTGCTAATTGAATTGAGAACCTAGAGGGTCACACACAACAACTTGGTTACATGAGTTGAGGCTTGATAATGATTAAACGAGTTAATCGGACCAAGAGGGTTCCACACGTGTGAATTCACACGTGTGGCTCACGTGAGTGACACGTGTCACTGTGACACGTGTCACACACGTGTGTATATATATTGTATATATATTAAATAATTAATTAGTTAATTATTTAATAGACTTTGGTTTAATTTTGAATTAAAAAGAAAGTCTAATTTTGGAGAAAATAATCTAGTTAATTAATTACGAATTAATTAATTAGATAAAAATAAGTTATTTATTTTATAATAAATAAAGTATAAAGTTATCCAAAAATAGTTTGGATATTTTTAAGCTCTCTTAAAAGTTGACTAGAAATAGAATTCAAAGTCAAAGTTGGAAAATACTTGATGATCAAGTAATGGGAGAGAGAGGAACCAAATCCTAGTCCAATAAGGACTAGGTTCGGCCGTCCCTCCCCTTTCCTATATATAGGGGAGCTCATGCTCCCCTTTAAAGAGAATTGACAATTCTTGGTTCATGTGTTGAACACCTTCCTTTCTCCAAGATTATATTAAACCCTAGGTTAAGCCTAAACACTAACTAGAGAACTAGCATCCTTACTAGTTAGATTGTGATCAAGTTGGTGGACTTTCTCTAGAGACTTCAAGTTAGAAGTTTGAAGATTCGAGCTTTACCAAGGAGAGGGGATCAAGCCGCGAGAAGAGCGTTCTTGGGTGGCTTGAAACGCTTCAAGAAAGAATAAAAGAAAAGTAAGTTTTCTATCTTTACGAATTTGGTTACACGATTGCGAGTTCAAGTTCCTTTTGTTGGAAAATTTTTTTAAATTCCGCTGCTTTCTGATTCGTGTTTTCCAACATTCCCAACCTCCCAGGGTCGCACGTGAATATCTCAAATGAGAACGTGCACAGGGGTAAACCCGGCGACCCCGTGGTCGCCCCGGGCCGTCCTTACCCACGTCTCTAGGGCCCACAAACCAAATCAAACCGAATCTCATCTTTCAGGGCACACTCGCTCAGCAGAACAAAACATACTAAAAAGGGGATTCAAAATTCAAGCTTATATATACTCATATATATATCGTTTCCAAAAGACCAAAGTTATTCCATAAGATCATAAACATAATTTAAGCACTTGTATCTAAATATATATACCATATCCGCATTCAAGGGAAAATTCATCATATTATAGGCCATAGGGTATTTTAACTAATAATTCCTAACCTCACCTTAGCAAAAGGGCAAAAGATAGGATCAAACGGCAACCGACCACCTAAGCTTCGGGCTCTTGTGCAACCGGAAGAGGCTCTGAAACACAAACGAAAACAAGACCCGAGACTTAGACTCCAATATGAACCAAATAGACGCTCGGCAATGTTTATGGGTGCAAATGAAATGCATAATCATGACAATTAAATCTTATCAAATCAAATTCGTACCATTCATAGCAAATAATATCAGAAATTCAACCAATGCACATAATGCATAACGTAACAAGCTAACATTGCATACGATTCATATTTGAAGAAAGAAAACGCAAAGAAAACAACGAAGCAATAAAACGAGCAATTGCCGCCGCCATATTTTCAAGTGACACGGCCGTGTTGAGTTTTAGTTCAAAATGGACACGGCCGTGTCCGATTTTATAAAAATAAGATGCCTCAAGTCGAGAGGCTGACACGGCCGTGTCCAAAACATGCACAAAGCTGACACGGCCGTGTTGGCCCTTCGTCTTCGAAAAAAAATACCAGCAGCAACAGTAACTCTGCGGGAAAAACAGGGGAGGGAGCAGGGCAAGCACGCAGCAACAACAACCAACCATCCCAAGCCTCAAAACTCATGCAAACCATGACAAATAACTTCATATTCATCCTACAATCTCCCAACTATCACAAAAGCTCAAGAATCATTATATATATCAAGAATTCTCATACAAAATTTTGAATTCCATTAAAGGCAACTCTCACCACACTCATCCATATGAAAAGTGAGATCAAATATGCATATTAGGGTCATAAGAGATCACATATATATCTTCAAATCAAAGCTTAAGTCCAAGAAACAAGAAAGATCATCAAACCCTCAATATTCATGTTAAGCTCCATAAATACACCAAACCTAGCTCAAAGCATGGATTTAATAACTCAAAATGATCACATACTCATGTACATATCAAATACTAACTTACCCCTTGAAAAAGATGGAAGAAAATGGAGATTAGAGCTCAAATTCTCCAAGGGTGAATAGTGACGGGTTTGAGCTTGAACTCCAAAGTTGCTGCACCTTTGCTCTCTTTTCCTTGTGTGTATCGGTATAGGGGAGAGGGAGAGATGAATATGCTGATTTATGGTATGAAGTGGGGCCAAGTTTAAGGGTAATATGTCAAGAATTGAGGGACTAATATGCAAATAGGTGAAAGGTAGTCATATGAGAGCGAAGTGAGTTTCTGTTTGAATTTCGGCGTATCAAATGGGCTGAAAAGATTATAAGGCTTAGTCCATCGAACCCGAATCATCGAAACGAGTTCAACGGTGGTGACGGAATTCGAATCCGAATTCCCGAGCTCAAATTACACACATTGGAACCCAAGGTGCGCTAAAACGCTTTAGGTTTCCAAACGAAACAAATCTTAACAAATAGCATTCCAAATCATATAGAATTCATAAGAAATATATAAAATAAGAATTAAAAGAATAAAGAATATGAATTTAAATAATATAAATCGCGCACATACGTCATACCTGTACAGAACGAAACAAATCTTAACAAATAGCATTCCAAATCATATAGAATTCATAAGAAATATATAAAATAAGAATTAAAAGAATAAAGAATATGAATTTAAATAATATAAATCGCGCACATACGTCATACCTGTACAGTCTGAAAGTCGGGTGTCACAAGTTTAATCAATTATCTCATAGGGAGTAATGTGTGTCGAATTACTTAGGATTAGAACTTGCATCTCCTAGGAAGAACGTTAGGAGCACCAACCAATTCGGACAATTGATTTGTTAGTATGTGTACTTGAAATTAAATATTAGTACTAAGGTAAGAGTTCTTATTAGCATTTCAAAAGAAAATCCCGTAAATAAATAAACCCATCAAATCCATGGATTATGTTTAAAAATTAAGTTTTAGAAACATATTAATTATATTTTTTTTTTTTTAGCACGCGCACACCCAAGTGGCTAGAGGGATTTGAACACGGGACATTGCCTTCGAGAAACAACCCTCGAACCACTTGGACCAACCCCTGTTCGCATATTACTTAGTTATTTATATATGATACTTATTAAATCAATTTTTTTTATCTATATTGTTAATTTGCTATGTAGTTAGATAGTTTATTTATATGTTTGTAGATTTATAATTTAAAATTCTATTATTAGAGATGTTACTTAAGAATTAATAAATAATTAGAAATAATTTAAAATTATATCTAATTTTCAATATAATTTAAGTTATTTAATTATTTTTAATTAATATTTATAATATTATATATATATATATATAATCATTACGTAATTATGACGTCATACCGGTTCGACTGGTCGAACCAGTAACCAATAAGGGGTCCCGGTTCGACGTCCGGTGTGGGTTTCAAGACAAAGATACCCATAGACTCGAATACACGATATCTAATTAAATCATGAGAGCCCCTAACAAAAAATAACATGGGCAAAATATATGTACATATATTACAAAATTAGAAGGAAAAACAAAAATAGAAACATGTATTTAAGGGGGATTGGAGGCGGTACGGAAGGTCCCACCAAATTAAACCCTCCCAGAACGCGACTTTAGATAAAACTGGACAGAACTTGATAGGCCAGCACAGGAGAGAACACCGGAGAAAAACACGATAGAAAACTACGGAGAAGATATATGGTACAAATTACAATCCATTGGGCCCCACAAAAATAGTGACAGCCCAAATGCAAACACTCGCAGTGGTAAAGCTGTTAACAGCAGCTATACTTACACTGCTCCCGCCTATACATACACGAACGATACACCACCGATTTAGCTCCCTAGGGTTTCTTCTGCGCGTAGAGTGCTGAAGCCATGGCAACGCACGAGGACGACAGCCGTGCGCCGTCGTGCGCGGCGGAGGAGGAGGAGCAGGAGCAGGAGCCGCGGACTTCGAAGCCTGATTTGCTCGCGGAGGATGATTTGGTCGAGAGAATGGGAAATGTTGTTGTTGGTGATGGCGGCGGAAACGCGAGTGGCGGTGGGGAAGAGAGCGGCGGAAATGGAATGCTGCCGCTGCGGCCGTACGCGGGAGATTGCGCTCACTATGTGCGGACGGGGACGTGTAAGTTTGGGACGGCCTGTAGGTTTAATCACCCGGTTAAGAAGACGCAGCAGGTAATTTTTAGGCGTTTGTGGATGTTTGTTTCTGTAGCTGTTTGGTGATTGGGGGAGGTGATGTTGTTTTGGTGTTTTTTTGTTGTTTTTTCGGGTGGTGTTTGATCGTGTTTTCCTGTTTCATTGAAGGTTTTGATGGGTAAGGAGTTGGAGTCTGGCAACTCTGGCGCTATTGAGTGCAAGGTAAATTGTTTCTTTTTTTGGTTTGAAGATCGTTGCATGGTACCTTGTTGCTTAAAGATAAAGGTGGTGTATTATGATTTGTGAAAGAATTTAGTGTGGCATGCTGGTCTGAGGTTGAATGTTTAGCCAAAACAGTGATTTGGATGTGCTAATGTACGATTATCCTGCTAAGTGCTAAC
This sequence comes from Lantana camara, assembly GCA_037501455.1. Classification (NCBI taxonomy): domain Eukaryota; kingdom Viridiplantae; phylum Streptophyta; class Magnoliopsida; order Lamiales; family Verbenaceae; genus Lantana; species Lantana camara. The sequence continues at coordinate 1,253,907 of CM074858.1, read as the reverse complement.
TGATTGTTATAGGTTCTACTCAGCATTTCCTGTTTCTTTTCAGAATGTTTAGTTTGATGCTTTGTTTAGACTTTAGATTTAGTCCTTATCATGGACTTTGCTGAGCAGATTATACTTGGTGACTGTCTTCGGTATTGTTTTGCAGTACTTCTCAACTGCAGGAGGATGCAAGTATGGGAAATCTTGTAGGTACAGCCATCCTGGTGAAGAATCTGAAACTACAGCTCCGGTGCTGAACTTCTTGGGATTACCAATGCGTCCGGTACCTAAGAATCAAATGTTATATATTGTGGATGTTTCTTAATGTTTTCGTCATGCTTCTATGGGGTCTTCTTTTCTTTCTTTTTCAATAATTTGGTTGTGTTATTTTGATTTAGGGAGAGAAGGAGTGTAACTACTACATGCGCACCGGTAACTGTGCATACGGGAATCTTTGTGTTTATCATCATCCAGATCCTACTACAGTGTCAGGAAGTGTATCTCCCATCTCAATGAATGGAAGTTTTGAAAAACGAGTTCTTTCAGAAAACTACATTGGTGGTCCTCTACATCTGTTGGGATCTGCAAGACCATTTCAAGCACCATGGTTTTTGCCTAAATTACCTGAAAATGTTGATCCCTATTCAAGAAACCTCTTATCTTCTCAGTGGGTGGGTAAGCAATCAGATTGGAATGGGTATCAGGTAGAGTTAACCATCCCAATCCAGGGATTTCCCTGTCCATGTTTTGAACTCATAAACTCGCAATTTCTTTTCACATTATTTCAATGGACACGATGTCTTTTTGCTCTGTGATTATTCTTTGGCATCAAACTTCTCTTTATCGTGCCTGCACTTTTTTTTTTTTTTTGGTCTGAAAAGCCTATTGGCTTCACGACATGTACAGCAACTGATTCATTAATCCCATTACACTCAGGAGTCGAGAAATGCTCATCAGGTCAGGAATTACCATTCTGCTCCGATTGTCAATAGTTCTACGATGGAAACAGATGAATTCCCTGAGCGACCAGGTCAGCCTGAATGTGATTTCTTCATGAAAACTGGAAATTGCAAATTCAAGTCTACTTGTCGGTTTCATCACCCCAAGAACAGGACACCAAAGGCAGATGAATGTGCTCTTAATGAGAATGGCTTGCCATTAAGACCTGTAAGCTCATATATATCTACCTCAGTACCTCGCCTTCAAATTCTTTACATATTTTATTTTCTTGTATTCATCATTTTTGCCTTACTCTTATACAGGGTAGAAGCATTTGTCGGCATTATGAGCGCCATCAACTCTGCAAATTTGGACCTGCATGCATGTTTGACCACCCTGAAAACCATGAATTGCCAACAGTTCCAGATTGGTCTGTTTTAACACCTGATGCTGTCAGCCACGACAATGGAGTCTGGGAAGATTAGATCCCCGTATCCAGGTGTGGGATCTAATCTCTGTATAGTGAGGCTTCATTACTAGTCAAACTTCTTTTGCGATGAAGCATTCTAATTACCTATACTTCTAGTTAGAGATTCTGCTTCTGCACATCAACTTAGTTATGATCTACGGATCTTAGCCTCATCATCTTAACCAAATGGTGGCATGTGCTTTGCTACGAAAAACCTATAACATGCATGTAGAATCATAGCATATCGGTTAAGTCATTGTTTTGATGTCGTTACCATGCATTGACAGTTTATAGTCTTGTCCGTCCAAGAATGTCTCTCGAAACAAACATGAATTGCACGTAAGGACATGCTTTTTTCCTTCAAAACTATTACTCGAGGAGAAATATCTCTCTCTATATAAATATATAGGATGTAGTTATACAACAGATGCTTTTACATAAGAAAGTTGAAAGAAAATTGCGACTGTATCATCACTCCCCCATCTCCTTAGCCGGATAGACTACACATTTTCCAGAGCCGTACACCAACTTGTCAGAAACAGCATAGCCACTTTTTCTGCACGGAATAGAACGTTTCAAAGTGAAACTCGTTGCCAGAGAACAAGAGGTAAGAGTGGGGGAAACGAAAGATAGAAAAACCTTGCGCTGATAGTCGTGGTGAGGTTCGTGTTGTGGAGGGATATCTTGAGGAGGAGGGGGCGGCGTCACAGGTGCTGCTGTTCCTTTAGCTTTCTTTTCGTCTCTGGCCTTCGCAAAGATGACTGTAAATCCATCAGCCGAGGCTGGATTATTCACGTCCCACTCGCCAAATTTCGGCAACGGCCGACCTTTCTCGTGCTGCCCCAAATATAAGCATTTAAATCATTAGTATTTACCATATCCCTATCTATTTTCACTTAGTTTTGCCATGGAATGTTGATTGAAATGTGGTTATTTATGAACCAACGTCATAATCGAATCACGATTAGCATAGATCACATGAGCATTCGAAACGATACGATTTCTGCATCGTGATCCTTACTCGCGAGAGAGAGTTGAGACGGGGAAGAAACTTACAGACGTCATCCAAGATTGCAGAGTTTCAGCCTCGGACGGAGAAGACGAATGGATATGTTGGAGGGAGAGAGAAAGAGAGAGAAGAGGTAGAAGATCATTGAGAATTGAGAGCGGGTCTTGAGGAGGGAGGAAGGGAAGAGAAGCAGAGGAGAAGTGAAATCAAACTATAAATAGATCGAGTTAAATAAAAGGCTTGCATTTGCTTTTGGAAGTAAGTCCTAACTATTTCAGTATTTTTAAAAATAGATAATCCAATCTTTTCTTTTTTTCAACAAAACTACAAAAGTGATTACAAATATTGGAATTCGAATAATTATCTTTGAAAATACAAAGAACTCTTTAACCGCGTAACCGCAAAAGTAACCCGCCTTGAAACATCATTTAAACGCGTGTGTTTTTGGTTTACTATAAGCCATCGTCTCTCTCTCTCTCTATCTATCTATCGAAGAACGAATGATTTAACAATTTTAAATTAATTGAATATTTACTAGACTTTATGTTATTTGTTATTAGAATATTCTAGCTCTGCTTCGTGTACTTGTCTATCAACGTCGACAGTTGGTCCGGTGGTCCGGCGATCAAGAACTAGGCTGCCGGCATTATCACCGGTGGCAAAAGCAATCATCTTCCGGGCTCATTCGACCGAGGCAGTAGCTCATGTCGAAGCACAACAGCACCCCCAAACCTTCCAAATTCCTCGATGGAGCCCCGATTCTCCTCAAAAACCCGAGCTCCAAATCTACCAAGAGATCAAAAACTATGAACATCAATGGCACAACGGATTGGCCTCTGTCGAAACTACCCTAGGTTAAAGCCGAGACAATCACACCTCCGCCGCGATTAAGGATTTCGTGGCTGAGGAAGAATCCACCGGAGACCGAGGAGGAGGAGATTTTACAGAGGGCAAAAGAAGAGAACCAAATCTTAGCATCAAATGCTACGAACACACTTGCTGCATGCCTCTCATGCAGGAGAAATTTAATCATATCCCTAATACTCCCATAATCAGTGTGACCATTATTCTTATAACAAGTGCTAATCAACATGTCCAATTCTTTATATTTCTTCTACATGGTTTATGGGTGACCTGCACAACATACATGGGTTGGTCTGTACTGCTATAAATCGAATTGGGATGGATCCAATTTCATCAATACATCCTTAACCTAGTACGTACCTAACCAAACATCATCAGAAGCCCGAAATCATGTTCACGAAGTTGGTCGTTGCCTGCCTGACGGTGATTCTTGTGATCCTTAACCGGCCTGCGTCACTTGTAATCGGTGCAGGTGCTCGAATCCCTGTCGTTGTGAACCCTCGAACTGTCCTGTCATCCGAATACATTACCGTAACAGGTTGTTCTGCAAACTGGTACGGGGTTTGACAACAAAAGGGAAAACGAAAATTTTGGATCTTTCGTACTAACTTGGGTTTTTTCTTGTGCGTTTGTGCCGTAGGTTGCAGCAGCGACTGTGACACAGCGTGTTGTTATTGTGATATTACAAGACAGCCACCACTTTGTGTCCAGTGCTGCCAAGAGGAGGAGCCTTGATACATGGGGTAAAATGAGTTTTAGTATAATTTTCCCCGGATTCAAATTATTTATCTCATAAATGCAGCCGCAACGGGGCATATTCGTAAAGAGCTCGGAAAAATAAACGGTATCATACAAAGAACAAATCTACCCAAATTGGACTCATCTGCAAAAACTGAATATCTTTCAAGTTTCCTGTCAGATTTATTCTTTTTTCTGTAGAATACAAACTATTGTACATGCAAAATAATAAACCAACATCAATATTGGAGTTATATTGAAGATCTTGAAGGCCGTTAAAAGTTGGAGAATTACCTGAATAAAGTTTAATTCATCCTTGAAAGTCCAAGAAACACAGCAGCAGATGAGATTTGAACTCTAAGATCAGCAACATCAACATCATGACCTCCTTCGACCAAACCCCACCGATCGACCTGTAAATCTTCTTCAAGCCTAATCAGCTCTATGGCCTGCTCAATACTCAATTGACCGCGAAACATTCCAATAGAAATGACCAGAGAGTGAGCTGCTGCAGCAATTGCATCAATTGCAGCTAGTTCAGTGTCGTTTGTCCTCTTGAGAAGGTTCTCAATTGCATTGACCAGACCACTTTCCTGCTTGCCGCCAAAGAAACTGGTGTAGACAACAGGCTTAAAACCAAATTCCGATTCCATCCATTTCATTATAGGAGTAAGTTTCTCCACTTGACGTTCTGCAAATTATTGCAAGAGTATATTAGAAAACAGTACAATCTCCATCATGGAAACTAAACTATCAGAAATTCCACATCTTCTTATTAAGAAAATTATCTACTCAAGAAATACACGTACCTCGTAGATCCCTTGTTATATCATTGTCTCTTGGAGCACGACAGAAAACAAGATCTTGATGGAACTTTTTCATCAAGTTTTCGATAATCTTTGGTCTAGTCAGTGGTACTCTTTCCAATGCAGTACATGCAATCTTCATCAGAGGCATTGTGAAGGGCCTAATTCCATCTGTTAGCTACAATAACAAAACTTTTATCACATGGTCATTGGTCCCAAAAAAGCTATTCAGAAAGTAGAAGGTACGAGCACACTAAGGAACAGATAATAGTAATTTGGCTTGATCTCAGCAACGTAAGCTAGAAAACACAAAAACTAACAGCACTATAACAACAGAAAACAGAAAAGAAAAAAAAACAAAGACTGGCAAGAAATGCATAGTTACAAGAAAAGCACAAAACCAGAAAGGCAGAAACTACAAAGACATGAGAATCCCACTTAGAATTTAGCGCAAAAAGCCACATCTACATGTTAGAAGTTGCGCAATTTGGCCCCTTGAAGTAAATCTAAAGTTCCAGCTCTTCATCATTTGTTATTTTTACGAATCAAAACCATCGAAATACCCTTGAAGCTAAAAGAATTTTGATATTTAGGTCCAAGCTCTTCAGAGCGTGATCTTGTTTCATCTCAACAAAATCACAACTTAAGCTTTTACAGCTTGTTTCTACCACAGATATGCATCTTCAAAATCACAACTATAATGCACCTGGAATTCCCATTCAGCTGCAATGGCTTTAGCTAGAGCCAAACTAGGGCACTTGAGATTCCTCTTCGAAGGAGTCTTCAGCGTCCTGTAATCCAGCATCACGCACCATCCATTCCCATCTTCAGCTTCCCTCGTCGTCACCTGCTTGTAAAACCGCTTCCCAACTATCGAACCAGTCATGAACGACATCGGCATCGTCACCGACGAAGACGAAGACGGCGTCTTTTGGGGGCCTTTGATGTACACCTGATCATCTCTATCGGGAGTTGCGGTAGATTTCAGATGGTCGGGCAATTCCGAGGAGAATGTGAAAGATGAGGGCTCGTGTTCCGATTCTCCGGCGGCGGCGGCGACTGTGAAGTGGCGATTAACGGCGGTGAGAGATCTAATGGCGGAGGGATTCAGGGTTTTTAGGGTTTTTCTCATCATCAATGACGCCATTTTCGCAATCTCTGTGTGCGAGAGAGGGGAAGCGAGCTACAAGAAGGTGAATTTGGGTTATCAAGAATCCGACCCGAATTGTATGGATATCGAAGTTTATGGGTCTAATACTCTAATTGGTCGATACTAAAAATATTATTTCGCTGTGTCGAATCGCATTTGATGCTTCTAACCTAGAAAATTATATAAAAAAATTATGTTGTCGTATTTGTGTGTTGTTGTGTCGTGTTAATATCTGTAACATCATGGTTGGGCTTGGCCCATAATGCATTCTTCTTTTATTTTTTCTTTTCCAAAAGGGCAAAATATATCTAAGAAATATTTTAAAATTTATCCAAAAGTATTAAAATTGAAAATTACCAAAATTATTTAAGTATATGAAGTATCAAGATTCTTTATTTTATAATTATGATAAATATAATCTCCTTATAACATGGTCATCGTGCTCGAATCCCTTTGTTGAGCTCGAACTATATTCGATTTACCACTCAAGTATTTATAAAGTAGGTGTAATAGCCTAAAGTGTTTGTCCCACATCGGTTGGAGAAGGTAACAAAACCTTATTTATAAGGGGTGGATACATTTTCCTTGTTGACGCATTTTCCCGGATGACGATCTTAGCCATTGGGAGGAAAACTGTGAGGGTGGTGTCGCTTAGCCCACCAAAGCGGACAATATCGACAGGCGGATTTTTCGGACTGTTATAGTAGGAAATTTATTCGATCAAAGATGAGGTTGGAAAATGGTTATGCTTTATTGATTCGAATTAATGCGAATAACATTAATACCGATCACTATGCTGAAAAGAAAAAAAAAATCAACAATAATTTAATTCGAATAACATTAATACCTATCACTATGCTGAAAAGAAAAAAAAAAAAAATCAACAATAATTTTGGTGGTATCCGATAATGTTAAATGTAATTCATTATTTACTTAAAAAAAATCAATTCAATTATTTGAAATTTATCATTTCTATATTAATATATTAAACTCTTGTGTATTTACTCATCAAAAGAGGAAAATAAGAGAAAAACATATGTATTTACATATAGGGAAAATGACAACCAATTACTCTTAAATTTGGCATAATTGCAACCTAGTTTATATTCTTTATGTATTTATTATATAATCTCTAAATTTTAGATTTCGTTTGAAGTTCCTGACGCCTGTTAGGGTTTCTATTAGGTTTGTCAGTTGTCCTTCCTAAATTCCAAAAAGCATAGAGATCGTTTTGTTATTAAAAAGAAATTATAGGAATGTATTTATAATAAATTTAAGGACAATTTGAAAAGAACAACTAATGGAACCTAGCGAAACTTCAAACGAAATATAAAATTTAGAGATTTTATGATAAATACACAAAGAATAGAAATTAAGTTGTAATTAGGTGAAACTGAGTAGTTGAATATAATTTTTTCTCATATATATATATGAATATAATTTAATTTCCCTTTCCCAAAATTTTCATGAGTTCCCGCTAAACGCCTACGGAGCGCCTAGAACTATCCTCCAATTATTTGCAATGTCAAAGTAATATGTTTTATATTACACTACAAAGTCGTCCTTCAACATTAAAGTCGCTAATTAGAGTTCCACGTTTTTATTCCGCACTGGATAAGATTGGACTGAATGTTACAGGAGAGGCGCCGCTTCTCTCTCTCCTCCCTCTCTCTCTCTCCTCGCCGCCGGAGCAGATCCGACGCCTTTCGCCGCCGTCGCATATTTACTTTGCTCATATCTCTCAGCTTAATCAGGTTCTCTCTCAGCATATTTGCACGTATAATTCAATTTCTACGAAATTGGTTCACAGTTTCGAAGAAGATAGGGCTGGATAATTAGTCATTGTTGTAGTTTTTTAATGACGGGATTTTCTAATTCTACCTCAGATTGTGCTGTTTCTCAATCATGATCTAGCAGCTTGATTCATCGTTTTGTTCTTTGTTGATATATTTTTTGGTTGTTTTGATTGAATGTGAAAATTGAGCTGCCAGCAATGGCATCTGAGTAATTTGCCTGATGGTTTTCGTTTATTAGCTGATTCTATACTTGAAAATTTCTGAAATTTAGCTTTACTTTTTTGAAGCATTTGGGTTTCGCTGGAGTCTTTATGGTTATCGTGTTTGCTGCATACATACATATGATTATAAATGTGAATGCATACTTGGGTTTCGCTGGACTTCTAGCATGAAAAGTTGTTTAATGCATATTGTAAGATGAAAAAGAATGGATCTTGATGATTAATTGTTAGCTGAGCTACATGTTTGGCGGGGATTGTTTCGATATGAATTCTAATAATTTCTGATAGCTTGACTATCTTTTATAGCAACATAATGTGCGCATTGAGGAGGAAAAGAGAGATAATTAATTAAGTTTTCGTCTTTTCCAGGATTCTTTCTTGTAATGGTTCATGGACTCTGGCTTGCATGCTGGGGCGAAGAATTCTTTAGGTGACCCTTCCTCAGGAGTGGAAGCTGATGTAAAGCAGATAAACGAGGCTCCAAACTTTCCCTATAGTGGTGATGCCACCTTAGTCCATGAAGATGCATCTCCGGGTCAAGAAGCTTACTGTGCTGACGAGAATGGTTTGGGTGTAGATAGTGAGAGCACATATAGCTGCATCAACTCTTCATCAGATGAAAAAAGTGATGGCGAACATGAATTCACCAGCCAAAATGGTTCATCCATTGACCATAGTGTGTCAAACAAGGATGTTGAAAACGATTGTCCTAGTCCACGGACGTGCAATAGTGGCAACACCAATGGTGGGACAGATATTGAAGGGCCAAGAGATGAATCTATGAAAGATGAAGTGGGTGAGGATATTGTGCCAAAACTTGGTGTGGAGTTTGAATCAGAGGAGCATGCATACAAATGTTACAACAAATATGCTCTGATGGAAGGTTTCAGCATAAGGAAAGATTTCGTGAACAGGAGTAAGGTTACAGGTTTGGTTGTCTCAAGGAGGTATACCTGCCACAGGCAAGGCTACGTATCTTCCAAACGTGATAATAAACCCAAGAAAGAAACAAGAACTGGTTGCCTTGCTCATATGACCATAACCCGCCAAACTAATGGCAAATATCGTGTCATCCATTTTGAAACGAGGCATAACCATGAGTTTGTGACTCAATTCACAGCTCATTTATTGCCTTCTCAGAAGAGAATATCATTTGTTGAGGCTGTGGAGTCTGAATCAGCCTCTATTCCAGTGCCAGATGGGGTGCCAAAGCTGGGTATGGGTTTTGAATCAGAAGATCACGCTTACGAATTCTATAATGCATATGCGGGACGAGTAGGTTTTAGTGTTAGGAAGGATTACGTCAACAGGAGTAAAGTAGATGGAGCTGTGGCATCTAGAAGATATACTTGTTTCAGAGAAGGGTATAGACAAAAAGACAAAAGAGGTTGTAACGTGAAGAGACCTAGAAAGGAAACCAGAGTTGGTTGCATGGCACAATTGGTAATTTCTCGCCAAGCTGATGGTAGGTATCGTGTTACCCATTTTGAAGAACACCACAATCATGAGCTTGTGCCAGCTGGCAAAGTTCGTATGCTGAGGTCACAGAAGAGGTCTTCGACCAATCAAATTGTGGAATCAAGCGGTGGATCTGATACAAACCAGCCAAAATCACTTACTGAGTTGTTATTAACAGGAGTGCATGGTGATGTTTATGATCCAATAGATCATGATATGAGCCTTAATTCAAAACGTGCATGGAACATAAAGCAGGAGGAAGCAGAAAGTATACATGAGTATTTCCGGAGCAAGAAATTGAAGGATCCATCATTCTTTTATGCTGTCCAGCTGGATGTGGAAGGGGAAATGACCAATTTCATCTGGGCTGATGAGAAGATGTTGGCGGACTTTGGTGATTTTGGTGATGTGGTTTGCTTTGATACAACCTACCGTCTAAACAAAGATTGGCGCCCCTTAGCACTGTTTCTTGGGACAAATAATCATAAGCAGCTTCTGGTATTTGGTGCTGCTTTTTTGTACGATGATACTGTTCAATCTTTTAAGTGGCTATTAAAAAGTTTCATAAAAGCCATGTCAGGTAGAACACCAAAGACTATTATATATGATAACGATGCTGTGATATCTGAAGCAATCGTCTCTGAGTTCGCTGAAACTCATCACAGGTTGTGTACATGGCAGATATACCAGAATGCACTTAAGAATCTTGGTCAAGTAGTTATGAGCTCAGATTCTTTCTCCAGTGATTTATGTGGTTGCATTTTTAATCTCAGTGAGGAAGATTTTGTAAATTCATGGAAAATCATGCTGGACACATATACCCTTTGGGGAAATGAGTGGTTACATGGAATATTCGAAGTGCGAGAGAAGTGGGCTTTACCTTACAGTAAGCGTATATTTCTTGCTGACATGGAAACTACTTTACTCTCTGAGGATTCTATTACCACCTTCAAAAAGTACCTTAAACCCGAATCCCAGGTTCTTCAATTCGTCAAGCAGTTTAGCAGAGTGGTGAATGATTGGCGTTACAAAGAGTTGGAAGCTAATTATGATATGAGTCAGCACATGCCGAGATTAATGGGTGATGTCATAATGCTGAAGCAGGTACGAGAAATCTATACACCAATCATTTTTAGATCTTTTCATCAAGAGTATGAGGATTCTCTCAATATTTTGATTAACCAATGTGTCGAGGCGGTGTCCTCAGTTGAGTATAAAGTCAGTATATATGGTCAAGTTCGTGAGTATACAGTTCTATACAGCTCAGAAGACGATTCAGTTTCCTGCAGTTGTATGAAGTTTGAGTCTGTAGGAATTTTGTGTTGCCATGCATTGAAAGTGCTGGATTATAGAAACATAAAGATAGTTCCCACCAAATACATCTTGAAACGATGGACCAGAGACGCTCGGGCCTAAAGTGTCTATTACTTGATTGTACATTTTGTGGAAATTAATTGAGGGATTATACTGTGATCTAGCTTTTTTGTACCATATAACTGCAGAAATACACATATTATTTGATTTTGGAAGCAACATATAGCAATAGTCCTTGTGTACACCAAGTAGAAAGACAAAATCCTGTTCCCTTTAGTAGATATGTAAGATATATATCACTAAACATTGCTGCTAAGACAAAGGGTTGTGGGACATTTTGGTCATCACTGCTGAATGTTTGGAGAAGCATTTTCATGTGTAAGAGATCTTCTTGGGACATTCTTTTTGGATGAGTTATCGGAAAAGCTCTTTTTGGGTACACTTGGTGGCGGTGGCGGCAGCGGCATGGAGATTGTGCCTTGCTTATTGGTTGAGAGGCTTCTTCCCAACACAACTGGCTGAGTTTTTGCTGCTGGAATCTGTATATTGCAAGAACAAATGATCAAGAAAAAGATAATATTTTGTACCCCTTCGATTTTCTTGAGGATTGACCTAATTACACCGACACACCTTGAGGATTGACCTAATTACACAAAATTTTCCTGTTAAAGAATTCACATTGCATCTGGGATGAATTTTGGTAAGTTGATTTCTAGTTTCTTGTATACTTTATTTTGCCCAAGGCCAAACCTCATGGCGTGTTAGGGGAAGTCTTTGTAATTTTCAAACCCTGGGGGAAGTTTGTGTAATTAACGCCAAACCTCGAGGTATATCAGTTTAATTATCCAAGTTCTTTGTATCATACTCAAAGCAGCAATGAAGCTATACCTGATCTTTTGTGGTTTCACGTTCCTTGTGAAAGTCGGGCGAGGGGCAAGGTTTGAAGCAGAGGCCGCAGCTCAGTTTCCTGAGTTTGTGTCCTACTTTTTCCTGCAAAATCGCTTGGTCTAATGAATCTTTGTCTTGCAACATTTTTTAAGCTTTTGAAAGACCAATAGCAATCCATATAAAACATGAAGATAAAGTTTGATGTGTATAACCTTCCATGTTTTCTTTATCTTCGTTTTCTGCTCCTCTTTGGCATTGGAAATTTCCTCAGTTTTCTTAGCAGATGCCTTCAATTGTAAAAAGACAGGACGTACATCAACATTGTTAGATAAAATCCCCTCAAGGGAGCATTACTAAGGGGGTGTTTGTAATATTTCAACTTTTGGAGAAGCCAAAATCGCAGCAAAAGTTGAAAAGAAAAAAGAATTAGTAAAAATTGGATGTGTTTGAACAGAAGCAGCATGGTGCTAAGCTGAAAAAAGTACCTAGCAATGGCATTCGTAGCTTCTAAATTATTTCAACTTAAAAGTGGAAAACAAAACAACTTATTCTAAGCCAAGATCAGAATCACTTTTCTATAAAGCTTGCGAACATTTGAACACCCTTTAAGAAAAACTTAAATTGAGGAATAATCGTATTGGGAATCACCACAATAATTGGCTTTTTATCATGCTCCGTAAGAACAACTAAGTTCAATACGGTGCGCAAAGAGTTAGACGACGGTCTCCTTTGGCCCGTCGAGTCCAAGCTATTCTTCCTTGTGTCTTGAGTGACATTGTTTTCTGTCTTTAGAGGTGAAGCAGGAAATTCCCATGTATCCATTGAAGAAAGATCACAGCTTTTCTTGCTTTTGTCTGATGGGATTTCCTCACAATCATCAGAACTCTGTTGCATTCAACAAAATAGTAAAAAAAAACAAAAGTTAATAATTATTCAAAAACACATACTTCGTACTATAAAAATATCATTTTCCTGTATCGTGTTCGACGCCTGTCACCTGCCAAATAGAAGTTTCTGGTTGTGGAGTAAAAAACTGAAAATTATTACCTTCCGCAAAGGCCTCTCATCAGTTGGTAAACTTCCATGACTCTCTGTTTCCTTATCTCCCATTGCTTGAGCAGTTTTCTCCTCATCTTTACCAAAAGCCGAATCAGAATTCGAGAAAAGCTGCTCTTCACAAGCACCACCATCGTTGCCAGCTTCTGATTCATCAGCATTCTCCTGCTCGAGTAAAGCTGCAGCTTTTTTAGCTGCAATCCGCTTGTAGTGAGCCTCGAAGAAAGCCTTCTTCTGTGCCACCGAGCCCGGACGAGCATAGCTCTCGGCCTCCTCCACGTACTTCTTGTGCGACGAAAAGGTCGACCATTTCTCCCATGACAAAGATTCAGTCATGAACCTTCCAAATGAAATCGACTCCCCAAGAGCATGCATGGGGTTTATCTGTAATATACCCAAACTTTCATCACTCTTCAAGAATCACTTTTTTCAAGAATCCCAATTTTTTCCAAGAATCAAAGAGACAAGAGAGAGAGAGAGAGAGAGACAGACAGACCTGTTTGGAGTCATGGGGCATAACAGCAGCATGAGAGAAGCTATGCATGACACAAGCTGAATCTCCCATCCTATAAGCAGAAGCAGAAGCTGTGCTGCTAACAACAAGAAGCAAACTTAGAACAACATGAAACTGCAAAGAAGCTTAAAACAAAAACCCTGAAAAGCAAAATCTTAAAATCTGTAATTTTTATGGTGCATGATATTCAGCCTAAGGACCTTAAAATTTTGAAATTTGAAATGAAAAGGTAGGCCACAATTAGAGGAGAATACAAGTATCATATGACCAACTTGTTCGTCTCCAATCTCCATACCAGAAAAAATAAATTATTAGTATTATTCTTAATTTTTATTATTTATGTGAAGAGAGACTAACAAGAAATTTGGTTTTATACATATAATAAATTCTATTTTGTTTTTAATTAAGTGGGCCCTTCTTGTTTGAGGTTGAACTAAAAGTCTCTATAACGTTCCAATTTTCTTTTCTTTCCCTTGAATCTTTTCTCAAGGGATCATGTTCCAAATTCCAATAATGCTAACCAACCAATGATATTTGTCTTCTTTTTAAAAAAATCCCAACTTTTGAAATTTCAAGTATTTTTTAACAATAATCTTTCAAACAATGTTAATTATTAAATAAATTAAGAAAGTATTTTTCGAACAATCTTGAATGCACCCATCAGTTCAGATCGATTCATATTTTGTTAACGCAATTTCATACATCGGGTTCGTGCAAGAATTTTCCGACTTATAGTGTATTCTAATAGTAAGTAATAATGATAAGAAAACCAAGTAGATAATTAGTGGCAGAAATTGATGGAAGAGTGTTGGTTATGTGGTGAAGCAACCACCTCTTGTTGATACGTCGCTTTTTGGTACACACGATTTTGGCTGTAACCTTACGTATTTGTTTTGCCTAATCAAGATTCTCTTTTGAATTGCATAACACGCTTTTTCCTCCACTATATTTTGAATCCAAAACTTAACAAACTCAATTGCAAAAGATTAATCGGGGAATTAGGGAAAAATCCCGAGATGTGGATTCAATTTTTAGTTTGCTCCTCATTTTCAAAATTATTTCTGTTCACTCCCCAGATGAGATTTATAATTTTAGTTTGCTCTCCATTTTGTGCACCACATACGACATATTGCGAAAAATATACAACATAATACGATTTAAGTACTGCATTCTTGAGTTTTTAAAAACATATGTGGTGTACAAGATGTGGAGTGAATAGAAATAATTTTGAAAATCCAACTAAAATTTTTTCAACTCATGGGGAGTTTTCAAAGAAGACCCCAAGATTAATGCAGTGTCATGTCGCATCAAAAACTCGTGTTAAACACCGTATTGAATATTTCTATAATGAGAAATTAAAAAAAAAAAAATGTGTTAGTTGTATCCTTATGATCATATTCGTATTCATATATTATAATATTTATCCTCCTAATAAAAAGATTTCCGTCCCGACTTATTTTCCATCGCAAGTCGGAATTCAATAATTTTTTTCCCCGATGGAATTTGTCTTTAGTTTCTATTTTATATACTATTTGGAGTGAACTCGTCTCCTGTTTTTTTAATTTTATTGTTTATGAAAATTCTCTAATGCTTTTGATTTTTCTTATGGAATTTTACTTGATTAAATTTTACCCATTTTCTGCACATAAGTGAATCCGTTGTAGCTGGACTTTTTAAAGTTTTTCCACAGAGCTAATTTTGATTAATCAAGGATTCATTATTAGTAGAACTCCCACTTACTGAAAATTGACTTTTTTAAAATTTTCTACACAACTAATTCTGATTAATCAAAGAATCATAGACTCGAACACCCTGTGATCCACTAATCTTTGTCCTTAATATTGTATTTATTGAACTAATTTTGGAGTTAGGAAAACCACCATCACCCCTTACTTTATATGTTATAACTATGTGACTGCAGACGTGACAACGAAAAATCACTGGCACCCCTAACTTATACGTGATAGAGAACGTGATAACGAAAAATCATCGGCACCCCTGACTTATACGTGACAACTGCGTTCGGTTCCTGTGAGAAAGCATATTGTGAGAATTTCACTTCAAGAATTGTAAAATCTCAAAGTACAATGAACTAAAATAAAGACTTGTGTGATTACATTTGATTATTCTTCATATTGTGACAACTTCAAGAATCTAATACAAGTGTATTGCAGTTGTAAGAACAGAACGTATTTCCCATAAAATCTCATCAATACATTACAAAAATGGAATCCAATATATATATATATATATGCAATGGAATAAGGAAAGATCAGTCTTCAGGCTTCACTATTTGGACACAAAAATAACTGTAATTCCAATACTGCCCCTGCTCTGCATTTCTCATCATTCCATCAAATTAACATCAACTTTCTTCTGCAGTTCTGCAATGGGGATTCTTCGTGGACATCTGTTCTGTTAGTATCGAACTGAACACAGTATGTATAGATATAGGTATACGTACACATAGTTCTCATGAAATCTCGGCATTATGGTCCCAGAATCCGGTGTACGATGTTCGTCGCTTTGTCTTATAGATTTTACCTCTTTTCCGGTTCCCTTTGCGCCTTGAGATCATCATCACCATCACCACGACGAAACCAAGAATCGACAAAAGCCAAATCCCGATTATCCAAAATCTCATGGAACGAAACGCCTGATTATTATCAGCAGGTTGTGAGAGTGTTTCTTGAGATTCCTTCAAATCAGCCTTAGTATCATCAGCTTCTTTTTCAATCTCCTCCAAAGCCACTCTTTCACTATCATGTTTTGGCAAGGGCAACTTCGGCTTTTCAGGGGTTCTTTGAGCTGGTTTGGATAAAGAATTTGGGTCGTTGCATTTTTTACTGTCGTGGTGAACTTTTAGAGCTTCGTTCAGAGTGTTGATGCATTCTAAGCTGAGCAAGTCGCGTTGTAATGACTCCTCATCGGAGCGGTCGAGGGTTGAGGGGTCAGGGGGGTCGGGAAAATGGGCCCCACATTTGTAAACCACATCTGTGTGTCTCCATTTAGCTTTATCGAAGCTCCATTCGCGGACTCTGAATTCCAAGCCGTAGTGGAATACTCTATAGTTGACACCAGGTGTAGGAACATAACCGGGGTAGATTAATATGTCATCCCTGATGATGTGACGCAAATTTAACTGCATGAAAAAAAAAAAAAAAAGGTATACAAATCAGAAGTAAATTAGGGATATATTAGGGGGTGTTATTTGCAACTGGAATAAATTAGTATTTCTACGTAATTACGTACTGTTATATGTTATGCAATGACATAATTACACAAACTTCCCCTGAGGTTTGAGAAATTATAAGAACTCTCCCATCAAATAATTTACATCAGATCTGTATTGATGAATTTTTAATTTGATGACTTCATATCTAACTTTTCTTAAGTACCTTATATTCCTAGACGCTCACTGATTAATATTTGATATTAAATTCATGCTACAATAGCATGGTTATGTCAACCAGGGTAGGTTACGGGGAAGTTTTTGTAATTTCTCAAACCCGAGGGGAAGTTTGTGTAATTACGCCAAATTTCAGGTTATGTCCACATAATTATCCCACAAGTTAACATGTGGCCATATCAGCCGTAATGGTTAACACATACATGAAAGGAAAAGAAAAAAAGAATAGGTGGAAAAGATTTAAAAAACACACATAATTTCGAATCGGAAAACATTTTCCACTCCAAATTAAAAAATTTTCATATAATCACTCAGTAATTCCGCACGATCAAATGATGTGAAAAATGGATGTAGTGCTAAAATACCTCCGCTGCAGCAAAGGAGTAACCATACATCTCACTAATCCAACCGGCTTCATAAACATCTCCAGTTATGTTTCTGGACCAATGGCTATTATCGAGTCGGACTTCCTCAGTTTTATGCAGCCAAAGTAAAGCAAATCTTTTGAGATCCTTAATATGCATTATTATCACACCTCCAACCTTGTCACAAGCTTCAGGATGGCGAGTATGGATTCTTGCCAGCTCATTATCGCAGCCAATCAGGTAGCTGATACAGCACACAGATAAATCAATAATTCATAATAGTTGAAAATTTCAGTTTAATGTATCCACACAACACTTGAGATAAATTCTCAAAATCATTTTTAAGTATTTAAGGAGCAAGAAATAAATTTCGAGGGCAGAATGAATACAGCTTAATATACAAATGAAGGTTTGTGAATTTTAAATGAAGTCTTACTCATAGGGAGTGGAAACAGGTCTGCCTTTAGCTGCATTGAATTCCCATGGTGTAATTGATCCTCTCATTATCATGTCAGCATCAAGAATCACAATATATTCTGCGTCAGTCTTTACATGATTAAGCCAATGAACTACTGCAGCTGGCTTATTAATTGCTGGATACCTGACACGGGACAAACATATCTCATCAAGGCGTTTTTCACAAGAAACTGAGTTCCGATTCCCATAAATTATTATTTTTATCTCTAAGTTTCAACATTATTCTACATGCAACACCATGCACTGAAAACCCGACTATAACTTCAATAATCTCAAGCAGAAAGTCATTACCAATCTCCTGTTAATGGATGTCGGCTCATGGATGGAACATAATGAGTAGGAGCCAAATCGTGCCCTTTATATTCCTTAAGTTCCTCTTCTGAGCAGCTTAAAAGCCTTGTAATTCCCCCTGGTTGACCACTTTTATTGAAGCTATGAACGAGTCCGACCGTTTGCCAATCAAAATATGGGGTGCATTCTGTTGAGAAGATTGTGTGTATTTTGGGGAGCGGTTTTGGGGGGCCGCCAACATTTTCTTGCTTCTCCGCATACTTTTCTTCCATCATTTGAAGGCTTTTTGGAGTCACTTTTTTTGGCTGTGTTAGATCTGCAAAAGTTTTGCTCTTTAAGAAACTCAAGTATTTTGTCCACTTTGGCTTGGGGCAACCGTGAGCTGTGTGATGCAATAATAAACCCTCGTTTATGGTGTTTATACATTCGAGGTTGAGAAATAGCGCTCTCCTTTTGTTTGGATCGCTTTCCATTTCTTTCACCTGCGAGAAAAAGAGTATAAATCAATGGATAATTGCCATTTACTTCCATGATCATGAAAATGGGCGGAAAAAGAATTCCCAATGAAAATTAATAGGCAATTAAGCCCCATGTATGTTGATAAAGGATGCAACAAACCCTCTCGCGCTCTTCAAAAGCCATAAATATGACTTTTACTAGCTTCTGGCCTATAAAAGCACTCTTTACTACTATAGTACTATGAAACAGTCAGATGTGTTCTATTTTAAACTCACGGTGAATTTAATTCGCCATCCTTCTACGTGACTATTTATAATTACAGAGACGTCCCTAAGTTTCAGAGTATTACAAATACCCTCCTTAACAAACAAAACTTAGATAACATCATTCATAAATGTAAAAAGCAACTTGATTATTTTTTCGCTTAAAGAAGTGATTTACCTCTCTAGGATAAGGAGGTTCGGGAAAAAGGCGCCCACATTCATACACAATACTGTCTTCATGATGTTCTAATTTGCTAAATGACCAATTTCCAACAGTAAAAGGCAACCCATAATGCAAAAGAATAGGCTCAACTCCCTCACGAGGAGTATATCCAGGATAAATCATCAAGTTCTCATTTATCTTGTGCCGAAGTCCCACCTGACCAAAAGGAAAAATAAAAAATAAAAAATCATGCATGCATATTTACAAGGTTAAGTTTCTATAACTCGGAAATTTTGCTTTCTGATAACTACCTCCGCAGCACCGAATGAGTATCCATACATTTCACTTATCCAACCCGTTCCATATATATCACCAGTGTAATTAGTACCCCAATGAGCTTTATCTTGTCGTTGTTCTTCCGTTTTCGATAGCCACATTGGTGCTAAAGCCCTAAGATCATCCATGTGCATAGCTAAAAGTCCACCAACCTTGTCACATAGTTCAGGGTGCTTTGTGTGCAGTTTAGCAAGAACATTGTCACATCCAACCAAGTATCTGTCCAAGAAACACACATTGTCTATCTTTTACCAAAAATAAACACACAGCAAAATTCCTCATTTAATGAACAAAGAAAAATATGACGTAGCAGGATAAGTATTATTACCCATAATATGCAGCAACAGGTCTGCCTTTCTCTGCACCAAGTTCCCATGGTAAGATTGGACCTCGAACAACCATATCAGCATCCAGAATAACTACCCAATCAACATTCTCTGCATCTTTGCTATTTTTAAGCCAGTGGGCTACACCAGCAGGTTTATTTATTGCTGGATACCTGACATTTAGAAAGGAAAAATATAGAAAAATCATACAGACAACCAACCTCTCATATGGATCTGAAATCCCACATAAGATCATGCTTACTCAAACAGATAGTAAAACTGTAACAGCAGTAGGACAAACTTCTACAACACCATTAATATGCATGTTCACAATAGAAATCTATCACAGACAGTCTCAGCAATAGGTTCATTAATTGAACCTCACATTTTTTTGAATCTGGAAACAAGAGGCTATAATACAAACCAGAAAAACAAATCCAGTTACAAATTCAAGAACCAAACACCAAACACTGAAGTCAAACCAACCCACAGTATCAAATCTCACAAGCATTTCATCAAACAGTAAATGAGCACACCTAACAAAAAAACACATTTTTAGACACGTACACGTACAATATGCATGAATTACACATCTACACTCACCAATCTCCGGTCTTGGGATGCCTACTCATTGAAGGCACCTCGAGCGTCGGCGCCAAGTCCATCCCTCCATACTTCTTCTTCTCCTCATCTGTACAGCTGAGCAGACGCGTAATCGGCCCAGGTTGTTGGGCCTTACGAAAACTATGCATGAGTCCCACAGTCTGCCAATCGAAGTAATTCTGACACTCAACCGAGAACAGCGTGTGGATCCTGTACGGCGCAGTTCCCACCACCGCCGCTTCCTGGGCGGCTCCGCCACTCACTAACAGCGCCACCGCCAACACTGAAAATACAAAACCCCCCATCGCCATGGTCACATAGCCAGGAGCCGAAATGGGTTCTCTCTAAGAGGATCGGAAATGCGAAATTCCACCAAAGTCAGCTCTATCATTGATCATTTCTTCCTTGTTTTGTATTCAAATTGATGCCAGAAAGATGCAAGATCGTGGAGGAAGACTTTGGATTAAAAAAATGCGGGAGTGGATTGATTAATCTGGGATTTTTTAATGAGAAAATGGGATTAACTGTGGGATTTGAATAATTTAATGGAGCTAATTGATCTTGATTTCTTCCTTTCTTTCTCACAATTTCACACAGTTGGAGGTGAGAATTTCTTCTGTTTCGTTGCTGTGGGAGTGATCCGGGTTTGCTGACAGAGTCTAAAGCTGGAAGGGGAAACAAATGTTAGTTGACTAACAAAAACGACGTCGTAGCTGCGTGTTCTTTTTGGGTTTAATTTCAATTCTTACAGCTAAAAAGGTTCTTGATTCTCTCTATGGCTGTCTGGTGGTTTGGGAAACAAATAATATAAATTAATCATATCTTGTGAAGTTATCAATTCAAAATAATTATAATATAAGCTATCATGATACCAATAAAACGACATGGGCATAACGACACAAATTTTTTATTGAATTTTTTACATGTGCAATGTCAGATACGTATGTCCGACATATGACACGGCAAAATAATACTCTTAGATGTGCCTGTGAATTATGGAACACAAGTGTTCAACAATATAGGACAATAGAATGATATTTTTAAAATTATTCGTGTATTGAAAATTATAATGGCCTCGAAATTTTTTTTAATTATTTTGTTTTTGAGAAAATAGAGATAGAGTCTTATAGATAGAATAAAAATCTTGAAAGACAACAAAATTTAAGTCTGTTTAACAAATTAATTAAATTTATTTGGATAGATTTAATCCCACAATAAATTTAGAATTTTGAAGCTGAACCATTAAGTAGACCTCAATAAAGAACTGAATTTCGTACCAAGGGAAAAATGGAATAAAATAATAAAGGATTACTTATATAAACATTATCACATTAGAGTTGCATCATAAAGAGGTTAGGTATAGATAGCCATGTTATTTTTAAATCACTAATGCCAAAAGTTTCAAGGTTGGCAATTAATGAATTATTAAACCACCTAATCCAGATCTTTAATTTGCTGAATTAACTGGCAAATTCTTGAAGTTGACATTTGACTTGATCTCTGATTAATCTTCTTACCTGATGCAAAAACTATACTAATTTTCCCCTAGAATTTACTATTTACCAAAACATTACTATAAATAAATAACCGTATCCATATCGAGTCTGTGCAGAGTGACTGCAGACTGCAATTCTATACTCGAAAAAGATCGAGAGGGAAACGAAGATACAACGTATTATGTCGAACCAAAAATGGTTGTATTCCTACAATGTGATACACTACGGAATTACAGATTCATCCCCTTACCACACAACACGAGCCCGGTTCTTGAAAACTACACGATCACCTCTTCTTCGGTGGATCTCGACTCAGTCCGTGTTTCTTTAGAGTTGTGATGTAATTCCTCATGAGAGAGAACTTATTGTCACCGAGGTGATAGAAGTAATCCCACGTAAAGATCCCTGTTTTATGCAGGTCATCGAAAAGTAATCTGCATCAACCATGGAGAAATAAAGTGGTTACTAATCGCGGGGGGGGGGGGGGGGGGGGGGGGGGTCGGTCGGGGTCGGGCTACCCCATTTGAAACATACCCAATTTATACATATGGTATCGACATTTCACTTTATTATATCGACATAGTTTCAATGAGTAGTTCTTAATACAGCTGGGTATATAACCAATGAGGTTTAGCGAAATAAACCCGAAAAAACTAGAGTCATTTACATGTCGACGGAATTATAGTACCTCACCCCATAATTTCCTATAGGTTCAGCAGACATGATTCCAACGTAACGCCTACCAGATATAACCTGATCAAAGCTCTTAGTTATATCCACAACATTGGAATTGAAAAGCAACAGAAGGCAGGGAAATGAAAAAGAAGCTGCAATACACTGGCATACCCTGAGGTTTGACATAATTACGCAAACTTCCCCTGGCCTACCTTAGGTTCTAAGCGTGCTATTATAGCGATAAATCAATCCAATTATTGATCAGTAAGCGTCTAACGGGAAAATAAGGACGTAATCATCAAACAACATGTTGCCGTTGGAGGTTTGTGTAATTAGGCTAATAATCATCCCTAAAAATGTAGAAGTGTATAAGCACTAAAGCGTTTCAAGTTACGAATTCCGGTTTCTAGCATTCATATTTCGTCAATTACCTTTTCGCCACCAATTGTTCGAATCTTACTGTCAACAGCCGGGCTATATACCCTCAAGTACTCAGCTGAGAGATTATACGCAGCGCCATTGTCGAATTCCACCTCTACCTGAAAGAACATTCACAACACTGTAAAAACCCAAAGCCTTCTATCATCAACTCAAGAAAGGTTACTTAAAAAGAGCAATTCTGAGCTTCATCAGAGAACAAACACGCCACATTTTGTAGTAAGAAAGCACACATTTATGAAATTCCATCAGAACTACCGAATTGCATCCATCATAATCAAGCAGAAATATGCTTCGTACTTCTCCAATTCGGTCCAAAATCATCAAATTAATTTCCATTCGCAGAATGACCAATCACAGCTACTTCGACTACACTATCGCTAACAAATGAACACAAAATCCATCTAAAACCTATCTCGGAGAACAATTTAAGTTCCAATTCTACACAATTAGATGGATAATTGATCAAAAAGAGTAAGGTAGTGTAAATCCTTCAACCAGCAGCAATGTGGCTCGGCAAGAAATTTAGCAATTAGCTAAGAACAAATGAACACGAAATTAGCTAACAGCTTACCGATTTAGGAGCGTGAAGAGAGAATTTGGTAATCCGAGGGCACTCCGCAACCGTCTGGACGCTTCGAATCGCGATACTGACAGCTCTCTTCATCCGTCGCCTCTCTCTGTGTCTCTATAATTAGGAACTGAGAGAGAAACAGAGTTCGTTTAATACTGTAAAATGTAATGTTTAGAGTTTCGACTGTCAAATTCGAATATTTTGGGACTTTGTATATGGGCCGAAAATTAGAATCTGTTGGGCTTCTATAACAGGATGGGAGGTGGGCTGGGTGGAATTTGGGGGTGAATTATATAAATGTAGATATATATAAAATTATAAATAAATTTGATTACGGACGTCTTAGCTAAAATTGATCGTCAATTTTGAATCGGATGAAATGAATTGATCCCCTCGTGCTATGATCGTTAAAATTGAATTGATCATCAATTTTGAATCGGATGAAATGAACTGATCCCCCTCGTGCTGTCATCGTCAATTTTGAATCGGATGAAATGAACTGATCTCCCTCGTGCTGTGATGTGTTGCCTAATGCTGACTTATAATCCCACTTTTTGGGGGCTCCTTTTGATCATATATATATATATGTGTGTGTGTTGTGATGTGTTGCCTAATGCTGACTTATAATCCCACTTTTTGGGGGCTCCTTTTGATCATATATATATATATGTGTGTGTGTTGTGATGTGTTGCCTAATGCTGACTTATAATCCCACTTTTTGGGGGCTCCTTTTGATCATATATATATATATGTGTGTGTGTGTGTGATTTTAAGAGGTAGGCTCGAAATCAAATCAAATGTGTTATGACATCAAATATCCGGAATCTAGAATGGGGTGATAAACCGAGTGTTCTTAACAATATAAATAAGCTTGTTTAATTGCCCTATTGTAGTGTCAGCTTCTTCTGTACTGAAACTAAATATGTACCTGATTAATTGACACTACTTCCATCAGTTTATTTATGAAGAAAAAGCCGAGAAAAAACTAAAAAAGAGAGCAAAAACATTGCAGCAAAAGCCAGACTCAGCAGCAATAGCCAACTACGAACTGACGAAGTCGAATATCGTTTTGTGCTTCTACTTACACCAAAAACAAGGAAGCTTCTAATCCATCTTCTTACAAATTGCCAGGTGAAAATTCCAGAACAGTCGATATGAACAGAGTAGCATTGAGCCATGACAACATCCTAAAGAGTTAAGCAAGTTTAGATTATTTACAATGATATATGCACCATTTTGATTCACACACTATCAGAAACTAATGGATTCTCATCTTTCATTGCCCTAATAATGGGATATACCGTCCAATATTTCGTCATCATCATCGTCTTCTTCAAGTTCATCAAGAAGAGATTGGTTGACACTCTTGCGAGATCGTCTCCTGTGCTTTTTGGGTTCCAATCTTGGCTCTGCTTGCTTCACACCTAGTTCTCCAACCTTGAGCCTGACCCAATTCAATTCAACAAATAAGAACTATAACTAGCAAATAAAAAAGAATTGAAAGAGAGTAATTGCAGTATATAACATTATTCAATATATTTGTGTGTGTTGTGAATGAATTATGAGGATTTTCAGACAGAACATGCCTCACATCACTCTCTCTTTTAGTTCCAACCATCCTAAGTTGGAACTCCTCTCTAATCTTAATCTCATCAAGCAGTTGAAGATAGTAAGGATATCTTTCCCAATCTCCCTTCACAAGGCATCCCGGTTCACCAAGATGCAAACAATCATTGAATGCACATTTCCCAGAATTGTTATCTTTCAGCACTTTTTGTATCTGAAAACAAAATCGGACGAAAGAACAACATCAGAGTCAGCAGATTTAAGGAAGAAGACAATAAAAGATGGAAAATAGCAGAAACAAACCTCTGGAAAATACTGGGCGAGGGATTGCTTTGTTACTTTCATCAAACTAGGCTGATTAAATCCCGGAGTGTCAGCAAGATATCCTCCTTCAGATAATGGAAGCAAAGACACATTCCTAGTTGTGTGTTTCCCTCGGCCACTTCTGGTTGACACTTGCCCAACACGCTGCTCTTCAAACCACTTGCTGCCTAGAATCTAAAAAGGTTTTCAGGGAAGTGGAAATAGGTTACTTCTAATTTCTAAAGAACCAAGTAAAATGCAGTATCTGTATAGGTATAATAAAGAGCAAACATACCGGTTCAAACCAATTTTCTTCGCCAGTAGAGCCAAGAGCACTTGTATTGCTTCTTAAAGCATTGATCAAACTTGATTTACCGACACCACTGGGACCCACAATTACAGATGTCTGGTCTCTCAGAATGAACTGAAGGGTATCAAGACCTTGTCTAGTGTCAACACTGCAAAGAACCGGTTCATAACCCCACCCACGAAGCCGAGATTTCCAGTTGCCCAGTTTCTTGAGAAATCAATTATCACCGGAAAATCAATAATGTAAATATAATGAAGTAAGGAAACAGAACAGAATTACAATGTAAGAAAGCAACTGAATCCCAACAGAACTATTGATGAAGAAATATCATTTGCTAATGCATAGCTGACTCTCACATTGGATTCCACTAGCAAATGAAACAAAAAAACATAACAATTTCACCAAAACAATGGACTGTGGAGAGTTATAACGAGCTGATAATCAACATCAATTTCCCCAAATGTTACTAATAAACTATCCAGCAAAATAGAAATTCATCAATGCATTCAAATGATGCACATGAAACTCTTCAAACAGTTGAGGTTAAACAACAACGGTACGACAACTGATCAAACATCATTTCAGCAAAAATGCATCTACTACAGTGATAACTTACATTAACATATCTAGTACTTCAGCGACCAATACATCATATTAATATCCAAAATCAAATCAAATTATGCCACGGATTATCAAGTAGAATTTAACTGACTGGCAACTATATAGCAAAAGTAACACTGGAAACTAGAATGTCTCACTGCTCCATAGCGAACAAACAAATACAGGAGAACTTAATAATAAACAGATGCACCTATTTGCATAACTCGAAATCAGTCCTACAATGATATTACCAATAAATATGAACTCCGGAGTAACTATTAACTAAAAATCTCACGCAATAAGCAACTGAAACATCGGAGAAACTTGTACCTCTTCATCAGCGAGCTCTACTTTATTCAAAGCCAGAGTAAGCGGAATTCCAGTAGATTCAGCCTCCACAAGGAACCTCGTGAGCGTAAACGGCTCGATTTTCGGCTGCTCCAGCGAAAACAGCACCAGCAGATGGTCCACATTTGCCACCGGCGGATCCAGAATCTCACTCCTACGCTGGAAAACATTCTCAATCATACCTCTCCTATCCACCCAGTCAATCGACCCTACAAGAACCCTATCCCCAACCAGCACTCTCCTCTTTATCTTCTTCAACACAGCCTTAACCACACACAGCAGCTCCATCCCCGAGCTTCCAGAATCCTCCCGCTGCTGCGAAGCTGAATTCACCACTACGCGCATGAAATTCGCCTGAGACGAAGCCACAGTTCCGATCGCCTGATTTTCCGCCAGCGGCGGCTTCTCGTCCAGCGAAAGGACCGGCGCAAGAGTAGACAATTGCTTTTTAAACGTCTCACGAGCTCTGAGCAGGCTCTTCTGCGGCTGCTGATGCTGCTGCTGAGGCTGCCTCCTGCCATTGATAGGATTCACGTTATGCCGCGCGGCGGCATAGACGGAGGAGGCAAACCGCTGCGGGCGGAGCAAGGCGGCGGAGAAAAACGGCGGCAGCTTCTGCCGGATTGTTGAAATTGAGGCGATAGTCATGGTGAATGAGTGAAAATCACGAGGAAATTCGAAACTACAGAGAAGATTTGACTTCGGTTATCGAATGTTGAGAGAGAGTGAGGGAAAACCGCGAAAGGCAAGAACAGTGTGAGTGAATATGTGTAGAATTCATGAGAGATAGAGACAGAGTTCTGTATGTATTGATCTAATCCTCTTTCCAGTAGCTACTATAAAACAGAATTTCAACTAATTTATTAAGCGGAATTTTCTTTTTCAAATTAGCTACTATAGAAACTAGGCCTGTCGATGTATCGGATTTTAATCCGAATTCGATCCGAATTTTAGTATATTCATCCGATAAAAATGTTCGATGGATCATATCCGATTATAAATATTCGTTATCCGAAATAAATAGAGCGAATATGGAATTAACGAATCCGATCCGTTTAGAATCCGATTATATATATAATATTTAATTAAAATAAATTATTTACTAGTACATAATATTAAGTAAAATGACTAAAATTACAATTTTAACATAATTATCACTTTAAACAACAATAAAATTTGAATTATTTACTCTAAAAGTATATATTTTCCTTTATTAATAAGTTTAAATTAACTTATTTTAAATAAATATAAATAAAATCATCAAATAATCCATTAAATAATTATTACATATTAATACTATGTAATTATATTTATTCTTTATATTCAATTTGTTAAATAAAAAAATTAAATTTTATTACTAATAGGGTCGGATCTTTAATCGGATATAATCCGATCCGATTATGCATGGATTCAAAATGAATGAATCTGAATCCTATAGGGTTCGGATTCGGATCCGGAATCCCTGATCCGATCCGAATCCGATCCGTTGACAGCCCTAATAGAAACAGAAGTTGGATTGTAAAAGCCCAAATCATGCCCATTCTAGACCCAGTAAATTGGGCTTCATTTATTGGGTATTGGGTGGTAAGTCAACGGGTCGGATTTGGATCGCGTTTGGAATTTGGACATTTTGGATCCACCGATAAAAAATCGGGTATGATCCATTGGATGTTTTATAGACAAATCGGATTCGAATTAAAATCCGACCAGTTGAGCACTATGCAATCAAGATTAGGAGAAGAGAGGGATTATGGAAAATTCATCCCGAATCCAGCTCATTTGGATCCAACCAATCATAAAGCAAGTGTATTATATTTGTAATTTGATTTGTCACTCTTCAAAAAATTTCCACTAACCATACGGTAAGGGTAAAATACTCGTCCCCTCGTTATACCAGTTTGGCCGAACCAACTATTATGAAATGAATAGGTAATTCAGCTTCGGCATATTCGATATTTGCACAAAATAAAAATACAATAAAATAATTTAAATAACTAAAATATGTATATACGTATGAAATTGATAGAAAATTCATTCAATCCTTAGGCCAAAGGCAACTTCATGAAGGAAGACAAAATAGAATGAAAACACATAATTATTAAGTATATATAACCCTAAACATCTGTCTTTTTATTGATAGTAAAATCAACTGAAAATGTTGTTTAAGTTATTCTACCTTGTCACAAAATAATTCATATATATCTTTCCATTATCTTATCATGCTATCTTATTAATTAATTAATAAATTATACTATATAGTTTTATCTATAAGAAGATCACTTAAAAAAATTATAATGGGAGGCATGAGGCCACCCATATGCTCGCACCATCTCTAATTTTATTCCAACAACTCCAAATTATTAGCCACATTAATAATGATTAGCAAAGTACATGGTAATTAATTAGATTCATTTAATATTAAGCATGACAAATAATTAAACATACTTTTGGAGGGAATAAAATCGGAATTTTAAGATGGGGTAGGATTAAAATTCTTAAAATTTTGAAAAATATAATATCCTAATAAGGTGGAAAGAAAATTGAAAATAAAATTTATGCATAAAATATTTAGTGGTGAGCCAAAATTAAAAAGGGGCAGCTGCCCCCATATGTCCCGTTGCCTTCGCTACTACCGTCGGCCCTAATCATGTTTATAACTTTTGCATAGTATAAAAGTACGATAAATTAATTAAATATTTTGAGTTCGAGTTCTTACGTGCACGAATATGATGAGTTTGGAACTTTGATTTGTAAATATATAAACTCAATTGAAAACTACTTAATTATGTTTCAATTTTCAAAAATAAAAGTGATGTTCTTCCAAGAAAATCATTCCAATTAAAATACAACCATGGACTCCAAGCATTACTCATCTAGAAAGACTATCAAACCAAGTAAACACGAGATAGCTAAATTAAACTACCAATTACAACGCCTTAATCCAACATGCATCCTCTCAATAATCACACTCACTGCCTTATTTCAGAAAACAACAGGTTTTGATCAAGCTTATCAATCCCATCCCAAGAAAGCAATGAATCCACACTCTGATCAAGCCAATACTGCTGCATATTACCACTGCTCCCTTCGATCGAAATCGTCGACTCGGGATAGCTAACCGAGTCCTCCAACGAGAACGAGGACCTATAACTAGTGGCGTAATAGTTGGTCTCTCGATTCGTCGTCCACAACAATTCCATGTCCGGATAACTTCTACTCATCATCTCAAAGTTATTTATCATGTGAATAGAACTACTAATTTCGCTCCGGCTTGCGCCAGCCATATTTCCCGTTTGATTCGTCTGATTATGGTCCGGGGATGGGGTTTGACCGGTCTCTAACACGGGCTTATACGGGCCTGTTGCTTTATCTTGAACGTTTTGTTTGGCCGGCTCGAGTATGGGCTGGTGCGTCGAGGGGTCTATTCCTTGTAGCTTTAATCTCTTCTTGATTCGAGTGTTCCAATGGTTCTTGATCTCGTTATCCGTTCGGCCCGGGAGATGAGAAGCAATCTTTGACCACCTGCAAAATGCAAAAAAGTGCCACAATTATGAATTGATCAACATGTGAAATTCAAATGAAAAATCATCATATCCGTGTTGTGTCGTGAAAAAAGAACCTGTTACCGAGACGGGCATGAAGTTCTATAATCTGATCCTCTTCAGCTTCTGACAAAAGCCCTCTTTTCAAGTCGGGCCTCAGATAATTAATCCATCTTAATCTACAGCTCTTCCCACATCTCAACAAACCTTAAACACCATTACAAGAAACACATAATTATTACACAACATTAAAAACCTCAAAACAAACAAAAAAACTCAAAGAATATTACAAAAATAAGAATAATAATAATAACAATAATTCTAAAAAAAGAAAACCTGCAAGCTTAGGAACCATTCTCCAGCATTGAATGCCATTATTCAGTATAAAACTCATCAACCTTCGATCTTCTTCAATCGTCCATGGCCCTCTTTTCAAGCCTATTTTTTCACAACAAGGCTGTCTTCCCATTTCTTGATATCACCAACAATAATTATTCTTAGAAAAATAAATAAATTTTTGAAATTTCGGGTTTTTTTGGGGGTAGTTCTCCCTCTCGGGACGAGGTTATTCGATGTTGAAACACTTCGGTGGAGGAGGTTTATATTAGAATCGGGATTCGAACAGATAATGGATTGGTTGTTTCGGCATAAATAATGAAATGATGCTGCTTAAGGGGGAGGGTTTAAGGCTCATGATTGAGTGAAAAGAAGCATAATAAAGGGCGAAGGGTTAGAAAGCATGGATGGTATGAATTATTAATTTATTGTGAATGATTTGTTTAGAACTATAGTATAAAAAAAAAATGTTTGATTAACTTAATGTAATCTTGTTTGGGGTGGAAAGTTGTGTACTTTTTAATTCAAAAAGTGGGCAATGGATAAAAGGGTGACAAATTCTTGTAACATTAATTATGTGCAACAAAAGAGCCTATGGTGAGGTTGATTCTTTATTTATTTTAGATAAAAATATAATAATTGGTTAAAGGGGGGAAAAGGAAGGTTATGAGAATTAAAATCTAATTTTGGGGTTCTCTGACCTGAATCAAGCTGTATCGTGTTGTATTAAATACTTTTTACGTAGAAAATTTAAAAAAATATATATATATATTATCTCACTCATATCATGTTATGCATATATTGTCGTGTTTGTATTAATTCGTGCATTATAATAGGTTGTTTGTTCTTTTTATTTTGACTACAAAATTAATTGATTAAAGGGGTGTAAAAGATTAAAGTTAAGGAAATTAAAATTTTAATTATGGGATTCTCCTTTGGTGCCAACCAAGCTGGCTAGTTTTGTCGTTGGGGGCAACTCTTGTTTAATTTTGTACTTCCAAAATCTTTAAGTACTTAGAATATTTTTTGTGGATACTTCTAGTGTTGGAGGGTTTTGGGTTAATTAGTAATGCTTTCATGTTATAATTAGGCATGATTTCAATCAATTAATGCCAGTATTTATTTAAACATTCATGTTTTTTATGATAACTATCAAGTATATAAATTATTTAGCAATATTGTATTATACTGAAAATAAGCGTATTGCAAACTTGTCGAGCACTGTGCTTTACGGTTCGATATAGTGTTAATTTAATTGGAAATCTTATATTTGTGTCGTATATTGTATAACGTAATCGGTCGTGTGATTCGGATTCGATTTCTTTCTTTTTTTCTTTTTTTGGTTTTTATGTTAGAAACCCTAACATATACATGTCGCGCAGAAAGTTAGAAATGGATGAGAAATGGTTGAAACATTGAATTTAGAGCAATAATGAGAGGAATAATTATTGGTTCATGCATCTTTAAGCTACATGCTTTCAATTACCTTGCTATATATATTAATTCTCCCTCATCATTGACTTAAAGCACGACGTATTATTTTGTCACGTTGGACCCGTAAACAAAATTTATATCATTTCCTTCGTATCATATCGTGTTTGTATCGCCGTCGACGGTGTTTAAATTGACATAATGTTTAATTGATGAAGTTGAGGGTATATTCCTTCCTTTGTCACTTCTGTATAACCCTAAGACCAAAGGAAAACAAACAAATGTGCTCAGGAATAGGAGTCTGGGTACAAGAGAAAAATGACAGATAAATGATGGTCAAAGTGACGTCGTTTTCGTTCTTGAGCATCTCTTAACTGTACTTGGAATGATGGAGATAAAGCAATGACAAAAATTGCAGAGAGATCTTTGCAATTTGCAATTGTTTATTAGGTAGATATCTATCTTCAACCCTAAAATGGTTATGAAAGACGGTCGTAACGTGGGGGTTCGATCGAGTCGGGATTATTCGATATAAATTACAATGTGTGAACCGTGAATATTTTCAAAAGTATTATTTTGTCGTGTTGTATTCGATACCTATCAACTCCATCTCTCGGGCTAGAAATCCGGACGGCCCGGTTTGTATTGAAGAGTGTAAGGAGTCCATTTAAGCAGATGAAAGCTCTTAGGCCCATTCCAATCACCTCAAAAACGCTTTTCACCGAAACACGATTTATAAAAGTAATTAACAGAACGACGCCGTATTAAAACCCGTACTAGCCGTTACACTTCAAATAAAGGACCACCTCCACTCAAATATATGACCGTTAAATCCGCCCCCATCAATCTCTCTTCTTCCTCTGTCTCAAAACACAGCAATTTTTGCAGCATATCCGAAACCCTACCGTAAATTCTTCACGAAAATGGTGATTACAGAGGATCCGAATAAAAGCCCACAAAACCCATCCAAGAAAGAAGCAGAAACCACCGAGAATGGCCAGAAAAATGAGAATTTGTTCAGTCCGAGGTTCCGATCGGTGGCCGCCATGGCAGGTTGGGATGAGGAAGCACTTCTGATTGCAAGCCTCATCGTTGAAGATACTCCGGATCGACAGTTCAAGCAGAAGAAGAGATCTGGTTTGCAAACTTTGAAAACCCCACCAACAAATTCAAGAAGGTTTCGTGATGTTCTTCTTCAAACAACTATTGGGTTTTTCTGTTATTTTCTGTGATTGTTCTTGGGAATTTTCTGTATGTATAGTTTTGTTGAGGGGTTGTTTTTGTTGTTGTTCAGGAAACGAAGGGCGCAGAGGAGAAGCCCGGAGAAGATTCCGGTGACTGTTCTCGATCTCGATGAAGATGAGTCAAAATCAAAAGAAGGTACGATTGATCTGTTTGGTGTTCATTTTTCTTCTTGTTTACTTACACAGTTAATGGATTCTGATGAATATGATCCTCTGTTTACATCATTGGCAGAGAGTGAGAAGACAAACATTGAAGAACCGCATTCTTCTTCAACTGAGGAAGCAGAGAAGAACAGAGAAGATGATGGAGGGAATACTAGCAAGGGCAGTGATGTCTCTGGTTCGACTCCTGCAATTCCGTGCATTGATCGCCTCCGAGAAGAGCTTTCGTGTGCGGTAAGAAGATCCTGTTCATCTCATGGTTAGCTTAACTATTCCATTTCATGAATATGCCTTCATTACAGTTTCTTATTTGCTAGCTTTGATCCATTTGGCAGATTTGTTTGGAGATATGCTACGAGCCGAGTACCACCCCGTGCGGGCACAGGTAAAATCGAACAGACTGTTTGTCAAGCTTTCCATCAGGCGACTTCAGCTTACAGGTTAAGTGTTTTTTTGCAGCTTCTGTAAAAAATGTTTGAAGTCAGCAGCTGATAAATGTGGGAAGAAGTGCCCTAAATGCAGGCAGCTTGTAAGGTACATATGAGTTGTCTTGACTCTTGACTATCTTTGCCAACAAACAATGTGAATCTTTACACTTTCACCTTTACAATTGTTTTTAACACTTGATTGAACCTATGGTAAACTGCAAAAACGCGCATAGTTTAGAATCTTGTGTGATTTGAAATTTGGCAGCAATGGGAGATACTGCACAGTGAACACAGTCCTTTGGAACACTATTCAGCTGCTATTTCCCCAAGAAGTAGAAGCTCGAAAAGCAGCCGCTTCCGCCTCCGCTTCAAACAGCAGTGAAACCCCACAATCAAGAACTCCACCAAGAACTAGAAGCCACAACACACGAAACAGACCCGTTATGGCCTTGTTGAGTCCAGAACTGGACAACGAGACGGGTTCAGACAGAAGAAGGAACCATCGTCATCGCACCAGAACCGGTGCAATGATGCTGATGAGCATAAGAGGAGGAGGGGATGTGAGAATGAGGAGAGAATTGCCGAGCCAAGACGTGGACGCTGCATTGGCGTTAAGATTGCAGAGGGAGGAATTCATGGAGGCTTTTAGGGTACCTACTAGTGAAGGAAATGGCAACTCACTTGCAGCTGCTAGGGCTAATTTGAGGGCCATGGCTTCAAGAGCCATTAACATTAGAGTTAGAGGGAGGACAGAGTAGAGAGAAATGCTATGTTTTCTTCGTGGAAATGTGACAGTTAATCATCAACATGATGATTATGATTCTTCTTAGGGTTGAAGCTTATGCTTATTCAGTTATTTGTTATTGATAGATGTTGTATTCAATAATTCATACAGATTCAAGGAAAGACTAGTTTTCTATATCAAGTAGATTGTTTTGATTTATTTCCAAAAGAACATAGATTTTGTTATCATTCTCCGGTGACAAGAGGTTTAAGGAAAACATAATTTGTATGTGACGGGTAATTCTAACGCGAGCCTGACTGGGTCAAATCGGTGTAATGAGAGGCTAATTATTTTACACTTGCCGTTTGGTTGGTGAAAAATTTAGAGAGAGTGATAAATCAAATGATCTTACACTTGCTATTATAGTTGATTGGATTCGATAGAAATGAGTTTGAACTAGAATTTGTCAGGACATGCAGGGGCCATCTACAACTAGCTACCCATTTGATGTATTTACAGAAAAAGTCCCTTCAATATTAGAAATTACAATACGAGTTTGAGGTTATATTTCTAGTGTTAAATGACTAAATCTTCCCCTAAATGTAGTGATGTTTTGGTAGTTTTGCATTTATGGTGAGGGATGTTTTTTCATCAAATACAAAATTTTCAGGTCGCATCGTAATTCCTAATACCATAAGACCTTTTTCCGTAAATATATAAACCTTAGGGGAACGTTTACTTTTCTTGTTTGTAAAGCAATGGGGAAGGTTTAAAATTTGAAAATTTGTGGACTATTTATCTTTACCTCGATGGTTATGAGATATTTCATATTGGGCTTCTTTTTACTTCATTGGTTTTGAGTCCATTGGTTAGTCCCTCAAATTACCATGATACCCCCATTATTTGAAGTTGGCAGCTTCAGGAAATTATTTGTGAAAGAATTTGGGGGCAAAAGACCAGGGTCATGAATGTAATTGTCATTAGAGAATGGAGGACGTTTTCGTAATTGGTGATGAGCCAGCCGTACATGACAAATAAAACCTCCAACATTTCCTGATAATTACCAACCCCAATTCAGGTACGGAACCCGGGCCTCCGCTTAAAGGAGGTGAAAGCAAAATGGCAAAGTAAATCACAGAAATGGGTGGTTTACCAACCCCAACCACCCTTTCCACACAAAATAAACGTTCCCTAGAGGTTTATATAAATTCGAACATGACACGATGCGGATATAATGGTAGATTTTTTTTTGATTTCTCAAGTAAAAAATATCTGATACGGTGTTCAATACGAATTTCCAATATGATACCAGCCTGCCAAATAATATTTTTAAAAATATCCGTTCATTTAAGTTTTAGAGGTAGGTATAAAACACGCACACTCAAATAGGCATTAAAATCAGTTACCAAATATGCTTGATATGATGACAAATTTTTTCTTCAATTTCTCACGCGAGAAATATCGAATACTGTGTCTGATATGAATTTCCGACACAATACCACACCATAAACTGATACTTTTAAAAATATGCGTTCATTTGAACTTAGAGAAAGGTACGAAACACACACACTCTCAAAACTCTCAAAGGGCCATTAAAATCAGTGAACCAATACGTTTGACAATATCAATGATCAATTATCCCAAAAATACACCAGTGTAAAAAAGAATGGACTGAAGCACATTTCCTACTTTCAAAATTTTTCACATTGGCCCCAAACAAAGCACAATTTTACAACAATGTCTCAAAGCCAGCTCTTCTACGTCACTGCTAGGAAACGTTCCCTAGAGGTTTATATAAATTCGAACATGACACGATGCGGATATAATGGTAGATTTTTTTTTGATTTCTCAAGTAAAAAATATCTGATACGGTGTTCAATACGAATTTCCAATATGATACCAGCCTGCCAAATAATATTTTTAAAAATATCCGTTCATTTAAGTTTTAGAGGTAGGTATAAAACACGCACACTCAAATAGGCATTAAAATCAGTTACCAAATATGCTTGATATGATGACAAATTTTTTCTTCAATTTCTCACGCGAGAAATATCGAATACTGTGTCTGATATGAATTTCCGACACAATACCACACCATAAACTGATACTTTTAAAAATATGCGTTCATTTGAACTTAGAGAAAGGTACGAAACACACACACTCTCAAAACTCTCAAAGGGCCATTAAAATCAGTGAACCAATACGTTTGACAATATCAATGATCAATTATCCCAAAAATACACCAGTGTAAAAAAGAATGGACTGAAGCACATTTCCTACTTTCAAAATTTTTCACATTGGCCCCAAACAAAGCACAATTTTACAACAATGTCTCAAAGCCAGCTCTTCTACGTCACTGCTAGGAAACGTTCCCTAGAGGTTTATATAAATTCGAACATGACACGATGCGGATATAATGGTAGATTTTTTTTTGATTTCTCAAGTAAAAAATATCTGATACGGTGTTCAATACGAATTTCCAATATGATACCAGCCTGCCAAATAATATTTTTAAAAATATCCGTTCATTTAAGTTTTAGAGGTAGGTATAAAACACGCACACTCAAATAGGCATTAAAATCAGTTACCAAATATGCTTGATATGATGACAAATTTTTTCTTCAATTTCTCACGCGAGAAATATCGAATACTGTGTCTGATATGAATTTCCGACACAATACCACACCATAAACTGATACTTTTAAAAATATGCGTTCATTTGAACTTAGAGAAAGGTACGAAACACACACACTCTCAAAACTCTCAAAGGGCCATTAAAATCAGTGAACCAATACGTTTGACAAATATCAATGATCAATTATCCCAAAAATACACCAGTGTAAAAAAGAATGGACTGAAGCACATTTCCTACTTTCAAAATTTTTCACATTGGCCCCAAACAAAGCACAATTTTACAACAATGTCTCAAAGCCAGCTCTTCTATGTCACTGCTAGGAAACAATTTCTCAAGCATAGGGTACAAGCAAACATCAAATTTCAATGTCTGTGTGAATGCTTTCTGCTCCTGTGATACGTCTCGCCCATCTTTATGTTCCTTCTCTGGATGATCCTAAACGCGAACGAAACTACGCCGATCGCGGTGATCGCATAAAACGTCTTGTATGGTTCCGATGCCAGGGCAAAAAAATAGGAAAAATACCCGGCAACGAAATAGGCGAAGCTTAGTCTGATTTCCCACGAGGGGACCATCGGGATGGGAAACAAAAAGAAATTGAATTCGGGCTTTGAGTCGCAGCAGCCGTGAAGGATGATGCCAATGCAAAGAACGGTGTCCCAAAACCACGGAAAGTGTTGCCCGTTCCCGTTCCGCTGCAAATGTAAATGTGGGTTCGTGAATGCCGGTGCAGAAAGGTAGTTTTTGCAAACTGTAAGGCTATGTTTGGATTCGAATTTCGTAATAATAAATTCGTTGAGCTTGTTTGGATAAACTCATATTATCATGATTGAGGTAAATGGGACATACCTGAAACCAGGCCACAAGTGAGGGAGCAAAGCATAAGGCTGCAAGCAAATGTAGAATGAGCAAACCATGGCGGTGGTGGAAGATCTCTAACTGTGTGTCACCATAGCTTCTGCTAGAGTCGGGGCTACCGGAACAGGGTTCATTTACAGGAAATTTGTTAATCTCATAGTTGGTGTTGTCAAGCAGTGAGCTACAGTCACCCTCATTCCCGAAGTTGTAAAATTCCTTGGTGCGGACGTGGCTGCAAAATGAAGCCATTAAAGATCTGTTTACAAGGACACAAAGAACACTTAGGTCGAATTAATTGAAATACAAAATAGAAACCAAGTTGATTTACAATTCATGTATAACTTTTGGATTTAACTGCGTGCATTTTAAAGCTCTAACTCCAGAAATTAGGTCAGGGCTGTAGTTTTGAAAGAGTGAGACTTAACTTAAATAACTGAGCATGTCTCTAAATTTCTTGCAAACAGCACAAGTCAATTATGAGCAGATTAATAACTGAGCATGTCTCTAAATGTCTCCTGATTGTTAATGCATTGTTAAATAAATGGTGCAGTCGAATATCCAGCCCTGAGTGATCTTGCTTTTATTGTCAAAACCTACATATTCTGTGATTTGAATTCTTTCTTTTATAATTTAGATGAAAAGAGATGCACTTTAACAAGGACTTACCTCCCATATACAGTCAGTAATAATACTATATGGCTGTATTTACATATTCGAACATGAGAATTCTAGTACTTGTATAAAAAATATCTCAGGACAATTGAAGCATTCCAGTCAAAAGTACTTTTTAAGAAAGAAATCTGTTTATAGGCACCTGGACAGAGATCTGTGGCAGCAAAAGGAATGTAATAATAGCAATACAAGGAGACCCAGCGCTGGATGCACAAGACACACCAAGGCAAAAGCAACCGCCAATGTAATAAGCAGAGGATTTACCCGTAAAATTTTTACCACCTAATTCATGAAAGGTGTTAAGAACTATAAGATATATTGAATAAATACCTCATCAAACATAAAATATTAGAGACAAGAACATTGTTCAACATGTGTAACAGCGATCAATAGGTTGCAAGTATTAATAAAAAAACTGGGTACTTCTCTTGGACCATAACTTGGTTTGTGTACATTAGCAGAAATTTAGAAACAAAATAAGTAAAGCAGCCTAAGATTCAGGTTGACAGTTATATGCCTTCACAAGAAATGCAAGATCACCTTGACAGATGCAAAGCTGGAGTATACATTGATGAACCATTGGACACAAGAAAAACAGAAATTTCCTTCCCATGCTGGCCACCTGGAAAACGAACTTGTTTAGCAAATAATACAATATGAAAAGGTGTCCCACTATCATTTTACATTGGGATCAAAATTCGAGAAAAATGCCGTACTTGATACTGCTAAATGAGGACTTTTTAAAGACACAAGATATGGCCTACTTAACCAATAATTTACATAAGAAGGTTGATCCCTTTATGTGATCCAGACTACAGAGGCATGTATTTACATGCAATTGCACAAGAGTAAACATGTATAGAGACAAACAGAAACAGAGCTACTAACCTTTTCTTGACAAATACATGGACAGTGCCGGTCATGTAGAAAATCAATTGGGTCAGCAATAGCAGCACAACTATCACCCCATTAGCACATATATAACAAAGTATAGACACAGTCGAGAAGGTCATAGTTGGAGGAAGGGATTGAGAGCTTAGGCACGAAAAGAGTAGGGAAAAAAGTAGGGGCAATATGGCAAGGAAGAAAAACGGCCTTGGAATTCTCAAGTTTGATGCAACAGCAGATAGCACTGATGGTATCGGCTGATCAAGTTCCCATGCATATGACTGCCGCATTAGAGCAAAAAATACAACCGCAAAGCAAAGACCACCAACCTGCACAAGGTTGGTCCAATTAGAGCCAAACTCACGAGAACTACCAATCACAATGAATTCATAGATCAAGAAATATTACTGATAGGAAGCTTGAGAAAACAATGCAATGAGTTAATTGCAACCTCTTACTTCAATTAGTTTATCAGGGCAATCCATCCCCAAGGTTTGAGTAAGGCAAGGGTAGTCAGTAATAAAGAATTACCTGAGTGAAATATAAAAGCAAGAATCTGCCGGCAGCAGCAGTCAGAGAAACACCAAAGGTACTTCTATACGAGCAATGCGGGTCTACCTGGAGAGAATGGCATAACCGAACAGTATCAGGCAACAATATATGAAGAAACTGCAGAATACCAAAATTCCAATCTGCAAGTGCTAGTAGGAACTAATATCAGTCTTAGCCAAGTGAATATACCAGTAACAGAACAGTTGTCTTGTCAGACTTTTGAGAAGAAGTCCAGAATGCTGGAGAGGAATCCACAACAATGGTTTGAGAATACAAATTTGGAAATACATGCAGACCAGATATCGCATCCCAAGCAAGTGCCACAGGAGGAAAACAGCGAAGCT
Source organism: Lantana camara (assembly GCA_037501455.1). Classification (NCBI taxonomy): domain Eukaryota; kingdom Viridiplantae; phylum Streptophyta; class Magnoliopsida; order Lamiales; family Verbenaceae; genus Lantana; species Lantana camara. Next base: position 1,213,888 of record CM074858.1, on the reverse strand, counting down.
TACAGAGTCCTGCACATGTAATAAAGCAACTGTAGCTATCAGAATGTAAAATTGGATTTCAATGAACATCTGATCTTGATAACAAGCTGTTTTCCAACAATAAATAGTCATAGAAACTTGTATGACATGGGATGGATAACAAAAGAACACTCACTACTAGTTTCAACATCTCCTGACTCTTCAAGAGAAAATTCCGGCTTCTTAATACCACAGCCAGTTGTTCTCAGGGATAACGAAACAGGAAGAAGGCCTAAGCTAACAGAAAATGTAAGATTGAGAGCAAGAGGATGATCTTCCTTCAAATTCACATCCTGCTAAACAACCAATTTAAGCAACAATGAACCATCATTACCCACAATAGTGTTCAAGTTTCTTAAATAGGCACTAGATAAGCTGTATCTAAAAAATCTTGCCTTTTCTGAATATAATGAACCAAGCGACCAGTAAGGAGAGAACACTTGCTCTCCATCCTTCCGGTCGAAAAATTGCCCCACTCCCATAGAAGTTGCTGGTGGAGGTCTACCTGAAACAGTCTGAATATGGGAAGTCTCTTAGTGCGGCAAGAATAAAATAACAAGTAAAGAGAGAGAGAGAGAGAGTTCAATCGCTCAATACGCTGTGCAGCAAAACTGTAAAGGAAAAAGATGACAGAAAGAAATGCAGTTTTTCAAACAGCTGCCAAACTAATCAGACAGTTAATCTTCATGAGAAGCAGTTGAGTGGTTTACTTTAAGCGTATGAATCAAACAGGGGAGCTTGTGTCACAAAATTTACACCACTAAAGATAGCACCCCAAACTCATTTTAACCTGGCATGAATTCCAAGGATCCCAAATGTACTAAGTAATCCACAGGTTTGAAAATTAGAATGATAGAATTGCAAAATGGGCAAACATCGTACAAGAATTGTTTAACTACCGTGCTTGAAGTACAAATAGAAACCAAGAAAAAAAAAAAAAGGAAAAATTATGAACTTTGAGAAACGAGTACCGGCCGGGGTGCCACAGAAATTGTCAGGAACCTAAACCCAAGCATGTCCTGAGGGCCCAACCAAAATACAGCAGATGGAGGAGCTTGCTCAGTTTGACTACCTGGCTCAATCTTACAGAAGAAACAGGTAGGTTCAGAAAGGGAGAGCAAATAAGTTCTGGATATCATTATGACAATAACAAGATAAAATATAATACCTGCCTTGGAGCTGGTCCAGATGGAATGTGAACCATTTTTGATGTTACTTCCACAACGCGTTTGTTGGCAGAAATTTCTGAAGTTGAAGTTCCCTTATCGCGCCAAAGATGAAGCCGCACACCAGAACAAGGTGAAAGATTTGTGACAAAAACAAAGTGACTTTTCCTGTCTGGGTCCTGAACATTGAAAGAGCTATATGAATCCTGACAGAACTCATTATCATCAGGCTATCAAATCTATCCTTAGCAATATTGGACTTAATAAGCCCACAAATTTATTTGTCAAACACTTTAGGCCTTCCATATAAATTATGTTGATTACAGATGTGACTACATTCTATCAAATGGAAGTTGACAACTTTCAGTAAAATGTCTAGATTATGAAAGATATAGAAAAACAGCATAAAACAAATATGTCAAACCTAGAACCATCACAACCCATTTTAAGCCAGATGAAGTCCAGAAATAGAAGTTGGTTAACTCTCTAGAAGCTTACCAGTTTCTGAATGTCCAACCATCGTCTTCTGCCGTCCATAGCTAGAACAGTGACAGTATTAGTTTGGATGTAAAGGTCTCTTTCAAGTCCTTCCTCACTCCATTGAGTATTGCTTGGGCAATCAGATATTCCAGTAACTTGTAATCCTGTTTTTATAGTAAGTTGTCAAAATACTTGATGATTATTAATTCCATAAAATCAAGAATATGCCATAACAAGCTGACACTAAGAACATGTATGACATAAACTGAGATAAGGTAAGACTACAGACATACTATTGATTAGGTCACCATTTTGAAGAAGACAAAATTTTGCTTATGTTTTTATCCTCATACCAAGAATTTCCAAAATGCCAAAATAGAAAATGTTTAACATGCCTACTCTTTAATCACAATATAATATATGGTGACCACATCCAGAAAATGAAGTTTGCTTCAAATAATTTAGCCAGCTCGTATATGAAACCATATGATTCAGATAGAGAATACCAGAATTAACTTTATCAGACTTTCGTGGTAGTTGCAGCTGCCCTGATGAAATGAAATTCCAGGGGATTCCACTATGAAGCATTTTCATAAATATTCCAAGTCTGTGCCGCACGTCATTAAAAGGTAGACCTGTCTTTGTGTCTACGAGGCTGAGGAGAGTGTGCGATACCTAAAAAGTGAGTATGATTTTCAGGACTGCATCTGCCGCAAAAATAGTAGTACAAAGGGAGCAATATAACTTACTTGCACAACTAGCTGATTGCACCATAAGATAACCTGGTGGTCCATTGACAACCACACATTTTTCGTGCCAGTGCTACTTATCATAAAACCGTGTGTCGCAGGAACAATACCATCAAGGGACTCTAACTTTGTGCGCACCTGGGGATAAATCGACGTAAACAAACACGTAACATGATAATCTCACACAAGTTGGCTCAAAGAACATGGGGTAACTGGAGATATGGAAAAGTTATGCCTTGTGGAAACAAATCTCTAGTGTATCACCAGAGAATAAATAGATGCAAATATTTGGGTACCTGGTAATCATTATAGCCACCAGAAATGGAGACAACGACAACATGAGAAAGCGAAGGATCGGATATTTGCTGTCCAGCTCGAGAGGTTTGGACCTCATACCCTTTCCTCCATTCCTGATTCACATGTGAATAATAGTGGCTCAAAGATGGCTGAAATACCAGAGGATGACTCCTGGACGGATAAGAAAATGTTACGTACAGCTGCACAGCTTTAAAACAAAAAGGAGCAAACTATATTTACAGTTCAAAGGAACTATGATTTTACTGATGGGGGGCGGAAAGCGTCAGAACAGTCGCAACAGAAAACTTCCTCAAGTGAGGGTGCACTACCGCAGCCCTAGCAACAAAACCACCCATAGAGTGACCAACCAACATCACACTTTTAGGTAGATTTCCAGGATTAGAAGTGCCTCGTCTTGCTCGAGCGTCATGAGATTCTTTATATAGATCCAAAATCTACAGTTATAAAATTGCAACAATTAATGGGAACTTTCACACTATATAAGTTTGTGCTGTATAGAGCCGAAAAGCACCAACAGTGGAAAGAAGCTAAACATAAATTTGATGAGATTGTGCCCCACAGAGTCAGAAATACATTGATCAAACCCAAACGTATCCAATTTGCCACCGTTAAAACGAACAACTTACAAGCCACTGCAAAGACATTACATGTATGAAAGACCGACAACATGGCTAAAATAAAGTATTCTAGAATTACTCAATTGAAGGGAAAAAAAGGTATTCTAGAATGACAGTAGTGCGCAGACAAAAAGGATCCCCAATTTCACAAGCCCCACAAGGGCAAGCTATGTCATATAGATAGAATAGAATTCCCCAAACATCAGCCTTCACAAAAACAGTAGTGTCAGCAAAGAATGTATATTGCATGAATTCTTTTTTTTTCTTTCTTCATCTAATAAATTTTTCTTTGGATATGGTAGGTGTAGATTTCTAGCTTAGCATGCCTACCTATGATTGATTATATTGGCTATTATATGCAACCTCTAACGTCAACGCACGCTGTCATGATATGACACAAAACTGATAAAAGTGATACCCTGTGAATGGCGTATACTACATATTCTGTGTGTTCTTGAAGTATCCGACCATCCATTGCAGAATGTTCACCTTCAAGATCCACTGCAAACCAATCAAGCTTGGAAGTATATTTATTCGGTAGCAAAGTGTCAGTCAAATCAATATCCACTCCCTCTGCCAAATTTGGAAAAGCTTGGAAAGAATCCCATTCAAGTGGACCTCCTAGATAAGCCCTATCAGATTCTGCACCCAGGGATCTGACCTGTATTAATGCAGGCAAGACATTTGTGAGCAAACAACCAGTTGCGTAAACAAAATGCAAGCCTTCAAGTTCTGTGTTGGTCCATCCATACACATTACCTTCACTACCAGAAATACATATATGGCATCCTTAATGACACTAATCCATGTTTATACGACAATTTGGCAGTGCAGTTCGCTTTTTGGCTTATATCAACCAACAGTAGAAAACTGTGGAAATAATGTCAATCTATGGACAAAAAGCTTCCAAATAGAAGCACATTCAAATATGTAAAATTGGAATCCAAATCACAATTTGTGGTCAATCTACAGATAAAAGATGAAGAGATGTGTGGTGAAGTAGCCATTGCATGACAAAAAAGTCTGAAGCACGAGCTAAAACAAAAGACTTGCCTGTTTGTAGCTTCCACCATTTCCAGGGATAAAAAGAACAGGAACACCATTGAGGTTTTTAACGTGCTCATCAAAATCAATCTCTTTCCAGCCTTCATGGTACAAAAAGAGACCATATTTCGTAGATGACAAGTTTTTTGGCAGGGAGATTGGAATGTATTTCGGGTACATGTATGTCATGGCACAACCACTCGATACTGGTTTCAACAAACCAAAAAGACCAACCAGGCTAATGCATATCGAAACGATAACCGCAATCACTACCGCAAATTTTGCATTGAGATCTTTCATGTCCGCCCCACCTCTGTATCCCATCCTCAATATCATTCCCTCAATCACCAGCTGGAAACAGAAGTAGGCATCCTATCAAACCACCAAAAATCAAATGAAGCATTATGCCATCAAAAATCGATGGAGACAACACAAAGAAAAGAACTCATGTACTAATCACGAAACTAGCTACACCAACCAAATTACAATCCCAACCAACTCCATAACCATCATACCTCCTACCACTTAATCAAATGCGCACCCACCACAGACACGCTCAACTAATCATCCTTCAACTCTCACAGCTCCCAACCTCTTCCAAACACAACACACAGATATCCACACATTTCACCCTACAGTTAAACTACTACAGACATCATGCAGACACAATCCGCACCTGAAACAACACTCCGCGAATCAAACAGCATAACAAAAGCCGAAGCTCGACCGAGAATTACCTCCGCGCGCGAGATCCAGCTGAGAAACAGGTGAAAACTCCAGCAGCCAGCAGCTCCTCGGTATCTCAGACCTAGAGCTGATCGGATGCAGAGATTACTCTGCTCAATCCATAAAATATTCCAGATAAACACAGCAGATTGTTACTTCAGTTCATCAAATGCTGAAATGATTGGTAAAATACTAAAATTCAACAGATTTGACTAGTGTTCTTCCCCTTTTCGTGCGAGGCGAGAAGCCCTATGAAGATGATGATACGTACATGTACAGTCCTTATAGCCTTCAGCACAAAGGCTGCTGCATCGGAGAATTGTTTGGGCTTTAGACTCGAATTGTTTGAAATGCTGAGTAAAGTGGACTCAAATCAAAATTTACAATTGAGAAAGTCGCGTTTACGTTGTGCGCTTTTTCGCCTTTACAAAGCTTTTTGATCTAATCGCCGCATTTAACCTTTATGAGAAGAAAATTTAGTGAAGTTTTATTATGGGTTAATTGCACTTTGGACCACCGTACTATTACTATGTTGCAGATTTACCCCTCCAACTTTGGAATATCTCGGAAAAGGCCCTTCCCCTTTGAAACCAAACATTGGAAAAGTAGTGTTGAAGGTTTAAATTAGTTTACCATGTAACATATCAAATGATGTGTGTTATTTTTCCTAACATATCATGCACTCATAAACTATGCCAAATATGCCTTTTAAATGGATAAAAAGATTCTAGACATAATTTCATCATCGTCACTTAAAGATCAGGAAAAAAAACGAGATATTTTAGTATGTCTGATTTTGGTTTATGATGTTTAAGGAACAATATTTTGACAAAAAGAGTATATTGTTTGTGAAACTTGAAATGTACGAGGAATTAAAATGTTTTATTTCATCGAAATTACTTATAAAAGTTTATTTATTTATTTACTTTTACGATATATTGTGTTGTAGTATTATTTGTTTTTCTTCTATAGCTCATTTTCATGAATTACTTCTATAGCCTATTTTCATCAATCAAGATGGGTTGGATCATTTAGATGTAAAATTTCCCTTATCAATAACAACTGCATTCTCAAGATTTAGACCTCTGATTTATTTATTTAATTGATGAAATCAAAGTATTTCATAATACATTTATTTTATTTTATTTACTCAAAATGTTACTCATTTTTCCTTCATTTCTTGACTATACTATATTTCCCCATAAAATCAATGATGGCTTACATTCAATGCACCACAAAATAAAGGCAAAACAATCCACTTTACCATCTTTGTCAAAGCATAACAGAGAAAAGATCTTTACCACATGGCACCAAGAGTTTAAAATGTCTTCGTCCCAACTTTTTATTACAGTGCCATGTTCACTTTGTCTAAAAGTGGGCACAAAAAAGAAAGGGAAAAGTTTACAGAAATACAAATGAAATAAAGAACTGAGGACAATTCCCTTAAACCTTAAATGAAGCTGAGATTTGAGATTGACAGCTTTTGCTTTCATATTCAACCTCATTCTAATTCTCACAACAATTACCATTTAAATCCGACTGACTTAGGTGTAAAACTCTTTCCTGCGTTTTTAGGAATTCGAATACGAAACCTCTAATTAATCTAGTATGGCGCCGAGCCGCTAAGTTATATCACTCTGTGGTACAACCATCACTATTTATGTTCCTGAAATTGGTGCTGAAAACAAAGTCCTAAACAAAAGATGGTGAGAAAAAGGGTATTTATTGAAGTTTAGGTACAAGGATAATATTACAACAGGTTCAAAATTGTGAAAAAAGGGGTGAAAATTCAATTTGGCAGGCCAGACTTTTATAACCTACAGCTGAAACTCAAACTCATACCAGAAAGTTGCTATCTTACAAGAAGAGGGTAAAAGGGATAGAAATACCGGCATCATCCTCGAGTGTTAACACGGAGTGCAATCCAACATCATATTCGATATGAGAACCCGTGACCTCAAAGTGAGGTATATTTCTTGACTCGGCTGGCAATGTCCTGCAGAAGTTGCTATCCTCTAGCATAAAACGAATGGCAACCGAATATCCTAGTCTACATGAGAACTCATGACTTCTGGGTGAGATGTAATTCTTGACCGAGATGGAAATGTCCAGCCAGAGTTGCTATTATACACGAAGAGGGTGAAAAGACGGAAATACCCCTCATCACGCTCTAGCATAATGTACATGATAACCCACCGTCGTAGCCAATATGAGAATCGTTAACCAAAAGTGACCGAGATGGCGATGTCCTCCTTCCTATGACAAGAAAAGGTAAAAAGACAGAAATAACAACCACCCACCCTCCACTGTAGTCAATATGAGAACTCATGACCTCGAAATGAGATATATTTCTTGACCCAGATGGAAATATCCTCGGCACACGCCTGGGCTTGAGGTGTCTTGAGAAGCACATCAAGGGTGGCAAATTCATGAACAGCATCTTTGTACTCAAGAACAGGAGCATCAACGTTTACCTTTCTGAGCTGCTCTGAGTAAGCAATTGCACGGTCTCTCATCCAATCATGCTCAGCCACGATAGTTAGTGTCGGAGGCATCTGCTTTAAAGACGGCCCACCTCTGTCCGAAATGAGTGGGTTGGCAGCAGGATGATCCAGGCTGAAATCCTCCTCGGATAAGAGGAGTTTCCATGAAAGTACACACATAGCCTTGTCGTAGAAGTAGGAGTTTGCTAGTTTTATTTCTGATTGTGTTGGTATGCTTCCGATGAAAAAGGGATACATTAAAACCTGGGCGACTACTTTTACCGGGTCCAAAAGGTTACCAGCCTCGACGGCTTTTCTGGTCACATAATCAGCAATATTTCCTCCACAACTTGCACCAAGAAGTACACATCTGCATGCATATAAAGTCATGAGGGAAACGTTTCAAGAAGGTTTTATTATTATTTTGTGTGTGTTAGGTACGTGTAGGGATAAAACATATGCAGACAATGTACATTCTGTGTGAATAATCATGTCAAATGCATGTCCTGAGCGATATAACAAATCTATTCTTGACCACTAATATTATGTAATGGCAAATGATGTCCGTCTGCAAATTGCAAGAGTATTGCGAACACAATAACTACATGAGTGCATTCACGATTGGATAAATCAGTAACAAGTTCTACTTGCTGGATGTATTGTGAAAACCAAGCAAAAGTATTCCTACTATATGTACTTACGGTAAAATAGAAATGAGTTCACGACTGGATTCAACAGACTTAGAACTGTAATACCCAAGTTTATTTTGGAGGTACATAACACTCAAGTTCAATTCTTTCGAACTCTTACATGAGAAAGAAGAATGATCAAACAGCAGTTCATGCTGTCCTACAGCAGCCAGTCCCATGTTATTCATGGCATATAGGCAAATTGTGCTTTACATTCTTAAGATTCAATAAGAAGCTCAAAAGATGGCCAAAGAAGCATCTACAACTATACAACTTACAATGAATTGAACAAACACCACATAAAAGAAAATGTCTCACAAGTTTCCAGGTTTCAAGTCACATTGATTAGTTTCTGCTTGAATAGAAACAGTGTGATTTAATAGATAAAAATCAAGCACACATCACAATAACCATATTAAAAGCAACATATATCAAGAAAAGGAGTGAGATCAAAACGAACCTTGACGGATCCCCATGAGCAGCCAACCAAGGCTCCAACATTGAAGCTCCAAAAGCATCTGCAACATGCCAATTACTCTCCGACTTCCTCAAATCTTTAACTCCTGAAGACTTCCTACATTCAGCCAAATTTACCTGCTTTGCTAGCCAATGTAGCACCTTAAACCCATCCTCAAAAGCAGCTGGATACTTATTCTCCGGCGCTAACCTATAACCCACAGCCAACACGATCACATCACATAATTTAGCAATCCGCCTACAGAAAAAATCATTCGCAACCGAATCATTGCTCCCACTAACAAATCCTCCACCATGAAACTGCAACATCACAGGCAATCTCCTACAGTTGTTCCCAACTGGATTATACCCTCTGTAACTCCCACTTTCAGGTTTCAAGTTCCCATCATCAATACTACTACCTCCAAAACTACTCCTCCTAAAACTATTATCCATATTTTGAGGACGCTTAACAACTACACCCCCATTGCTGCCAGAAACACCACCATTATTCGCCGATCCAAAGCTGTTTCGACGATTAACTGCTCCGCTCGTATCTGATCCAGTTCGGGATTGGGTTCTCATATTGGGGGAATGAAGACAAGTTTCGGGTAGAAAGATACGAACTGACAGAGACGTTAAAGGATCAATATGAATATCTTTGGTCGCTACGCCGTCGGTGAAGGATGGATTCGCGGCCGCAGCCGTCTCCTCCCTGGGCCTTGAAGTCACCCCAAAAGCACTTCCGCCGCCGCCGGCATCATTTTCCGGCCCCTGTAATCGGTTCTGCAACCGATGCTTCAGCATAAACTTGAAAAAAACACTGTACAGTTTCACACCTATGCTTGGCATTTCCCCGAACACAATAGGCACAAGAACTTACACTACCTGTTGGATACAAATTTGAACCAAGAAACTCTAAAAACCAGCACTTTCGAACGATTCAACCAAGAAACTCCACAAAACAGCAACTAAAACCAAAACCCAGCGCCACCAATAGACAAAATTCACATCGGAAACTAGGGTTTCTCTTCAATTCGCTCAAAATCGCAACTCAAATCCAATTACCCCACCGGTTCAACAGCGAGAAAGAGGCGTGGGATTCTACTCCTCCAAGAATCACTTCAAATTTGGAAAAAAATTACTTCAGAATTAGCTCCCAAATCCCAATTAAATAGTAATTAACGATTAATTCAAACCTAACAAGGGAGAATTTTGATCATCAAAATCAAGAAAATTCAAAAAATTATATATATAGATTGACGTAATGCAGTTTCGTACTGTAGCGCAGTTTTGTTGCCTATCAGGTTTAACGTCATTATGATGGTGCCGTAAAGTGAGAGGGCCGGATCTGGTGCGGCGCTTTGTGTGTGGTGGTGTGCTGCTTGTGGTTGTACCAAAGGAAATGGAGTACAATAGTCAAAGTGTACAACACAAGGAAAGGTGAACGCTTTGGTGGGCCCTTATTGGGCTGATAAGGTGGTGATGGGCCCATTTAATTATGGCAGCGGCTAGTGGGCCCGTGTGGGCCCGGGATCCATTTTGCACTCTTTTGTAGTCATCATTGATTCACAGTCAACCTTGAATTATTTGATAATTAAACTTTAAAAAAAAAAGGAAAAGATAAATTATTTTGGGTTGAGAATTTACACAACACTTGATAAAGATCAAGAATAGTTTTTGTGTGGTATGATAGTTAATTTAGGAGAGCTTCAACATTAATTAAGAGGGTAAATTGCATTTAGAGAGGTAATCCTCGATTTTAGAAACTACATTTTTCACCTTTTAGAAACTACATTTTTCAAAAACGAACAAAACTCATACCGCATTCGTCCATATTTGTCATCAAAAGCCACACCATGCGCGGTAGAGATCCAGTCACCTAACATCGCATTTAACTGGTGATTCCTCTTTCATCGATTGTCCAGTTTTGATTTCGAGACTTCCATTGTATATCCTTGCGTTGAAAGTTTCGGTTTGATGTATAATATCAGCACATTTGACATCTGATCTGTACATATTTACCCTTAAAAATTCACATAAAAAATATGTCCAAAAAGTTGAAAGGGGCTAAATGTTACATTTTTCAAAAATCAAGGGAGCAACCGCATAAATCGAAAGGTTAGGGGTTAAAGGACACTAAAATTTAAAGAACAATGGGTATATGGAATTAACCTACCAACGGGCAGTTGGTTCAAGTGGATAAGGGTTTAAATTCACTTAAACAAGGGTTCGGATTTGAACCTTGTGGATGTAAAAAATTACTTTGGGAGAAGTTCCCGTGAAAAACGTCTTCAGTACCACTGACATCGTATTCTCCGTGTATTTTTCGATGGTATTTCATAGACTTTAACGGTCTTGATTGTTTAATATATAAATCATTTCAAGAATTTCTTATATCGCTAGTGTACTACATATCAAATTTTGAATAAAAAGCCCTATCTAAGATTAACAAAAGGGGAGTCTTTGTATTTCATCAACAAATTATAAGGGAGAAATGTATAATTCTTAAAATCAGGAGGGGCTTATATGTAAACATACTTAAATACTAGGGGTCTAGATGTAATTTAATCTTCACAATAACTTCTTGGGCAAAACATCAAATCCAATGATATATCATATATACAGACACACAGACAACTCAACCAGCATAGATGCAGTTCATTCTTATCAGGCAAAGAGATTCACAGAAACCCTATGAATCTATGGTGATACATACACATTTTGAAAGTACATAAGATTAGAAGAAAGACCAGTTCAAAACTGTCTCTACACAGACCAGCAAATACAACTCTTAGTTTTCCAACATCATTCTAAGAGCTAAAAAGATGGTAGGGAAACGTCGACGCGCTGCGAAATTTCTGTACTCGCAGTCCCACATTTCCGGATCGAGAGGCCGATGTTGCCCCCAGGAGACGAACAATCGAGATAGTATGCAACTTCCCACTTTTTCATCATTTTTCCACCTCACGGTATACATGCAACGGTCAGGATTTACCAACAAGCACGGCTTCGTTAGTGGTGGATTTCATCGTGGCTATCTCCTCTAGACGTTTCCATGTTGCTTCACGTTTCTTCTTATTTTCTTCTTCTTTGGCTTCATCTTCTTGGAATTTCGCCGAGCACTCCTCAAACAGCTCTGGATCAGCATCAGAGAAGATTTTGCGCACGTTAAGTGTTAGGCTTTGTACAGCTTGATTCCAATGGTTTTTCGAGTTCTTCTCCAATGCAGGGAATATAATTGGGAGTATGATTTTACGGTTTTGTTTGATTAGGTTTTCGATGTGATCGTTGTTCCATAAGAAGAGAGCCCTTTCTGCCACCTGCATAAGCAGGAAGTGCATGATATAGTGAGATTTTGTTCGTCTCCCATAGGTCGAAATGACCAAAGAAAGGGAGAACAACTAATGTAGATCCATACAAAGAAGAATGGAAATGTTTATCAACAATCACTCAACGGCCCGACATGTTCTAAAAGTGATTTAGAGGGCGTTTGCAAAAACTTCTGCTTTTGTAAAAGTTGAATTTGAAGCTATGTGGAAACTAGAGTATTAGAAGTTGGGATTGTTAGGAGAAAAAAGTACTTTCTGAATAATAGAAAACTGAACAAAAAGATATAACATGCTTTTCGCATATTTTAAGCTGGAATCACCAAACAACACAAAATTTAGAGCTTGCAGAAACAGCTTTTATAGATTCTCACAACAAGGAACAATGGCAGACACAATTCGGATAAGCTTTAGCCTCTACTTACCCTCATTTACAGGATTTTTCGTGTTAGATACTGTAATACAGCGTGCTACAAATAATCACCTTCATTTATCCTAACTAACATTATATCAACACCATATTAGATACTCCTGTAACATCACATTTCAGTAGACAATATTCCCGCCAAATAAAATTCGCAACTCACTACATCGAAAACGGGCTAAATGATAAGCACACCTCCAAGAAACAAACCAAAGCCAAAGAAATTAAGTGAGATCATAACAAAAGCAAAAGAATCATAACAGCATACAATAAAACAACAAATAGCCAAAAGAAACCATCATACTCTCACAAAAAGAACAAAAAATGTACCTGGAAATGTGAGCTGCTCATGCAACGAGCAATCTGTCTGAACAAAGGAACCATACACCTCTGGAACTCAGGAGGCTGAGTAGCTTCTAGAACTTCCTCGAGCTCACCTAAGAACATTCCCTCTTTTGAACTGTTTGTGATTGGCCAATATTTAAGCAAGCCCCTTATAACCGTATCAGCAAGTTTGCAATCCTTCTCGACAAACTGAGTGATGCAATACGAAAGCTGCTGATGATACATAGGTATGCATTTTGGCTTGTGAAGTGGAATGAGAGCCCTAACAAGGAACAGCTTGTGCTCTTCTTTCAAAGGCAACGCAAATCCGTTTATAATGCTTCCCAAAATCTCAAGAAGCTCAGCAATCCCGTTATGCTTCTCCGTTTCGAAAATAAAACGAAAAAATATATTGTTTATCGCTTTTCTAATATACGGACGATGCACCATGAATTTCCCATATATCCTATGCAGGACAGTCTTTAAGTAGTCTCTCTCTCTAGGATCTTCAGAGTCAAAGAGATCCAACAACCTCAATACAAAGGAGTGATCGACATATCGTTTTGCCAATTTGGCATCTGTTTCTGGGGAAGCAACGAATCTGAGAAGAAATTCATAAACAATTTGCAAATGGGGCCACGCCGGGTCCATTAAGGGCTCCTCTTCTTCCAAATCGAAACCTTCTAGAGGCTTGTGTTCGCGAGGTTGAGTGGAGAGGGTTCTGAATAAATTTATGGATACCATTTTCACAATTTCTTGAATAACGGCTTCGTTGAATTTCCCATTTGCTGAAGTGACATAATCAACAAGCTCCACTAATGTTTGGCGTTTGATGTCCTTCTCCTTCAGATTTTTGGCTGGGTCCGAGAAGTCGAACACCACACAACACATGTTTAGTTTCTTGATGAAAAGGTTTTGCTTCTCGGAATTTGGGACATCCTTAAAACTAGGAAGGGCCTCATACGGGATATTCCCTCCTATGGTCCCATTTACCTTTGTAGTTACGGGATTTGGGTTTGGACTTGGAGTTGGATATGAATTGGTGCCCGAACGAGCATAATTGCTCCTCGAGGTAGTTGAAGCACTCGAAGACAAGGTCGATGATCCTCCATCACGATTCTCCACCAACTTGCCCTGCTTTCGGGGAATCTTATTGAGAATATTCTTAATCATAACTCGGAACCACAAAGCACACAATCTTCTTCAGATGAACTCAACCACAGCTATGAATCAACTACTGAATCACATGCATGATTGGTTCACTCCTGCAGTTCACAACTAAGGAAATTTCATCTCGAGAAGCAAGAAACAAGGAAATAAACCGAATCAAATCCCATATCACAATTGACAAACCAGATTCAGCTTCAATCGATTCACTAAAACAAAAACTCAAATCATCATTACTACTAAATAAAGACGAATCCTGCAAAGCCCACCACTCATAAACAATCAAGATCCCACCTTTTTACATAATTTGCATGTCATTTTCAAATTTCAAAACGTTTATCAAAATCCCAGATGCAGAAATCACCTCCAAATTACGAAGCCACTGCAATAACCAACCCATATCAGGATGACACCCATAAAGTTAGACTTAAACATGCTCTAATCACCTCCAAAACATAAAAATTAAAGAGAACCCATTTACAAACAAGTAAATTCAAAGCCAAATACAAAAGATTCGCCCTCACCTCGACTTTCCCTTCTTCATAAACATCTCCAACTTTCCACCCAGATCACCAACCGGGAAGATCTGCTCGCGATCTACAAAACCCAACTAGCATTCCTTGTCTAACACCCAAAACCCAACACCACTAAAAGAAAAAAAAAGAAAAAAGCTCTACAGCAACACCAGTTCAATTATTTCACTCGTACAATCGGATGGAAGCGAGCACAAGAATTGGGGAAATTGATGCAGGATTGGAGCGTATTCTTGGGTTCAATTTTGGGGGAAAAATAAAGCGAAAAAGAAAAGCCTAAGAAGGGATGAAAGCCTGAAAAAGATGGAGTCTTTATGAATATTTGTCTCTTAAATCATACATGTTTTGAAAATTACAAGCAAAAGCACAACATTATTGAAAGGGGGAAAACTGCAGAGTAGATAATGGGATAGAAACAGATATCTAATATTCATATTCTCTTTTAATGGCATAATAATTATCACAATGTATGGTATTTTTGTAAGAGTTTCCAACTGTTGGTAGTTATTTTTATCTATTTTCTATATAATTGATTGAAATATAGTTACCAAAATAAAAGGTCCAAATTGCAATAGGAAAAATACATAAGAAAACTATTTTAATATTGTCAAAATTGCATGGGAAACTTATTATTGTTATTCTTGAGAGATGCTATCTATTTTATTTTAATAACCTCATCCATATATTATGACAATTGGAAAAGTTTAATAGAGACTTAATTTGACATGTTGATTAATGTTCAAAAGTTACAAAATAGCAATAAGTTACTAGTTGTATATATAATCATTATAAATGCTATGGAGGACACACCTAAGTGGTGTAATTAAAGATTATGGCATTACCCTAATTCAATACTATACTAATTTATGTATATATCCCACGTTCAAGTATTCAAGTTTTTTAGAATGCAGTTATATTATTGAATGGGAGATTTCAGGGCTTCAAGAAAGACGGTCCAAGGAACTATAATATATCATAGTAGTTAACCGTGATCCGAACCTAAATATATTATAGTAGTTCGATTCGATTCGAACCTAAATCAATGAGATATAGAAAGGGAAGCAAAAAAGACCAAAAACAATATTTCAGGAAGAGATGGAAAATAATGATATACACACAATTTCATTCTTGAGTTCATAATAGACCAAAAACTAAAGAACAATAAACAAAGGAATCTCTAACAGCCCGGAAAATACAAGTCTAAAATTTGAACATCATTCTGAGAGCCAAAGAGATCAAAGAGAGAGAACAAGGCTGGTAATAAATTCTTCTGATTTCTCCATGTAACAAACAAACAATCTTTGAAGAAGCCTATAAAACCTCCTGCATTTGGCTGACCAATTCTCTGTATATACAGTCCCCAATTCTACATCAAAAAACAAGCTTGATTGATGAACAACCACATATTTCAAAAATGAAGAAAATATGCAAAATTTCCCATTTCATGGGGAAAAGGGGGTCTTCTTTTTCCAACTTCAGCCAGATTGCTGGTTACTTGTGGTTGTGGCCTTCGTTGCGGCTATTTCTTCTAAGCGTTTCCATGTTCCTTCGCGTTTGAGCGAGTTTTCTTCTTTCCGTTTTTCGTCTTCTTCGAATTGAGCCAAACAGTCATCAAATAGCTCGGGGTCAGAATCAGAGAACATTTTACGCACATTAAGTGTCAGGCTTTGAACAGCTTGATTCCAGTGTTTTCTTGCGTTTTTCTCCAACGAGGGGAAGATGATGGGGAGTATAACTTTACGGTTTTGCTTGATTAGGTTCTCGATGTGGTCATTGTTCCATAAGAAGAGGGCCCTTTCTGCCACCTGGAAAAACAAGAATCAGAGAGAGAGAGATGCATGGTGACTAGACATAAGTCGAAAGTTCAATCACCAATATATTAGACATCACACCATCAGGAGTGAGATAACAAGGTGCATTGTGACTAAAAATTATGCTAAACGAGATTAAACAAGTTTTCAAGGGTTAAACCGGATGAAAATTCAATCACCGGTAAATAAGAAATTTCATCATCAACAGATCAGACTCCAATTTATAGTATTATGTGTGGCTCTGATTTTAGGGAGGAAACGAAAAGATAATGTTAAGAGCAAAAGGTATAGTTGGTGCTTGGTTGCTAAAGAAAATAGCACCAGACATGCACCAAAATGCTAAGGAGTTAATCATATTCAAGATGAGAATTGCGACACGTTGAAGTTACACAGTAATCGAATAGCACAAATTTACAAAATCATATATAAAAAAACTCAAAGAAAAAATGAAGAATAACTACTAATTATATCATATACCAACCTGAAAATGTGAGCTGCTCATGCAACGAGCAATCCGCCTGAACAAAGGAACCATACACCGCTGAAACTCAGGAGGCTGAGTAGCTTCTAGAACTTCCTCGAGCTCACCCAAAAACATGACCTCCTTCGAACTGTTTGTGATTGGCCAATATTTAAGTAAACCCCTTATAACCGTATCAGCAAGTTTACAATCCTTCTCCACGAATTGTGTGATACAATAAGTTAGCTGCTGATGATACATAGGTATGCACTTTGGCTTGTGAAGGGGAATTAGAGCCCTAACAAGGAAAAGCTTGTGCTCTTCTTTCAAAGGCAACGCGAATCCATTTATAATACTTCCCAGAATCTCCAAAAGCTCAGCGATCCCGTTATGCTTCTCCGTTTCGAAAATAAAACGGTAAAAAATATTATTTATCGATTTTCGAATAAACGGGCGGTGGACCATGAATTTTCCATACACACGGTGGAGGACTGTTTTCAAGTACTCTCTCTCTCTAGGATCTTCCGAGTCAAAGAGATCCAATAACCTTAAAACAAAGGAGTGATCGACATAGCGTTTTGCCATTTTGGCATCTGTCTCAGGGGAAGTTACAAATCTCAGCAGAAATTCATAAACAATTTGCAAGTGGGGCCATGCGGGGTCCATTACAGGCTCCTCTTCTTCCAAATCGAAACCTTCTAGAATCTTGTTTTCTCGGGGATGAGTGTAGAGGGTTCTGAATAAGTTAATTGATACCATTCTCACAATTTCTTGAAGAACTGTTTCATTGAACTTCCCATTTGCTGAGGCTATGTAATCAACAAGCTCCACTAATGTCTGCCGTTTGATGTCTTTTTCCTTTGAATTCTTTGTGGGGTCCGTGAAGTCAAACACCACGCAGCACAAAGCCAACTTTCTGATGAAAAGGTTTTGCTTCTCCGAGTTGGGGACATCTCTGAAACTGGGTAGAGGCTCGTACGACGAAGTTGGACCCATGCTCCCATTGACTTTCATATTGTGATTCTGACCAGGGTTTGGGGTTGGATTAGCCGAATTGCTTTTAGAAGCAATTGAGGGAAAAGCAGAGGGTCCTCCATCGCGGTTTTCTGCTAATTTGGCCTGTTTCTTGGGGAGCTTATTGAGAATGTTTTTAATCATCACTTCAAGTTAACTCAACCTCGGGTATGAATCAATAAATACACTTCTGCTATTGGCAGCTATGGAATTCTCATCTGGTCAAAGAAAAAACAGAAGAAAATGTGAATAAACTGAATCAACACAAACCAAATCCCACTCCACACAACATTGCAGAACTAATCAGTTTCAGCAATTTATGAACAAGAATGATATTCAATTATTCATCAATGCCTTTTATAGCAAGAACATTAGTGGAAAGTCTACTTCTTCTAAACAAACAATATCACTCTTCGAACATAATCCCATTTCGCATCAAGAATTGTGGAAAACTACATTTTATTAACCCTTTTAACCACTCCATTTAACTTTGCTCAAGAAAATCATCTTAAACCCCATTCTTTACTCTTCACCGATCCATTTTCCAGCGTTAAGACTACAGGAGAATTTGAGTTAAAGAATTTTCTTCACTTATTAGTTCCACTTGATTCTCAAAGTTATGACTATTCATAATACGGATGAATTGATATTTAATGAACAAGAAAACATTTTTTGGAAACTAATGAACAAGAAAACTAATTAGTACATTAATGACAAACTATTCACTCATGAACTTCAACATTTATTGTGCTTAACATGTAAATGAGGCTAATCTTGGAAAGTTAACTACAATCTGCTTTTGCTTAATTGAGAAACACTGTACACAACACCACCACCACAATCACTTTCTGCAAAATCAATTATTCCAAATTCAATTCAAGCATAAGCCATTAAATCCATAATCAGTTCCACAGTACTTCCACCAAACTCCCTATAAAGACAAACTAAAAAACACCAACCCACAAAAAAAAAAAAATCCAAAAAAAAGCTGAATTTCACGAAGAAAAATGCAAGATTCAAACTAACCTCAAGTTTCCTTCTCCTGCCAATCCCACGAAGATTCCCAACTATTCAACCAGATCAAAAAGCGCCGAGATCTGGGCACGATCCAGAAATCCCAGAAAGCAATTAATTCTCAACTACAAAAAGGCGTCGAAAAAATCAACTTCCGGAACCCAACACCAGTACATGGATACAACGAATCACAGACGCGAAATGTTCACAAAAATCCCATGAACAACCGCAGATTTATGGGTACAAAAAACGTAGAATTCGTGGGCCATTGATGAATACAGCCAGTACGTAGCTGGTTTGAGCTTCGATTGAAGAAGAGAAGCAAAGGGCAAAAAGGTTTGAGAGTGAGCTTGGTCACTGATACTCTCTGTGTGTGTGAGAGAGAATAAAAAATTATTATTATTATTATTTTTTCTGGTGGTGGTTTTTGGTGATTTGTTTTTGTAACTTGTGATTTATGTTGTTTTTTTTTTTTGTTGATGAATTTTATTATTATTATTATTTACTTTTTTTTGTGATCATTTTGAGTACACACTTTTATTGTTATGCCGAAATTACCCTTCGCATGTTTTTAGTATGTGGAGTATGGAGTGGGCTTTCCATGAAGGCCATCCCAAAAGGGAAGGTGGAGTGGACATTTCCATGCTATATAGTTTTTTATTTAATACATAATTATTTTAGTGATTTCACCGTATGCTAACTTAGTTAAAGAGTTTTGTATTTGAGTTTCTGACTACGTATATAGTTTATCAGTTTAATATTATACTAGTTTAATCAGATACATCGTATTTGTTACTCGCAATAATAATATATTGTTATGGGGAATTTACATTTTAATGGTTTAATCCGGCTCGATCCATATAAAGTTCGAATTTCTTTCCCTAGACCTTTCAATAGTGAAAAATAAAGGCTCAAATCTTTCTCCCGCATCAGAAAAAAAGTTTGGTATTAAAATTTTTTTTTTCAATTATTGAACTTAATTTAATTTTCATAAATGGGTAAGAATTATCCAATATAATTGACTTGGTTATATAAAACGTCCAAAATTTGTGTTTCTTGAATCGGGTAGGCTGATGTGACTAGTTAAGTTAAGTGATAGAATTGATGACCCATTAATATTTGAAAAAGTCTCTCTCTCAATAATAAAACTTTTATCTTTTTACCACTTAGATGTGATTGGAGGAATGGTTAGACTTAGAAATGCAGGCATTGGTAAAGATGAAAGGGAATAAAGTGCTTACAAAGTCATTGAAATTTTAGTGACAAACGAGGGAAGTCCCAACCATACTTATTTTCCACTTATATTCAATGAAAGCTAGGAGAGGAACATTTTTGTAGTGCAAGTAAAGCTAGAAAAAGAGCAAGAATTGGGTATTTATGTGGTACAAGTGAGTGAAATAAGGGAGAGTGTATTTACTAAAAATAAAATGATAATAAGAAGGAGAAGTATTACCCTTAAATCTTAATTCATCTCTGAGAACCCCATAATTGATTTAGTAAAATTAGCGTCAAACTATGATGCACGAATACGGACACGACACAAATACGAAAACACAGATTTTTTCTTAAATTTCTCACGTGAAGAGGGTCGAACACGACACGACAAAATAATATTTTTAAAAGTGTCCGAGCATCATAAGCATAAGACATTCAGCTACTATCAAGGTGTTAAAAAACAAGAAACAAGAATGATTACAAGTTACTAACAACTAACAACCACCATCAAACATGAAACAGGATTATGATTAGGAAGGAAGTAACTCCTTAATCAATAAATTCATGATTAGGGATAGTTACGCATACCCCATAGGTGAGGTTGAACTTAATTGCGAGAGAAGTTTTTGTAGTTGAGAAATTACGAAAAACACATTGAGGTTTGGACGAGAGTCACGAAACATAGGGTATCGTTTGTAATTTCTCAACGATGAAGTTTCGTTTTCGTAATTGGGTTAAAGCTGGAGGGGGGGTGATTGTAATTATCCCTTCATGATTATAAGCAACTTGCTTGTTTGTGAAGGAAAATTACAAAAACTCTACCAGAAATGTCCCAACATTGCTTCTAACTATGGGAGCCTTCAAGCTGCAGAAAGATAAGTGATTTGAGTCCCAAAAAACACAATAAAGAACCTCAATTATAATACAAGGGACAGTTGGTGTAAGTCATAAAAAGCACATTGCAAACATAGGACAGGTTTTCATATCATTATCACCAATCAATGCTGATGGATCTTTACATCCTTAAACAATCACACGAGCGAAAAGGTTTAACGAGGCAAACTATCAGTAACCTCCTCGCTTGCCTTCTGTACAAAAAAACTGGAGCAGTAAATTCTGAATAAGCCGGCAATAATCTTTTCGAACAGCACACTTTGGTTACACTACACTATTAATCAAACCAAATCAGCAATTTTCGTCGGCTTGAGAAAAGATCAAGTGCATATTCGCAACACAAGTAGGAGGAGAGAGAGAGAACCATGAAAGTACCACATCAGGCGATAAATAACACTTGAAGCTACAGCGGCTGAGCTCTTGATGATAAATGTCAATGCTCCATTAAAGCTGTTTCTGTCTCTGATAATGGCGCTGCAACAGAATGATGCAAAGTGTATTTAATCAATTCACTGTGGAAAACGGGAAGTTCTCGTTTTTTTGGACAGAAAAACAAGTGGAAAAGCGCATGGCAGAGAAACTGACATTTCTCAAGTATGAAATGTGATGGAAAAAGAGAACATAGAGCTGCTAACATTCTTGTTTCAAGCATTTCAAAGGAAATAGAAATATTTAGGGTTCATGATTAGCAGTAGCATCAAGAACAGAAAACAAAGAATCAAATTACTATTTGTATGATAACGTACCAAGTAAATCCTCATAAGAATCAGCCAAAAGTGCTGTATCCATTAATAAAGGAGGTGAGAAAACTAGATCCTGAGCTTCATCCATATCATAGAAAGACCTGTGAGCTTCAGAAACTGGTGAATTTGAACCAACTGCCGAGAGGAAACCATTCACACCATCAAATTCATCAAGAGAATCCAAATCATTCAACATATCTGCTACGCCACTGTACTTGCTTCCAAGATTGCTCTCCTTAGCATGTTTTTGAAGCAAGGAAGGATCTGATCGAGCTGTGAACAACTGTCTACTCTTCAGAGAATTATTTTTCTTATCTTGCCCTTGACGTGAAAACCCGGTCCCAGAAAGGGGTACAAAGTAATGCTCGGAGCTATCACTAGAACGACTGTCTTGTGATGATTCCAAATTGCTTGATTGAGATGTAAGAGCAGCTTCTCTAACAGATCTCTTCAGGTTTTGCAGGAAAAGAATATCTTCATCTGCTGATATGAATAAAGCTGTATTTAAAATATATATATATACAACTAAAAAATGCAAATGCCGAAAAGGAAGACAAGAAATCACAAACCATGGCCTGGATTGACAATGTGACTGTTTGATGGAGGCATATCTACGGATTTTTTCTCTTCATTGGATTCTATTGGGTTGGTTTGAGCAACTATTTGTCGCTTTTGCATGTTCCCACCTTTTCCAGAAGAACTTGGAGTTGAACTAAAAAGTGGTGGCAGTTTCAAAGTAGTTGGGCTAGCCGACGCCTTTTCAAGCTGAACAGATGACAATCTAGATGCCATTTCACTAACCTCATCCTTCCCACTTTCCTGGGAATTACAAAAATTTACAGGGAACAGTTTTAGAACCAAGGTCAAATTGAACCATAATAATAACTCATCAATGACAAAATGAAAATAAATTACCAATGTCCTTCCACTGCTCTGCGCCTGTAGGGGTGAGTTCGATCTAACAACAGGAGGGAGATTAGATGATATGCTATTGACTTCCTCCGTAAGCTCTGAAATTGAGTTTTGTATGGTTGGTGCAACATCCTTTAATTGATTAATGAGCACCTGCACATGCAATATAAGACCTCTGCATTAGCCACTTTACAATGTCTAATGATAGAATAGAAGGGAAGGAGTTATAACTCTTGTTAGTTCACTGGCATATGCTGTAAGTTTCATGAAAAGCGATAGAGAACTTGAACAAGCATTGCGCTTTGCATCACAGAAACAAAATTGGGTCAATAACATCAGATTGATTACCTGAATGCTGTCAAGGTGCTGTCGATGTTCGGTAAGTGTTGCAGCCAAAGATTCGGCATGACTGCTGGTACCACCATCATGCCCACTTCTTAGGAGATCTGGACCCTCTCCATCATTTGCTTTTGCCTGGGACATCATATTAAAGATTACTACATCAAAAGAGATAAACCAACAGCATGCTGATTTATGGTGACATTACGAATCAGGTATACATCTGATGGAAAAAGAGGTTTGAGTGACATAGAACAGGATCACGCCCAAGAATCATCACATGTTCCTGAGGCCTGAGGAGAAGAAACTGGATCTTCATAAAATAGCATACCAGTTGGAGGGATTGCTTATGAATGCGCTGCAAGGCATGGGTCCAACGTCGCAATACTTCAGCAATATCAACAGTAGGTTGCCCTCTGGTGCTTCTTTCATCAGCTCGAGAAATTTTTCCGTCCGTGTTTACATCTGCTAGTGAACTCTCGCTTTCCTCATTATCTAAGTGTTGAGGAGTCAAATTAGTAGATGGAACTACTGAACTTTGATCCATCGCTGCTAACAGAGATGAACCGGATATGCGATACCTGCAAAAGAATGTCAATAATAAATAAAAATGGAGCTGATGCCAATCAGTGTAGTGAAAAACTCTTTCAGGGATGTTACCTATGCTCACGATGAGCTATAAGATCCTCAATTGGCCCAGAAGCAAGGACCTCGTGTTGACCTATACAAATCACATGTGCACAAAGGTCTACTGAGTATTGCTTGAGATAAAATAAATAAATGTTGTTAATTCATGCTATTCAAACAAAAAGGAAAGTTTTGGTTAATCATTGTACTCAAACGACTTGGATCTGAATGCATTGAGCCATGGCTCAAAGAAAATTTGGAGTAGACTAGGAGAGAATGATAGAGGAATCTAAGGAGAGAATTTTACAAGCTACTCTCACTGAACTCCTATCTCCCTACAGTGAAATCTCTCATGGCTCAGTAAAAGTCATAATAAAGTAATAAAATGTAATAACCTACATGATGCCCAATCATACAAAATAGAACAAAGTTCAGACTCCAATGACTGCAATCTATGAAAATAGAGAAGCATGATGTTTCA
The DNA here is from genome assembly GCA_037501455.1 of Lantana camara. NCBI lineage: Eukaryota > Viridiplantae > Streptophyta > Magnoliopsida > Lamiales > Verbenaceae > Lantana > Lantana camara. The sequence goes on along the minus strand of CM074858.1, from coordinate 1,189,855 downwards.
AGAAGTGATTCCAAGATACAACTTAATAAAAACAAGTTAAGAAATTGAATGAAGAAAGCAGCAATAGATTAATTATGCTTACTCTTGCGAGATAACAAGGAGTCCCACAAACGAGTAGCTCTCTGAACCATATGAGAATTCTGACTAGAGCTAGACACGAGCTCATCCCAGAGTTCACCTTCCAATTTCACTTTGTTTCTCAAATCATGTAATTTTTCTAATTCTTGCTGTAGATATGCCTGACACAAAAATAAAATAAAAATAAAAAAGAAAATAAAACAAAACAGTAAGACATAGTCTGTCTTCCGCAAATAATTTCATTAAATTTTAATTACACTATAAAATATGTTTTACCTCTTCAGCACATAGACCACGGAACTCTGCAGTCATTTCATGAGCCAAATCAGACCAGACTGCCTGCCTCTGAACTGCAGTTTCAGCATTCTTCAGAAATCTTCTCCTTTCAAGAGCTATTCTAGCCTGTTTATAAACAAACAATTAAGCCTTAAGGTATCCAGATTTTGAAACTTTCGTGGACAGTTTCTCAAACTATACTGCTTAGTATATGTACTGGATGAAAAAATAATACTCAACTCTGTGTCACCATGGACCATCAAGCACCAGAGCACAGACGATTTATAGTTCATTTCAATCAGAGATAATTAACTCAAGTTGCGTCCTTGTTCTAAGTCAGAAAAGCACAAACGAATTACCTTTGTTACAGGAAGCAGTGTAGCTGCATGTGAAAAGGCTACATCAGTCAACGGAGCTGGCAGTGGATTTGATGCTACATCAGCTGCAAATGTCCGCCTATGAACTTCCCTCAAAGCATGCAAGGAAAGCTGCCATAAAAGCTCAACAAATCTGCAACAATCAAATAAAAAGTTCTATTACTTTTTGAATAGAGCACCCATAAGTTTTAACTTTTTTTTTTTTAACCTAATCATAAAAGATGAAAAAACAGGAATTAAATTGGATCACGTTGTTAATTTCCCAAGGAAATCTCAACTCTCCCTGGTTGAACGGTTGAAGTAGACTATTGGAACTTTTTGGAGACAAAATACTCATCCTACTTACAGCGAAATTGGCACTTACCAAACATGTTCTCCAAAAATTTACTACCACATAAAAATACAAAATCATTGAATCTCCTATCAAGCAATGGGAGTCTCATTCCTTTCACATTTTACACTGGGTCAACTGCTCCAATCTCCCAAATAACCAAGTCTAACATAACTTGCACAAGGGAGTCTTTGTTGTATTTCTTCTGTTCACAGAAAATTGATCTCTAACCAAAATTCGACCTCACCAGATTTAACAGCTATTCAATGTATTCATTATGCTAGAACTGATCTCCATACTTTATCTGTTATGCCATGATTCATGCCTTACTATTTCAATCTCATTAAGTCCAAGTGTCCAACTTAAACTTCAGCAACATCAAATTTCATCTCTACACCTGAACTATAAAAGTTACTCTAAATCCACACTGATTGAACTCCATCAAAACTAACCGTGGTCCACAGCAAGTTGCAAGCGACGAAACTCTCGAATTGCTCCTCGGCAACGCTCCTTGTGATTCCAGCTCACTTATAATCCCTTGCACGACCTAACAATTATCTCCCAAAAAACCAAAATTAAAAACACAAATATCCCCATACTAGCAGATGCACATTCAAACACAATTCAATCAATTCAACAATCCTCACCTTCCGAAAATCCCTAGACTGAGCCGAATCAAAAATCGGCCACACCTTGTCAAAATCCTGCGCGAAGATCCAAAATCCATCACAATTTCACACAATACCCCAAAAGCCAACATCACATATGCATCCAAAAACCACGAACAAAAAGGGGAATCACCTTGGCGGATTGAGCTGGACCACGAAGCGAGGAGAGGATGAAGTACAGCAGTTGTTCACCCAGCTTGGGGTTGGAATGGCGGAATAGCCCGACCTTAGGGGCGCCATTGTTGGACCCGACTCCAATTATGCTCGGATCCAAACCAAGCAACAAGCAATTCGTGTACATTGCGCTCTCCAGCTCTATCTCTCGCTCTTTCTCTCTATCCATCGTCATTCCACAGCCTCACTCTCTGTGATTTCTGGGGTGGTTCTTCACTGTTTCTGGTTTTCTCCGATTTGATTTTCTTTTCTGGTTTTGCTTTATATTTTTATTTTCCAGTTCTGAATTTTGAAAAGGATGAAGCCCCTCGAAAACTTAAAATTGTGGAAAGGGCCGCTTTGATTGGGAAATTAGTTGTGTAGGCCCCTATGCTTTTGTATTATTCTATTTCTAACCTGCATTTTTATTTTTTGTTGCACTTTTACTTTTTTTTTTCTCGGATACCCCTGCGATTTACATAATTAGCACTTCGGACCCTCTGATTTGAAATGTCTTAAGGTGAACCCTATGATTTTATTAAATTAACACTAAAAAACGAACGATCGTGATAACAATCACGTTTGTAGGGTTTTAAGTGCTAATTTAATAAAATTACAGAATTCGCTCTGTTGCATTTTAAATCATAAAGTTCAGAGTGCTAACTAGGTATATCACAGGTTTTTTTTGTGCAATAAACACGCTATCTTACCATATGTTGAAGAAATTGCACTTCTTACCAACTTTTTTTGTCTTAAACTTAATTAACTAAATGGTAAGAACAATAGTTAAATAACAACTCAAAATACATGGCTTACCTCGTTAAGTTGTAATTGTAACGCCCCGGTTTTTCAATTTTATTAATATGTCATATTTGTTTCTAAATTTCACAATAAAACTATTTAATTATGTGATTAATTGTTTTTACGAAAGTTATATTTAATTTTATTATAAATTGTTATTATTTTATTTTATTATATTATATTTTAATTCAATATTATTTTAAAACCTAATTCGTATTTTTTTTAAGTATAAATATAAATATAGACATATATTTCTTTAATTATTGTTAGTTATGATTAATGTTAATTATGTTGTTAATTAGTCATGCTTTAAGTAATTAATTACGTGACATTAATTTATGTTTACAAATTAATTTGATTTATTTAATTAAAATATTTATGCATGGATTTTAATGTATATATATGCATGAATTGCATGAATTGCGCATGTTGTTCATTTTGTGTTTCGTTCTTATATGAAATGATATCGAATTGCCTCGAATTTGTAGTATGTCGTAAATATATGTGTTATGAACATGCCTATATGCTCGGGTTATGTTTCCGAATTCATTTGATATGTTAACGAATTTAATTTGATTCGAGGAACCAAATCGGGGGCTAACGAGCACTTAGCGTACCCTTGGTTCCGAATTTAATATCTTGAGCTCGGGAACTCGGATTCGAGTTCCGTCAACTTCGCTGAACTCGTAACGAAAATTTGAGTTTAGTAAACTTAGCCTAATATTTTTCCGAAATCATTTGAACCTCCGAAATCCAACCGAAAAACGAGACGGCAACCAAACTGACCTTGTTACACAAAAATGGCCATAACTCATTCAATTGTTGACCAAATTAACCATGGTTTGATTCTAATTATCCCTAACTCAACCACCTAATCAGATATATGAAGCCCTAACCGAACCAAGTCTCACACAATCCCCAAATATCAGCCAAAGCTACTGCCTTTCAGTTCAGTCCCGTAACCCTTCCTTCCTTAGAGATTTTGGAGCTCAAATCTCATCCAAACTTCATTCAATCAACAAGGTAAGCTTAGGATTGTAATATGTGTTCATTTATGATCATTTTCCTCCTTTCTTTTCCAAATTTGAGCCTGGTTTCATTCATTTCTGACCATTTTCCCGAAAATGGAAGTTTTGAGCAAATTCATGATCTACTTCGATTCTTAACGGTTTTGATCGATTCTAAGCATGAGAATGATTGTTTTGACATCCTCATTTCATTTATGATCATTGATTACATGGTTGTTGAAGTATTTATGATATATCATCTATGACAATTTTCAGAAAAATTCCACGTATAGGTCACGTATGCTTCCTTTCTTGTTTGAGCTTGTTTGGAACTGATTTACTTGTTGAATACATGATATTTTGATGCTTATTTGTTGGTCTTAACTGAGTAAATGGATGGAGAAGGATTGAATGCGAGCTTGCTCTGTTTTCCGTCGAGTATGCCCTGTTTTTGGCCTGGATAGTTGCTGTCAATTGCTGCGTTTCCCTTCTTCCTTTTTACTGTCCATTTTAGTGGCTATATGGTGTGTATTCTTGTTGATTTGTAGCAGCAATTTGGACCTTGTTGTGTTGCATTTGTTGCTTGTTTTTCCTGCGCATTTAGCTACCCTGTTTCTGCAAATTCTGCTGCGTTGAGGGGCTGCTGCTGCTGCTGTCACGGGCGTGTCATTTCTCCTCGTTCCAGCGAGGAACGGGGGTGCAGAATGGTCTGGACTTGCTGTACCGAGACACGGGGGTGTCTCGGTATAAGCTTTGTGGGTGACACGGGGGTGTCACCCCGTTTTTCTTGATTTATTCCTGCGTCTTCCTTGTTACATTGCTGCTACTATTATTGTATATATTATGTATCTGTAATGTGTTGTGTGTATGAATGCATGCATGGCTGTGTAAGTGTGAGTGTGTAATTGCATGCATGTGCATGATATATATATATATATATATATAGTATATTTGCATGCATGTGTGTGTGAGTTGTACGTGTATATATATGTAAATATTATATATATTGTATATTATTTATATATTATATTATGTATATTTATTATATAATTTATATATTATTTGATTTAATTCAATTTTGAAATTTGTTGATTTCTATCTCGCGTATTTAATTTACTGACTATTGATTTAGCGTTTTCTTTTACTCCTAAATATGAATTTGAATATTATGTGTTATGATTATTAAATGAATTCATGGATTAATTGATATGCATTATGAATTATGAATTTATGAATATTATGAATGTTATGAATTTATGAAATTTATATGAATTTATGAACTTATGAAATTGAATGAAACGTATGAATGAATGAGTTGATTATATGTTTTAAATTTCTTAATCGTGCACATGAACATTTTATTGATATAATATGATCATTTATGCATTCATATCATATTCACTTCATTGCCGTGCGTTATATATGGTTCATTAAGAGTCTTGAGTCTCACAAACACGTCTTGTGGTCTTTCGTACAGTTTGTCTCCAGGGTGGAGAGCTTTTGATCGTTCAGGCACTTGGTGCTCGATCCTTGTTTCATCACGGTTCAGGTGAGGGTGGTTTTGTTTTAGCTATATAACAAACCCTACAACCCTTATGTGAAAAGCTTTGGCCAAAAACCTTATTACTATATATATATATGGTTTTCAAATGAAGTTATCGAGTAAATCCTTCTGAATTATAAGTATGAGCGTATATAAGCTTAAAAATGGTTTTTGTAATGAGGCTATGCTCCAAACCGTGTGTCTTCATGCTAGCTACGGAATAGGATGACACGGAGAGGTACGTATATATAGCATATGCCGAGTTACACGGTAAGGTATGATTTCTTATAGTATGTATCATATGTATGTATTGATATGTTTTGGCGAGATTATGCAAATATGATATGTTCACGGGCCCCGGGACTTGGTATATGTGGCTAACCGAGGAAGCAAGGGCTGACGGGGATCCCATATACTAGTCCCAACCAATTACAGCGGTACCGGACCTCGTCAGGAGATTGGCGGGGAAAGGGAGCTGAGTGCCATCTGGGGAGTCATGTAACCCCTTTTGGCCAGTGACAGGGTGGTCGGGCCTTGCAAACCCACCACCAACCCGGAGGAAGAAGGTTGGTTATAATATGATTATGCTTATGAATATGATATGTTATGATTGATAGGCACTGTGCGGGAAGGCCGGGAACCGGATTGCCCAAACAATATATTTAGGATATGATTTATGGTCTGTGTGTATTATGATATATTGCCTGATCGCCTAATCAATATATTATTGATATTTATGTACACGGTCGGAGTTTGGATGGAGGTTGTGCACGCTCACTCGCCGAGCCTTATATTTATGTATGATTTATGAATGTAATGAATTTAATATGAATTAGTCGTAAAGATCGAGCATTGTCTATCTATTTTCTTGCCCTTTTCGGGAACTAAATTCAAATAAAACCTTGCTCGGGATTTATGACTTGCATGTGCATGTTTATATATATGTATTGCTCCTGCTCACTCAGTCTTCTAGAGACTGACTCTCTCCCTCCCCAACACTTTAGTGTGCAGGTTGGCTTTGGAGGTTCGAGCTAGGCGGAGTTATGTTGAGTTTGAGTCGGTCAAGTTAAGCTAGAAGGGTCTCTGCATTCATCTTATGTATTTAATTTTGAAGGAAGTAACCTTGTAGGAATATTGAAGTTGAATCTTGTATAAGTGCTATTGAATTGCTTTTGTTGGCTTTGGGTATGAGTTAAAAGAGGCCCGAAGAGCCCAAGTCTGCTTATGGTTTGTATGTTTGAATCTAGTATGCCGTTGCAGTATGTTCTGTTGAATGGTTATCATTGCAGGGTCTAGTTCCGCCTAGCTTAGGAAAGGCTTTTATGTTTGTCTCCCGTTCGCTATGGTTTGATACGGGTGCGGATTTACCATTTCGTTACTCGTGTTGAGCCATAGTGCGGGGGATGTGGTGCCTCACGTGCGGGGTGCTACATCCTTAAGTGGTATCAGAGCCCGGTTGCAAAACAGGTGTTCTTGAGTCGTGTCGGAGTCAGTCTAAGTCGAACGGCATAGGGACTATGTGATATTGTGTGCATTGCATCGATCTTGAATATGGAATTTGGTTGCCTCAGGAATTTTGTTGAATTACTTGTTGCATTTTATATGGGTTCTTGTCTTTCGTATTGAATATGTGCCATGAGAATGCACTAATCGCATGCATCTATTCTTGAAATAAGTTATGGTTCCCAGGTTATAAAGATGATATCAAACCACGGCCAAGTTCTATGATCACAACAATCTATTACAATTCCTTCGGAGGCATGGAAGATAGGAAGGATGCCCGGGGAGGGATATGGAGAAGGGTAGTTGGGTGGCTTTGTAGAGTGAGTTGCAATTAACGGTTGGGATTTAGAATGGGAGGTTCGACCTTGGCGACGCGATGGCAGAGGAACATCTGGAGGAATAGGAATAGGAGTTAATCAAAGGATGGTTGTGACTCAGAAGAACAACTTATATGAACCCACTACCTGAAGTGCATTAATTGGATTCAACAGGATCTCGCAACCTAAGAAATGAAGGGAACAACACCTTGAAGATATAGTGGTCCCGGATTTGGATCATGGAAGAGGTACTAGGAACTAAGAGGAGTAGAGATAACAGGGGTCCGGTAGAGGTTATGCATCAAGGGTCTACAAAGAAGGACTTTGAACTAAGCCCAGTGATTAGAAGTCGGGTACTAGAAGACAGGCATTTGGGTAAATACGAATAGAGGGAAGGTGGCGATATGGAGAACAGGATTTGAGTTCATTTTTCCAAATCCCAGCTGAATTGTCATGTTGTGAGGTTAAATTGGAAGGTATGGAGCAACAAATGAAAACGGGAAAGAAAGGAAATCATGCGCTCAAGTATAAGAAATTGGAGGTGAATTAAATTCACAAAGGATAAGCGCGGAATTCTTGATCGAGGTGACGATTAGAAGTAAAGGTCGAATTTCGAGAAGAAGTTTGGATACTAACTCTGTGGACGTGGAAGGATTAAGGATTAAGAAATTGCAACCTCGGATAGTGGAAGATACAAGTGATGCCAAAAGACTCATGGAAAACTTGAAGACCGTGGGAAAGGCAAGGAATAATTACCAGGTCAAGTGACCTTGGGATCGGAAGAACGAGAAGAGCTACCGAGCTAATAACTTCCCGCATCGGTGACAGGTTCCAAAGCATTCATAGCACGTGCATCATATTTCGCATTAATTGTTTATTCTTTTAACCTTATGGTTATCCGTGCATTTCTAATTGGCTTTGTTATGCTAATGTGTTGTATAACTGCTTGGTGTAAACTGACACATGCATTGTCATTTTAACCCAACATGCATTTTAGTGTTTACTTGATAGGAAGCCTTTCGCCTCAACTATCAAGTATCAGTTCAACCGAATCGCATCCGAGTTATGAGGAAGAGAAATAATAGGATGACATTAGAAGGAAGGTGAATTTGGGGAAATAAGAACTTCTATTAAGGGATAGGTTAACGGAAACAAGAATTCAGAAGGAAAAGTGAGATTAGAGTTCCGGACAAGATTAAGAAAGGAGTTTCGGACATCAAGAGAACTAGGGAAGGAGTTGAAAGGCCAAATCTTTGATTTTTATATCAGTTAAAACTCCGCCAAATGGGGTTTACTCATCAAGAGTTTCGATAAGAGAAGAATCGATGGAGTTCAACCCGGGACAACAGAAATTTAAGAGAGAGAGCGTCGAATCAAGTTGACATATGATGGAATGATGGCGATCGCGAGTAATCCAATAGGGTACAAAAAGGGGGTTCAATAATGACAATATTATTAAGTTAGTCCCACGTTACTTCGGAAGGAAATCTAAGAAGGAATCAAACCGAAAAGGATGATCATTGGAGGATTTACATCAAACTCCAAAACGCATCAAGAATATTCTGTCTTTGATCCAAGAGATGTAGGGTCAGATACAGAATACAACCTTAAAGGGGTTAAAAGGAATGAATGGATAATATGAACAGAAGATAGAAAAGGATTCGGGTTAAGGTAGATCCTAACGAAGAATACCTCAAGGTAGGGATTGAATCGTCAGGGTTGTCAGGAGTAGTTATCCTCGAGGGTATTTCAAGCTCCGATATGGGTAAGATAGTAGTTATAGACCTAACTTCAAGACGGATGGTCTAAAGGTATTCGAGAAGTCAAATTCGGTTAATTAGAAAGGAGTTGGCTCAATGAGGATTAAGAGGAATGATGGAGACTGAGAGCAGTACCAGGCAGAAGGAATCTAAAAAGTATAATTCCTGAAGGATTCATTAATTGTTTCATCGGGGTATCCTGAAGAGGTTAAAGACAAACTGAGCACTGAATCTATCTTCGGGACAGATGATACACTGAACAACGACAACTCACAATTTTAAAAACTTCGTGACTACGGTGAACGGTATTTATAGCATTCATGAAGCATACATTTATGCAAATTTAATTTAATAATTTCTTTGTTATGTGCTTCGTTCTCTTATCAAGTTAAATTACGTGAAGTAATTGATGATTAACGTGGATGATATCTGTTATTTGCCTTGAGGTGGCTTGTGTGATTTTGAATTTGGTTTTACGTGTGTTGCTTGGGAGTATTGGAGACTTCCTTGCTTTATTTTCGGTTGAGAGACGGGGTGCTCTCGTTGTTTCTAAGAGACGGGGATTCTCTTATTTTTGTTTGAGAGACGGGGTACTCTCTTTGCTTGCGAGGGACGGGGTTCTCTCATTGTTGCTCGAGAGACGGGGCTCTCTCCTTGTTGTTTGTGAGAGACGGGGAATCTCTCATTGGTGGTTTTAAGCGTGCAGTGAATCCGAGGACGGATTCTTTTTAAGGGGGAGAGATTGTAACGCCCCGGTTTTTCAATTTTATTAATATGTCATATTTGTTTCTAAATTTCACAATAAAACTATTTAATTATGTGATTAATTGTTTTTACGAAAGTTATATTTAATTTTATTATAAATTGTTATTATTTTATTTTATTATATTATATTTTAATTCAATATTATTTTAAAACCTAATTCGTATTTTTTTTAAGTATAAATATAAATATAGACATATATTTCTTTAATTATTGTTAGTTATGATTAATGTTAATTATGTTGTTAATTAGTCATGCTTTAAGTAATTAATTACGTGACATTAATTTATGTTTACAAATTAATTTGATTTATTTAATTAAAATATTTATGCATGGATTTTAATGTATATATATGCATGAATTGCATGAATTGCGCATGTTGTTCATTTTGTGTTTCGTTCTTATATGAAATGATATCGAATTGCCTCGAATTTGTAGTATGTCGTAAATATATGTGTTATGAACATGCCTATATGCTCGGGTTATGTTTCCGAATTCATTTGATATGTTAACGAATTTAATTTGATTCGAGGAACCAAATCGGGGGCTAACGAGCACTTAGCGTACCCTTGGTTCCGAATTTAATATCTTGAGCTCGGGAACTCGGATTCGAGTTCCGTCAACTTCGCTGAACTCGTAACGAAAATTTGAGTTTAGTAAACTTAGCCTAATATTTTTCCGAAATCATTTGAACCTCCGAAATCCAACCGAAAAACGAGACGGCAACCAAACTGACCTTGTTACACAAAAATGGCCATAACTCATTCAATTGTTGACCAAATTAACCATGGTTTGATTCTAATTATCCCTAACTCAACCACCTAATCAGATATATGAAGCCCTAACCGAACCAAGTCTCACACAATCCCCAAATATCAGCCAAAGCTACTGCCTTTCAGTTCAGTCCCGTAACCCTTCCTTCCTTAGAGATTTTGGAGCTCAAATCTCATCCAAACTTCATTCAATCAACAAGGTAAGCTTAGGATTGTAATATGTGTTCATTTATGATCATTTTCCTCCTTTCTTTTCCAAATTTGAGCCTGGTTTCATTCATTTCTGACCATTTTCCCGAAAATGGAAGTTTTGAGCAAATTCATGATCTACTTCGATTCTTAACGGTTTTGATCGATTCTAAGCATGAGAATGATTGTTTTGACATCCTCATTTCATTTATGATCATTGATTACATGGTTGTTGAAGTATTTATGATATATCATCTATGACAATTTTCAGAAAAATTCCACGTATAGGTCACGTATGCTTCCTTTCTTGTTTGAGCTTGTTTGGAACTGATTTACTTGTTGAATACATGATATTTTGATGCTTATTTGTTGGTCTTAACTGAGTAAATGGATGGAGAAGGATTGAATGCGAGCTTGCTCTGTTTTCCGTCGAGTATGCCCTGTTTTTGGCCTGGATAGTTGCTGTCAATTGCTGCGTTTCCCTTCTTCCTTTTTACTGTCCATTTTAGTGGCTATATGGTGTGTATTCTTGTTGATTTGTAGCAGCAATTTGGACCTTGTTGTGTTGCATTTGTTGCTTGTTTTTCCTGCGCATTTAGCTACCCTGTTTCTGCAAATTCTGCTGCGTTGAGGGGCTGCTGCTGCTGCTGTCACGGGCGTGTCATTTCTCCTCGTTCCAGCGAGGAACGGGGGTGCAGAATGGTCTGGACTTGCTGTACCGAGACACGGGGGTGTCTCGGTATAAGCTTTGTGGGTGACACGGGGGTGTCACCCCGTTTTTCTTGATTTATTCCTGCGTCTTCCTTGTTACATTGCTGCTACTATTATTGTATATATTATGTATCTGTAATGTGTTGTGTGTATGAATGCATGCATGGCTGTGTAAGTGTGAGTGTGTAATTGCATGCATGTGCATGATATATATATATATATATATATAGTATATTTGCATGCATGTGTGTGTGAGTTGTACGTGTATATATATGTAAATATTATATATATTGTATATTATTTATATATTATATTATGTATATTTATTATATAATTTATATATTATTTGATTTAATTCAATTTTGAAATTTGTTGATTTCTATCTCGCGTATTTAATTTACTGACTATTGATTTAGCGTTTTCTTTTACTCCTAAATATGAATTTGAATATTATGTGTTATGATTATTAAATGAATTCATGGATTAATTGATATGCATTATGAATTATGAATTTATGAATATTATGAATGTTATGAATTTATGAAATTTATATGAATTTATGAACTTATGAAATTGAATGAAACGTATGAATGAATGAGTTGATTATATGTTTTAAATTTCTTAATCGTGCACATGAACATTTTATTGATATAATATGATCATTTATGCATTCATATCATATTCACTTCATTGCCGTGCGTTATATATGGTTCATTAAGAGTCTTGAGTCTCACAAACACGTCTTGTGGTCTTTCGTACAGTTTGTCTCCAGGGTGGAGAGCTTTTGATCGTTCAGGCACTTGGTGCTCGATCCTTGTTTCATCACGGTTCAGGTGAGGGTGGTTTTGTTTTAGCTATATAACAAACCCTACAACCCTTATGTGAAAAGCTTTGGCCAAAAACCTTATTACTATATATATATATGGTTTTCAAATGAAGTTATCGAGTAAATCCTTCTGAATTATAAGTATGAGCGTATATAAGCTTAAAAATGGTTTTTGTAATGAGGCTATGCTCCAAACCGTGTGTCTTCATGCTAGCTACGGAATAGGATGACACGGAGAGGTACGTATATATAGCATATGCCGAGTTACACGGTAAGGTATGATTTCTTATAGTATGTATCATATGTATGTATTGATATGTTTTGGCGAGATTATGCAAATATGATATGTTCACGGGCCCCGGGACTTGGTATATGTGGCTAACCGAGGAAGCAAGGGCTGACGGGGATCCCATATACTAGTCCCAACCAATTACAGCGGTACCGGACCTCGTCAGGAGATTGGCGGGGAAAGGGAGCTGAGTGCCATCTGGGGAGTCATGTAACCCCTTTTGGCCAGTGACAGGGTGGTCGGGCCTTGCAAACCCACCACCAACCCGGAGGAAGAAGGTTGGTTATAATATGATTATGCTTATGAATATGATATGTTATGATTGATAGGCACTGTGCGGGAAGGCCGGGAACCGGATTGCCCAAACAATATATTTAGGATATGATTTATGGTCTGTGTGTATTATGATATATTGCCTGATCGCCTAATCAATATATTATTGATATTTATGTACACGGTCGGAGTTTGGATGGAGGTTGTGCACGCTCACTCGCCGAGCCTTATATTTATGTATGATTTATGAATGTAATGAATTTAATATGAATTAGTCGTAAAGATCGAGCATTGTCTATCTATTTTCTTGCCCTTTTCGGGAACTAAATTCAAATAAAACCTTGCTCGGGATTTATGACTTGCATGTGCATGTTTATATATATGTATTGCTCCTGCTCACTCAGTCTTCTAGAGACTGACTCTCTCCCTCCCCAACACTTTAGTGTGCAGGTTGGCTTTGGAGGTTCGAGCTAGGCGGAGTTATGTTGAGTTTGAGTCGGTCAAGTTAAGCTAGAAGGGTCTCTGCATTCATCTTATGTATTTAATTTTGAAGGAAGTAACCTTGTAGGAATATTGAAGTTGAATCTTGTATAAGTGCTATTGAATTGCTTTTGTTGGCTTTGGGTATGAGTTAAAAGAGGCCCGAAGAGCCCAAGTCTGCTTATGGTTTGTATGTTTGAATCTAGTATGCCGTTGCAGTATGTTCTGTTGAATGGTTATCATTGCAGGGTCTAGTTCCGCCTAGCTTAGGAAAGGCTTTTATGTTTGTCTCCCGTTCGCTATGGTTTGATACGGGTGCGGATTTACCATTTCGTTACTCGTGTTGAGCCATAGTGCGGGGGATGTGGTGCCTCACGTGCGGGGTGCTACAGTAATTGCTTAATTTTAATTTTTTGCAATAAATTATTTTTTCCAGATAATTTAAACCAGCAGATATCTAGTTAATTGTTCTTAAGGTCTCGTAGCATTTACAAAAATCACAAACTAATTAAAAATAATAATTTATTATATTATTAATCCATCAATATCTATAAGAACAAACAATTTATTGGTGTATCGTGATAATATAATTCTTAAATAGTTTTGATAATGTAATTACAATATTATATTTTCCAAATAAACATATTTTACTTACTATTAAGGGCCAATGTTTTATGTTCCTTAAATCATAAGAAAAAAGTGCATGATGTTTCTCTAAGATAGCCAAATTCGTTTTTTCATTTGTTCCTTTTTGCTTTTATCACAAGAATGGCTTGATTTGTAATTTATGGAAAATACAAGTACTTGGGGATGAATTCAAACCGGTGCAAGGGCAGTGGTTGTTAAGTGTGATTTATTTAAATAAGTGGGGCCTTTTCGATATTTTTCGAAAGTTTTGTGGAAAAGTGTGGGGTGGGACCCGGGATGAATGAAGGAGTCACGTTTGGGGGAATTTGAAATGTGAGGGAGGGGCCCTAACGTGCGCCCGGTGCACACGTTTGCCGGCCAACCTTTTGCCGTATTCAGAAGGTGTTGTTAAAATGCGCTTTTGTTTTGTTTTTCTTTTTGATTTTTTCAAAGGCATAAGTTTGTATTTATTAAGTTTAATTTTGTACACCCCTATTTTTTGGGCTTAATGCATTTTATCCACCAACTTTTCAATTTATGTGATTCACTCTTAATCTTCGTAAAATGTAATTTTGAAGAATATTCTCTTTTATTTTTTTAATAATACTTAAACATGATTTATATAGACAAATTTATACAGATTAAATTTTAAGTATGTCGACATTATACGTTAAAATAAAACTCTCGATGCAAGGAATATAGCAATAATCGAACCCAAGAGCCAATAAAAAGGCATGATAATGTGTTGATAAGAAAAAATTCTAAAAGAAATATTATAATCGACATATTAACAAGCCCAAACATAAAAAATCGCTATTTATATTTAGATATTTGAAAATTAATTTTAAAGTAAAGATTTTACTATCTTGTGAGGGAGGGGTTGTCCAATATAAGAAAATAATAAGGATGCCATGATGTTAGAATTATAAATACGAAGATTAATGTTAGAATTATAAATACGAAAATATAAATATGCTACGATAGCAATCGATTTTAATCTGAATATGATAAATTACTAATCCCAAAACATTACTTATTATTTATTAATGTTTCTTGTTTATTAACACTCTGAGTTTTTTTTTTTTTTTTTAAACAACATGAAAGGAATTTATTTCTTCTTTCAACACAAACCTTCGAATTTGCACCTTTATTACGGGAACCTTACTCACAATCTATGATGCACGGACACTTCTAAAAATATCATGTTGTCGTGTCGTGTCGTGTCCGATACTCATCACGTGGAAAATTCAAGAAAAAATTCGTGTCTCCGTATTCGTATCGTGTCATGTCCATGTCGCCGTGTTCGTATCCGTGTATCATAGCTCACAAGTCATAACCTCCAAAAGCGCTAATCTTTTGTATTTACATCAAACATTGATCACATCACTACACTAATATAACTTGGTTATTCTACTTATGTTTCCCTGAACCATCTATGATTGAGAGCAGCTTCTGCAGTTATTCTCTTAGCCGGATCATAAGTCAAAAGCTTGCTCAATAAATCAAACCCAACTTTTGTCAGCATAGCAGAAGGAATCTTGTTTCTAAGCACATTCCTATGTCGTTTGATCAATGTGCTTTTGCTTCCTGGCAAGCTGGGAAATTCAGGCCCAATTTTCTTATTTGGCCAGATACTCCATCACCACGTAGAGGCCGTCGCGGTTGTCGACCGCGACGTTCTTGAACTCGACAACGCGGGGGTAACGATTCAGGTTCTTGAGAATCTCGATTTCCCTCAATGAGGTCAGGCATTTTCCGTCCAACTCCTTCTTGATGGCCACGATTTCCCCGGTTTTCTTGTCGCGGGCTCGGTGCACGGCTCCGTAGGAACCGCTGCTGATCGCATCGAGGAAGTCGTATTGATCGTCCACGATCGGCGATCCGGATATCAAATCTGGGCTCTTAAGAACTTCCGTTTTCTTGAAACAGGGTTGGTTAATCGTACCTTCGTTGTTGTGATCGTGATCGTCCGTCTTCAGCTGCTTCAGAGGGCAGCATTGATAATCTTTGCTCTGATGAGCACCCATTCTGCTAAGATCCAATGCTATGTGTGAGCAAATGCCGGTGCTCTAATGCACTGACACTTATAAAATTATCAGTTTACCGTGTCGTGTGACACTCGTGTCGGACACCGTGTTCGACACTTCTCACATGGAAAATTCATAAAAAAATCCGTGTCCGTATCCATGTCGTGTCGTGTCCGTGCAACATAGTGCTAGAGCAAGCTAATTTCCTTAGACTTTTTATAGGAAAAATCCTAGTTACACTCGAAAAGGTTTTGAACGTCAATTTTTAGGATAACACTTTGAGTTTCTGCTTATTAATTATTAGAATTATTTAGATAATTGATATTTAATATAATTAGAATATTGATATTAAATAGGGAATTATCTATATTATACGATAAGAATTAGAATTCTTAATCTAATAGCTTTTCTATATTAGGTTAGTAGATATTTATGTAATATAGACCATGCTACAATATTAATAATATTATTTAACTTTTAATCCTTTCAATATCAATATTTCCTATTTATTAAAGTGTTGAGCAGGGCGGTCACCGGGTCGGATTCGGACCGGATCAGGAGATTCCGGATCCGAATCTGATAAGACAGTCCGATAAATCCGAGTCCTATAGGATTCACATTCATTTATTTTGAATCCATGTATAATCGGGTCGGATCAGATCTGATAAAATATCCGACCCGATTAATAATAAAATTTAAATTTTTAAATAATAAATTTAATATAAAAAAATAAATGTAATTAGATAATAGTTAATAAACAATTGTTATTTAATAGATTAGTTGATGATTTTGTTAATATTTACTTAAGATAGGTTAATTTAAACTTATTAATAAAGAAAAATATATAGTTTTAGGGTAAACAATTCAAAATTTGTTATTATTTAAAGTGATAAAATGTAAAAATTCTAATTTTAATCATTTTACTAACTATTATGTACTAGTAAATAATTTATTTAATTAAATATTATATATATAATCGGATTTAGATTCTTAACGGATCGGATTCTTTATTTCCATATTCGATCCATTTATTTCGGATTTCGAATATTTATAATCGGATATGATCCATCGAATATTTTTATCGGACGAATATACTAAAATTCGGATCGGATTCGGATTAAAATCCGATCCATCGACAGCCCTAGTGTTGAGTGTCCTATTGAGCTTCATATACATTACCGACCCGACTCAAGAACAGCTAGCAAAACCCAATACCACAGCCCAATTTGCTGAGAATACATCAGGAAAATTGTGGGGATTTTAGATAAATAGCGAAAGGGATCGAGGATTGCTTTATTCGGTGATGACACTGGATTCTTCATCAGCTTGGAAACGCAGAAGGTTCGTCGCTGCTTCGCCAATGGACTCCGAATCAGCTCAGGTAACACCTTCTTGAAGTTTTCCTCTGATTTCTGGTGTGTGTGTGTGTTGATTTGGGTTCGCGATTTTTGAATATCTTGCTGTATGTTAGCATGTGGGTTCTTCTATTTTCTTGAATTTATGGGCTAAATTCGTTGTATGCATTATGCCTAGTTAGTATATCTGTAGATTATGAAGGAATGTTGGGGAATTTCTTGGATAGCTAGTAAAGAAGTTGATTATCTATGGAAGTTGAGGAATGATGTGGTTTTTTGTCTGTCTGCTTGATGTTACACTGCTGTTTATTGGGTTTTGTGATCTTACTTTTGGTTGCTTGGGTTTTGGATCTTGGCGGATAGAATGTCAAAGCTGAGTATAGTTTCTTTTATTTGATCTCGAATTTGGATATTTGAGGATTAGGATAGGTGATGTAGGAGTTTATTCAGTTGGCTCTAGGGGAGGTTTGGATCATGAGCTTGCTTGTTTGTATGCTGCCAAGAATTAGCAACTGTTGATGTGAATATTTGGGGATTAGTTTGTTTGTTAAGCTAATGTTTCACGGGTTTTGGAAAGAACGAACAGTATCTTGGTTATTTCCTCGTAAACAATAGCTGTTTGGGGTTGCAACATTTCGGTTATTTGTGACGTTAATGTCGTAATATAGTTGCTGTAATGAAACGAATATTGGGTTTTTTTGCTTTCGCTCTCTCTAAACAGTATTTACATGATAATTTGGATAAATTACTTAGTAATTTATTACCGTAATTTACATTGGGAAAAGGATTGTCGGGATGCTGAGCTTTAATACTGTATAAAATGTTCGAATCATTACGAAATTCGTTGGTTTGTTTGTTCTGATATGTCTGTGGTGACGACTTTTACATTTCTTAACATCTAGAGCCTCCTTTGTTTTTTGCCCATTTATGCGGATTTTGGTAGCTATTAACCAACATAATTATGTAGCTTATTCTTGGCTCTGGAATTACTTAGTTTCTTCTTTGTGTCCCTAGGCAAAGCTTGCAAATATTAGAGAAAAATATGGACGAGAAATTCGAGTGTTTGAAACATCTATAGCTTCTGCTGCGCCTTCCAATGCTTCTGATACTGGTAAGCATCAGCCATCACGCATTTTACTTACATTATCATTTATTACTATTGTGTGTGTTTCCTCATGATATTTGGCTGATGGTGTGTGTGTTTGCAGAGGAAACAGATGATTTCTATGAGTTTACAGCAGAGGACTACTTTCGGCTTTTGGGTACTAAGAAGGAAGGTAATCCAAGCCATTCGCATGGTCTTTTTGTTCGAACAGAAATTTAGGTGCCTGTAAATTAAGGGTTTTAAAATTATTAAACGTTTTCTTACATTTGCGGGACCATGTGCAGAAAAATATCTGAAGACTAAAAAAATCCGAGATGCAGAAGAGGCTGCTCGCCGGTCGAGGATGACAAAGGTGCTCATACAGTTCTTTGGTTTGGAAAAAAAAATATTTATTTTCTAATTTCAAGAATATTTTTTCAAATTGATATTATCTTTCTTTGTTACAAGTTATTAATTACCTCTTTTTTTTCCCCGGTAGAAGGCAGTGATTAGAGTTAGGTTTCCTGATAACTACACACTCGAGGCCACATTTCACCCGTCTGAGACTATGCAGAGCTTGTTTGATTTGCTGAAAAAGGTGATTGCTAATCCAGAAATGCCATTCTACCTATGTGAGTATACATTATTTTGCAGTTTTTTCTTCGGAGCATAATAATTTTTATTTTTCCTGGATAAGCTTATGATTTAGCCTTTTGTATTTCAGATACTACCCCTCCCAAAAAGCTGATAAAGGATATGTCGCAAGATTTCTATGCTGCTGGCTTCATACCTGGTGCAATTGTCTACTTCGCCCATGATGTGGCAAAAGGTTTTTATCTTGAACTTTTTCGAACATTTCATACCAAGGGAGGAGAGTGTTTGTGAACTTAAAAAAGAGTGATTAAACCCTGCTTTAAAAAAGCGTTAATTCAGTATTTTCGCTGCCTCTGTTTAAGATAAGTTGATATAAGCTAGAAACGCTTCTTGGGGTACTTTTTTGGGTTTTTAGGTTCCTTCATATAGTATTTGAAACTGAAGAAGCATCTTATGGGCAAGGCCCTTTACCTCCTTAAGCACCGTTACGCACATATATTAGCACCGATAGAGACTGATTTCACATGTTTCGCTTAATAGAAGCAGAAATTGAGTATCGTTTGCCGCGTCTGCTTAATATAAGTTAGAAAAAAAAGTAAATGGTGGAAACACCTTTGGTTTTTCTTTGTTTAGTTTCCTTTCTTTCAGCTTTTAGGTTCATTCTTGTATCATGTCAAAGTAATTACTCACTCCCTTCTCCAAATGCTCCCTGCTTTTAAAACTTCAGCTTTTCCAAAAGCGGAAGTTCTTGCAAACACCCGTATATCTGACTGTTTCGTGTCCCTACAGGTGATGACGCCGCTCCAATTGTCGGCCCCTTCCTTCACGAGGAGGTCATAGCTTTGCAAGGTTTGGATTTCACAGTTCAAGAGGCAGAGCCGACTCCTGAGCCCAAACCCGAACCAGCTACAACCGGCCCCTCCGTTGCTCCTGAGCCAAAACCCACTGACAAAAAGAAGATCAAACCCAAGTGGTTGAAAATGTAAACAATATACTCTCTTGTTTGTTTGCTATAATCTTTTTGTTGTCAAAGAGAAAACAAACATACTGTGAATATTTTGTATTGTGCCATTAAGATGTTTGCATATTTGACTATTTGGCATGTCCTATATTAGTATTTTCAGGCAATCTGGCTTGTCACAAGTCGTTAGTGAAACATGCGATTCAACGACTATATAAATATTAAAGAATCTCAAAACAACGAATACATGTTCAATTTAAATGAAGTGATTGCAGGTGATAAATTTATATTTTGTAAGCGGTATCGTCAGTGTCGTATCGTATTATATTTGTATTCTCAATACAAATTATGTCGTATCGTATTATATTTGTATTCTCAAAACAAATTTGTAGAGTATCAAATCACTTATTTTTGTTCTTCATATGGTATCTTATTGTGCTGGATATTGGCTCGGCTCGGACATGTAAATTTTAATAAAAAGTGATGTCGTTACATATTGTATTATATTCATATTCTCGAAACTAATGTCTATTACGTTGCATCTATACCTTCGTATTCATAGTCCGGAGTCCTTATTATTTCCTTATGATGGGCAACCCTTCTTTAACGAAATACGGAGAATTTAGATCAAAATTTTTAATTTATTTAACTATTGATAAAAATAATCTAATTTCATCAATTTTAAAATTTTACAACTAAATAAAAAATTAAATATTTTACAATAAATATATGATAAATTATAATGTCGGGCCTCTTTACATATTCCAGCCCAAGAGAGATAGGTGTTGTTTGGGCCTCTTAATTGAAGTTATCAGATTGGGTCTGTCCCATAAAGTGCCTGGGCCCACGATAGGAAAGAGAAAAGACAGTAATCAAGCCCACTAAGGAGAGAAACCTTATGAAGTGAATTTACTAACCAAGTACATGGGCCATATCTGGGAAAAAAAGAAAAAGGCTGAGAAAAAAACCCTCCAAAGCTACATTCCTTATAAAAATAGAAATAAAAAAATCTCATGTCCAACCGTTCCACCCTATGAGGTGCTTACAATTCAATGTGGAGATTAATCACTATAGTCAATGTTGTAGTCTAAACCGAAAAAAAAAAGAGAAAAGAAATAGCAATCCTAATAAAAATAGAACTAACAATCGATACTCAATGTCTCAATCAATAATTCTCATCAAGCAAGCGAAGGGTCTCTTTTATCGGAATATAAAGATTACCGACGCTTCAGTACTGCCACTTCTAGTTGTTTCAATACTGCACAGTGCCATGTTAATTCCTCATTAAATGATATGGAAAATTGGGCTAAGATAAAAAATTCCCGGTGGATATTTGATTGCGGTGGCACAGAAACAGTCACATTTGATCCGAATGGTATAATTTCTGCCCAAATTCCACAAAAACACAGCTTACATACTGCTAGTGGTCAAGAAGTTGATGTAATAGGGGGGAGGAGTCATTGCAATTACTTCAAATCTTAAACTGTCCAATTGTCTTGTTGTTACCTCCTTGTTAAATAAATTATTATCTATTAGTCATATGACAAAGGAGCTCAATTGTATGGTTGTAATGTATCCCACTTTCTGTGTATTGCAGGATATCCGTTCGAGGGAGATAATTGGGCATGACACTGAAAAAGATGGCCTGTACTATGTTGATGAGGTGATCTCCGAGGGGCGGACTTCATTCCCGTATCTCCGAACCTTAGACCTTGTAGAACTTGATTAGGGGCCAGGGGGACCTCTGATAGCCCCAGTTATGGATACTGCTCAAGGTTGACTGGACTGCCATAACAATTGATGGATAGGAGCCTACTCTAACTAAGAGCAACTTCTCTAGTGAATCGCATAGGAAGGATCACAAAGCAAACGCTTAATGGCAAAAGGGTTGGATGACAGACAGAGTTGGTTGTGGCATCGTCGTTTGGGGCATCCTTATGAGGATTATCTCAGAAAAAAAAAATTATTTTTTCTAGTAATCATTTATCTTGTGATACTTGTGTTTTAGCTAAGAGCCACATACAATCTTTTTTCTCTGAATAATACTCGTGTTGACACTCCATTTTAATTAACTCATTCAGATGTTTGGGGCCCAACCTCGATTATTGGGGTGGGAGTAGATTATGAAGAAACTTTTTCACCATTGCGAAGATTGACATAATACGGGTCTTGTTCTCAGTTGCAGCAAATTTGGATTGGCCTCTTCATCAGTTTTATGTCAAGAATGCCTTTCTTCAAGGTGACCTAACAGAAGAGGTGTATATGGAATGTCCACCGGGATTCTCTCACGATTTTGGAACCCATGAGGTGTGCAGGTTGAAGAAGGCATTTTACGGGTTGAAACAATCTCCAAGAGCATAGTTTGGGAGTTCACGGTTGCGATGAAATGGTATAGGTACAGACAGAGTGACTCGGATCATATTCTGTTTTTAAAAAGAAGAGATGGCAAGATCATGTGCCTCATCATATATGTAGATGGCATGGTTATCACTGGAGATGATGTTGAGGAGATAAGAGATCTTCGAAAGAACTTGTTCGAAGAATTTAAATGAAAGATTTGGGACATCTCAAATACTTTCTCGGAATTGAGGTTATGAGGTCAAACCAAGGGATTTACCTATCACAGAGGAAATACATTCTGGACCTTCTGACAGAGAGGAGTATGTTAGATTGTAAACCAGCTGATACACCCATGACCACCAATCATGGGTTAAGAATTGTGGAAGGAGTCGAGGAAGCAGACCAAAGGAGATACCAACATTTGGTGGGAAAGCACATTTATTTGTCACATACCCGACCTGATATTGGGTATGCAGTAGGAGTGGTCAGTCAATTCATGCATAGACCACAAAAAGAACACATGGAGACAGCTGTGAGGATTTTGAGGTATTTAAAGGGATCACCGGATACAGGAACTCTATACAAAAAGAATAATCATATGAAAATCGAGGCATACACAGATGCAGATTGGGTAGGGAATTTCATGGACCGGAGATCTACCTTAGGGTATTTTACATTTGTTGGAGGTAATCTGGTCACTTGGAAAAGCAAGAAACAAAAGGTTGTAGCACTCTCAAGTGTTGAGACGGAGTTTAGAGTGGTTACAAAAGGGTTATCAGAGGTTTTGTGGCTAAGAAAGTTAATAACGGAGCTTGGGTTCCCACCAGTTGGAGCATGCACCTTAAAATGTGACAACAAGGTTGCAATACAGATATCTGAGAATCCTGTACAACATGATAGAACAAAGCATGTGGAATTTAACCGACATTTTATCAAAGAAAATTGGATGGCGAGATTATCTCCTTACCATTTGTGCGATTGGAGGACCAACTTGTTGATATCCTCACGAAAGCTACTTCTGGCGGGATGTTTCATGATGTTTTGCACAAGTTAGGCATTGGATGTCCCTCGACCTAACTTGAGGGGGAGTGTTGGAATAGGTAAATATGGAAAATATTAGAATCTCATATAATCAGGGAATAGTTTTGGCAAACTGATCTTATCCGAGATTATAGGGTGTTCCTTGGCATATTAATACCACGTCTTTGTAACCTTTATTCATTCAGAAATATTCACAATAATGAATTATGTAGTTTCAGTCTTATTTGTGTGTTCAATTTATCGCTTTCATGGTTCTTTTTGTCATCCTACTTATGTTGCGCATATGCAATTGATCTTTTCTCAGCCGAGGAAAATTGCTGATTTGGTTTGATTAATAGTTTAGTGTAACCAAAGTGTGTTTATTGTCAGTTTATTCAGAATTTATTGCTACTGTTTTTTTTGTACAGAAGGCAAGAGAGGAAGCTACAGATAATTTGCCTCATCGAACCTTTTCATGACTCGTGTGATTGTTCAAGGATGTAAAGTTTCATACTGATGCATGGATTGGGGATAATGAAATAAAAACCTGTTTTTGTTTTCATTTTATAAGATCCTTAAGAGTGTGTTATAGGAGGTTCCAGAGATGAATTAAGATCTAAGGGTAATAATTCTCTCTATTATTACTGTGGGTGAAGAATGGCAGAAAAAATTGAGCTCCAGGAGCCGGAGGTTTTGATCCCTTTTCTATTTGTGATACTTCTTTTAAATTTGTTTTAAGTTTTATCCCTTCATGGATTGGCTAATCTCCATTCATGCATTATTCTTATTAAAATGATGCAAAATAAAATTGAAGTCAAGAGATAATATGTACATAAATTAAAAGAAAAGAAAGAGAGAAAATTGATTAAGAGATAATACGTAAATAAATTAAACGAAAAGAAATATTTTAGAAGTAGGGAAAGAAAAGAAAAGAGTCCAAGAGAAAAAATAATTAAAAAGTTAGGGGCAGAAAAAAAAAAAGAGTCCAAGACACTGGTTTCTATCTACCCTCACGCTTAATATAACAGTATAAATAAATTAGTCTTTTCATTATCTTGTTATTGTCTAACAAATTATGGTTCTATAATTGGGAAATTAGAGCTGAAAATCTCTTAAATTTTATTCGCTCAACACCGTCAAACGCAATAATTCTTAAGATTTTTTAAATTATTTGAGTCATCCGCTATATGTTAAAACTATTTGATACATCCGAATCTTTTTGAAACAATTGATCCGTTATTCTATTCTTTTCATTCTTTTATCATTCCTCTTCTTCTTTTTTTTTCTTTTTTTTTTTAATCTCGAGGTATTAATACATAAGAAATGCTTTTATTTATTTTCTATATTTATTAATTTATTATATCCATAATTAAATAAGGAGAATTTGATGACGTGAAATTTTCAAACTAGAATGTGTGCAATATAAGATAATTTCTTTCTTAAAACTTTTACGTATCCAATCAGCTAATTTGTAGTTACATATATCTTTTTTAACGCATTATCTCATAATTATGTGATTAGAAGATTGAAGAAAAATGAAAAAAATAAGAATTGTGACTGCCTTTTATCATATAAAAACTTTAAAGAATGACTGAAATAATGAAAAAAATAATTTACGTTTATTAAAAACATGTGCACATTGCGTGTGGAGTGTTTAGACACAAAAAATTCACTAAAAATCCGTAAAACCACTCAAAATTGGATGGAGATGGCGGTTTGTAAAAATCACATAGATGAGGTGGTGGTTTGCAACGAAAATACGTTCGGATGGCAAAATACAAAAATGAGTATAGTTCGGATGACAAAAAATATTTATCCTAAAATTTAAAATAAAAGACAAAAGAATCTTGGGAAAAGGAACAACCAGAAGTACGAGTTGGCCAGGAAGAGATGGGATTTGTTGCAGTGAATTTGCCCCCATTCTCCAAGATATTTGGTCCCATGGAGCCATTCCAGTTAGAATTTCAATCACAACCAGCCCAAAACTATATACATCAGAGAAAAATCACGCCACGTCGGATACGGGGTCGGGTTTTCGGTGAAAAAATGTATTAAATTGCAAATTTTTTGGAGATGTGGGGTAGATTTGTCACGGGAAAAGTTATTGTACCAATTTTGCTAAAACGGTGTAGTTGGTATACATTTTTGCAATTTTCTCATATATATAGAGAGAGAGAGAGAGTAATTAAGTTTATCTCTATAACTAACTCCGTACAGAGGATCAGAGACACATTTCCACTAAGTAGGTTCACACAAGTTTTAGCTAGCATTATGCAATCCCCATCTCACTTTTTCCTCTCTCAAGCAGAACTTCTCCCTCACGCAATGGCAAACCCAGGTACTCCTTCAGGATTTTCACTGTTGTTAACTTTTCTGTTAAGGTGTTAAGGATTTGTTTGTTTCAAGCTTTTTCAACTTTCTCTGTTAAGGTGTTAAGGATTTGCTTGTTGTTGGTATCCTTTAGTTTTGTTCATTCAATGTTGTTTGTGTTTAATTTTTGTCTTCTACTTCCGATCCTTCTGGAATCCATGGTATTTTTGTGTGTTTGATTTTGATTTTTGTGTGTTCATCTGCGTTTTGACATAAGAAACTTGATGGTTTTCTGAAATCATATTTTGAAAGTAGTTTCACGTTTTCATCTGGAATAGTCGTCACACGTTTTTTCTTTTAATGGCGTGAATCGTGGAATAGTCGTCTCACGTTTTTTCTTTTAATGGCGTGAATCGTGGTTAAGGTTAAAAATCCTCGCACGTATGGAGTTAACGATGTTTTTCGGTGTTTTTCAGTACCAATTGACTATGAACTTCTTCGGGTTCAATATGAGGAGAATCCTGAGGTGATTTTTCTGGGTTCTGGAGGTTGTAGCCCTGTGTATTCTAGAATGATTCATCTTAGGGGTGAGAATCACCCCGTGACCATGAAGATTGGGGATTAAAGCTCCGTTGGAAAAATGTACAATTTCACCAACACGCTCCAAGGTTTCCTCCAATGATTGTATCTATTGGTTGACATTTTGTTCGGGGGACGTATATATGATTTTGAGATTTGATTTAGATAATGAAAAAATTGAAGAGATTGAGATAGATACAAAGGTACAGGAGATGATGATGATGAACATACCGAATGAGATAATGGTGGTCAATGGATTTCTTGTTCTACTCGAATTTGGGAGAAGAGGAGATATGGTGATTCCTATTAAGGGCTACATTTACAAAGAATCTGAATCGGGATCATCTTCTTGGACTTGTACTAAAACTGTTGATCTTCCAATATATTATACAGATATAATATTGCCTTTGACCGCAAGTGGCCGCATTCTACTTAGGAGGGAAGCAAATCGTCGACTTTGGGCTTATGATTGTTATTGTGACAGCAAAGATTTAAGTTTCAAATTGAGGGATTTGGGGATTCAGTCAAGACAAGATTATCTTTATATTCCGATAAAAGAGATCCTTCGCTTGCTCGATGAGAATTATTGATTGCGTCATCGAGTATTGATTGTTAGTTCTATTTTTATTAGGATTGTTAGTTCTATTTTTATAAGGATTGTAGCTTATTATTTAATTTTAATCCTTAGTTAGGTCATATAATCCTTCTATTGTAATTTTAGTCCTAAGTTAGGTCATATAATCTATTAATCTTTCTATTGTAGTCAACTTCTCTGGGCGACGGCGTAAAATTTTTATTTTATTTTATTTTTGCATGTGAGAATATTAACGTGATGGAAAATTCATTTAACAGGATGTTTCCCGATTTCAAATCTGCAAATAGCATTCGACGGCTATGAAGAAGCAGAAGACCACTTGCAACGCCAGTCATGATTCTCATCCTCTTATACCAATTCAAGTTGAAGCCATCTCCATGCAAGTTCTGCTGCAAGGATCCACCAAACATGTATTCATATACAACAACCCTTTGTAACATTCGGTCAGATCTAGAGTACCCAAGCATCCTGATGATGTTAAGGTGGTAAATTCCATTGAGCTCAAATAATATTTCCTCTTCATGATCAAAGTGAACGTAGCTCAGCAATATGTCCCTCTCAAGTGGGGCCAATAACTTCAAGAACTTAATAGCTACGGGTATATTATTTAGTCTTCCCAGATACACATTCCCTGAACCCCCAGACCGGTAGACCCTAGAAGCTCTGGGTTCATGTATCGGTGCACTTGGTTGTAGAGGAGATTATAGTTGATGAATAAAGGATCTCGAACAAATAATAAGAACATTAAAGAGCTATTCCAGAAACGCCATAAAGCAGAGCATCGATTCTAGAGAGGAGCATGAAATCTCTATACAGAGAAATGCCATTAAAAAATCGTTAAATCTCGATTCTACAAACACCATAAAGCTGAGCATTCTAGAAAGACATTAAAAACATGAAATTTCCATACTAAAATACCATTAAAGAGTATCAAACTTCGATAGATACTAATATGCCGTTAAAGACCATTAAAAAGCATGAAACTTCGATACTAAAACATCATTAAAGCAAAAATCTTCATTCGAGAAAAGCATAAATTAGAGCATGAAATGATTCTAGAAACGCAGCATGAAAGCTACATGAAAACTACTAAACATTATTAAATCTACTAAGCACAAACACAAAACATTAAACACGAAAAATGCTTGAAATAGAACCTGGGTTTGCCATGTGAGAGACAGAGAGCGAGAGAGAAAAAAAAATGAGAATGAAGAACCCTAATGCCAGTATATATATGACTCAAACGTACATGTGTGAAGTGTGAACTTCTGCTCTAAGGCTTAATGCGGGGGATGTGGTCCCTACATTTGGGTGCTACACACCCATCTTAAGGTTACTCATAGATTAAGATTGTGTAAAATTCTTCCTATTACTAGTACATGCGTTGTCAGGATTTGAACTCGAGAACCCTAATTAAACTAGCATAACATCCACCTAAACAACATCACTTGGCAATCAAATTCGTGTCATATATTAAACTTGAATATGTTTCACATCAATGGTCGATCACTATAAATACCTCGTAACTCAATTTGGAAAAGATAGTTTAGGTTCTGTCTCGTAAGGATTTCACATTGATCACTCTATGTTTAGTTTCGCACTATCATTTTTTCACTCCATAAACTATACATTGAGTTTCGCGTTAGTACTTCATCACTTCATAAACTCTACGTTTAGTTCCGCGTTACCATTTTTTCACTCCATAAACTGTACGTTTAGTTTCACGTTACTACTTCATCACTTCATAAACTATACGTTTAGTTCTGCATTACCATTTTTTCACTCCATAAACTGTATGTTTAGTTCCGCGTTAATATTTTTTCACTCCATAAACTGTGCGCTTAGTTTAGTCTTACTACTTCATCACTTTATAAACTATATGTTTAGTTTCGTATTACCATTTTTCAGTCCCATTACCATTTCACGTAAACAAATTCTCCCCAACAAAAAAACACTTTAACAATTGAGTTATTCTTAACAAGGAAAAACCAAGGCTGCACTCAATAGGAGAGAAAGAGTTGTCCTTCAAAATCAAACGGCTTATGCAACGGTTGACATGGATTAGATCAAGTCGGTAACACAGTTTCTGTTTCTGCAATGCAAAAGGTTTCGTTAACCATTGCAGATTCACAAAATTGAACCAAAAGAATTAAAATAAAACAACTTTTTAGATGTGATTTCTTACCTGTAACCCCATTCCAGCCTTGGTATCGAATATGCTTGACCTGCAAAATCGGATAAAAAGTATTTGTGTTTGCTGGATTTTACGGAATATGAGAAAAATAGAAATGAGTGTTAAATCCTGTGGAAACCTTACCTACAATCACCGACAAAGTCAGTGGAGACAACGTCATCTTCTATGTATCATAGGGTGCCCTTCAAGTTGGTCTCTGACTCCTCCTGTGTAACAGAGAAAGTGGCATGAATATTCAAGAATTAATGGGAGTGGAGACATCTATGGGACAAAAACATAGAATATATATAAATATCTCTGTGTTTGCGTGTGTGTATTACTTGATAGCAGCTTTAATTTCATCGTATGTGGCAACCTGTTCTAGCCTTGCAGTTAGGTCGATGACTGAGACATCAACAGTTGGAACACGGAAAGCCATGCCAGTAAGCTTTCCGTTTAGAGCGGGAAGTACTTTTCCAGCAGCCTGTAAAATATAACCATATTCTTGAGATAAGCCCAATAGAGTATGACTAGAATAGAGTAGCTTCAAATTCTAGCTCCTATTATGTAAGTAAGAATACAAGGCGAAACCATAGGGGCATTGGATCATTAATAACATTATCACCAGTAGCTAACATGCAGTAATAATCATCATACGAGTATTAGCCAATGCACAAAATACATGATACACAATACAATTGTCATGTATTACTTGATAGCAGCTTTAATTTCATTGTATGTGGCAACCTTTTCGAGCCTTGCAGTTAGGTTGACGACTGAGACATCAATAGTTGGAACACGGAAAGCCATGCCAGTAAGCTTACTGTTTAGAGTGGGAAGTACTTTTCCGACAGCCTGTAAAAGAATAACCATATTCTTGAGAGTATGACTAGAATAGGGTGGCTGCAAATTCTGGCACCTATTATGCAAGTAAGAATACAAGGCGAAACGATAGGGGCATCGGATCATTAATAACATTATTGCAGTAGCTAACATGCAGTAATAATTATCACATTCAGACGAGTGTAAGCCAATTCACAAATTCATAAGAAATATGCATTGAAAAGGATTATGTTGTATGTTAGCCCACTGAAGAAGTTCTTTGTACTTAGCTTCAGACAAGTACTCCAAAAGGCCAATTAAAGGAAGTCCAACTGAACAGAAATGAGAAATAACTAAGCAACTGAAAAAACCGTATAAAAAGGGAGTCTAAATTATGAAATAATTTGCATCTTCTGTGTTGCTGAAAGCCACAGGAGAAAAGTCAACTGCTAAGTTCAAGAGTTCCTTTAATCAAAACTTTGTATAATAAACAGAAAGTGAATGTGTGGATTTGGTTTAGAATTCGCACTTTGCTGCGAAAAAAAGTTAGGCTAAATACAAGATAATATTGAATTTCTTTCGTGTAGCATATTGGATTTAAAAAACCTATGCTTCAAGTTACAACCTTGTTCAATAAAGAAAGAAACATGTAACAAGTGGACTTACCGATGATGGAGTGTACGGTGGTCATCAGTAAAGAAGGAAACGTGTAGATGGATCGAATATGAAATTAAAGAATCCGATTTGTTAAAAATCTGAATATGATTTTATATATACTATTTTACCCTTCATATTCTAAAACTCAGGGGGGTATATGTAATAAAAGTCCAAAACTAAGAAGGTTAATGTAAGTATTGAAATTCTTGGGGGTTTGATGTAATTACTTGAATTTTGTATTTATCTATCATCTTTTTTTTCTTTTTTATTCTTTTTTAGTTTAGAAAAAAATGTTATTTAATGATATTTTGACGTTTTAATAATACACTAATTTCATTCCTAAAGTTTGTGGATACCAAATATTTTTTTGAAAAAAACAATTAGGCATGCATGTGTTTATATTGGAATGTTAGTCGTATTTAAAGTACATGTATTAGAAATCATCAACTTTTGAAAAAAAAATTCATTGAAAATTTTTATTATTTTAAACAAACAAAGTTGAAATGAACTTACAAAATTTTCAAATTAAAAAATACAAATTTAATCAACATTACAAACATATCCTTACAATTTCAATAGTATTACAAAATACCCCCAAGAGTTTCAGTAGTATTACAAAATACCCCCCAGAATTTCAATAGTATTACAAAATACACCCCAAAGTTTCAATATTATTACAATATACCCCCTAAGGATAGGATTGGAATTTTTTAAAATAATGTTGCTAACGTCATCAAAACTTAACACTGTTACTAACGGTTGGGGGAATTTGTCAGAGAGAATGTAAACCTCATGGGGGTATTCGTAATTTTTCAAACCTCAGGGGGTAATCTGTAATTTCGTCATACCTCAGGAGGTCGTTCGTAATTATCCCATATATATATATAGATATCTTTGTGTTTGCGCATGTGTATTACTTGATAGCAGTTTTAATTTCATTGTATGTGGCAGCCTTTTCGAGCCTTGCAGTTAGGTTGACGACTGAGACATCAATAGTTGGAACACGGAAAGCCATGCCAGTAAGCTTTCTGTTTAGAGTGGGAAGTACTTTTCCGACAGCCTGTAAAAGAATAACCATATTCTTGAGAGTATGACTAGAATAGAGTGGCTGCAAATTCTGGCACCTATTATGTAAGTAAGAATACAAGGCGAAACGATAGGGGCATCGGATCATTAAATAACATTATTGCAGTAGCTAACATGCAGTAATAATTATCACATTCACACGAGTGTAAGCCAATTCACAAATTCATAAGAAATATGCATTGAACTCAAGGATTATATATGTTAGCCTACTGAAAGAAGTTCTTTGTACTCAGCTTCAGACAAGTACTTCAAAAAGCCAATTAAAGGAAGCTTAACTCAACAGAAATGAGAAGTAGGGGTGTACATAAACCCGCACAACCCGCTAAATCCGCCCGAACCGAATCAAACCGCCCGAAAACCGCCGGTTGAAATTTTTAAAAAAATAACCGCGGTTGAAAAATATTACAACCCACTACTTTCGGTTTGGGTGGTGGGTCTAATAATTCAAATCCGCCTACCCGCTACCCGATGCTACACATATATTTATATTTTATTCGTAATTATAGTTATATAAATACATGATACACAATACAATTGTCATGTATATTATACAAATTATACATATATATAAGATATATTTTTATGTTAAACTAATATTATACAAGTTCTTTAAAAAAAATAAATTTATATTTATAATATGATATTATTTATTGAATAATGTATATATATATATATATATATATATATATATATATATTCATCTACTTTGAAATCATTATGTATTAGTTGTAATAAGTGATAAACTAGAATAAATTCTCATATTCTTTATATCTTTTTGATTATTGAGTTAAAATTATGAGTATAAAATATTTTTATTAAAAAAATACATATAAAATTCGTTAAACCGTCAATCCGCCCGCTATAAAACCGTACCCGCCCAACCCGAACCGCTCGGTTTGAAAAAATAATTATGTATTTACGGTTTATATTTTTACAAACCCGCATACTTCGGGTCGGGTGACATTTTACTTAGAAACCGTCCATACCCGACCGCGTATACCCCTAATGAGAAGTAACTAAGCAACTGAAAAAACTGTATAAAAGGGGAGTCTAAATTATGAAATAATTTGTATTTTCGGTTACCTTAGCTCCTCCGGTGCTATTGGGGATGATGTTGAATGAAACAGCTCTACCACCTCTCCAATCCTTCATTGATGGACCATCAACAGTCTTTTGTGTTGCTGAAAGCCACAGGTGAGAAGTCAACCGCTAAGTTCCAGAGTTCCTTTAATCAAAACGTTGTATAATGAACATAAAGCGAACGTGTGGATTTGATTTTAAATTCGCACTTTGCTATGAAAAAAAGTTAGGCTAAATACAAGATAATATTGAATTTCTTTCGTGTAGCATGTTGGATTTAAAAAACCTATGTTTCAAGTTACAACGAATGCCCATCATATTTACTTCCCTATATAAGAGTAAGACGAGCAGCATTGTCGGCAAACCCATCAAAGTCGTTGAGGGTGTTTAAAAACCCTGAAAATAAACGTTTTATTAATTTTGAAAATATTTGTGAACTCTAAAAGTAAATACTTATAATAAGCGCTAGATTATACAGTTATCTATAATCAAATGGAATTCTATTGTGATAACATTATCCTCATTAAAATATTAATATTTTTAAATTACTTTTTATATTTAAATATGACTCCAGCCAATATTATCCTCATTAAAATATTAATATTTTTAAATTCCTTTTTATATTTAAATAAAATTCTTGTGTATGGAGACAATGGAGCTTGAAAGCGGCCTTCACCTTCCAGAGCGAGAGAAAGCAAGCAAAGAAAAAGGGTAAAAAATCAACTTTGAGCAAGCCTAGTACAAATATCTACCTTGTATTTCTTGCATACGGAGACAATGGAGCTTGAGCTAGAGAAAGCAAGCAAAAAAAAGTGTAAAAAATCAACTTTAAATCCATCAGCTTCCTCCTTGGGAATGCCCATCATATTTACTACCCTATATAAGAGTAAGACGAGCAGCATTGTCGGCAAACCCATCAAAATCGTTTTTGTCGTGATGATAATTAATACAGTACATCAGTTATTACAACGCAATCTATTATTATTATTAGTAAATTACATGTTAGTTCCTAACTTTGAGAACCGTTTGTGGTCCATATGGTTCCGTTATGTCATTCCAAAACTACCCCTATTTTTTTGTTAAATTCATAATTTGTAGGGATTGTTTGTTTATATTTATAAACTTTAAAGATGATTTTGTAATTTTGATCTAAAACTGATAGGAGAATAAGTGTACTTTTACAAATTCCATGAAGGGATCTCAGACCAAACAAGATTTATAAGGATTAAATTTTAATTTTCCGATGATAGTAGACTTGTAATTATGTTTATGTGGGAAAAATATTTCGGAGTTGGCGCGGACTTAAGGGTGTAATAGAGATAATTAGATATTAATTTGAAAAAATAAAAAAATAGAGATAATCAGAGATTAATTTGAAAAAAATTTCTTCTTCTATATGCGATATGAATTAATGAAGAAATTGTAGATGCATATAGATCTCCTCTCGAGTTAAGTATCCTTCTTCCGTTAGTAGCTTTAGAATCATAAAATCTCCTTTTCGGGGAGCAAAACCAAATCCCAACCTTACACTGGATCATGAAATTGGCCCAGTGAATTAATTCGTTTTAAGGTTCTAATAAAAAGGATTCCATACGCATATAATAGATCTTCCTCTCAAGTAGACTAAACTCTCAAAAGAAGTCGATAATGTTTCATATTTATAGCCAAGGGAATTTTATTTTTTTTTACCTTTTTCTTAATTTAATTTTTTTCTTTTATT
This sequence comes from Lantana camara, assembly GCA_037501455.1. Taxonomy (NCBI): domain Eukaryota; kingdom Viridiplantae; phylum Streptophyta; class Magnoliopsida; order Lamiales; family Verbenaceae; genus Lantana; species Lantana camara. The sequence continues at coordinate 1,155,708 of CM074858.1, read as the reverse complement.
TAAGAACAACATTATATTTTATCTTCTTTAACAAATAGGTATTTTAGGGAATTTGGTAAATCGTTGTACAATACTCTCTTAATTATTAAATTAATATCTTAAAACTGACACTTGGATATCTAATTTTGATTAATTTCTCACTTAAATTAATATTACTTTTCTTCTAATGTTCTAAAAATTAATATTAAGTTCCAAATTGAGTAACTTTTTTTTTTTTTTTATCAAAATTAATATTTTTAATTAATTTGTTTATTTAAAAAGAAATAATGTTTTTGATAATTAAGATCTTGAACTCGTCGCTATACGTTGATTCTAAAACAAAGAGAACCGTCGCATATTGGTAAATCAAATATGTCAAGAATGTTGATGCAATTAATCCGCACTGGGTAAAAAGAAACATATATCATATAAAATACTAGATAAATATTTTTAAAGGCTTGAATAGAGTACAAATGTCAAAAACCAACTTATTGCACTAAACCCGTTTTTTGTCCTCTATTTTATGCAAGTTTTTGGAAAATTGAGCAGACCCTCCAACTATAGAGAAATCCAGAGTGTGATCACTGTGTTTCAACTATGAATGTCGATGGAAGTCGGCCAATGCAGATTTCGTTAAGAATTATTCTTTTTTTTGATGAGAATCGATCCACGGAGATCTCATTAATGGTCGAATCGCTCTCTTTCGGGAGCTCTTTGAGCTTAAAGTCCCCGGTCAGCTCCCCTGCTTCGTTCAAATCAGGCTTGAGAGCCGGGATTTGAGACTATTACATATATAACCAATGAAACTCGTCTGCTGTTCCTCTAAATTCAAGCCTTTGTAATTAGGCTTTGTCGGTCAGCTAGGGTGAAACGGGAGAGGATAGTAGCAGCTCGACTAAAAGGAGAGGAACGGATTTACTAAAATCTCGCGAATGGTGAAAGATTTGTAAAGCCCATTACCTAGAGCAAAGAGTGAGAATGATATACCGTTTGCTTACCAAATGGGAATGGATTGCAAAAGAGACTCCAATCCATGTGACTCAAAACCTCATATACCTCCTCTTGCCGTCGAAATACCCGACAATTTTTTTTTGTTAAAAAACGAAGTGACTAATGATTTAGGAAATGTAACTAAAGAATTTCCCCGTTAAAAGGAAAAAAATGTTTTAGCTCTTAATAAGGATCGAATTTGGTCTGGTGAGATTATTTTACTTCATGTTGTAACATTTCAATTTTCATGTGTAATTTTACGTACCTGAAGGCTGAGTGTGGGCCTTGTGGGCTTTGAATGAGGGTAATCTGGACTATAGTCTTGATTTATATCTGTAAGGCCCAATTTGTTGAAAAGGCTTTTATTGTAGGGGGCCCACCGAGTTTAATTCTTTATATGACTATTGGTTCGATATCATTATATTGAGTCGTGTTGCGTTGGATATAGTCTCGGATATTTAAATTTTAATAAAAAATAATATAGTCAGATTTGTATCGTATTATATCCTACCCTGATATCATTATCGATTTACCTTGTTTATTTCAACGAATGAAACTCAAATTAAATAAGTATAAATTTTCATTTCGTTTACTTAATTAGATTACAATCCGTTATATATAGTAATAATTACCTTTATTTTTTGTCCTTAATAAAAAAATTTATGCACACAACAACACAAAAGAAAAAAAATGGAGAACAGGAAAATAATTTCATATTATCCAGCAAAATGAAATATTTAGCGAATCATTTTCGATGATTATTAAACATCACGTGCATTTTTATTCTTTTTAATTATATCAAAAATAATTTTAGTTGTACATAAAAAAGCATATTCTTTTTTAGAACCTTGATTTTACCTAGAAAAATAAAATATTAAATACCTAACGCCCCATTTTCTGTAAACTTAGTGTTCTTGTTTTAAATTTTTAATGAACTCATTTCCCCAGCTCATTTTTAACAACTCAGAAAGCCCAAATGTATTGTGGACTTGAACCCAAATGTAATGCTCAAATTAGCTACACCATGAACAATAGGTAAAGTCATAGGGCTGTCAAGGGGTCGGATTTAATCCGAATCCGCTCCGAGTCCGATCCGAATTTTAGCATATTCGTCCGATAAAAATATTCGATGGATCATATCCGATTGTAAATATTCGTTATCCAAAATAAATGGAGCAAATATGGATTTAAGAAATGCGATCCGTTAAGAATCCGAATCCGACATTATATATAATATTTAATTAAATAAATTATTTACTAGTACATAAAATGTTTAAAATTAAAATTTTCACATATTTATCATTTTAAACAATAAAAAAATTTAAACCTTTTACTCTAAAAGTATATATTTTCTTTTATTAATAAGTTTAAATTATTTTATTTTAAATAAATATAAACAAAACTATCAAATAATTCATTAAATAATAATTATTTATTAAATATAATGTAATTATATTTATTTTTTATATCAAATTTGTTATTTAAAAAAATAAAATTTATTACTAATCGGGCAGGATCTTTTATCGGATCGGATCCGACCCGATCATATATGGATTCAAAAATAATAAATCTGAATCCTATAGGATTCGGATTCGGATCCGATATTCAGATTCTCTTATCGGATTCGGAATCTCCTGATCCGGTCCGAATCCGACCCGTTGACAGCCCTAGATAAAGACATTGAGTGGTGTAACTTAGTGGTTTGGTGTTATGTTAGTTTAATCAGAGGTTTCGAGTTCGAGTCCCTGAGAGCACAGCTATCATTGATAGGGAGAGTTTTATGCCTTAAATGGTTCGTCTCGACTCCGACCCGTGGAAATGAGCTATAAAACCCAAAAAAAAAAAAAAAAAAAAAGGTAATTCATCACATTCTTAAAAAATTTAACGTTAAAATATATAATTCGTCACAAGAAAAAAGAAATATATGTATAACTTTTATATTTAAATAAACATAAAATTTATATTAAAGTTTAATTAATTTATTGACTTTTGTATTTAAATATTGTTTTATGGATTGTGTCGTGTTGGTTAAGGAGGCTTCAATGCTGCTGCCACCACCCTACGTACGAACTGTTTGGCGAAGCTATGAACATTTGAGTGCATAAGAAATATCTGAAAATTCGCTCACCAACCCCACAAACAATCGCTTTCGCGAGGAGCTTTGATGAAAAATCAAACGAAGAGAAAGGTGTTCGTGGCTGAATCTTTTACTTCACGTGCTTTTGACATTATTTAATGCTCTGTTCCTGCATTTTGTGAAGAAATTGTTGTTGGTATTTGTCACATTTTCGAGTTTGTTCGGCTTTCATTTCACTTTCCGCTACCTAATTTATGTTGGTTGTAATCTGGGAAGAAAGCGAGGTGATTTGCTGTGGTTTTTGTTAGGTGGATTGCAGGTGTCTGAGCTGGTTGATCATGCTTGTTTTTCATGGTTTTTGGGTTGAATTATCATGTTTGTGTTGTAGTTTATGAGGAGTTTTAATGATTTTGTGATTAGGGAAGTTGAATTGTGAGGGTTTTTGGTTATAGGGAGGTCAATTTGCTGTTTGTTGTTCGGAATTCGGATCAGGAGAATTGTTCTTTTAGCTCCTGTGAATTGGGAGGATGGCGGCGTCTGGTGAATGGCATTGTGAACAGAGGCCATTTTCTAAGAGTGAATCTTTTGCAAGAGAGAATAGGAATGTGCCTGAAATTGGGTCCCTGTCTATTGTTGTTCTTGGTGCTTCTGGTGATCTTGCTAAGAAGAAGACATTCCCTGCACTTTTCAACCTTTATAGACAGGTGAATTCCGATTCTAGTTGCGATTTTGGAGTTCTCATGAAGGTTGTTGTTCATGTTGTTTTTGTTCTCTTTGACTGAGATTCTGCCTTGAATTTGTTGTAGGTGATTGCATGTTTCTTTATATAGAAAAGAAGATAATTAGTTGATATGTTATTATAAGCAGAAACTATCTCTTATTTTCGATTGTTGGGCTTAACTGGGATATTCAGGGATTCTTGCAACCAAAAGAAGTTCACATTTTTGGCTACTCGAGGACCAAGCTTTCTGACGATGATTTGAGAGAGAGAATTCGAGGGTATGATTTCCTTATGTCTTAACAGGTGTAAAATATCATATTAAATCCTCTGCAGCTTATTCATTTGACGATTTTTACAATTCATTAACTGTGAAATTACTCGTTGCAGGTATCTGCCCCAGGGGAAAGAAGTCGCAAATGTTGTCTCTGACTTTCTGCAGTTGGTTAGTTATTGCTGTTTGCTTATATTTTCCTCACGTATAATCTGAAAGGATCATTTATAGTTACCACATGCGGGTATTTCTTTCGAGATGCAGATTAAATACTTGAGTGGCTCCTATGATTCTCCACAAGGGTTTCAAGAATTAGACAAGGCGATATCTCAGCACGAAATATCGAAAAAGAGTACAGAGGGGTCATCCCGGAGGCTTTTCTACCTTGCACTTCCTCCATCGGTGTATCCACAAGTGTGTGAAATGATCAAGCATTATTGCATGAACAGATGTATGTGCGCTTCTCCTATATTCCTTCTTTCTTGGGCATGAATTAGTGCATATACAATATTAGTTACCCTTTGTGATGCCTCAATGTTCTTTATTTTCAGCTGATCTCGGTGGATGGACTCGCATTGTTGTTGAGAAGCCCTTTGGAAAGGATTTGGCTTCAGCTGAGGACCTCAGCTCCCAGATAGGACAGCTATTTGATGAACCGCAAATTTACCGTATCGATCACTATTTGGGAAAGGAGTTGGTGCAGAACTTGGTAATTATCATTTTACAAATTGTATTGTGTTATCTTAGTCCAGTTAATTGAGTAATAACTATCACCCTGCCAAAAAGAACAAAACAGGGTAACACGTTTTTCCATTTCGTGAAATCATGCAGTTGGTACTTCGTTTTGCAAATCGCTTCTTTGTACCTCTTTGGAATCGTGATAACATTGCTAATGTACAGGTCAGTTGTTTGACATAGATCATGTGATATTGTTGCATTTCTTTTTTTCCCATTCTTATGAATTCACATTTCTTATACCCCTTTTAGATTGTGTTTAGAGAAGATTTTGGGACTGAAGGTCGTGGAGGATATTTTGATCAATACGGGTATGATCTGCATGAACTTGGTGTGAAACTTTATCTTTTCGTCCGACTGGAGAATCTGTACATTCTTCTTCTTTGCATCACACTATCTGGATCGACTGTCAACTTGTATTTGGCCCTTATTTTGCTTTTAATGTATGACTTTTCAGGATTATCCGTGATATTATCCAGAATCATCTGTTGCAGGTGAGGGTTAATAGAAAATTACAACTGGTTGGTTGAGTAATAACCAATGTTTAACTCCCTGAAATTACCATTCTCAAACACCCAATTGAGCCGTTTAATATAACCACTCATTGTTGAACTTAACTTGATCAGATTTATATCTATGATTCTCATCAAGAACATGTTAAGATGAGTGTGTCTTGCTGACATTACTAAACATTGTATTTGTATGATAGTTCCTGAAACTTTGCAGGTCCTTTGCCTTGTTGCCATGGAAAAGCCCATATCTCTGAAACCTGAGCATATTAGAGACGAAAAAGTGAAGGTATATCTTGTATTTTGACTTGTCCCTGCATTTGGCAGCAGATTATTTCCTGTTTCACTCATGATTTTGGTGGGAATTCAGGTTCTTCAGTCAGTTCTTCCTATCAAAGATGAAGAGGTGGTTCTTGGACAATATCAAGGTTATAAGGATGATCCCACGGTTCCAAAGAACTCAAACACTCCTACTTTTGCAACAGTAGTTCTACATATACACAACGAAAGATGGGAAGGTAGACAATTAGTTTTCGTCATTAGTATCCCATTTAAATACTTTTGAACAAATTAAGAAAAGTAGAATAACATTTTACCTAATTCATTGTGTTCTAAAATGACTATGGATTACTGTAGGCGTGCCCTTTATACTCAAGGCAGGAAAAGCTTTAAATTCAAGAAAAGCAGAAATACGAGTTCAATTCAAGGATGTGCCTGGCGATATATTTAAATGTAACATGTCCATTAGATAAAGATATGTTTAGTTTTTCCCCCCGACCCCCGACCCCTCTTTGGGCTTCATATCCTTTTACTTATGAGTTCTTATTTCTTGAAATTTAATTTATCCAGGCCAAAAACAAGGAAGGAATGAATGTGTAATTCGTCTTCAACCTTCAGAGGCTATATACATGAAGCTAATGGTTGGTGCAACTCATTTCTTTATGACTCAATGAGCCACGCGGCGTTCTTTTTGTTGTTTCTGACTCAGTTTCTTTCCTTCATTCAGGTCAAGCAGCCTGGTTTGGAAATGTCAACCGCTCAGAGTGAACTAGACTTGTCTTACCGGCAACGGTACCAAGGGGTTGTTATTCCTGAGGCTTATGAACGTCTCATTCTTGACACGTATGATTATCATATCTTATAAACACATTATTTTTACTTACAATAATAAATTTTCCATACTTTCTGCCTAAAACAAACTCATATGTTCTGAAAATTTACTGGATAACATTGTTTTGATCTGAAACTAGCACAATTACGAAGCCCTACCCTCTTAGGTTTCGAAAATACACATACCTCCCTTTCTATTTATCCTCAGGCCAGTTACCTCGGTTCCCTATTTCCTGTTTATTATTACATGTAGTTAAATGATGATGTCATTTTTATATCGAATATCATGCTTGAAAGCCAAGAAAATTTTTGAACAATGTAATTGACAATAATAACGAAATTCATTGTCTTGTTTACAGAATCAAAGGCGATCAACAACATTTTGTGCGCCGAGACGAGCTGAAGGTAAACTAAATATTTCTCATATACGTTCTCATCAACACATAATATTCAACACTCTCACCTAAAACCATACTAATAGTTTCAAATTGGTCAAAATCTTTAGGCTGCTTGGAAAATTTTTACTCCCCTTCTGCATCGCATAGACGAGGGTGAATTTACGCCACTTCCTTACAAACCGGGAAGCCGAGGCCCTGAAGAAGCAGATCAACTGTTGGAAAGGGTAGGCTATGTTCAAACTCACGGGTATATATGGATTCCTCCCACCTTATAGAAACGTTGACGACAAATACACGTTTTTCCGAATAAAAATGAGAGGTTGCTAGTTAGATATTAAAAAAGGGCAGGGTTCGGCTCGGCTCGATTCGTTTACATCCCTAGTTATAGCTTATATGTGTCGTGTATTGTAAAGAGAAGGGCTTTCTGGTCTCGGAGGCCCTAATGGTTTGAAATGTTAATGAATAATGGAGGATTCTTAGAGATCCCAAGTTCAGAACCTCAAGTTCTGGATATACTTTATTGTTACTTTGAGAAGGGGAAAGAGAGGAATATGCTTTACAAGTTTTTAAATTACACAAAACCCTCAATAACCCGTTTATTTTAGCTTCGGGTTCGAGTCAGGACGAATCAATAAAGTGTAAGACTCTCTTCGTTAATTGCAATCGTATAACTAAAGATTCAAATACAAAGTTCTTAGCTAAATTACCATAGCTTGAAATGCCTAAATAATAATTATTACGAAAAATTTACACGCGATAATCTCGAATATGTTAACATTTGTAGGTTTTTTGACCTTTGACTACGAATTTTTGCATGAATATCTGCCTAACTTTATAAGTCATCCTTTTCCCCTGCAAATCTAACAATACTTTTTTAGCAAAATATTCGAAAATTCAACTACCAAAGATTCATCCATTCATCAAAAGAAAACCCATATCTTGTTTTAACTCGATAATAATAATTCCTCTTATCTTTTATTATATGATAATTATTGCTTAATTTTTTCCCTAATTAATTAATTTAATTGAAATCCATCCAAAGTGGATGAGTGATGAGCTTTAACGACACGTAGGAGAAGAAAATTGGGCACTCAGTCGAAAGCAACAACAAAGAATGTGACATAAAAATTAATAAAAATATTAATGAATTAGAAAGCCTAAACGTGTTGTATTCTTCTCTTTTCTTGCAAGGCCATTATTCCTTCCTTACCACTCTATTGTTGTCACTTATATATTGTACAACTTTTCAGCAAGGAGCAAACCAAGTATATTACCAACCCTTTTTTTCAAATATTATTTTAGGTGATCAATTTTCTAATTTAGATTAGACTTCAAGATAATCATATGGAAGCTAAAATTAAGCAAATATTGGTTGACCCAATATATAAGATTTTTTTTTTAAGAATAATAATTTCGGATTTAAATTTCTCTTACCATAGAGGCTTTAGTAAAATTAAATAAGGGTTCTAAAGAAAGACGAGAAAATAGGTCGTTACTCATTTGATTTTTCATGTAGTATCTGCAAAAAAGATGTTAAATGCTTAAATGAATTTTTTTTGTCTAGATCAGAACTTATATGGTCAAGTATAATGATCAGTTAAATAGTTTGGTCGTGAATATAATAAATTTAAATTAAATGTAATTTAAAGACCATCAAAAGTTGTCTTTCTTGGATAATTATCTATTAGTTTTGCATAATTATCTAAACATGTCAAATTTGTACAAATCCATATATGTGGTAAATCGAATGGAATAGGGTAAATTAATAGAAACTAAAAGTTATATCGGTGAAGAAAGGGATCAATAATTTAAGACTTAGAAAAAGTTAGTAGACATAATAGAATATGCCTTTTATTTTCTCACATGTAACGTGTATGAATTTCCACTTAATTACTATATAAATTAAGAAAATATCTCAACCATCCGATATACGAGTATAAAATATTTTGATAAATTAAACTTGCAATTTATAATTGGTCTTCTAAATTGATTATTTCAACTATTTGTACGCGAATTTCGGAAATTTAAAGGATGAGAAAAGTCCTATTTTTTTTTTATTTTATAATTTACTGTTTTAAAATATTATACGTTTGCACATGTTATATTAACTTTAAAAAACAATAATCTTAAATATTATGGTTGTACTCGGAAATATGGATAAATTCCAAAATCTAAAAGAAATAAAATCCTATTTTCCATTTTTTCATTCTACAAAAGACTTATTTACATCTAGCCCCAAATGAGTTTTTAAATAATACATCTCTCCCACATTTAGATATATTAACATTGGACACCTAAATAAATTTTAAAGTTACAAACTACTCCCCCTCCATTAAAAAAATTACTGTATCATTTAATATTTAGACGTAAAAAACTGATTTTTTTAGGTGTTATGTATTTTAAAAACTCATTTGCCAGCAGGAGTTGGTCCAAATGATTCGAGAGTTGTTTCATTTGTAATTTTAAAATTTATTTGGGTTTCCCATGTTATTTAATCTAAATATATAGATGTTTTATTATTTAAAAACTAATTTTGTGTCTAGATGTATAGAGTGAAGAAAATAAATAACTATATATATATATATATATATATATATATATATATATTTATATATATATATATATTATTTATAAAGAAAAAAAAAAAAAGGAAGAAGAAGAAAATCCATCTCCACCACGCGTCTCTCTTTCTCAAATATTGTACCGATATTCTCTCTCTCACTTCCATCTCTTCCCTTAATAGGCTTCGATTGTTGTTTCCCAATAGAACTCATTATATATACATACAGAGTCATATATTTATATATTTATACATATATATACATATATATGTATACATATATACGTACATCTCTCCTGCATACCCACAACAACATAATAAACTCTGTATAATCTATGATGGGTCAAAGCTATTGACACTGTTGGGATTAGATTCTTGAGCCAGAATATAATCGCCACCTCCTCCCTCTGATTTCGATTTCCTTTTCACATTGCTTCAATATATACATCGCCTCCTGACCTTCATTCGGCATTGCTGGAGTACGTGTTTTTGAATTCGTGGAGTTTTTCTCGGTATTGTTGCAGCCACAGGTGTGTTATTCGTGGAACCCGTATTTGATATTCGTTAATTTCTTGGGTTATTCGTTGATTTCTGCGGATTAAGCGGTTGTATTGGTAGTGTAGAGAAGTTGGGGTGCATCAAGATTCGATTTTTTTGTTCTGGGGTTTGTTTGATTCTTGATTAGGGGCGAAAAAAGTGGGAGTCTTTGAATTTTTTTGGTGGTTTGATTTGATGATCAATAGGGGTTCTTCCGAAGCTATGGTGTTGAATCGAGACGAGAATGTCTATTGCAATAGTAAGTTTGATGATAGGTGTTTGATGGAGGAATGCTCAAATTGGGAGAGAATGAATTTTGTGGATTCTGATGGTTCTGAATCTGATGAGGGTTGTGATGATATTGTTGATAAATTGCCTAAAGATCCTTTTAATATGGAGATAAATATAGCTCTTCCGAAGGAACCCTCGAGTATGGATTTCAATATAAGGTTACCGAAAGATCCTTTCGGTATGGATAATATCGAGGCCACTTTTGCAGCCATTACTGGTTTGATGGAAGATCTCGGTTTAAAAGCTTTCGAGCCCGATGAATCTTCGGAAGATAATAGCAAAGACAATGATGATAACACATACTTTACTGAACTGAATGTCATTTGGGCTAGCTACGAGGAGGAGGGAGATAATGAGGTGTCCATTGATGGTGATGAGGAGGATTTAATGTGCTTTGGTTCGGAAATTTATCAGAGTGAGCATTTGAAGAAGGATTGCGATGATGCTGGTGTAGGTGCACCAGCAGATGCTTTGTTCTTCGCTCTTGGTTATCTCGGTGTTAAGGATCTTCTTTCTATTGAAAGGGTTTGCAAACCGTTTTGTGATGCCGTGCAAAACGATCCTCTCCTTTGGAGGAACATTCATATAGATTATCCATTGAGCAATATCATAACCGATGATGATCTTTTGAGGCTGACAAATAGGGCTCAGGGCAAGCTTTGCAGCTTGAGCCTTGTGAAGTGCTTGAAGATTACTAATACCGGTTTGAAAAATGTGCTGGAAAGCAATCCTGGATTGACTAAGGTTCGTTTTTGTATTTACATGGGCGTTTTAGTTGCCGTTTCTCTGATTGTGTGGTGTAAATTTTATTTATTTATCTTGCTGTTTTTTGATGCGCTTATCTGCTATGATTGATAAGGTGATATGCTTTCTATACTTGTTTCTTGTTATTATTATTTGATTTTGGGCATTTAAGGCTCTATATTCTCCTCACTGAGATTGATAAGATGTAATGGCACGTTTCCACTGAGGTATCGTAAAAGGGTTTTCTTGTTTATTTACGAGATTCGCTGTATCCCATTTTAATGCTGAGAAAAAGGGAGATTTATAGCTATAACAACAATTAGTTATCCTCTTAAACATCTCTCTTTGCTATACCAAAGACGTCTATGATCCCGTTTTAGCAAACAAATTGCCGATCATTTTAGGCAAACTTTTAGTATTTTCTTCCATTTTATTTGCTCTTTACTTATCTATTTAATTTTCCATATTTTCTTCATTCCCTTGCAGTTAAGCGTGCCTGGATGCATCAAACTCAACCCCGAGACCATTCTGCACGATTTAAAGGCCTTCAATTCCATTGCCCTTCACGGCATCAAACGCCTCAGAATAGGCGAACTCTTGGGCTTAACAAACCAACTCTTCAAGGAATTCAATCTTCTATTGGGGGCAGCAGAAGAGGAAAACAACAGAAAACCCGCAAACCACAAACCGAGATACTGCCGCACTGGACAGCTACATCTCTCCCTAGAAGATGAACGCACTATAGACATCGAAATGTGCCCAGAATGCCAGCTGGCGAGGCCAGTCTACGACTGCCCAACCGACAGCTGTCAGTTGAATAATACCCACTCGACAAAGACGTGCAGGGGGTGCTCCATCTGCATACCCCGATGCATGAGCTGCGGATGCTGTTTGGGAAACAAACCGTACGAGGAGACGTTCTGCTTGGATTCACTCTGTTTTGACTGCATGGCTGGATTATTTAACTGCCAGGAATCTGGAACAGTTACCGTCGCCACGTGGCGAGTTACTGCTGTCTCCTCTACGGCTAAGTGATCTGGGGTTGAGGTATTTTGGTCAGAGTTTTGAGAAGTTCTGTGAATGATGAAAATGGCTGGTATGCTCGAAGAAGCCGGTTTCTGTAAGTAAAGATGTTTTATTGAAGATTTTGATGCATGCTGGAATTGAATAGCAGGTGACTGGCTGAGCAGGTTACAGGCCGCTGGTTCAGTCTGAGTGTATGAGTCTCCTAATATGAGATATAAATGAGTCTCACAATCGACTGTTATGACTTGAATATAGCTACTTAGATGCCTGTCTAAGGTTCTTTGTGAATAGTTTATGTTAAATGACCAAAATGGCTGTATGCACGATGAAGCTGCTTCTGTTCGTAAGATGTTCTATCGGCGGTTTTGACGCCTTTTGGAGTTGAAAGTGGAAAAGAAATAGCAGGCGTTTGGCTGAGCAGGTTACAGGTTTGGTGGATATATCTCCCAGTATCGACTGGGAATATCTTGAAAGGGGATTACGACTGCTATATGATGACGTACAAGTTTGGTGGGTGCGGGTGGGGGTTAGTCCTTAGATGCTTGTGATACGACGTCGTCTGGTTGCAACTAGAGCGCTGTGCTTAAAGCGGACGATGTGGGAACTGCAAAGAATGTGGGTGTGGACAGGGTAAAGAATGCTCGATTCTGACGGAATGCTGGCGAAGCTCTTTTACTACGGCCCATCACCGCGAAGCCTGGAGGAGAGTGGTGGCGGAGCATTTTCGTATATTGGGGTAAATGCTTATGATTCTGTGTGAACTGTGACAGAGTTACTTCCCCTTTTCTTAGGCAGATATTTGCATCTTGTTTCTGCTGCTGTAGCCTTTGGAGTTAAGAGTATTGACTCAAGCTCTGTATTTATGTGTATTTCAGCAGATATTTGCTGTAATCTTTAATGGTTGTGATGTTTGGGGTGTTGGTATTTCATGCTTGTTTCTTTTAATCTTTGCAAGAATTCCTTTCCAAGACGTTATATGTTATGATGCATGTGTGTTTATTGGTTAGTAGTACTAGCTTGCAAACGAATAGTGAACTTATCGAACCGACTCGATAAAGGTTTGAGTTTGAATTCGTGTAATTCGAACCCGAGCTTAATTCAGGCTCGGTTCGAGTGTCATATCGTTTCTTTTTTAGCATTCGCACAAGCCGACCGGTGAACCTTTATATTTTAATAAAAAATAATTATGTATATATACTGTATTTAGGTTTAATTACAACGCAACTCATCATTATCAGAAAATTACATTTTAGTTCATATAGAGTTGTTTAATTTGCATAAATAAGCAAAAACATGGAATTATTTATCGTAAGTCCAGTTAATTTGCATATAAGCTTCGAACTACAACAATTCAACACCAAAAGCAAAATCATAAACTCAACTCATCATCATATTAACATCAAACTGAAAGAACAAAAAAAGGAGAATTATCCAAATTGTGGCCAATTAGTCCAGAAAAGGATTTTGAAACCTCAAAGTTGACCTATTGGGCCATATCAATATTAACAACTATACCGAGTGGGCTATAGGGATAAGTGGACCTATTGGGCCACATCAAGATTAACAAGTGGGCTAGACAGTGGGCCTATTGGGTGATATCGATATTAATAATAGTCCAATAATCGGATTCGAATTTATTTATTTTGAATCCATATATAATCGGGTCAGACACCATCGATAAAAGACCCGATCCGGTCAGCAATAAAATCTAATTTTTTAAATAGTAAATTTAACATAAAAAATTAAATATAATTACATAATATTTAATAAATAATTGTTATTTAATGGATTATTTGATGGTTTTGTTTATATTTATTAATTTGAAGTGATAAATATGTGAAAATTTTAATTTTAACCTTTTTACTTAATATTATGTATCATTAAATAATTTATTTAATTAAATATCATATATAAAATCATATTCAGATTTTTAACAAATCGAATTCCTTAATTTCATATTCGATCCATCCACATGTTTCTTTCTTTACTGATGACCACTGTACACTCCATCATCGGTAAGTCCACTTGTTACATGTTTCTTTCTTTACTGAACATGGTTGTAACTTGAAACATAGGTTTTTTAAATCCAATATGCTACAGCTACACGAAAGAAATTCAATATTATCTTTTATTTAGCCTAACTTTTTTTCGCAGCAAAGTGCAAATTCTAAACCAAATCCACACATTCACTTTCTGTTTATTATACAAAGTTTTGATTAAAGGAACTCTTGAACTTAGCAGTTGACTTTTCTCCTGTGGCTTTCAGCAACACAGAAGATGCAAATTATTTCATAATTTAGACTCCATTTTTATACTGTTGTGAAATAGAATCACAATAACGCGAACCAACACAAAAATATAAACAAAAGAACTCTTATCGAAGGAAGTAATATGAATTGCTTAATCTCTAAAACATAATAAATGAGGGTATGGGATGCCCTATTTATAGGGAATGTATACCGCGTTTTACTGTTCATATTGCGGCTAAGAAATGACGGTGGATGATCCTAGAACTTAGTTACAGCTAATGCCACACGGTTACAACTAATTTACAACCATTAACAGTTAATATACAACTAGCAAGTTATCTAGCTTATTCCAGCCGCAATTGTTGATAAATTGGCATTCCACAAAGCTGCAAATGTTGACTGATTATAACACTCCCCCTTGGAATGTCAATTTAGATATCTCTTTCGGATGCGCCTATGGTGCTGCTTCGTTAAAAACCTTATCAGGAAAAACCCAGTGGGATAAAAACTTGAAAAGGAAAAGAGTACAGCTGCGCAAGCTCCCCCTGATTTTGACGTCGGTGAGATCTTCTCATAGATCTCGGAGATGACGCATTCCAACGTCGTGGACATGTTTCTTGAAAGTTGTAGTGGGGAGCGCCTTTGTGAAGAGATCTGCTGAGTTGTCACATGATTGAACATACTGGACACTAATTTCTCCGTCCTTCTCAAGATCTTGTGTATATTGGAAGAACTTTGGGTGGATATGCTTGGTTCTGTCGCTTTCGATGTATCTCTCCTTCATTTGAGCAATACATGCGGCATTGTCTTCATATATCGTTGTTGGACTTTTATCATTTGATACGCCGCAGGAGGTCAGGATGTGTTGTGTTACTGATCTTAACCAAACACATTCTCGACTTGCCTCATGAAGTGCAATTGTCTCAGCATGGTTGGAGGAAGTAGCAACAAGAGTTTGCTTCTGTGATCGCCATGAGATTGCAGTGCCTCCAATTGTAAACACAAAACCTGTCTGGGATCTAGCTTTGTGTGGATCTGATAAATATCCTGCATCTGCATAGCCAACCAAAACTTGTTTTGCATTTTTAGCATAAAATAATCCCAAATCAATTGTACCTCGAAGATATCGGAATAGATGTTTAATCCCGTTCCAATGCCTTTTCGTTGGGGATGAGCTGAATCTTGCTAATAAATTAACTGCAAAAGATATGTCAGGTCTAGTACAATTAGCAAGATACATAAGTGCTCCAATGGCACTGAGGTATGGTGTCTCAGATCCGAGAACTTCCTCGTTCTCTTCGCGAGGGCGAAAAGGATCTGTTTCTATACCAAGCGATCTCCCAATCATTGGAGTGCTTAAAGGGGTTGCTTTATCCATGTTAAAGCGTTTCAATACCCTTTCAGTATAAGTTGATTGATGAAAGAAAATTCCATTTCGTTTATGCTCAATCTGCAAACCAAGACAATATTTGGTTTGTCTAAGATCTTTCATTTCAAACTCATTTTTCAAGTAAACTGCTGTTTCATGGATTTCTTTAGCAGTTCCAATGATATTCAAATCATCGACATAGACTGTGATAATCACAAATCCGGATGTTGTTTTCTTAATATATACGCATGGACAAATAGGGTTATTCACATATTCTTTCTTTGATAGAAATTCGCTCAAGTGATTGTACCACATGCGCCCGGATTGTTTTAACCCATAAAGAGACCTTTGTAATCTGATCGAATACTTCTCTTTAGGTTGTGATTCAAATGCAGCAGGCATTTTGAATCCTTCCGGGATTTTCATATAAATATCACTATCAAGTGATCCATATAAATAGGCTGTAACAACATCCATAAGACGCATTTCCAGTTCCTGAGAAACTGTTAGGCTGATTAAGAATCGAAACGTACTCGCATCCATGACAGGTGAATATGTTTCCTCATAATCAATTCCAGGTCTTTGAGAAAAACCCTGAGCAACAAGTCTTGCCTTATACCTTGTTACCTAATTTTTCTCATTTCGTTTTCGTACGAAGACCCATTTATATCGACAGGTTTCACACCTTCGGGAGTGAGGACAATAGGTCCAAACACATCGCGTTTATTCAGGGAATTCAATTCAGCCTGAATTGCATCTTTCCATTTTATCCAGTCATGTCTATTTCGACATTCAGTGATAGATCTTGGCTCAGGATCTTCACTTTCATGAGTGATATCATGCGCTACGGCATAAGAGAATATATCATCAACTTTGATATCACTTCTATTCCACAGCTTTCTTGAATGAAAGTAATTTATTGAGATTTCCTCATTAATCTCACTTTGTGTCTCTTCTGGGACACATTTCTCATTTTGTACCTCTTCTGGGGCACATTCCTCGTTTTGTGTCTCTTCTGGGACACTTTGCTCATTATTGGGGTCATTATTCACATTTGCTCCTTTTCTTTTACGAGGATCTTTATCTTTAGAGCCAATTGGTCTACCACGCTTCAGGCGTGCTGTAGACTCATGAGTGACATTCTTCTCAGATTGTCCTTTCGGAACCTCAATCCGAGCAGGAGCATTAACAGCTGGTATATATGATTTTGTCACTCTTTTTGTATCTGTAAATGTATCTGGCAATTGATTTGCAATGCCTTGCAAATGTACAATCTTTTGTACTTCCATCTCGCACTGCTTTGTGCGTGGATCAAGATGCAATAATGATGGTGTATACCATGTAATATCTTTTTCCAGCTGTTTATTTTCTCCCCCTAATGTTGGGAAATCATTCTCATTGAAATGATAATTAGCAAAGCGTGCTGTAAAGACATCACCCGTTCGGGGTTCAAGATATCTTATAATAGATGGGCTCTCATAGCCAACATATATTCCCAACTTTCTCTGAGGTCCCATTTTATTGCGTTGTGGTGGTGCTAGAGACACGTACACTGCACAACCAAAAATTCTCAAATGGGATATATTCGGTTCTTGCCCAAATGCAAGTTAATAAGGGGAGTATTTATGATAAGCACTTGGCCTTATGCGAATTAAAGATTCAGCATGTAAGACCACATGACCCCAAACTGAAATTGGTAGCTTTGTTCTCATTATCAATGGTCTAGCAATAAGCTGAAGGCGCTTAATCAATGATTCAGCTAAACCATTTTGTGTATGTACATGAGCAACTGGATGTTCGACAACAATCCCAGTTGACATACAATAATCATTGAAAGTTTGAGACGTGAATTCACTAGCATTATCGAGCCGAACTTTCTTGATCGTATGATCAGGAAATTGCACTCGTAATTTAATGATCTGAGCTAGCAACCTCGCAAATGCCACATTACGAGTTGATAACAAGCAAACATGTGACCACCTACTTGAGGCATCTATCAATACCATAAAGTATCTAAATGGTCCACATGGTGGATGGATCGGTCCACATATATCACCTTGAATACGCTCAAGAAAAACAGGTGATTCATATTGTATCTTAGCTGGTGATGGTCTCAATATTAACTTTCCAAGAGAACAAGATGCACACGGATCCTTTTTCATTTGAGGAAGCTTCTGGTCCCTCAATGGATGCCCACGTGTACTTTCAATGATCTTTCGCATCATTGTTGAACCAGGATGACCCAACCGGTCATGCCAAATATCTAGCATTGAATTATCAATGTGCTTATCTTTAACTACCATATGTGATTCAATCACATTTATGTATGTATAATGCAATCCAGAAGGGAGCATTGGTAGTTTTTCCAATATGTATCTCTCCCCTGATTTATAGGCCGTAAGATACATATATTTCTCGATACCTTCAGTCCCAGACTGAGTATCATATTCATGAGAATATATATCATTGAAACTTAATAAGTTTCTTTTGGATTTTGGCGCATATAAGACATTTTCTATTGAGAACTTTGTACCATTTGGTAACACAAAGTTTGCCTTGCCAATTCCTTCAATCAGATCAGAAGGACCTGATATTGTATTCACAGTGGTTCTTGTTGGGTTTAACCGTGAAAAGAACCTTTTGTCTCTAAGAATATTGTGAGTTGTGCCACTATCAGGTATGCACAAATTCTTTTCATCAACTATTCTTTCGATTCCTTTCTTAGGGTGATCCATATCAAGACTTCACATAAGCATATAATTTTGATATGAAAATTAGTCATGAATTCAATGCAGAAAAGATACTTCATATTGCAATATATGAAAAGTACATAATAGTTCCTAAGGATCTAGTACGACAAAACATGCTAATAATAGTAAATTACAAACTAGGAAAAACAATAGCACACCGAAAACATAGCAAAACATAACTAACTGCTACCAACATTGCCATTTTCATTGTTATCAAAATCATCGGTAAAGTCCGAAGCATCTAGGTGAGTTGAATCACCGAATGGGTCGTGATGTTCAATGAAAATCACTTCTTTTCCCTTTCCCTTCAAAGATGCTTTGTATAAACGGGCAAGATGTTCTGGCGTTCGAAAAATTCAAGCCCAGTGCCCTTGTGTGCCACATCTATGGCAAGTATCTTCAGGATTCACCGAAGGCCCAGCCTCGTGAACATCCTTTTTGTGGTGTGTCTGATTCTGGTGGTATGGGTTACTTTGAGGAGAGGAGTATGGATAACTCCCTCTACCTCTTCCACGACCACGACCGCGAGTATTACTCCGGCCTCGACCACGACCTTGACTAGGTCCATGGTGATTTCTTTGCTCATACTTTGAGGGAATTACAACATTTGCTTCAGGAAATGCTGCCGCGCCAGTAGGGCGGGATTGATGATTTTTCATCAGCAATTCATTGTTCTTCTCAGCCACGAGAAGACATGCTATAAGTTCAGAATATTTTGTAAATCCACGCACTCGATACTGTTGCTGTAAAGTAACATTCGATGCGTGGAATGTGGAATATGTTTTCTCTAACATATCCTCCTCAGTAATTTGTTGCCCACAAAATCTCAATTGTGAGACTATTCTGAACATTGCTGAATTGTATTCACTGACTTTCTTGAAGTCTTGGAAGCGTAAACCGCTCCATTCATCACGGGCATTAGGAAGCATAACTTCCTTCTGATGATTATACCTTTCTTGAAGGTTTTTCCATAAGATGCTCGGATCTTTGACCGTTAAGTATTCCATTTTAAGTCCCTCGTCGAGATGTCGACGGAGAAAAATTATAGCTTTGGCCTTATCTTGGTTTGGGCATTCATTATTTTCTTTAATGGTATCCAACAAACCCATTGATTCAAGATGCATTTCTACATCAACAATCCAAGGCATATAATTTTTCCCCGTGATATCGAGGGCCACAAACTCAAGCTTTGTAAGATTCGACATGGTGGCAGCTAGTACAAGGTAAACGATAACAATCAACACATTTATTCAAACAGATAATTCATACAATAATTCATACAAAGGTTTTAAGAGATAGCTCAAATCCTATAGCCATGAGCAATACAACGTTCACAAGAAATGCAATGAAGTTAACTAAATCCCGCTCATCTACCGGGATGTCTACACTACGGAAGAATATGTTGAAAGCTATCACTATGGGTGTAAAGAAAATTAATGGAGCCGACAACATCTTGGTATGGGAAAATTTAACAACGAGATCTTCTAGAGTTTTTGAGAGTAAGAAGTAGGATATAGAAGTGAATGAATTGTATTTGCCAAAATCACATATTTATAGGAAAAAATCCCAACTAGCCGTTGGGAGCTAGCCATTACATATATATATATATAATTTTTTTTTTTAAATTTTGAAATATAGCCGTTGCAAAAAGTGTATATATATATATGTATTTATTTTAATTTTATTTAGAACACAAAAATTCATAATGATAGTTTATGCATACTTAATATTGATAAAAATATACACAGGGTAATAATCATATAATCACAAATATGGGCAATTAAGAAAACTTAAGTGCACATAATTATACACTGTATAAATAAATAAATCGACGGCACAAAATTTTCGATGCATAAATTGGTATTAAAAACAAGGCATAGATATTCATAATAATACCATACATAAAAACGCAAATAGATCGGCAGCATAGGTACGTGAATAAGTAAATACGAAACTTACGACAATTTAGTCTTTGTTGAGATGTTCGATCGCCAATATCGAACAACCTTCAAGCGGCTTGGAACTTCTCCGAAGAAATAAGGACGATCGTTGATTCGCCGAAGGAATAAGAACGATCGTGCTGATAACGTGTTGTGAAATAGAATCACAATAACGCGAACCAACACAAAAATATAAACAAAAGAACTCTTATCGAAGGAAGTAATATGAATTGCTTAATCTCTAAAACATATATAAATGAGGGTATTGGATGCCCTATTTATAGGGAATGTATACCGCGTTTTACTGTTCATATTGCGGCTAAGACATGACGGTGGATGATCCTAGAACTTAGTTACAGCTAATGCCACACGGTTACAACTAATTTACAGCCATTAACAGTTAATATACAACTAGCAAGTTATCTAGCTTATTCCAACCGCAATTGTTGATAAATTGGCATTCCACAAAGCTGCAAATGTTGACTGATTATAACATATACCATTTTTTTAGTTGCTTAGTTATTTCTCATTTCTGTTCAGTTGGACTTCCTTTAATTGGCCTTTTGGAGTACTTGTCTGAAGCTGAGTACAAAGAACTTCTTTCAGTGGGCTAACATACAACATAATCCTTGAGTTCAATGCATATTTCTTATGAATTTGTGCATTGGCTTATACTCGTGTGAATGTGATAATTATTACCGCATGTTAGCTACTGCAATAATGTTATTAATGATCCGATGCCCCTATCGTTTCGCCTTATATTCTTACTTGCATAATAGGTGCCAGAATTTGCAGCCACTCTATTCTAGTCATACTCTCAAGAATATGGTTATACTTTTACAGGCTATCGGAAAAGTACTTCCCACTCTAAATGGAAAGCTTACTGGCATGGCTTTCCGTGCTCCAACTATTGATGTCTTAGTCGTCAAACTAACTGCAAGGCTCGAAAAGGCTGCCACATACAATGAAATTAA
Organism: Lantana camara; assembly: GCA_037501455.1. Lineage (NCBI taxonomy): Eukaryota > Viridiplantae > Streptophyta > Magnoliopsida > Lamiales > Verbenaceae > Lantana > Lantana camara. The sequence continues at coordinate 1,134,478 of CM074858.1, read as the reverse complement.
AGCTGCTATCAAATAATACACATGCGCAAACACAAAGATATTTATATATATTCTATGTTTTTGTCCCATAAATGTCCCCATTCCCATTATTTATTGAATATTCATGCCATGTTATTTGTTACATAAGGAGGAGTCAGAGACCAACTTGAAGGGCATCATAGGATACACAGAAGATGATGTTGTCTCCACCGACTTTATCGTCGATTGCAGGTAAGGTTTCCATAGGTTTTAACACTCATCTCTATTTTTCTCATATTCTGTAAAATCCTGCAAACACAAATATTTTTTATCCGATTTTGTAGGTCAAGCATATTCAACGCCAAGGCTGGAGTTGCATTGAACGACAACTTCGTGATACGACAACGGATGGGGTCACAAGTAAGAAATCACATCCAAAAAGTTTTTTTATTTCAATTCTTTCGGTTCAATGTTGTCAATCTGCAACGGTTAACGAAAGCTCTTGCATTACAGCAACAATGTTATCGACTTGATCCGACACATGTCAACTGTTGCTATATTAATCACAAAAAGGCTCAGCATATTTTTAGTATTATTGTCACCTATGTAACAACAAGTTCCTAGCACAACAATGCCATCTCCATAATCATTTCATAAAAAAACTCATGCTTCTGTTATATTTATACTTCTGAATATAGTCCAGGGATCAAAATTATCATGAAAACCATCTAAGTAATCATTATGATATATGTAAATAAACATAGTGCCAAAAAACTTCCTATGAAAGCCTCCAAAATAAACATTATAAATGGACTTAGCCCTTACATGGCTCTGATAATAATTGCTTGTCATAAGATTCATTTATGAATTGAAGGGAACTCCCACATATGCATCCTAATAAAACCTTTAAACCATTGCACCGGTGGCCTTTTCCAGCAGACAATTCTTGGTCTCTTAACCACAGGTCTCCACAAACTTATACCAAAATATGTTGCCTTGTGAATATCTCCTCTCCACCAATCACACCCCAACAAAATAACATTTACACTATTTGTCACACATACAATATTTACAATGAAAGATTCACTAAAAATACAATATGTTTTAAATGTATTCTAAATAAAATACACAAAACTGTTCTAAATAAGCAATCTCTTATGATTTCTCAAATTTATGGTGAAATTTACACAAATGCAGGATGGCTTGCTCATTTTTGAAAGGCTCCAGAGTCTTAGAGATGACCAAAAATTATACTCCAGCCAAATAGAGAGTTGTTTTCAAAACTAATCAAGAATTTTTGAATTGCAAATCTACCATGATTTTTTTTGGTTTTGGAGAAAAAATACTGGCAATTTCTCTAATCAATCGTCTACCAATTCCCAGAGTTAAAAATTGAAAAATTAATAGAAGAAAAGGCAAAAGTTGCAAAAACATAAACATAAATAAAATTAAAGTTATTTGACTCATCAACCAGGCAAATATCACCAACTGGCTGAGCTCCAGTGCACTTAAATAGAGGCTCGAAAGAGAGAGGGGGGAGGACAGTGGAGATACTGCGGCAGCGGCGCAACGAGGACCTCGTCTCAAAACGCGTGATCCATTCTTCAGGAGGTGTGGAGGTTAGATGAATTTTTTTTGTATTGTAATCTAGTCCTTATAAAAGTTATGTTATTCAAATTAATCTATTTAGATAATTAATTAACTTTAATTATCTCTCTTGAAAAAAAAAAGAGAAAATAATTGGAGGGTTATTTCCTGAAATAAAAACTTGAAGGGTACATACAAACAAATTTCCTGATGTTGACATTTGGTGTTTTCAGTACCAATTGACTATGAACTTCTTCGGGGTTCAATATGTGGAGAATCCTGTGGCGGTATTTCTGGGTTCCGGAGGTTAAGTCTTGGGCGTCCCTTGGGCACTAATTGTCTCCTGTTGTATTCTGGAATGATTCATCTTAGGGGTGAGAAGTGGCCATGAAGATTTGGAATGTGCGAAATAGCAGGAGAAGCCCCACGTTGATTCATAGACACTTCGATCGTGAAGAACAACTCCTGTCTGAGCTGGTTCACCCCAACATTGTTAGGCTTTTGGGGCATTCGAGATCAACGCGCCCTAATAGAAGGGTCCTAGTTTATGAACTCATGTTTGCATGATGTATCGGGTTTTTGCATGGATTTGTAGGGTAATGTGAGTTAGATTTATGTCGTTTTAAGAGCTTATAATGTGATTTATGCTCCTTTTTAGGTACATTTCACTTAGGAGACAAAGAAACGAAGATAGAAGCAAAACCATGCAATAACGGGTGAAAAACGAGAAATTCTCTGGGACACGCCCGTGTGCCCTTGGAAGAGTAAACTGAGACACCCCCGTGTCTCAGTACAGAGGTGACCCACGGATTTCAGATGGTGACACGCCCGTGTCACCAACATAGAGCAATATTTGACACCCCCGTGTCTGGGTACAGAGAGACCTGGCAGCTTTTGCACCCCCGTGTCATGCTGAAGAAGGAAGATTTAGCACCCCCGTGTCAAGAAGAAAGCGTGAATACGATTTTCCTAGTTGACACGGGCGTGTCACATTTTTGTGCATGGGCACTGCACGCCCGTGTCACATGGCGGAACTGGGATAGGATTGCTATTTAAGCACAGTTTTGAGGCGGATTTAGGGAGCTTTTGGGACACATATTTCTCCAGAGTTCAAGAGAAGGTTTTGGGCGAAAGAAACACGGAAGACCTAAAGTTGAAGATTCAATTCAATCACAAGACTTTATCAATTTGGTTTTATTTATCGCTTTACTAGTCAAACTAATTCCTCAATCTTTAGTTTTGTTAATTGAGATTCAGCACAATTAGTTTACTTATTCCAGATTCGTTTTGATAACTAGGTTAGAAATTTCCAGAATTATTTCTGTTGATGATTATGTTAGACATGAATGCTTTGAATGAAATTCCTTTGATTTTAGTGAGTTTTGAGTTTATTATGAGGAACTAATCCCCTAGGGTTGGGGAGTAAGGATTATGCATCTAAGGTGTTTGAATTAATGCTTGAGTAAATTGTATGATTCTTTGTTAGGGAAATGGCTTTGAACAGAGTGTGAGTGGACTGGCCATGCATTGACATATCGTAAGTTATCCGGTAATCGAGAGATTGAGGATAATTGTGATTGTTTTCCAAAACTTAGATTTTTTGGGCTTAAAGAGATTTAACCCTAATTTATACAACACGTATTTAGAATTCCATGCCAAGCCGCTAGGTTTAAATACACTAATCTTGCTATATTCGATTAATTTGGTTACTAAGTGATTGTGAGAACAACACTTGGCTAGATTAATTAGACATCTAGTCTTTGAAAGAAGCTAGGTATAAATTCGTGATTAGGTTGAAGAATCATACATCCATACTTGAGTATTGAATTGATAACTGAAGGGCATATGATTTACTCCCCGACCTACTTTAGTTAAGTGGTTCATTCTCGATTTTTTATTGTGAGTTCGTGTGATTACTTATTTATTGCTTAGTTTAACTTCGTCATAGTAGTATAGTACAGCACTGTCAATCTTTGTTAGGTCTCTAGATTAGAATTAGTCATAAGAGTGGTTGTTGATTTCCCTTCCCTGTGGATACGATACCTTAAGTGTTGCAACCGAATTTAGAACTTACACTTGGGTTCAAAATTTGTCTATCATTGCACTTGAATTTTAACGCCGCCTTAAATTGGCAGGCTAGGATGGGGATCATTCTGGGGATTTCCAGAGGACTTGCCTATCTTCATCAATTCCCTATCATCTTTAGGGATTTGAAATCTGGCAACGTGTTATTAGATCGAAAGGGAACTGCATGTGTTGAAATTGGAAGTAAAAGCGCCGGATACTATGCCCCTGAATTCTATGGTGTGAACATATCATCGACTATGACGGACACATATAGCTTTGGACTGCTTGTCCTTGAAATTCTAACCGGAATGCTTCCCTGGGACAAAAGAAGTTGGAGAATAGGGGCAAATTCAGTTCATCGAATATCAGCTCTTCCTGGGAACTTGTACATCTGGTGGTTCCTTTTCCCAATTTTGTTTTGCCTTTTATTTTAATTTTTTTTTCTATTACTTCTAATACTGATTATTGTTTTTTAGGTTAACTCAATTTTTGGGGCACATGGACATAATTTGCCGGCATTGGCAAATCACTTAGTGGATCCAAGACTGAATGGTGTCTTCTTTTTAAGTCAGTTCATAAGAACTCTTATACTTGGTCTCGAATGCGCTAGATTAGATCCTCGAGGTAGGTGGTCGATGATAGAAGCCGTTGGTAGGATGGAACAAATTTTACAAGGCTAACAAGGTCGGATACTTTTGAAGAAGTTTTGTAGTGGATGCTTTTGAAGAAATTTTGCATTGTTTGAACTCTTAAGACTTCTGTTTTGGAGATGTTACTCTCTCTTAATGTTTTCTGTTTAATACTCTCTTAATGTTTTATGTTGATACTCTCTTAATGTTTCTTTGTTTTGGATGAGATGATGTTTTTGCACTACTCTCTTAATGCTTCTTTGTTTTGGATGAGATGATGTTTTTGCACCATTTGTTTAATCATAATGCTACGTGATAACATTTGATGTTTTGGCACTTATTCTGAGGTGCTTGCTCTTGTTCGGGAATCAAATTTTTTGGTTTTAGGTTCTCTGTACTGTCACTCTTGGGGCACCTGGAGAAGCTCAACGCCTAGATTCTTTGGTTGGTCCACCATCCAAGAGATTCATGCTTCAATATAGTTTTCCACCGTTCTGCATCAATGAAGATGGTAAATGGATTGGCCTGAATAGACACGAAGTTGAGCATGGTAATCTATTTGCGTGAAATGATAATTGGAGTGAAAAAATAGTAATGTGAAACTAAACGTATAATTTATGAAGTGATGAAATAGTAAGGGCATTTGCGAAACAGTTCACTTTCGCGTTATGAAGTAATAAAATACTAACGCGAAACTGAACGTACAGTTCATGGAGTGAAAATAGGGTAACGAGAAACTAAGCATACAGTTTATGCATACAGTTCAGCCGAAAATGTCACGAAGAGCTGTGGTATATGAATACATGTCCGATGGATCCTTGCAGCGGAAGCTGCACATTGATGGTGCGCCGTTAGATTGGCAAATGAGGATAGAAATCGTTAAGGGTGTTGCAAAAGGCCTGTTGTTTCTTCACAGCGTTCGAATTATCTTTGGTGATTTAAAATCTGGTAATATCCTCTTGGACCAGAACTTCTTGCCCAAAATCTCTGATTTTGGATGTGCCTAACGTTTTTTGTGTCGTCGACAATGTGTAAGAGCCGAATCGGAAATAGGAACTCCAAGTACGGGGTACTATTCCCCTAAACTTTATGGTGTGAGAAAATTATATCAGAGTTGTGATGTCTACAGTTTTGGGGTCCTCGTGATTGAAATGCTCACGACAATGAAGCCATTGGACAAAAGGACTTGAAATGGGGAAAACCCGGAGGGAACAATTCATGCTATGCCCGGGGAGTTGGATGCTGAGGTATACTAATTCTTTTTCTGTAATTATTTTTGGTTTTTATTTTTATTATTTACCACTACTAATTTACATAAGTTTTAGATTGAAAGAGTATATGAGCAGATGGGGTTGCGGGACGCAAGGGCGACGTCACTAAAGACGAAGTGGGGTCAATTGACCCCACTAAGGGGAAAAAAAAAAGTTATGTATTTATATATCTTTTATATATTTTTACATCTCTTGTTTTAAGAATAGCTTTTTTGATTGTATATGAAAAATGAAAAAAATTGTATTGACCCCCCTTAAATTTAAAATTAATATAATTAAAAAAAGTTCATGACCTAAAAAATGAAAACAAAAAACTTTTTAACGATACTCTAAATATTAAAGAACTCTAAATAATATTGATTTTGTAGGGTTCTTCAATTTCAATTCTTCAATTTCAAAACACATAGTTAAGGAGTTTTTGTAAACTCTATGAGTGTTTTGTAATAATTGAAAAACCAATTTCTACTTAATTTAAACAGAAACAAGTTAGAGCCCACGACATGCTTTTAGATACGGTTTTTGAATTTATTTTAAATTCTATTTTGACAATAATATACTTATTAAAACATTAATATTCTTAAATTAACATTTTACATACAAAATACAAATACAACTTCATTACATTTTTCTTTTTCTATTACTTATATGTTTTCTTTTCATTTCCTCATCAAAATTTCATAATCTCAAAAAGTTTTATAACTAAAAAATGTGCAATTACAAGATAGATTTTTTCTCTTTTTTTAATTTTTATAAATTTATAATTAAAGGTACATATATTAAATTCCAATAATCTTATACAAAATTACAGTAATTTATAATAATTTTTATATTAATATAATACTTAAATCATATTATAATACCCAAAAATGTTTCAAAGTATTTCAGGTAAATTAATAGTAACTTCATAAAAGTAAAGTGATTATTCACTTGTGTTTGTATTTATTATTTTTCTACTTATCACTTTGTTTTTTTTAAACATCACTCACTGCTACTACAATATTTTACAGATTTGTTATTTTTCTGCTTATCACTTTTTTTTTTCAAACAAAATTTTTTACAACTTTTACTTATGTTTTAAGTTCTAGTATTTATTTAGTACAAATGAAAAATCGTAGAGGATAATTGTAAAATAAATATTTTAAATAAAATAATTTATTATTTTAATAATATATTTTTATTAGTAGTTAAATTGTTTAAGATAATTTTGCCAATGAGCATTGGTAGAAGTGATTTACGGGTTCATTTTTCAGGGTACGATCCGGGTTCGAAACTAATTTAGGAGTGTGTTAAAAAAAATTAAGATGATTTTTAAATAAAAGATTTTATTTTTTAATAATATATTTTTTTATTAGTAGTTAAATTATTTTGACCCCATTGTTCGATAATCCTGAAGTCGTCCCGTTCCGAGATTGATTGGGAACTTCCCTCCACAGCAATTTGAAAGTGTTCTTACACTGGTTGTGATGTGTACAGGAGGAGATGCTCGCACTAGACCAACCATGCAACAATTTGTTGCACTCTTAGAGGGGATTTGAGGCTAGACTGCTGAGGAAATTTGTGAGCTGTTGGAAGAAGACTTTTGCACAAGATTTTTCTTGTTTAACTTTTGCTTGTTGCTTTACTTGTTAATGATAAATAGGCTTTGACTTTTGCTTGCTTTGTTTTGGATGTTGTGTTTGATGGAGAATTGGAGATGTTTCTGTATCCTCCAAATAGTTGCTCAAACAGTCACATTATCAATGCAGACCATGGTTCTGTGATTTCTTGCCTTCCTTTTTTGGCATTTGCATTTTTTAGTTGTATATTTTTTTTCCCTTTAAATCCAGTTTGTTTTATATCAGTCGATGAAGATATCATTTTCCTACAAAACCTGAAGATATCTGTTAGAGAAGCTGCTCTTACATCTAAATCGAGCAAATTGGAATCATCATAAGGCGGTCGTTCTAGACTTCTAGTGATAGCTCCGAGCACTACTTTTTAGTTTATACCCTCTCTTCCTTGCTTCATAAACCTGCTAAGGAGAGTAATCTTGGAAGCAAGTACAGTGGAGTAGCAGATATGTCGAATGATTAGGATTCCGTTGATGAATTTGATGGTGTAAATTTAAATTTCTTTCGCAATAAAATGTTATTAATTTCTCATAATCTAAATAGTTATGCAGATGAATTTGATGGTGTGAATTTAAATTTCTTTCACAATAAAATGTTATTAATTTCTCATAATCTAAATAGTTATGCAATTCAATTCACAGTAGGACTGTCAATGGGTTGGGATTAATCTGAATTCCATCCGAATTTTGGCATATTCGATCTATTGATCCAATTATACTGTAAATTATCCACAGGGAAGTTTTTGTAATTTCACAAACCTCAGGGAAGTTTGTGTAATGAGCCAAACCTCAAGTTATGTCAGGGTGAGTTTTTAATTGATATTACAATTACACCCCCTTTAGTTTGAGAAAAATTACACATTTTCAGGGGATGTAATTGTTATATACCAGTATTCTTATAGTAAAAAGTTTCAGAAAACGCATGTCAGATATTGAGAACTCATATATATATAAATACACACAGACAAATATATTGATTTATGTAATCCAAGTTTTTTCTGAGTACTGACCAATGTGCCCTTCACTTGGGTCGGGACGTGCCCTTTGCAGCACCTTCTTGCAGCTCTTCATCCATTTCAGAAAGTTCTTTGCAATGTCGAAAAGAACTCCTCCTCCCACCAGCACCAACATCAAAGTTGCTGACATTGAACCTCCTGCCTCTAAGCTGGTGCTCAAAGATGGCAAGATCAAAGAAGTGAAGAAAGAACGCTCCAAAGATGAGACGAAAAAGAAGATGAAGGGATGGGTGGTTACTACTCCCCAGCTGCCGCCACCTCCGAAGATCACAACCATGAGGGATTGGATGCTTGGAGTAGCTGTGGGTGCCGCCGGAATGTGGGCGTTGGGTAACCAGGTGTGGGAGGGAATGAATAGGGATGGTTGATGAAGTGCAGTGAGTTTGAGTACTTTTGAAGTGGTCACCTTTCAATTTTTATCTTTATTTCATTTGAAGGATCGAGTTCTATATCGGGTTGTATTTTGAGAAGATGCCCAAAAATGTATGGAATCTGATGTATGTGAAATGTTACCTCATCGAAAAAACCACCTTGCTCAACTCTAGTCTCATGCAAGTTTTCTTCAAATATGACTTGTATTCCCTTGATGATTTTCTCTTTTGTTTCTTTTGATAAAAAAATCACTTATCACTAATTAGTTTCGCGTTATGAAGTAATAAAATACTAACGCGAAACTGAACGCACAGTTCATGGAGTGAAAATATGGTAACGCGAACTAAGCATACAGTTTATGCATACAGTTCAGTCGAAATGTCACGAAGGGCTGTGGTATATGAATACATATCCGGTGGGTCCTTGCAGCGGAAGCTGCACATTGATGGTGCGCCGTTAGATTGGCAAATAAGGATAGAAATCGTTAAGGGTGTTGCAAAAGGCCTGCTGTTTCTTCACAGCCTTCAAATTATCTTTGGTGATTTAAAATCTGGTAATGTCCTCTTGGACCAGAACTTCTTGCCCAAAATCTCTGATTTTGGATATGCCAAACGTTTGTTGCGTCGTTGACAATTTGTAAGAGCCGAACCGGAAATAGGAATTCCAAGTACGGGGTACTATCCCCTTAAACTTTATGGTGTGAAAAAATTATATCAGAGCAGTGATGCCTACAGTTTTGGGGTCCTCGAGATTGAAATGCTCACGGCAATGAAGCCATTGGACAAAAGGATCTGGAATGGGGAAAACCGGGAGGGAACGATTCATGCGATGCCTGGGGAGTTGGATGTTAAGGTGTACTAATTCTTTTTCTATAATTATTTTTGGTTTTTATTTTTATTATTTACCACTACTAATTTACATAAGTTTTAGATTGAAAGAGTATATGAGCAGACGGGGCTGCGGGACGCAAGGGCGACATCACTAAAGACGAAGTGGGGTCAATTGACCCCACTAAGGGAAAAAAAAAGTTATGTATTTGTATATCTTTTATATATTTTTACATTACTTGTTTTAAGAATAACTTTTTTGATTGTATATAAAAAATGAAAAAAATTGTATTGACCCCCTTAAATTTAAAATTAATATAATTAAAAAAAGTTCATGACCTAAAAAATAAAAACAAAAATCTTTTTAACGATACTCTAAATATTAAAGAACTCTAAATAATATTTATTTTTTAGGGTTCTTCAATTTCAAAACACATAGTTAAGAAGTTTTTGTAAACTCTAGGAGTGTTTTGTAATAATTGAAAAACCAACTTCTACTTAATTTAAACAGAAACAAGTTACAGCCCACGACATGCTTTTAGATACGGTTTTTGAATTTATTTTAAATTCTATTTTTACAGTAATATACTTATTAAAACGTTAATATTCTTAAATTAATATTTTACATAGAAAATACAAATACAACTTCATTACATTTTCCTTTTTCTATTACTTATATGTTTTCTTTTCATTTCCTCATCAAAATTTCATAATCTCAAAAAGTTTTATAACTAAAAAATGCGCAATTACAAGATAAATTTTTTCTCTTTTCTTAATTTTTATAAATTTATAATTAAAGGTACATATATTAATTACCAATAATCTCATACAAAATTACAGTAATTTATAATAATTTTTATATTAATATAATACTTAAATCATATTATAATACCCAAAATTATTTCAAAGTATTTCAGGTAAATTAATAGTAACTTCATAAAAGTAAAGTGATTATTCACTTGTGTTTGTGTTTATTATTTTTCTACTTATCACTTTGTTTTTTTCAAACATCACTCACTGCTACTGCAATATTTTACAGATTTGTTAGTTTTCTGCTTATCACTTTTTTTTTTTTCCAAACAAATTTTTTTTACAACTTTTACTTATGTTTTAAGTTCTAGTATTTATTTAGTACAAATGAAAAATCGTAGAGGATAATTGTAAAATAAATATTTTAAATAAAATAATTTATTATTTTAATAATATATATATTTTTTTATTAGTAGTTAAATTGTTTAAGATATTTTGCCAATGAGTATTGGTAGAAGTGATTTATGGCTTGTAGCACCCGGAACGCCGAGATGCCACACCCCCGCACCATAAGTCAAGCTCACACATGAAATGGGTAGTCCATATATGAACCGGACTCATGGCGAACGGGTGACAATAAAAAAACTCACTAGCTAGGCGGGACTAACCCTCAAACCAATAAAGTCCAGATCTAGGAATTAAAGCGGAAGCATAATATTTCCATTAGCATATATCAAATATCTATCAAGAATTAACCTCTAACTTTATATCAATACATATAGGTACCATATTTACATCAAAAATATATATATAGTAGTAGGTACCAACACTCATCAATACATTATCATCTCCAACATATCCATAACATGAAAATGCAATGCTAGACTCAACTCGACAACTGGACACGACTCGGACTCCCGCCTAGCACGCCACTGACAGTACCTGAAAAGTGTGAGGTGTCAGTCTACCACAGACTGAGTGAGGGGTTTATAAATAAATATTAGCGCAATTACCATGCAAGCCATAATCTCGAGTAAGGGTTTATAAAATAGAAACAATATAAGTTTAATAGTAAAAGATGACTCGCCCGAGATTACAACTAATCAATTTAACAATACAATCAATTTAATTCAATTCAATCAGTGGCCCGGCGAGTGAGGGCAAATCTCCAACCTTTCTCCAACAGTGTACAATAATTCAGTTGTAATTAATTAAGTGATCAAGCAATAGAAATTAGTGCACAATTAGCAATTTTCGTCCATCCTTCTTCCTCCGGGTGATGGGGGATTGCAAGGCCCCGCCATCCAATCTCATTGAGCATAGGGTTCATGAGTCCCTATACCCGGAACTCCTTCCCCCACTAATCTCCTAGTGGGTTCGGGGGACATCCCAAGGTTTGTGAGGATAGTGCAAGAGTTACCCGTCAGCCCTTGCTTCCTCGGTTGGCTCAATACACTACCCTCGGGCCCAAGTGAACATGTTTTACTCGCCAAAACAATCAATCAATCAATCGGTACAATTCGGTAGTTTAATTGAAAATCAATAAGGTTTTGGAAGATTATAGATATATAGATGCATTTTGGCCGAAAGATCACATAAGGTTGTAAAGGTTCTATATATCTAGAAATTAAACCTCACCTGACGAGCGACGGAACAAGACAAGGATACAAGAAAGTGCCCAAACGATCAATGATCTCCGCCCTGGAGAAACTGGACAAGAAAGGAAATGTGGGAACTCGTGAGACATGACTCAATATGAGACCAAGTATGACGCACGGCAATGCTCATGTAATTTAAATAAAACCAATCAATCAATTAACACTAAGCATGTATAAAGACCAATTAACACCTAAGAGGTGAAATTAATAACAAGAAATCATATACTCATATTATTCAATTATTTCAAGTTCAATTCATAGAAGGCATGGAGTCACACAATACGTTTGAGCAATTAAGTACCAAGAAGTGTCAAGTAGGAGCATAATTATCAATTAAACAAGTATATAAGTCATATAATTCACATATGGGAGCCAAGAGAGTGAAAGGAATGCAATAAGAAAGGTTTTGGTGAAGTTTGGCCAAAACCGACAATTTTTTGGAAATGTACATGTTGTGGGAAAACTGAAATATCTTAAATTCCAAAAGTGGGAATCGAGTTTTGTTTGTTGGGTATGAAAGTAGACACAAAGACCTTTCCGACGGTATATGACACGTTTTCTAATTCAAAGCGAGGTGAAAATGGCGTTCGTCCGAAGTTGGACAAAATGCAGGAAAATAAAAGGTGACACGCCCGTGTCACCATTACAAGGCAACCCGTGACACCCCCGTGTCACGCTGAACAAGGCAAAGTTGACACCCCCGTGTCAACTGTACGCAGCAGAAAAAAACAGGGCAAAACAGGGCATTAACGCAACAACAATAACAACCAACCAAAACACCAATTTTCAATCATCAAATGCAATCAAAACTTGAAGAAACATGAATTCATACTTGAAACACAATAAAATCTAACACATCTACTCATATCATGCATTGATCATCAAGATTTAACAATATCAAACCCATATACAATCATGAACTCCAACTTCCATATTATTCAAGAAATCATGCAAGCTTTAAGTATTAAGGTCCTAAACATGCTTCTAATCATACCAAGATCATCAAACCCTACTCAATCAATACTTCAAGAATTCATACAAATCTCAATTCTACCTTGAATGAAAGAAGAGATGGAAGAGATGATGTTGATGCTCCAACTTATGTAACTTTCCTTCTTGAAATCAAGCTTGAAATGATGAAATTTACTTCCTTCCTTCCTTGGTGTTTCTCCCGTTTTTTAGTGTGTGTGCGTGTGTAGGATTTTGACAAAATGAATGGAAGAAATGAGATGCAATAGATATTTTAAAAGTCTTGCACTCAAATGCATGAATCATCACTTTTTGCAATTAAGTCCCTAGTCTATATGAATGAATGCAATGAAATCTCATCTCATGGAATATGATCACTTAACTCCAATTTATGTTATGCAATTAAGTCATTAAATTTATGAAATTATCAAATAAGGTCACATAATATCAATTAGACACGTTATCAATTAATTCACGTAATTTTCACGTTAATGGAAGTTCATATAAACACACGAGAATATAAGGTATATAATGTGATGAAATTTAATATAAGGTAACATAATGCATGACTGAAAAATGGGGTGTTACATGGCTTCATTTTTCAGGGTACGATCCGGGTTCGAAACTAATTTAGGAGTGTGTGAAAAAAAATTAAGATGATTTTTAAATAAAAGATTTTATTTTTTAATAATATATTTTTTTACTAGTAGTTAAATTATTTTGACCCCACTGTTCAATAATCCTGAAGTCGTCCTTGGTGGGACGACATAGTCGATCCGAGATTGATTGGGAACTTCCCTCCACAACAATTTGAAAGTGTTCTTACACTGGCTGTGATGTGTACTGGAGGAGATGCTCGCACTAGACCAACCATGCAACAAGTTGTTGCACTCTTGGAGGGGATTTGAGGCTAGGTTGTTGAGGAAATTTGTGAGTTGTTGGAAGAAGACTTTTGCACAAGATTTTTCTTGTTTAACTTTTGCTTGTTGCTTTACTTGTTAATGATAAATAGGCTTTGACTTTTGCTTGCTTTGTTTTGGATGTTGTGTTTGATGGAGAATTGGAGATGTCTCTGTATCCTCCAAATAGTTGCTTAAACAGTCACATTATCAATGCAGACCATGGTTCTGTGATTTCTTGCCTTCCTTTTTTGGCATTTGCATTTTTTAGTTGTATTTTTTTTTTCTTTAAATCCAGTTTGTTTTATATCAGTCGATGAAGATATTCTTTTCCTGCAAAACCTGAAGATATCTGTTAGAGAAGCTGCTCTTACATCTCAATCGAGCAAATTGGAATCATCACAAGGCGGTCATTCTAGACTTCTAGTGATAGCTCCGAGCACTACTTTTTAGTTTATACCCTTTCTTCCTTGCTTCATAAACCTGCTAAGGAGAGCAATCTTGGAAACAAGTACAATGAAGTAGCAGATATGTCGAATGATTAGGATTCCGTTGATGAATTTGATGGTGTGAATTTAAATTTCTTTCGCAATAAAATGTTATTAATTTCTTTTTTCTTTTTTTTTTTTTTTGAAACCTGAAGGCGCGAACAAGGCGTCGGACAAAACAGAAAGCATCAACAAGAATAATCAACTAAGTAAGCTCCAAGACTACAAAAGAAAAGGCAAGAAAGCAAATCAGATAGGACACTCCGCGAGAGAGATGCGAAGAGCTTCGGCAGGGAAATCAGAAGAGCCTTCTTGGTAAGAGATGGAATTGTGTGCTAACCAGTGGACCACCATATTTGCCTTCCTGCGGATGTTGGATAGGGAGAAAGAGGGAACGTGTGACAGCAACTTGTGGGTGTCCGAGATTATGTTCCCGGTTTTCGAATAATCCTCACTCGAGCAGGCAATCTTATTGATAATGTCAAGGCAATCTCCCTCCAAGATAATCGTATTCCAGCCCTTTCTAGAGGTAAGGTCAACAACAGCACGAGCAGCCATCCCTTCTACGACTTCTGCTCTGAACCGGCCCCGGTGACGAGAGGAGAGCCACCCACACAACAGCGGGATGAGTTATGAGCCATAACTTCTCCCGAGGTAGCAAAGATCGCACCATCGAAATTTATTTTAATGGAACCAGAGAGAGGGGTAGTCCAGGACTCTCTAATCAACGGGATGTGAATAGGTGGTTGAAGGCGATTTCCAGCAAGAAAGGTCGAGCTGAGATTATGAGCAAAAGAGATTGCATCCCCAGGAAGAACTCGTTTTCCTTCAAAAACCTTAATATTCCGGAACTACCACAAGGCCCAGAGAATGGTGAAGAAAAGAACAACATCTTCGACATCAAGAGTTTGGGAGACCGAAGAGATCCAAGAAAGCGCATCACCGCCGCTGAAAGAGATACAATCGAGAGGGAGATTGGAGAGAGCCCAAGTTTGGCGTGCGAAATCACAGAAGAAGAAAAGATGGGGAATATCTTCAGGAAAGTTATCACAAAAAGGGCAGGCCTGGGAAAAGGAGCAGCGGCGCTTGAGGAGGTTTGAAGAGATAGCTAATACATTTGACCACAAACGCCATAAGAACACCTTGATTTTGGGAGCAACCTTAGCCAACCAAACAAAACACCAATTGAAATTGATCGAGGGTCCGGCTTTAAGAGTTCTCTGAGAGTCAAGTGAAAGAGCAACGTGATAAACACTTTTAACCGAGAAGATTCCAGATTTAGTAAAGTGCCAAACAAGTCGATCTAGGGCGGTCGGATTACGTGGAGGAATGGACAGTATATGGTCAGAGTCCGCCTGGAGGAAAATGCTACGAACAAGATCGAAATCCCAATCACCTGTAGGAGGGTCAAGAAGATCCTTGACAAAGAACACTGAACAATCAGTCGATCGAGAAGAGATCGGTTTGAAAGAGTGAGGCCGTGGGATCCAAGGATCCTGCCAAACCCGAATTAACTGACCATTACCAACTCTCCATCTGGAGCTTGCCAAGAAAACCGGACGTGCTGCGAGAAGACTCCTCCATGTGAGGGAAGGTCTATAGCCCAATGTGGCCTCACTAAAGTTGGTGCGGGCGAAGTAGTGAGCCTTCAAGATTTGTGTGAGGAGACAGTTGGGATTTATAGAGATTCTCAGTTGGGATTTATAGAGATTCTCCAACACTGTTTGTTGGAAAATGGAATCAGAAAAGTAGCGGAAATTTAAAAATTTTCCAACAAAAGGACCTTGAACTCGCAATCGTATATCCAGATTTGTACGGATAAGAAAACTTACTTTTCTTTTAATCTTTCTTGAAGCGTTTCAAGCCACCCAAGAACGCTCTTCTCGCGGCTTGATCCCATCTCCTTGGTAAAACTCGAATCTTCAAACTTCTAACTTGAAGTTCTCTAGAGATAGTCCACCAACTTGATCACAATCTAACTAGTAAGAATGTTAGTTCTCTAGTTAGTGTTTAGGCTTAACCTAAGGTTTATTTGCTCTTGGAGAAGGGAAGGTGTTCAACACATGAACCAAAAGAATTCTCGATTAGCTCTAAGGGGAGCTCGAGCTCCCCTATTTATAATAAGGGAGTGACCGAAAATTCCCAGTCCTTATGGACTAAGGATTTGGTCCCTCTCTCCTATTACTTGATCATCAAGTAATTTTGACTTTGACTTTGAATTCCAATTCAAATCAACTTTCAATATAGCTAAAATATCCAAACCCTTTTGGATATTATTATACTTTATTTATTTAAAATAAATAACTTATTTTATCTAATTAATTAATTCATAATTAATTAACTAGATTATTTTCTCCAAAATTAGATTTTCTTTTTAATTCAAAATTAAACCAAAGTCTATTAAATAATTAACACATTTAATTATTTAACATATATATACAATATATATATATACACGTGTGGGACACGTGTCACAAGGACACGTGTCACTCACGTGACCCACACGTGTGGTTTCACACGTGTGGAACCCTCTTGGCCCGATTAACTCGTTTAATCATTTTAAAGCCTCAACTCATGTAACCAAGTTGTTGTGTGTGGCCCTCTAGGTTCTCAATTCAATTAGCAGTGACCCTAATTAATTAATTCACTAATTAATTAATCAATCCACAGATCAAACGACCATAGTCTAGCAACAGGTGTTTAACCCCTAGCTGAATTGGAATGTTCGGATTCGACAGAACCTTTAAGTCATTGATTCATGTGAGATACAATCTTCCTACTTACTATCTCTCAACCAAGATCTAGGGTAAGAGAATAATTAGAACCCTAATAATCTGGTCTTAAAGCTAAGTGCATTTTATATCCATTTGATCTCAATCCAAGAAACCCTTTTCTTGATGTCTTGATCTACTGCCTTGGCCAAGGACTCCATATGGCATATGAACGACTTACACAATAAGAGATCACCTTGCAAACGAAAGTGTAGGTCCTTTCTTGATTCTCATTCACTTTCATGAGTCACTTGTGCAGCCCCAACATAGGCCTTGAATCAGTTGTCTATGACGACACCCTTTAAAGCTTATACCTAAGACTACAGAGTTAACTCATAAAGTGACATGGAACCTCAAGTCTAAGGATCAATTAATCACATCAATGACTCATGAAATATTTCCTAATCTGGAAGTTTCTATTTCCTGAAATAGAAACTTCCTTTCCCATTTAGGAATGTTCTCACACGGGGCACCTCAGTGAACTTACTTATTAAAGTAAGCACCCTCATGTATCACGCACGTATCAACTATACACTTTGCACCTACATGAAACAAGGTGGTCCTTCTTAAGGGCGTGATCCTACAAGCAAGCCTTAGAGGAGTCAGGTCGACACTCCCACTATCGGTAGGACTCATCGGCTTGGGGTATTTTACTAATCATGACTTATGTGATATAGGGCTCGTTTCATGAACCATTTCACCTAAATGGTAGAGTCCTAAAGTCATCAGGATTAGGGGAGTTCTCATACATACACAGATAAAGTAATCGCATACCAAACAAGAGCATATAAAGAAGTGTTGCCTTAATTCGTTATATCATTCAAAGATTGTCTGTGATTACAATAAGGAAAAACACAAAGCGGATATACAATCGGCTTTCTAGGGCATTATTCCTAACACTGTTTTGCCAGAAGGGCCAAGTTAAAAGCTCTGAGGTCACGAAATCCAACACCACCCAATCTTTTGCTCTCGCACAAGCGTTGCCAATTTATCCAATGAATTTTGTCCTTGTTTCCACTGTTCCACCAGAAATCCCTAATCATTCTCTCAATATCAGACAAAAGAGTGTCTGGCAACCGAAAGCAACTCATGGAATAAGCCGGGATAGCTTGTAGAACCGCTTTGATAAGGACCTCTTTTCCGGCTTGAGACAAAAGTTTCTCGGACCAACCTTGGATCTTCGACCAAACCCGTTCATGAATGAACTCAAAGACTTCTCTTTTTGTAGAACCTACAATAGAAGGGAGACCCAAGTATTTATCATGCTTAAGAACCTCAACAACCCCAAGTCGGTGAGTAAGCCTCTCCCGTAGATCACTGGTAACGTTGGGACTAAAAACAATGGAAGACTTCTGATAATTTACAGATTGACCAGAAATGGACTCATACTTTCGGAGCACTTCCCCAATCCCAACCACTGAGTCCTGGTTAGCTTTGGCAAAAATCATGGTGTCGTCCGCAAAAAGAAGGTGAGAGATGAAAGGGGCACGCCTGCAGATAGCCACTCCTTTAATTCAGTCATTACAAGAGATCAACCGGCTGAATACCTCTGCACAAAAGAGGAACAGAAAAGGGGAGAGGGGATCTCCCTGACGGAGACCTCGCTTAGGGGAAAGATGCCCAAAAGAAACCTCGTTCAACACAAAAGAGTAGGTAACGGAGGACACGCAACGCATAATAAGGTTAACAAAAGGAGAATAAAACCCTAACCTCAAAAGAACCCTTTCCAAGAAGATCCACTCCACCCGGTCATACGCCTTACTCATATCCAACTTGAGCGCCAAGAATAAAATGTTATTAATTTCTCATAATCAAAATAGTTATGCAATTCAATTCACAGTAGGACTGTCAATAGGTTGGGATTAATCTTAATTCCATCCGAATTTTGGCATATTCGATCTATTGATCCAATTATACTGTAAATTATCCACAGGGAAGTTTTTGTAATTTCACAAACCTCAGGAAAGTTTGTGTAATGAGCCAAACCTCAAGTTATGTCAGGGTGAGTTTTTAATTGATATTACACATAATCGTTGTAAATAATTCTTAAACTATTTTTTATATTAATATATTATTTAAATCCTATTAACTTGCATAAAATTATTTTAAAAGATTTAAATCCTATTAAATTGCATAAAATTATTTTAAAAGATTTAGAGATAATTAGTAACTTAATAAAAACTAAAAGTGAATTTCAACTTTTCTCTGCAATCACTCCATTGATTATTATTTTATTTTTCACTTTTTTTTTAACTATTGCAAAATTTTACTACTTTAGCTTCTATTTTAATTTTTAATCACGGAGTGGAGCTTATAAACACCCATTTTATTATTTTTTAGTAGATTAATTCATAAATTAGTATTTTTTTTATATTTTGATTATTAGTTCATACACTCTTTGATACACACATATATACATTATATATATATATATATATATATATATATATATATATATATATATTTTGTACCTTGTCCTATATTATAAAAAAAATAGTTGTCTATATATTTGAATATTTTATAAATAATTTTAATTTGTATAAAAATTTAAACACAAAATTATAAAATTTTGTTAAATAATATTCTAAAAAATAAATTTTTGACCCCAATGACCGACAATCCTGGAGTCGCCACTGTGTGGACTGTGGAGTGGAGTGGAACCTTGGTGTCATGTCCATCAGCTTTATGCTTCCAAACAGAAGAAAAAAAGATTGTAATTTTATGTTATTAGATTTGGTGGATAATATCATACCTCGAAAAATAATCGCAACCAACAGTTATAGGAGCCTGCAGAAAACAGTCTAAAAGATTGAACTGAACAGTTGAACATTGTGTGCACTCAGTTTTTGCCAAACTTTTATAAATAGCAATGTGTACTCAAATATCAACCAAAAAAGACAAAAATTAAAGTAGATTACAGAGAGGGTATAAACCAAAATGAAGTACAATACCATGGATCAAACTGAGATGATGTGCCTGGTCTTTCAAGCTATAAAAACCTACGTAACCCCGACTTAAATATATGTGATCAGATCTAAGATGAGTTTGATATTCAGAGATACGATCCACTGATATTGATGTGTTGCGTCCCACAAAAACGGCGCTGTCACCCAAACTTGTGATCTGCTTATAACATTCATTCTTCAAATCCAACTCATAAGCATGAAATTTAAGAAACCGGTTGCAACCATCCAGCTCACAGCCTAGAACCAGCAAACGGCCTTGGGATCCCACGATGTACTTGCGAAATCTACACAATCTTCGGGTAGCAATGTTATTGTCATCGCAGGCCGAAAATGTAAAGCTCCAAACGTTGCCATCAGTGTCGATTGAATAGAAGTGATCTTGGTAATAGGTCAGATCGGCGTATCCATGATTATTCATACTTACCTTAGTCCACCCCGTTTTCCCTGGTTTCCAATAACTAATGGAACTGTACTGTACTATCATCACTACAAAATCTAACGATTCTGATGGGTTTGCCGACAATGCTGCAGTTATTACTCTTATATCGGGTAATCATTAGCCACATGTTGCTTTTCAGTTCCAGTAACTGCACCATGATGCTGTGCAATTGCCAAAGCATGACCCAACAAGAACAAGCTGTCTGTGCTTGGACCAGACTTATTTCTTCCTTTCAAGAACTCGAGTTGCCTAACAGCCTGATTACAGATGAAAGAATCCTCAGAATCATAGCCACACTATTGATAGTCACCTTGAAAACAATATTTAGATACTTCAATACCAAATAATAGCCACTCATCACAGAAGACCATTTACACGATCTGCATATCTGAGCACAGAAGACCATTTACACGGCCGATTCGGTTTCTGTAGTTGTATCTTGAAGATTCACCATTGATCAGAATGCGATGTGATGCTTGAACAATTGATTTTCACAGATGATGGGTGGAATCTATGAAGATTGCAGCAAATTTAATTGATCTAACAAGCTGCTCTTAATTGATATTGCGCAGAGAAGAAGAAAATTTCTTCGAGTATTTTACTCCGATTAGGGTAATAATTAGATAAACACTTATCTATATATGTGATATGATATATTCATAACAGCTAAACGCCGCCCCATAACTATAACTAGGATTTTCTTTTTTTTCTCGGTTGAGGTTCGAACTTGTTCGGTTTGGATTCGACTTTGATGAACTTTAAAATTTTAATTCGAAGTTCGCTTCGTTTGATAATTCGAATTCATATATAATTATGGAGGATGGCTCATTGATGAAAAGAGAAGCTGCTGCTTAGGAATTTTGTGGTAGAAGAGCAATGGTTGGCTGTTGAAGACCAATGCCTTAAAACACTGAAACTACTCCTTTTGTATTCATACCATAGTTTTCAGGAGCTACAACTCATCATAGTTATTACGAACCAGAGTATCCAAATACTATAGTGCCCCTAAAAGGTTTTGATTTACTAAATGGCCCCCAAAACCTTCCAAAATAATGAATAACTTTCACGGAAAATTCTAGTTCAAATTCAACCTATCATAATAACAAGTGTATTTTTTTTTTTTTTAAATTTTTATCAATCATACGACTTCAAAAAACACGTCCCTTCATTATATTAATTTTTTTTAAAATTTTCATCAATTATACGACTTTAAAATGTATATATGTATATATACACACACGTTTATAACGGTCCATAAAGTGTCCACACGCAATATTAGAAGATATAAAGCTAAATTTGGAAACTGAATTCATTGATGTGTTCTTTCTGTTACAGCGTACAAGGCAATGTATATATACATCAGCTGAGGGCATAAATATCTATTGTGGACACGTGTCAAGCACAGAGCCAAACTAACTAGTAAAAGCGTTAAACTAAAACTACTACTAAAAGCGTGAAAAAGGCAAGCTTAATAACAGACTCAGTTGTAAAACACCCCCCTCAAGGTGGATGAAAGTATTTAAGAGGACCCAAATCCTTCAACTGAGTCTGTTATTTTTCAAACCAAGAAAATATTTTTCATCCACCTTGAGGGGGGTGTTTTACAACTGAGTCTGTTATTAAGCTTGCCTTTTTCACGCTTTTAGTAGTAGCTTTAGTTTAACGCTTTTACTAGTTAGTTTGGCTCTGTGCTTGACACGTGTCCACAATAGATATTTATGCCCTCAGCTGATGTATATATACATTGCCTTGTACGCTGTAACAGAAAGAACACATCAATGAATTCAGTTTCCAAATTTAGCTTTATATCTTCTAATACGCAATATTTCATAATGTAGAAGAGTTGTATGTTACGCTAGGTTAATCAGATTATGAAGTTTAAAAAATATTGATTGGAGAATAATTTTATTGACTCTCAAAATATGTAAAGTTTAGTGATGCACACTTACTCCACTAGTCTTAATGCAGACATTGTATTATCCGATAATTTTAATTTGAGTTTGGTCTAGTCAAATTAGTGTAACAAGAGAGCGAATATTTTATACTTATCGTGTGGCTAATACAAAATTTAGGGAGAGCAATAAATTAAATTAAACTAAATGGTAAATATAATACACTTGTACTTTTAATTGGTTGTGATATGACGTTAAACGATTGGGCCACGTGGCGCATCCCCGATGGAGTCATGTGGACCCTATGCCACCTCGGTCTACTCTGAGGCCGCCACGCGACCAAGACGTGGCGCTCCGCCCGCCTCGGATGGACCAATCGATCCCAATATGCGGGAGTCCCCCTTGACGTGGGCCATTGGATCATGACTAACCTAACTTCGATCCCGACTAAGAACTCCCTAAATCGATCGGACTTGACCCTCCTCTGCTTGAGGTCAAGGCTTCGATCCGAAGGTCGATGCCATACGTCACTAGACATCAAGATGCTTTAAAGCATCCTTGTGGGGACACGCGTACTCCCCTCATTCCTAGAAACCAGTGTACCACAAAGCATTCAATGCCCCACTGTGCCAATCTATACCCAAAGAGGAAAGAAGGTACACTCGGCCCCAATTT
The DNA here is from genome assembly GCA_037501455.1 of Lantana camara. NCBI lineage: Eukaryota > Viridiplantae > Streptophyta > Magnoliopsida > Lamiales > Verbenaceae > Lantana > Lantana camara. The sequence goes on along the minus strand of CM074858.1, from coordinate 1,111,635 downwards.
GGCCAGCCCTGACATCCGACCAACAGGTCGATCGCCTACGATGCAATTAATGCACATTCGCGTACATATTTATTTAAATTGGTATTGAACTATTAAATTATATTTAATCAAGGCAACATGATTACAACTAATTTTAAGTAAGTATAATATATTTATTTTTTAATTGGTTGTAGTCTAATTTAGTCTTAGTTTCCTAACAAAACCAGGACAACTCGTGAAACCTAGTCCTATTCGAACACTACTCCGACTTCAGGTAGACAACACTATTTTCATCCCCTCTTTCTCTATATATATCCCATATTCATCAAAAAAACTCTCAACACAAAGAGATCTCCATACATGCCGCGGCGGTGTTGAGAAGTTTTTCTTTGAACAAGTCTTTATTCGTTATTTGATTTCCTAGTATGTAGGGATTTATTTTTAGTGGATTAGTGTTGATGTTTACTTGTGTTTAGTGGGTCTTAGTGGTTCCTATTTTCATGGAGCTACTCGTTACTTGTTTTCTATTTAGAGTCCAGATTTGTGAACTTTTTTTCTAGATGCGAAATAAAGAGTTTTCCCTTGGTTTTCTCTACATCTTTTTGCTTTTCACTTCAGTTTTCCATTTTCAATATATACGCATATATATTGTAACAGTGGTATCTAGAGCCAGGTTAAAGAGTGAAAAGTAAGGAGCAGCAGCAATGTTAATGGCTTCAGAAAACTTTGTTCAACCTGCAGTCCCAAGTTTTGATGGTTACTATGACCATTGGAGTTTGTTGATGGAGAACCTGCTGAGGTCCAAAGAATATTGGCAGGTTGTGCAAGATGGTATAGAGGAACCAAGAGCTGGCGAGCATCTATCAGAGGCGAAAAAGGCAGAATTAGAAGCCTTAAAATTGAAGGATCTCAAGGCAAAGAATTACTTGTTCCAGGCAATTGACAGGTCCATCTTGGAAACTATTCTTAGCAAAGAAACTTCCAAGGAGATTTAGGATTCGATGAAAAAGAAATACCAAGGCTCAACAAGAGCGAAGAGGCAGCAGCTTCAAGCACTTCGTTCGGAATTTGAAACACTTCGAATGAAATCTGAGGAGTCTGTTTCAGATTTTTTCTCAAGGACAATGACGATTATTAACAAAATGCGGGTCCTTGGAGAAAAGATGACAGACTTGACAGTGAATGAGAAGATTCTTCGATCAATGACCCCAAAATTCAATTTTGTGGTTTGTGCGATTGAAGAGTCTAATGATCTTGATGAAATGTCTATTGATGAGTTGCAAGGTTCTTTGTTGGTTCACGAGCAGAAACTAACATATCAAGAGAAGGAAGAACAAGCACTAAAAGCTTCAGTCAATAGTGTTTCTCTATCAACCAATGGAGATAGAGGAAAAGGAAAAGGGAGGGGAAACAAGTATCACAGGCAGCCATTTCACAAATTTGAGGATGGTCATAGCAATGACTCACGAGGAAGAGGAAGAGGCCGTAACAATTACCAACCAAGATCGATAAATAAATCTGAAGTTGAGTGTTTCAGATGTCGTAGGTACGGTCACTATAAGTCAGAATGTCGTACTAAATTGTTTAATGGTGGAAAAGCTAATCTTGCAGAAACTGAGAAAGAAGAAGAGCTATCACTCTTGATGGTATGCGATCCAAAGGTGGAAACCAAAAAGAATTTGTGGTATTTGGATAGCGGATGTAGCAATCATATGTGTGGAGATAAGTCTGTTTTTAGCCACTTGGATGAGTCCTTCCGTGATAATGTGAAGTTTGGCGACAATACAAAAGTCTCTGTAATGGGGAAAGGCAAGGTAACAATCCAAACTAAGCAAAATAATTCTCAAACTATCTCCAATGTGCTTTTTGTTCCAGATTTGAGAACAAATTTGCTGAGTTTGGGTCAACTTCAAGAAAAGGGCTATGAAATATCCATTAAAAACGGAGTCTGCAAGATCGAGGATGAGAACTTGGGTTTAATTGCCCAAGTAAATATGACAGCCAACAGATTGTTTCCCCTATATCTCAATAATGACACTTACTCTTGTTTTATTATGAGCGTGAAGGATGAAGCATGGTTGTGGCATTTTCGGTACGGGTATCTAAACTTTAATGGATTGAGGACTCTTCATCAAAAGAACATGGTGGCTGGCCTTCCTCAAATCAAAGTTCCTTCCAAAGTTTGTGGTGAATGTGCTGTTATTAAACAGCACCGAAATCAATTTCCATGAGGAAAGTCATGGAGAGCAAAAAGGGTATTGGAGCTCGTCCATTCAGATATCTGTGGTCCAATAAATCCAATTACAAATGGAGGTAACAAATACTTTATAACATTTATTGATGACTATAGCCGAAAAATATGGATTTATTTCTTAAAAAATAAGTCTGATGCATTTTTGGCTTTTAAGAATTATAAAGTATTTGTAGAAAAAGAAGTTGGCAGCCCAATTAAAGTTCTTCGCACCGATCAAGGGGGAGAATACAATTCACTTGAATTTGCAGATTTTTGTAAAACTCATGGGATCAAAAGACAACTCACGACAGCGTACACGCCGCAGCAAAACGGTGTCTGTGAAAGAAAAAATCGTACTATTTTAAATATGGTGCGAAGCCTTTTATCAAGGAGTGGTGTTCCTAAAGAATTCTGGGCTGAGGCTGTGAGTTGGAGTGTTCATATTCTGAACAGAAGTCCTATGCTTGCTGTTCAAAATATGACTCCGGAAGAAGCTTGGAGTGGAAAGAGACCAAATGTTGATTATTTCAGAATTTTTGGGTGCATAGCATATACACACGTCCCTGATCAGGAAAGGAGTAAGCTCGATGATAAAGGTGAAAAGTGTATATTTCTTGGTGTTAGCAATCAATCAAAGGCTTATAGACTTTGTAATCCTAACACTATGAAAATTATTGTTAGTCGTGATGTCATATTTGATGAAGAACAGTTTTGGCTTTGGAGTAATAAAGATGGTGAACAAGAAAAATTCATCCCAGTCAACTTTGATAGTGATGAGAATTTACAGCAGCCCATGGGAAGTGAGCAACTACAAGCTGATCAGTCACCTACAACTGAAGTTGATGATGACCGTCGACCACAACGGATTAGGAGAAACCTACATGGATGAGTGACTATGAGGTATATGGTTCTGGCCAATCCGAAGATGCATCGACATACTTTGCACTTTTTTCAGATTGTGATCCTACAATTTTTGAGGAAGCTGTTAAAGAGTCAAAATGGCGAAAAGCTATGGATGATGAGATTTCAGCAATCGAAAGAAACAATACATGGGAGTTGACTGAGCTTCCAAAAGGTCATAAGACTATTGGTGTTAAGTGGGTTTATAAGACAAAGCTGAAAGAAAATGGAGAAGTCGACAAATACAAAGCACGCTTGGTGGCTAAAGGTTACAAGCAACAGTTTGGTGTTGATTATAGGGAGATTTTTGCTCCTGTTGCAAGGATGGATACGATCAGAATGGTTATTGCTATAGCTGCACAAAATTCATGGCCTATCTTGCAATTGGATGTGAAATCGGCTTTTTTGCATGGAGATCTAAAGGAGCAGGTATTTATTGAACAACCTCCTGGTTATGTGAAAAAAGAAAATGAGCATAAAGTGTATAAATTGAAGAAAGCTTTACATGGACTAAAACAAGCCCCTCGAGCTTGGTATAGTCGAATTGAATCTTATTTTGTGAAGGAAGGTTTCAAAAAATGTTCATATGAACATACACTTTTCATTAAAGAAGATGGAGGAAAATTGCTTATTGTGTGTCTCTATGTGGATGATCTGATATTCACTGGAAATGATAACATCATGTTTGAAAATTTTAAGAAGTCCATGATGAAAGAGTTTGATATGTCTGATTTGGGAAAGATGCATTATTTTCTTGGTCTTCAAGTGACTCAATCTGGTGATGGAATTTTTGTTTGTCAAAAGAAATACGTTGGAGAAATCTTGGATAGGTTTGGTATGAAGAATTGCAATCCGGTGAATACACCAACTGAAATTGGTTTGAAGTTGAACAGAGATCCGGAAGGACATAAAGTGAACAACACACTTTACAAGCAGATTGTGGGAAGTCTGATGTATTTGACAGCAACAAGACCGGACATAATGTATGCAGTTAGTCTCATTAGCAGATATATGGAAAATCCTACAGAAATACATCTTCTAGCTGCCAAAAGAATCTTACGTTACTTGAGAGGTACTGCAAATTTGGGGTTGCTCTACAAAAATGGAGAAAATTCAGATTTGATTGGGTTCACTGACAGCGATTTTGCTGGGGATCAAGATGATAGGAAAAGTACTTCGGGTTATGTTTTTATGTTGGGATCAGCTGCTGTTTCATGGTCTTCAAAGAAACAGCAAATTGTCACTCTCTCAACCACAGAAGCAGAATTTGTAGCTGCAACATCTTGTGCTAGTCAAGCTATTTGGATTAGGAAAATTCTTGCTGAATTACACTTCAAGCAACAAGGAGCTACAACAATTTATTGTGACAACAATTCTGCAATAAAGCTGTCCAAAAATCCGGTCTTACATGGTAGGAGCAAACATATTGATGTAAAATTTCAGTTTCTAAGGGATCTCACAAAAGATGGAGTCATTGATCTCATCCACTGCAGAAGTGAAAATCAAGCAGCTGATATATTTACCAAATCCCTCAAGATGATGTCTTTTGTGAAGCTTAGGAAAATGTTAGGCATCTGCTCTTTGGAAGATCCTGTTGAAGGCTGAGTATTTTATGTTAAACTGCTGTTGGGAACATCAGTTTAAGGGAGGGATTGTTGAGAAGTTTTTCTTTGAACAAGTCTTTATTCGTTATTTGTTTTCCTAGTATTTAGGGATTTATTTTTAGTGGATTAGTGTTGATGTTTACTTGTGTTTAGTGGGTCTTAGTGGTTCCTATTTTCATGGAGCTACTCGTTACTTGTTTTCTATTTAGAGTCCAGATTTGTGAACTTTTTTTCTAGATGCGAAATAAAGAGTTTTCCCTTGGTTTTCTCTACATCTTTTTGCTTTTCACTTCAGTTTTCCATTTTCAATATATACGCATATATATTGTAATAGGCGGCCTCCCGGAAAACCGACGACGACAATGGCAAAAAAGACGAACCAACGAGATTTTTGGTTGCCAGCAGTACCGGTATGGGAAAAGGAATTCTGCTACGAAGTCGGCCAATTCAAATGGGACAAATTCTTCAAATGAGACAAATTTTTGGAAGCAAAGAAGCTGACTTCGCCCGGGGACAAAGTCTTGGAATGGGATGATTCTGCGGCTGAGGAAGCATTCGCTGACGTTGACGAGATTGTTTGGGATGATTGGGACGATTATTTATGGGATGAATGGGAAGATTATTTCGTTCTTGAATTTGGTAGAAGTGAAAGTAGCAGCGATGAAGACGAAGAAGAAGAAGAAGTAAATGGGATTGGAAGTGATCGTATTGATGATATCAAGCCAACGGGATGGGACGATGTTGCGTGCCATGATTCAAACCATTTCTAATCTGGTACGAGCCTCGATCACAGAGAGCACTCCACTCGACGATGCAACGTTACATATATATACACATACTCAAATTGAAAATGAACATTCATGATCTATTTAAGTCTTTTTGAGAATATAAATTCTAGCGAGTACATGAAGCTTTATGATCTATTTAAAACTTTTTCTAAAATCTTTTTAGAAAATTCTAATGAATTTAAGAATATAATCTATTTATATTTTTAAAAAATACTTTTAGAAAATTGTGTTTTTCTATAATATTTTTATGAAATCCTAACGAGCACAAGAGTAAGTTTGACCTGCAATGCTGTAAAATTAAAAATAATATTGCATCATCTCAACTCTCAAGTGTACCGATGCATCACAACACACAACATAACAACATAAAATTTTAAAATTCTAAGTCTCTTTTTTTTAATGCATATCAAGAACATGAAGTTTTTTTTTTTCCAATGCATATTAAGAACATAAGGTTGTAACATTCCAATGCTTATACTTGTCTTTAGTCTAACTTAACCTAAAATGAATACAACATTTTTGAAAGTCGAACTTGAACCGGACCTTGGCTCGTTTTGTGACCTTCTCGAATCGAATTCGAACCCTTTCTTTCTAAAACTTGGATTCACGAGTCGCCCAATTTTCTCTCGCAGCCGCCCAATTCCCAATCCGAAAACGCGCTAAAACCACTGAACACCGACTTTAGCAATTAGGTAAAACGCGACTTTTGGATGTGCCGTCTTTGAATCCAACATATATAAATGTTCCTAGGGTTTTAAGGTTGAAATTTCCCTCTTTTTTCTATCCAATTTTCCTTCTCTCCAGCAGAATTAATCGTCTCAGTTGAAGTTTGTCGTTGAATTCGCAATCTGCAGTTGAGATTGTAGCAAAGGGAATATGGGAAACGAAGGCTATGAAGTACCGGAGAACGCCAACGAACGTGTGTATATCGTCATTTGTTGGTTAGAAGTTTTAATTTTCTAATTTGAGCTTATTTGAGTTGATTTTTTGTGATTTTGTTGCAGATTGCCCAGGGCCTGGATCTGAATCAGCTGGAAAATCTGATGCTTGTGAAGGATGCCCCAATCAGGAGGCTTGTGCTACTGCTCCCAAAGGACCCGATCCAGGTCTGTCTTTCGTTTTTGATTTTGCTTATTTTGTTTGACCTAATTTTAAGCTGATACTTCTGTATTAGAGCTATATGTTTATGGCTTTATGCCTTTTAGTAATTAAGAACTGCGTTTTTTTTTTGTGTGTGTGTTCTGGGTGCAAACAGAGTAAGTATTGAATGTTTGATGTTTGTTGTTGCGTTTTCCAGAATTTCTTTGTTGTAGTATGGTTGTCTTTGTAAGTGTCAGATGATACGTGATGTTTGCAATGATCTTTATTAACGTACTGGACTCATGCACTGGTGCACAGGAAAAACTTGATTAAAATAGCTAGAAAATTTAATTTCATATGCATAAGTTGTAGCAGAATTTGAACAGAGCCGGTGATATGTAACTTTTTACATAATTTACTAGGTGGACAACAATTCAAAAAATGAGTTTTAGTGGTGAAATACTCTGGAATGCAAAGCATATGACTTCAATACACTTGTCTTAATAATCAGTTGAATTTGTTGAGTCAAGTATGAGCTAAAATATTCGATAAAGATTATGATTTCTTAATAATTGTGTATATTCTTCCACGAAAAAAAATAATAATACTATGAGATATTCCATACAGAAAAAATATAAGCACGAAGTTTATATATAAATCAAATAGTTCAAGTATAATGGATGTTTCTCATTTTATGAACTCTGAGAACGGTATTAGAGCTGAAAAACTTGATCAAGTACTTTGGCTAAAACTCAGTTCGTTAGTATAAGAAACAAAGCTAGTTTATCTGGGATTTGCCGGATCCCTGTATTTTTTTTGTTGAATTCCATGTATATCGAGTTTTAAAATGTCTTTTGCTTTGCTGCTGGTGCATGATGCTACATTTCTTGGAAGATTATAAGCAGTATTGAGGACCACGGAATGTTTTATGTTTCATTAGATTGTTTATATGGAACATTTGGAATTTGACTGACGATTGTATGGACATATTAAGCTCCTGTTACAATTCGTTTTTGAAATTGTGTTCGTGGGAATCCATGTTCTTTAGGACCAGTGGTATCTCATTAGTTTGTGTTCTCCTGGCATATTCTTGTTGTTTCCAGATTTGGTTTCTATTATTGAAAGAATGGCGACAGTGAAGCACAAAATACTAGTCTTATCCGGCAAGGGTGGAGTTGGCAAAAGTACATTCTCTGCTCAACTTTCTTTTGCCCTAGCAGCTATGGATTACCAAGTCGGTCTCCTCGACATAGATATCTGTGGTCCGAGCATCCCAAAGATGCTAGGACTAGAAGGACAGGAAATCCACCAAAGCAACCTAGGATGGTCTCCCGTTTATGTGGAGTCGAACCTTGGTGTCATGTCCATCGGCTTTATGCTCCCAAATCCAGATGATGCTGTCATATGGCGCGGCCCCCGAAAGAATGGAATCATCAAGCAGTTCTTGAAGGACGTCTATTGGGGAGAGCTCGATTTCCTCATAGTCGATGCACCACCCGGCACTTCCGACGAGCATATTTCCATCGTACAGTTTCTACAGGCAACCGGTATTGACGGCGCCATCATCGTCACCACACCACAACAAGTCTCTCTCATAGACGTGAGGAAAGAAGTTAGTTTCTGCAAAAAAGTCGGGCTACCCATTCTCGGAGTGGTGGAGAACATGAGCGGGCTTTGTCAGCCCTTGTCCGAGATCAAATTCATGAGTTTGGGCGAAAACGGGGAGCAAAAAGATATGACCCAGTGGGTTATCAACTGCATGAGAGAGAAAGCCCCGGAAATGCTGGATTTGATCGCTGTTAGTGAGGTTTTCGATAGCAGCGGTGGCGGCGGTGCCAAAATGTGTCGGGACATGGATGTTTCGTTCCTCGGGAAAGTACCGCTCGACCCTCAGCTGTGTAGAGCTGCTGAAGAGGGAAGATCCTGCTTCGATGATGGTAAATGCCGGGCCAGTGCCCCGGCTCTGCAGGGAATTGTGGAGAAGCTGCTGGCACAATTGCAGGTACCAAGAATCGAAAATGGAGCCTGATTTTTGTGTTGCTTTCATCTTTTTTCTTGATTCTGTATGAGGATAGTAACTTTTTATGTACCCACATTTGGAATCATTAATAAAAGTGAACGCAATTTTGTAATATATTACATGGTTGTTTTATGCAGATATTGTTCATCATTTTGTGTAATCCTTTGAAAATGTAATTTATGAGGTTATTTTCTCGTAATTGATTGATCTCAATGAAGGGTAATCATCGAGTTTTAGGCTTTTAGCTTTATGCTTAAGTTTTGTTGGTCAACAAGGGGGAAATGAGAATGAGAATGCCAGGGGCAATGTTGTAGACAAATCCGCCTGTTACAGGCTAACAACCTCTACTTTCTCGTCCAATAAAACATCATATTGTTTTATCTTAATTACGAGAGGTTGATAAAATATCACATTTCGTGAATTGATGTCAAACTTATACCTCAATTTGCAGCATCACACGCGGAGATGGAGCCATGATTTGTAAAAAGGAACGAAAATTGAAATATTAAAAATAAAATGAGCAAAAATTTTAATTTGAAGATACTAAAATTATAAATATTCTATATATATATATATATAATTTAAAATTTTCAAAATTAGGGACGGGGTCACTCCATACCCCCTTGCTCCATCCATGATCACACGAATACTTTTCATGTATTAAATTTAAGAAAAATTACGTCACCTTTCGTATATTGAATTTAAGAAAAAAATACAACTACATATAACACGTTCTTGTGAGTGACCAAAAATATTATGTTCTCTTTGTAAATGCTATCTTTGTGCTAGTTAAATTTATCCTTCCACGTGATGATTGCTAGGTAAGTTTAACCTTTCATGTGTTGAATTTTAAGAAAAGATTTCGAACGTATATTCTCAGAGTACATTAAAAAAAAAAAAAATCATCATGGTATGTGCATCATGCATCATAAATAAAAAGTAATAAACAAAATTCAAAAAATAGAAGGGTCACGTGCCTTGATCTACATCAGAGTCACGTGACTAGATCCATACTGGCCGAGGAATACGCTGCCAATTGAAAAAAGAGATTTATATGGTCCCTCGACAATTCCGCCTTGCCCGTAACGTTCTACCAATATAAATATTCGCATCACTCTTCACTTCAGCTCACTACTCTCTCGTTTCATAATATCGTTCTTCTCCAGATTTCACATTCATCATGGCCAAGATTAAGATCGGAATCAACGGTATTTGTTTTTGCTTTTTTTGCTACCTTTGTATGAGATCTGTTAGTTTTTTGTTTTTCCCAGTTCATACTCTCTGTTTTGGGCTGGATTTTATGTAAATGTTCATGTTAATTTCTCTCTCGTTCTATTGATTGATTATGTTCGGTTGGTTTGGTGTGATTTTGCATATCGTTTCGAAATTTTCGACTGAGCTGAGGATTGATGCTTGGATGCTTTGATTTGGTGTGTATGTGCAGGATTCGGAAGGATCGGGCGTTTGGTAGCTAGAGTTGCTCTTCAGAGTGATGATATTGAGCTTGTTGCTGTCAATGATCCATTTATTACCACCGATTATATGGTATTTAATGTTCTCGGTGTCTACTCATTCTTATAACTATGATTTGTGGATAAATGCAGTTTATGAGATCTGTGTATTGCTTCTTGACTTGAAATTTGATGGTAAATATTCATCTGAGCTATTTCGATTTTCGTCAAACACATATCTGCATTTAAGTTATGCTGTACTGTTGGTTTTTGATCGTTTTATTTGATTTTAATTGGTTTACTTAATCTAATATTATTGGCGAGCGATTTCCACAACATTAATACCAAAATACATTATGGTTGTGTCTACTGAATTTGTGATTACTCCAGGGGAAATCATTAGAATCTTTCACGTCTGTGTGATCGTTTTATTTGAGATTAATTGGTTTACTTAATCTAATATTATTGTCGAGCGATTTCCACAACATTAATACCAAGGTACATTATGGTTGTGTCTGCTGAATTTGTGATTACTCCACGGGAACTCATTAGAATCTTTCACATAAAACGTTGTTTGTGTGAGGGAACTTAAAAATAACTCGAAATTATTATGTGTTGAGTATAATTAACAGTTTGAGCTCAATTCCGTCTTTTATTCTGTCTGTGCAGACCTACATGTTCAAATACGACAGTGTACACGGTCAATATAAAAAGCATGAGCTCAAGGTTCAGGATTCGAAGACACTTCTCTTTGGTGACAAGTCAGTGACCGTCTTCGGCATCAGGTGCATATCTCCCTAAAATCTGTTTGAGGTGTAAATATAGTCCATCATATTCCGTTAACTTTAACGTGCATTCTCTGATGAATAGGAACCCGGAGGAGATCCCATGGGGTGAGGCTGGAGCTGACTATGTTGTGGAGTCCACTGGAGTTTTCACCGACAAGGACAAGGCTGCTGCCCACTTGAAGGTTTATATTGAACCATTTTTTGCATTGAGATTTTTGACAGTCCAATTCTACATGATAGCTGGATTTTTTTCAGGAACTATCGGGAATCTTATGTTTCATATCATCTTGTTCGACTTGTACTGCTTGGAAAATTAGATGAATAATATGGTATTTTTACTTTCCTCGTTTGATTCATAGGGAGGTGCAAAGAAGGTTGTGATTTCCGCTCCGAGCAAGGATGCCCCCATGTTTGTTTGTGGTGTCAATGAGAAGGAATATAAGTCTGACATAGACATTGTCTCGAATGCTAGTTGCACTACCAACTGTCTAGCTCCACTAGCTAAGGTCTGTTCTGTACCAACTCTTTCGAGGCCATATTATTCGCAGTGATATTTGCATGAAACTAAAACTTTGATGCTTTGTTGCAATACAGGTCCTTAATGACAGGTTTGGAATTGTCGAGGGTCTGATGACCACTGTACACTCCATCACCGGTAAGTTCACTTGTCACATGTATCTTTCTTTACTGAACATGGTTGTAATTTGTAACATAGGTTTTTTAAATCCAATATGCTACACAAAGGAAATTCAATATTATCTTATATTTAGCCCAACTTTTTTTCACAGCAAAGTGCGAATTCAAAACCAAATCCACACATTCACTTTCTGTTCATTATACAAAGTTTTGATTAAAGGAACTCTGGAACTTAGCGATTGACTTTTCTCTTGTGGCTTTCAGCAACACAGAAGACTGTTGATGGTCCATCAATGAAGGACTGGAGAGGTGGTAGAGCTGCTTCATTCAACATCATTCCCAGCAGCACTGGTGCAGCCAAGGTAACCGAAAATGCAAATTATTTCATAATTTAGACTCCCCTTTTATACAGTTTTCTAGTTGCTTAGTTACTTCTCATGCATATTTCTTATGAATTTGTGCATTGGCTTATACTTGTGTGTGATGATTATTACTGCATGTTAGCTACTGCAATAATGTTATTAATGATCCAATGCATATGGTTTCGCCTTGAATTCTTACTTACATAATAGGAGCTAGAATTTGCAGCCACTCTATTCTAGTCATACTCTATTGGACTTCTCTAAAAGTTTTGGTTATACTGTTCCAGGCTGTGGGAAAAGTACTTCCCGCTCTAAATGGAAAGCTTACTGGCATGGCTTTCCGTGTTCCAACTGTTGATGTCTCGGTTGTCGACCTAACTGCAAGGCTTGAAAAGGCTGCCACATATGATGAAATTAAAGCTGCTATCAAGTAATATACACACAAATACATATTCTAATTTTATGTTTTCGTCCAATAGAGGTCCCCACTCCCATCTACTCTTGAACATTCATGCCATTTTCTATGTTACACAGGGAGGAGTCAGAGACCAACTTGAAGGGCATTCTAGGATACACAGAAGATGATGTTGTCTCCACCGACTTTGTTGGTGATTGCAGGTAAAGGTTTCCACAGGCTTCAACACTCATCCCTATTTTTCTCATATTCTGCAACATCCAGCAAACAAATTCTTTTTATCCAACTTTGCAGGTCAAGCATATTCGACGCCAAGGCTGGAATCGCATTGAACGGCAACTTCGTGAAAGTTGTCTCTTGGTACGACAACGAATGGGGTTACAGGTAAAAAATCACGTTTAAAAAGTTGTTTTATTTCAATTCTTTCGGTTCAATGTTGTGAATCTGCAACTGTTAACGAAACCTCTTGCATCGCAGCAACCGGGTTATCGACTTGATCCGACACATGTCAACCGTCGCATAAGCCGCTTGTTTTTGAAGGATAACCCTTTTTCTCACATTGAGTGCAACCTTGGTTTTTCCTTGATGAAAATAACTCAACTGTCGAAGTGTTTTGTGTTGGGAGATACGTGAAATGTAGAGCGGAATCTGCTTTAGCTGAGTTTCAAGAGTTTTACTGTATTATTATGGACCAAATTTGGTTTCCCGTACTTTATTTTACCCGTTTGGGTTTAAAAAAGTTGTTCTTGCCATTTTACCAAAGTTCATCTACGCTCTTTCTTTTACTTAGTTTGTCACAAGTAATATTTATACACATACGTTTACTTAGTATATATATATATAACCTCCTACACATAAGTTTAGAAGTTAATTGCCATGCTAAAATCACCCCTTCATTCATAAAGTACATAATAAAGTACTTGATTATAAATGTAATCAAACATTTAAAAGTTGATCGATCACGTTCCAATTCAAAACTTAAAATCTCCAAGAATTTACAGCCCCATTAAAGAGTGTTTGAGGTACCCATGCTTAATTTCCATGTCAATGTTAGAGTGAAATGATAACCAGCTGTTTCTTTTTAATCTTTCAATTCTTTTCTTTTTTTAAAAAAAAATTTAATTAATTTTCTATTAAGATCCTATTATCTTATTCTGTTATCCATAAATTGGTTCTTAGAAGTTGTTTACTTCTGTAGAAAAAGTTAGATAAGCTATTTAATAAGTCACAAAAAGTTGTTTACTTTGAAGGAGCTAGGGCCTATGGCAAGGCCTTGTGGATAATTTTGAAAAAAATGGTTAATGGAGTATATGGCACAAGTTCCAAAAGTTATTGCTAAATAATCAGCATATAAACAATCAAAGTAAACAAGTTCTTTTTTTCTTTTTTTTGGTTAAGCGATTTTATTAAATTTATTTTCATAACCCAAATCCAAATAGATTGAGAAAAATCAAAGTAAACGACATTACCACTCTATCAGTTATAGTAGATCTTATATATCTCTTAGTTGCTAGAATAAAGATAATGAATATCACTTAATTATTAGATTAGGTACTATCTATGTACTCAAATCATTGTGATTATCCATACCCCCAATGATTAATTAATGAGGTATAATCTTATATGTTTTTAATTTCTTCTCTATATTTGTTAGAAATAAACTTGGATTCTTTTTAGATATATGGACATTTAAGTATTTCTAAAGCAAACCCCCATGTGAGAAAAATAAAATCTTTGATAGTTCGTGCAACACAACTACAATAAATTTGTGAATTGTAGGGTTGGTTTTAATTGAAAATTGGAAAAGAAATCGTATAACAAGTGTGTAGAGTGTGGGAATGAAATGAATTAAAGAATGACTAGTTTGTAGAGTTTGGGAATGAAAGATTTCAATCGATTATTAAAATAAATATATGAAAATCATTTCATTACTATATTCCTTCCATTCCATTAGGCCACATAATTAAGTATTTGATTATAATTGTAATTAAACTTTTAAAAAGTTAGATTTAGATCACGTTCCAATTTAAATTCTACTACTTCTCATAATTGAAAAAATTTCTAAATACTAAAATCGTAAAAGATAAATGCAAATTAGAAAAACTCTATCCACTAAACTAATGACGTATAATAAAAGAGTCCTTGAGCCCCAAGCGACACACACCTCCTTAATTCCCTTGCTATATAAATAAACCATCATGAGTATGAAGTATCCATCCCTAAAGGCTAAAACCCTCTCTAAACCTCTCCAAGGCTTTCAATGGCGTCCTCTCTAGTTTTGAAGAGACTCGTCTCCTCCAACCTCCTCCCTCGCCCCTCCGGCCGCCGCCTTTTCTCCTCCATCGCCATTCCGGTGCACGACCTCGGTTCCACCGCCGCTCATCGCCGCCTCGACAACCTCGTCGGCTATTCCCACCCTCCCAACCGTCTTCGTCTACGGATGGAAATGCCGGGGTTGGGGAAGGAGGACGTGAACGTGTCGTTGGAGCACAACACTCTAGCGATCGAAGGACAAGGCGCGAAGGAATTCGAGGGAAGGAGGTACTCCACGAGAGTCGATCTCCCGGCGGACAAGAGCTACGACATCGGGGCCGAGGTGAAAGACGGTGTCCTCACCGTGATGGTGGTGGCGGAGACGAAAGAGGATCGGGAGACGGTGGCCGTGGCCGTGGCCGAGGCCGAAGAGAAGGAGGAGGAGGAGGAGGAGTTGGAGGGCGAGAATGAGGAGAAGGTGATGGTGGCGCCCGAGGTCAAAGAGGAGGAGGAGGAGTTGGAGAAGAGGCTTAATCTTTTATATAAATATCATCTCGATTTTTTGCGCGAGATGAGAGAGGAGAGGAAGGAGTTGGAGGAGAGGTTTGATGATGTTTTGAACGACATGAGAGCGGAGAAGGAGGAGTTTAGTAATTTTTTGAACATTTTTTTGAACAGCATAAGAGGGGAGAAGGAGATGCTTAATGGTTTTTCGAACAACAAATCATTGAGCGACATGAGAGAGGAGGAGGAGATGAAGGAGTTGGAGGCGACGTTTAACGATTTTTTGAAAAAAATGCGAGCGGAGACGGAGGAGTTGGAGGCGACGTTGAATGGTTTTTTGCGCGAGATGAGGGGGGAGAAGGAGGAGGAGAGGAAGAAGATGGAGGAGAGGTTTGATGTTCTTTTGAGCAAGATGAGAGAGGAGAAGCAGGCGGAGAGGAATGGCTTGGAGGAGAGGTTTAATGAGCTTTTAAACAAATTTGATCATTTATGTAAATATCAGCTCAATTATTTGGAACTCAAGGTGAAAGAGGAGGAGAAGAAGGAGTTGAGAGAGAGGAGAAAAGGGTTTTATCATTATTTATGAAACATTGAAACACAAGTTAGCTAGTATCATCTTTTAATTTCCAGTGATATATGTCAAATGCAAATGTGCTTTTTAATTTGCTTATTCAATATCGAATTCTCAAATCTTTTCTGAAATATCCCCCTCGCCTCAAAGCATGAGTTCGTGGGGTAAGTTAGGTCAAAAATAAATTATGTTTTATTCAATTTCTGTCTCGTATTTCGGTTCTTCTTGTGTTGTTCTTGCAAATCTTGCAGATATATTGTGCTGTTCTCGCAAATCTTGCTTCTTGTGTTGTTCACGCGTCAATTTATATCTCGCGATATAACTAACTAGGCGTATCAAGTAATCAAAGATTTAGCATTATGCAGATATTTGGGGATTACTCACATCAAATAATCTAAAAATTTACTCACATCAAATAATAACAAATTTAGCATTATGCTGATATTTGGGGATTGTCTCTAATTCTGCAAAATCTTTGTGGATTGTCTCTAATTCCGTAGAATCCTATAAGGGGATTGTCTCTAATTCCGCAAAATCCTATAATGGTTCACGTTCTAACTAGCCATTGGCGTGACTCATCAAATAATCAAAGATTTGGAGTGGAGTTCAATTCATAATAGTTTGACATCTTTCCTTTTAAAAATTAGTTTTGGGAGTGAGTGAATAAGGTCAATTCTCTTAAATAATAGATTTGGGAGTGAATTAGGACCATTATATTATTATATGGGATAATGATGATAAGAATCAATATACATCTCATCCTCAAATCTCATTCTCAAGTCCCACCGTTTAGGACTAGTTAGTGTATATCCTCAAATCTCATTCTCAAGTCCCACGGTTTAGGGCTAGTTAGAGAGCTCTAGACTAAACGTTTTGTTTTTTTTGGACTCTTTTTGTCAATTATTATTTTCTTAATCATTTAATGTTTTTTTAATTTAATTATTTTCCTATTAATACTACATGTATCATCTTATAGTAGCTATATCAAAAATGATACTATTATTGGGAGATTGATACGAATATGATTGTTAGATTGATACGAATAAAATACAAACATAAACCTAATGATAAATTTTATAATATTCAAAGCTTCTCTGACCATAACAATGCGATACTATATAACTAAATATTTATTAAAATAAAATAAAATTGTTTTGTCGTTAATGTTTGTTGTTTAATGTGACACACGAGCATGTTATTAATTTTCCATTTAAATGGACCAAAATATATCTAAAGTCGGGCCTAATTGTTGAATGTTGATGATAAGGTTTTCGATTACGGTGGTGTCCACCGCTTGTGATTGTTCCTCACCTCCCCAAATGTTTCTTTTTTTTTTTTTGCCATTTTTAAATAAATTATTTATTTTATTAATTATATAAAATTATAATTTTTCTGTGCATATGTCTTTCTACTTTGCGGTCCAAACCCAACTTTGTAGCTCCTATTACCCGATTAGAACATATTACCACATAATTACACAGCGGCCTGACTCTGTTCAACAATTATATATTGGCCTCTGGGATTGTATTTTATTCATAATTCTAACCATTTGTAGTGTATTATTAAGGCTTTTTTTTTTTTCTCTATTATCCATTTAATTGGTTCAAGTTAGGGCGGATTATTAAGGTGTAAAGTTCTTTCTAGCGATCATAGTTGCCTAACCCAAATATTAGAATACGAGAAATTTGATTATACTAGTATAGTGTCGAACTACTAAATTACAAGTGGTGTATTATTAAGTGTTATTGTTGTGAGTTTACATTTTTTCGCATATAAAAAGACCAAAGAAAAACATTGTTCCATAGTGAAGGTGTTGAAGTATGTGTTTGACCTAAATGTTATTAAGGCAATACATGACACACCCTCCGCATCTCCAGACCCGAAATATTGAGGGTCAGCTTGGAGCATGAAATTTAAATAGGATACAATCTGCTTTGATACCATGGTGAAGTATATGATCGACCTAATTCAATTTAAAAGCTAGTTGATGAGGTGATCAAATATAGAGCGGAATCAGTTTTAGCTGCGTTTCTAGAGTTCTACTGTATTATTATGGACCAAATTTGGTTTCCCGTACTTTATTTCACCTTTTTGGGTTTCAAAAAATGGTTCTTGCCATTTTACCAAAGTTCATTACGCCCTTTCTTTTACTTAGTGACATAAATTTGCCACAAGTAATATTTACGCTCATAAGTTTAGTATATGTATATAACTTTATACACATAAGTTTAGAAGTCAATTGCCACACTAAAATTTGGAAGCCCAAAATCACCCCTTCATTCAACACTACAAGAAATCGGCGATTTTCCGACGGGAAAAAATTCGTCGGAAAACCATCGTTTTTCCGATGGGATACCGACGGTTTTCCGACGGGCTTAGCTAATTATTAAAAAAAGAAAAGAAAAACATTTTCCGACGGAATTTCCGTCGGTAATTCGTCGGTAAATGTAAAAACAAAATTGAGCTGGAAACTGAGTTGAGTCGTCTCGGAAAGCCCATTTAAACTGATGCTTGGATAAGTATGCTTGTTCCATTTGGTTCCCATTCACTGTTAGTTTTTTAAGACAAATTTTTAAACAAACTGTTAATGCAGGGAAAGTTGTACATGATCATGGAAAATTGCCGCATATTTGATGGAATATTCAAGGAGCAACTAGATGGATTGTAGGAATCTCTGGTTTCTTGTAAATATGTTATACAATGTCTTCTCATTTAAGATCTTAATGTTTACTCTCAATTAGTTCTGCAGCCGACCTGGTGGTGAACAAATGGCAATGTTTCGGGAAATTACATCTACACCCCCTGAGGTTTGGCCTAATTACAAATCAGTCCCTCTTATTTCGTTTATTACATATTAACCCCTAAAAATATTGTTTCAATTACATTTTAACCCCTAAAGAGGGACTGATTTGTAGTTGAAACAGTGTTTTTAGGGGTTGATATGTAATAAACGAAATAAGAGGGACTGATTCGTAATTAGGCCAAACCTAAGGGGGTGTAGATGTAATTTGCCCTTCTGTTTATATAATTTGTTTTATGAGAGATGGTTTGCTAGAATTTTGTGTTCTTTTATGTTCTTGAAGTGATTTTATGTTCTTGTTGAGAGATGGTTTGATGAAAAATGAAATGGACAAATTTATAAGAGATTTAGTTTAATATTGTTTTTAATTTTTTGCGGATTTTTTTTTTTAATTTTTTGGATTATTATTTTCGTCGGAAATTTTTTTATTTTTTTGCATTAATATTTTCCGACGACTTTCCGACGGAAAGTCCGTTGGAAACTCTTTTAGATTGTTTTTATTTATATTTTCCGTCGGAAAGCTAGTTTTTTGTTTGATTTTTTTTTTTTTTTCACACTGTTTTCCGTTGGCAGTCCGTCAGTAATCCATCGGAAAAAATGTACCGACGAGGGTTTATCCGATAACTATACTCCGTCGGGAATTTTTGTTTTCCGACGGATTTTCGAGGGACATTGCCATCGGAATTCAGCAGTTTTCTTGTAGTGCAACAAGTAAACAATTATAATCATAATCAAACACTAAAAAGTTAGATCACATTTCAACTCAAAACTTAAATAAGAACTAAACAGAAGAAACAGCAACAATTTGGGTTATATAAAAAGGAAAAGTTGGTTTCATGATCTCTTCAGGCCCATTAAAGATTGCTTGAGCCCCAAGCTACACACACCACCTTCCTTGCTATATAATCCATCAGTATCCACCCTTAAGCTAAAACCCTAAACCCTAATTCTCTTTCAAGACTTTCAATGGCGTCCTCTCTAGCTTTGAAGAGACTCTTCTCCTCCAACCTCCTCTCTCGCTCCTCCGGCCGCCGCCTTTTCTCCTCCAACCTCCTCTCTTGCTCCTCCGGCCGCCGCCTTTTCTCCTCCGGTGCATGACCTTGGTTCCAACGCCGCTCGTCGCCACCGCGACGACGGCAGCAGCTATATCTAAGGTTCACGGTCTAACTAAGGGTATGTCTGACTCACATCAAATCAATAAAGATTTTGAGTTACCAACGGACAGTTGGTTCAAGTGGATAGGCAAGGTCTCGGGTCCTGAACCAACTACGTTGAGAACCTCTTTTAGCTAACTCGGGAGATTAGTTCTTCACTCAATCTTTGAGAGATCAAAAAATTAATGATTTTGAGTTCAATTCATAATACTTTGACAACTTTCCTCTTAAAAATTAGTTTAGGGAGTAAATTAGGTCAATTCTCTATATACATCTCATCCTCAAATCTCATTCTCAAATCGTTGAATCTATTATTGGGAATTAGTTAGTCCTCCTCGTGCCTAGCGTTTGGCTATATATACATGAGGAATAGAGAAAGTTGATATGCCAATATTAGCCACTGTTTGGATAATAATTATCACTATTTAGTTCAGAAACATAAACCTAATGATAAATTTTATAATCAAAGCTTCCCTGACCATAACAATCCAATACAATACAATCTAACTAAATATTTATTTTAAAAAAATTAAAATTGCTTTGTTAATGTTGTTTAATGTGACACACGAGCATTTTATTAATTTCCATACAATTGGACCTAAAATATATCTAAAGTCGGGCCTAATTGTTGAATGTTGATGATAAGGTTTTCGATTACAGTGGTGTCCACCACTTGTGATTGTTTCTCACCTCCCCAAATAGGTTCGGGCCCTCTATAATTAATAAATTTTTTTTGCCATTTTTACATAAATTATCTATTTATTTATTATACAATATAATTTTTTTCGGTGCATATGTCTTTCTACTTTGCGGGCCAAACCCAACTTTATAGCTGTGATTACCCGATTTGCATGTATCATCACATAATTACATGGAGCTCGGACTCTGTTCAACAATTATATATTGGCCTCTGGGATTGTATTTTATTCATAATTCTAACCATTTGTAGTGTATTATTAAGTTTTTTTTGGTTTTATTTGTCATTTATATGGGTTAAAGCCGGATCGAACCGTTAAGAAGCTAGTAAGCTCTTCTATCGATAGTAGCTATGTACCCAAAAATTCGAACTTGAAATCTCTAATTAAGATAATATAATATCGAACTAATAAATAACACCACTGAACCGTGTATTATTAATTGTCATCGTTGTGAGTTGACATTTTTACACATATTAAAAAGGCCAAAGGAAAACATTGTTCCATAGGACCATAGCGAAGGTTTTAGGACATATTAAAAGGCAAACGTTGTTCCATAGTAAAGGAAATCTTGATTCGATTAGTCAACAATGGTCGACTCTTAGGGTTCTTTATTCAGGATAATAATTTTGAGTTCGAATCCCTGTTAGAAAAAATAAAATCTTGATTCGACTCGCTCGCTTACATCCCTGACGTAATTCATGTAACTAAAACCTTGCATAACCTTGCATTTTCACTGATTCTTTTGGGCTATGATACTAATTCACTATTGAAGATAGTCTCACATATCACAAAAATCATGGCTTTATTTAATGGGCATGTGAGTGAAGAAAGTGGTTCATTCCGTGAACAGAAAAGGACTGCTGCCCTGCAAAAATGAGAAAAATAAAAAGTAAGATTTGGGTATAAACTATAAAGGACATTTTTCCCATTATAGGCATTATTATTAATATAACACACATTGATAAAGGCAAACAGACCATGCTTCCATCTACTTCGATCTTTGCTTTCATAAAGTTAAAGCTGTTTTTTTCACATGCCCCTTTCTCTTTCATTGTATCCCGTATAATTGAGTGAAACCCAAAACCTAACCGGTCGATGTGCTATATAATTAGTTATACTATCGACATGATAAGTCTCTTATCTTGTAATTGATTCAAGGTCATGATAATCGACTACCTTAAGGATTAAGGTTCGATTCTCATATCTTGCAATTGATTTAGGGTCATGACAATCGATCCTCTAAAGGTCAAGGTCCTCGTTGATCACGGCCAGCCACCACCTCGAATTGGCTCTTATGCCAATTGTAATATAATAAATAGGAGAATTCTTTCTAAAAGATTAATTTGGTAAGAGAGAGAGCTCATTTGGTTTATAAATCTCTCACTAATTGCTTATACAACTGATGTGGGCACAAGTTCCATACCTTGCGATTTTTATATTACACATTTCCCGTTACATTAATTTGAAACAAATCAAGTCCAAACTAGAATGAGTCATTAACGGGATTTTCTTTTATTTTCTTGTAAAAATTTCTTGAATATATATTTCACTTAAAAAATCATATTTAAATTAATTAATTCAAAGTGCTAAAATCCAAGCCCAAGACGCATCGTCCCAAATCTATTATCTTTACCCAAAGCTGAAAAGGACAACCAAAGAGACAATCTTTTTCATTAGACGAGGTCACACTCTGCCAACATTCAGCCTGCCAATGCATGCAATAGCAATACTCTTCATTTTTCACTTATATAGATATATACTATATGCAAAAATAAAATAATGATAATATAATAAATATAATATGAATGAGAAAAATGAGAGCTTTAATTCGATTAAAAGAATATTAGGTAGGTAGGTTTCATATTTGGACATCCCACCACCCATTTACATTAATAATGATCTTTATTATTCTCAATATTATAACAATTTCCTTTTCAATTGTTGAAAAGTTTCTTTTCAATGTCTTTATATCCTTTTCCTAGATCAATTGTCACATAATTATATATATATATATATGATTAATTACATAGAACTAATATTTAAATGCCTCCCATATGGACTAGTTGTTTAATTTAAAATGGGATGAAAGAAAAAGAACATTTCTCCGGTGGCATCTGCAAAGAGATCGATTACGGGTAAACCATATTAAGGTAGTCGAGGAATAACAATTAATTTCTTCTAAAAAAATTATCATTATTTTGGGACACATTTTCTTTTGTGGTTAGAGAAAAATGATGCCTTTTTTTATTTATAAAAATATAACTTTCCCCTCTCACATCCCTTAATTATATTGTTAATTATGAGTCTCTACTAATCATCATCACTAATTATTAATCAACAATAGTGATGGTGGCATGTGTTGAACCTAATAATAGTTCTTCAACTGTTAAACTGCAGCTATAATTCCTATAAAAAACAAGTGGAAAACCCTTTTAACTGTTGTAATTATTTCCCCAAATGACTATGTTCCCTCTCTTAATTATTTTTTACACTTTTTTTTTTTTCATTTTTCTAAATTATTTTCTGAAACAATATCTATTTATCGCTTAAAAGTTAAGAGGACCTAACTCATTATTCCCCTTTATTCAAGAATCCAACTTTTTCTGATCAAGTTTTCTCATTTCTGCATTCTCTTCTCTCTCATTCTCCCTCCATTCTTGATTCTCCTCCATGGCTCCGACGCCGACGTACTTTCCGTTACGGTGGGAGTCCACCGGCGATCAGTGGTGGTACGCTTCTCCGATCGATTACGCGGCGGCGAACGGCCACTACGACCTTGTCCGCGAGCTCCTCCGCCTCGACGGCAACCACCTCATCAAGCTCACATCCCTCCGCCGCGTCCGCCGCCTGGAGACCGTCTGGGACGACGACGAGCAGTTCTCCGCCGTCGCCAAGCACCGCTCCGCCGTGGCTAGAAGCCTCCTCGCCGAGTGCGACGCCAAGAAGGGGAAAAACTCCCTCATCGGTGCCGGCTACGGCGGCTGGCTCCTCTACACCGCCGCCTCCGCCGGCGACCTTGATTTCGTCAAAGAACTGCTTAACGGAAGAGACCCGCTTTTGGTTTTCGGAGAGGGGGAATACGGCGTGACCGACATCCTCTACGCCGCCGCGAGGAGCCGGAATTCGGAAGTGTTTAAGGTGGTTCTTGATTTCGCCACCGCGCCGCGGTTTTCGGCGACGGCGGAGGCGGCGGAGGTTCCGGATGCGTATAAGGCGGAGATAATGAGCAGGGCAATTCATGCCGCCGCGAGAGGAGGTAATCTGAAGCTGTTGAAGGAGCTCGTTGGCGGTGGCTCCGATGATGTCTTGGCTTACAGAGATGTTCAAGGGGCAACTGTCTTACATGCGGCAGCTGCCCGCGGGCAGGTTGAGGTAAGTTTTGGATATTACAATAAACCCCTATGCACATTTTGCAAGAATTATAAGTGATTTTGTTTCAATCGTTTATATAGTTTTTTTAATGAAATATTACGATTTATATTCTAGTTTTTTACACAATATTCTTAGAAGGCTACATTAGTAGACAGATTCAAATGTTATGAACATTAATATGCATTCTATAGTCATTTGGATTCTCCCCTAAAATATGATCTGATTCCAAGTAAATCCCTCTAACTTCTGATAATTACATCTACCTCCCCTTGTGATGACTGTGGTTTGGATAGTTTCCTCTGTTTTCCCTTCACTGTTGCTTATGTTTTCAGATGGTCAAAGATCTCATATCATCTTCCGGCATGATCGCCGCCACGGACAACCTCGGCAACACCGCACTGCATGTTGCCGCCCACCGAGGACACTTACCTGTTGTTGAAGCTCTAATCGTCGCGTCCCCTTCCTTGATCACTGCCAAAAACAATGCCGGCGAGACATTCCTCCACTCGGTCATCACCGGTTTCCAAACACCGGGTTTCCGCCGCCTCGACAGGCAAATCTCCCTCATGAAACATCTACTCTCCGGGGAGTTCTTCAACACCGAAGACATAATCAACATAAGGGATTCATCCGGTAGGACGGCCCTGCACCATGCTATCATGGGGAACATCCACTCTGATCTCGTCGAGCTACTCATGACCGTGCGATCCATCGATGTCAACATACGCGACGCCGATGGAATGACCCCCCTCGACATCCTCAAGCGCCGCCCCCACTCCGCCTCCTCAGACCTCCTGACCAGACAGCTCGTATCCGCCGGGGGCATCTTCACCTCAGAGGAGGAGTACTACTCCGCGAGGAGGGCGATCGCATCCCACATCAAGAGGCAGAGCATGGGAGGTAGCCCCGGCACGAGCTTCAAAATAAGCGATGTCGAGATACTTCTGTACACGGGGATGGAGAACGCATCATCTGACGACGGCCGGAGCAGGGGACGGTCCCCCTGCTCCCCTGATCAGGATTCGGGGAATCGAAGCCCGAGGAAGAAAACACCTAAAGCCAGCTCGGTTAACTACCTAAAACGCCTCCTCAATTGGCCCCGGATGAAGAACCGGACATCCGACCGGCTAAAGAGGGTGGTGGAAGGGAGCTCCGGGAGCGCCTCAGGGGCAGTCCCGCTCCGCCAAAAGTTCTCAAAGCCCAACTCACCATCCTCGGCCGTCATCACGTGCAACAAACGCACACGTTCCGGACGCAGCGACGCACCCAATCCGGCTGCCGAGAAGAAGCTGGCTTCCGGGGTCGTGCAGGGCGTAATGCAAGCCGTTCCGAAGCACAGATCGCGGTCTAGCTCGTTCTCGAAGGTGTCGTGGTCCTCCCACAGCTCGTTGGACGTGCAAAAGGGAGGTCAGATCGACAACGAGATGGCGAAGGCGTCGTGCTCGAGCAGCACCGTAAACAATGAAGGGAGGAGAAGCACGATCCACAGGCATAGCTTTGTGAATCAGTACCTCTGCTTCGGAGGGGCGGGGCAACATGTTGAGGGGGTCGCGGGGGGCGGAGAGATACAGCCTTATGAAATTTATGAACGTTCTGTTTTGTCAGCAGCTTGATCAGCAGAGGTTTTGGAACTATTTTTGTACAAAATGTGGGATTTAGATCCAATCCATGACACTCAAGACTGATATGTAACTGTTCTTCTTGATGATTTAGACTGTTTTCACCAATATATATAAGCTACCATTCATGGATATCCTCTCCTTGATATGTTTTGATCATAACATTTTGAAAGATTTCAAAATCTTAATAAGGTTTTCTTGGTTTTCGACGGTTTTCTTGGTTTTCGACTAGTGCAGAGATCCAGTATTACGAGGTCACTTTCGATCCAATCGGCAATCGCTCTTCATTCACGGGACCAAGATTTGAACTTTACACATTACTTAAGAGGAATCTAACGTCAGATTTAACCGATCTATAACTTATTTTACGAAATCACTTCGATGTGATGTATAAATACAACTTTTGTGAGTGTGATTCTTGTTTTTGGAATATGATTTATGATCTTACATATTCAAAGAATTATCTCAGAATTCATGTAATCTTTTAACACAGTTCTTACAGCTGAAAAAGTGAGCATAAATATCTCCTTAATAAGGGGAATTAATAGACCGACGTGACTGGGGTACTGTTCAGCTTCTAGCTTTTGTGTGTGGTCGATTATAGCTTTTGATTCTTGAATACGAAGACTTATGTGTGCCATCTTTGGGGCTCATTGTAATTATTAATGGTGCTTTCATGTTGAATTTTGCTTTAGATTGTACATATCCTTGTGGGTGGAGAGACAATGGCAACGTGGGTGTCTACTTTTCTTTCTAATTTTCTTGAATGAATGGTACAATAATTACTTCCCCTTTTGGTTTCAGTCATGATTGGGCATAATTACTAATTAGGGTATGGGCCAAACCCCCCAAAATCTAAGTTAATTATGTACACCACCCCGACCTACTTATGTTCCTCGATTAGGGTATTTACGTCGGACTATCGTGATTTCAGAGTCTCGAAATTAAGGATCACGTCTTAATAGTTAAAAAAGTTATGATCTATCGACATGTAAGAGTGATTAATTGTAAAGTGAACGATGCTTTTAGCATTCTTTTATTATACATGGCTCCGCCTCAAGCACGACGTCTTGAAGACCACATGTATGGTTTCACTCCGAGAGTGGGGTAGGTTAAATTAAAAACGGATGGTAGTATTTATGGTCAGCGTAAGCCAACGTTGGCAAGGGGAGGATACTGGAAGGTGGTTGTTGGGTTTTGCGATGTAATTAGGGGAAACTACGATCTTAACTACTAAAATCATGGGGCCTATAGAGGGCTTGAAATTAGTTTGAAAATGGAGGTTCGAAAAAAAATTGAAGTCAAGTATGACTCGGAGGGAGTTGTTAAGTTGACTAAGGATGGAGATACGATTGATCATCCACTTGGGCATATAATTGAAGATTGCTAGAACTCATTAGGAAATCTTGGGAGTGCACTTTGAGCTATGATGTACGGACACGGACACGGCGACACGGACACGACACGACACGGATACGGCGACACGGATTTTTTCTTGAATTTTTCACGTGAGGAGTGTCGGACACGGTGTCGGACACGAGTATCCGACACGACACGACACAGCAACATGATAATTTTAGAAGTGTCCGTGCATCATAGACTTTGAGGCATATAAGAAGAACGAGCAACAACCTTGCAGACGCTTCGGCTAGACTGGGCCAGAGAGCATGGATGATGAGAGCGAAGTGATCAACAACTAGTGTTTGCTCGTTTCTGATGCTAAAAACAAAATGTATGGTTTCACTATTTCAGGCCCAATATTCTAGAAAGTAGTGAGGCCAGAAACAAAATTCAAGAAATATGGACTTGTTTTCTACAAGGCAAAACCTTAGCATATCAAAAGGTTGGGCCTGCCTAATAGGATCTCTTCTAGGCCCATATATTTGGACCCAACAAATGTTCTTTTTTAGATTATATTTCGGCCCACAACTAATTTTTTCTTTCTATTTACACACACATACATATATATATATATATATATATATATATATATTAAAGAAAAATAATCATACATTGTTATGGAATAAAGTACAAGTTTCATTAATTAAGAGGGGGGGTAAAAAAAAAAAGAAGAAAAAGAAGCCACAATTATAACATCTCTTTCCACACTATTTCTTAATGTTCATAGTAACTATTTAGCTATATTCCACAAGATTCTGTCCAAATTTTATTAATTACAGATGTTGACATTGTGCCCTATGGCCTATAGTGGCAAATCATTATTATTTCTTATTAATGGGCTCAATTATTTTACATATGCATCACATCACCATGACACCAAACTTTTCTTTGACTTGGTAAAATTTTAATAAATGATGTCGCACTTTGGAAAATTAGGCAATAATTCCAAAGGAATTGAGCCGAAATTTCAAAGGGTTATTTTCTCAAACTCACTTTTTGAATGAAGACCAAAGATGTCAATATAATCCGTAAACACATTACTTAATAGTCCAAACATGTTAATTACAATTCATGTTGGGTTTATGATAATAAATGTTTGAATTGATTTGTGGTGACTTAGGAGTAAGTTTGGGATTGTAATAGTCTTCATTTTGATGTCATTGTTTGTTAAATATTCAAATATTTTTATATGAGTATCTTTCCGCTAGCGGCTACGGTTTTTGACTACGGAATTAAATTGATTTAAGGTATGGATAGAGATAAGGTTCTTTGCCCATAGTTCATTGTTTAGTTGACTTAAAAGAACAAACATCATAACCCTAATTCGGTAAAATTAATATGTAGAAAGATTTACATCGAACCCAGATTAAAAAAAAGTAGGGTTTTAGCTTGGGGACGCCATCAAATGGCTAGACGACATGGCTACGAGCCAAATCCGATCTCAAAGAGTACTATACATGATTCTTGAAGTCTAGTATCGAGTTTAATGATTATTGATCGATACAATACTTGAATTTATAAAATTAAATGTTCTATTTCGAATATGCAATATCCGATAAAGGCGTTAAGTTTTGTGAACACGAGACAAATTAGATATATCAATTTGATTAGATTTTAAGTGAAAAATATCTTAATTATAATTTGAAACCGCATAGCCAATAGTATTCTGACAAATGAAAAGTTAGAACTCGAGTGGAAGATAACGTAACGTCGTTATTAGGTGTCCACAAGTGTATTTCAATTTCACTTGCCAAATGGGCCATTTGCTATAAGTCTACAAGGCATAAATTCGTTGACTCTATTAGTCTAAGTCTTCTTTGTACTAAATTGTTATGAATTTTCCACAACAATTGCATAGTTGTAGCAGCTTTTATGATGTGTTCTTTCTTACAATCCACCGTTCCACACCCTTTATTATGTGAAACCAATTGCTCAGTTTGAATATGACATCGAATCGAATGTCTCCTATTTCACTCACTCATATTTATTATGTTTATTGAGAAAAAAATAATTATTTTATAAAAAATTAAAAGATTCTTTTCAATAATCTCAACCGTCTGAAAAGGGTAAGGGATGAAACCAAAATTTATAATGTAAATAATATCATTTTTAAAAGTGATAAAATCGTAATGTTTTTAAAAATTGAAGGGATAATCTCTACTGGGGAAGGGGACGAAAACACCTAATTAGATAGGAAAAAAAAAAACAAAAACTTTTCCAAAATTTATTAGTATTAATAAAAACAAAATTCAAAATTTAGGGGCGTCCATACAACCATCCACCAACGTGCATGGATGGATGAAACACAAAGCCGTAACACATTGAATCTAAATCTCATCTCATCTCGTTCGACCAATTAATCTTTGATTTCTTATTTCTTTTTTCTATTAATCGTCCATTTAACCTTATTAGCCACTTAATGAACACTTGGATTAGATATACAAAATGAGCATAAAAGGTGAAGCTAAATACACGATTACGTGAAGAAGATCATTTGTATGATATCTCAATTAAACTAAACTATCGTTACGGTACATCACCAAGAATTATCGTTTTTGGCATTTTGACTTAATCTTTAAAGTAATTAGTTGAATTAGATTAAGGCTGGGCTCGATTATCCAGGTGAAGGTTGCAACGAAGATTCAAGAAATGAACTGCACAAGATGAGTCCCACACTCAAAATTCAAGTGATTAGCACATAATAACAATACAAACAAATAACTACTTTGAAGATTTTGTGTGTAAACGCAGCTTTTATAGCTGTCACAATCTGATTTATCATTTATCGGCCTTAATTTGACCTAAGTTTTTTAAAATAAATAACTGCAACTTTAAGTAAAGTGGCAATTGGGCTAGAGATTCCTGGAACTTGGAGGAATTAAAATAAATTAAGTGTAATTATGAGATTCTATGGACGACTTAAATCAAGCAAAATGAAATACACAACTGTAGTCAACGTTGGAATAGTATTGTGAAAAAAAAAATCAATTGGAGGCAGCAAACTTAGGCTTAAAATCATGGGCTTTAGACAAATGTGCCATGTGGATTGAATAGTTTGAATGTTCAACTTATATTTTTCAAAAGATTAAGAGTTGACTTATAAAGTTGGATATTTTATATTTATCATCATCATAAAAAAATGATACCTTATTCTTATTGCTTATCCCACGCTATAGCCTTTTTATTAATGACTACAGCTCCATATTGATGGGGTCAAAATACGATCGCCCCACATTAAGACACGTGGCACCACCGAGATGATGACATCTGTCTCCCCAAGGATGCACCTATCAGCATCCAAGCGCTAGGTACTACGAGCGCTGAGCTCAACAAGTACAATCCATCTTCAGGAGTTAAGCCTACGAGCGCTGACACTCCCACGAGCGTCCTACGAACTAAACAATTGGTACGCTCACGTGCCAAAGGAGCCCTCTTCGAGCGTCACGCCCCCTCAGAGCGGCCTTTCCTTTGGTTCCTCATCTGAACTGAAGCCCTCGTTCCCCTCAGCGGATATCTTGGCTTCCAGTGCTCTAGGTTGTCACGAGCGCGCTCTCAAGCCCTCGTTACCAACCACCCACATGGCTCTCTGACACAACGTACATGCCCGCGCACCTGCCACTGTTGCCAGCACTAACTTTTAGCCGCTTTTGCAGAAGATTCCTCCTAGGTTTCTCTCTCACAGCGCCACGTGTTAGGGCAACATTCGGCCAGGACCACTTGAGGCAAATTACCAAAGGGCCCTTGACCCTCAACTATAAATAGCTAAGGTCATCTCCTACCTTGGTAAGCTTTCTTCACTTCTGCAACTGTGACTGAACTTACTCTTCTTCATACATTGAACTGACTTGAGCGTCGGAGAGCCAAACTGGGTATCACCCCCAGTTCCCCCAGCTTGGCCTTCTGACCTATTTTGTGCTTGTCCCAACAGGTAGAACCCATCCTCACTTTTCCGGCGAAGCTCCGGTGGTTTCCTCCACAAATATAAATTGTAAAGTGATCGGATTCGGACCCATACATTCCAGGACCCATCATTTTTGGCGCCGTCTGTGGGAAACCAGTTCTTCTTCTTCCTTCCTTTTTGTTGGTAGAAAAACAAGCACACCTTACCTTTAACAGTCATGGTTGCTACGAGATCTGGAGCAGTTGGAGGGGGAGGTAACACCTCCCCAGATGCAAATATCATTATTCCCTCCACCGCTACTGGTGGAGCACCACCACCTTCCGCCGCCGCTGGTGGAGCACCTCCCGCCGCAGGAGTGACCCCGCATGTCGAATCTTCTGCACCACCCTCCGCACCACCGGTGATGCCCGTTCCCACCGCCGCGGAAGGAGCTTCTCTCTCAGTTCCACCGCCGTTTGCACAGAGTTCCTGGGTCCCTCCCCGGATGAACCTAGGAATGCAAGGTTACCTGATGCCTCCTCCTGGATACTCCCTTACTCCGGCGGTGATGATGCCACCGGTCCAGCCATACCATGCCGGACAACTCCAGCTCCCCGTGGTGGTCCCCAGGGAGATTGAAGGAGTGGAGTTACCTCCACTGACCACCCAACAATTGAGGGCTCTATACGCCCAATGTGAGGTTCAGGCGGCTCAGGGGGCGTGGGAAAGGTTCCATTCCATGTATTTTCCCTCCGGGCAGGCCACTCAGGTTGCGGCCCCTTTAGGCGGACAGCAAAACTTTCCCCTCAGGGAAGCCCAGGCTGTCCTGAGGGCACAACCACCCCCACCGCCAGCGAGAGAAGTGCCCCAGCAAGCGGGCAACGAGCGTCCCCCCATGGGCAGGAATAAAGAGCCCATGGAGCGAGTGAACGAGAATGAAGGGGACTCTCATGTCTCCAGGAGGGGCTCACGAGCCCCCAGGCCAGGAAACAAGCAGGGGGACGTAAATCCTGACATCCTCGCGGCTGTGCAAGACCAGCTGCAGGGTCTAAAGGATATGGTAGGACAGCTCTCACGAGGGCGTCCAACTCAGATCTCCCCTAGTCGGGATGAACGGGTTGACGCCAGAAGCACCCACACCAGAGACCCTCCACCAAGGGTCCCCCATCGCAAGGAGCCGGAGGAGAACTTCGGCACATACGGGTACCACCCATTGGCGAGGGGGTCACCCCTCGTGGAAGAAGTTCTGATGGCCCAAGCAGGCATGGCCAAAGTCCCCACTTCCATCAACCGTTACGACGGGACGACTGATCCGGCTGAACATCTGGATCACTTTTTACATTTAATGCACCTCTACGAGCATTCCAGCAACTACTGGGCTAAAGTGTTTGTCACTTCCTTAGTGGGAATGGCCCAGGAGTGGTACAAGCGACTACCGCCACGCTCGATTCACTCGTATGAAGAGCTGGCTCAGGCTTTCCTCAACCACTTCAATTCTTTGAAAGCGCCAGTCACCGCACCCACTGCCTTGTACAACGTGGTGCAGGGCAAGAGCGAATCTCTGCGCTCGTTCTTTGCCCGCTTCAACAAAGAGATCCTGCAGGTAGAGAGGCCCTCGATGGATTTCTTGATCCCAGTGCTCTTTCAGGCTGTGGATCACAAACAATATGTGAGCAAAAAATTTGCTGATGCCATCGTGGAGAGAAGGCCTGGGACCCTCATGGGCCTAAGAGAAATAGCCGAGCCGTTTTTCGCGCTCGAAGATATGTACGGGACGAATGGTCCCCGACACAATAGCCCGGCCAGGAACGAGCGACCTCATCACGAGCGGGGGCGGGATGTGGCAGCCAAGAAAGAGCGCCCTCAAGAGCGCAGAAGGTCGCCACCACCCCCTCGTAGATTCGAGCGCATTCCGCTCACCAGGCCAAATTCTGAAGTCTATAATCTCTCCGACAAGAAGCTCTTCAAAAGGCCAATCAAAATGAGAGAAACAGATTCACTCAGGCGCTCAAACAAGTATTGCGCCTTCCACAAGCAAAGAGGGCACGACACGGATGAGTGCCGCCAGTTGGAGGCCGAAATCCAAAGGCTCGTCGCAGGGGGCCACCTGAAGGAATTCGTCCGGGTGCTCGAGCGCTACGACGAACAATGCAATGAGCGCTCCGGCAGGAGAAGGAGGAGCCCTTCCCGGTCAAAGAGCCCGAGGGGTAGAGGACCCCCTGAAAGCAGCAGCCGCCGGAGCAATAAAGGAAAAGCTCCTGAGCAAGAAAACGAGCCCTTTGCAGTTATAAATATGATAGCGGGAGGCTCATCAGGAGGAGATTCAAACGCCTCCCGACGGAGGTACGTTCGGAGTTACAACCAACGCCCAGCAGTGCCCAAGCCTATCTACGCTATCCAGGGATCAAGCGCCCGAGGAACGAGAGAAAATGATGTAATAGGCTTTGATGATAGGGATTTAGGGCACATTGTAACGCCACATGGGGAAGGTGTAACTTCCGATTGCCCCATGGTGGTTAGCTTGGATGTGCATAATCATGTTGTAAAAAGGGTATTGGTAGATAGTGGAAGCTCCGTTAATGTTTTGCCTTACTCTACATTCTTAAAAATGAAGGTTGATCTCCCGCTCGAGCCTCTCAAAACAGCCCTCATTGGCTTTGGAGGCTCGGAAGTTGTCCCGCGAGGGCAAATACGTCTGGCTACTTCGTTTGGCCGAGCCCCTCAACGCAGAACACTCTTGGTGACGTACGCGGTAGTGGAGATTGACATTCCATATAACATCATAATTGGGCGCCCAGCCCTCGTGGATTTCAAAGCCATCATCTCCACATACCACCAGAAGATTAAGTTTCCTACCTCCGAGGGCGTCGGGGAGGTGCTCTGCAATGTACGAGAGGCTTGGGAATGTTACATGTTATCCCTCAGAAAGCCAAAAGCGGAGAAAACTTTCCAAGTCGGCTCCACCATGAAGTCAGTGGATTTCCCCAATCTAGACGAGGACAGCCCGGCACGAAAGAGGGCAAAGTTGAATAAAAAGAAGAACAAGAAGAAGAGGGGAGATGACGGGGAGAATCCCCTCGAAAGTGCACCGCCGGGAGCTGTTGGGGGATCGTCCTCAGAAGGAGACGAGCCGAGAGAAGATGAGCCAGCATCCAGTGACCGCTTGACGGGAAAGAAGAGGGCGCTCGAACTTCCTCGCCCTGAGGTAAGGATTGAGCCCTCGGAGAAATTCCTTACCATTGAACTGGAGCCTGGAAACAAGGATAAGACTACTCAGATAGGATCCAACCTCTCAGGGCCTTCTCAGATCATGATGATTGACTTCTTAAGGGAAAACAGGGATGTATTCGCGTGGAGAGCCTCCGACCTCACAGGGATTGACCCGAGCGTCATCGTCCACAGGCTTAATGTGGATCCCTCATTCAAACCCATTAAGCAGAAAAAGCGGGATGTACATGGTTTTCGGAAAAAAGTCATTGAAGATGAAGTTAATAAACTCCTGGAGGCTCAATATATCGAGCCCATCTTGTACCCGGAATGGTTGTGTAATGTCGTTTTGGTACCAAAGAGCGCGAACAAGTGGCGCATGTGCAACGATTTCACTGATCTCAATAAGGCCTGCCCTAAAGATCCGTACCCGCTGCCCCGGATTGACCAATTGGTGGATTCAACCGCTGGCTGCGAGCTCATGAGCATGATGGACGCTTTCCAGGGATATTATCAAATCTTCATGGCTCCAGAAGACCGCCCCAAAACTTCGTTTGTTGTCCATCTGGGGGTATATTGCTTCTTAGTCATGCCTTTCGGACTCAAGAACGCAGGAGCTACGTATCAGCGGCTCGTTAATAAGATGTTTGAGAGTGAGATTGGGAAATCCATGGAGGTTTATGTGGACGATATGATTGTCAAAAGCGAGCGCCGAGATTCCCACTTGGAAGATCTCAAGCGCACCTTTTCGATCTTACGCCACTACGGCATGAAGTTGAACCCTTCAAAGTGCACCTTTGGGGTACAAGGGGGAAAGTTCCTAGGGTATATGGTCAGTCAGAGGGGAATTGAGGCCAATCCGGAGAAGATCAAGGCTATTTTGGAGATCCCTTCCCCTCGAAATTTGCGGGAAGTACAGGTCCTAGTGGGAAAAATCATCTCGTTGAACAGGTTTATTTCACGCTCGGCGGACAGGAACCTTCCCTTCTTCAAAATTTTGAGGAACGCACGTAACTTTGCTTGGACAGAGGAATGCGAAAGAGCGCTGCAAGATATGAAGACTTACTTATCGAGCGCACCATTGCTGACTAAGCCCGTTGCAGGCGAGAGATTATGTATGTATCTTTCCGTTTCTCCCGAAGCCACAAGCGCTGTTCTGGTTGCTGTACGAGAGCGGAAACATTTGCCTGTCTATTATCTGAGCAAAACATTGCAAGGAGCTGAAAAGAAGTATTTGGAAATTGAAAAGTTCGCGTTCGCTCTTATTAACGCCTCAAGAAGGCTAAGGCCTTACTTTCAAGCGCACTCCATAACGGTTCTAACCGACCAACCCTTGAAGCAAGTGTTGTCCAAGCCAGATGTATCTGGGAGATTAATCAAATGGGCCATCGAATTGAGCCAGTTTGACTTATGCTTCGAGCCCAGAACCGCGATACAAGCTCAGGTTGTAGCCGATTTGTTGGTTGAACGCTTTGGCTACGAGCCCACCGTTGCGGAGAACGAGGGGTTATGGGTACTGCACACAGATGGCTCCTCGACCTCACAAGGGGGAGGAGTAGGAGTGGCCCTAAGAAACCCCGAGGGGATTGAGCTGGACTTTGCCATCAAGCTGGATTTCCAAGTTACTAATAACGAAGCAGAATACGAAGCCCTCGTGCAAGGATTGAATATTGCTTTTCAGAATGGGGCTTCCAGAATCACCGCTTATGTGGATTCACAGTTAATAGCGAGCCAGATTGAAGGAACTTATGAGGCTCGAGAAACCACCATGGTACAGTACTTACAAAAAGCTAGAGAAATCATTGAGAAGTTTAAGGAATTCCATCTACTTCAAGTGCCAAGAGAAGAGAACGAGCGTGCGGACGCACTGTCAAAGTTTGCATCAGCTTTGGAAGGTACCTATGAGCGTTCTGTTACGTTCCTCAGGACTGAGGAACCCTTGATCAAAGAGAGGGCCACCACCAAGACAATTGCTATGATTGATCCAAACGAGCCCTGCTGGCTCGACGACATCACCGTTTTCCTTAGGGATGGAATCACTCCCGCAGACAGGCTGGAAGCCAGGAAGGTTCGGAGTAAGGCCCCTCGTTTCGCATGGGATCACGAGGGGAGGTTGTTCAAGAAATCGTTTCAGGGACCACCAATGAGATGCCTGAGGCCCTCACAAGCGAAGGAGACGCTCGAACTCATCCACAGTGGAAGTTGTGGGAATCATTCTGGAGGGCGTACTCTGGCAAAGAAGGTTCTGAGAAGTGGGTTTTATTGGCCTACAGTTCTCCAGGATGCCATCGAATTTTCAAAGAAGTGTCCCAAATGCCAATTTCATTCAAATCTCCCTCAATTGCCAGCCGCACAAATGATCCCAATAGACGTTTCTTGGCCTTTCGATCAGTGGGGAATAGACATCGTGGGCCCCTTGCCCATAGCTGTGGGACAAAAGAAATTTGTCATTTTAGCCGTCGACTATTGCACCAAGTGGGCCGAGGCCGAAGGAGTTGCAAAAATCACTTTCAAGGTTGTAAGGGACTTCATTTGGAGGAACATCATCTGCAGGTACGGTATACCGAGGGTGCTCATCTCTGACAACGGATCTCAGTTCATCGCAGCTGACACAAGAGAGTGGTGCTCTGAGTTGGGGATCGAACAGCGGTTTACTTCTGTAGGGCACCCCCAAGCTAATGGACAAGCGGAAGTTACCAACAGGATTATCTTGCAGCATTTGAAAACCATGATTGAGAGCAAGAAAAGTGAGTGGGCTGAAGAGTTGCAAGGAGCGCTTTGGGCTTATCGCACCACCCCACGAGCGGCCACTGGAGAAACTCCTTACGCGCTCGTTTACGGGTCAGAAGCAATGATGCCAGCGGAAATAGTAAATGAATCCGCTCGTGTCGGCTATTTCGAGCCTCAGCTCAACGACGGCAACAGGAGCTTGGAGTTGGATTTACTGGATGAAAGGAGAGATAGGGCATGGGCTAAGATCCATCATTATAAAGCCTCTGTGGCCCAACAGTACAACAAACGTGTAAGGGAAAGGACTTTCCAGATGGGAGACTTGGTTTTGAAAAAAGTGGAAGTGTCCAGACACGTGGGAAAACTGGATCCCAATTGGGAAGGCCCATTCAAAGTCATACAGATCAGAGCTAACAACACATACACCCTAGAGACACTTCAAGGGGAGCGCTTGCCTCGCCCTTGGAACGCATGTAACCTCCGGCAATTTCATGTTTGAAAGCTCTTTGCAAACTCTGATGTAACAACCCTCTTTGACGGGTTCTATGTACTTCAAATCAAAGTAAAAGGTAACATAATCTTTTTAAATTCCTTTAATATTCCTGTTTCTTTGGTTGCTTGAATGGATAAGTCCCATGTCTCTCGTCTTTACGAGCGTGGTTGGCAACCCGTTCCAATATATATGTTGTTATCTCGCATGGGTGACGCTGGCCAGCACTCTACTCCGCATGGGGGGACGCCCTCATAAGGATAGACTGGTTACGCTCAAAACCAATTGGACAAGACGGAAGAAGACGGTAGAGAAAATCCTAGTAGGCCTTGGCTGTTCCTTAAAACGCCTTGCGCTCGAAAACGGGATCTACTACAAGGGCAATTCCCAGTAGGCCTTGGCTGTTTCTTACAACGCCTTGCGCTCGAAAACGGGATCTCCTACAGAAGCAAATCCTAGTAGGCCTTGGTCGTTTCTTACAATGCCTTGCGCTCGAAAACGGGATCTCCTACAGAAGCAAATCCTAGTAGGCCTTGGTTGTTTCTTACAACGCCTTGCGCTCGAAAACGGGATCTCTTGCAGAACCAGAAAAACGATAAGAGTCATAGCGCTCGAACGATGGCCTCAGAATCAAAAAGGAATTGCACAAGTCTTGAGTGAGGGCAACCATTCAGTAAGACCCTCGCAAATACAAAAGACTTAGCAAAATCCCCCAAAGACAGTCTTGAGCGTAGGGGCAATCCCATAGTAAGACCCTCACGATCGCTCGAGACTCGGACAAGGAGTTTACACAAAAACAAAGTTTATACAAATCTTGAGCGTAGGGGCAATCTCACAGTAAGACCCTCACGACCGCTCAAGACTTAGACAAATTTTCAAAAGGAAAAGTTTATACAAGTCTTGAGCGGGGGGGGGGCAATCTCACAATAAGACCCTCACGGCCGCTCAAGACTTAGACAAATTTTCATTGGGAAAAGTTTATACAAATCTTGAGCGTAGGGGCAATCTCACAGTAAGACCCTCACGATCGCTCAAGACTTAGACAAATTTTCATTGCATCAAAGGAATAAAGCATTCACGGGAGTATACTACACAGTCTTATTATGTGATTCATAAAGGAAATGAAGAACAAGGGCATGGAAAACAGAATCTTTACTCATGGAAAAAGGGAATTATTACAGAGCAAAAGGGCTCAAAGGCCCATGAAATTCTATTACAAGAAATAGCAGAAAATCTGAGAATTACAGAAGGAATTGATAAAGGGAAAGCTTCATGCAGCTGGAGCGATGTCTTCATCAACAATCACCAGGATTGGGCCATGAACCGGGCCATGGACCGGGCCCTCAGGCTCTTGTTGATGGGCTTGCGGGTCGTTGGGCTCATGATCAACCGGAGCGGGAGCGTTGGCATTTTCAGCAGCAAGGGCTGGGGCTTCCTCCACGATGGGCGCTTCAGGCTCGTTTTCAGGATCATCCTCTTGACCCGCACCCTCGTCCCTATGAGCGTCGGCATACTCATCCTGGAGCAACTTGACCAGGAAGTTATACTCCATTTCAGCAATGCCGTCCGCGGGGTCGTTGGGATCCTCATCCACCTCCTCACAGCGCTCGTTGAACAAGAGCCCCGTGCCCTCGGCTTCCTTCATTGCCGGATCCGTCAGCCCCTTGTGGATGCCCTGATCCACTGCCAAGTTGAAGGCGTTTTGAGCCTCATCCAAGCAGTGCAACGAGGCCGCGAAATTGAAGGCTTTGGAGTGGCAGAATTTGATCAACGCCTCCTTGTTTGCACGCTCTAAGCTTCGGGGCCATTCGTGGACAGTATCGTTGAATTTGCGCTCGGC
Source organism: Lantana camara (assembly GCA_037501455.1). Lineage (NCBI taxonomy): Eukaryota > Viridiplantae > Streptophyta > Magnoliopsida > Lamiales > Verbenaceae > Lantana > Lantana camara. Next base: position 1,072,860 of record CM074858.1, on the reverse strand, counting down.
ATCAAGCGCCCTCGTTTTCCAACTTTCCCGCTCCTCCTCCGCCTTCTTGCAACGCTCGTTGGCCTGGGCCAGCTGGTTGCCCAAATTGATTCGAGAGCTGTCGACCGCTACAAAATCTTCCTTCAACTTCCCCAATTCCGCCTCCGTTGTTTCGAATAAACCCTTGAGGGTTTGATACTTGGCGATTTCAGCATCCAACTCCGCTTGGATGTGAGCTGGGTCATTCGAGCGGGCCATTTTCTTGTATTTGGCCTTGCGCTTGGCGTAAGTGGAGGCACGCTTTTGCACATTCCGGAGCCTGGGAAGAACTTGCTGTGTACACGAGAGGAAAAGTGTTAGCCGGAAAGATGATAATTTACGGAAATAAACAAAGGAAGCCGGGATTGAAGACTTACGGAAATTAGAGCGTGAGCCGCATCGAGGGCCACTTTCTCCACATCTTCATTGTAGAGGTGCCGGTGGTCCGCCGTGAACTGGGCCCTGCTGTAAAGATCCTCGGTGACAGTCAGGGCGACCGAGCCCGGCCTCAGCAAAACCGGCCCCCCGTCGGAGGCGCCTGTAAAGTCTCTGTCCCCTCGGCGGGAGAACTCCCATAAGTGTTCTTCCTCTGAAGAGGAAGTGTCCCCCTCGCCCCTGGGGCCCTCGACAACTTGTTTGCCCTTGCCCTTGATTGCAGCAGAATCGGGCATCCTCTTCCTCTTGCGGGAAGGCCTATTTGTGCTCGGAGAAGCCTCAGTTATCGCCAGGGTGGTTACTGGCCTCGTTTGTTCTGCAGGAGTGGGGGGTCGAACATCTCCCGCTCTGTCTGAAGAAGACCGCCCCCTGTTTTCCCTGTTTGCCACTCTACGTTCCCCTCGACCACGAGGGGGTTGGACCTCAGGCTGAGCGCTCGAACTGGCGCCCTGTTCGCCGCTACGAGCGTCCCCTCGGTTGGTACGGTTGCGAGGGCGCTGTTGATCGCGTTGCTGTTCCCCTTGCCGGGCTTGATTTCTGTTCGCATGGGCGAAACGAGCGGCTTGTCTGATTCCACCAGCCATTTCTAGTATTGCGGCTCCTGCAAAAATGGAAAATATTCAAGGGTTAAAAATCCTTAGATAAGAACTGCTAAGTATGCAAGTTACAAGTACAAAGAAACAGTTAGTGTTCATTCCTATCTAAAGTTAGTGCCCTAAGAATCTAACCGTCTCTCTCTATGTCACGAGCCGGAGGGTTGTCAAGGAAAAAAGGATCATTGGAGAGACCGCACAAGAACATAAGTTCTGCATCGTCTATCCAGTCCTTCGCTTGTATAAGGTGACCCTTGTCCCTTAGGGTTGTTGCCAGATTTTTGGCCCAATCTTTGGGGAGTGCGGGTGGCAAGCGGCTCTTTGAAAACGAGCCCCATTCCGTGGGTACCCCAAAGCCCTCTTCTGTTGGAGCCTTGACGAAAATAAACTTCTCCTTCCAGTCAGGGCCATAAGTGCTCGAGGGCGAATTGATCAGCTTCATATGTGCCTTCGCCTGGACATAGTAAAAACCGGCCTGGGGAGATGAACGAGAGGAGCTAACCACTTGGAATAAGGCATTGAAGTTCCGCAAGAAGGGCTCGTAGCCCATGCTCCTCATCAGAATTATGAAGCAGGACAGCAAAGCCAAGCCGTTGGGCACAATTTGCGACGGACACAAGCCCAGGTCATTCAACAAGTGAGCCATTGAGACCGAGATAGGGAACCTCAAGCCCCCTGAACTCACGGTGTCCACGTACACTGCCATCTCCCCATGAGGCGGATTATTAGCGCGCTCGTGGCTTTCAGGGATTCTCCACCTATACCGCTCGTCCCAATAAATGGGGGCCATCATCGTCTTCACATCCCCCACAGTAACTGTGCTGGGGGTTTCATCAGGCGTGCGCTCGGTAGCCTGGTAGCCCGACCCTTCGCCCTCGTTTTGTCTTTTGGATTTTTGGGACTTCTTACTTTTTCCTTTGTCCCAGGCTCTTTCTGAAGGCCCAGTTATGGCCTCCGCCACTGGAAGTGAGTTTGCAACTGCCACGGTCACGGTGTGGCGGTGGGGATGTGTGGCACTTTGAGTTATGGGGAGAGTGACCCCTTGTCTTTCCGCCTCCATTACCAGATCCATCTCCTCAAAGAGAGGATCCGTTCCGCCGGGGTCCCTGTCCTCCACAACCGTCACCGCCGCTCCCAACCCTTCACCTCTGAGAGAGTCTGGGGAAGAAGAACTGTCGATGGCCATTTCGTTAATCTCACGGGCAAACTTCTCAACTTGTTGGTCGGACATGGCAGAATTTGGGGTTTGGAAGTTTTCCGGTGAAAGATTAGGGTTTCTTCGGGGAAAAGGAATCTAAGGGGTTGTGGAATCCTAAGGTTCAAGTCTACGGTTAGCAAAGTTAGAAAATTACTCTGAAAATTTACCTTGAAGGTGTTTGAGAAAACTGGAGAAAAGTTGAAGATGATGCTCTGAAAACTGAAATGCTAGAGAATTCTTCTTGCAAAGGGTGCTTGAAAGTTTTGGATGCGTAAAGAGTATCAAGATTTCAGAATCCCATATTTATAGGGATGGGAGTTGGTACCGTTTTCGGCAAAGAATTCAAAATGGTAATCATTTCCCGCCTAGGAAACTGCCCACTTTATGGAACCGCCACATGCTTTCCAAAGTTCACGCGCCCCACGCGCACCCGCATTTAATGCCCTGTCGCTTCGGATGCTTCAGAATAGTACAGCATTTAATGCGAAGACGTTACAAGCGGTCAGTTGAAAAGACCGCATTTAATGGCACCCTCAGAGGAAAATTGCTCAACACTCCAATTCCCGTACGAGCGTTTTATGCGGGATATTGAACGTGTCAAAATTCTACAGCCCTTATCACTAAGGACTACAGAATTGGGGGGCAAAATGATGGGGTCAAAATACGATCGCCCCACATTAAGACACGTGGCACCACCGAGATGATGACATCTGTCTCCCCAAGGATGCACCTATCAGCATCCAAGCGCTAGGTACTACGAGCGCTGAGCTCAACAAGTACAATCCATCTTCAGGAGTTAAGCCTACGAGCGCTGACACTCCCACGAGCGTCCTACGAACTAAACAATTGGTACGCTCACGTGCCAAAGGAGCCCTCTTCGAGCGTCACGCCCCCTCAGAGCGGCCTTTCCTTTGGTTCCTCATCTGAACTGAAGCCCTCGTTCCCCTCAGCGGATATCTTGGCTTCCAGTGCTCTAGGTTGTCACGAGCGCGCTCTCAAGCCCTCGTTACCAACCACCCACATGGCTCTCTGACACAACGTACATGCCCGCGCACCTGCCACTGTTGCCAGCACTAACTTTTAGCCGCTTTTGCAGAAGATTCCTCCTAGGTTTCTCTCTCACAGCGCCACGTGTTAGGGCAACATTCGGCCAGGACCACTTGAGGCAAATTACCAAAGGGCCCTTGACCCTCAACTATAAATAGCTAAGGTCATCTCCTACCTTGGTAAGCTTTCTTCACTTCTGCAACTGTGACTGAACTTACTCTTCTTCATACATTGAACTGACTTGAGCGTCGGAGAGCCAAACTGGGTATCACCCCCAGTTCCCCCAGCTTGGCCTTCTGACCTATTTTGTGCTTGTCCCAACAGGTAGAACCCATCCTCACTTTTCCGGCGAAGCTCCGGTGGTTTCCTCCACAAATATAAATTGTAAAGTGATCGGATTCGGACCCATACATTCCAGGACCCATCACATATCACTATCCCAAATTTGCGAATCCGTTAGATGAGAGTGTAGTTTTTAGATCCGTCGAATGTAATTTGATTTTTTCACCTAAAATCACTATCCAAAAGGATATTCATTAATTAAATTTGAATTCTTTAACTTATTTAGAAATTTTACTTTTTATATTCTCAGGATATCTATTCTTTCGATATCTTGAATTAAAGAAAAAATTACGAATTTGGTATACCAATTTTATCAATTTAGTATTTTTGGTACATTTTATTTTCTCGCGACAAAATATGATCCTATCTTAAAAATCATACAATTTAATGCATTTTTTTACTGGAATCTGACTTTGCGAACTATTTACTCGCTCGCCCGCCCGCCTGAAACTTGACCCAATTTTACTTAAATTTCGGTAAATAAAATCAATTTTTTATAAAAAAAAATGTGTATTAAATTAATTAAATTACTTGATTTTTAAGATATAATGTAATCTTATTAGTGAAAAATATATATATATATCAAAAATATTGAATTGATTGAATCGATATACTAAATTTACAATTTTCCTTGAGCTACACCTATAACGTACTAACCATAATGATCAACCATACTAAATTTATAATGAAAACAAATACAACAATTGACCAAAAGAAAAGGATAACAAATCAAAATGAATTATCAATTTCCATTAATAGTTCCAATTATTGCGCAGCACCTAAGCCAATTTGTGACGACCACGACGAATTAACTAACGGACCAGCTTGACTTTGCCGGCAAATTATCGGAAATTCCTACAATTAATATACACCAATTTCATTAAAATATTGCCCCTGTTTTACTAAATTAATTGATACTTAAGCTTTCTCAAACTTCTTGCTATATATATTTTTTTATTTAAAATAATTTGAATTAATGTCGATTGGAACAAACAAGGAACTATTCCGAGGCTTTCGGGATAATTTCTAATCGAGAAAATTACTTAAACTTACGTAGAGAACTAACTCCATATATAAGTCTTATCAAAATGACAGCTCAAGTGCCTAATTACGTACGTTATCTGTTAGATAATTGATTAATTTGGATACCAAATCGTTTTAATCGAGACACTCAATTAGCCAACTCGATGATATATATTTACTAACTTAGATAACTGATTAATTTGGATACCAAATCGTTTTAATCGAGATACTCAATTGGCCAACTCGATGATATATATTTACTAACTTAATTAACGATCTCGTATTTAAATTATTAGATAAGTAGTTATCATTAGTAAAAAGAGTTCATCGTCTTATTAGTCCGATAATCTCAAAAATGGAAGCCATATATAATAAATGAGATAATTTATTACGTGGGTTACATGTCACATAATTGATTAATTTGGAAACTAAATCGTTTTAATCGAGATACTTAATTTGTCGACTCGATAATATACATATATGCTAGCTTAATCAGCGATCATATATTTGAATCACTAAATAGATAAGTACCATCAGATAATTGATTAATTTGGAAACTAAATCGTTTTAATCGAGATACTTAATTTGCCAACTCGATAATATAAATATATACTAGCTTAGTCAGCGATCCTATATTTGAGTCATTAAATAGATAATTACCATCGCCGAATAGAGTTCAACGTCTTATCAATCCAATATTCTTGAAAATCAATCCCATATATAACAAATGAGATATTAAAATTAAAAAAAAAAAAAACCGTATATTACAATTTATTTTTTTTTTTAAAAAAAGCTGTAATATTCTTTCAAACGTGGCTTGTTATTTGCAAACTTCAATTTAATTAATCTAATGAGCTGTATAATTTAAATATACTTCCCGAGCCAACTAGCGAAGTTCATAGAATTCATGGCCGATCGCACCTCACTTATTTAATTTTAATTTCTGACATTGCAATTTAATAATTTATTTCGTCCCATTTTCTTTGTTTGTACCAGGTTTATGTATGTATGTATGTATAAATTAATAAATTAAATCAAATTAAATTAAAACAAATAATCCGTGACAAGGCAAGTAAATCTGATGCCGGCGAAATTAGAGCGTTGAGACTTGAGACTCGAGTTAGTCTGTAAGTTTCCATGAATTTTCCCAGTCATATACAGACATCACAATAAGGTCTTTGTTTCCCAATTCTTTAAATCTTTATTTATATTTTATTGTCTTTAATTTAACTTTTCTATTATACGATAAAGTCAAACAAAAACGTCACTCTCCCTCTTAAATATTATCATTTCACAAGTTTCATCTTAATTTCTCACTTTCCTATATATAAAAGGTCTCAAGACTTGATATTTTCCAGACTTCATAAGACTTCTCTTCTTCAAGTTTTTGCTTCATTTCTCTCAATCTGCAGTACTTCAGTTGCAGAGCTTGAAGACCATGGGAACTCAAGGCCCTGATTATGATGACAGGAATTACAACGGCAAAAAGGTAACCATTTACTTCATGTATTGCCATGCTTTTGTTTCTTCGTATGGCCGTAAAATAGCAGCGGAACCACGTATAAGTTAAAGCCGCAAACAATCCCGGCCCCGATTTTTATATATCAACCACGGAGGTCGGGAGATGCTCGGCTGTTAACTTTTCAAAATATGTTATCCCTTTTCGAACTCTAATTATAAAACCGAAACCCTCTAAGTTCAGGTTCTGACTCTGCCACTGTCTATGCGAAATGAAGCATTTGAGGTCTAGTATAGGAATAGTTTTCCATGAAGCTGTCCATTAATATGTTGGATTCCTCTTTGTGATTTTCTTGGTCATTTTTATGCCCAATTGAGGGAGGAAGTTTGAGCTTAAATCCTTATTAAAAGTATAAGATAATATAATTCTTGTTATGTAAGAAAATAAAGAGTCCAATACTCTTAATTAATAACTACTCTAAGCTAAATTATTAAGGCAACGTTGATCTTATGACAAACAGGCAAGTTGTAATGAAGTCTTGCTGCATTTATGGCTACCATGTTCTTCCTTGAGTTTTTATTAATTAATTTCACGCGTTTTGCCTAAGTACTACAGCTGTGGGGGGACACAGTTTGGCTATTTTTTTCAAATTTTATTGCATGTGGGTTGGACTATAGACTTCAATTTTTCAAATTGTAATCTTGATTACGAGATCGAGATCTTTTATTAAATTATTTTTATGTGTATTTTGAGAGGATAATATGCTTCGACATACACATACTTTCTAAAATATCAATCGACACATTGTTAAATATTGTCATGCGTTAAATTAAAGTGAAATTCGTGGTGTTGTGTTCGTATTTTTATACCTGTATTTATATTATATAAATTGTGTACTATATAAGAGATACTTGTGGCTTTTTAGGTATTAGAAGTCGGGATTTTCCCAATTAATTACAAAATAAAATTTTAATTTTGTATAGATATATATATATATATATATATATATATATATATATATAAAAGGGTTAAAATTAAAATACTTAATTAACATTTCCAAATATATATTTAAGAAATGTTAAATATATATTTGGAAATGTTAATTAAGTATTTTAATTTTAACCCTTTTATATTAAATTCTAATTCAATCTCACCTATTTTAATTAATTTATTTATTTTCTGGTGGTGCAAATCTACTTTTATTGGTAGATAAAAAAAGGTTCAATCTTTCGGGAAGAAGACAAAAGGAATTTGTCGATGCTTTAGTGGGCATCTTCCCAACTCTTTGGGACACAATTTAGTCGGCAATGGAAGATTCCACTTAAGGCCCTGTTTGGATTCATTTTTGTATTTTGTTTTTGCAGTAAATATTTTCACATGATATTATTTATATATCATGATTACGAAATCATGGAAATACACCTATAATTATGTAGTTTATCCGCGTAATTATTTCAATTATTTAGGCCTGGAAATTAAATTTGATTAAATTCGAAAAATAATTATTAGGACACAAGAACAGAAGAGGAGAAGGCCATAGACGCATGGCTGCCAATCACTTCATCAAGAAATGCAAAATGGTGGTACTCAGCTTTCCACAACGTCACTGCCATGGTTGGAGCTGGAGTTCTCGGTCTCCCTTTCGCCATGTCCGAATTAGGATGGTAAAATATTACACTTAACCCCTTTACGTCTACGATAAACGTGTTGAAAAATACCCCCGCATAAGTTTCAAACGCGGGTATTTTAAAAAATTCATTGGGAGGAGCTAGTTTGTAATTTCACTAGATTTCAAGGGTGGTAGATGTAATTTGGCCAAAGTTGTAATTTTCTTGGATTGTGTTGTTTTCCAGGGGTCCCGGAGTGACGGTGATGGTGATATCGTGGATCGTGACGCTTTACACGCTATGGCAGATGGTGGAGATGCATGAAATGGTGCCCGGTAAGCGTTTTGACAGGTACCACGAGCTTGGGCAGCATGCGTTTGGGGAGAAGCTCGGGTTGTATATCGTGGTGCCTCAGCAGCTCATTGTTGAAGTAGGGGTTTGCATTGTGTATATGGTTACCGGAGGAAGATCGCTCAAGAAGTTTCACGATACGGTTTGCCCTAGTTGCAAGGACATCAAGCTTACTTATTTCATCATGATCTTCTCCTCCGTTCACTTTGTTCTATCCCACCTTCCCAATTTCAACTCCATCTCAGGGGTGTCGTTGGCGGCCGCAGTCATGTCGTTGAGGTATGTTTAAAAATAATTACACAAAACCCCCAAAAGGTTCAAGATAGAAATAATTACACAAACCTTCCCCCAAAAGATTGAGCTTATGAGATAAAAGTCGTAATAATATAATTGCTGTTGTTGTGCAGTTATTCTACAATAGCTTGGGGCGCATCAGTGGACAAAGGAGTGCAGCCAAACGTGCAATATGGCTACAAGTCGAAGTCAGCAGCCGGAACCGTCTTAAACTTCTTTAGTGCATTGGGAGAAGTGGCTTTTGCCTACGCCGGTCATAATGTCGTCCTGGAGATTCAGGCTACGATCCCTTCAACGCCGGAGAAGCCCTCAAAGGGACCGATGTGGAGAGGGGTCATCGTTGCTTATATTGTCGTTGCTCTTTGCTACTTCCCCGTGGCTTTCATCGGGTACTGGATGTTTGGCAATGAAGTTTCTGACAACATTTTGATCTCCTTGGAGAAACCTGCGTGGCTCATTGCCATGGCTAACATGTTCGTTGTCGTTCACGTTATTGGAAGCTATCAGGTGACGTAGTCAGAAATTTTAATTTTAGTTTCAAAGCAGTCTTGGGGGGAATTTGAGAAATTACAAATGACCCCCAACACTGTCTGAATTTTGCTATAACGCATGCTGCTGTAGTTATGAATCAAGGCAAACTAACATAGTTTTTTTCCCTCGCATTGATGCATGCAGATTTACGCGATGCCGGTTTTCGACATGATCGAAACTGTCCTCGTGAAGAAACTAAGGTTTAAGCCGACTTGGTATCTCCGTTTCATTTCAAGAAACTTCTACGTTGGTACGTTATAAGCTCCTAACATCTTATTTTTCGATTATTATTACCTTTTATCTCTAAATCTGTCTTAAGTTGTGCATGTTTTATCTGATCTTTTTACAGCATCCACAATGTTTGTTGCCATAACATTCCCTTTCTTTGGCGGTCTTCTCGGATTTTTCGGAGGATTTGCCTTTGCACCAACTACATACTTTGTAAGTACATATATTAATTTGAATAGTTTCTTATATTATTTTCCATAATTACTTTTAAATGTATTGGTTTTTATTAAAATCTTTACACTTCTTCAGCTCCCTTGCATCATGTGGCTTGCCATTTACAAGCCGAGGAAATTTAGCTTATCTTGGTTCACTAATTGGGTCAGTTTTCTTGAAATACAGTATATTTTATTTATTTTTATTTAAAAGAATATATTCGTGGATCGTAGATACTGAAATGACGGTTTTGCCCTGGGTGAAATGCAGATTTGCATTGTTCTTGGAGTCCTGCTGATGGTTATAGCACCTATTGGAGGGCTAAGGCAGATTATTATCCAAGCTAAAGACTACAAGTTCTACTCGTAGATGTAGAAATTTTATTATGGTTCTTTCGGGACGTCGCGTTGATAAGAAATGTCGATTCTGTCCCTGGGGAATTGCTGGTCTCAGAGCGCTCTATTGTTTTAAAAGGACTTATTGCGTGTGTATAGATGTCTTATTTTCTGGGTTTTTTTCTGAATTTGTTGTGATCTTTGATCACTATAGTATTGGAATATATACTAATGGGTTTTGCTTGGATATGTTGTTGTCTCTTTATTTGCTTTCTATCAAACAAGTGATAGTGTGAGAGAGAATACTAAATTACACTAACCCCCAAAAAGAGTTGTCAGCAAACTATATCTAAATTACAGAAAACCCCTTTTCACGGTGGAATCGATATAAGAGTGGAGTAGGGATTTTACGTGAGAGGACGAGATTTAACTCTTTAATCGAAGAAAGTTACAAATTAGATGAAGAAAAGTATATATGATTGGTTATATAAAACTTCAGAAATGAATAAGTTTGAACTGGTAAAATGATATGCAGGCATCTGTGTGGTGGCAATCTCTATGAATGTTCCTAAAACATGACGATACCACCTATAACTAAGCCAACAACTCAGATTATCAGCTGTTCTTACAACCTAAAACTACACAGTTGGACAATATCTTGTTTTGTCCGATACGTTTTATTCTTGTTTATGGCATGTTCTGACTTTACATGCTTCATTAGATTCTCCTTCGAACAAACGGCACAATAAATTCTCGTTTATAAAACCTGAAATGTCTTCAACTAGAATCTGTGCTGCAACGCTATGGAGACGAAGGCATTCCCTGAAGACAACTCTTCTCTTCCAACTTCGGTGTCTGTGGATCCCAGCTCTTATATCCCAGCTAAGGTTATATCTTGCATACAAATTTTTGAACCGATGTCATAACTCATAACTTTGTAAGCGTTTTTCAAAAGTAATGATTATACTATGACAACCAAAAATGGATGTTTCTGTAATTTCTGTAACTAATATGGGAGGTTTGTGTAATATGGGTAACAGGAGAATTACCGATCTGTGGAAGAGAAGGCAATAGACGATTGGCTCCCTATTACATCCTCAAGAAACGCGAAATGGTGGTACTCGGCTTTTCACAATGTTACGGCCATGGTTGGTGCCGGAGTACTCAGTCTCCCTTATGCCATGGCAGCTCTTGGATGGTAACTTTCAGCAATCTTTGATTCAAGAACAATTTTCACTAGAACACTTTCTATTTTCTTTTCCCTTTCACTCCCACGAGAAGAAATTGCTACATTCCCACGTTAATTATGTGTAGAAATGCACAAATACGAGGGAAGGAGTCAGAATTTTCGATTAGGATGTAGAAAGATTGGTTTTTTGTTTTGATTACGCCGAATTCTCTAATTTGATCAAATACAGGGGACCGGGTGTCGCTGTCCTCGTCCTATCATGGATCATTACCCTATACACATTATGGCAAATGGTGGAAATGCACGAGATGGTACCTGGAAAACGCTTCGACAGATACCATGAACTCGGGCAGCATGCTTTCGGTGAGAAGCTCGGGCTTTACATAGTCGTACCTCAGCAGCTGATAGTTGAAGTTGGTGTCAACATCGTATACATGGTAACCGGAGGCAAATCCCTCAAGAAATTCCGCGAAACTGTGTGTCCGAGCTGCAAACACATCAAAACCACGTATTACATAATGATATTTTCCTCAATTCATTTTGTCCTCTCCCATCTTCCTAACTTCAACTCCATTGCCGGTGTTTCCTTGGCTGCTGCTGTCATGTCCTTAACGTGAGTTCTCATTGTGCTCGTAGGTACGGGGTTTAACCTTACACGTTTACGAACAAAGTCTGATTCTTGCAAAATGTACAGATATTCCACGATTGCATGGGCAGCATCTCTTCATAAGGGCATGCAAGAAGGGGTTGAATACGGGTACCCCGCCACCACCACAGCAGGAACAGTTTTTGACTTCTTCACAGCATTGGGTGACGTTGCGTTTGCCTACGCCGGTCACAATGTGGTATTGGAGATTCAAGCAACAATTCCATCAACACCAGAGAAGCCTTCGAAGATAGCCATGTGGAAAGGAGTTGTCGTTGCATACTTCATCGTCGCCCTCTGCTACTTCCCCGTTGCGCTGATTGGTTACCGTATGTTTGGAAACCAAGTGCAGGATAATGTTCTTCTGTCTTTGGAGAAACCGGCATGGCTCATCGCTGCTGCTAACATGTTTGTGGTTATTCACGTTATTGGAAGCTATCAGGTTTTCGGGGTTTTGTGTAATTTATTTGCGTGGAGTTCGTTTTAAGGACGTGTTTGGCACTGATTTCTTGATTTTCTTTGTTGTTTGGGTCTCTGCAGATATATGCAATGCCGGTTTTTGATATGATTGAGACTGTTTTAGTAAAGAAGATGAGGTTTAAGCCCACATTCATGCTTCGGTTTATCTCGCGCAGCACATACGTCGGTTAGTATATTACATTTACCTCCCCTGCAAGTTTGATATATTACCAATTACACCCTTATCAGATGAAATTTTATTCCAATGGGGTCTGCTTACAATTAACAGAAAATAAAAGGGGGTGACAGTAATCAGCAGTCATAAATTTATACTAAAATTCGTAACAAGGGACTCCAATGGTTGTCTTTCCAGCATTCACAATGTTCGTTGCCATAACTTTCCCGTTCTTCGGTGGTTTGCTGGGATTTTTCGGAGGGTTCGCCTTCGCCCCAACAACATTCTTCGTAAGTCACAACAACACAGTTCCCACAACGATCTTTAACACATCATAAAACTTAAACAAATGGCTAACTATTCGTCTTTTCATATGTTTCAGCTTCCCTGTGTCATGTGGCTTGCAATCTACAAACCGAAAAGATTCAGCTTATCGTGGTTCACAAACTGGGTACGTCGAAAAAGCACAACCTTTTCACAATATGACAGTATTAATCCCACAAAAGCTAACCGATCTGCTTAATCCATTTCAGATTTGCATCATTCTTGGGCTTCTACTGATGATACTATCGCCAATCGGAGGGCTGAGAAACATCATACTGCAGGCCAAGGAGTATAAGTTTTACTCTTAATACATGCTGTTACAGCATCAAGACTGTGAAAAAGTGAAATAAGCACAGCAGTAATGATCTGCTTATGTTATCTGGAACTGGTTCCTTAAGTTTTTACTGCAATTTTACACATATTTACAGATATCACAACAAAGTTAGCATGTTTCAACAGCAGCAAGAATGATGATGATAATAATAATATAATGATGAGGTCATTTAGTTTAAACAATTGAGTTCCTGCCTACTCTAACAACAATTAATTCTAATATATTCTAAGTCAGAATACATCAGCAGGACAAAAGAATAGAATAATCAGTAGTTTCCTTATCAGGTTTACCAACCCTGAAATTTTTATAGAGAATCCTTAATTATTTGGAGTATTTCACTGCCAACAGCCACATCAACTAATTTCGTTCATCAAAACCAAGAAAAAGAAAGACAACGACACGAACACGACACAGACACAAACACGAAACAGAATCAACAAAACGAACACGAACGTCAACTAGTTTTGATCATCACAATATGTTCATCCATCTTAAGCTAAAAACATGATAGACGGACACAACGAAACAAACACGATACAGACACGGATTACCACTGTTCAATATCAGACAAAGATGACAGATTTTAGAAAACGACACAACAAAGATGATATTTTTCAAAAGTGTCCGTGTATTAGAGGCTAAAACAAGATCATCCACCAGAATTGAAGAAGGTAAAATGGCGATTATTGCAAGAAACAGAAAGAGGAATTGGCTTATCATTCATATAGCCTTCCAATACGTCCATAGAACATAGAATACAATGTAGGAGGAGTACTGAAAACCTTAACGAAAGGCAGAAAAAAAGAAGCTAAATTTGCTTATTTTCCAGCTTCTAACTAACTTTCTTTTCCCCTATCACCATTCTTTCTCTATACAATTCAATCCAAAGGTTGGAAATCCACAATATACTAACCGAAATCGCAGTCACCACGACGAAAACCCACGAAATCCACATCCACTTCGGAATCACACCATCAGCAGCCCCGCTCAAGTAGAATCGGAACATCTTGTAAACAAAATAAGGTCCCAAACAGCCCCTAACCACCGAATAGAGAGCATAAAACGGAGGAGACAAAACATCATACACCTTAGCTGCAAACTTATCATCCTGCCTCCTCGCATTCGCGAGAGTCCACACATTCTGACACAAGCTCGTAACCTCGGCAAGAATCAGAAGCACAAGAACCGCAAACGCCCCGTGGTAAACGACGTAGCGGCAGGTCAAGAACACGAACAGCGTCGCCAAATGGTGGCCGATGAAGAGAACGTCCGTCGGGTAGAAGATCAGGTAATGCAGAAGATCCATCAGGAAATAAGCAATGCTGTAATCAAGAACGAGGCTTTGGAAGGCCGTGTTGGGCGAGTGGAAATCACGCGCCGCCGCGGAGAGAATCGCCCGGGAGGCCAGAAACACCGCCGGAGTGCCGTGCGCGAGCGATATCGCGCAGCTGGAAGCTTCCGGGCGGAGGTTCTTGGCCCAGCTCCGGAAAATAACGAAATAAGCTGTGAGGTAGAGAATCATGTAACCGCAGAAGAAAACGGGAAGCGGGTTTGATTCCAGTAGGAATTTCATGGTTTCCATGATCTGGGTTTTTCAAGAAATCGAATCAAATTACAGAAAACACGAACAAATTGTCTCAAACCCAACTACCCAAGTAAAGAATCGGAAAATCGAAGAAAAGAAGCACAACCACAGAAGGAAAAGTCAGAAAAGACGAGTCTTTTATAGAGAAAGGAAGCGGTGGGGTAGCGTGGCGGCGGAGAGTAGGCGTTTGGTGGGAGAGTTGGTGGCGCCGTAGATTTCGTACTTCTCGAGGAGTGAAGGTTTAATTGAATTTGAGGTGTTCGAGAACTAGGTAGCTTTACACAGTTGTTGCTGCCAACGAGGATAGAAATGCTGTGTCCCAAATTCCAGGTTTATTATTAGGGCTTTCCTGTTGACTTTGTGGGTTTGGGAAGTGGCCATCAAGTCAAAACTCAAAACTTTACCCCCAAACACACTCTAATTCGGCTAATCGTCTTTTATTAGATTTGACCTACCCACACGAATTGATTTAAGTGGTTAATGAGTTCATTCTTTAGAATACCGTCTAATTCAATCGATCTACACAAAGCGAATCGATTCCTGAGGAACCCCCGAAAGGGCTGCCATCCGATGGGTACACGAAAGTGACAAAGTTGCTTTGACTACAGACCATGCTTGTCTCTTGGAGCGAATAGGATGATTGGGCCGAGGGCTGCCCCCTCACTCTCCTTTCCCTGAAATAAACCTTGTGCCATCATAGTTTTCTGACTCGGTCTGGCCCGGTCACCCTACACGACTGGCCCTTCAAAAGGCGAGACTCTCGTCGTAGTTTGACGACCTATCTTCAGTAGGACCTGTAGTTAAAATTTCACTCGAGGGTGTGTGTGTTTTAAAAATAATTAAAAAAAAAATATTTTTCTAATTTATCCATGCAAGAGGAATGGTGTCTTGTGAGAAGTATTCGACACGAATATTGGTAGGATCACAATCTTGGAAGTGTAATATTGCATGTATCTCCATGTGAGATTCATGAAAGAGTTCCAAGTATTGCTAGAATTTGTACATTAATCAAGATCTCTTGTTAGAAACGATACCCACGTGAGCTTTGGTTACTTTAAGCTTGATTGTTTCACAAGAATGGGAAACTTCAGAAAGAGTCGAGAGAAAAGTAGAAAAAAAAGTCAAAAACCATAATTATAATTGATGTAATTAGGTTAATCTTCATATCCACATATAGTACAGACACAATACACACCAACTAAGAGATACTAACAACTAATCAAATCATATGCATGAATAAAGCTTTTAACTTAATTAATCGTGCATTAGCCAAATATAGACACCATTACACTTGATCTTTTGTACACAATGGAGCAACATCACAAGCTATTTTTGGATTTTATCTTTTTGTTTCCTTTTTGTCTTTAACCCTATTTTTTGCTTTCAGTTTTTTTTTTTTCCCCTTTTATAATAATCATTCATCAAAATAGTGTTGGCTACGAGACTGGAGAGTAGCAAGCATTTTCTATCAATTCTGGTCTAATTAATCAATCAATCTCTCCTTCCTCGACGTCATCGGCAACATTTGGAACAGTTGGTGGGTCGGGTTCTTCCTCGTCGTCGTCCTGTTTCATGTACAATCCAAGTTGTTCTAAGGCCTTACTGCTTCCGAATTTGAAGCTCCCAAAGGCATCCTGAGAGTGATCTGGGCTCGTCTCATCTACAGAACTAGGCAATTGTTCGGGAAGAGCTGCAGCCCCTAGCATTTCAAGATCCTCAAGAAAACGAGAATTCTCATTGATTTCGACAGTTTTCTCCATCTACATACAAGGAGCGATATTTCACGGTTAGGTCAAAGGGGGGAACGGTAGGGAAAATAGAGTTTCTCTGATTAGTGTGTTTTTGTGGCCTAACCTTAAGTAATGCCTCTCGGGCTGCTTCTCTCTCGATCTCCCTCCTCTTTTTTGCTTCAGCTGCAGCTTCTGCTTCCGCTTGTCTACGGGCATCTTCAGCCGCTTTAGCTTCTGCTTGCAGTCTAGCTTTCTCTGGAGATTCGTTGTTAACTTGTTAACATTGTTCATTTTTATTTTTAAGGTGACAATTTCAACACTCAAAACCACTGAGGAAGGAATATATATATTAATAATAACCTCTCTTTTTGAGCATCTCGAGTTCCTCTCTTTCACGTCTCAGTTTCTCTGGATCAGCTCTGTCATCCTGAAAGATGAAGGATCAAGAAAGCGCTATCATTTCACAGAAATTATGCGAAGATAATTGAAGTAAAATATTCTAGGTGTGAGCAAATATAACAAACCTGACTTAGGGTTTTTTCTCTAGCTTTTAAGATTGTATCTGCAAAACGGTTCTTCAAGATAGCAATCCTATACAGCTTGTCTGGGGAGACTTGACTATCTGTTTGTGCACTTTCGCCTGATATGTTCAAAAATGACATTTAAGGACCACTTTAAATTTGTATAAGAAAATCAACCGATGATCTCCAAATCTTACCATCCAGCTGACCATCCGAATCGCTTAAGTAAGGTTTTGGTTGTGAAACTTGTTCGAGCTGGTCCAACCCACTAACAGATGCTGTAGAAAACCATGGATTTATACAGATAAGCATGTATCTTAAATATACACTAGAATCAAGAGGGAACAAGTGATAGCTTACAAACAAAAAGACAATTTAATACAATAAACAAAGTCAATTGTGAATGCATTTCTTAATAGGACACGACTACTTCGGAAACTTGATCATAAATCCAGCTCCCAGCTAGCATGAGGCAATTCTGTGGAACAATAAATTAATTCAAGGAAATCACACTTTTTTCTTCCCAGCCTTCTTTTCTTTTCTTTTTTGGGTGGCTAAACATACAAACTGGGCAACAAAACCCACTAATCCTTAAAAAGAAACCAACACACACACCCTGTCAAGTGTCAAGGGCTCAATACTACATTTGAGTCAGCAATAATTCTATATTAAACATATATACCTAAGACTAGAGCAGAATGGTAAGTAATGCATCCCAAAATAAAGAAGGAAACAATAATGCAAGAAGCCACAATTTGAGGAAAGGTAAGGATACACAAGTTTTTGGTTGTTGACACACGTCAGACAACTAAAACTCCTCACTTCTAGCAAACCAATTTTGCCCATTACCCAAAGTCCCAAATAATAGAAATCCTGAGAAAATCAGTTAAACTTATAGCCTCAAGTTATTTTAGGCTGTCCTCTTAACGATGAAATTGAACGTTCCTTGGAAAACCAGAAACAAGGGAAACGCAATAAGGATCACTTACGATGACCATCAATCAGTTCATCACTGTTGCCTTTTTTATTTGAATCTGCCACCATACCAGGATCATCCTGACACGTCAATTGCCTCAACGTTGGATTAAATAATTCAAATGTGGACAGCATTATAACATGAACAATTGGAAAAAAAAAAAGGATTGCAGTCCAACAGAGGGAGAATGTAAAAAAGGAGCAATCTTGAAATTACAGTACCTGCAGTTGCTTTAAAGCTGAAGAATCTTTTGAGCATTCAGAACCTCTATCAGAATCCGGCCCTGCACAATGAATAGCACAAGTACAGTCGACCTGACGCAGAGGAAAAATAAAGCAGTATCGGCCTGCTGAATACTTCGACATTCTTAAAATTCCAAATCTCATGCTAAGATTAATAGCTGGTGGCAGATATTGTCTATATATAGTACATGATTTAAGAATTACAGAAGAGCTTGGCTAAAGATTAATCAGGTATCACACGATCCATTTGCAGCAATTACTCCAACCTAGGGTCAATGTATAGCAACATGCCCATGGCAAATTATTCTCTAAAGAACATGATCAAACGTCAAAGTAACAACAGCAAAAACAGGAAAGAAGATTTCAACTTTTCACCACTATACCCCTTACAAAGTCCCAGCAACTTTTCAATAAAGCAAGAAAGAAATATTAACAACCTCCTCGGCTCCTCATACCCAACCACCCCATCACGTCAACTCACCCTCCTTTAAATCTAAGCAAACCCCAAGGAATCAACGGGATACATAGAATTGATACAAAATTTACGTAAAAAGAAAGCAGTTAAAAGCAAAAGATCTGAATAGCGGGATGATAAGAGCAAAAAGTATATTATTTATGTATCCAAATCACCTGCTTCATTGAATTCTTCAGCATTTTCCCCTGCATTTTTATCAATCATAACTGGAGGATAGCTGGTGACAGGAGCCTCATTTCCTCCAATATCAACATCCTCATCGACACCATTGTTTCCTGAAGGTAGTAAATACACCAGAACCAACAGAAGGTTAGACACATAAACTCAGTGAAATAACACCAAAGTTGATCAAAATTTCAAGAATTAGAACCTTTGTCAACTTGCAATGAGGAATTGCTAAGCCCTGACACATTTGGCAGCTGACACAAAGGTGCAAACAACAAAGTCAATCTTAATAATAATCACTAATCACAGTGTACTCACCAGAATTCTAATAGTAAAGGACAAGAACGACAGACTAGTTGATAATTACCTCAATCTCACAGGCTTCAGATTTGGAAATGTTGTTCTGCTTTTCTTGTAAATGCTCATCTAAGAGCTTTCGCAAGGTAAACAGGGTATCATCACTAAGATCATCGATATCAATTTCAATCTCATCCTCTCCACCATCACCACCATTTGAAGTCTGAGCCCTCAGCAAGTCTATGATACTATCAGGCAGATCACCTATAAAATCTTCCAATTCACTGCTTAATTTATGCTTCTCTTCATCCGTCATCTTACGCTTAATAGATACTTGTAATTCTTCATGCAATGTTGGACTAGGCTTCCTCTTTCTCGAGGGGGGCAGCGGCTTGGCTGTTTCAGTGTCCTCAACCACACCTGATTTCTCAGTTAGTGACTGTGGATCACTTTCTATAAGTTTCTTCTCTATAACTTTCCATCTAAACTCAAAAAACTGGCAGAATGTATCAGCCAAGACGTGGACATCGGTCCCAGGTGGATTATAGGTCTTTGCATTGGTAAATGTAAGTCTGACATCAGCTAGAAACTCCAATGGGCTCAAGTATTTTCCTGAGGTGAGTTTGCCTTTTACTGTCCCCAGATCCATAGGATTTTTTATAACATCAAAATAATCTGGAATATTCAGTTTCACCGGGTCTACAGGTGTGTTAAACACATAGGCAAACTGCTGTGACATCAACTTCTTTAACAAACTCTCACACTGCTTTAGTAATCCTGCATTAGCAGTGGCAAGTTTCTTTTGGTTTGTCGACTCAAACCTTCCTGTGATGCCTCGATTCCAACCACGCGCATGTTTGCCTGGGTCAGAGCCCATCCCAGGAAGTTTCTTCATGTTATTCACTCGCAATCCTTTCTTTTGCGCATTGTTAGAGCCAAGTATACCACCCGCAGATGACTTCATAACCCCAGTTACAGTTTTCTTCTTCTGCGATACAACTTTACTTCGAAGAACTCTAATTTGCTCAAGCTCTGTTGTCAAGCGAAGAACTAGATTCTTCCTCTCCGACGAGGATAATTTGGACAAGGGGATAACTTGAATGGGCACAGCAAATCGATCCCTTGAAGCAGAATTCAAATCAACCCATTTTCTCTTAGGTGCAGAAGAATTATTTTCAGTAGAATCAATGCGTCCTGAGCTACCTGATCCTTCAGATTCATAATGAGTAGCAAAACCAGCAGAATACCCAGGCGGAAATCTATCCTTCTTCGCCATCATTATACAGCTCTGCCCCTCTTATCAGAATTGTTTAACCCACTTGTGCTACAAACTGGTCTCTGCATAAAGCATTGTGGAAAAATCGCATTCAAGTTTCTGCAATCTCTTAAATACTACAACATGGCAGCCTTACAGATACCCTATCCACACACTTGCTTCTCCCATTTTACACATCATTTCTTACTTCTTTTTTCTTTCGTAATTCCACTGTGGGAAATAGAAATAGTGAAACGAACCAAACCCATGATAGATTTGCAAATAATAACAATAACCAAACAAGTCAATATTCATCAAAACAGCGTTTTAACACCTACCACACAGATTAAACTAAACTAACTTTAATACCTCAACTGAAAGAACAGCTAACAAAATCCACTACTGACAAAAAAGCAAAACCCAAGTAAGTTACCTTGATACAACCCAATCCTCAAAATTCCACAAGAGCACCAATCCAGCAGGACAAGTCCGCCTCAGAATAGAAGCATACAACTCATATATACAAAAAAAAACAACTACGCAATTCCAACTACTTACAAACGAAACCCTAGATCGATAAATCCACAATCCCAAGCTCGCACTCCCAATAACCTAACAAACAAACACAAATTGAAGGAAACACACTATTCCCAAAACCCTAAAGTACAAAAATTTCAACTGAATTAAACGGAAAACTTCAAATCAAGAGCAGCAGCAGCAGCAGCTCGCCACAAAGCTCCTCGAAGCCTCCACACTTGAACTAGAGAGAGTGCAAAAATCCCTTTTCCCCCTTTCTAGAGAGAGAGAGTGCGTGCGTAGTTTTAGAGAGAGAGAGCGCGGGTATCGTGAGAGTAGTGTAAAGTTGTTCGTTTACTTATATAGACCCATTGTGGGACGGCTATTCACAATTTTCCACCGCCACGCTGAGAATCGGGGCCGTTGAAAAAACGCGACGAGTTGATTCGACGGCTGAGATTGCGTGTAATTTGACAGCCGCAAGATCTGGATCTAATGAAGAGTTGGAATCCAATTACGTAGGCCTTGTTTGGACGACGATTTTTTATTTTCAAAATTTGAAATTATTTAATTCTTGAATTATGCTTGTAAATGGGGGGTTTTTGTATTTTTGTAGTTTAAAATATGTTCAAATTATTTATTTAATTGACTTTTGAAACTAAAGGTGAAGTGTACGGAAATGGAATCTTCTTCGTTGGGGTGGTTGTAAATTGTAATACTTGTTTTTATATTTGTTTATTTATAAATAAATAAATTACAGAAAGAGTACTTATTAAATATCAAGCTTTTTACGAACATATACTTTTGAAATGTGTTAAATAAGATATATGGTTACGCAATCACCAAAATTATACAAATATTATAAGACACGAATTATAAGAATTATAATTAAATACAGAGTACTATATATAAATTGTCAGATTATATTATTTTAATTAGAAGTCTTGTTTAGTTCGTGGGTTGCAAGAATTATTATTAAGGATAATTTTACATTATAATAATTAACTCAACTCAAATTCTTAATAAATGAAATACATAATAAATACGAAGGATTTTTAAAAAAAATTATATTTTCGTTAGTTTACTCTACACCAAACATCAAATTATATACTTTAACGATTTAACATTATATTAGTATAATTAAAAGTGTGGGGTTTAAATTCTCAAAAATATAATTATTAATGGTAAGGAGAGGTTGACGTTTTGATCATTCGATTAATAATTCGAATAGAACCCAATAAAAGATATAGGAGAAAAAAAAAGAAAATAGTCTACTGTCTATACCAAACGATCCCTTAATTTGAGATTACGCCTTTTTTTTTTTAAAAAAAAATCCGCACTAAAAGTTTATTGGTGGCAAAAAGGTCAAAGTGTGGTTTACTCAACCGGCAGACGCTGATTGGTTGTCAGATCATGGGTTCAGTGTGGTTAATGCAGGGAATTATTCCTAAGAAGATACCAGAATCTGGGCGTCACCATCATAAAGCTTACAGTCAGCGTTAACCAGTAATCTTAGCGGGATTGATAGTAATGTTACGCATAAATTGAATAAACGAAATAATAAAATAAAATCCTAACATTCGAAATTTCCACGTGTCGAGTGTACCTGACTGTTCAGAAATTAGAACATTACATTTTACCTAATTCAACTTTTTATATATATAATAATCTTTAACTTAATTTATCTTTTTTCGAAAAGAAAAATACGAGGAGATAGTGAAAATTTCTATTCCCAAAACCAAACCAAAAATTTGATACTAATAAACAATAACATTATAGATTGGATTCAATCCAAATTAATACAATAGCACTTTCAACGCGAACCCGACGTGACCTAAATTACCATAATAAACAATAGCACACTCAATTAGGGGTGGGTGTTCGGGTCGGGGAATTCGGGCCCCGTCCCGACCCGATCGGGTATTTCCCGATCGGGACGGGGAGTTCGGGGAATTTTGAGTCCGGGACGGGTACCCGAATCCCGATTAACAATTCGGGCTCGGGATCGGGTAGTGATTTGATACCCGATTTCCCCGATCGGGTACCCGAACTACCCGATCTCAAATTAAAAAAAAAAAAAAAAAAGAAATATATTATATACTGATATGGCATAATAGTACAAGGCCACGCGGCCGCCCCAGGTGGTGCCACGTGGACCTTCGCGCCAATTCGGATAAACCAGAAACGGCCTTTCGGACAGATCATCAGATCGACACCAGGCCCTCAGATCATAAGATCTACACGAGGACATTAGATCGATTTGCACACCGCCTGATCATCAGATCAGCGGATCGATTTCAATAAGCCAGGTCATCAGATCGATCTGCTCCCTTCCCATGTGAAACCCAGTGTTATGGATCCCGGAAGGCAATATCGATCTCCAGATCGATTACATACGTCACCGGACACCCGAATACTGTAAAGCACTCCTGTCGGGACATGTGTACCCTTCTCATTCCCTGGAACAGGCGTACTACGGCTCATTAATGACCGTCAGTCCCTGCTTTTACCCAAAGGGGAAAGGAGGTACAAACGACCCGCCTCAAGCCAGTTCCATCGTCCGACATCCAGGTCGACGACTGGCCACGCCATTAATGCACACCTACAGTACACGCATTATTGCGTTACCTGGTCATGGCTATAAATACTCGCCCCTTGAACAGTAGTTGGTAAGCCTTTAATACGCATTCAATTGCATTTATCCTCTCTCTAAAGAGTTCCATTACTGACTTGAGCGTCGGAGTGCCAAACTTGGGTAAATCCCCAAGTCCCCCAATTTGGTACTTAGCTCACGTGTGTTAGTGCTTTCAGGTCGACAAGAACCCACTCAAACAAATTCTTGACTGATTGACCCCTATCTGACAGTCAGATCGACCACGTCAGATCGACCAGATTTGAGCCAGATCATATACTTTATTTAATTCTAACCTTTCCTCTCTCAGTTGGGCAGACTTCGTTTCTCAGACTCAAATCCCACAATCTATTCTCTCTCAAATTTTAAAATCTCACCAAGAAGGCAATCTAAGAAACTCCATTAATCATAGCCTTGTGTTCTGACTTCTGTCTTCACTTTCAAGATTAAAACTTTGAGTCTTCTTCATAGGCCATAGCAGAAGTTGCAGAACCCAGCTCTAGGCTCCAGCCAACCGCCATGCCAACGCAAACTACAGCCACCACCGCCCATTGAGCACCTTCGGCAAGCCACTGCTCCAAATCCGGAAACCACTAACCCCAACCCACCACGTCCACCATTCTTACAGATTAACAACTTGAGCTTTGAGGATAGAGGCAATTTGTTATTTTTAACCCCAATTGAAATTTGTGATTTTTTTGCTTTTCGACAGAATTTTGATTGTATTTCTTAGCAGCCTAATCTTGAATTGTGAAAGGATCAGGCCCAATGAGTCATTAAGTGAATTGGTAGCCCAATAATAATGTAAAAGAAGAAAAAGGAAAATAAGTCGGGCTCCCCGAGCCCGATCCCGATCCCGTCCCGAATCCCGATCTCCCCGACTAGCCGGGTACCCGACATTTTCGGGACGGGATCGGGTCCCCAATTTCCCACCCCGATCCCGAACTCGACCCAAAGTAACACAGTAATACTCGCGATCCAAAATAATATTAGAGACTCAATCTAAAGTAACACAAAAACAATCCGACCCGGCTACAAACAAGTTGTAAAAAAATTTCGTTCTAGATTGGAGATACAATTAATATTCTTCATAAAAGTTGTCCTAATAAGCAAGTAATTACATTCAAATACAAAATATTATATCCCTACGTGAGATCAATAAAACCAAAGGTATTGACAAAATCACTCTCTTTAGGCTGATGAACAATATCCTTAATAACGCCACGAACACTCTGGTTTCTAACCATGGCTTCCACCACTCTATCGTCGGAAACAACCTTCTCCGCCGCCGCCGCCGCCGCCGCCGCCTCCCCCTCTCCGGCGGGTGGAAATATCAGCTTAGAAATGCGTTCTTTCTCCGCCTGTCTCACGTACTTCTTCACCTCCATTTCCATTAACGTCACCAGGTGATAAACATACACCATTTTTTCCTGTCCAAGCCTGTAAGCTCTGCAGATCGCTTGTCTTTCCACCGATGGATTCCACACTACGTCGAGAAGAACCACTCTTGAGGCGCCGACGAGGCTTATGCCTTCGCCGCAAGCTCTTTGTGAAGCTAGGAGAACTTTAGCCGAGCCTTGTTTCTCATTGAAGCAATTTATCGAACACTGGCGCTGCTTTATTTTTTGCTTCCCGTGCATGTAGATTATTTCCCGTCCTTCCTTCCAGGAGAAGTGGGATTCCAAGAGGTTTTTGATGAGGATTAATGGGTCGATGAATTGGCTGAAAACAAGAACTTTTTCATTGAGGCGGATTGAGAGTTCGATTAGGTGGATCAGGAACTTGGTTTTCACTCCGGCGTTATGGTTTGTTTCAATGGATTTGAGCTTTGTTTTGCGATGGGAGAATTCTTGTTTTTCAGCCACGAGTGAGGGGTGGACTGAAATGAGCGATGCTATGTACACTTTCTTTAGAAACTTACCCACAACTCGAGTAGGGACCTTTTCCAGAAGCTCGGTCTGCAAATCAGTTGGGTTCAAGATAACTAAACAGTCCCTTATTCCTGGCAGAGTTTTCTGAAGAATCCCACCTTTGTGTATGTGTACGAAAGGCTCGATCATGGATCGAATCTTCTTTATTCTATCATCATCAGCAGCGTTGTGTTCTTTGCTGAAGTAGCTTGTCAGATTCGACCACTCCTCTCTTGCGTCGTTGATCTTTCGCCGTCTCCTGCGATTTCCTTTTCCGTTGCAGCTTCTTGACTCCATCTGCTGAGAAAATGCTGGGTTCACCAAACAGAGCGTGTTGTAAAGCTCATCAAAGTTGTTTTGAAATGGCGTTCCTGATAACATCACCCGTCTCTGCGTCTTTATCTTAGTTACGGCCTTCCACATTAGACTATGGCTGTTGCGTGGCGTGTGGCCTTCGTCCATCACGATAAGTCCGGGCAGTTCGAGTAGAATTTCCTTGAACATTTCACATTCACCGCACCTCTTTTTCTCATGTTCCCCTGCTAACTTTTCGAACAATCCATAGCTGATTCCTAGAACACCCCCACCCTGGCTCCAAGCAGAAAGCTTCACTAGGCGAACGTAAATCATGTAAGCAGGAAGACTCTCAAAATCCGGTCGTGTTTTACCACCAAAGGCGGCAGCAATTTTAGTTTCTTGATCGGACAGGCTCTTTTCGTTCAAATTGTGGAAATCTATGTCGACTTTCCATTTCTTGAATTCCTGTTCCCATGTGAGGAGCATTCCTGGGGGGGCAATGATGAGGGGCCGGCATTGGGGGTATAGTTTCATGAATGTCTGGAGGAACACTATGGTCAGTCGGGTTTTGCCTGTTCCAGGCGCGTGCGAGATTATGCAGCCTCTTCCGCCATCGGATGGAAGCTCTTCCAGATTCTTGATGTTGGTATCGCCGGCTATGTTTCTCCATAAGAACTCGAATCCCTCTAGTTGGTGAGGGTACAGTTCCTTGTCGGATTGAGGTATCAAATCTAAAACTGTGCCTTTAGAGCGAAGGGATGTCTGTAGGTTGCTGCTGCAGGTGGAGTCCGGGAAATGAATTAGATTCATGATGGAGGGCTCAGATTGGTTCGACTCTTTCCTTTCTCGTTTTTTGGGAGATTCTACGTGCTGCACGGAAGAAGAAAATAAGCATATAGCTTCAAAAGTTTACCTCTTGCAATAATTGATTCATCTTGAACACTATAATGTTGCTGTATGTGTTAAATCAAGGGGGTAATTACACTAACATGCCCTGAGGTTTTGACATAATTACACAAATTTCCCTGATGTTTGAGAAATTAATTACAAGAACATCCCCTGGCATACCTCGAGCTTTGGCAATTGGCATAGAGCATGCTATTATATATACTCATGAAATTAAAATTCAAATATAGACAGGTAAGTGGCAACCAGAAAATACGGGATTCATAAAAATAGAGATGTTATCATCAAAATTCATAATTCCAGACGTAAAGCACAGCCTATAGCAAGGGAAGTTTTTGTAATTGTTTTAAACCTGAGGGGAGGTTTGTGTAATAAGGCTGAAACCACCATTAGTACTATCCCTAAGCTGACTAATATGGATCGAACTAGGTGGAGTCAATATACTTACGAAATCCGGCAACACATATTTTATATCCAGCAGCAGAGCTTTACAGTGCTTGCAAACAATGCCAATCTGCTCGTCAAGAACACCGTCATGCTCCCCTCGTTTACACCGGTGTGCTTGCGTATCATTAGTAGCTGAGATGATGACACAGTCATCATCGCTCTGCAAAACATTACCAGAATTTAGTTGATAAAACGCCAAACCACACCCCGAAAATCCAAATTTCTGACTTCGTCCCCTCGTTACAAGTATAAACAAAACGAACTTACATCCGAAGAATGTGCAAATCCAGCCTCGGATTCCCATAACCCCATCTCTAAATCCTCAAAAAGAGAATCAATTTCCTTCTCCCACTCCGTTTTCTCACAGCCCTTCTTACCAAACTCAAGACTGAACTTCAACGGCAATGTACTCTCACATACAGCATTGTTCCCTTCAACTCGAACCCGAACCCCCTTCGACGAACCCTTCTCCTTCCATATAGACTCCACCAACATGTCAATCACATCACGTTCTTCAATATCTACACTCGTCTTCGTCGTCGTCGTCGTCGTCTTCCTCTTCTTCTTCGCGGGCCTTCCTCGTCTACCCGACTTCTTCAGCTTAAAACCCTTCGTATCAGAATCAGAATCATCAGAAGTACCACTGCCCTCATCATCAGATTCACTCTCATCATCACAAGTCAGAAATCCATCGTTCTTGGTTACAGAATCTTGATTTTCTTGATCTTCACAATTGGGAACAAATTCTCCATTGTTGATTGCAGAATCTTGATCATGATCGGGCTTCTTCTTGATCTTATTGTATTCACTTCTGTAAAACGCATCCCAATGGCTTCTTGTTCGCCTTGCTACTGAACTCAAACAAGAATTTGCAGCATGCATGTTTTCTTGCTTTTAGAGAGAAGCTTTGAAGTTTTTAAGAGGTACAACAATGAAGGGTAAAAGATAGGGCAGAAGAGCCGAGTATTATGGAGGGAGGAATTAAAGAAGACTTGTAGGTGGGGGAGGATTCTAATTAATAATGATGTACTTATTTTCGTAAATAATGCATTGGATGCGATTGACTTATTCTTTTACAATCATATAAACACGCAAAATCTTGATTTGTGCTGGTTGTTGTTAATTGTGGAGCTGATATATGGTATATAATTTAGGTATTTTAGACTTCTTATTGCCCAATATATTTGCTAAATATAAATATTTCCAATCTATGATAAATTGTTGCTTATTGGGCTTTTGGGTTTTAAGTAAGAGTTCCCAACTGACCAAGTTAGACATTCTTAGGCCCATTTATGATTTAAATACTTATTTGTTAGTCCAAATCCAATGAACTTTTCTTTCATGGGCTGAGTTGGCTTCATGTGAAATTCAATATTTTGGAAATATTCGACCAAATTAAATTAATATTTGCTGTTTATTTAGGAACAACCCTATTATCCAAAAGAAGTTCTAAAAAAAGAGGCCTTTCTCCCTTTAATTTCCTCATCTTCCTCTCTTTCCTCAACTTTCTCAGCAACTTTCCGCTCTTTTTTCTTTTTCTTTTTCTTTTTCTTAATTTTGGGGGCTGACCCGATTTTTGAGTGAAAAAAGTTGACAACATTGTGTCTAAATAGTAGACACAGAACCAAAAAGAGCATATATACCAAAAAAAAAAGTATTGCACAGAACGGAACGGTATATATCTATAACTCGATAGTTGAATAATAATAGATTATTCATTCATCACAGATGGAGGGTGAGATGTATAAGCCGACTTGTATTCAATATCATCACGAATCCAAACATCAATTTGAACTTAATTATAAAAATGGATAAATCAGAATACCTAGGAGTACGTGCAGTGAGATTAAAAAAACATTAAAATTCGTGAAATTAATAGAAAAGTAGAAAACATGCCCTATACATATATGTTTTCTTTTTTTTTTTTTGGAGAAATATGTCCTTACTAATCCCTTGTTATTTTGTCCCTAACATTTACATGTTATACTGTAGAAAGTGTATGCACTATGCAACATAATGTAGAGAAGTATGCAATGAGAAAAAGGCGAAAACTTCCATACATGCCCACTTATCATATGATGATTAGAGTATACATTCATGCATCAATATCATTGATATTTGATAATAAGCTCGCACATATATATATATATAGTATTTTCAGTAAGACTAAAAGGCTTGATATTTGCTTTTCTTTCAGACCACTCATGAGGATTATCAAATAATAACTTTGTTTTCCTCATCAAGTCATAACCAACTTAACAGCCTACCTATTTCGTTGGTTGAAATTCTAGGGAATATAGTGCAAAGCATATCTTCAGCATCCAGGTAGATCCGCAGACTGCATGCGTACACAAGCCTTTTATTAGAATATTAATTCATATATATAATAAGAATTACAAGGAAACTATAGAAATGTAAGCATGCATGCACCTCAGATTTAAATATCGGTAGATTAGTATTTAGTAGGGTAATTTATTTTTCTCACATAGAAAACTATATCATGTATGGTACATTTAATAAGTGACGGGGGCGGGGAAAATTCTATTCCAAACCCGACTCGGCCGAATCCAACCAATTAAAAGGACAAATGTAATACAATTGTCATTTGATTGGTCACTCTCCCTAAATTTTTCATCAACCACACGACAAGTGTGAAACATTCGCCCCTCGTTATACCGATTTGACCGAGTCAGACTCGGATTAGAATTATATATATACCCACATTATGAATATAACAATATTATATATACACATTACACACACATGTTAGGGCTAAGTTTATTTTTAAATAGTTAAAATTTATAAATCCTCACATCTCATATATGACTTGTTTTGGATCTTATAAAATGGTGGGTCTTATTTGAAAAATAGTTCTCAAAGTGTATGTATAAAATTTTGAACATGAACTTACAAGAGGTTACTGATAGTATTTTTTTTATTATTTATGATAAATCTTTTTTTTTTATTATTATTTTTATATCTCTCATAGTTTCCTCCACCCAATTGAGTATAAGGATTAATCTCCCGAAATAGCTGAAGACGCTTATTGCGGGCACTTCTCCCAACGTAGTTTTTTACATCCACAAGGTTCGAACTCAAGACCTTTCTTAAATGAACTCAAACTCCTATCAACTTGAGTCAACTGCCCGTTGGTATTAAAATGTTAAAATGAGTTGGTATCCTCTAACTTATTTTAAAGGAATTTAAAGGTTCTAAGAGTTTATTTTAACACCTTAATTATAAGATCTTTTAAAGAAAATTGGTCAAACACTTTCATAAGTATTTAAAAGGTTTATGGATATGGGATACGAACACGACACGACACGATATGAATACGGCTTAGATAAGTTAATAAGCTCAACAAAATACCCTCTAAGCGCGTGTTTCTTCAAATATATATAAACTTAATAGTAAATTAAATATAGAAATAAGAATGAAATTTGATGAAAACATATAGGCTAAAAATAAATGTGTAGATAAGGAACTCCATGATATATAATATATGCAAATACATTTATAAATGTGTAGATAAGGAAAATGCAAAATCGCAATTTTGATTTTGTAAATTTTCCATTTAATTTGATATTTAGTCACTTTCGAATTATATATTGTAACTAAGTTCAATAATTTTTAAAGTTTTACAATGTATGTTTGCTTTTTGTCGGAAAATCAATTTATTGATCGAACAACTACACACACATTTTCGTCGATAAATTAATTTTTCAACAAAAATAAGACATAAATCGTAAAATTTTAAAAATTAAAAAATTTAATTGTAAAATAGAATTTTGATAAAATTAAACTATTAAAATAAAAAATTAATAGGATCAATTTTATATTTTTTCACTGTCGAACGATCACAATAAATTTATAACAATAATAATATTGTTTAATTATGAAGACAAACTCATTCTTTTATAGTAGCTTATATATTGGGGCGGGCGTCGGGATCGGGATTTTCAGGACCCATCCCGTCCCAGTCGGGAATTTCCCGATTGGGACGGGAAATTCGGGACAGGATCCCAATCCCGATAAAAAATTCGGGACCGGGATTGGGAAATATTTTTTAGATTTTCGGGAAATTCGGGATCCCAATTATAAATTAATTAATTAATTAATTATATATATATATATATATATATATATTTCGGGATATCCCGATCCCATCCCGATAATGTCGGGATCCCGATACAAAATCCTATCCCAATCCCGAAAATCCCGAATCCCGAAAATTCCATCCCGCGCGTATGCCTAGGCCCTAGCTATATATATACTGTTGAATTTTAATTGTTACCGACCCACTAATTTAAACACGTGCACTTGGATTCATTTGAATTGAAAGCTCCTCAAGCCTGCCCCAGCTAAATTGTCCTTTTTGCTCCCCGCATTTTATTGGTTGTACTAAAGATAGTACATTTAAATTTCAGCCAATAGACCATAGGATAGAGTAATAGACGGATAAAAAAACCCCTTCAATGTTCGGAATAATTTTAACCCAAAGCTAATTTGATTAAATTGATATAATAATAGAGACTATACTTTACTATTATCATATAATTGATATAATTTTATAAGAAATAATAATCAAATAATAAATATAATACATTTAACTATATATATATATATATATATAAATGATTAGTTATATATATATATATATATATATATATGATTAGTTAAGTTCATTTGAATTATCAGATCAAAATTTCCGATACTACTTATCTTGTCATACCAAGAATTACTAAAATTTAGAAATTTCTCTTCACTCCAACTAACTTCTTTCATATATTGCAATCATCATATAGATATCATTATTCGAATT
This sequence comes from Lantana camara, assembly GCA_037501455.1. Lineage (NCBI taxonomy): Eukaryota > Viridiplantae > Streptophyta > Magnoliopsida > Lamiales > Verbenaceae > Lantana > Lantana camara. Next base: position 1,041,283 of record CM074858.1, on the reverse strand, counting down.
TATACTTTTATATGTGTATATGGTGTCACACATTTGACATTCCGACTGCACATATACGTACATTTGGTGCTCTTCGATCACACTTATATGGCCTTTTAGTTAATAATTAAACATTTGTACATACTCATTTATGATGTATGAACACGGAGACAATAAAAAAAATATAAGACACAAATTTTTTCTTAAAATTTTTACGTAAATAGTACTGGACACGACAAGTTTTATCCGTACGTTAGAGATACCCATCCTTTTATCTACGATTATCTGTTTATTTGAATGTTCTTAAATATACATCTATATATTATCTACTTATTTGTAATATAGTTCGAACACCAAACTAGAATTCAGAAAAAATAGTAGAAAATTAGTTAATTAATTAATTAATTACCTGGTATTGTTGGGAAGGGAATCTCTTGGCTAAATGGCCAATCCGAGCGCAGTTTTGACGTCCAATTTCCATGCAAAGCCTGCGAATTCCATCCTCCAAACATCGCACGGCATAATCTTATTCCACTTTTGCCCATACTTGCTCTGCTGAATCATCCTCACTCTGCATGCAAACGAAGGGATAAAATAGGGCAATTCTTCCTTCACCACCAAACACGCCGTCAATCCGTTCTCCGCCGCGTCCCCGGCGGCGCCCGCCACCAGTTTCCGATACGCTTCGTTGACCCACACCACCTTATTCATGCCGTCCGATACGAACCCCGGACACGTGTCCATCTGCAGGCTGTTGATCATCTCCCCGGCGGAAAACCCTAACGCGGCCACAGTGTCCGTGAGCGTCTCCGTCACGCATTCCACGATTATCCACGTTTTCGTCACGGATCCGATGTTCCCGAACGCCGCCACCGCCGTCGCATCACCGCCTCCGGTATCCGCCTTCCGGCAATTAACTTCGTCCTCTAGCTTATACTGATCTATATTCCATATGTCCTTTAGCTTCGGGGTGAGACTACTACTACCGCAGCTCTTATCGCTCTCCGATGATCTCTCCGGCAGCAGCTGGAGAGTCGTCATCGTCACAGCTCCTTTCTCCGGCGACGAACCGTCCTCGATTTCAGATCTCGCCGGAGGCGACGGCTTTCCTCCGCCGTCGCCACCATCTCTCCTCGCACCACTTTGCCGACCTCGAGCCCTAACATACTTCCTCTTCGCCCTCCTTCCACTTCTCCCCCCGCCGCTCCCCCTCTCCTGCTCCGCCGCCGCCGAAACGCCTTCTCCCCCCGCCGGCTTCGGCGCAATCGGCCGGAACCGCAGCAAAATCCGGCTCATCACCGAGTAATCACCCCCCGGTGACGATTTCACCGCACAACCACCACGCATACCACCAGATCCAATCAAAACAGCATCAATCTGCAGCGAAATCTGAAAAAGTCGACAAGATGATAATACTCCCAGTGAAAAAGTTAAAGGTGCTGCGCCAAATTCTGACAGATGTAGGTGTGCATAAAATGTGTATGGAGTGAAAAAAGCGTGGGCGTTGGTTGCAGGAGAATCGGCGAATGAGGGAGGAATACGTGGCGGAGAGATGCAATACGAGAGGGGACACCTCGCCATGGGAGGAGAATAATGGAAGTTTATGTATTTTTGGAGAGGAGGGAAGTTTCGAGAGGGGCGACACGTGGTGGTTTTAGGTGGTGATAATGGTGAAAGTTACGGTTTACCGGACTATTTATATGAAATATTGAACCCCGTTTTGGGTTGGTTTAATTTTGTGTGTGGGAGTGGAGCAAAATGTCGACTCGTTATAAGTTGGTGTGCTAATTAGCGTTTTGACGTTTTGGACAATTTGTAGTACGTGATTGGAGGAATAAAGGACTCGCTTCCCGAAATTCTATCTGATTGTATCTGCCCTTGAATCTCAATCGATTAGATGATAAGTGTATTATATTTGTTATTAAATTCATCCATCGATTTCTTTTGAATTTTTACAAATCACACGAGTGTAATATATTTATTGGGCAAATTACCTCAGGGTTTGCCCTAATTACAAATCAGTCCCTCTTGTTTCGAAAATTATATATTAATCATTAAAAACACTGTTTCAATTGAGATCCTAGACGCCGTTGTGGTATGTTAATTTTGACAGGACTACATTGTTGATTTGATTTAGTTAAAGGGTTGTGTTGTAAGAAAATTCATAATTCAGGGACTTTTTTGTAATATTTTTTGGAAATTCAATTGTCAAAATTAACGGAACCTAACGGCGTCTAGGGACCTCAATTGAAACAGTGTTTTTAGAGGCTAATATGTAATTTTCGAAATAAGAGGGACTAATTTATAATTGGGCAAATTACATCCAGATCCCCTGAGGTTTGCCATAATTACAATCTAATCCACTACAAACCCTGTTTCAGTTGAGGTACTCCCTGGCGTAATAGTGGAAAAATCAGGCATACACTTTTTCATTTTTTACAAAAAAGTCCCTGGGCAGTGTTCATAGGGGTGTTTTTGTAATAAACGAAAAAGCATGGACGAAATTATAATTATGGCAAACCTCAGGGGATCTGGATGTAATTTTCCCTTTATAATTAGGGCAAACCTCAGGAGACCTAAATGTAATTTGTCCTATATTTATTTTCTAATTTATTACGTTATATAGCTAAGCTGAACGAGATGGGTTCGAATTAGAATTACTTTGATAAGAAGAGAGGGATGAGTTGCTAATAGATATTTATGTATTGGTTTAGTTTTTTATTGGGTTGGACTAATCGAAGTTCGGATACCGTTGATATATGTGTGGACAATTCTTCTTTGCGGCGTTCAATTCATATTGCGGCGGTGAATTTGAATCTGGATTTTGATTTCTTGGTGTGTATAACTATATGTGTATGCGGATAATTTTTGTAATTTGAGACTCAGAGAATACCATTTGATTAATTTGAAGTTGATATTTAAACTAAAAATATGTCTAGAAGTCAAAGCAAATTAAAAGACAAAGAAACAAGGAATGTAACGTAGTGATAATGCATGTGTCCTGTCTATGTTTGGAGTCTGCCTCGATCAAACTGGTATAACGAAAATACGAATATTTGATATTTATTATATGATTGATGGAAATTTTAAATTCGATCAAACCGGCTTTGGAGCAGAATTTTGCGGTATGTCTGATGGGTAAACTAGCTATTTTCCAAAAGGTTTAGGCCGCACACATTAAAAGATTGTCCACTCTATAATTTACTCATTTTCCATAATTTCATATAATTGGTATGGGCATTAAATATATATAGGCTGAGTCATTGGTGAAATAAACTAACTACTCATAAAGGAAATGTCTAATATTTGGAACTCTCTCTATTTCAATTTAAAAATGTATATATCAACTCCTCTATATTTATTAAACTTTCATTGGTTCTATTCCATTTGTTTGGCTTCAATTCGGGGTTGGATCGCTGTTAGCATAAAGTTCTTTCTACTATTAATAAATGCGTAATAAAAAATTTGAACACAAAATTTTTAATTAAACTAGCGCTTTGATTCTATATTAATGAAGTTTTTTTTTATTTTTAACTGTATAAGAAAATATTAAGGTTTTTTCTTTTTTTTTTTTCCCTTTATGAGTTTGAATATTGCATTGGTCTAATATAGGAGCGATCCTCGTAACCAAAATTTATCATTTACTATGCTAAATTTAATTTGAATCTTACTTATTATTTAAAAATTTTAATGTCTCGTCCCATTAAATTATCGAACTTTGGTGGCTCTATATTTATTAATGCTAGTGGCTAGCTGGTATTGTTTAAATTACAGATAGGTCCATTTACACGAATATGGAATGGTACATTTCTTTAAAAGAGAGTGTTATACGTGTAAGGTATATATCGTGAGGCAAAATAATTTTGTGCGGGATTCTCTATTGATTTTTTGTACAGTCTTTAAAAGCCTTCATTGATTGGGCGGCGGTGTACAAATTAAATTTAAATTAAAAGAAACGTTACCCAACAATATTTATTAATTTTGCTTCATTAGTCAATTAATTACGATAAAATTGATGGAAAATACCAATCAAACTAAGTAAACTACAAAAGAAAAATATTAAATTAATTTGTTTTCAATTAATCCACCAATTCTTGAGCTTTAATAATTAATAATCATCAAATAAGATGTCACAATCATCTTCCCATGAATATTTAACATTTTGCCCGCTACAATAATTGCAAATGTTCCTTCTAATTTGGACAGTTCACATCATAAAACCAGCTTTCATTATTCATTTAAATCATAAACAGGTTCAAATCAACCATTTCTAAATCAACACCACACTTCACTCGATGTAAACATTGCAAGAATCCAATGGAAATTTTCACATGAATGCTAAAATTGTAAGAATTACTTCGTTAACTGGAATTTTTTTTTTTTTGATATTTTAAATTTTTACCCCCACAACATTAAATCTTAGTTTCGTCTCCGTCGTGGAGCACGTACGGACCTCCACCGCCTCCATCGCGGCGTCTCGGCCGTCGAATCCCGCCGGAGAAACGTTCCCAACACGTGATTGATGCGAGATTGCAAGTACAATAAATATGGTTATGGTTGATTAGTAAACCAATGAATAAAAGCGATGTTGTTTCTTTTCTGTTGTCAAATTCGTACAAGTACATGAAGTGAGAGTTGATTGGTGGGGAAAGATCGTGTGGAGTCGAGGCAAAAGCATCGTATCTTACGAAAGGGCTTACGTTGATTGGGGGCAGATGGGAATTGGCCAATCAGAGAGCGGACACATAGCCAAAGCCACTTGATAATGTGGGGTATATATATATATTTGGATTAGGATCACGAATAATTTCTCAAAAATCCCAAAGCGTAAACTGAATTTCCTTTTCACTCCCCAATTTTGAAAAAGTTCCTGTTCACTCTCCAATTGAAAAACAAAATTCCTTTTCACTCCACAAGGTTGTATAATAATTCAGAAATTGCGTACATTGTTTAGGGAATTGCGTATAAAAATCCCGGAATCTCGTATATACGACATTTTGAGATTTTTATACGCAATTTCCTAAAAAATGTACGCAATTCCTAAAGACAATGTACGAACATGTACTATTTGTGGGGACCTAAAAGGAATTTTGTTTTTCGATTGGGGATTGAATGGGAACTTTTTCAAAACTGGAGACCTAAAAGGAATTTTTTCAACTTTTTGGTAGTATTCAAAGATTTTCCCGGGGGATTATGACTAAATAAAGGATTAATCTCTTTTTTGAGTGAGTTACTAATGAATAATATGTTTGATGTTACTCAATATAAAGTTAGTTGTTGAGATGAGGGTTATCAAGTTATGATATATTGAAGTTTATATTTTCAATTATTTAATATGAAATATTCAATATATCCTCAATCCAAACACACCCCTAAAAGTTAACTGGTGTGAAAAGTGAAATATATTATTTATCAATTACTTTGATTATTGAGAATTTAAGGAAGAATAATAAAAAAAGATTGGATCTCCATTATTATATCTCAGGAGCCATAATTGGATGAACTTATTCGCCGAACTTGTTTGCTATAATCTATGATGCATGGATACGGACACGGCGATACGAATACGACACGATACGGATACGGTGACACGGATTTTTTCTTGAATTTTTCACGTAGGGAGTGTCGGATACGGTGTCCGACACGACACGACACGGCAAACTGATATTTTTAGAAGTGTCCGTGCATCATAGACTATAATTGTCCTTGGTCTTTTTCATAGCTGAATATTAAATTGGATGGAAGACCCCATTAATATATATATATATAGTATTCGATTAAATTGATTTGGAATTGAGATATTTTTTCTTTTCAATTTGTGGATGCTTTTCAATTGATCGGGAAGGAAGAAAACTTAGAGTTTATGCTTGGAGATAAGATTGTTCTTGCTCCTCAAGAAGAATTAGGAATCCTAGAGAGAACCTTTCTCCTCCTCCTCAAGAGCCTCAAATCCCGACCATATACATTTGGACCAATTTGTGGATGCTTTTAATTGGTCATGAAATATCAAATGAATGAATCTAAATATAATGCAAACTCGTTGATGAAGAAGTTTTACTAATGTTTTAAACATCAAGTGATATGTCATCCATTACCCAGGTTCAAATCTCATTAAGAAGCGAGAGGAAGGATATCAACCTTGGAACATATCTATATAATTATATCTTAAAATTATCAATTTATCGTCTCATATCATATCAAAATTCTAATATCAGATACAGCTCTAGGAACCCGGGAAAGAGAAGCTACAAGCCGCTAACATCTTCCGCCAAATAAGGGCAGATCATGAGAATTCACATAAATTTTGTGTTGTCTTTTCACCTTTCGTGAATAAGCAGAGAGGTAGAATTCGCAGTCACCCTATTATTCCAGTCACTACATTACCACAACACTAAGACTCCCTTTACTTCACAAGAAAAGGGGTGGTTGGGTAATTAGTCACCCCACCACCCCTTTTCTTGGCTTTACTTTGATCGGCAAGAAATCCAACCATTTCCTGGAGCCCCGGGAGTTACCTAGAAATGGGGTGGGAAAATAGCCACCCCAAAATGTTGTTGTTAATTAGCCTAGTGCCAATGATTTAGTTGATTTTACAATTTCGCCCTTGACAATAATGATTTCCTCCAACACAGTCGGACCTTCATTCACATTGTTCACCCTCTTCACCCCAAAGGCTACCACGTCAAACCCAACCCATTTCTCAAACCCGATCCGAGACCCAAAATTCTCACCGGAGAGGCGCGTCGGAGATTAAGGAGCACGAATTCTTTCGTGGGCTGAAGTGGGATTTGCTAACGAAAATCTTACGGCCGCCGTTTTTGCCGTCAAGGGACGAGACGGAGGTGGCGGAAGGTGGGATTGGCATACGGGCGTATTTTCAGAAGCAGTTGCCGCCGTCGACACTATGTCGCCGTTGCGGGACGACTCTAGGAATAAAGTTTCATTAACGGAGTTCCAACGCATGTGTAAAGAATTTATTTTAATTTTTTTTTTCCTTTTATTTTTCGTATTTGGGTACTTAGCTGTGAATTTGCAAGAATAACTGAATAAGATATGAACAAGAGTTCCTATGGAAGAAGGGCATATTGGGAATTGCACTGCTATTCAATGGATAAATTCTGCAAAAGTAAAGATATGTGCAATTTTGGCTATTTAACCAGATTCTCAAACAATCAAAGTAAAAGTCCATGGATAGCAAACAATTGAAGTAAAGGGAGCCTAACAAAGCAAAACACCAGTCTCAAAATTGAGTCACATCACATGAAGCATTTGCTCCTTTCAATGCCACAGCTCACTTTCGTGTGAAGCTCCAAAGAGGAAAAACAACATTAGGGGGCAATATCTAAAGCACGAAGCAATAGCAGCTTCTTACTAAGACAAATTTTAGAAAAAAAATTCGCTAGTATGAATATTCCTTTATTTTCTGTCGAATTGGAAAAATCGGACATGCGTCAACTCAATAAAACAATGCCGGGTGCCTTTGTAGAGCAGTAGACAAAACAAACATAATTATTTGCGGATTGTTTGGATTTTCGAGATGCATAAGATTAAGGGGATGTGGAGGGAATCTAGTTGACAACGTCGAGGACCAGCTTCCTGGACTTGAGAACGGACCACCTCAGTCGCCTATAGTAACCGGCTTGAAGGAGTGCGAGTGAGAGAACCAGTATCCATTTGAATCCCATCTGTGGTGGTAAAATATCAGGTAGCACGTTAGAGACGACAGACCTCATCCAACAACATGTTATTTTCGACTAATGACTTCATTTTCCCAAACGAGAGCTTTTTTCCTAAAGCCAATATTTCAGGCGATGTAGTTTAATTCAAAATATATGAGGGATGGAGCTTACCAGTTTTCTCTCTTCCATTTCAGGCTCAGCAGCCCACGATAAAAATGTCACGATATCCTTCCCCATCTAGAAGGACAAGAAAGAAGATGAGTTCTGACGATAAACAAGCATCTGAATGTGTACAGAACTACAGATACACAAATGTCAGAATCCTAAATAGTATGAGAACTTACTTGAGCCTCGGTTGCTGGGGTACCATCTTCATACTCAACGGCACCATCATTAAGCATTTTAGGCATGGCAATAGCTCCACCAGGGAAGTACGGATTATAATGCAATCCTTCACGAATCTATAAGAAGGAAACAACTTGATTAGTTATCATATCCAAAAACCAGCTTCAAGCCAAAAGGAAAGAAAAAATATGAATCTTTACTATCTATAGATTCTACACTATTATATAAAAGTTTACTCACTAAATAAAACACATGGAAGATGAACTTACTGAAACACCAGCCGGAGGGTCACGGTATCCAGTCAAAAGAGCGAAAACATAATTTTGACCATTATGACGAGCCTAAGAAGTCAAAACAAGAGAAATTAGCTGAGAAATGGAGAAAAAAATAAACTGAACGGAAAGGGAGGAGACTTACCTTGGTGATAAGACTTAAATCAGGAGGATAGGCTCCTCCATTCGCAAACCTAGCAGCTTGTTCATTGGGGTATGGCTCAGGAAAACGATCACTCAGTTTTCCAGGACGAGTAAACATCTCTCCCTCATCATTAGGCCCATCAACCACTTCAATCTCCGCTGCCATAGCCTTAGTTTCCTCCTCTGTATAAGCCACACCCACCAAGTCACGGTATGATATTAAGGACATGGAGTGGCAGGAAGCACATACTTGTTGGTACACCTGGTGACCACGGCGAATCCTGTTTGTAGTAGAGTTGACGGCAATTTGTCAAAAACAGAACCAACGAGCTAAGCAGTTATACGATCAATCAAATTTATTAAGATGAGAACAGTGTCTTAATATCACCAGATGTGTATAAATTGGAACTCGACTTGCCACCAACAGGATGTCACGGCCTGGGTCCGTTGAACACGAGCGCAAGTCTCCAAGCCCACCAAGTATAACCCCTTTGGGCAGTGGTTTAGGCCCAATATTAGGTTATACTCGGTGGGCTTGGAGACTTGTGCTTGCGTCCAACGGACCCGCGGACCCGGGGCGTGACACAGGATATGACTTGTTTGATAGTCAATCCTGTTTTTTTAATCCTTCATTTCACATGCGTCGGAACCCTTTGGTTTTCATCAAACATTCGCCTTTTCTTTTGTTTTAAGTGAATATTATGATACTTAGTTTACAACAGATTCCATCACCTCAAGTATGAGTACATTCTGATTTTGAAAAGCGTATTCAGTTTGACATGTGAGGGGACAAACGAAAAGGGAAAACACAAAGCAGTTTTTTTGATAACAAGCTAATATCCTGGGTTGTTTGCAGCATCAAGGTTGGAATCAGTGAGCAAATCAGATGCATAAATTGTGAAAAGTCCACCAATCATATACCAATGTGTCAGAGGAGACAAGTCTCTGAAAGTGGATAGCTCTAGGAACCACATTATATTTCATTCACAATTTCAGAAAATTGAAACAGTTTACTCTTTGAAAATAGTGGTACCGAAAGAAGAATATTAATAGTATTCCTGACGTCAGGTTTATACTAGACAGGGGATGAGAAAGTTTGGGCATGTTGATGGAGCTTGAATTAAATGAAGTCAATACTTGGAAGTTAATATTTTAACGGCATTGAGTTCCAGATGAAGTTGTGGCTCATCAAAATCTTACGTAAAAGAGCTGTGTGTAAACCTGAAATGAATTGTGCTTTGAATAACAAAATTATTAAAATGAACACCAGATAGCAAATGAAGAACTCACGAAGAATGGTCATATGAATTTAGGATGCCAGCGTGAGGCCAAGGATAGTTGGGGACATCCAATCCATGTTCAGCCTCATCACAGGATGAGATGGTTGCAAAACTTAACAGCCCTGATACACCTGCTCCAAAGAGGGCCAATGCCCTCATGGACTTCATTGAGGTAGATCCACCTCCTCCATGCTCTTTCTTGGAAATAAGAGATGACAACACTGGAGAAGACTGAAAATGAGGGGGGATGAGGTAGGTTCAGTATCATATACTTTCTCATAATAACAAAAAAGACAACGAAGAAAACTATGTTAGTCTTATTTTCCTGGAAACTGAACATGATAACCTGTGGTTTTAGTCCACAAAACAACAATGCAGACTGGTTTCTCATTCACTCATCACAAACAGAAAAAATTAAATTCCTTTACTCAATGTTTGGAAATTGTTATAATAACTTTTGAAAAAATACAGGCATAACTTGCTTGCAACTCTGGAAGTGCAGATGAAGACTGTAACGGTGTAACCCAACCCAGCAATGTTCAATCATCAAGTTCATATCTTTTAATTTCAATTGTTATGGAAAGATGCAAATATTTCCATGGTATAAACTCCAATATTATGAAACGGAAAAGAAGAAATAAGAGACTTCACAGAAAAAGAGAATTAAGAGTAGAATTTCTACAGTGGTTTGGGACTGAAGCCTCTCTCTCAGCAACCGATGAATCGCTCCACGGCCAAACATCTTAAATAAGCACCCTGTTCATTCAGAGAAGAAGAATATGCTAGATAATGAATATATGATGAACACCACAGCCGAGTAGACATAAAATGGAAAATGAGAAGATACCGTCTTAATCCAATAAATCGTGAGAGAAGCATTTCTTAATCAAATCACTCACAACTCATAAAACTAAGTTCCAAAAGAGTTGGAAAAAGTTAGTGCTTATGAGAGGGACATCAAATTATCAGTTTAGAAACCCATGATTTTGTTCTAGATTGAGCATGACTATGTTAACATCAAATTATTTTGACTCCTAGACTAGAAAGATATCAACTAAGGTTGCCACTGATAATTGGTTTATGTCATGCTTTTGGTCTTATAAGGATCAATTCACTTTTGAACAAGACTATGATCTCCCCTGTTATCATCCTACCCAGCCTAGATATGACTCCTTATTCCTCAAAGTATGGCTTGAAGAAAAAGAAAGAAAAGACAGTTTTCTGGATCTCATGCAAACTTATTACTTACTAGCAAACTTAGAATTCAGTCCATATGCATTTTCACTCTGGACTGACCTCAACCTCATGCATTATCAACATCTACTTAAGGTTTCACTTTCAGCATTACTTGAAAATGGACAACACATGACAAGGAATTCTAACACTGTTGAATCTCAAGGATAGCCACCGTTCCCAATAAAAAGCTGCAACTGACAGCTTATTTTTACTTGTACCAAAACAGGTTCATCACGCAAGATCTATTTTAAGTCAGGCAAGGGCATTCTACACATGTTAATCGACTCTCCACCACTGTCAGAATCTAATAGCCCGACGAAACTACTTAGAGGAAAAATAACGCAACCTACATTCGCCTCTCAACAAAAAATACACACCTACAGAAAATTTCAGCTCAAATTTATGCATCTAAAAGGACTATCAATCAAAAAGGATTCCGCCGCATCCATAACTACGGTTTCAAAGCTCCAAACGCAAATAAAAATTCAATGCGTTTTTCACACAAATAACGATATCAAAGCACAGCAACAGAAACACAGATCGACGGAAGAATATAGAGAAGAATTTCACCTGAAAATAAGGGGAAGAAACTGATCCGAGGCGAGCGTCGCGAAGATCCGAGAAAGGTAGAACTCCTTCAGTCTTCGGAGGACGGAGATTTACAGCTGAATCCGAAAATCGAAATGGTGCAGGTGAAGTTCAGGTTTATTTTTCGGCGTGGGCTGTGAAGACGTGGGCCTTATGTGGTTTTGTTTTAGCCCAATTACCATTTCTCTTGTAGCTAAATAAAGTGCAATTTGATCAAAAAATTAAACTAAAAATTGATATTTATGATCCCATTTCTTTTCAATAATGCTATAAAAAATTAGGTAATATTTAGAACACTATCAACAAATGGTATACCTTATTAATTCGATACTATTTTAATTTAAATACATAAAAGACTCGTATTTGAGTCACCTGAATTTATAATTATTATGGGAAATTACATCCAGACCCCCTGAGTTTTGCCATAATTACAATTTAGTCCATGCTTTTTCGTTTATTACAAAAACACCCCTATGAACACTGTTTCCAGGGACCTTTTTGTAAAAAATGAAGAAGTGTATGCCTGATTTCTCCACTATTACACCAAGGACCTCAACTGAAACAGGGTTTATAGGGGTTTTTTTGTAATAAATGAAAAAGCAGGGATTAGATTGTAATTATGGCAAACCTCAGGGGGTCTGGATGTAATTTGCCCTAATTATTATTAATAATCCAATTTGATTGGAACTCATAATAACCGAGATATCAAAGGAAAAAACACGTGAAGTAAATGGGAAAATACATTTTTTAACATGATTACTAAAGCATATGGAATCTAATTTTGAAAACTTTAACACCTTTCATTCAATAAGGTTTAATAAAATTCAATTTTGTGTTAAACTTTATTAATGCAAAAAATAATAATATAAATTTATTCAAACTCAAATCTAGTTCACTTTCATATTTAATTCAACTTTTTAAATTCTTATTTTTTATTTAAATTCGAGTCGAATCGAACCATTTAGGTACAACTCTCTCTACCAACGATAGTTGTGTTCCTAGGGGTCACTTAGATATAATTTTCCCAACTAATAGTAGTGATATTTCCAAATGCTCGAACACAAAATCTATCGATAAGCTAGCATAGTTGTATTCTCATATGCTACTTAGGTACAATTCTTCCTACTAATGATAATCATAATCTCAAATGCTCGAACATGAGATCTATCATTAAATTAGAATTATTGTTCGAGAGCCAGAAGTCTTAACTATTTGGGCCAATCATTAATTATTGTAAATTTTCATTTGCAATTTATGGGCCCAAGTTAAGCCCAAATTATAGTGCTCTTGCTTACATATATTATAAGGGAAAAGGTGAAGACGGAAACCAACAAAACAAACACAAACCATTGGCGCCCACTCTTTCTTGCCAAATTTTCTATACTATAATTTGCTCTCTCTGCGTATAAATCTTCCCCTCCGCGTACAAAAATGGATCGTCAATGGTGTTTTACAATTGCGAGAAAAAAATGTCGAGATCTGCAGGAAAACACAGCTTCTCAAAATCCACATTCATCTACACACTCGCGTCCGTTCTCGGGTTCGCTTTAATGGTGAATTTATTGTGGGCGTCTCCATCCTCTTCGGCGTGGTGGTTTTTGCCGGGCATTAGGAGCGGGGTTGGTCAGACGAATCGCATTATTGTTTTCCCGAAATCTGCGAACGATACTGCGATCAAACAAGTAAGGTTCTTCGTTTTTTGTGTTGATTTGCTGAAAATCGACGATGACTTGTTTGTGAATTTGAATTAGTGAAGGAATATTCAGAAAATCGGTTTTCAGACCGAATTTCAGCTGCTTGCCAATTTTGTGAGAAAATGTGCATTGATAATGTGATGATGATGTGATGATTTGCAGAGTGTAAAAGATAAAGCACAAAAGGATCGTGTTCCTGAGCGGTCATTATCGGCTACATTTGCTGATTTGCCTGCGCCGGAGTTGAAATGGGAGGAGATGCCGGCGGCGCCAGTGCCGCGTTTGGATGGTTCATCGATTCAGATTGAAAATCTCCTATACGTGTTTTCGGGATACGGAACGCTTGACTATGTAAAGATTTCTGATTAGGATTGATTTTAGCAACATCTTTCATCATATGCAATGTAGAGTAGCTATGTCTGAATTGGAATCTAACTGGAAGAAGTTTCCTTATTGATTTGTGTTTTAGGTGCATTCTCATGTGGATATCTTCAACTTTACGGATAATACTTGGTGTGGAAGATTCGATGCGCCTAAAGAGATGGCGAATTCGCATTTGGGAGTGGCGAGTGATGGGAGATATGTATACGTTATATCGGGGCAGAAAGGGCCTCAGTGCAGGGGTCCTACCGCTCTTTCCTTTGTGCTGGATACGGAGACGAAGAAATGGGAGAAGTTCCCGACATTACCAGCACCGAGGTATTCAATTGTTCTGCTTAGTTTTCTTTCGTCACATTTCTGTGGAAACTCGAAAATTATCTAATATGAGTTTTGAGACGATGCTTATAAGGAGTATTAGTGTATATGAGTTGTTAAGAGCTGTGGTCTTTATTTGTGATCTATTTGGGTATTATAAGGGGTGTAACAGTTGGTGTTTCATCTTCCGTTACGCTTCATGATTTCAACACTATGTGCTGAGGATAGTTGATCTTTTACTTCTTCTCTGAAAGCACACCTGATTTTGAATTAGCCAAAAAAAGTAATGGATGTTGATGAACTAGGAAAATGCATTATAATAGCAAACAACTATTTCAGGTATGCTCCGGCAACTCAGATTTGGAAGGGAAGACTACATGTGATGGGTGGAAGCAAAGAGAATCGCCATACTCCCGGTAAAGATCATTGGAGCATTGCAGTGAAGGATGGTAAAGCGCTCGAGAAAGAATGGAGGACCGAAATACCTATACCCAGAGGTGGACCGCACAGGTATATCATAAGGGGTTTCATTGTATTTATGTTTGGAATCCATTTATTCATAGCTCTGTAAAATATCTAAATGAAATTCTTCCCAATTTCACTCTAACTCTAGGGCGTGTGTTGCTGTCGGTGATAAGCTTTTCATTATTGGTGGTCAAGAGGGCGATTTCATGCCAAAGCCGAATTCGCCCATATTCAAATGCTCGCGTAGGCACGAGGTGCGGGACTTAACTATGTAGCCAGTAGTGTTCTTGCACAGATTTACTAGGACAAATGATCTTATTCTTGACTATTTCGTTGCTTAATTCTTTGTTTAAGGTGGTTTACGGGGATGTTTACATGCTTGACAATGAAATGAAGTGGAAAGTTTTGCCGGCAATGCCCAAACCCAATTCCCATATAGAATGTTCTTGGGTTTTGTGGAACAACTCCATTGTTATCATGGGAGGAACTACGGAGAAGCACCCCGAGACTAAAAGGATGATGTTAGTGGGCGAGATGTTCCGATTTCATTTGGATACGATGGTAATACTATCACTATATCTACATCATAATATCATTGTGTTTCTCAGATGAGGAGATTGCAAATTTAATGATGTGTATTTTCTGTCAAATGTACAGCAATGGTCCGTCATAGGAAAGCTCCCGTACAGGATAAAAACGACGCTGGCAGGTTTCTGGGATGGCTGGATTTATTTCACGTCGGGACAGAGAGACAGAGGACCTGATAATCCACAACCTAAGCAAGTTGTAGGAGAAATTTGGAGAACTAAGTTGGGGGGGA
Organism: Lantana camara; assembly: GCA_037501455.1. Classification (NCBI taxonomy): domain Eukaryota; kingdom Viridiplantae; phylum Streptophyta; class Magnoliopsida; order Lamiales; family Verbenaceae; genus Lantana; species Lantana camara. Next base: position 1,026,085 of record CM074858.1, on the reverse strand, counting down.
AGTGATATGATTCTCTCCTCTTCTGTTGTTGTAACCTATCTTGAGTTTTTCTAGTTTTCTCAATTCTTTTATCAAGTAGAAGTGAAGTGAAATAGGTTTTCGGTTAGGTTTTTTGGGCCGTAGCCGATTGATTTACATTGATTTTTTCATGTACATATTGTCTTCTTGTTTGGAGCTTACAGCAAACTTACTATGAGAAACCCAAGTTGCACGATAATGAAAATGTGTGTTTAGTTTGTAGTTTCAGTTATTAAGATCTCTGGATTATTTAGTTCATGGCCAAGAAAACATGGTGTATGGGCACATGATTAGTTATAAGAGAATATAGAGTGTTATTCTATCAAAAAAGTGATGGCGCAATCTGTATACAGAATGTGGAATATTTGTGAAGTAATAGGGAGTGGGGATGAGTCTGGAATACACACATCAACAAATATAATGCAATGCTAAATTTCCTATTCAGTCAGATAATGCTGGAGGAGCTTACTCTATTCGTTTCAGGGACACGAGATTTGAACCTGAAAAGAAAATGAAAATCATATAAACAGAAAATGAGGAATCATAAATGAAGATGGCATCATGATAACAATTCAAAATGAAAATATTTACATGAAAAATATCATGATGAGTTAGAAACTTAAAATCAATAAAGGTTCTTTAGGAGGCTATCACCATGAAAATATTTACATGAAAAATATCATGATGAGTTAGAAACTTAAAATCAATAAAGATTCTTTAGGAGGCTAATGGGAGCTAAAAGGTTCTTTGGATACATAAATCAGGAGTTAACATGTTTTTTTCATATGAAAAGTGTGACATTTTAGTGTTCGGTTTGCATAAACAAAAAGAAAGTGAAGTTAGTGATAGCTATTTCCAGCTTACTGACCTCATAAATGTGTTCCCATCTGAGCCAGTATCACTAATTCACAACGCCAGCAGTAAGAGGATTGTAGTGGAGACTCAACTCTCAAAGATCTGTGAAACGATTGTATCATTTAAATCAGAGATCCTAAACCACAAAAGGAAAATAGATATTTAGAAAAATGAAATAAAACAGAGATACCATTTCAGATTTGGGGCATAAGGAGCGGGACATGGGGATATAGAGTGATCAGGTAGCTGGTTTATCAGGTCTACTGTTGCTTGCAGGCATGCTTTTAATATTCTCTTCTCGGCCCTGACAAGTTGTGTTGCTACTCGTCGTTTTGGGTTCAAGTTACTATCTGCAAGCTGCAGGTGGAAGATACCAATGGTAGCACAAAAACAAAAACGTTAAGTTAAATAACTTAAGGGTAGAAAGATAGTTACCAAAGCCTCGTCTTCATCAAGGGTAGTTGGATAACCAGCAAGTCTTGTAATAAAGTACTCAGCAAGTTGATCAAGAACTGCACGTTCCATACAGGAACTCACCTATATGTAACAAGCAAAAGTTCTCAAGGGAAACAAAAAGACGAAATCCGTTTTCCGTGCTGCTGAAACTGGAATAATAAATACTCAAACCTCTCTGTATTTCCTGGTACTAGATGGAAGTTTAATGCATGGAACATATGCCTTTCTGCTATTGATTTTGCAATTGTAACATGTATGTATACTCACAAGATCAACATTTGCAGTTATGAAGCAAACCAAGATCAGCTTACCGGACATATTGGACCTTGAGAAGATAAAACTGATTGCATCTCCGAAGGATCAGAAACATATCCCAATCTTAGATAAGGAAGCATGTCTATTACAGCCTCCCTTTCCTTTCCTACAGAAACCTGTCCATGTGCCGTATATTATTTGACTTGCAAAATCCTCAAAATATATATGTGTGCTTGCACAGACATATGTAGATATATACCTGAAAAGTTTGCACTGAGAGCTTCCCATTTCTTTGAGCAGCCAATCTTTTGTCCTGATACTGAGGGTCCTCAGTATTCAAAGAAGCCTAAAATGGAAGAAGAAATGTGATCAATGATACCAGAGGATTGTAGGTCCAAAGAATAGACATAAAATTTCACCTCAACCATCAGGCGATCATAAGAATTATCTTCATCCACAAAACCATAGTTTATGAGTAATTTTGAATTAGGCTGTGGTCCACACCTAGAAAAAAGAAAAGGAATCTCCAAGATAAGACATTGATATGTATAATGAATACACTAAAATAAGGAATCAGCCACCTCTCTCTCCTCCAAATCAACATGCTTTTGTGTGTGAGAGAGAAAGAGAGAGAGTTATAACCAGACAACAATAGGATCCCCAGTTTTATAGGGACGATCAATGACAAGTTGCACAGCCCCATCCACTGCAGTTAACATTGCTTTGCAGTTGCTTCTATAGGTCAATAATGGAGGTCCAAGAGGAACCAACGCGAACCTCCTGGCTAAACTGACTTTCTGGCATAAAAGGGGAAAAAGAATTAACATGTACCGTCTGAGAAATTTTTAAACTAAGAATATAGGACTGATTCTGACTTCAGAGAGCATCTGTTCAGCACAAAGCAAACCTGCAAATGCACCACGCAGGATTGAACTGCAACAAAAGCTTGCTTGAATATCTCAAAAGGGAAAGCCTCAGTGGGGATATCATATGGATATTGCTGCGAAATGTCAAGAATCCAAGATTAAAAAGAGTATGGAGCATATTAAGGGAAAAACGTTAGATTTTTCAATGATAAAACAGTGATTACAAAGTTATCATCGATTGAAAACAAGTTACCTGAAATAAAGATCCAGCCATGAACCAGACAGTGTCAAGCTCATCGTACTCTCTCTTGATTCCTTCAGCCCTCTCCAGAACTTCAGCCTGAATCATATCAGCAAGCAAACTAAGAAGTCTACGTGCAGAAAATAAGAAAGTAATTTGAAAAAGCTCTCTGAATTGTACATTGATATATCCAATCACAACAAGCAGGGTGAATGTGTCAGATACCTTTGTAGGGCTTCCTGTCAGGTAATCTAATTCAGCCTCTGACCATAAAAGTGGAGATTCCACAGCTAACTGTCCCCTGCCTCGCTGACGGTCAAGTTCCCGAATATATGGATACCATAACGACATTTTACCTTGCTTCTTCTCATACATCAAATACAGTGCCAAGCAGGCTAGTTCTGATAATTTGTTTGTGGTCAAAAGCTCCGCTGCATCATATCAAATACTCTTATAGGGGAAATGAATCAAACACATATAGGAAGACATCAACCAACACCAACAACTCATCAAATGTTTACAAGTCTCTAGAAAAACTAATAATGCCATCAAACTAATTAGTCTCTCGAAAAGTAGAACAATACATACATGCCAGCAGTTGTGCTAGGACTAACAACTGTTATTTAACATAGATCGATTGAGTTCAATAGCAGAAAAAATATCTCAGTTTGTTCAAATGTTTCTCAAATTTTGCATGAACAGACATGGAGGGGAAGACTACACACTCCAGCTTACATCACAGCGCCTTACCAACAGTCTCATTTCCCAGAACTCTCTCGAGCGTCACCACCAATGAATTAGGGACAGAAAACGCCACATCGCCTTCCTGCAAATAACACATATCAATTCCCAAACAAAATCTGCCGTAACATCACATTTCATCTTTCGAACTAAATAGCTCTCAATTCGAAATAATTGTTGTAATTCCTCAGTACATAAGAGCTCAAACTTCTGTAGTGTGTATTCCTACAAGCATCCAAACATAGACAAACAGTACAACACAGTCGATTGAAAATTAAAATCGCTCCAGTAAGTCAATGCGGATAAAACCGACCTGAAGATCCTCACTGGCAGCTACATAGTGAATAGGCCGATGCTCCCAACCATGAGACGGCCTCTCCTTAAGCATAACTTTGCACGGAGGAAGACCGTTCTTCTCCATCCACGACTTCAAATCCCCATCCTCCTCTTCCTTTTTGCTCAAAATCCCACTCGAATTCACCATCGTATCGGAATCCGAAGCCGCACTCATATACCTACATTTCGCGATGCTCTTCGGCTTTTTCCAGAGCGAAACCGAGACCGCAGCCGGAGAACGAGGAACCAGCGCCGGGAGGCGAAATGGAGACGAAACGCAACGCGTATTCTGCAGAATGTCCATGGCGAATGAACTTTTCCAACGGATTAATGCATGTAAATCGCTCAATTGATAGGGTTTTGGAAGGTGAAAGAGGTTGAGATGAGGAACTTTGCGAGCGGCGATGAAGAACTTAATGGTGGTTGCTTGCAGAGAAGATATTTTTATATGGTTTTTGGATATGAATTTTGGAGTGAGAGAGGAGAGGGAGAGAGTTCCGGAGAGAAGGGTGGGGTTGGAGGGAAGAAAAATCTGATCCGAACTCTGAAAACGGATCGGGTTATGTCGGGTCGAATACATTTATTAATTCATTTCTTTTTCCTTTTTAAAAAAAATAAATTAATGTGGTTATTCTAATGTTAAATAATTTCACTTATTTTAGTTTAACTTTATTCTTGATAAATATTTAAGCAGATGGTTTATTTTGGCTCAAACTCGACTCTATTGAACACGCAAGTAAATTATATTTGTTATTTGATTGGGATAATTATGAATACCCACAAGATTTAACTCAATTATAAAAAAAAATTAAATATATGATATTTTTTGTGATATTGTTTCAAACTTGAAAATATTTTTTTTTTGTAATTTCGCAAATATTGAAAATTTTTAATGAATTAAACCTTAAGAACCTTTATAATTAAACTAAACTTTAGGGTGTTTGAAATGACCCTGATGATTAGAGATCTAGAATTCCGTGGACCGAAAAAAAAAAAAAAGAAATCTAGAATTCCCACTTTTTAAATATTACCCTCGAAGACTATAAATATTACGCATTTTCTTCACTATACAAAATAATTACAAAAAATAGAAATACACAAGAATCTTGGAACTCAAGCTAATCTAGCTCCCATTACATAGTTGGAAATACAGGTTACATGAATTTGATCTATTTACCATGTTTTGCCTCATTCAGTTCAATTTGCCGGCAACTTTCCTTGTGCTCACTCATTTTTAAAAATTTGAGCCGTTACTCCATTGTCACTCTTAACATATAAATGCTCCTCCTAAATTTACTAAGTAATGAAGATTTTGCCATTAGATTTTCTTCATAGATCGAAGAGAATTTAACCTTAGATTATCATAAATCTTTGAGAGATTTTAAGGTTATTTTTTCGAAAAGGATAATGTGGGTGAGTTCAAGTTGTTGTGCAGCATGCAAACATTTGAGGAGGAAATGCCCCTCGGACTGCATTTTTTCACCTTATTTCCCTTCCAACAATCCTGAGAGATTCGAGTACGTATACAAGATCTACGGCGCCAGCAACGTCGGAAAAATACTCCAGGTATGTATGCGTCGTAAGATTTGAACCTAGTTTTGAGTACCCTTTTAGATGTTCGTGTTTGTTGCGTTGTTAGATTGTTCGGTTTTGGTTAGATTCTAATCTTTCGTTGGATTTTACGGGCAAAATCCTAGGATCTCCCGGTGGATCGTCGTGCAAAGGCAGCCGATTCGCTGTACTACGAGGCTTACTGCAGGATAAAAGACCCTGTTTATGGATGCGTTGGAATGATCACTATTCTGCAGCGTCAGATATATAACGCGCAGTGTCAACTAGCAAGAATTCAAGCAGAAATTGCTGCTGTTAATGCGCAGTGTCAAGTGGCTAGAATTCAAGGAGAAGTTGCTGCTCTTAGTATTGAGTCGATGAGTAATAACCAGCAAGTTGAAAGTATTGCACAGAGCTTCTTGCATGACCAGAACATCGGTTCCGATACATTTCATGATATTTCCACTTGGTTCGATTAGAATACATTGGAAAAAAGTTAACTTTGTTGTTGATGGCTTTTGTTTGTTCTTTATGTGGATTACTTGAGGGAGATGAGAACATGATTCTAAACAGAGCGAATGTGGACATTTTAGGTTGTTAGATTGCAGAGACAGATTTGGAAAGGCTTAATGGGCTCCTTTTGATCGTGTATTTACCTTTCGTGTTGCCATTATTAGGTGTGTGTTTATGTCTCCCACGTTGGAATTATATTCTAAGTTTTATAATCACATCAAATAACATGTAAAACAATTAGAAATTCTTCTATAAATTGAGGTTTGGACCTTAATAGATCAAAGATTCATAACTTATTCAATATTTCGATTCATCTTTTAGGCCCAACCAGCAACCACACAACAAAAGAAAGTATTCTATAAGTCCCTAAAGTACCGCACTTCTAAAAATATCGTGTCCGATACCGTATCCGACACTTTTTACATGAAAAATTTATAAAAAGATCCATATTATATATGTATTCGTACAACGTAGCTAAAAGCAAATGACAGTCGATCGAGAAACCTATCTACAAGCTAAATCGAAGGCAAACGGGAGAGATTAAGTTATTTAGGAACGTCAGCCAAAGAAACAAGATCAATTCCAGACATGAATCACACAATAGTTTACATTACACACGATCCTTTTTCCTTTCCACATATTAGTTTTTTTTAATGTAAAAAATACAACCAACTGCAGAATCAAACCTACACAATAAGCATACGAAGCAATTTACTCAAAAGAATTGGCTACCAACTACGGCCTCAAACCAGTACATACGAAAATTACAACAAAAGAGCACACATAATACAAACTTCAAAAAGGGGGGAAAGAGTAATAAATCTAGTTAACTTTGGTACTTTTGTCTTTACACAGCATATGCCACTCCTGCAGCACGGCAGCTTGTAGCGCGCGGTGTTCCACCTCTTCAGGAGTCAGCTTAAACAGAGTAGTCGGTTTCTTGGTTTTCCCGTTTTGCACCTCACCGTTTTCTTTATCCTCGTCCTCGTCCTCGTCTGATTCCTCTTCTTTCTTCTCTTCTTCTTCGTCATCAGATTTGGGGTGTTTAGGACGGGGTCGGGCTGCTTTTAGTATAGCTATGCGTTCCATTGAGATTCTCAGCCTCTCTGCAGCAGCTGCTTTGACTTCATCCTCTGGCATGTATTCGATTGTGCCATCAGTGAGGTCGTCCTCCATGCTTGAAGATCTGAACCGATTTCCTTTGTGATGGATTCGTCGGAGGCTCGGACTACAAATTTGCAAATCATGGTGGTGGTTTCGTCTCCAAGGTCCACGTTTCTGCTGACTTCACTTGCACCAAAGATCATCATGCCTACGAAGCCCCCGTACCAGGTTTTTGCAGCGTAGCAGAGCTGTTTTTTACGGGAACAGATGAGTTTTGTGTTAGGGAAAATGTGTGGATGGGAGTTATTTAGGGAAAGTAGAAATGACAGAAAAAGAAACACGAACCTGAAATCCGGCAACTGTACGAATAATATGGGAGCAAACTTTATGGAAAGGCTTCGAAGACAGAGACTTCAAGCCACTAAGGAAAGGAGACTCCCCATACTGCTGTGCTGCTGTAGCTTTAAAACCACTTCCTTCATAGGTATATGTACCGGTACACTCCACTATAGCAGGTCAACTAGGCCACAGACGGAAATATTCGACTGGAGAAATCTTATGAGGCAAAAGAAGCTCAGTAAGGGGAATTTTGTACGGTTGACATCGTAAATCACTGGTTCTCCCATCTCAGGCCTCAGGCTTTTCTTTTGTCTAATTATTTGTGGGTCATCGTCAGCATAGTCCCCTTCATAAGCTGCTGCACCTGCACCATAAAATGGATAGTACAGGACTTGAACCCAAAGGGTAGACAGCTCGAAGTCTGAAATACCAACAGTCACGCTGGATAGAACCAGTTCCTGAAGAAATGCAAATCAAGAAGGGAAGAACATGTTAAAACACCAAGTGTGAAAAGTATTAGTCATTTATTGGATTTGACCTGTGAATTCAGATCACCTAAAAGTTCTTTTCGGCTAGCTAGAAATTGGTCAAGGAAAACGTCTAATTTCCTAATAACCTGCTCAATGAACAAGCATTGCCCTTTCACAAATATATAAACTTTTACCATAACAGGAAGATTCATATGTTCCCTTAGTATCATTAATACAACAAAGGGAGGGGTGCAGTGCAACGATCAAATACAAGCAACAAACTAAGAAACTACATACCTGCATGCTTAGGTCAAGGAGATGCAAACTAGTTACAACAACTCTAACAATGCTCTCACGGGCAGAAGAATACTCTTGTCTGTCCCAAAGAGTAAGAATTGCAATAATTGACGCGGAATCCCACTCAGGCTTCCCTCCAGGAACATCAGCCAAGTACAACATATTAACCCCCACCTGAAATATCAAATCAGGATCCAAAGATGATGCCAGAAATGGTGCGAAATGTGATACCACATCTGACACTCCAACAAACCTCTCTGCATTTACAAAATCCGTTGTTGTACTACTACCCCGACCCTTTGACGACGAGGATAGCTTCTTGATCACCTCAATTGAACTCGATGCCACTGATTTCACTGCATAAACTATCGGATAAACAGTAGCTCTAAAGCTCTCCACCGGTAGAACTAGTGACCGAGACATCAACGCATTTCTCTTCTTCCAAACAAAATCAACTATAGACGAAATCCTGCTTGATCGAATTGCAACAGAATTCTCAGTATCCACTAACTTATCTCCAGCCAATCGACTCATCCTCCTCGATTGAAATTCCTTAAAGAGTTTCCCCACAGATTCAAGCGCGACTTGGAAACAGGATCGGCTTTATCAAGCATGTTCTGACCGATCCGATTCCACCAATGGGAAACATGATCGAACAAGTTAATATTGTTTTCGCACAACATTACGAGATCGTCACGAACAAGGATGCAACCTAGAATTCAATGTTGTGTATTTTCTGTCAAATGTACAGCAATGGACTGTCATAGGAAAGCTCCCTTACAGGATAAAAACGACGTTGGCAGGTTTCAGGGATGGCTGGATTTATTTCACATCGGGACAGAGAGACAGAGGACCTGATAATCCACAACCTAAGAAAGTTGTTGGAGAAATTTGGAGAACTAAGTTGGGGGGAAAGTGATTTGATCCTCTTCTCCTATGTTGTTGTAACCTATCTTAAGCTTTACAAGTTTTCTCAATTCTTTTTTTCAAGTAGAAGTGAGGTGAAATAGGTTCTACTTTAGGTTTTCTTTGGCCCTAACCTTGATTTACATTGATTTTATCATGTCCATGTTATCTTCTTCTTTGGAGCTTACAGCAAATTACTAGGAGAAACCCAAGTTGCACGATAATGAAAATGGGTGTTTAGTTTATAGTTTCAGTTATTAAGATCTCTTGGCTTATTTAGTTCATGGCTAAGAAAGCATGGTGTATGGGCACATGGTTAAAGAGTGTTATTCTATCAAAAAAGTGATGGCGCAATCTGTATACAGAATGTGTAATATTTGTGAAGTAATTGGGACTGGGGATGAGTCTGGATTACACACATCAACAAATATAATGCAATGCTAAGTTTCCTATTCAGTCAGATTATGCAGGAGTTCGCTACTTGTTTCAGGAAAGCGAGATTTGCCTGAAAAAGAAAACGAAAATCATTTACACAGAAAATGACGATGGCATCATGATGACAATTCATAATGAAAATATTTACATGAAAAACATCATGATGACAATTCACAATGAAAATATTTACATGAAAAATATCATGATGAGTTAAAAATTTAAAATCAATAAAGGTTATTTAGGAGGCTAATGGAGCAAAAAGGTTCTTCAAATACATAAATCAGGAGTTACCATGTTTATCATATGAAAAGTGTGACATTTTAGTGTTCTGTTTGCATAAACAAAAAGAATGTCAAACTAGTGACAGCTGTTTCGCTTACTGACCTCATAAATGTGTTCCCACCAGAGAAAGCATCACTAATTCACAACACCAGCAGTAAAAGGATTGTAGTGGACCCTCAACACTCAAAGATCTGTGAAACGATTGTCTCATCTAAATCAGAGATCCTAAACCACAAAGGGAAAATAGATATTTAGACAAATGAAATAAAACAGAGATACCATTTAAGATTTGGGGCATATGGAGCAGGACATGGGGATATAGAGTGATCAGGTTGCAGGTTTATCAGGTCTACTGTTGCTTGCACGCATGCTTTTAATATTCTCTTCTCGGCCCTGACAAGTTGTGTTGCTACTCGTCGTTTTGGGTTCAAGTTACTATCTGCAAGCTACAAGTGAAAGATATCAACTGGAGCACAAAACAAAGACGTTAAGTTAAATAGCTTAACGGTAGAAAAATAGTTACCAAAGCCTCGTCTTCATCAAGGGCAGTTGGATAACCAGCAAGTCTTGTAATAAAGTACTCAGCAAGTTGATCAAGAACTGCACGTTCCATACAGGAATTCACCTATATGTAACAAGCAAAAGTTCTCAAGGGAAACAAAAAGACGAGATCCATTTTCCGTGCTGCTTAAACCGGAATAATAAATCCTCAAGTCTTCTGTATTTCCTGGTACTAGACGAAAGTTTAACGCGTGGAGCATATGCCTTTCGACTATTGATTTTGCAACGGCAACATGTATGTATTCCCTCAAGATCAACATTTGCATTTACGAAGCAAACCAAAATCAGCTTACTGGACATATTGGACCTTGAGAAGATAAAACCGATTGCATTTCTGAAGGATCAGAAACATTTCCCAATCTTAGAAAAGGAAGCATGTCTATTACAGCCTCCCTTTCCTTTCCCACAGAAACCTGTCCATGTGCCGTATTTTATTTGATTGCAAAATTCTCAAAATATATGTGTGTGCTTGCACAAACGTACGTAGATATACCTGAAAAGTTTGCACTGAGAGCTTCTCATTTCTTTGAGCAGCCAATCTTTTGTGCTGATACTGAGGGTCCTCAATATTCAAAGAAGCCTAAAATGGAAGAAGAAATGTGATCAATGATACGAGAGGTTTGTAGGTCCAAAGAATAGACATAAAATTTTACCTCAACCATCAGGCGATCATAAGAATTATCTTCATCCACAAAACCATAGTTTATGAGTAATTTGGAATTAGGCTGCGGTCTCGACATAGAAAAAAGAAAAGGAATCCCCAAAATAAGACATTGATATGTATAATGAATACACTAAAAGAAGGGATCAGCCACCTCTCTCTCCTCCAAATCGTCATGCTTTTGTGTGTGTGTGTGCATGTGTGTGAGAGACAAAGAGAGAGTTATAACCAGACAACAATAGGATCCCCAGTTTTATAGGGACGATCAACGACAAGTTGCACAGCCCCATCCACTGCAGTTAACATTGCTTTGCAGTTGCTTCTATATGTCAATAACGGAGGTCCAAAAGGAACCAATGCGAACCTCCTGGGTAAACTGACATTCTGGGATAAAAGGGCATAAAGAATTAACATGTACCTTGTGAGAAATTTTTAAACTACGAATATATGACTAATTCTGACTTCAGAGAGCATCTGTTCAGCACAAAGCAAACCTGTAAATGCACCACGCAGGATTGAACTGCAACAAAAGCTTGCTTGAATATCTCAAAAGGGAAAGCCTCAGTGGGGATATCATATGGATATTGCTGCAAAATGTCAAGAATCCAAGATTAAAAAGAGTATGGAGCATGTTAAGGGAAAAACGTTAGATTTTTCAATGGTATAACTGTGATTACAAAGTTATCATCGATTGAAAACAAGTTACGTGAAGCCACGAACCAGACAGTGTCAAGATCATTGTACTCTCTCTTGATTCCGTCAGCCCTCTCCAGAACTTCAGCCTGAATCATAACAGTAAGCAAACTAAGAAGTCTACGTGCAGAAAATAGAAAATAATTCGCAAAAGCTGTGTGAATTGTACATCGATATATCCAATCTCAACAAGCAGGGTGAATGTGTCAGATACCTTTGTAAGGCTTCCTGTCAGGTAATCTAATTCAGCCTCTGACCATAAAAGTGGAGATTCCACAGCTAACTGTCCCCTACCTCGCCGACGGTCAAGCTCCTGAATATATGGATACAATAACGACTTTTTGCCTTGCTTCTTGCCGTACATCAAATACAGTGCCAATCAGTCTAGTTCTGATAATTTGCTTGCGGTCAAAAGCTCCGCTGCCTCATATCGAACAATCTTATGGGGGAAATGAATCAAAATACATATAGAAAGAAATCAACCAACACCAACAACTCATCTAATGTTTACAAGTCTCTAGAGAAACTAATAATGCCATCAAACTAGAAAGTCTCGAGAAAAGTAGAACAATAATGCCAGCAGTTGTCCTAGGACTAACAAATGTTAGTTAACATAGGTTGATTGAGTTCGATAGCAGAAAATATATCTCAGTTTGGTCAAATGTTACTTAAATCTGGCATGAACCGAAAGGGAGGGGAAAACTACACACTCCAGCTTTCAGCACAGCGCCTTACCAACAGTTTCATTTCCCAGAACTCTCTCAAGCGTCACCACCAATGAATTAGGGCAGAAAACGCTACATCGCCTTCCTGCAAATAACACACACCAATTCCCAAACAAAATCTGCGCTAACATCACATTTCATCTTTCGAACTAAATAGCTTTAGATACGAAATAACTGTTGTAATTCCTCAGTATATAAGAGCTCAAACTTCTGTAGTGTGTATTCCTACAAACATCCAAGCATATACGGAAAATACAATACTCACTGCCAGCTACATTGTGAATAGGCCGATGCTTCGAATCATGAGACGGCCTCTCCTTAAGCATAACTCTTCTCCATCCACGACTTCAAATCCCCATGCTCCTCTTCCTTTCTGCTCACAATCTCACTCGATTTCACTATCGTATCAGAATCCGAAGCCGCACTCATATACCTACATTTTCCAATACTCTTCGGCTTTTTCCAGAGAGATACCGAGACCGCAACCGGAGAACGAGGAACCAGTGCCGGGAGGCGAGATGGAGATGAAACGCAACGCGTATTCTGCACAATGTCCATGGCGAATGAACTTTCCAACGGATTAATGCATGTAAATTGATCAATTGATAGGGTTTTGGAAGATGAAAGACGTTGAGATGAGGAACTTTGCGAGGGGCAACGAACTGAGCTGATTGATGGTGGTTGCTTGCAGAGAAGATATTTTCATAAGTTTTTTTGGATGTGAATTTGGAACGAGAGAGGGGAGGGACAGAGCTCCGGAGGGAAGGAAAATTAAGATTTCCCTTAGGAATTTTTATAATTAAATTAAACTTTAGGGTGTTTAAAATGATCCCATATTATTAAAAATTAGAATTCCCACTTCTTAGATATTACCCTCAAAGATTATAAATACGATTCCTTTTCTTTTCACTATTCAAAATTATTACAAAATAGAAATACATAAAAATTTTGGAACTCAAGCTAATCTAGCTCCCGTTGTACATAATTAGAAGTACACGTTACATGAATTTAGTCTATTTATCATATTTTGCTTCATTTAGTTTAATTTACTGGTAACTTTCCTTCTATTCAGTTATTTTTAAAATTTTGAGCCGTTACTCAATTGTTACTCTTAACATATAAATGCGTCTCCTAGATTCACTAAGTAATAAGAATTTTATCATTAGATTTTTTTCATAGATCAAAGGGAATTTAGGCATAGATTATCATAAATCTTCAAGAGATTTGAAGGATATTTTTTCTGATAGGATAATGTGGGTGAGTTCAAGTCGTTGTGCAGCATGCAAGCATTTGAGAAGGAAATGCCCCTCGGACTGCATATTTTCGCCTTATTTTCCTTCCAACAACCCTGAGAGATTCGAATACGTTCACAAGATCTATGGTGCCAGTAACGTCGGAAAGATACTTCAGGTATGTATGCGACGTGAGATTTAGTACCCTTTTAGGTGTTCTTGTTCTTTATGCTGATAGATTGTTCGATTTTTTGTTAGTTTCTAATCTTTTCATTGAATTTGACGAAAAACCTCTAGGATCTCCCGGTAGATCGTCGTGCAGAGGCAGTAGATTCGCTGTACTACGAAGCTTACTGCAGGATAAAAGACCCTGTGTATGGATGTGTTGGAATGATCACTATTCTGCAACGTCAAATATATAATGCGCAGTGTCAACTAGCCAGAATTCAAGCAGAAATTGCTGCGCTTAACGCGCAGTGTCAAGTGGCTGGAATTCAAGGAGAAGTTGCTGCACTTAATATTGAGTCTATGAGTAACAACCAGCAAGTTGAAACCATTGCACAGGGCTTCCTGCATGACCAAAACAGTGGTGCCAATACATTTCATGACATTTCCACTTGGTTTGATTAGAATACATTAGGAGAGAAGTTAAATTTGTTGTTTATGGCTTTTGTTTACTCTTTATGTGGATTACTTGAGAGAGATATGAACATGACTTTAGAAGAATGAATGCGGACCTTTTAGGTTGTAAGATTGCAAAGAGCCAAAGACAGATTTGGAAAAGGCTTAATGAGCTCCTTTTGATATTGTATTTACTTTTTATGTTACCATCATTAGGTGCGTACGTCGCCACGATGGAATTATAATCTAAATTGAATAATAATCACCATAAAGGCTCAAATAACACGTAAACAAATAAAAATTCTTCTACAAATTATGTTTTTGACCATAATAGTTCAAAAATTCATAATTTATTCAATATTTTGATGCATTTGTTAGGCTAAACACACAATAAAAGAAAGTATTATAGAAGCAAATGACACTCGATTGAGGCCTATCTACTGGCTAAATCGATAGCAAGCTGGAGAGATTAGGTTATTTAGGAACGTCAGCCAAAGAAACAAGATCAATTCCAGACATGAATCACACAATAGTTTACAGAAAGCAATACACAGCATCCTTTTTCTCTTTTTCCTTTCCACATATTAGTTTTTTTAATGTAAAAAAATACATCCAACTGCAGAATCAAACCTACAATAAGCATACAAAGCAATTTATTCACAAGAATTGGCTACCAACTACGACTCAAAGCAGTACATACAAAAATTACAACAAAAGAGCATACATAATACAAACTTCAAAGGGGGGAAAGAGTAATAGATCTAGTTGACTTTGGTACTTCTGTCTTTACACAGCATATGCCACTCCTGCAGCACGGCAGCTTGTAGCGCTCGGTGTTCCACCTCTTCGGGAGTCAGCTTGAACAGAGTAGTCGGTTTCTTGGTTTTCCCATTTTGCACCTCGCCGTTTTCTTTATTTACATGAAAATATTATGATGAGTTAAAAATTTAAAATCAATAAAGGTTCTTTAGGAGGCTAATGGAGATAAAAGGTTCTTTAAATACATTAATCAGGAGTTACCGTGTTTATCATATGAAAAGTGTGACATTTTAGTGTTCTGTTTGCATAAACAAAACGAATGTCAAGCTAGTGATAGCTATTTCGCTTACTGACCTCATAAATGTGTTCCCACCTGAGCCAGTATCACTAATTCACAACGCCAGCAGTAAAAGGGTAGCAGTGGAGACACAACTCTCAAAGATCCGTGAAACGATTGTCTCATTGAAATCAGAGATCCTAAACCACAAAAGGAAAATAGATATATAGACAAATGAAATAAAACAGAGATACCATTTCAGATTTTGGGGCATAAGGAGCAGGACATGGGGATATAGAGTGATCAGGTGGCTGGTTTATCAGGTCTACTGTTGCTTGCAGACATGCTTTTAATATTCTCTTCTCGGCCCTGACATGTTGTGTTGCTACTCGTCCTTTTGGGTTCAAGTTACTATATGCAAGCTACAAGGGAAAGATATCAACTGGAGCACAAAACAAAGACGTTAAGTTGAATAGCTTAACGGTAGCAAAATAGTTACCAAAGCCTCGTCTTCATCAAGGGTAGTTGGATAACCAGCAAGTCTTGTAATAAAGTACTCAGCAAGTTGATCAAGAACTGCACGTTCCATACAGGAATTCACCTATATGTAACAAGCAAAAGTTCTCAAGGGAAACAAAAAGACGAGATCCATTTTCCGTGCTGCTTAAACCAGAATAATAAATCCTCAAGTCTTCTGTATTTCCTGGTACTAGACGAAAGTTTAACGCGTGGAGCATATGCCTTTCGACTATTGATTTTGCAATGGCAACATGTATGTATTCCCTCAAGATCAACATTTGCATTTACGAAGCAAACCAAAATCAGCTTACCGGACATATTGGACCTTGAGAAGATAAAACCGATTGCATTTCTGAAGGATCAGAAACATATCCCAATCTTAGAAAAGGAAGCATGTCTATTACAGCCTCCCTTTCCTTTCCCACAGAAAATATATCTCAATTTGGTCAAATGTTACTTAAATCTGGCATGAACCGAAAGGAAGGGGAAAACTACACACTCCAGCTTTCAGCACAGCGCCTTACCAACATTTTCATTTCCCAGAACTCTCCCGAGCGTCATCACCAATGAATTAGGGCAGAAAATGCTACATCGCCTTCCTGCAAATAACACATATCAATTCCCAAATAAAATCTGCGCTAACATCACATTTCATCTTTCGAACTAAATAGCTCTCGATTCTAAATAACTGTTGTAATTCCTCAGTATATAAGAGCTCAAACTTCTGTAGTGTGTATTCCTACAAGCATCCAAGCATATACGAAAAATACAATATGTCGATTGAAAATTAAAATCACTCCAATAAGTCAATGCGGAGAACCTACCTGAAGATCCTCACAGGTAGCTACATAGTGAATAGGCCGATGCTTCAAATCATGAGACGGCCTCCCCTCAACCATAACTTTGCAAGGTTCTTCTCCATCCACGACTTCAAATCCCCATGCTCGTCTTCTTTTCTGCTCACAATCTCACTCGAATTCACTATCGTGTCAGAATCTGAAGCCGCACTCATATACCTACATTTCGCGATACTCTTCGGCTTTTTCCAGAGAGATACCGAAACTGCAACCGGAGAACGAGAAACCAGTGCCAGGAGGCAAAATGGAGATGAAACGCAACGCATATTCTGCAGAATGTCCATGCGAATGAACTTCCAAACAGATTAATGCATGTAAATTGCTCAATTGATAGGGTTTTGGAAGATGAAAGAGGTTGAGATGAGGAACTCCGCAAGCGGCAACGAAGAAGGAAAAACTGAGCTGATTAATTGTGGTTGCTTGCAGAGAAGATATTTTTATAAGTGTTTTGGGCATGAGATCCCCTGTTTTATAAGCCTGTTTCATCTCCTGTGAATACCTTTAGATTAGTGACATGTGGCAAAAACATAAAACATTACACGGCTGACGGCTCAAACATAATGAGTTTTCTGTTACTTTATTTAACTGACGTTAACGTTATCTATCAATTCTCTCTCTTCAACACACTCACAAAACTCAAGAACCGAATAAATCTTTTTCTTAATCTCATCTTCCCTAACCTCACAAGACATACGAACATAATAACTCTTTTTCTTAATCTCGAAAGATCACGCATCACTCAGAATCATCTCTAAACACACATAGGGAATAACAGAATTCTTCTTCCTTAGAAAGTCCTCTTCCCAATTAAAAATGAATTCTAAAATTTTCAGAGATGGATAATTAAGAAGGTAGCTAATTAAAAGAAAAAATAAAAAGATAGGCAACGATCAAAAACAAACAGACAAATTGAGAACTAATAGCAGAGAAATTTAGAACACAAAGCTAGTAGCAAAGAAAATTCAGAAAATAACACGAGTAGTTTTTGCATCTTAACACATGAGTAGTTTTTGCATCTCACTTATATGGTGAAATTGAGTTTGTATGATGAAATTGAATAGAGATGCGGGGGATTGGACCCCGTGCCTCTCACTTATAAAGTGAGAGCTCTACCATTTGGGCTACATCTCTTTGTTATTTAAAGAATAGTAACAAACAAATGGAGAAAACATTGAAGCATCAAGGTACTTAGGGAGTAACAATACTAGATTAAACAAACTTCAAACGATTTTAAATGAAAGAATTCCAAATCAGAAATTATGTAGCTTTGACAATAAACACAAAAGATTACTCAAGACTAAGTATTTCAGTGCAACATTATTTAACAATGCATTAACAATCTGGAGAAAAATAATGAACCGCGTAAAAATCGACTTGTGTTGTTTGCAAGGAAATTTGGAGAGGTGTTTAGTTATTTCAATTCAGAGTTTCACTCTTTCCAAAGTGCAACCCTCACCTAATATTTGGAGTTAGAGCTTGTAAAATGCACAGAGTTATATCCACAATTTAAATGGTAAAACTGTTTCTAGTGCAAGAAAACTTGCTTTTATTTGGTTCAATTAATTCGACCAAAGTGCGCTTCTAAACAGAGGCCAAGCTTAAGGAGCTATCATTCTCTATGGTATTCTGTTTGGGGCAAAATGACAAACACTTGGAGCTCATGTTCTCAAGCTTTGTGTTATCTAGGGAACCATGAAATGCAATCCAACCCAATATTATAAACTAAAAAGGTAAAGAACAACAATAATTTTTATAACTAAAAAGCTATTGCCAGTATAGTCTCACCCAAAAAAATATAGAACTCAAATCAGAAGAAAAAATAGAAAAAAGGCATACGCTGCTCTCCAATGCTTGAATTAAACAAAAAACAAGAGGATTTTGGGAAAAAAAAAATCCCTACCTCAAAACCGTAAAAGATGGCGACGTCAGCGAGTGATTGAATTGGGAAACAGAGGTGTATTATACATTTATATAATTGCTCCTCCTTTAGGGTTTACGGCTGAGGAGGCGGACGACGGCGCCGGAGACGATAGGTAAGCTCACCCATCTGCCTGAGGCTGAGATAAGGGAATAGATTTTTGTGCGTGAGTTTTCTAAGATTTTTCCGCCTCCGTGAGTTCTCGATATGAAGATTTCTAACCATTTCATTTTCCATGAGTTAAAGAGGGGTTAGAGATTTTCGAGAAAAAAAAAAAAAAAAGGGAAAAAGAGAGAGAACACGTTAGAATTAATGCCAGTTAAATAAAATAACCGAAAAAAAAAAAAAAAACTCATTCTGTTTAAGCCGTCAGCCGTGATCACAAATCTAGAGGTATTAACAGGAGATGAAACACGGGATCTCAGGACAGTTTTTCAGGATATGAACTAAAATGATCCCTTGTTATTAAAAATTAGAATTCCCACTTTTTAGATATTACCCTCAAATACTATAAATACTATTTCTTTTCTTTTCACTATTTAAAATTATTACAAAATAGAAATACATATGAGTTTTGGAACTCAAGCTAATGTAGCTCCCGTTGTATATAATTGGAGATACACGTTACATGCTATTTAGCATATTTTGTCTTTTTCAGTTCAATTTACCGATAACTTTCCTTGTGCTCCATGTAATTTGAAAATTTTGACCGTTATTGAATTCTCACTCTTAAATTTTAATATATAAATGCTCCTCCTAAATTCACTAAGTAATGAAGATTTTTTGTCATTAAATTCTCTTCATAGATCAAAGAGAATTTAGGATTAGATCGTCATAAATCTTTCTGAGATTTGAAGGTTGTTTTTTGTGAAGGATAATGTGGGTGAGTTCAAGCTGTTGTGCAGTATGCAAACACTTGAGGAGGAAATGCCCCTCATACGGCATATTTTCACCTTATGTTCCTTCCAAAAATCCTGAGAGATTCGAATACGTTCACAAGATCTATGGTGCCAACAACGTCGGAAAGATACTTCAGGTATGTAGGCAATGTAAGATTTAGTACCCTTTTATGTCCGTGTTCGTTATGTGGATAGATTGTTCGATTTTTGGTTAGATTCTAATCTTTCGTTGAATTTCACGGGAAAAAAACTAGGATCTTCCAGTGGATCGTCGCGCAGGGACAACTGATTCATTGTACTACGAGTCTTACTGCCGGGTAAAAGGCTTTGTTCATGGTTGTGTGGGAATGATCACTATTCTACAGCGCAGATATATAAACAATGTCAACTAACCAGAATTCAAGCAGAAATTGTTGCTTTTAATGCGCAGTGTCAAGTGCTTAGAACTCTAGGAAAAGTTACTGCTCTTAGTATTGAGTTAATGAGTAATAATCAACAAATTGAAAGTATTGCACAGAGCTTCCTGCACGACTAGAACAGTGATTCCAATACATTTCATGATATTTCCACTTGGTTCGATTAGAATACATTAGAGAAGTTAAATTTGTTGTTTATGGCTTTTGTTTGTTCTTTATGTGGATTACTTGAGTGAGATGAAAACATGATTTTAAGCTGAACGAATATTGACATTTTAGGTTGTTTGATTGCAACGATAGATTTGTAAAGGCTGAATGGGCTCCTTTTGATATTGTATTTACCATTTGTGTTGCCATTATTAGGTGTGTTTTTCTGTCTCCCATAGTGGAATTATAATCTAAATTGAATAAAATTTTTCTAGCAGACTCGAATAACAATAATCTAAATTGAATAATAATTATCTCGCATGTTCGAATAACATATAAAAATAATTAGAAATTCTTCTGTAAATTGCGTTTTGGACCTTAATAGATCAAAGATTCACAATTTATTCAATATTTCGATGCATCTATTAGGGCCAACACACAATAAAAAAATATGTTCTAAAAAACTTCAAAATACCGATAATTCTAAAAATATCATATATCATTTTGTTATGTCGTGTGGTGTCACACTGTATCCAACACTTATCACGTGAAAATTTACAAAAAAAATTTGAGTCCAATCTATGCAACATAGATAAAAGCAAAGGACACCCGATCGAGGCCTATCTACAAGCTAAATCGAAAGCAAGCTAGAGAGATTAAGTTATTTAGGAACGTCAGCCAAAGAAACAAGATCAATTCCAGAAATGAATCACACAATAGTTTATAGAAAGCATTACACACGATCCTTTTTCCTTTCCACATATTAGTTTTTTTTAAGGTGAAAAATACAACCAATTGCAGAATCAAACCTACAGGCTACAAAATGCATACAAAGCAATATACTCAAAAGAATTGGCTACCAACTACGCCTCAAACCAGTAAATACAAAAATTACAACAAAAGAGCATACAAAATACAAACTTCAAAAGGGGGAAAGAGTAATAAATCTAGTTGACTTTGGTACTCCTGTCTTTAGAGAGCATATGCCACTCCTGCAGCACGGCAGCTTGTAGCGCTTGGTATTCCACCTCTTCAGGAGTCAGCTTGAACACAATAGTCGGTTTCTTGGTTTTCCCACTTTGCACCTCGCCGTTTTCTTTATCCTCGTCGTCGTCTGATTCCTCTTCTTCTTCGTCATCAGATTCAGAATAATAAATCCTCAAGTCTTCTGTATTTCCTGGTACTAGACAAAAGTTTAACTCATGGAGCATATGCCTTTCGACTATTGATTTTGCAATGGCAACATGTATGTATTCCCTCAAGATCAACATTTGCATTTACGAAGCAAACCAAAATCAGCTTACCGGACATATTGGACCTTGAGAAGATAAAACCGATTGCATTTCTGAAGGATCACAAACATATCCCAATCTTAGAAAAGGAAGCATGTCTATTACAGCCTCCCTTTCCTTTCCCACAGAAACCTGTCCATGTGCCGTATTTTATTTGACTGCAAAATCCTCAAAATATATATGTGTGCTTGCACAAACGTACGTAGATATACCTGAAAAGTTTGCACTGAGAGCTTCTCATTTCTTTGAGCAGCCAATCTTTTGTGCTGATACTGAGGGTCCTCAATATTCTAAGA
The DNA here is from genome assembly GCA_037501455.1 of Lantana camara. NCBI lineage: Eukaryota > Viridiplantae > Streptophyta > Magnoliopsida > Lamiales > Verbenaceae > Lantana > Lantana camara. Next base: position 1,004,547 of record CM074858.1, on the reverse strand, counting down.
AGCCTAAAATGGAAGAAGAAATGTGATCAATGATACGAGAGGTTTGTAGGTCCAAAGAATAGACATAAAATTTTACCTCAACCATCAGGCGATCATAAGAATTATCTTCATCCACAAAACCATAGTTTATGAGTAATTTGGAATTAGGCTGCGGTCTCCACATAGAAAAAAGAAAAGGAATCTCCAAAATAAGACATTGATATGTATAATGAATACACTAAAAGAAGGAATCAGCCACCTCTCTCTCTCTTCTCTTCTTCTTCGTCATCAGATTTGGGATACTTAGGACGGGGCCAGGCTGCTTTTAGTAAAGTTATGCGTTCCATTGAGATTCTCAGCCTTTCTGCAGCAGCTGCTTTGACTTCATATTCTGGCATGTATTCGATTGTGCCATCAGTGAGGTCATCCATCCATCCTTGAAGATCTGAACTGATTTCCTTGGTGATGGATTCGTCTGAGGCCCGTACTACAAACTTGCAAATCATGGTGGTGCTTTCGTCCCCAAGGTTCACGTTTCTGCTAACTTCACTTGCTCCGAAAATCATCATGCCTACGAAGCCTCCATATCAGTTTTTAGCAGCGTAGCAGAGCTGGTTTTTTCGGAACAGATAAGTTCAGCGTTAGGAAACATGTGTGGATCGGAGTTATTTAGGGGAAGTAAAAATGATAGAAAAAGAAACACGAACCTAAAATCCAGCAACTGTCCGGATAATATGGGAGCAAACATTGTGGAAAGGCTTCGAAGACAGAGACTTCAAGCCACTGAGGAAAGGAGACCCCCCATACTGCAAATCTGCTGTAGCTTTAATACCACTTCCTTCATAGGTATATGTACCAGTACACTCCACTATAGCAGGTCAACTAGGCCACAGACGGAAATATTCGACTGGAGAAATCTTATGAGGCAAAAGAAGCTCAGTAAGGGGAATTTTGTACGGTTGACATCGTAAAATCACTGGTTCTCCCATTTCAGGCCTCAGGCTTTTCTTTTGTCTAATTATTTGTGGGTCTTCGTCAGCATAGTCCCCTTCATAAGCTGCTGCGCCTGCACCATAAAATGGATAGTACCGGGCTTCAACCCAAAGGGCAGACAGCTCCAAGTGTGAAATACCAACAGTCACGCTGGATAGAACCAGTTCCTGAAGAAATGCAAATCAAGAAGGGAAGAACATGTTAAAACATCAAGGGTGAAAAGTATTAGCCATTCATTGGATTTGACCTGTGAATTCAGATCACCTAAAAGTTCTCTTCAGCTAGCTAGAAATTGGTCAAGGAAAACGTCTAATTTCCTAATAACCTACTCAATGAACAAGCACTGCTCTTTCACAAATATATACTCTTTTACCATAACAGGAAGATTCATATGTTCCCTTAGTATCATTAATACAACAAAGGGAGGTGTGTAGTGCAACGATCAAATACAAGCAACAAACTAAGAAACTACATACCTGCATGCTTAGGTCAAGGAGATGCAAACTAGTTACAACAACTCTAACAATGCTCTCACGGGCAGAAGAATACTCTTGTCTGTCCCAAAGAGTAAGAATTGCAATAATTGACGTGGAAGCCCACTCAGGCTTCCCTCCAGGAACATCAGCCAAGTACAACATATTAATCCCCACCTCAAATATCAAAGAAGGATCCAAAGATGATGCCAGAAATGGTGCCAAATGTGATACCACATCTGACACCCCCACAAACCTCTCTGCACTTACAAAATCCGTTGTTGTACTACTACCCCGACCCTTTGACGACAAGGATAGCTTCTTGATCACCTCAATTGAACCCGAAGCCACTGATTTCACTGCATAAACTATCGGATAAACAGTAGCTCTAAAGCTCTCCACCGGTAGAACTAGTGACCGAGACATCAACGCATTTCTCTTCTTCCAAACAAAATCAACTATAGACGAAATCCTGCTTGATCGAATTGCAACAGAATTCTCAGTATCCACTAACTTATCTCCAGCCAATCGACTCATCCTCCTCGATTGAAATTCCTTAAAGAGTTTCCCCACAGATTCAAGCGCGACTTGGAAACAGGATCGGCTTTATCAAGCATGTTCTGACCGATCCGATTCCACCAATGGGAAACATGATCGAACAAGTTAATATTGTTTTCGCACAACATTACGAGATCGTCACGAACAAGGATGCAACCTAGAATTCAATGTTGTGTATTTTCTGTCAAATGTACAGCAATGGACTGTCATAGGAAAGCTCCCTTACAGGATAAAAACGACGTTGGCAGGTTTCAGGGATGGCTGGATTTATTTCACATCGGGACAGAGAGACAGAGGACCTGATAATCCACAACCTAAGAAAGTTGTTGGAGAAATTTGGAGAACTAAGTTGGGGGGAAAGTGATTTGATCCTCTTCTCCTATGTTGTTGTAACCTATCTTAAGCTTTACAAGTTTTCTCAATTCTTTTTTTCAAGTAGAAGTGAGGTGAAATAGGTTCTACTTTAGGTTTTCTTTGGCCCTAACCTTGATTTACATTGATTTTATCATGTCCATGTTATCTTCTTCTTTGGAGCTTACAGCAAATTACTAGGAGAAACCCAAGTTGCACGATAATGAAAATGGGTGTTTAGTTTATAGTTTCAGTTATTAAGATCTCTTGGCTTATTTAGTTCATGGCTAAGAAAGCATGGTGTATGGGCACATGGTTAAAGAGTGTTATTCTATCAAAAAAGTGATGGCGCAATCTGTATACAGAATGTGTAATATTTGTGAAGTAATTGGGACTGGGGATGAGTCTGGATTACACACATCAACAAATATAATGCAATGCTAAGTTTCCTATTCAGTCAGATTATGCAGGAGTTCGCTACTTGTTTCAGGAAAGCGAGATTTGCCTGAAAAAGAAAACGAAAATCATTTACACAGAAAATGACGATGGCATCATGATGACAATTCATAATGAAAATATTTACATGAAAAACATCATGATGACAATTCACAATGAAAATATTTACATGAAAAATATCATGATGAGTTAAAAATTTAAAATCAATAAAGGTTATTTAGGAGGCTAATGGAGCAAAAAGGTTCTTCAAATACATAAATCAGGAGTTACCATGTTTATCATATGAAAAGTGTGACATTTTAGTGTTCTGTTTGCATAAACAAAAAGAATGTCAAACTAGTGACAGCTGTTTCGCTTACTGACCTCATAAATGTGTTCCCACCAGAGAAAGCATCACTAATTCACAACACCAGCAGTAAAAGGATTGTAGTGGACCCTCAACACTCAAAGATCTGTGAAACGATTGTCTCATCTAAATCAGAGATCCTAAACCACAAAGGGAAAATAGATATTTAGACAAATGAAATAAAACAGAGATACCATTTAAGATTTGGGGCATATGGAGCAGGACATGGGGATATAGAGTGATCAGGTTGCAGGTTTATCAGGTCTACTGTTGCTTGCACGCATGCTTTTAATATTCTCTTCTCGGCCCTGACAAGTTGTGTTGCTACTCGTCGTTTTGGGTTCAAGTTACTATCTGCAAGCTACAAGTGAAAGATATCAACTGGAGCACAAAACAAAGACGTTAAGTTAAATAGCTTAACGGTAGAAAAATAGTTACCAAAGCCTCGTCTTCATCAAGGGCAGTTGGATAACCAGCAAGTCTTGTAATAAAGTACTCAGCAAGTTGATCAAGAACTGCACGTTCCATACAGGAATTCACCTATATGTAACAAGCAAAAGTTCTCAAGGGAAACAAAAAGACGAGATCCATTTTCCGTGCTGCTTAAACCGGAATAATAAATCCTCAAGTCTTCTGTATTTCCTGGTACTAGACGAAAGTTTAACGCGTGGAGCATATGCCTTTCGACTATTGATTTTGCAACGGCAACATGTATGTATTCCCTCAAGATCAACATTTGCATTTACGAAGCAAACCAAAATCAGCTTACTGGACATATTGGACCTTGAGAAGATAAAACCGATTGCATTTCTGAAGGATCAGAAACATTTCCCAATCTTAGAAAAGGAAGCATGTCTATTACAGCCTCCCTTTCCTTTCCCACAGAAACCTGTCCATGTGCCGTATTTTATTTGATTGCAAAATTCTCAAAATATATGTGTGTGCTTGCACAAACGTACGTAGATATACCTGAAAAGTTTGCACTGAGAGCTTCTCATTTCTTTGAGCAGCCAATCTTTTGTGCTGATACTGAGGGTCCTCAATATTCAAAGAAGCCTAAAATGGAAGAAGAAATGTGATCAATGATACGAGAGGTTTGTAGGTCCAAAGAATAGACATAAAATTTTACCTCAACCATCAGGCGATCATAAGAATTATCTTCATCCACAAAACCATAGTTTATGAGTAATTTGGAATTAGGCTGCGGTCTCGACATAGAAAAAAGAAAAGGAATCTCCAAAATAAGACATTGATATGTATAATGAATACACTAAAAGAAGGGATCAGCCACCTCTCTCTCCTCCAAATCGTCATGCTTTTGTGTGTGTGTGTGCATGTGTGTGAGAGACAAAGAGAGAGTTATAACCAGACAACAATAGGATCCCCAGTTTTATAGGGACGATCAACGACAAGTTGCACAGCCCCATCCACTGCAGTTAACATTGCTTTGCAGTTGCTTCTATATGTCAATAACGGAGGTCCAAAAGGAACCAATGCGAACCTCCTGGGTAAACTGACATTCTGGGATAAAAGGGCATAAAGAATTAACATGTACCTTGTGAGAAATTTTTAAACTACGAATATATGACTAATTCTGACTTCAGAGAGCATCTGTTCAGCACAAAGCAAACCTGTAAATGCACCACGCAGGATTGAACTGCAACAAAAGCTTGCTTGAATATCTCAAAAGGGAAAGCCTCAGTGGGGATATCATATGGATATTGCTGCAAAATGTCAAGAATCCAAGATTAAAAAGAGTATGGAGCATGTTAAGGGAAAAACGTTAGATTTTTCAATGGTATAACTGTGATTACAAAGTTATCATCGATTGAAAACAAGTTACGTGAAGCCACGAACCAGACAGTGTCAAGATCATTGTACTCTCTCTTGATTCCGTCAGCCCTCTCCAGAACTTCAGCCTGAATCATAACAGTAAGCAAACTAAGAAGTCTACGTGCAGAAAATAGAAAATAATTCGCAAAAGCTGTGTGAATTGTACATCGATATATCCAATCTCAACAAGCAGGGTGAATGTGTCAGATACCTTTGTAAGGCTTCCTGTCAGGTAATCTAATTCAGCCTCTGACCATAAAAGTGGAGATTCCACAGCTAACTGTCCCCTACCTCGCCGACGGTCAAGCTCCTGAATATATGGATACAATAACGACTTTTTGCCTTGCTTCTTGCCGTACATCAAATACAGTGCCAATCAGTCTAGTTCTGATAATTTGCTTGCGGTCAAAAGCTCCGCTGCCTCATATCAAACAATCTTATGGGGGAAATGAATCAAAATACATATAGAAAGAAATCAACCAACACCAACAACTCATCTAATGTTTACAAGTCTCTAGAGAAACTAATAATGCCATCAAACTAGAAAGTCTCGAGAAAAGTAGAACAATAATGCCAGCAGTTGTCCTAGGACTAACAAATGTTAGTTAACATAGGTTGATTGAGTTCGATAGCAGAAAATATATCTCAGTTTGGTCAAATGTTACTTAAATCTGGCATGAACCGAAAGGGAGGGGAAAACTACACACTCCAGCTTTCAGCACAGCGCCTTACCAACAGTTTCATTTCCCAGAACTCTCTCAAGCGTCACCACCAATGAATTAGGGCAGAAAACGCTACATCGCCTTCCTGCAAATAACACACACCAATTCCCAAACAAAATCTGCGCTAACATCACATTTCATCTTTCGAACTAAATAGCTTTAGATACGAAATAACTGTTGTAATTCCTCAGTATATAAGAGCTCAAACTTCTGTAGTGTGTATTCCTACAAACATCCAAGCATATACGGAAAATACAATACTCACTGCCAGCTACATTGTGAATAGGCCGATGCTTCGAATCATGAGACGGCCTCTCCTTAAGCATAACTCTTCTCCATCCACGACTTCAAATCCCCATGCTCCTCTTCCTTTCTGCTCACAATCTCACTCGATTTCACTATCGTATCAGAATCCGAAGCCGCACTCATATACCTACATTTTCCAATACTCTTCGGCTTTTTCCAGAGAGATACCGAGACCGCAACCGGAGAACGAGGAACCAGTGCCGGGAGGCGAGATGGAGATGAAACGCAACGCGTATTCTGCACAATGTCCATGGCGAATGAACTTTCCAACGGATTAATGCATGTAAATTGATCAATTGATAGGGTTTTGGAAGATGAAAGACGTTGAGATGAGGAACTTTGCGAGGGGCAACGAACTGAGCTGATTGATGGTGGTTGCTTGCAGAGAAGATATTTTCATAAGTTTTTTTGGATGTGAATTTGGAACGAGAGAGGGGAGGGAGAGAGCTCCGGAGGGAAGGAAAATTAAGATTTCCCTTAGGAATTTTTATAATTAAATTAAACTTTAGGGTGTTTAAAATGATCCCATATTATTAAAAATTAGAATTCCCACTTCTTAGATATTACCCTCAAAGATTATAAATACGATTCCTTTTCTTTTCACTATTCAAAATTATTACAAAATAGAAATACATAAAAATTTTGGAACTCAAGCTAATCTAGCTCCCGTTGTACATAATTAGAAGTACACGTTACATGAATTTAGTCTATTTACCATATTTTGCTTCATTTAGTTTAATTTACTGGTAACTTTCCTTCTATTCAGTTATTTTTAAAATTTTGAGCCGTTACTCAATTGTTACTCTTAACATATAAATGCGTCTCCTAGATTCACTAAGTAATAAGAATTTTATCATTAGATTTTTTTCATAGATCAAAGGGAATTTAGGCATAGATTATCATAAATCTTCAAGAGATTTGAAGGATATTTTTTCTGATAGGATAATGTGGGTGAGTTCAAGTCGTTGTGCAGCATGCAAGCATTTGAGAAGGAAATGCCCCTCGGACTGCATATTTTCGCCTTATTTTCCTTCCAACAACCCTGAGAGATTCGAATACGTTCACAAGATCTATGGTGCCAGTAACGTCGGAAAGATACTTCAGGTATGTATGCGACGTGAGATTTAGTACCCTTTTAGGTGTTCTTGTTCTTTATGCTGATAGATTGTTCGATTTTTTGTTAGTTTCTAATCTTTTCATTGAATTTGACGAAAAACCTCTAGGATCTCCCGGTAGATCGTCGTGCAGAGGCAGTAGATTCGCTGTACTACGAAGCTTACTGCAGGATAAAAGACCCTGTGTATGGATGTGTTGGAATGATCACTATTCTGCAACGTCAAATATATAATGCGCAGTGTCAACTAGCCAGAATTCAAGCAGAAATTGCTGCGCTTAACGCGCAGTGTCAAGTGGCTGGAATTCAAGGAGAAGTTGCTGCACTTAATATTGAGTCTATGAGTAACAACCAGCAAGTTGAAACCATTGCACAGGGCTTCCTGCATGACCAAAACAGTGGTGCCAATACATTTCATGACATTTCCACTTGGTTTGATTAGAATACATTAGGAGAGAAGTTAAATTTGTTGTTTATGGCTTTTGTTTACTCTTTATGTGGATTACTTGAGAGAGATATGAACATGACTTTAGAAGAATGAATGCGGACCTTTTAGGTTGTAAGATTGCAAAGAGCCAAAGACAGATTTGGAAAAGGCTTAATGAGCTCCTTTTGATATTGTATTTACTTTTTATGTTACCATCATTAGGTGCGTACGTCGCCACGATGGAATTATAATCTAAATTGAATAATAATCACCATAAAGGCTCAAATAACACGTAAACAAATAAAAATTCTTCTACAAATTATGTTTTTGACCATAATAGTTCAAAAATTCATAATTTATTCAATATTTTGATGCATTTGTTAGGCTAAACACACAATAAAAGAAAGTATTATAGAAGCAAATGACACTCGATTGAGGCCTATCTACTGGCTAAATCGATAGCAAGCTGGAGAGATTAGGTTATTTAGGAACGTCAGCCAAAGAAACAAGATCAATTCCAGACATGAATCACACAATAGTTTACAGAAAGCAATGCACAGCATCCTTTTTCTCTTTTTCCTTTCCACATATTAGTTTTTTTAATGTAAAAAAATACATCCAACTGCAGAATCAAACCTACAATAAGCATACAAAGCAATTTATTCACAAGAATTGGCTACCAACTACGACTCAAAGCAGTACATACAAAAATTACAACAAAAGAGCATACATAATACAAACTTCAAAGGGGGGAAAGAGTAATAGATCTAGTTGACTTTGGTACTTCTGTCTTTACACAGCATATGCCACTCCTGCAGCACGGCAGCTTGTAGCGCTCGGTGTTCCACCTCTTCGGGAGTCAGCTTGAACAGAGTAGTCGGTTTCTTGGTTTTCCCATTTTGCACCTCGCCGTTTTCTTTATTTACATGAAAATATTATGATGAGTTAAAAATTTAAAATCAATAAAGGTTCTTTAGGAGGCTAATGGAGATAAAAGGTTCTTTAAATACATTAATCAGGAGTTACCGTGTTTATCATATGAAAAGTGTGACATTTTAGTGTTCTGTTTGCATAAACAAAACGAATGTCAAGCTAGTGATAGCTATTTCGCTTACTGACCTCATAAATGTGTTCCCACCTGAGCCAGTATCACTAATTCACAACGCCAGCAGTAAAAGGGTAGCAGTGGAGACACAACTCTCAAAGATCCGTGAAACGATTGTCTCATTGAAATCAGAGATCCTAAACCACAAAAGGAAAATAGATATATAGACAAATGAAATAAAACAGAGATACCATTTCAGATTTTGGGGCATAAGGAGCAGGACATGGGGATATAGAGTGATCAGGTGGCTGGTTTATCAGGTCTACTGTTGCTTGCAGACATGCTTTTAATATTCTCTTCTCGGCCCTGACATGTTGTGTTGCTACTCGTCCTTTTGGGTTCAAGTTACTATATGCAAGCTACAAGGGAAAGATATCAACTGGAGCACAAAACAAAGACGTTAAGTTGAATAGCTTAACGGTAGCAAAATAGTTACCAAAGCCTCGTCTTCATCAAGGGTAGTTGGATAACCAGCAAGTCTTGTAATAAAGTACTCAGCAAGTTGATCAAGAACTGCACGTTCCATACAGGAATTCACCTATATGTAACAAGCAAAAGTTCTCAAGGGAAACAAAAAGACGAGATCCATTTTCCGTGCTGCTTAAACCAGAATAATAAATCCTCAAGTCTTCTGTATTTCCTGGTACTAGACGAAAGTTTAACGCGTGGAGCATATGCCTTTCGACTATTGATTTTGCAATGGCAACATGTATGTATTCCCTCAAGATCAACATTTGCATTTACGAAGCAAACCAAAATCAGCTTACCGGACATATTGGACCTTGAGAAGATAAAACCGATTGCATTTCTGAAGGATCAGAAACATATCCCAATCTTAGAAAAGGAAGCATGTCTATTACAGCCTCCCTTTCCTTTCCCACAGAAAATATATCTCAATTTGGTCAAATGTTACTTAAATCTGGCATGAACCGAAAGGAAGGGGAAAACTACACACTCCAGCTTTCAGCACAGCGCCTTACCAACATTTTCATTTCCCAGAACTCTCCCGAGCGTCATCACCAATGAATTAGGGCAGAAAATGCTACATCGCCTTCCTGCAAATAACACATATCAATTCCCAAATAAAATCTGCGCTAACATCACATTTCATCTTTCGAACTAAATAGCTCTCGATTCTAAATAACTGTTGTAATTCCTCAGTATATAAGAGCTCAAACTTCTGTAGTGTGTATTCCTACAAGCATCCAAGCATATACGAAAAATACAATATGTCGATTGAAAATTAAAATCACTCCAATAAGTCAATGCGGAGAACCTACCTGAAGATCCTCACTGGTAGCTACATAGTGAATAGGCCGATGCTTCAAATCATGAGACGGCCTCCCCTCAACCATAACTTTGCAAGGTTCTTCTCCATCCACGACTTCAAATCCCCATGCTCGTCTTCTTTTCTACTCACAATCTCACTCGAATTCACTATCGTATCAGAATCTGAAGCCGCACTCATATACCTACATTTCGCGATACTCTTCGGCTTTTTCCAGAGAGATACCGAAACTGCAACCGGAGAACGAGAAACCAGTGCCAGGAGGCAAAATGGAGATGAAACGCAACGCATATTCTGCAGAATGTCCATGCGAATGAACTTTCCAACAGATTAATGCATGTAAATTGCTCAATTGATAGGGTTTTGGAAGATGAAAGAGGTTGAGATGAGGAACTCCGCAAGCGGCAACGAAGAAGGAAAAACTGAGCTGATTAATTGTGGTTGCTTGCAGAGAAGATATTTTTATAAGTGTTTTGGGCATGAGATCCCCTGTTTTATAAGCCTGTTTCATCTCCTGTGAATACCTTTAGATTAGTGACATGTGGCAAAAACATAAAACATTACACGGCTGACGGCTCAAACATAATGAGTTTTCAGTTACTTTATTTAACTGACGTTAACGTTATCTATCAATTCTCTCTCTTCAACACACTCACAAAACTCAAGAACCGAATAAATCTTTTTCTTAATCTCATCTTCCCTAACCTCACAAGACATACGAACATAATAACTCTTTTTCTTAATCTCGAAAGATCACGCATCACTCAGAATCATCTCTAAACACACATAGGGAATAACAGAATTCTTCTTCCTTAGAAAGTCCTCTTCCCAATTAAAAATGAATTCTAAAATTTTCAGAGATGGATAATTAAGAAGGTAGCTAATTAAAAGAAAAAATAAAAAGATAGGCAACGATCAAAAACAAACAGACAAATTGAGAACTAATAGCAGAGAAATTTAGAACACAAAGCTAGTAGCAAAGAAAATTCAGAAAATAACACGAGTAGTTTTTGCATCTTAACACATGAGTAGTTTTTGCATCTCACTTATATGGTGAAATTGAGTTTGTATGATGAAATTGAATAGAGATGCGGGGGATTGGACCCCGTGCCTCTCACTTATAAAGTGAGAGCTCTACCATTTGGGCTACATCTCTTTGTTATTTAAAGAATAGTAACAAACAAATGGAGAAAACATTGAAGCATCAAGGTACTTAGGGAGTAACAATACTAGATTAAACAAACTTCAAACGATTTTAAATGAAAGAATTCCAAATCAGAAATTATGTAGCTTTGACAATAAACACAAAAGATTACTCAAGACTAAGTATTTCAGTGCAACATTATTTAACAATGCATTAACAATCTGGAGAAAAATAATGAACCGCGTAAAAATCGACTTGTGTTGTTTGCAAGGAAATTTGGAGAGGTGTTTAGTTATTTCAATTCAGAGTTTCACTCTTTCCAAAGTGCAACCCTCACCTAATATTTGGAGTTAGAGCTTGTAAAATGCACAGAGTTATATCCACAATTTAAATGGTAAAACTGTTTCTAGTGCAAGAAAACTTGCTTTTATTTGGTTCAATTAATTCGACCAAAGTGCGCTTCTAAACAGAGGCCAAGCTTAAGGAGCTATCATTCTCTATGGTATTCTGTTTGGGGCAAAATGACAAACACTTGGAGCTCATGTTCTCAAGCTTTGTGTTATCTAGGGAACCATGAAATGCAATCCAACCCAATATTATAAACTAAAAAGGTAAAGAACAACAATAATTTTTATAACTAAAAAGCTATTGCCAGTATAGTCTCACCCAAAAAAATATAGAACTCAAATCAGAAGAAAAAATAGAAAAAAGGCATACGCTGCTCTCCAATGCTTGAATTAAACAAAAAACAAGAGGATTTTGGGAAAAAAAAAATCCCTACCTCAAAACCGTAAAAGATGGCGACGTCAGCGAGTGATTGAATTGGGAAACAGAGGTGTATTATACATTTATATAATTGCTCCTCCTTTAGGGTTTACGGCTGAGGAGGCGGACGACGGCGCCGGAGACGATAGGTAAGCTCACCCATCTGCCTGAGGCTGAGATAAGGGAATAGATTTTTGTGCGTGAGTTTTCTAAGATTTTTCCGCCTCCGTGAGTTCTCGATATGAAGATTTCTAACCATTTCATTTTCCATGAGTTAAAGAGGGGTTAGAGATTTTCGAGAAAAAAAAAAAAAAAAGGGAAAAAGAGAGAGAACACGTTAGAATTAATGCCAGTTAAATAAAATAACCGAAAAAAAAAAAAAAAACTCATTCTGTTTAAGCCGTCAGCCGTGATCACAAATCTAGAGGTATTAACAGGAGATGAAACACGGGATCTCAGGACAGTTTTTCAGGATATGAACTAAAATGATCCCTTGTTATTAAAAATTAGAATTCCCACTTTTTAGATATTACCCTCAAATACTATAAATACTATTTCTTTTCTTTTCACTATTTAAAATTATTACAAAATAGAAATACATATGAGTTTTGGAACTCAAGCTAATGTAGCTCCCGTTGTATATAATTGGAGATACACGTTACATGCTATTTAGCATATTTTGTCTTTTTCAGTTCAATTTACCGATAACTTTCCTTGTGCTCCATGTAATTTGAAAATTTTGACCGTTATTGAATTCTCACTCTTAAATTTTAATATATAAATGCTCCTCCTAAATTCACTAAGTAATGAAGATTTTTTGTCATTAAATTCTCTTCATAGATCAAAGAGAATTTAGGATTAGATCGTCATAAATCTTTCTGAGATTTGAAGGTTGTTTTTTGTGAAGGATAATGTGGGTGAGTTCAAGCTGTTGTGCAGTATGCAAACACTTGAGGAGGAAATGCCCCTCATACGGCATATTTTCACCTTATGTTCCTTCCAAAAATCCTGAGAGATTCGAATACGTTCACAAGATCTATGGTGCCAACAACGTCGGAAAGATACTTCAGGTATGTAGGCAATGTAAGATTTAGTACCCTTTTATGTCCGTGTTCGTTATGTGGATAGATTGTTCGATTTTTGGTTAGATTCTAATCTTTCGTTGAATTTCACGGGAAAAAAACTAGGATCTTCCAGTGGATCGTCGCGCAGGGACAACTGATTCATTGTACTACGAGTCTTACTGCCGGGTAAAAGGCTTTGTTCATGGTTGTGTGGGAATGATCACTATTCTACAGCGCAGATATATAAACAATGTCAACTAACCAGAATTCAAGCAGAAATTGTTGCTTTTAATGCGCAGTGTCAAGTGCTTAGAACTCTAGGAAAAGTTACTGCTCTTAGTATTGAGTTAATGAGTAATAATCAACAAATTGAAAGTATTGCACAGAGCTTCCTGCACGACTAGAACAGTGATTCCAATACATTTCATGATATTTCCACTTGGTTCGATTAGAATACATTAGAGAAGTTAAATTTGTTGTTTATGGCTTTTGTTTGTTCTTTATGTGGATTACTTGAGTGAGATGAAAACATGATTTTAAGCTGAACGAATATTGACATTTTAGGTTGTTTGATTGCAACGATAGATTTGTAAAGGCTGAATGGGCTCCTTTTGATATTGTATTTACCATTTGTGTTGCCATTATTAGGTGTGTTTTTCTGTCTCCCATAGTGGAATTATAATCTAAATTGAATAAAATTTTTCTAGCAGACTCGAATAACAATAATCTAAATTGAATAATAATTATCTCGCATGTTCGAATAACATATAAAAATAATTAGAAATTCTTCTGTAAATTGCGTTTTGGACCTTAATAGATCAAAGATTCACAATTTATTCAATATTTCGATGCATCTATTAGGGCCAACACACAATAAAAAAATATGTTCTAAAAAACTTCAAAATACCGATAATTCTAAAAATATCATATATCATTTTGTTATGTCGTGTGGTGTCACACTGTATCCAACACTTATCACGTGAAAATTTACAAAAAAAATTTGAGTCCAATCTATGCAACATAGATAAAAGCAAAGGACACCCGATCGAGGCCTATCTACAAGCTAAATCGAAAGCAAGCTAGAGAGATTAAGTTATTTAGGAACGTCAGCCAAAGAAACAAGATCAATTCCAGAAATGAATCACACAATAGTTTATAGAAAGCATTACACACGATCCTTTTTCCTTTCCACATATTAGTTTTTTTTAAGGTGAAAAATACAACCAATTGCAGAATCAAACCTACAGGCTACAAAATGCATACAAAGCAATATACTCAAAAGAATTGGCTACCAACTACGCCTCAAACCAGTAAATACAAAAATTACAACAAAAGAGCATACAAAATACAAACTTCAAAAGGGGGAAAGAGTAATAAATCTAGTTGACTTTGGTACTCCTGTCTTTAGAGAGCATATGCCACTCCTGCAGCACGGCAGCTTGTAGCGCTTGGTATTCCACCTCTTCAGGAGTCAGCTTGAACACAATAGTCGGTTTCTTGGTTTTCCCACTTTGCACCTCGCCGTTTTCTTTATCCTCGTCGTCGTCTGATTCCTCTTCTTCTTCGTCATCAGATTCAGAATAATAAATCCTCAAGTCTTCTGTATTTCCTGGTACTAGACAAAAGTTTAACTCATGGAGCATATGCCTTTCGACTATTGATTTTGCAATGGCAACATGTATGTATTCCCTCAAGATCAACATTTGCATTTACGAAGCAAACCAAAATCAGCTTACCGGACATATTGGACCTTGAGAAGATAAAACCGATTGCATTTCTGAAGGATCACAAACATATCCCAATCTTAGAAAAGGAAGCATGTCTATTACAGCCTCCCTTTCCTTTCCCACAGAAACCTGTCCATGTGCCGTATTTTATTTGACTGCAAAATCCTCAAAATATATATGTGTGCTTGCACAAACGTACGTAGATATACCTGAAAAGTTTGCACTGAGAGCTTCTCATTTCTTTGAGCAGCCAATCTTTTGTGCTGATACTGAGGGTCCTCAATATTCTAAGAAGCCTAAAATGGAAGAAGAAATGTGATCAATGATACGAGAGGTTTGTAGGTCCAAAGAATAGACATAAAATTTTACCTCAACCATCAGGCGATCATAAGAATTATCTTCATCCACAAAACCATAGTTTATGAGTAATTTGGAATTAGGCTGCGGTCTCCACATAGAAAAAAGAAAAGGAATCTCCAAAATAAGACATTGATATGTATAATGAATACACTAAAAGAAGGAATCAGCCACCTCTCTCTCTCTTCTCTTCTTCTTCGTCATCAGATTTGGGATACTTAGGACGGGGCCAGGCTGCTTTTAGTAAAGTTATGCGTTCCATTGAGATTCTCAGCCTTTCTGCAGCAGCTGCTTTGACTTCATATTCTGGCATGTATTCGATTGTGCCATCAGTGAGGTCATCCATCCATCCTTGAAGATCTGAACTGATTTCCTTGGTGATGGATTCGTCTGAGGCCCGTACTACAAACTTGCAAATCATGGTGGTGCTTTCGTCCCCAAGGTTCACGTTTCTGCTAACTTCACTTGCTCCGAAAATCATCATGCCTACGAAGCCTCCATATCAGTTTTTAGCAGCGTAGCAGAGCTGGTTTTTTCGGAACAGATAAGTTCAGCGTTAGGAAACATGTGTGGATCGGAGTTATTTAGGGGAAGTAAAAATGATAGAAAAAGAAACACGAACCTAAAATCCAGCAACTGTCCGGATAATATGGGAGCAAACATTGTGGAAAGGCTTCGAAGACAGAGACTTCAAGCCACTGAGGAAAGGAGACCCCCCATACTGCAAATCTGCTGTAGCTTTAATACCACTTCCTTCATAGGTATATGTACCAGTACACTCCACTATAGCAGGTCAACTAGGCCACAGACGGAAATATTCGACTGGAGAAATCTTATGAGGCAAAAGAAGCTCAGTAAGGGGAATTTTGTACGGTTGACATCGTAAAATCACTGGTTCTCCCATTTCAGGCCTCAGGCTTTTCTTTTGTCTAATTATTTGTGGGTCTTCGTCAGCATAGTCCCCTTCATAAGCTGCTGCGCCTGCACCATAAAATGGATAGTACCGGGCTTCAACCCAAAGGGCAGACAGCTCCAAGTGTGAAATACCAACAGTCACGCTGGATAGAACCAGTTCCTGAAGAAATGCAAATCAAGAAGGGAAGAACATGTTAAAACATCAAGGGTGAAAAGTATTAGCCATTCATTGGATTTGACCTGTGAATTCAGATCACCTAAAAGTTCTCTTCAGCTAGCTAGAAATTGGTCAAGGAAAACGTCTAATTTCCTAATAACCTACTCAATGAACAAGCACTGCTCTTTCACAAATATATACTCTTTTACCATAACAGGAAGATTCATATGTTCCCTTAGTATCATTAATACAACAAAGGGAGGTGTGTAGTGCAACGATCAAATACAAGCAACAAACTAAGAAACTACATACCTGCATGCTTAGGTCAAGGAGATGCAAACTAGTTACAACAACTCTAACAATGCTCTCACGGGCAGAAGAATACTCTTGTCTGTCCCAAAGAGTAAGAATTGCAATAATTGACGTGGAAGCCCACTCAGGCTTCCCTCCAGGAACATCAGCCAAGTACAACATATTAATCCCCACCTCAAATATCAAAGAAGGATCCAAAGATGATGCCAGAAATGGTGCCAAATGTGATACCACATCTGACACCCCCACAAACCTCTCTGCACTTACAAAATCCGTTGTTGTACTACTACCCCGACCCTTTGACGACAAGGATAGCTTCTTGATCACCTCAATTGAACCCGAAGCCACTGATTTCACTGCATAAACTATCGGATAAACAGTAGCTCTAAAGCTCTCCACCGGTAGAACTAGTGACCGAGACATCAACGCATTTCTCTTCTTCCAAACAAAATCAACTATAGACGAAATCCTGCTTGATCGAATTGCAACAGAATTCTCAGTATCCACTAACTTATCTCCAGCCAATCGACTCATCCTCCTCGATTGAAATTCCTTAAAGAGTTTCCCCACAGATTCAAGCGCGACTTGGAAACAGGATCGGCTTTATCAAGCATGTTCTGACCGATCCGATTCCACCAATGGGAAACATGATCGAACAAGTTAATATTGTTTTCGCACAACATTACGAGATCGTCACGAACAAGGATGCAACCTAGAATTCAATGTTGTGTATTTTCTGTCAAATGTACAGCAATGGACTGTCATAGGAAAGCTCCCTTACAGGATAAAAACGACGTTGGCAGGTTTCAGGGATGGCTGGATTTATTTCACATCGGGACAGAGAGACAGAGGACCTGATAATCCACAACCTAAGAAAGTTGTTGGAGAAATTTGGAGAACTAAGTTGGGGGGAAAGTGATTTGATCCTCTTCTCCTATGTTGTTGTAACCTATCTTAAGCTTTACAAGTTTTCTCAATTCTTTTTTTCAAGTAGAAGTGAGGTGAAATAGGTTCTACTTTAGGTTTTCTTTGGCCCTAACCTTGATTTACATTGATTTTATCATGTCCATGTTATCTTCTTCTTTGGAGCTTACAGCAAATTACTAGGAGAAACCCAAGTTGCACGATAATGAAAATGGGTGTTTAGTTTATAGTTTCAGTTATTAAGATCTCTTGGCTTACTTAGTTCATGGCTAAGAAAGCATGGTGTATGGGCACATGGTTAAAGAGTGTTATTCTATCAAAAAAGTGATGGCGCAATCTGTATACAGAATGTGTAATATTTGTGAAGTAATTGGGACTGGGGATGAGTCTGGATTACACACATCAACAAATATAATGCAATGCTAAGTTTCCTATTCAGTCAGATTATGCAGGAGTTCGCTACTTGTTTCAGGAAAGCGAGATTTGCCTGAAAAAGAAAACGAAAATCATTTACACAGAAAATGACGATGGCATCATGATGACAATTCATAATGAAAATATTTACATGAAAAACATCATGATGACAATTCACAATGAAAATATTTACATGAAAAATATCATGATGAGTTAAAAATTTAAAATCAATAAAGGTTATTTAGGAGGCTAATGGAGCAAAAAGGTTCTTCAAATACATAAATCAGGAGTTACCATGTTTATCATATGAAAAGTGTGACATTTTAGTGTTCTGTTTGCATAAACAAAAAGAATGTCAAACTAGTGACAGCTGTTTCGCTTACTGACCTCATAAATGTGTTCCCACCAGAGAAAGCATCACTAATTCACAACACCAGCAGTAAAAGGATTGTAGTGGACCCTCAACACTCAAAGATCTGTGAAACGATTGTCTCATCTAAATCAGAGATCCTAAACCACAAAGGGAAAATAGATATTTAGACAAATGAAATAAAACAGAGATACCATTTAAGATTTGGGGCATATGGAGCAGGACATGGGGATATAGAGTGATCAGGTTGCAGGTTTATCAGGTCTACTGTTGCTTGCACGCATGCTTTTAATATTCTCTTCTCGGCCCTGACAAGTTGTGTTGCTACTCGTCGTTTTGGGTTCAAGTTACTATCTGCAAGCTACAAGTGAAAGATATCAACTGGAGCACAAAACAAAGACGTTAAGTTAAATAGCTTAACGGTAGAAAAATAGTTACCAAAGCCTCGTCTTCATCAAGGGCAGTTGGATAACCAGCAAGTCTTGTAATAAAGTACTCAGCAAGTTGATCAAGAACTGCACGTTCCATACAGGAATTCACCTATATGTAACAAGCAAAAGTTCTCAAGGGAAACAAAAAGACGAGATCCATTTTCCGTGCTGCTTAAACCGGAATAATAAATCCTCAAGTCTTCTGTATTTCCTGGTACTAGACGAAAGTTTAACGCGTGGAGCATATGCCTTTCGACTATTGATTTTGCAACGGCAACATGTATGTATTCCCTCAAGATCAACATTTGCATTTACGAAGCAAACCAAAATCAGCTTACTGGACATATTGGACCTTGAGAAGATAAAACCGATTGCATTTCTGAAGGATCAGAAACATTTCCCAATCTTAGAAAAGGAAGCATGTCTATTACAGCCTCCCTTTCCTTTCCCACAGAAACCTGTCCATGTGCCGTATTTTATTTGATTGCAAAATTCTCAAAATATATGTGTGTGCTTGCACAAACGTACGTAGATATACCTGAAAAGTTTGCACTGAGAGCTTCTCATTTCTTTGAGCAGCCAATCTTTTGTGCTGATACTGAGGGTCCTCAATATTCAAAGAAGCCTAAAATGGAAGAAGAAATGTGATCAATGATACGAGAGGTTTGTAGGTCCAAAGAATAGACATAAAATTTTACCTCAACCATCAGGCGATCATAAGAATTATCTTCATCCACAAAACCATAGTTTATGAGTAATTTGGAATTAGGCTGCGGTCTCGACATAGAAAAAAGAAAAGGAATCTCCAAAATAAGACATTGATATGTATAATGAATACACTAAAAGAAGGGATCAGCCACCTCTCTCTCCTCCAAATCGTCATGCTTTTGTGTGTGTGTGTGCATGTGTGTGAGAGACAAAGAGAGAGTTATAACCAGACAACAATAGGATCCCCAGTTTTATAGGGACGATCAACGACAAGTTGCACAGCCCCATCCACTGCAGTTAACATTGCTTTGCAGTTGCTTCTATATGTCAATAACGGAGGTCCAAAAGGAACCAATGCGAACCTCCTGGGTAAACTGACATTCTGGGATAAAAGGGCATAAAGAATTAACATGTACCTTGTGAGAAATTTTTAAACTACGAATATATGACTAATTCTGACTTCAGAGAGCATCTGTTCAGCACAAAGCAAACCTGTAAATGCACCACGCAGGATTGAACTGCAACAAAAGCTTGCTTGAATATCTCAAAAGGGAAAGCCTCAGTGGGGATATCATATGGATATTGCTGCAAAATGTCAAGAATCCAAGATTAAAAAGAGTATGGAGCATGTTAAGGGAAAAACGTTAGATTTTTCAATGGTATAACTGTGATTACAAAGTTATCATCGATTGAAAACAAGTTACGTGAAGCCACGAACCAGACAGTGTCAAGATCATTGTACTCTCTCTTGATTCCGTCAGCCCTCTCCAGAACTTCAGCCTGAATCATAACAGTAAGCAAACTAAGAAGTCTACGTGCAGAAAATAGAAAATAATTCGCAAAAGCTGTGTGAATTGTACATCGATATATCCAATCTCAACAAGCAGGGTGAATGTGTCAGATACCTTTGTAAGGCTTCCTGTCAGGTAATCTAATTCAGCCTCTGACCATAAAAGTGGAGATTCCACAGCTAACTGTCCCCTACCTCGCCGACGGTCAAGCTCCTGAATATATGGATACAATAACGACTTTTTGCCTTGCTTCTTGCCGTACATCAAATACAGTGCCAATCAGTCTAGTTCTGATAATTTGCTTGCGGTCAAAAGCTCCGCTGCCTCATATCAAACAATCTTATGGGGGAAATGAATCAAAATACATATAGAAAGAAATCAACCAACACCAACAACTCATCTAATGTTTACAAGTCTCTAGAGAAACTAATAATGCCATCAAACTAGAAAGTCTCGAGAAAAGTAGAACAATAATGCCAGCAGTTGTCCTAGGACTAACAAATGTTAGTTAACATAGGTTGATTGAGTTCGATAGCAGAAAATATATCTCAGTTTGGTCAAATGTTACTTAAATCTGGCATGAACCGAAAGGGAGGGGAAAACTACACACTCCAGCTTTCAGCACAGCGCCTTACCAACAGTTTCATTTCCCAGAACTCTCTCAAGCGTCACCACCAATGAATTAGGGCAGAAAACGCTACATCGCCTTCCTGCAAATAACACACACCAATTCCCAAACAAAATCTGCGCTAACATCACATTTCATCTTTCGAACTAAATAGCTTTAGATACGAAATAACTGTTGTAATTCCTCAGTATATAAGAGCTCAAACTTCTGTAGTGTGTATTCCTACAAACATCCAAGCATATACGGAAAATACAATACTCACTGCCAGCTACATTGTGAATAGGCCGATGCTTCGAATCATGAGACGGCCTCTCCTTAAGCATAACTCTTCTCCATCCACGACTTCAAATCCCCATGCTCCTCTTCCTTTCTGCTCACAATCTCACTCGATTTCACTATCGTATCAGAATCCGAAGCCGCACTCATATACCTACATTTTCCAATACTCTTCGGCTTTTTCCAGAGAGATACCGAGACCGCAACCGGAGAACGAGGAACCAGTGCCGGGAGGCGAGATGGAGATGAAACGCAACGCGTATTCTGCACAATGTCCATGGCGAATGAACTTT
Source organism: Lantana camara (assembly GCA_037501455.1). NCBI lineage: Eukaryota > Viridiplantae > Streptophyta > Magnoliopsida > Lamiales > Verbenaceae > Lantana > Lantana camara. The sequence goes on along the minus strand of CM074858.1, from coordinate 983,320 downwards.
CCAACGGATTAATGCATGTAAATTGATCAATTGATAGGGTTTTGGAAGATGAAAGACGTTGAGATGAGGAACTTTGCGAGGGGCAACGAACTGAGCTGATTGATGGTGGTTGCTTGCAGAGAAGATATTTTCATAAGTTTTTTTGGATGTGAATTTGCCAATTTGGAACGAGAGAGGAGAGGGAGAGAGCTCCGGAGGGAAGGAAAATTAAGATTCCCCTTAGGAATTTTTATAATTAAATTAAACTTTAGGGTGTTTAAAATGATCCCATATTATTAAAAATTAGAATTCCCACTTCTTAGATATTACCCTCAAAGATTATAAATACGATTCCTTTTCTTTTCACTATTCAAAATTATTACAAAATAGAAATACACAAAAATTTTGGAACTCAAGCTAATCTAGCTCCCGTTGTACATAATTAGAAGTACACGTTACATGAATTTAGTCTATTTACCATATTTTGCTTCATTTAGTTTAATTTACTGGTAACTTTCCTTCTATTCAGTTATTTTTAAAATTTTGAGCCGTTACTCAATTGTTACTCTTAACATATAAATGCGTCTCCTAGATTCACTAAGTAATAAGAATTTTATCATTAGATTTTTTTCATAGATCAAAGGGAATTTAGGCATAGATTATCATAAATCTTTGAGAGAGATTTGAAGGTTATTTTTTCTGATAGGATAATGTGGGTGAGTTCAAGTCGTTGTGCAGCATGCAAGCATTTGAGAAGGAAATGCCCCTCGGACTGCATATTTTCACCTTATTTTCCTTCCAACAACCTTGAGAGATTCGAATACGTTCACAAGATCTATGGTGCCAGCAACGTCGGAAAGATACTTCAGGTATGTATGCGACGTGAGATTTAGTACCCTTTTAGATGTTCTTGTTGTTTATGCTGATAGATTGTTCGATTTTTTGTTAGTTTCTAATCTTTTCATTGAATTTGACGAAAAACCTCTAGGATCTCCCGGTAGATCGTCGTGCAGAGGCAGCAGATTCGCTGTACTACGAGGCTTACTGCAGGATAAAAGACCCTTTGTATGGATGTGTTGGAATGATCACTATTCTGCAACGTCAAATATATAATGCGCAGTGTCAACTAGCTATAATTCAAGCAGAAATTGTTGCGCTTAACGCGCAGTGTCAAGTAGCTAAAATTCAAGGAGAAGTTGCTGCACTTAATATTGAATCTATGAGTAACAACCAGCAAGTTGAAACCATTCCACAGGGCTTGCTGCATGACCAAAACAGTGGTTCCAATACATTTCATGACATTTCCACTTGGTTCGATTAGGATACATTAGGAGAGAAGTTAACTTTGTTGTTAATGGCTTTTGTTTGTTTTTTATATGGATTACTTGAGGGAGATGAGAACATGATTCTAAACAGAACGAATGTGGACATTTTAGGTTGTTAGATTGCAAAGACAGATTTGGAAAGGCTTAATGGGCTCCTTTTGATCGTGTATTTACCTTTTGTGTTGCCATTATTAGGTGTGTTTTTATGTCTCCCACGTTGGAATTATATTCTAAGTTTTATAATCGCATCAAATAACATGTAAAACAATTAGAAATTCTTCTATAAATTGAGGTTTGGACCTTAATAGATCAAAGATTCATAACTTACTCAATATTTCGATTCATCTTTTAGGCCCAACCACACAATAAAAGAAAGTATTCTATAAGTCCCTAAAGTACCGCACTTCTAAAAATATCGTGTCCGATACCGTATCCGACACTTTTTACATGAAAAATTTATAAAAAGATCCATATTATTGTATCCATATTATATATGTATTCGTACAACGTAGCTGAAAGCAAATGACAGTCGATCGAGAAACCTATCTACAAGCTAAATCGAAGGCAAACGGGAGACATTAAGTTATTTCGGAACGTCAGCCAAAGAAACAAGATCAATTCCAGACATGAATCACACAATAATGTACATTACACACGATCCCTTTTCCTTTCCACATATTAGTTTTTTTTAATGTAAAAAATACAACCAACTGCAGAATCAAACCTACACAATAAGCACACAAAGCAATTTACTCAAAAGAATTGGCTACCAACTACGCCTCAAACCAGTACATACAAAAATTACAACAAAAGAGCACACATCATAATACAAACTTAAAAAGGGGGAAAGAGTAATAAATCTAGTTAACTTTCGTACTTCTGTCTTTACACAGCATATGCCACTCCTGCAGCACGGCAGCTTGTAGCGCGCGGTGTTCCACCTCTTCGGGAGTCAGCTTAAACAGAGTAGTCGGTTTCTTGGTTTTTCCGTTTTGCACCTCGCCGTTCTCTTTATCCTCGTCCACGTCCTCGTCTGATTCCTCTTCTTTCTTCTCTTCTTCTTCGTCATCAGATTTGGGGTGTTTAGGACGGGGTCGGGCTGCTTTTAGTATGGCTATGCGTTCCATTGAGATTCTCAGCCTTTCTGCAGCTGCTGCTTTGACTTCATCTTCTGGCATGTATTCGATTGTGCCATCAGTGAGGTCGTCCATCCATGCTTGAAGATCTGAACCGATTTCCTTTGTGATGGATTCGTCGGAGGCTCGGACTACAAATTTGCAAATCATGGTGGTGGTTTCGTCTCCAAGGTCCACGTTTCTGCTGACTTCACTTGCACCAAAGATCATCATGCCTACGAAGCCCCCGTACCAGGTTTTTGCAGCGTAGCAGAGCTGTTTTTTACGGGAACAGATGAGTTTTGTGTTAGGGAAAATGTGTGGATGGGAGTTATTTAGGGAAAGTAGAAATGACAGAAAAAGAAACACGAACCTGAAATCCGGCAACTGTACGAATAATATGGGAGCAAACTTTATGGAAAGGCTTCGAAGACAGAGACTTCAAGCCACTAAGGAAAGGAGACTCCCCATACTGCTGTGCTGCTGTAGCTTTAAAACCACTTCCTTCATAGGTATATGTACCGGTACACTCCACTATAGCAGGTAAACTAGGCCACAGACGGAAATATTCGACTGGAGAAATCTTATGAGGCAAAAGAAGCTCAGTAAGGGGGATTTTGTAAGGTTGACATCGTAAAATCACTGGTTCTCCCATTTCAGGCCTCAGGCTTTTCTTTTGTCTGATAATTTGTGGGTCTTCATCAGCATAGTCCCCTTCATAAGCTGCCGTTCCTGCACCATAAAATGGATAGTACAAGACTTGGACCCAAAGGGCAGATCGCTCGAAGTGTGAAATACCAACAGTCACGCTGGATAGAACCGGTTCCTGAAGAAATGCAAATCAAGTATTTTCAAATAGGATAAGTTTAGGTAAGAAAGGAAGAACATGTTAAAACACCATGGGTGAAAAATATTGGTCATTTATTGGATTTGACCTGTGAAGTCAGATCACGCAATTGTCGTACAGCTTGAGGAGACCCATCCATGAAGTACAACCCACCAGAAAGCCCAACTCGAATGTCAACTCGATTAAGTTCAATCTCTGTAAGATTCAGAACCTGAAAATATTTTGAATTACTAGTTCAGTCAGATCCTGTTTATATCTAATGTAACGGTAACTGCCTCTAAAGAACTTAAATCTCCACAACACTTACAAACCAAGTCAAAGAAACAGAGGAGATATTATATGCAGCTTGTTTAGTAAATAAATTCAGCTGATTTATTATGGTTGAGCTCAAATGATAAAAGCACTATATGACAAACACAAGTTTTGCACGACTAGCAGAATTAGCTAAAATAGGAACCAAACCTTCAAGTGCACAGTAATCCTTCCATCATTTGGATCTGCTAAGTGATATCCTTCAACATAGCACGGATCACTACTGCCGGTCAAAGTGAATGCATTTGGAGGAACCTTGATCAAACTTGAATTAATTCCTTTTGTCAACAATTCAGTTAATTCATGTGGGTCTGGTCTCCATAGTTCTAAAACAGCCTTATGAATCAATCCCTCTAGTTTTCGGTCCTGAGCTGCAGATGCATCATAAAACTGCACTGTTAGCTTGTGATGGCTAAATGGGTAGTCTCCCCTGGCTTCACTGACCCCAGCCCATCTGGAAATAGAGTTAAGAAGAAGGGGCAAAAAAGGATCAGAAATGAAATAAAAAAGATTGCTATGAATATTTTGTACAGGAGCTACAAACTGCCTAAAAACGTGATCAATTTTGTGGATTTAACATGCTAGCTGAAATGCCATCTTAATAGCAACATGTTGCTTCAAGTTAAATCAAGATTGCTACATTGAAATGCAATTTTATTGTCATTCATATTGCAAAGGGCCTCTTACTAAGCGGAATGAAGACATAATAAAAGAAAATAACTCCCTCCAACCCACCCATGCATATACAAAAGCACTTAACTGTTTTCGTGTAGGTATACAAAAAACATATAATCCAAGCATTTCAGTTGGCATAAATATATACTTTACCATGGAACTTAGTCAATGCATTCTACTTACATTATTTCACAACATAAATGTTACATTATTTCACAACATAAATGTAGGATAAGGGACTCACTTGTCATCTGAATGATTAGTAACATATTTAATTCTCTGTAATATGAGACGGCATTGGTGCTTATTCACAGAGTCAGCAGCAGGATTGCTCCTAAACTCTTCAAGCTCTTTAATGAGCAATTGCCCAGCTCTAGCATTTCGTGATCCCAAACGCTGTGCGCAGAGAAGAACTACTTGAGCATCTTGAAGCCGGTTTGTGGTGCTTGCAGAAGAGTCTATGTTGAAAAGAACTTTGTGGATATGCGACACAATAATATTTAATGAGTCCTCAGGGTCATCAGAAAGAAGGGGATCCAATCCCTCCAAATCAATGTGCTCTGAGATAGCCCACAATATACGGCCGGCGATTCTAGGGGTGTTGACCTGGCAAATAAATTTATTATGCAATGAGATACTCTTTTAGAATCAATATTTAACAATCAAAAGTTGGGACACTAGAAGAAACTTGAGATGAATTTAAAATTAGCTGGAGAGCAGCTTTCAAGAAAGAGAGAATATGTAGTACAATAAAATCTGTATTTTTCAGATTCTGTAAAACTGCACTGGATCTTAAAGTAAGTATGGTTTGGCATGAGAAATTCTAATTTCCCATGTTAGAAAATAATAATTTGACAAAGTATTACAAACCTCGCGAAGATCTCTGACAAGTTGTCGCTGCAAATTTTGCAACCTTGTTTCATTCAGTATCTGATCTTGAGATGCCCCATCTTTGACTCTCTTTACACCACCTCTGGTATCATAAATATGGCAAAGCCTGACAAGCAACTTTAAATAGCAATCAATGGCATATGTTCTTCCATCACAATCCCATCTAACACAAGGTCTACACACTTCCACCACTTCTAGAGCTGGTTCTGTCCAATTCAGTGCACCATAACCAGTTCCATAGGCTAAGGCTCCAATCACCCGGCTCTCCATACCAGAACTCTTTTGTTCAGGCAAAGGCAAGGACAACTGGAAGCAGCTTTCTACCAGCATGGCAACTAATTCTTCTCTGAACAAACTCTTACTAGTGACACTGTTGAGGTCATCCTTTATTCTAGCATCTTCAAAAAGTGAAGCAATGTCTGTTCCTGCAAGAGGTTTTTGACCTCGACGGACGCTCTCCTTCGCAAAAAGATCTACACAAAGAGCAGTACGGCAGATGCATGCCAAAGCATGCATCCGGTCTGACTCTGCCCTCAAGTTTCGGACCATAAGAAGCAGCCTCTTAAACAGTGAAACCTATGCCAATGAACAATGCCTAGTCAAAAAACTGATTGTGTCCTTAATTCCATCTAACATAGATACTAAACATAGGAGAATGAAATAATTGCCAATAATCTAAAGACAGGAGAATGCTAATAGAATGTGATAACTACAATTCAACAACTCTGAGATCCTCACATTTTAGATGAACTGATCATTTAATATGATAAAATTTATTCCTAAAGCTTGTCAATGAGGTTTCATTGCCATAAAGAAGGACAAAAGACTCAACAGAGCTATTCCGATCTGCAGTTCCCGGAGTTCACATAAAAGCTCTCTTCAGCTAGCTAGAAATCGGTCAAGGAAAAAGTCTAATTTACTGATAACCTACTCGATGAACAAGCATTGCTCTTTCACAAGCATATACTCTTTTACCATAACAGAAAGATTCATATGTTTCCTTAGCATCATTAATACAAAGGCAGGTGTTCAGTGCAACGATCAAATAAAAGCAACCGAAAACAAGCATGAACCAAGAAACCACATACCTGCATGCTTAGGTCAAGGAGATGCAAATTAGTTACACAAGCTCTAACAATGCTCTCACGGGCAGAAGAATACTCCTGTCTGTCCCAAAGAGTAAGAATTGCAATAATTGACGTGGAAGCCCACTCAGGCTTCCCTCCAGGAACATCAGCCAAGTACAACATATTAATCCCCACCTCAAATATCAAAGCAGGATCCAAAGATGATGCCAGAAATGGTGCCAAATGTGATACCACATCTGACACTCCCACAAAACTCTCTGCATTTACTAAATCCGTTGTTGTACTACTACCTCGACCCTTTGACGACATGGATAGCTTCTTGATCACTTCAATTGAACCCGAAGCCACTGATTTCACTGCATAAACTATCGGATAAACAGTAGCTCTAAAGCTCTCCACTGGTAGAACTAGCGACCGAGACATCAATGCATTTCTCTTCTTCCAAACAAAATCAACCATAGACGAAATCCAGTTTGATCGAATTGCAACAGAATTCTCAGTATCCACCAGCTTATCTCCAGCCAGTCGACTCATCCTCTTCGATTCAAATTCCTGAAAGAGTTTCCCAACGGATTCAAACGCGACCTTGGAAACAGTATCGGCTTTATCAAGCACGTTTTGACCAATCCGATTCCACCAATGGGAGACGCGATCGAACAAGTTAATATTGTTTTCACACAACGTCACGAGATCGTCCCGTGCGAGGATGCAACCCAGAGTTTCCGTAATCGAAAACCGGAGATTATCACTAGGCGAATCGAAGCAAGCGGAAATCTCTTTATTGCAATCGTTTATAAGTTTTCCGAGACGGTAGGAAGGGATTGCCGCGAGGATTGAGACCGCCGCCGCGGTGACATCAGGATCGGGAAAATCAAGATCGTTGCGAATGCCAGTGCATACTGTTTCCCATAGATCCGGTGTAAGGCGAGTGGAGCGGACGAGGTCGAACGCGAGCTTCTTAGAGACGGCGGAGGCAGGAGAGGCGACGATCTCTTCAACAGCCGATTTTGCGATGACGGAGATATCGCGACCGGCGGCGGATTGTTGCAGAGCTTGAAGCAACGCCCCCGACTGCCGGAGCGCGTCGTTGGAGCGGAGGTCCGCTTGGATCTGAGCAAAAAGTATGTCCATTGACAGTACTACAGATTCAAACTGAAAAATTGAAATTCAGAATTTGGGGAATGAATTCAACTAAAGTGTAGGAGATTGAGCTGATGCATCATGATCCTCGACGAAATCACGGAGAGATTGAACCAGCGGCGAGCGAATTTCAGCTGTTGATAAATCCCGGCGAAATGACGGTGGTGGACTGGTTTTAGCAATGATGCTCTTATAGTTGTTTTACATCAGCTGAAGTAATAAAACGCTATTTTCGCTCAACAAGTAAAGTCGCATTTCTAACAAATTGTAGATTTTAGTGGACTTGCTAACTACATCACTCCTTTTCAAATTTTTTTTTCCTAGACACACTTTTACGTAGTCAGATGGATTCGAACTCGTTCATTATCTTGAAAAAAAACCCTTTAACCATTCGCTCATAAGTTATTGTAAAAACACAAATTTTCTATTCGAATATCACACAATTTATTAAAAAATAAGTACATAAGTGAATTACACATTTTGTTTTACTATAATTTTCACCGATCAAAAAATCAAATAAGATGTTTCGATTCTTTTTTTTTTTTTTTTTTTTAAGTACAACTGTAACCCATCCGTCAGTAAAATCTGTGGCTTCGAGTAACTCCATTTAAACTATTTAATGAATTTTGCCTGTTCTCTTTAAAAGAAAAACAAAAGAAACTAATTAAATTAAGTACATAGCTAGAATTGAACACAAAAAACATTTTAAAACAAAACAATCATTCATGAATGAACAAATGTGAGTCTAATACCCTTATAAGTTATAAAATGTTGGTATCTCCGCTAGAAGCCTAGAACCATTCATGTGCTTCAGTATGAAGATTATTCATTATATCATCTGTTGAGTCGTGACGTAACAGGATCGAAGTCGTCATAATCAAGCCGCTGTCGGTCCTTTCCAGCCTGAATAGACACAAAGATCAAACAAAGAGAGTGATTCAGTTACCAGAAAACTGCAGTGATGTGCTACAACAGAGAGACTTTTTCATGTACCTTTGCTATGTAAGAAGGATCAGATGAAATAGTTTGCTTTGTGGAGGTTAGCTTCTTTGACAGCATCATGATCCTGAAAATGAATTGAAAAGTACACAAAAATGGTGCTGGATTACTTACAACAGAAGCAGCAAATTAGAATAGATAAATAGCTGTTTTTTCAGACAATTTCTACCTAGTTTCCCACTGTCACAACTCATAAATAAGATTTTAATCTTCTCAGGGATAAAACCTCTCTATTATTAAAAATTACAATCACCACCCTTGAGGTTCACCTCTGCATTACAAGTAGCCCCCAGTCATTTGTTAATTATCAGGGGTGATTGCAATTTCAATAGATAGACAGGGTTTCTGGTAATTCGAACTCGGGGTATTTTGTAATCATCACAAATTTTTAATATCCACACACCTCTGGATATGTAAGTCAATGTGTTCGATCATCCCATATGTTTTGTATTGTTCGGGATCCTCCAGGAATCTAACCATACCATCCTTTTGGTTAATTGTTGCGTAGATTTCGTTCTCGTGTATCTACAGTTCAAAAGATTCAACAATATATTTGTTATTAGAACCAAAACTTGTTAGTACATCACCAAACAAAGTAAAATATATAATGCTTTGTTACCATCTGAAGCATATGCATCTCAGCCTCTTTGGAGCTTTTGAGTTGGACAGCATTGGCGATGTCTTGAAGTGATAGAGTCAGATATGTCTGCGTCAACCTTTGAATGTTCCGTTTATACATAGAAGACACAACTTGTTTCAGCAACCCAAGATTCTTGTCCTGAAGTGGAGGAAAAGATTATATCAGATTTAATGGCAGTAACCGCAGAGGGCCCCGATAAAAGGAACTTACACTTTCAAACTTGTCTTTGTTTGCTTGCAAAAACATTTCAAGCTCCGATGAGTCTCCAGTACTATAAACATTTACTAATTCAAGGTACGGCTGCTCGAGGAAAAAGAAAAAAAAAAAAGGGAAAATACAGAAGTAAGAGGAGTAAAATGAACAAAAATAACCAAAGGTGGAGGCAAGACTTTAGACTAGTTATACTTCCACTAAAAAATCTCAGATGACCAAGAAGGAAACGACACTAAGTTTGATAAAGGAGTCCAAATGTTGTCATGGTTAAGAACTAGCTTCCACAGAGATACCTGAGTAAAGTGTTTCAGATCCCTTTGAGTTGTTGAAGAAACATACTTGGGAAGATTGGCAGAGAACTGCCACCAGAAAGTTAAAAAACAGTATTGCATTAACATAACAGCGGAGATAAGCTAAGAGAAATACACCTTACAAAATTTACGAGTGAAGTCACTCAGTGACAATATATAAAGTTTGTGAAACCACCTGATAAAGTTTAATACCATAAGGACAAATATAACCATATTGCCTTTCATAAGACGGAAACTAGCATTTAATATAAAAGCCAAGGGTAACTGAAGCAGGCAAGTTTTCACTTCCGTACTTGGGAAATGGACCAAAATGTACCTGCCCAAGATAAATGAGAGAAACCAGTATGTATTTTTTGTATGCTTCAACAGCTACAGCACTGATTATGGTCATAGGAGCAGTTACAGCCTGAAAACCATAGCAAGAAGAAGGCACAAAAGAAGTGAGCTGTTAAGTTTAGCTGCATAATAGAACAGCACAAAAATAAGAATCTAACATATATTGCTAGGTACAAATGAACAGCATAAGTTTTACATACATTGTGTAGTAGCTCCAAAGCTTTGCCGAACTCCTTTTGCCCTATGCATATCATACCCCTGGAGATATGCGAAATGTCAAACTAAACGTCAGTTAAAAAAGTTTCATTTTGTGATAATACATCAACACATACAAAGATGCCCTATGACATCTTTCGGTTCTGAGAGCCAGCCAACGGAAATTGATGCAACTCTACATGAGTCAATTAAAAACAAATAAAGGGAGTGTCTGAAGAGCAAAGACAGCATACCCATAATAACAATAGAGAAAAAGATCGCGTGGATTTTCAATGTCAAGTATGTCATCCTCCAAAATAGAAAAACCAGCTTTATAGCATTTTGACAACAAACATAGAAGAAGGTAGTCTGGGTGTAAAGGTGTCAACTTCTCGGAGGACATTTGAATCTTCTGCAGAGCTGCAAACATTGGAGCCACACCGCTGATGGAGTCTCCAAACAACACAACTTGGTCCTTAAACTTTCTACAAACAGATATAACTCCAAGTACCACCAAAATATCAGAATCAGTAAGAAAACAGCAAAACATTCAAACTCAGTATTCAACACAGGAAGTTCATACATTTATGAGGCGCCATACGGATTTGCTCTGCATTGCATGCATTCATAAACCTGGCTATAAGAATCACGAGCTCTTTTGCTTGTTCTTGTGACATGACCGGAGCACATGTGCATGCCGCCCTAATAGAGAGATAAACAGAAGAAATGGAAGTAAAAGATAATCAATTCATTCAAATACTTTCTGCTATCAACTTCAATCACGCTAATCCAGCTCAAAATTTGGAAGAATCAAAACTACAGATCAGCAGACCGACAGCTAATTAGTGAAATCTAAAGTATCTTTTCCAGGATAAGAGTATTCCGGCTTTTATCGATTCACAAATCATCTGAGGTCGTTAATGAAGAAACAACACATCTTTTAATGTAATCTCTTAACTCCGTTTCCAACAAGAGAAATCGAAACACCGAAACATTTTGAAATAATATTCAAAATATCATCAGAAATCGAAATTTCAGCTCCAACACACACACACAAAATCGCGACAAACACACATCTATTTCCATGATTCCACCTCAATTAGATGAATAATAGGAAGAACACTCACAAAATGAAGAGGTAACCAAGGGAATGCATCGAAGGATCGAGTTCGCTCAGTATAGGAACGAGCCGAGACGACTCGGAGCAGAGCCAATTTTCGGACTGTCTCAAGAAGTCGTGTAGCTGAGTCAACTCCGCCGTGTCGCCGGACAATCCTTGGATTTGCGCCACCAGAGATTCCGCATTCAGATTCATCGTTTCCTTCTGTTCAAGCTTTCTCTTAGTTTCCAGAATTATATGCGATTGAATTACAAATACATCGATCAGAGAGAGAGAGAGAGAGAGAGAGAGAGAGAGATCACTTACTCTGAGCAGTTATAGCGCGCGAAAAAACAGTGGAGCTAAATATGGGCCGTAACCCATTTATAAAAATTGGGCCCAAAAGGACTAAAGCCCAAACTGATTTTGTTAGTAGGGCTGCGAATGGGCCAGATTTTAATCTGAATGACTGAATCTAGGGCTGTCAACGGGTCGGATTCGGGCCGGATCAGGAGATTCCGGATCCGAATCCGATAAGAGTATCCGATAACCGGATCCGAATCCGAATCCCATTGTTTTTGAATCTAGGGATGTAAACAAGCTGAGCCAGCTCACGAGCTTCACGAGCTGGCTCGGGAAAAGCTTGAGTTCGAGTTCGATGCTGGCGAGCCGAGCCAATGTTCGGCTCGTACGTCCTCCGAGCCAAGCCCGGGCCTTCTCATTTGTTGTTCGAAGCTCGCGAGCTGGCTCGCGAACTAACTAAAAAAAATAATTATAAAATATAATATATATCATATACAATTTTTATATATATATATATATATATATATATACATTATACGTTGCATATATAATATATATTATATTCAATTTATATATATTTATATATACATATAACCTTGCATATATAATTTACTAAAACAAGACTAATAAAACAAGATTTTTCACTTAGTTATATGGAATGGGATGAATATGTAGTGATGGTTTCTGCCGTTGTTTACGTGGTTGGTGAATTTAGGATTCTTTTTTCCCCTCAAGTTGCCTGTCTTGATGTTTTTCTGCTGTTGTTCTAACGGGTTCGTGAGGCTCGCGAGCCGAGCCGAACTTCAGGGCGAGCCAAGCCCGAGCCAGGAATTTGGTGGCTCGGTGGCTCGCGAGCCAAGCCCGAGCCATGATTTTGATGTGCGAGCCCGAGCCCGAATCATGGAAAAATGCCATGGCTCGGCTCGGCTCGGCTCGTTTGCATCCCTATTTGAATCCATACATAATCGGGTCGGATCCGACCCGATTAACAATAAAATTCATTTTTTAAGATTACAAATTTGATATAAAAAAATAAATATAATTACATAATATTTAATAAATAATTATTATTTAATGAATTATTTGATAATTTTATCTATATTTATTTAAAATAGGTTGATTTAAACTTAATAATAAAAGAAAATATATATTTTTAGAGAAAAAAATTTAAATTTTATTATTGTTTAAAGTAATAAATATGTAAAAAGCTTAATTTTAATCATTTTACTTAATATTATGTACTAGTAAATAATTCTTTTAATTAAATATTATATATAATATCGGATTCGGATTCTTAACGGATCGGATTCCATAAATCCATATTCGCTCCATTTATTTCGAATATCGAATATTTATAATCGGATATGATCCATCGGATATTTTTATCGGACGAATATGCTAAAATTCGGATCGGATTCGGACCGGATTCGGATTAAAATCCGACCCATTGACAACCCTAACTGAATCCGGTGGGAACCCGATCCGAATTTTAGTATATACGTTCGATAAAAATGTCTAATAGATCATATCCGAATATAAACATCGCCATCCGAAGTAAACGGATTGAATGGATCCATTAAGAATTCGGATCCAATTTTATATATAATATTTAATTAAATAAATTATTTACTAGTATATATTTATCACTTTGCTTACTTTAAAAGTGTATATTTTCCTTTAGTAATATGTTTAAATTAACTTATTTTAAATAAATATAAACTAAATCATCAAATAATCCATTAAATAGCAATTATTTATTAAATATGATGTAATTATTTATTTTTTATTATTCAATTTGTTATTAAAAAATATATATTATTTGGGTCGATTTTTTTATCAGATTTGATCCGACCGGATTATACATGTATTAAAAATAATGAATCCGAATTCATTATCGGGCTTCCTCATCAGATTCGGATTCAATTATTCCTCAGTAGAAGGGCGAGCCGAGACGACTCGGAGCAGAGCCAATTGTCGGACTGTTTCAAGAAGTCGTGTAGTTGAGTTAACTCCGTCGTGTCGCCGGACAATCCTTGGATTTGCGCCACCAACGATTCCGCATTCAGATTCATCGTCTCCATCTGTTCAAGTTTTCTCTTTGTTTCCAGAATTATATGCGATTATCAGTTGAATTACAAATACATCGATCTGAGAGAGAGAGAAATCACTTACTCTGACTGCACTGAAACCATTTTTAACCCAAACCATTTTTTAACCAAACCACATTAGACCAAACCAAACCAACCATTTGCCACCCCTACTACGTTCGTACAAATGAGATTTAAATTACGAGAATTAAGCAACAATTTCTTTATTCTTGTCACTAATGACACCTGTTTAGGTGATTATAATTTTCATTTCATCATAATATAGCTTGTTTTTTGCTAGAATTAGTGTGAAGGGTTATGGACATTGATATAGTCATCGAGATATTATTTGTTGTTCATAATTGTTGGAGGAGTTATTTGAAAAGTTTGATATGAATAAGTATATTAGTTTATATGCTTTAAGAACAATATGAATGGGATAATAAGATATTGCTAGTTCAAGCGGGTTTTGGAAAAGGGAAGGGTAAAATGGTATTTTACCATTAACGTGCTTACATAAACATAGAATGTAAACACAAATTTATATCCAAACATGAAAGCAGACATGAACCATAAACATGTGTTTGCAGCCCATCACCAACACTCACAATCCTTACATGCATAAACATAACTTCACAAGGCCTTAGAGATTCACAAGAGGGGCTAATCGATGAACAGTGCCGGTCCATGGCAGGGCCGGAGATTAAGTTGCCTCGGCCCGACTCCGTTAATGTTACGTACCAAACAGAAATTAAATGCTCTTGAAATCGTGTAATAAATGCTAATAAAGCCTACCAAACACTTTCATACAATGTTGTAATTGGGCTAGTGGAGAGGAAAAGCGAAGGGTGTTTTGGTAAATAGATTACAAGCATGATTTTTTCTAGTTCAAAGTAAATACATATATTAATTATAACACATGTAATTTAGGGATTTTTTACGTGCACTTTTATTAAGTAAAACGCATGTTAGATTAAATACACAGACATGCAATATCATGACATTCAATAACACGACATGATTAGTAAACGCGCCCTAAAAGATTAATCCCCCTTTCCTCTAGATCTTACAGAAGTAAGCCAGGGTTTCAGAGAGATTAATCAAGAGATCAGATCAAAAGCTTGGTTTATCATATTTCAAGGGTTGTATTTATAGAATCTCATGACTTAAGGTTTTAGTTACGCATGCTACCTTTTATTGTTATGATCTGAGATCCTCTATTAGATTTGTTACGATCTTACCAGATTATCCGATATCTTCCTTAGTTATTGCTTCTTGCATAATACTTCTCCAGATCTCCTTATTCTTCACGATATCCGCACAGCTCGCTATATTTGCGAGCTGATTTGTTATGTTGGCTCATGCTCTTATCGAACTCATCTGTTCGCCTGTTCTCCTAAATACCACTTCTGTTCGTCTGTTCTCCTAGTGAACTCTTATGTTCGTCTGTTCTTTAACGAACTTTTCTATTCGGCTGTTCTCTGGCGAACTCTTCTGTTCGCCTGTTCTCTTTTTGTTATTGACTTGGACTTTGATCTTATCCTCGTGTTGAGTTGAACCTTGGGCTAGATGGGTAGGTCCCCAATACTTTTAATTTCTATAAAATTACTAACTTACCGTTGAACACTTATTAAAAGAGAAATAATGTACAAAGTACAAATACAAAATAAAAAAAGGGAGACCCCCTAGAAGCCTTATCCAAACTATGCATGGTCCTTATTGGCTCGTTAAAACCTCAAGGGGTAAAATCCTATGGGAAAAACCCCTAAGAGAAAAAAAAAGTACAATAGGGAACCATGCTTCAAAGATGGCTGACTAACAGGGTGATTTTATAATTTTTGTTGTGCTTGAGTCTTGGTACTTTCTTGTGTTTTGATACTTGATTTTCCTCCCCAGTGGTTGAGAAATCCCATACATGTCCAATAATTATAACTTTGATTGAGAATTAAATAGTTTCATAGTTAAATAAAATCTTACTTTAAATAATTCGTACAAGTTGAGAAATCCTCATGACACCAATGTGGATAATTCCCAAAAGAGGAGCTCGCCGTGTACATGAGAGAAGCAAGGAGGTCAACCTCTTTCAAATATACAATGTAGTTGGACTCTCATATCGATCCGAATGAATTATCCTTTCCACGTAGGTAAATCTTTGCCTGCTAGGCAAGAGGATAGCAAATTACAAATTCTGTCTCGGTAGGACATGTATTTCTAGTACTATGAAATTCGTAAATGAAGTAGTTAATGGTGGAGTTACCATTATCATTTTTGTAGTGACGAATCGTGTATGTGTTCTAAACGATTTAAATCCCTAAGTTCTAACGTAATATATTTTCACTAAAATCAATACTATTAAAATTAGAACAACAATATAATCGAGAGTGTACACATACTTGAATTACTATTTACTGAATTTATTGAATTGAATTTAATATTACCGATGTATTTAGTTAATTTTATTTAGTATTCCACCGATTCATTTGGTTAAATGTTCTTCTTCATCTCTCACCGATAATTGACAGCTTAAATGGAAAAACAGATATCAAACACGTGGAGTGAAGAGAGGACCTAGCCATAATGTATAAAACTATAGGAGTCTTCCCATTACGGGCTTTCTAGAATGAGCTTACACCAGCTATCAGACCACATCTATTAAAATCAAGCCCTTAATGAAAATGAGTCAATTAAATAGGCCTCATTAATCTTCTTCCATTAATCGTATCTATTCAATCCATTTTATTTTAATACAAACCATCAATTAATAGAGGTCCAATAAAAAATATTCTTACATCTAAATCTCTTTCCATCAATCATAATCATATTGGCCAAATGCATAAACTTAAAACACCATACTATTTGGCAGAAGTTTGATGTTCGAGGGTTAAATCTTTTGATACGTAGTTGACAAAGAGATTTTTATATTTTAATGGTTCGATTCCACTTAAATCAATACTGAGACAGAGAGAAAAAAAAAAAAAAAAAAAAAAGGAAAAGATAGGCATTTTAAAAAATTATACATTGTTCTGACCATCTAGAAAGAAATATAAGCATTTATTGCCATACTAAATTTTGCTCAAAATTTCAGCATATATTGTCAAATGTCAACATGTTTATAAGAAAGAAAATTGAAAAGGCTTATAAATGATGCTTCTCCGTCATTGCTTGCGTTTCCACCATTCTATGAAATAACTCCATTGCCAGTTCAACAAAACAAAACAAAATTCCAGTCTGTTTGAATATTTCAATTTTCAACCAAAAAATAAAAAATAAAAAATCCTCTGTTTGAATTTCTCTACCAAAAAATAAAATTCAAGACTGACTGAATTTTTCAGTCATAATGATTCTCCGTATGTATTTCAAGCTCAAGGAAAGATGATATTTTGCTACCAATAACAAAATTCTTACACACAAAAAAGAAAGAAAGAAAGAAACAATAACAGTAATTCTCCTAAACTTGCACCCAAAAAAAAAAAAAAAAAAAAGCACCAAAACAGAAAAAATAATTCTCCTAAACAAACACATGAACCAATTTATAGATACACGGTTGACGATTAGTTAGATCCACGCCAAGCAGTTTCCTCAGCCCGGGTGAATGCATCGGTGAGCACATCGAGAGTCCAGTCTTTAACGTCTTCCTGCACAATTACAATCCCACAATCAAGAAGTTGGAACAGATCCATCACATGCATATTTGACCATGAACCGTTCGTAATAGAAGCTGCCCGAGTAGTAAAAACTTGAAATTACAATATGGGTTTAAGCCTTGGATGGTGTTTGGCAAGGCTTATTTTAAAGAGCCAAGTATAAGCTGGGATGTTTTTGGAACTTACAAGATGTTAAGATGTTGGTGTTCCCAAACATATTACACTCGACAACTTCTTACAAGCACTTAAAACAGCTTATAAGTTGTTTTAAGGAGCTTGGTATCAGTCCCAATAATTCTCGACAGGAGTAAATGCTTAACAAAAATACGGAGATAACAAACAAAGAGTTTTCATTTACCAAGTGCAGTGGTTCCCCGGTACGTATTCTAGCATTTGGACGAGATATCTTTGACTCGAATGGAGTTCTGGGCCTCACTTCTTGAATTTCATCCCATTCCTCACGACTGAGCATTCTGACAGTTCCCTGACCAGTAGGAGCATTCTTCATCTTTCGCTCTAGCCTCTCCTGGGACGTTGACTCATCGTGCTGCAACCATATAATATTTTTTCAATATTAAACAGCAATTACTAGGGAACTCAATTAACAAAACCATTAGGTGGTATGTTGCCATGTAGCAGCGTGATGATTGTAAGACAGTTCGTAACAGTAAATTTATTATGGATTAGATAAAGGGCGAGTGAATAGGTGGTTACCATCATCATGAGCTTCACAGCGAGGGCTGTTCCCACAACAGTGAGTATCATTGGCATAGTTGCCGTGTCATAAAAAGATAGTGATTCAGGAACATTCACATATAGTTGATTTTTCTTCGGATTTCTTCGTTTTTTCTTTTTCTCCAATTCAGCAATCTTCTTCTTCAAGGTGTCACTTGGACAATCATGGGTATGCAGATTCCTACAAATCTGAGAGAATGTTCGACGGACTCCGAGCATGGTTTACGAAGGAGTACGGCTCATTTATCACTTGATTACAATGATGTTAAACATGAAATTAAGGGACCAGAATCAAAAAAGGCAGACACAATTACCATATACTCAAAAGATATTAAACATGTACAAGAGAAGGAACAAAGAAGTGTGTGCCGGCAAGAATATACACTAACCCGCAAATTAATCGTTCTCGCTCCTTTATGGCACCCCTATATAAAAATCTATATCCTACAGGGCATTTCTTTTTTTTTCCCTCAAAAACTCGTCACTTTTAAGTAATGATGTTTTTCCACTCCCTAACGACCAATAGTCGTAAACGATAATGCAACCAGACACAACCTTCCATTTTTTCATCTAAGATGTCTTACCAAGTTAAAATGGATCGGAACATCGGAAGAAGCAATAATTAAGTTCCTAACACAACTGATCTGATCTACAAAGTACAGATAACTGGAGAAATTTATGAAAACAAATCAACAAGTTTAATTAACATCATAGAAGACATAAATAATCGACATAAACTTCGATTACTATGTTTGTTTGAATGCTGCACATGAAGCACCATGTTTAGCAGGAGATCATGCACTCACGAATCCGGAAGAGAGAAGAGCTAACATCCAAGCATATCTTCACAAACATTTCTCAAACATTATGCACTCACAAAGCTCACACACACAACAAGAACTCTGATCCACACGCCCAGACAGTTATCTAATCCTACAATATTCTGAATTTCAGATTTTAGCAAGAGCTATCCAGGCTCCCTAGAGTTTCAGCAAAAGCTTTTCTTCAGTCTCTAGCTATTCGCAGGCTCGCAGCCCAGAATCACTTCTAACAAAACAATATCATCTCTATCGTAATTCCAGTTTCACCTCCAAATATTCTTCAAATTCCAACACACGGGACCACCTCTCACATTTCAAGCAGTATAATTGAAATTTTCGGACCAATTGAACGACCAGTTCTTGTAAAGTTGTAGTTCACATGTGAATATAAACCTCATCAATAGTCAATACCCTATATGGCTATATGCAATCAAAAAACCCCTGCCGGGTTTGCAAGGTCTAGAACGAAACGCACAATACAAGGTCCAAAATCCAAAGAAAAAAGTTCAGATTCCGCCAATATTTTGATGGGTTTTGAGGTTTACCTTGAATACTCTGTTTTTCCAGGGAGATGAACGAAGACCCTTTTTCCAGTCAAAACCACCGTCGACAGCCGCCGCTCCGGCCGTTTTTCTCGGCCGCAAAGCGTTTCCGCCGTGCCACTTTAGCGGGGTGTGTGTGGAGCTATTGACAGATCCGAATCCCTCTAATCTTAGTGCTTAGAGTGTGTTAAAAAGGGCAAAAAAAAAAAGTAGTTAAGGATTATGCTAGATCTTGAAGTTGAAGATGAGTCGTTCTAAATGTGAAAATGAAAAAGCAGAGTTTGGGCCCAGGGCAATCATGGGCAAAAAATTGTGAACAGTATACAAGCGATCCTCAAGTGATTGTTGAGGAAAATTTGGGCCCAAATGTGATTTGGGCCGAAGAACAAACAAGAGTATAGACTAGACTCTAGAGAGCTCGTTGTAGTATAAAATTACATTACCAGTGAATAAAGCGCTCTTTGAGCTGCGAAAATCTACAATGGCGGATTACCATTACGTGTACAAGGATGTGGAAGGAGCCTCGACGCAGTGGGACGACATTCAGAGGAAGCTAGGGAATCTACCCGAGAAGCCACCGGCGTTCAAGCCGGCTCCTTTTGCACCGGCTGAGGACGAGGGTTCTAAGCCGAAAGACGCAGCCTGGATCGATGGGAAAACAGAGGAGGAGCTTGAAGATCTCGAAGATGATCTGGACGATGATCGATTCCTCGAATCTTACAGGTATTGATTCTCCTTTCACTTCAATTACTCAATATGAGTTCATATGTGTGTGCGCGTGTTTTTAGCGATCGATTAGGCGAAGATATAAGCTCTGAGTTTTGAGAATTAGCTCTAAAAGATGAAGCTAATTCAGTTGTATTGGATTTAGGCTGTCTTGAAGAGTAAAGGTCGAATTATATCATGTATTGATGATGGGAAGAAAGCAGGTTTTTCTTTCCATTAGCTGAGTTTGATCTGTGTGATGAGGAGACATGGATCTTCCTTTCTTTGATTCGATTACAATGCCGGATAGAGGAGATGTGAAACGATTAGGCCTTTGTTGCAATAGACTTTGTGTTGGACATTTTGATTTATTACCATTAGAATGTTTCCTCTAACTTAGATGGATATTCCTGTCGCATTTGTGCCAAATTGTAACGAGCGAATCACTATGTTTGAGCCAAAAAATCAGCTTTATTTAGCTTCTTGGAGATGAATTATAGAAGTTGTAGTTCTATCATTTTTGTAAAACTGACTGGCACTGATGTTCTTTCATCCTGATATTTTCAGGAAGATGAGGTTGGCTGAGATGAAAGAAGCAGCCAAGGTTGTGAAATTCGGTTCAGTTATTCCAATTTCAGGATCTGATTTTGTTCGCGAAGTTTCACAGGCTCCTCAAGACGTTTGGGTTGTCGTGCTACTGTATAAAGATGGGTAAATGCTAGTGATAATCATTGTGACGGTATGATATCAGTTTTATCAATGGTTCTTTAGTTTATCCTGCATTTGGTTTTATGACAGATACCCGGAATGCAGACTTCTTTTGGAATGTTTAGAAGATTTGGCTAAAAGATACCCAGCAACAAAGTTTGTGAAAATCATATCAACGGAGTGCATTCCCAACTATCCTGATCGCAATCTTCCCACTGTTCTGGTGTACAATAATAGTGCTGTTAAGGCAACTCTTGTGGGCATACATAGTTTTGGTCGAAGGTGTACTCCTGAAAGTATGTCCGATATCTCTGCTCTTTCAATTTTTTGAATTTCATTTATTTTTTACGGTTAATAGTTTGAATCCAACATCAGAAAATGCATTGAATATATACTTAGTCTGTTGGAATGTTATACATGAAAAACACTTAATATAATGAGCGATGATTACACTGGAGTACCTTGAGGTTTGGCCTAATTATACAGACTTCCCCTAACATCGTGAGGTTTGGCCTAATTACACAGACTTCCCCTGACATACTGAGGTTTGGTGTAGCGCACAGTATTAGTCGTGAATTTAAAGTAAACTATTGACTAGTGTCCAGGGGAAAAAGAGTTGTATTTAATGAAAGACGTTGTAAAATATGTTTTTCAAGAGGGTATCGACAAGTTTTTGTAATTTCCCAAATATGTTGTTGTAACTATCTCATATGTGTCCTTACTACCCCACTTCCCTCTTGTTTGTTCTGAAGAAACATAAATTGAATTCTGTGTTTGAATTTCCAGGTGTCGCCTTGGTTCTTTGTCAGTCGGATCCCGTCCTAAACGATGGCCATGGTGGAGAGCAGTCGAGAGAAGCTGTTCTTGACGGAGTGAGGAAGAAGTTTGTGGAGAGAGTAGTGAGAGACCACGAAGATGACGATGATGGCTCTTCTAGTGATTGATCGCTTGATTTCCTTTTTGTGTGCGAAAGCCGAAATGTTTAACCGTTGGTAGGAAACTATTCAGGCTCTCTGTTAAGTGTAGAACATAATCTATGGCATTTTGAGCTTTGGCATCGACATCTCTTCGTTTGTTTATAAGAACTCCATTTATTTGTATCCTTTATATCCTTCCCATTCCTATGCAGTGGTCTCACATAGAAACTATTTATGCACAATAGCAGGCCAAAGTCATTCAAGATTCAAAAAACAGGCATTCCATTAGCAATTTAGCAGTTTCTCAAGTTTCTACATGACACCTTCAAAATAATTACAAGCCTTTGCTTTCCCTAATCAGTACTAAATTAGCTCATTACAGAAGAGGACTAAACCATAAATATTTCCCCTGCACTATACTTGCAACATCATCCCTATTTATACCCCCCATCACCTTAAGTCAATCAAGAGTTAGCCTTCTAAAACTTCTTTACAATTCAGTTTTCAAATGCCTGCTTCAATTTCGAGGTCTCTCGCAGGATTATGTCTCCAAAAGCGATCTGCTGCTGCACATTTATGCAACCCCGTGTTTTCAGAACCTGTATTTGTTTTTAGGTTCGATTTAGTACTTAAATCCGCCAGACATAGAGTTTCCCAGAATCAAATGATTAGGTTTCGAGTTAAATGAACGGATCGAAGTATACCAGAATCTCATAGAATAGTCTGGCACTTTCTTTCTTTGTTTTCCCAGCCAGTAACTTCGTCAGGCTCAGTACTTTTTCCTCGTTCCGTCTCTTTTTATCTAGAAACTTCTTAATGAGATAGCTTCCCACGGATCTGTTTACAGATAATAGTCTATCGGAATTATCCTTGGATATAATTCACAGTATCAGCTGATATTATAGGGGGAACCATTATGTACCTTGTTCTTGCTGAATACGCATCTGGGATTCCAATATTAACCGAAGAAGAGAAAAGAAATTGAGTTAATAATGGAAAAAAGTATAAGCTCTTTCAAAGAAAATGAATAAAAAGAAAACTATTTACCTTCTCCCATGTTATCTTCACCAAATGAGTTTGTTTCCTGATAAGAAACATGTTCACCGTAAGTATCTTCTTATAAAATCAAAGAGGTTACACGTCAGATTTGCATAATTACACAAACTTTCCAGAAGTTTAAGAAATTGCAAAAAACTCCCGTCAAAGAATTTATTAGCATCTAGATGAATTGATTGATTAATTTTGATGCAACTCATCTCTAATTTAATATGAATATCTATGTTGCCCTCGACAATTCATGAAAATATTTGATATCAACTTCATGGCTATAATAACATATGTTATGTCATCTCACAAACCATTAGGGGGAAAAATGGAAACATTTCCTTTTGTTTTAGCATCCTTATATACTTCCTCCCACAAACATTCCTTTTGTTTTAGCCTCCTTATATGTGCTGTTTACTGTTTTTTACCAGAAAGAAAAAGAGAAAAATGGAAAACTCGTAACAAAACTCGATTTGTAGAATTTATATTAAAAAAAAATGGAACTGAATACCTCCTCAAATGCAGCATCCAACTGTACCCCTTCACTTGTACATGGACAGCCATTCATGCTTTCAATTGAGCTGGCCGGTTCCAAGATATCTGAATCTGCTACTTCTCCAGCCCCGTGTGATCTAAATGGGTTCACATGAGCAACAGGTGTTCCTGGAGCAAATGGAGTTTGTTCTCGAGATCTCGGTGTCACAGGAGATCCAACGACCGGCATTTCTTCATGAACACCAACAGATCCAACGACATGAATTTGATCATGAACTGTGGCACATCCAACGGGTGGAATTTGTTCATGAACCATACTTGCAACAGGAGGTTTAATTTCATCATCTGGCATGGAAGGTATTTCTTCCACAGAGATTTTAACTGCTGGTATTTTGTGTTGAAGAGAAGCAGAACCCATTGAGATGCCTGTGTAGGCCATAGTATAAACATTTAA
The DNA here is from genome assembly GCA_037501455.1 of Lantana camara. Taxonomy (NCBI): domain Eukaryota; kingdom Viridiplantae; phylum Streptophyta; class Magnoliopsida; order Lamiales; family Verbenaceae; genus Lantana; species Lantana camara. The sequence continues at coordinate 959,700 of CM074858.1, read as the reverse complement.
AGGTAGTGGACAAAAGAAATCAATGTTGTTTGCAGTACAATTCAAATGATAAAGTTTAATTACCAGAAATCAATGGTTCAAAGAAACTCTGAGGGATATGGGCAAGTTTACGAGCCCTCCATGCATGCAGAAGACTCTTAGGAGATTCCCTTTTCAGTCGTTTTAAATCACTTGGATCTTCTTCTATCCAGCCTTTTAGTATCCTAACAATCAGAAGTCATGGTTCCCCACCCCAGATTTCTTCAGAATATTGTCCAAATTTATGAAGATGATAATTTTCTTTAGCATGTCTAAATATAGAATATTCTTCAACATATCAAAACTCATAAGATTCATGAATATGACAAGAATACTAAAAAATTCAAAAGTACAGCATCATAAGACCTCAAAAGAAAGAAAGGAGAGCTTATATCACATACTTATTAGGCACCACTGTGCTCGAATCAAGCAAAGTTTTTCTCTTCTTCAGAATCTTCACGCCCTCCTTTGCAGCTGGTGTTCGAACAGTCACAGCCTCTGGTGTACCAACACCTGCTGCTACCAAAAGTAGAAAAAAGGAAATCATGAACAAAAGCATATATGCAACAAAATACAACAAACTCTTTCAGCATATCATGAATATTGTGCAAATAGAGTAATAAAAGTGGAACTTCGATAAATACCAGATTTGTTGAAGTCCTGGGTGGAGAAACTAAATTTATCTACCGTACTCTGACATTTTACGCTTTCTGAGATAGCCACCTCCAAAGATTTCATCTTCTTGCAGTCCACATCATCAATTGGTCCACACGGTTCATCCTTTTCATTACATGGTTCATCATGGCCTTGTTCTTTTTCGGCCTCATTCAGCATTTTAAAATCCGGAGAATATTCTGATGAAAAGGCACCAGTATTATGAAGTGTCCCCAAATTTCCTGCTTTTTCACTTCCTTGAGGTGACTGTTTGGTAGCAGAATCCAACTCCATATCTTGAATTTCCAAATTGGGCTTTATATTTTCAGTTGAAGGATTATCATTCTGCTGTTGTTTTTCGGCTTCATCCAACATCACACGATCTTCTGAAGAAAACTGAGTTCCACGAAGTTTCTCAAAACTCGGTACTTTGTGACTCACAACTGAGTCAGACTCAATGTTGCTAGCTTGCCTTTGAGAATCACTCCTTAGATTCTCGTTAGACGGCTTATAACGCATTTGTTCTTCTTCATCTTCATCTAACACCATTGGATCAAGACGATCTTCTAAAGAGAAAATGGTTCTTGTGAAAAAGTAGTTGTTCATACGGTGGGGTGAGAACACGCTGGAACATGGAAGGATTCAATTGATCAGAGATAAGAAGGTCTAAAGTTATATGTTAGTGATTTTAAAAACAAAAGGAGAAGAAAAGAAGATCTTGTATACATACTCTTTAACCGGTGTTGTCGCTGCTGAGTGAGTTTCAGAAAATGCAATGTTCTCCTGCAGATTCAGTGAATCAAAAACAACATTTTGTTAAAGCATTTTTAGCAAATCAATTAAATTGTACTTCTGATTAAGGAATATTTACATAGATTTTATTTTAAAATGCATCATAACTCATACTATCAGAACAATTAAACATGATTAAACTTAAAGGCTAGAAGTAAATGATGGTAACTTTTGCAACTGAACCTCAATAATTATAGAAACCCCAAAAAAAGGACTTGGCAGCAAAAGAAATTTGATGATTCACCAAGTTCTATTCATCAGTGAAAAGAAATTGAATAAGTTCTACTTTAATTTCTATTCTGATTTAAAATTGTAGAGGAAAAAAAATATATATACATGTGTACCTTGTTGATTAAGCCAGATGTACTACCGCCTTTATGGCTCCGATCTGACAAATAATGTAAGACCTAATTAGCTATGCCAAACTGAACTTCAAAAAAATAATAGTTCCAAAAGGAAAATATAATACCTGCAAGCATGATTTCTTCATGCGATCCCACGCTGACACTACATACAACATGTTCCACAAAGAAAAACAAAACATCTTATAGAAAAAAACAAGGGAAATCAATAAATGCCAAATAACACATAAGAAATCATAGAATACAACTCACCATACTAAATCTTCATCGTCCAATATCTCAAGATCAAAAGCATCAAGTTCAAATCTCTTGGGAAAAGTGATAGAATGGTAATGTGTGCGTGATACTCCAGCAGCTGCTTGCTTACTTTTTTTTCCAATCTTCAAGTTGCATAATTTGTCAAGTATTTCATGACAATCATGAAATAGATACTCAACTTTCTTCGAGTAGATCCTAACGATGCCCAAAAGAAGGAAAGCTAGGATTCTATGGGTGACCACATGAACTTCATCATCGAGAATCTTATCTAACGAGAAGCAGTTTTAGGCAAGTGAGAAAAAATGCCTAAAAAATTGAAAATAAAAGAAATTGTACATAAAGACCACATGAACTTCATCATCAAGAATCTTAGCTAATGAATTTTTTTTACTTGAAATCTTTTGCATCATTGTATGAATACCCTTCTTCATGGAAGTATGGAAACATATCATAAACATTCATAATAACAAAGAACTAATACGAAACAGAAGTATAAATAGTATCTATTTGCTCAAATAGGAAGTTGAATTATAAGCCTGAAAAGCACTCATCGATTTCTCAGAACAAGCAGCACAAAGTTGGCCACCACCCCGTAATTTGTACTGTGGCCAAGAATGTTGAATCCATACTGTTGAATGCTTTGGCTAACAAGGGCTCGCTAAAAACAGAAAAGTGCTTGTGTGATACAAATGATTGTTGGAAAAACATCTAGAACATTCACTGCAATCACATTGGTAAAGGTGTGTGTGGCGTTCTGCATTATAGAATCATCATGTCCTCTTAACAACTAAATACATATGGAACAATCCAAACCTAATCCCCAAATTCATCCAAAATCATAAAACTTCACGACTTCATTACCAAAATATTTCCAAACTCCAAACACCACATATAACACTACAGGGCAAACCCATAGAAACCCCAAAACAATCAGCCAGAGCAAAAGGGCAACCCAAAACCAACATTCTTAACCCTCAAAACACCACAAAATGCTAAAATTTCCAACAAAATGCACTTAACTACAGCAGCTACCAAAAACTAATCTCCTAATCCCAACCCACAAACAGGCAAAAAAAAAAAAAACGAAAAACAATCAACCAAAACAAAAGGGCAAAAACAATGCACCATTCTCAACCCATTAACCGCCAAAAGAAACCCAAAATACCACAAGTTACAGAACTTCTCACAACTTCCCAACACAAAACCAAGCGAAAACAACGACATAAGCCTCACCCACAGACGAAGAAATGCAAGTTTGCTGAACTTGGTCCCTTTTCAACCTATTGTGGCAATGGGCAGCCATCCAAACGACCCCCAACTCCCCCTTCTTCGACAGCAGCAACTTTGAGTAAAACATATTGCTGTTTTCCGAATCTCTCTACGTTCGTTTCAAGCTTCTGGTGCGCATAAATGTATGTCTGTAAATTTCAAGAAAAATGGGTGAACAGTGCTGAGAAATGGAGGGGAAACAAAATGTGTGTGAGAGACAAGAAAAACGGTCGAGCCCAGAAGAGGTGTGCAATGGAAGAATCTTTACATGAACGAATTTATATTTAATTTTTGAAAAAAAGAATCGGTGTGGTGCGTGTGTGTGTGTGTTTTTTTTTTTTTTTTTTGGTCACTGGAATTTTCAATTTCACCTGAGAATCGGATTAACATCAGAATTGACGACGGTCATATGTGAATTGACAAAAATGACCCTTGTTTGTTTGCTGCCCCTTTTTTCTTGTTGACAATAATGACCCTACCATTTCCTAATTATGTTGGTTTTTCCCCTTCTTTTTTGGAACTCCGGTGAATTATGAGATATTATTTAGCTTGTTTTTTGTGCAAGTATGGTATCATCTTCGTTTGCTCCTATAATTTTTTTAGGGTTAATTACAAATCCCCCGTCCTTTGGTCCTTAGGGTGGATTGCCCCCTAACCTTTGAATTTGAGCAATTTGCCCTCTAGTCTTTGAAAAATCGTTCACTTGACCCATTTGAATTCGAGCGATTTGCCTTCCAACCTTTGTACGATGCTGATATCAAATGTGTTGATATGATATATCAAATTGAAGCTCTCGACACAAGGAACACAACAATAGTCTCGAAATCAAAATCCGACAATCGACGAAGAAGAAATCATCGGTCAAATGTGACGCACGACAAACAAAGTGTTTGACGGCTAATAGGGTTGGACGGGGTATGGATTTTGTTCTACTTGGAGAGACGAGCACTCTGACGGTAGTCTTGGAACTTGGATCTTCATGTTGGAGGAGAAATCGATAGTCGAACTTGGTCAAATGGGTCAAGTGAGCGATTTTTCAAAGGTTAGGGGCCAAATCGCCCAGATTCAAATGTTAGGGGGCAATCCGCCCCAAGGGCCAAAGGACCGGGGGGGGGGGGGGGGGGGGGCGGGGGGCGGGGGGGATTTGTAATTAACCCATTTTTTTAATAGTGATAGATATAGGAAAAAATTTGTTGTCGATATTTCTTTTATCACACTCTATTATTTGCGATTGAAACGTTTGAATAATCATATTTTTTGGCATTATTTGACTAAGTTTTACCGGTTTATCTACCACATTATTGCTCAATCATTTGATGTGTTTTTCAATGTGCATTCCCGATGTATCTTAAGAAATTAACTTTAACAATTTTCTATGATAAAATCCGAATGGTACACTCTTCACAAGTTTTATCATAGTTTCATAATCACATTCAATTTCAATCTTTAGATACCTCATCTTCTGAGTCATTTTCGGGTCTTCTCTAAATTGTCAAAACAATCTCACGAACATGAAAGGGGATCGTCCCAAGCATACGATGTCTTCTAAGGACAGATTCTCACGGAGGCTGGGAAACGGGTTTGCTCCTACAATTTGTTTTACGCATTGAATCTCTTCTAATAGAAGTGGAAGAAAAACAAGAGAAGGTTAGATTTGTTGTAAAAATAAAATAAAGCTAACCGAGTCCATCAATGAGCAGGGGCATAACTGTCCATACAATATTTCACCAGCGGGTACTTTTACCGGCGGTAACCCCTTCCAAATTCGAACTTATCCACGTCCTGGGTTGGTTCAAACAGTAACAAATATCGATACAAATTAATTACCCTTCTTATATTTTTCGTCGTTTTCCAAATTTATTTACCTTTCAAATGTCACCCGGCTGTGAAATTTAGCTTACCTCTTTTAGTTCAAATAATCCAATTTATCCCAAATCTAATCAAGAATGTGAATATATCTATGGTAATAATAATAAGGGAAAAATGTTTTTTATCATTCGAACTTTACGTAATTTTATAATTTACTATCTCAACTAATTTTCATTGTAAATCATCATCCAATCTTTTTATTTGTCACATACCGTTATTTAAATTTTTTTTGAATGGTTTTGACTAAAAAACTTGATACGTGATATATTTATAAAACATACACGTTAGTTGTATTTTTATCAAAACTATCCCAAAAAAAGTTTAAATGACGATTTGTTATAAATACAAAGATTGAATGATAATTTACAATAAAAGTTTGTTAGGATGGTAAATTAAAAAAAAAAAAAAAAGTGCAAAGTTCGGATTCCCTAATAATAATAATAATAATAATGTTACTAACGCTTTGTTCCTTATCTTGACATTTAACTTTTACACCAGAAAAAACGATGTATTTGACCACTAATGATTATCTTTCCACCTTTTTACCTTCACTGCAAACACGTGTTTTCCAACATTGCATATAAAAATGTTCAAAAGTATTGAGCTGGATTTTTCCCCGAGTAATGCAGAAAGAAAACTAAGAACAGATTTTAATACACGCTTAATCCATAATAGTAAAATTAAGTAAATATATAATCAACTTACATTATGTTGTAAGTTACATACATATTATTATATCATTATAATCAGACACGCATGGAGTATGCACATTTTCGTAGCAAGTTGTACCCAGCATCTTAACCGCATCTTCAAACAGAAAGGCACAGTACAATTAGAAGTGCAAAGACAAAATACCATATTACCATGGCAATAACAAATGCTGTAATACGTGCATAAAGCTCAAAGGTTGTCATAAGAAGTCTTACTTGTCACTTGGGAGGGGAGTATTGGCAAACCTCCATGTTGTAGCATAAAAGGAATCATGGTACATGTTTCCCGCGACTTCACCGAGGGGAACAGCGTCGGAGAGCTCTTTCACGTTCTCGCTTGTAAGCTTGATGCTCAAAGAACCGAGGTTCTGATGAAGATTTCTAATCTTGGTAGTTCCTGAAAATGTTGAATCTTGGATAAATGGTGGAGATTGAAGCAACATTTGAGTCTAATATTTCACCTAATTACAAAAACTTCCCCTGTATTTCTTATTGATTAGCAGGTTAAATATTGAATGAGATTTGGGCGTATATGTTGGACCCAACGGTTGATGCATAGAAAAATCCGGCACAGGATGGAGGCTTGATGAAAATTTTGACACCGGCAGTATAAAACATAATGAAATATAGTCTAATCTATAAATTTGTATTTGAATCAGTAAATGGCTTAATAAGTGCAAATTGCATGCATGAATCCGAGGGCCACTTACCGGGAATAGAAACGACATCATCTCCTTGGTGATGGACCCAAGCAAGTGCGAGTTGAGCAGGGGTACAACCATTCTTTTTAGCCAATGAATCCACACGAAAGAAGAAGGCCTTGTTCTTTTCCCAATTCTTTCCTATGAACCTAGGGCTTATATTCTGGTCGGAGAAGTCGGACAGTTTACGAAGTTTACACAAACAAAGTGTACATGAGCTTAGAGATAAGACATGATTCAAGCAAGCAATGCATACCAAGTAAGTATTCTTAGGCAAGCTTTCCAAAATTTTCTTTCCACCAAACAGCCCACAACCAATTGGACTGTATGCCACTATCCCAATTCCAAGTTCCCTGCAATCCATTTTAATAGTGACAAATTGCATTTCAGTTTTTTACATTGTTTAAATAGGAACAGAATAGAATGAAAAATACACAAAAATACAAACTGTTAAGAGTATTAAGCGAAATGATAGCATCCGCACTAGAAAAAACTTGGCAGCATGACTAAATGCAATCTTAGTAAAGGGAAAACCTGCAAAGAGGAATTATTTCATCCTCTACATCACGAGACCAAAGAGAGTATTCCAGTTGATATGCAGTTATAGGATGAACTGCATGAGCCCTCCTTATGGTGTCTGCACTAGCTTCAGACAGACCAATGTACTTAATTTTACCTTCTTCAACCAATTTTTTGAGTTCTCCAACCTGCCAATATTTTCAAATGCAATGACAGATCGGAGGAAACATGTTTTATGTCTACGAAGATAGGTGGATTAATATATATATATATATATATATATAATGAAATACTTACAGTTTCTTCAATAGGTACAGATGTGTCAACTCTGTGTATGTAGTAGAGATCAATGTATTCCACTTGGAGACGCCTCAGGCTAGCCTCGCAGCAGGAGCGGACATAGTCAGGAGAACCTTTAATTACTATTACAGGGGAAAGACTATGTATGCCAAATTTTGTTGCTAGTTCAACTTTTTCCCGAGGCAGCTGCTTCAGTGCCTGAGACATATTCCTTTGTTGGTTATTTCAGTTGTGTTAGACGTGGGAAATCTATGATACTGGTCAAAGATAGGAAAGCTGAAACTAATTGATCAATGTTCAACATTTTTAAGAGAATTTAAACACAACAGTTTTTCATTAAAGAAAAAGAAAATTAGTCAACATGTATTTTATTATTTCTATCAGGGATATTTACACCGCCATACCCTGATATTTGGACTAATTACACAAAATTCCCCTAAGGTTTGAGAAATTACAAAAACTTCCCCTAGCATACCTTATGGTTTGGCCTAGTGCGTGCTATTATAGTCGTGAATTTAAAGTAAAATATTGATCACTAAGTGTCAAAGGCAGGCAAAATAGGGCATTCATTAGGAAATAGAGATGATTTCAGATGTAATGTTCTTTGATAGGGAAGTTTTTCTAATTTCTCAAACCATGGGGGAAGTTTGTGTAATTATGCCAAGCCTCATGGTATGTCCATGGATTATCCCGATTATTATTATTATTATGAAGAAACCCTCTCATTCGAAGTGTATGTAGTGGTAACAACGAATTTCAGGTCTTACCTTTCCCACCAAGTACTCATTTGCAGAGTTTTCTCCGTAGAAATTTGAAGTGTCAAAGTGCGTGATACCTTTGTTTAATGCCTCTTTGATTATCGCAATCCCATCCTCTTCAGGAATAGGATCATTGTATCCTCCAGTAATACCCAAGCAACCATACCCCAGCTTTGACACCTGCCGGGGTAAAACAACGAGGGAAAAAACCATCACATTACTGACATGAATGTAAAGCATGAAAAGAATGAAATATCCAAACAAAAGGGAGAAGAAATAATAACACAGTAAACCTTTCTAATAGACTGATATCTCAAACAAGCATAACCAAATAGAGAGTATCAAACATTCTCCACTTGACTTTATAGTTTCAGTTCAAATAGACTGATATCTCAAACAAATCAGGGATTCTCCACTTGATTTTATGCTTCAATTAAAACAAATCAGCTCCCTTCAGGCTAATATTCAGAGCCGAACTACATACTAAATGGTCCAGATCAACGCACACACCACAAACAGCAGTTAGAAACATGCATTCACATCTTCAAATCAAAATATAATCGCGTCAAACTAAACCAAAATCGTAGAACATGAGCTGGAAAATCCAAATACCTCAAATCAGCAGTTTTCGCCATGGAAGGAAGCAGAAATGCAAATAATTTCGTCCACAAACAGCAATTAGAAACATGCATTCACATTTTCAAATCAAAATATAATCGCGTCAAACTAAACCAAAATCGTAGAACATGAGCTGGAAAATAGTCAAATATCTCTAACCAGCAGTTTTCGCCATGAAAGGAAGCAGAAATGCAAATAATTTCACGCTTAAAATAGTAGTTACAGGCAGAATTAGAGCAAAAAGATGATCAATGAGGTTTTACCTCGAGTCCTTCTCTTCCTAATTTCGCTCTCGGCATCGGGTTTCCCTCGGCCATTACGAGAACAGGAGTATAATGTCGAGAGGGAAAAAAAAAAGGTGGGAGATAACATATGTAAGGAGTATGATTTTTTTTTTCTTTTTCTTTTTTTTAATATGCGTGAGAGAGATGGTTATATTTATTTGTATATATATATATATATATATATATATATATATATATTTTTTTTTTTTTTCTTTATGCAATTAAAATGGGATGAGTGGTATAATAAACAAGAATTTTTAGATTGAGATGATATTTAATATGATGGTGGATTTTTGTGGATATAATATATAAAATGATTGTAAATTTTAACTATGATAGGAGAAATAGTGGAATTTAGATTGGAAAAATGACTTAGTTAATGTTGAATCAATTAAATGTTGTAATATACAAATAGATTTTGGTTTAACGATAACAGATTAGATTATAAAAGTAAATTTTACCTTATTTTTTTTGTAAGAGAGTAAGGTTCGAAGTTTACTTTTTTAAAAAAGTTTGAAACCTATTTAATAAAAAAAAAATGATTGAAAAGAGTTTTACTAATCGCTCTACTCGAATCCAATTAAATGTGATATAGAAAAAGAAAAGGAAAAATTAGTCAATTATCCGGTTGGTTGTTCGAACTTGCGATTTCTAGGCACAGTTTTCCTAATTTGCAAATGTAAGTATGTACTTTTCAAAATCATGAAATCACTGGACAGTTAGTGGTCGAAATTTGAAAAATTTTGCCAGAACCGAGCACGTGCATCCATGTATCTTTCGGACCAACAAGTAGTTTGACATATAATATATTATTTTCTACCTGACAAAAACGTTTCCTTGTTTTTTTAAGACTTTTCCTTTTTTTTAAAAAAAAAAAGAAAGACATGAAATTACTAGAAAGTTAGTAACTGAAATTTGAAATTTTTTGCCGGAGACGATCACTTGCGTTTACGTATCTATGGATTGACATATAGTTTGACATGTAATCTATTATTTTCCATCTTATTTTCATTTTCTTAAATTGTTCAGTAATCTCATGATTTTGAAAAGTGCATGCTCACATTTGCAAATTAGGAAAATTATGTTAAAAAATTACAAGTTGGAATAACCAACGGGATGAATTGAGCAATTTTTTTTTTAAGGAATACTTATATCCAAATTTGAATTAATTAACTCTGATCTGGCTCAAATCTGGTCGATCTGACGTGGTCGATCTGACTGTCAGGTATGGGTCAATCAGTCAAGAATTTGTTTGAGTGGGTTCTTATCGACCTGAAAGCACTTAGCAAACGTGAGCTCGAAACCAACTTGGGGGACTTGGGGTTTGACCCAAGGTTGGCACTCCGACGCTCAAGTCAGTAATGGGGCTCTTTAGAGAGAGAATAAATGCAATTGAATGCGTATTAAAGGCTTACCAACTACTGTTCAGGGGGCGAGTATTTATAGCCATGGCCAAATAACGCAGTAATACGTGTACTGTAGGTGTGCATTAATGGCGTTGCCAGTCGTCGATCTGGATGTCGGACGATGGAACTGGCTTGAGGCGGGTCGTTTGTACCTTCTTTCCCCTTTGGGTAAAAGCAGGGACTGACGGTCATTAATGAGCCGTAGTACGCCTGTTCCAGGGAATGAGAAGGGTACACGTGCCCCGACAGGAGTGCTTTACAGTATTCGGGTGTCCGGTGACGTATATAATCGATCTGGAGATCGATATTGCCTTCCGGGATCCATAACACTGGGCTTCCCATGGGAGGGGAGCAGATCGATCTGATGACCTGGCTTATTGAAATCGATCCGCTGATCTGACGACCAGGCAGTGTGTAAATCGATCTAATGTCCTCGTGTAGATCCGATGCTCTGAGGTCCTGGTGTCGATCTGATGATCTGTCCGAAGGGTTGTTCCTGGTCTGTCCAGGCTGGCGCGGAGTCCACGTGGCACCACCGGGGGCGACCGCGTGGCCGTGTACTATTATGCCATATCAGAGGCCCCCCAAATTACCAGCGTGAATTTTCGCGGTGGTAATTTCATCGATCTGGCAATGGATAAGGGGAACCGTCGTGGCCGTCGAAATCGAGCAGTCGCCTCAGTTACGGGCGTGACTTTTTGAGTCAGATCGTTCCGACACAGCATTTAATGCGACGCGACCTTCCATAGGATAGGCGTGTGCAGGGTAATTATGGCGTCGTTTCGTATTTCGAGACGTTACTTTTCAACTCCTATAAATAGGGGTCCACCCCCCTGCCTCATTTTACCACTTTCATACTCAGGGAATTCGAACTGCTCCTGCCTTCACCAGCTCGTCAGAGGTCGTAGCTTCGAACTCCGCCTTTTAAAGGTAAGATATTTCCCCTTACCAATCTTTATGGCTCAAGAACAGGTAGCGTTCACACCTTCGCCGGAACGGGGCGATGATCTCTCGATCCCTCTGCCAAATGAGAATTTTGCGTCTGTGTCGGGGTCGGATCAACGTGTACAGTTGGGTGGAGCGACCACGGCAAACAGAGGAGGGGCCGCCTCAATCTCGAGGGCGGGGCAGCCCCTAGGGCTTTTAGACGAGCCCGAGGGGGAAATTGAGGATGAAAGTCAGATCGGAGGGGGACAGATCGGAAACGAAGAACCGGGGACACGTATCATGAATCCTCCTGCTCGACCTCCGCACGTGTACCGTACACTCTCGCATGTTTCGGAGAGACTTTCCAAGATAACCCCTCAGGAATTTGCGGAGGTCACCAGACTATTGGGGTTGGGACCCCAATACGCGGTCCGCATGCCGGAGGAGGGGGAAACAGTTGAGAGACCGAGGGGGCTGAGATCGATAGGCATGTACTATGCCTCCGTCAAATACGGGTTTAGACTTCCTCTTCCCCGGGTTGTCGAGGATTTTTTAGTTCGGTATAACCTGTCCCCTTCCCAGTTGACCCCTAACTCTTTCTCGTTAATGCACTGCCTGATTGTCACAATGAAGTGCCTCGGATTCGAGCCGGAGATCTGGGATTTCGGGGAGTTCTTCACACTTAATAGTGCTACCAAGTCTGGGGTCGGATATTTCAACCTCCAATCGAGGCCGAACCGAAAGATCGTGTCGATCCCGTCCACCTCTCACGGTGTCAGCTGGAAGTCCAAATTCTTCTTCATCGATCTCCCCATAGTACCTCGCTTCCGAATTACTTGGGGGGATAACGGCCCAAGGAAACTTGCCACCAGATCGTCGACTTGGCTCCACAATCACTTCGAGCTGTTGACCAATATGGGGCTTTTAGATCATACCAACTTGACGAGGACGGGGAATCTGGTCGAAGCGGGCATTATAACCGGGCTTCATAAAAAGAACTTTCGCTTTGGTATGCTCTCACTTCGACCGGACCTCTACTCGATCAGGGTCTTTAAATTTCTTTTTACTTGCTTTTTTGGTCCATTTCGTCGAACTGAATCTTTCGTTTTGCAGATCTACGACCATTGATAATGTCTCGAGCCGCGAGAATGAGGGCGATGAACCAGAGGAACGCCACCCCGGACGAGCTGCGACCCGTGGCGGAGGCCGCTCGAGTCATCATCAATGCACTTCCTGAGGCCCAACGAGCTCAGCAGGAGAGATGCTCGAAGGAGCTGCACGACCTAGATGCCGATCTGGCGGAGCAGGTCGAGGGAGGTCCCCCTCGTGGGCAGGAGCTCGAGGGACGAGCCGGGTCATCAGCACAGCCGGCTGGCCAGGTCGATGATGATGTCGAACAAGTAATAAATTTAGACCATCTTCCTTTATATTTTGATGAAGAATTTAATTCTCAACTCGAGCATGTTCAGGCGAGGCACGGGGTAGGCAAGAGGCCCTTTAGAGAACTGGTTCACGAGCTGCAGGACTCAGAGGAATCTGACGAGGAGGCCCAGCTCTTGAACTTTCCTAAAACCCCCATTCCCCAATGGCCTGCAGGTCTCGAGCTCGCAAAGGCAGATGGTACCAAACGAGCTCTGGCATTCGGAAAAGCTGATCCCGAACTATTGGCTGCACTCTTCAATTCCGGATGTATCATTGACGAGCAGAAGAAGCTCTCTCAGAGGTCGGCAAGGCAGAAGAGATACCAAGCTGCCAGAGGCCTCTTCGGTGTAAGTTGGTGCTTTTATTACGATTTTTCTTTCAACTCCTGGCGATCGGACTCATTCGATCTGGTTTCCTGTTCTCAGGACGTTCTCCCCGTCCTCATTAACTCGATCCAGGAAGCTGAGGTCTTCAAGGCCGGCAAGGAGAAGTACAAAGAGAAGTACCAGATGATGAAAGGCCGGCTCGCATCCGCAAACCCGGAAAGGATTGAGCAGCTCGAGCAAGAACTCCGGGGGGCCCAAGAAGAGAAGAGGAAGCGGGTCGAGGAGAAGGAGACCATGGAGGCTCAATGGTTGAGCTCTCAGGAGGCACTTAAGAAGGCGGAGGCGGCTCATGCAAACGAGCTGGCCCAAACGAAGGAGGAGTTCGCCAAGGAGCTTGAGACTGCTAAAGCCGCTTCGAAGGAGGAGGGACGAAATGAGATGTTCAGCTTGGCCCAGGCGAAGCTTGTTAAAGCCGCGGAGGAGATGAAGAGGTGTAAGCTGGAGATCGAGCGGTACGCCGTTCATGAGTTTATGGAGGGCCCCGGTTTCGAGGAGGCGAGCCTGATCGTAGGTCAGAACGATCTGGTGGAGGGGTTCCAGATCGCCTTGAACCAGCTAAAAGCCCAGGACGCCATCATCCCCAACTTCAACTTTAACTCGATCGGGCCATTGCTTCCCGATCCTTGCGCTCCTGACCTCCCTGAGGAAGAAGAGCCGGTCCAGATCGACTGGGCGACCTTCAAATATGGCCATGCCATTGAGATCGCTCAGGCCAAGAAGGAGAAGCGTCGGGTAGAGTGCGAGCTTCCTCCGCCGGTTCAGATCGAGAGCTTCCTCCCCACCGTCAGAGAGCTCGAGAGATCACTCCGTCGAACTACTCAAGAATCCACTTCCGAACCCGTAGAGATCGATTAATTGTTTGTGATTCGACCTTCTAGCCGGTCTGTGGCTAGGTGAATACTTCTGATTTATTTCTGCTTTGCTCTGCTTTTCTTTTTTTCCTTTATCATGAACATTCCGCCCATCGAGCCACGTCGCGTGGTGAGCTCGATGCGCTAGTCACAGTCGATCTCTCATAATTTTTTGGAGATCGATGTTTGAATGAATGAACTGTTCCTCATACTTGTGTTTTTACTTTGCGAGTTGAACATTGATTCGATCCGGCATGCGCGCGGTTTATCGATCCAGGTTTTGCTTACCCTTTAGCTAGATTTTTATCGCTTTCGGATCGATAGGTTAGTCATGCTATTTGATCTCGTTTGGATGTCGATCTAGGCCCGGATGTTAGAATCTTAGGATCTTTTGAAAACCATCGATTCTGGACCTCTTGGGATCTAAAACGATCTCCTTGGATCTCTGGATCATTTAACTTTTGAAAACCATCGATCTCTGGACCTCTTGGGATCTAAAACGATCACTGGGTCTGGATCATTTAACTTTTGAAAACCATCGATCTCTGGATCTCCTCGGATCTCAAACGATCTCCTTGGATCTCTGGATCATTTAACTTTTGAAAACCATCGATCTCTGGATCTCGTTGGATCTAAAACGATCTCCTTGGATCTCTGGATCATTATTAATAAAATTATTAATCTCTGGATCTCCTCGGATCTGAAATGATCTCCTTGGATCTCTGGATTATTAATCAAATTATTAATCTCTGGATCTCCTTGGATCTAAAACGATCTCCTGGGATCTCTGGATCATTATTAATTAAATTATTAATCTCTGGATCTCATCGGATCTGAAATGATCTCCTTGGATCTCTGGATTACTAATCAAATTATTAATCTCTGGATCTCCTTGGATCTAAAACGATCTCCTGGGATCTCTGGATCATTATTAATTAAATTATTAATCTCTGGATCTCCTCGGATCTGAAATGATCTCCTTGGATCACAGGATTATTAAGTTAGGATTTTTAGGATCTCTTTGGGTCTAAAAACGACCTCCCTGGATCTCGATCTCTAACGATGATTTAAGAGCATTAAATATGTTAGGATTTTTAGGATCTCGTTGGGACTGAAAACGACCTCATTGGATCTCGATCTCTAACAATGATTTAAGAGCATTAAATATGTTAGGATTTTTAGGATCTCGTTGGGTCTGAAAACGACCTCATTGGATCTCGATCTCCAACAAATTTGGAAGTATTAAACGTTAGGGTTCTTTGGATCTCGTTGGGTCTGAAAACGACCTCTTTGGATCTCGACTTCTAACGATCGGATACAGGTGTTACCTCCCACCTCGACTCATGACCGTAGGTCGAATGAGAGCTTAACCGAGGGGATAGTGACCTGGCATGTGATTGCAACTTGACTTTAATCGGACGTCCCAAAACATTAAATTAATTAACTGATCATAGATCGATTCTCAAGCGAATTCGACCTCTTTAACTATTACAATTTGAAATGATTTGAAAGCTAAGTGTAAAACTTCTTCAGGTTGTGCGCATTCCACGGTCTGGGTAGTGGCTCCCCGGCCATGTCTTCAAGCCGGTAGGCCATGTTTTTCCCGATCTCCGTGACGCGATAAGGTCCTTCCCAGTTGGGCTCAAGTTTTCCGACATGTTGCAAGACCTCGACCTTTTTTAACACTAGGTCGCCGATCTGAAATGATCGGGGCCGTACGTGCTTGTTGTATGATCGGGCCGCTGCTGCTTTGTACTGTTTGAGCTTCTGGTAGGCATGTTCTCGACTTTCTTCAATCACATCCAGATCTTCCGCTCTGATCTCTGTGTTCCGGTCGAGCTGGTACTGCGATACACGAGCCGTTTCGTGTAATAGCTCCGATGGGATGACTGCTTCGGACCCGTAAACCAGAGAGTATGGTGTTTGCCCTGTGGCTGTCCGCGGGGTAGTTCGGTATGCCCATAGAACACCGTCGAGTTCGTCCGCCCACGCTCCTAGCTTGGCATCGAGGCGGGTCTTGAGATTCTGGATAATGATTCGATTGGTGACTTCGGCTTGACCATTTGCTTGTGGATGACCGACAGTGGTGAATCTGAGGTCGATTCCGAGGTCTCGACAATAGCTCTTGGTATTTCTAGATCGGAATTGAGGACCATTGTCACAGATGAGCACCCTCGGAACCCCGAATCGGCAGATTATATTCTTCCAGAGGAAATTTCTTATCACTGCATCAGTAATCTTGGGGACTGCCTCGGCCTCAACCCACTTCGAGAAGTACTCGACGCATACTATGACAAACTTTTTCTGTCTTGGTGCCAAGGGGAAGGGACCGATGATGTCGATCCCCCATTGATCGAAGGGCCAGCACACGTCGATTGGTATCATGGATGCTGGGTGTGTGTGGATCAGGTTGCCATGCCTTTGGCATTTAGGGCATTTCCTAGAATGGATCTTCGCATCCCTCACCATGGTCGGCCAAAAGTACCCGCTCCATAAGATCTTTCGAGCTAGAGCTCGACCTCCGGAATGGTTCCCGCAGCATCCCTCATGGACTTCTTCTAGGACATCTTGGGCTTGGCTAGGTCGCAGG
Organism: Lantana camara; assembly: GCA_037501455.1. Lineage (NCBI taxonomy): Eukaryota > Viridiplantae > Streptophyta > Magnoliopsida > Lamiales > Verbenaceae > Lantana > Lantana camara. Next base: position 943,006 of record CM074858.1, on the reverse strand, counting down.
CACCTTAGAGGGGGACCTGTGAAGGATTTTTTGAACAACCTGCCTTCGCGATCAACCATGTACAGCAGAGATCGATATCTGACTCTTCTGGCTTCAGTTCGATTTTGAGGTAGCGTTCCGTTCTTCAGATAAGCGATCAGTTCGTCCATCCAACAAAGCTCCGGCGGATCGATGGTGGCGACGTTGACCTTTCCTTCATCGATCGCGCGGCCCCCCGAGACCATGAAAGAGATGGTTGCATCCTTTGTCCCTTGGAGTCCATTTGCCAGTTTTGACAAGGCATCGGCTCGACCGTTCTCTTCGCGGGGAACCTGCTCGATTTTGAATTCTTTCAGCTTCGAGGTCAGCTCTTTTACCATTTTGAGGTATGCTGCCATGGACTCCTCCCGAGCTTCGTACGTGTCATTGACTTGGCCTTCGACGAGTTGGGAGTCAGTTACAACGGCTAACCTGTCGATCTGGTTCTTCGTGGCATACCTCAGTCCAGCCACAAGTGCTTCATACTCAGCCTCGTTGTTCGTTGCTTTAAAATTGAGTTTTATGGCGAAATCGAGCTGGAGTCCTTCTGAGCTCGTAAGGGATATGCCCACTCCCCCTCCTTGAGAGGTCGATGAGCCATCCGTGTACATGGTCCATCCAGGCGAGGTACGAACGATCTCCATCGAGCTGGTGTTCTTTTCGACTAAAAAGTCAGCCAGAACTTGAGCTTGTTGGGCGGCTCGAGGTTGGTAGGTGATGTCATGCTGACTCAACTCGACCGCCCATTTCATCATTCGACCCGACACGTCGGGTTTGGATAACACCTGCCTAAGCGGCTGATCCGTCAGGACAATTATGGGGTGAGCCTGGAAGTACGGGCGTAGCTTCCGAGCTGCGTGGGTGAGGGCAAACACGAATTTTTCGACCTCGAGATAATTCCGTTCCGCTCCGTGTAGGATCTTGCTCAGGTAATAGATCGGTAGGTGTTTTCGATCTCGAATGGCGACCAAGACTGAGCTGAAGGTCTCGTTAGAAAGGGACAGGTAGAGGTACAAGGTCTCTCCCTCATTTGGCTTGGCCAGCAATGGTGGAGAGGCCAGGTACTCTTTCAATTGATCTAACGCTCTGTCGCATTCTTCATTCCATTCGAACTTTTTGAGATTTCTTAAAACTTTGAAGAACGGGAGGTTTCGTTCGGATGACCGCGATATGAACCGGTTGAGAGAGATTATCCGACCCACCAGGGACTGTACCTGGTTGATGCATCGAGGTCGCGGGATGATCTGTATTGCTTTGATCTTCGTAGGATTGGCTTCGATACCCCGCTGGCTCACCATGTATCCTAGAAACTTCCCCCATTCGACCCCGAACGTGCACTTGTCTGGGTTGAGCTTCATCCCATACTGTCGCAAGATCTCGAACGATCTGCGCAGGTGATCTAGGTGGTGGTAAGCCCAGCGGCTCTTCACGATCATGTCGTCGACGTAGACCTCCATGGTCTTCCCGATCTCTTCCTTAAACATCAGGTTGACCAACCTTTGGTAAGTGGCTCCGGTGTTCTTCAGTCCGAAGGGCATAACTTTGAAACAGTATATTCCCTTTACCACAATGAAGGCCGTGTGCTTTTGATCTTCAGGGGCCATAGAGATCTGGTAATAGCCCTGGAAGGCGTCCATCATGCTGAGCATCTCACACCCGGCTGTCGAGTCGACGAGCTGATCGATCCGGGGCAGCGGATATGGATCTTTCGGGCATGCCTTGTTAAGGTCGGTGAAGTCGTTACACATTCTCCATTTCCCACCGGTTTTTTGTACAAGGACGACGTTGCACAACCAGTCAACGTATTGAGCTTGGGTAACGTATCCCGCATCGAGAAGCTTGTTGACCTCCGCCTCTATGATATCGTTCCTTGCCCGACTCTGAGTTCTCAGCTTTTGCTTGATTGGTTTAACCGATGGGTCGATTCCAAGCCGGTGGCATATCACCTTCGGATCGACACCGACCAGATCTTTAGCTGCCCATGCGAAGATGTCTGAGTTATCTCGCAAGAATTCTATCATCATGACCTCGTGTTGAGGATGCATGTTCGCCCCGATCTTGGTGGTCTTATTGCTGTCTCCGGGGACCAGGGCGATTTCTTTTAGTTCATCCGAGGGCTCGAGCCGCTCGCTGACCTTTCTTTTTCGAGCGGCTGGGGATCTCTCTGCCTCGCACTCCCTTGAGGGAAGCTCGATCTCTCCATCGGCATAGGTCTGTAGGTCGAGTTTTTCCTCGACCTCTTTCCCGGATGGCTTTTTCAGGACAATGGCATAACAAGCCCAACTGTCCATGACGTCGCAAGTCACCTCACCGACCCCGCACGGGGTGGGCATCTTCAACTTTTGATGGTACGTTGAGATGATTGCTTTGAACTGAATGAGGCCAGGTCGACCGAAGATCATATTATACGCTAGGGGCATGTTGACGACGACGTACTCGACCTCTTGGGTCACCCTCTTGGGGGATGTTCCCATCGAAGTGAGGAGCCGGATGCGCCCTAACGGTATAACTTCCGATCCGCCGAACCCGGAGAGTGGTGTTCGGATCGGGTCAAGTTTTAGATTATGCAATTTCATTTTTACAAGAGTAGAGTAAGGAATAATATTCGAGCTGCTTCCATTATCAACTAGGCATTTGGTTACATCATAATTTGCCACGCCTAAGGTCACCACCATCGGACAGCTAGGCGTCTCGCCTTCCCGATGGGGGCCTGGACGGCTATCACTCTCACTAAAGCTAACCTCCTGCCTCTCCCACTCCCTACCCTGGTCGATCTAGAAGACCTCTTCATGGGGGCCGTTGAACTCTCGAGCTGCTCGCCTGATGTTCCTCTTTCGAGCTGCATTCGAGTCACCGCCCTCGTGCCCCCCGGCTATCATGTAGATCTTGCCGTGAATGGGGGGATTATCTTCAGCTCTCTCCAATGGGGGTTTTCCTTCATCGATCGCGCGGCCCCCCGAGACCATGAAAGAGATGGTTGCATCCTTTGTCCCTTGGAGTCCATTTGCCAGTTTTGACAAGGCATCGGCTCGACCGTTCTCTTCGCGGGGAACCTGCTCGATTTTGAATTCTTTCAGCTTCGAGGTCAGCTCTTTTACCATTTTGAGGTATGCTGCCATGGACTCCTCCCGAGCTTCGTACGTGCCATTGACTTGGCCTTCGACGAGTTGGGAGTCAGTTACAACGGCTAACCTGTCGATCTGGTTCTTCGTGGCATACCTCAGTCCAGCCACAAGTGCTTCATACTCAGCCTCGTTGTTCGTTGCTTTAAAATTGAGTTTTATGGCGAAATCGAGCTGGAGTCCTTCTGAGCTCGTAAGGGATATGCCCACTCCCCCTCCTTGAGAGGTCGATGAGCCATCCGTGTACATGGTCCATCCAGGCGAGGTACGAACGATCTCCATCGAGCTGGTGTTCTTTTCGACTAAAAAGTCAGCCAGAACTTGAGCTTGTTGGGCGGCTCGAGGTTGGTAGGTGATGTCATGCTGACTCAACTCGACCGCCCATTTCATCATTCGACCCGACACGTCGGGTTTGGATAACACCTGCCTAAGCGGCTGATCCGTCAGGACAATTATGGGGTGAGCCTGGAAGTACGGGCGTAGCTTCCGAGCTGCGTGGGTGAGGGCAAACACGAATTTTTCGACCTCGAGATAATTCCGTTCCGCTCCGTGTAGGATCTTGCTCAGGTAATAGATCGGTAGGTGTTTTCGATCTCGAATGGCGACCAAGACTGAGCTGAAGGTCTCGTTAGAAAGGGACAGGTAGAGGTACAAGGTCTCTCCCTCATTTGGCTTGGCCAGCAATGGTGGAGAGGCCAGGTACTCTTTCAATTGATCTAACGCTCTGTCGCATTCTTCATTCCATTCGAACTTTTTGAGATTTCTTAAAACTTTGAAGAACGGGAGGTTTCGTTCGGATGACCGCGATATGAACCGGTTGAGAGAGATTATCCGACCCACCAGGGACTGTACCTGGTTGATGCATCGAGGTCGCGGGATGATCTGTATTGCTTTGATCTTCGTAGGATTGGCTTCGATACCCCGCTGGCTCACCATGTATCCTAGAAACTTCCCCCATTCGACCCCGAACGTGCACTTGTCTGGGTTGAGCTTCATCCCATACTGTCGCAAGATCTCGAACGATCTGCGCAGGTGATCTAGGTGGTGGTAAGCCCAGCGGCTCTTCACGATCATGTCGTCGACGTAGACCTCCATGGTCTTCCCGATCTCTTCCTTAAACATCAGGTTGACCAACCTTTGGTAAGTGGCTCCGGTGTTCTTCAGTCCGAAGGGCATAACTTTGAAACAGTATATTCCCTTTACCACAATGAAGGCCGTGTGCTTTTGATCTTCAGGGGCCATAGAGATCTGGTAATAGCCCTGGAAGGCGTCCATCATGCTGAGCATCTCACACCCGGCTGTCGAGTCGACGAGCTGATCGATCCGGGGCAGCGGATATGGATCTTTCGGGCATGCCTTGTTAAGGTCGGTGAAGTCGTTACACATTCTCCATTTCCCACCGGTTTTTTGTACAAGGACGACGTTGCACAACCAGTCAACGTATTGAGCTTGGGTAACGTATCCCGCATCGAGAAGCTTGTTGACCTCCGCCTCTATGATATCGTTCCTTGCCCGACTCTGAGTTCTCAGCTTTTGCTTGATTGGTTTAACCGATGGGTCGATTCCAAGCCGGTGGCATATCACCTTCGGATCGACACCGACCAGATCTTTAGCTGCCCATGCGAAGATGTCTGAGTTATCTCGCAAGAATTCTATCATCATGACCTCGTGTTGAGGATGCATGTTCGCCCCGATCTTGGTGGTCTTATTGCTGTCTCCGGGGACCAGGGCGATTTCTTTTAGTTCATCCGAGGGCTCGAGCCGCTCGCTGACCTTTCTTTTTCGAGCGGCTGGGGATCTCTCTGCCTCGCACTCCCTTGAGGGAAGCTCGATCTCTCCATCGGCATAGGTCTGTAGGTCGAGTTTTTCCTCGACCTCTTTCCCGGATGGCTTTTTCAGGACAATGGCATAACAAGCCCAACTGTCCATGACGTCGCAAGTCACCTCACCGACCCCGCACGGGGTGGGCATCTTCAACTTTTGATGGTACGTTGAGATGATTGCTTTGAACTGAATGAGGCCAGGTCGACCGAAGATCATATTATACGCTAGGGGCATGTTGACGACGACGTACTCGACCTCTTGGGTCACCCTCTTGGGGGATGTTCCCATCGAAGTGAGGAGCCGGATGCGCCCTAACGGTATAACTTCCGATCCGCCGAACCCGGAGAGTGGTGTTCGGATCGGGTCAAGTTTTAGATTATGCAATTTCATTTTTACAAGAGTAGAGTAAGGAATAATATTCGAGCTGCTTCCATTATCAACTAGGCATTTGGTTACATCATAATTTGCCACGCCTAAGGTCACCACCATCGGACAGCTAGGCGTCTCGCCTTCCCGATGGGGGCCTGGACGGCTATCACTCTCACTAAAGCTAACCTCCTGCCTCTCCCACTCCCTACCCTGGTCGATCTGGAAGACCTCTTCATGGGGGCCGTTGAACTCTCGAGCTGCTCGCCTGATGTTCCTCTTTCGAGCTGCATTCGAGTCACCGCCCTCGTGCCCCCCGGCTATCATGTAGATCTTGCCGTGAATGGGGGGATTATCTTCAGCTCTCTCCAATGGGGGTTTTCCAGATCTTTTCGGGGGAGACCTAGACCTGGAACGGTTGCGTTCGCTCGATCTGCCCGCCTTTTCAGAGTAGTGGTCGAGGCGTCGAACGATATCCTTCAAGTGCCCTCCCTGGATGAGTCTCTCGATCTCATCCCGAAGGGCGTTGCATTCTGCTGTGGTGTGGCCCCACTGTTGATGGTAGCCGCAGAATTTTCCCGATTTTTCAGCCTTCGGGCCCTCCCGGATGGGCTTTGGTTTCTTTAGAAGGCTCTGGTCCATGACCACGTAGATCTGGTCGATGGACTTGGTCAGGGGGACATAATTTCGTCGGTCGACCTGGGTCGGTTGGTCGACTTTCCCCCTGATTTTCTTCGGCTCGCTCCCTTTCCGGTGTTGGGGCGAACTGGACCCAATGACCTGCCTCTCAGATCGAGGAGGAGGTCCGTGTGCGAGGGCGATCTCCTCGACGCGCATGAAGCCGTGGGCGATATCCTGGATCTCCGTCAGGTTACGCGGCCCAGCCCTGACGATCTCATCCGCCCATAGGCGGTTGCGGAGAGCTCGATGGACCACAGAGAGCAGAGTGTCCATCGTCGGGTTTTCGACCCGAACCACTTCTCTCGCAAAGCGAGTCATGAAATCTCGCAATGACTCACCCTCCTTCTGGTAGATGCTGTTGAGATAGGAAGGGGGGAGCTTTTCTCCCGTCATTGAGGAGAAGTGTGCTGTGAACCGATCTATGAACCGGTTGTAGGTCGTTAGGCACCGAGGTGGCAGGCGGATGAACCAATCTTGAGCGGGGCCTGTCAACGTAGTGACGAAGAGCTTAGCCCAGATCTGTTGGGGATGAGAGTGTAGGAACATCCGGTTCTCAAAGGCTGTCACATGTTTTTCGGGATCTGTGGTCCCGTTATACATGGGCAGGCCGGTCGGAATTCGATCTCCGTCACAGGTCGTGCGGAGAATGTCCTCGCAGAAGGGGGAAGCTTCTTCCCTGTCGCTGCGGTAACGGAGAGGGCGTCGGTTCAGCCCTTCTCGAAGGTCGACCTGCCTCTGGGTGACGTGGGAACCACGGTCACCCAGGCGGTCTTGGACCCTTTTTCGGGGCGGGTCCTCACAATAGTCTTGTTCTCTCCCCGCGCGAGCCGCGGCGATTCTGGCGGCCTCTTCCCTAGCAGATCGAGGGGGAATCCGATCTCGGAGGTCGTCGAATTCGTCGTTGTTTTCGTCGACCACCCGCTTGCCGCGGTTGTTGCGGCTGGGGTTGCCGGAGTCCCCCTGGTCCTCACGGGGGACCTCTTGGCCTGCTGCGGGGGGCGGTGGTGGCAGAGCGAACCCTTGGAACTGTCCTGCTCCGATCTGGGGACTAAGGCCCCAGATGATCTGGGCAGGTCGCCCATCAAGTGGTTGAAAGACATAGGGAACCGGGTTCCCGTATGCTTGGACAGTGGGGGCCAACGCGTTACCCACCATGGGGCTTGGTATGGTGGTTGCGGGGCTAGCCCTTGGTAGCTCGGGGCGCCTGGGTTCACGACCCTCGGCTTGGGCGAGCTTGATCTCGACCCTCCACTGGTCGAGAAAACCATCAAGGTCCGCCTGGGTGACGGTGTATCTGGGAGTGGCCTCCAGCGGGGGCTGTGGAACGTTGGTGCTGGGACCGACAAATGGGACTGCGGAGGTGTTGCCAAGCGGCGCGTTGTAGTCATGCCTGCCTTTGGCAACCTCCTCCATGTCCTCGTCGCGGTGGGTGTTCCTCGTGTTCACCATCGTGTTTGGAAAAAAGATTGAAGGGGCTTTTATCTAGGTCGATGTGAAAGGAATTTCCCACAGACGGCGCCAAACTGATCTGGCTCAAATCTGGTCGATCTGACGTGGTCGATCTGACTGTCAGGTATGAGTCAATCAGTCAAGAATTTGTTTGAGTGGGTTCTTATCGACCTGAAAGCACTTAGCAAACGTGAGCTCGAATCCAACTTGGGGGACTTGGGGTTTGACCCAAGGTTGGCACTCCGACGCTCAAGTCAGTAATGGGGCTCTTTAGAGAGAGAATAAATGCAATTGAATGCGTATTAAAGGCTTACCAACTACTGTTCAGGGGGCGAGTATTTATAGCCATGGCCAAATAACGCAGTAATGCGTGTACTGTAGGTGTGCATTAATACTTTGCCAGTCGTCGATCTGGATGTCGGACGATGGAACTGGCTTGAGGCGGGTCGTTTGTACCTTCTTTCCCCTTTGGGTAAAAGCAGGGACTGACGGTCATTAATGAGCCGTAGTACGCCTGTTCCAGGGAATGAGAAGGGTACACGTGCCCCGACAGGAGTGCTTTACAGTATTCGGGTGTCCGGTGACGTATATAATCGATCTGGAGATCGATATTGCCTTCCGGGATCCATAACACTGGGCTTCCCATGGGAGGGGAGCAGATCGATCTGATGACCTGGCTTATTGAAATCGATCCGCTGATCTGACGACCAGACGGTGTGTAAATCGATCTAATGTCCTCGTGTAGATCCGATGCTCTGAGGCCCTGGTGTCGATCTGATGATCTGTCCGAAGGGTTGTTCCTGGTCTGTCCAGGCTGGCGCGGAGTCCACGTGGCACCACCGGGGGCGACCGCGTGGCCGTGTACTATTATGCCATATCAAACTCCAATTAGTAAAAAAGATTAATTATGGGCATGTTGATTGGACACTTTAACATTATATATTTATATCCTACATTATCCAATTGGACCTTAAAAATTATAATACAAGGTTTGGGCCTGTATAGATTATACAAAAGCGGCCCATTTGTAAGGCACAAGTACAACGTCGCAACAAACGAGTTGCCACGTATGACTATTGAGTCATGAGTTTCTCTTCTTTTTCAATTTCTGAATTCCCGATTAAGTCGCGGGTGCGACTCTCCTCCGGACTTGACTGTACAAATCGGTGCGGTAAATTATCCTCTCCAATTCCTGGAGCTCGCGTTAGCTCACTGGCTATGGCTTCCGCTGCTAAAGAAGATAAACCAGGTAGCTCTCGTTCTCAATTTGCTGTAATGCGCGTCTTAATTATGAGGGGATATGTGAATTGCTGTGGAGGGTATTGATTGCGAGTAATTTCAGGTGTTTCTGGTAAGAGTGTTGCTGTGATTGGAGCTGGTGTTAGGTACGTCGATGGTGAATTCTGTGATCGGATTGTTGAATTTCGTGGTTTGAGGTTATATGTGATGTTGGGTACGGTGTTTTTGTATTTTGAGTGTGGTTTGGGTGGAAATAAGCTTCAAGCCGCATTGAGTGCTGTTGCATGAACTGTGGTTTTGATTAGATAATTCGTTTGTTATATTTTAGTTGGTAATCCAGTGAGAATGATGTGGTTGGAGCTTAAATTTTGAAGGAAAATGTAAAGGAAGTGTAGATATGGGCTATATGGCTGTACAGAGCTAATTATTAGTGTACAAAACTATGTCATGTGGCAGATTTCAGTATTTGATGCTTTTTGTTTCCACGACTTACATCCGGGCCTTGTCTGATTGATTTCTTATGTATGTTTGCGTGAAGTGGGCTATCTGCAGCGTATAAGTTGAAATTGCATGGTTTAAACGTCACAGTATTTGAAGCAGATGGGAGAGCTGGAGGAAAGTTGAGAAGCATTTCACATAATGGGTTGATATGGGATGAGGGTGCAAACACCATGGTACTCTCCTTTGCAATATAAATTCTCGTAGAAGATTGTTTTGCAGGGAAATATGATTGTTCAAGTCACAAAAGATATCTCATGATGCTTACCTGGATAAGTTTTGTTACATTTGCAGACTGAAAGTGAGGGAGCTGTTGGATTTTTGCTTGACAGTCTTGGACTAAGGGATGAGCAACAATTTGTAAGGCTTGTTCCTTTTTATTTCTGTTTTCCTTTCACCTTTGTTTTGATTGAATAAATATATCTTGCTGGTGCCTTGGTCTGCAAGTGGTTTTAATTCATCCAATTCAAAATATGTTTCTTCTGTATGCTCTGAAATAAGCAGGTTCTGTAATGTTGTTTGTGGCGCAGCCTCTTTCACAGGAGAAGAGATATATTGCTAAAAATGGGGTGCCTGAACTGGTAACATATTCTTTACATTTATACTATAGCTTTGATCTTCTCCCTGGAAGCGGAGTAGAAACAGTTTCATGACTGTCTGCTCACTAACTGATCCACATTTGCCATCTCAGTTGCCGTCAAATCCTGTTGCACTTATCAGAAGCAAGTTTCTTTCTCCAGGGTCAAAGGTTTGCTCTTCTCATCCGACACTTTGCCACCTCACTTTAAGCATCATAAAAAAGCAAGTCATAGTCATTTTGTTTCCTATAGTTCATATATCCCAAATTCAAGGGGAAAGAGTGCGTTTAGGTGAACCGAATTGAATATTGCACATAATCTGATATTATTAAAGGGCCATCAAGTGCTACTCTCGAAAGTATAACCTGGTTTATACACACAGCAATATTTTTGGTGTCTGACAAATATCATCAGTCTACTCTATGTCACTCATTCCTCTTGTAAACGAGAAAATGTTGAAGGGTCAAATCTCTAATTGGTCACATCTATTGTTCATTTGGCTTTGTTGGAAGTCCAATCATTTATGCATCTCAAAATCAGCTTACATACACTGTTATTCTCTTTTCAGCTTCAAATTTTTTTGGAGCCGTTCTTGTGGAAGAATAATAATTCTTCAAAAGGGACCAACACAGAGGAAAGGTATTTCTGGTCTACTGACTTTGATTCTGTCAATATCTGACCCTTTGTATCACACTCACTTCGTGGTTAACTGGCCAACTCAATTTCTAAACCATTTCCAATTGTTACTAACACAAGTTCTATATTTCTTATGTGCATTTTTATAATATCACGTCACTTTAAGTACTGCTTATTTTTAAGATTGTCTATATATTTTCTGAGTCTATTGTAAGTTTCTGGGCAACTTTGTTTCTGAGTACTGTTATCAGATAATCTCCAGTAATGTGCAAAAGTTCTTGTTAGCTGTCCTTCTGTCCTGTATTTAGGGAAATGTTGGGGGCTGCAGAAATAATTATTAATGTTTGCTTGTATTTGCAGTGTCGGTGCCTTCTTCCAACGTCATTTTGGAAAAGAGGTGCTACTTATACCATCACATACCTTTTTCATGTTAATTTGATAATGCACCTGAGGCAAATTTTTAAGGTTTATCAATTAGCTTATTGGAAATTATTCATGTAATGCTTCACTGTATTCAGTTCGATATGATCTTTTCTCCAGTAAACTACAAATCCTTTTAAGCTTTTGGTTGCCTCTGCTTTTGTTTTTCTGTTATACATTGTCGAAGAAGTATTCTTCTCAGTTGTTAGTTATTGAATGTGGCTTAATGAGGACAACAATTCTTTTTAGGTTGTTGATTACCTTATTGATCCTTTTGTCGCTGGAACTAGCGGTGGAGACCCTGAATCTCTATCTGTGAGTGTTTATTCGTGTACTATTGGTTGGTAGACTTTTCTAGGTAAACAATTCAATGACAAGGAAAAAAGAAGTCAAATAATGTTCTGTACATTTAAATGGGACGACTAACGTACATAATGACTCATCTTTTCTTAACTTGTGTCACCACTCACTTTTAGGACCATGATATTTGAGCTGGTGAATCCTGAAAATTCTCATGTCTTTCTTTGTCTAAAACAGATGCGCCATGTATTTCCAGACTTATGGAATCTTGAGGAACGGTAAGCTTCCTGCCTAGTTTTTGGCACTTGGAACTTCTAATTTTCAGGGTGCTACTGCTTAAAATAGTTAACCTTTTCCAGGTTATGTATGTAATGTACTTATTAACTCTCCATATTCTTGCCAATATAACTTAACTGAGGTAATAAGGTTTGATAGTAGGAAATTTGAAGGGCCTAAAAAGGACCCTTCTTGAGCTTAAATTTGATATATTACATTGCATTTGTTATCAAATGTTGGTGATCTTCCGTAAATGGCTTCCAGTTTCCTTCACATCAATAGCTGCTTCAAACAAAGTTAGTTTGAAGTAGTAGTAATATGCATGTACTAGACTAAACAAGTTCTCAATCTATACCACATTATGCAATTGTCTGTTGATTCCTCATGTATATTCCACAGTTCATAGTTCTTTTTGCATCTTTCAGATATGGCTCAATCATATCTGGTGCTATTCGGTCTAAATTGTCTGCCAAAAAAGGTACCGCTAGCGGAATGAAGGACTCTTCTGCAAGCAAAAGACACAAACGGGGATCTTTCTCATTCCTGGGTGGGATGCAGGTAGGCATTTGTCAATTATATCCTATTGATATTTCTTATCTGATGTTAACTTAAATTTCAGATATTTTTGTATCCGATAAATTCATTGCAACATCAGTCACGCCACCTTGTGATTGTAATGCATTTGCTTGTGAATGTTTGTAGACACTCACTAATGCGCTGTGCAATGAACTTGGGAAGGATGAACTTAAACTTCAATCAAAGGTGCTGGAACTATCATGTAGTTGCAGTGAGAAGTCTCCACTAGATAACTGGTCTGTTTCTTATGAAATGAAAAACAAAAGGCTTTCATGTGAGAAGCCCTTTGATGCATTGATTGTCACAGTAAGTACATCTACTTGGAGATCTTTTATAGATACTTTGCTCTCCTGGAGCAAGTAAAATATAGTTCAATATAGCAATTTCCACTCTCTTATACCACTTCATCCATTTTATATCATATGCTAGCTTATTATGAAAGTAACAGTTAGCCCACTCACATAGACATGGCCATCTTTGTGCAGAAAAATAGTTTCTTATTGATTTTAAATATCATTGTATCAGGCACCCCTTTCTGATGTTAAACAGATGAAGATTACTAGAAGAGGAAGCCCATTTCTTCTAGACTTTGTCCCAGAGGTAGCCATTCTTCGCTTCGCGGTGAACATGTTCGGGATTCATTCTCGACTCTTCTGCGAGGATTTTCCAAGTGCAAACTTTGTCTAAAGATAAATAAATTTGTTAACGCTCGACCCTATTTTATCATCCAGCTTATGGCATTTCATGGCTCTTAACCTTCATCTTCATTCTGTTGTGTGACCAATTCTGTCGTCTCATCATTTTCTCTCAATGAAACGGTATATGATTAATATTGTAATTGGTGTACTCAGAAATTTGGTTTTCCGTGTCTCAAAATATGTGCAGGTTAGTTATTTACCAATGTCTGTTATAATCACCACATTTAAGAAGGAGAATGTCAAGCGACCGCTTGAAGGTTTTGGGGTTCTCGTACCTTCAAAAGAGCAGCAAAATGGTCTGAAAACACTAGGTAATACTTATCCTTTGTGTCTTATGATCCTCTGATGTTCTATTTTTTATGTATAAATACCTATTAAGTTTATTTTCTTTCAGGTACCCTTTTCTCTTCGATGATGTTCCCAGATCGTGCACCTAATGATGTTTATCTCTACACTACATTTGTTGGTGGAAGTCGAAACAGAGAACTCGCCAAAGCTTCAAGGTCTGAAGTGAACATCGTCAAATTTCTTTTCCTTTATTTTTTTGAACTGTATTATGTAATTTCATGTCCTTTTGTCTCAGGGATGAATTGAAGCACATAGTAACTTCTGATCTCAGACAGCTATTAGGTGCAGAAGGAGAACCTGATTTTCTGAAGTAATTTCCTTCAATCTAATCATTCGGCGTGCCTTGAAATTAAAGATTTCCAATATGGAATGAACCTAGCACAGGTATGCTTCTTACAGGTTATGTGCTTGATTGCAGTCACTATTACTGGAATAGAGCATTTCCTTTGTATGGACATAACTATGGTTCTGTCATCGAAGCCATCGACAAGATGGAAAAAGAACTTCCAGGGCTTTTTTATGCTGGTAAACCCACTGCTTATATTTTTTCCTCTTCTTTTCTTTTCTATTTTTTTTTTCCTTCTGTTTTTCCTTGTACCTCTCTATTGTCTAAATTCATGCTCTCTTAACCTCATTCTTACGACCTAATTCCAAATTGGGTTAAACTTTAATCAGTTTGTTTTCTTCACCATGCTAGGTAACCACAAGGGTGGATTATCAGTTGGCAAAGCAATATCAACTGGGTGTGAAGCAGCTGATCTTGTAATCTCGTATCTGGATTCTTGTTCAGACAATAAGGGGAAAACCTGATGCAGATCATCTCCATTAGAAAAGCCCAATTTTCCTCAGGTAATGATTTGATCACTCTTTTGCCCTCCTAACTCAGATTATTTTTCGTTCCCCCTTCAAACCTTTATTTTTCAGAAGGTGTTAAACTTAGGGGAGTACTCCAACGTAACTTGTTTTTATCTATCGTTGTTGTCAGAGATGAGCACAATAAGCAAACGGGTGACCAGAATATGAACATGAACGATAAGTATTATTGTATTAATACGACAGCTTCAGAAGTTTCACCCTGTTTTGTCTAGTGTAACTTTATTGTTAAGAGTGCGTTGTTGTCCGTCTCAATCATTTGTCCCAACTCCGCTTCAATTTTCGAGCTAAATTATGTCTCTCTCATTTCTCGATTACATAATTTCAGTTTATTATACCAAAACATTATCCCATTTTGCAGCAAGCTTTTGTCACCTTCAGCGGTAGTAGTGCCCCTAGTTATGCTGTTTCTGCTCTTGTTAGACTCTCCGGTGTTTGGTTGATGTGTGCTCGTCATGCTTCATCATACCTTTTTTTTTTTTAAACACACACCTTCAAGTGGTCATGGGATTCGAACTCGGGTCATTCTCGTGGAAAAAGAATCGTGCTGGGCAGCAGTTTTTTTTTTCACAGTTTTCTGTAAAGTTAAAACGTTCTCTCTCAGTTTCAGTGCTCTGATATTTCTGCTAAAGTGGCAGCAAAAATTCAACTTGATTCCTGTCATCATGATACACCGTGGTCTCTGTCGTTTAATTAATGTTTTTCTTCGTTTAGTCAAGAAAATGGACCACTTTTTCACTTGTGAATTGTGAAAGATCTTGTACTGGTAACAAGCATCTTTCTTTCCTAATTATGGACACAAGTTGATATCTGCAAAAGCACTCGCTTTCGCTTTTTCTTTTATTCTTTGAACACTGAATTTACTTTAAAGTAATTTTTTTTTTTTTTTTTTTGGTATGACTTTAAAGTAATTCACACCTCCAAAATGGCAAAATCAAATCAACTTAAGAAGCTATAGCCGGAAGTTATTGAAATATTCCAAACTTTCTACAAGAAAATGGGTGTTTGGGTTTTATACGTTCTTCAATAGCAAAATTATACTACAGTTTGTACGTATGTTTATATACTACCATTTTGTGGTATAATCTTGACCATTGATACATGCAAAATAACACACGTTGAATTTTATTTTATTTTATTTTTAACTCACAGATCTCAAATAGGATCTGAATCCGGGTCATTACCCTGAAGAATAAATCCATTAATCATTTTTTTAACTCTCAGACTCCAAGTGGGTTTTGAACGTGAGTCATTCTCCAGGAGAATGAACTTGTTATCACTTGAATCGACTTATATTAGTTACCCACGTTGAGGATAATGAATTTATTAACCACTTGAATCAATCTCGATTAATCAATCACGGAGCTATCGAATACATACAAGAACGAAAAATTCAGAATTCAGATAGTTCGTTTTATCCAATGTAGCATCTTCATAAAGCCTTTTGTTAGTCATTTGCGGGGCCCCACCCAATGGTCAATGTAAGGGAAAGAAAGAAAAGAACGTAAAGGTGGCTCAAGGCTTTGATGGCACATGGATCGCCATATCCTATGATGCATGGACACTTCTAAAAATATTATTTTATCGTGTCGTGTCATATCAGACACCGTGTCCGACACTCCTCATGTGGGAAATTTAATAAAAAATTTGTGTCGTCGTATCCGTGTCGTGTCGTATCCGTGTCCGTGTCGTCGTGTCCGTATCTGTGCATCATAGGGCATATCTTTTTGTACCGATTGACTGAGTAATTATTATCTTTATTAAAGTTCCATGTTCGTAATTCTAACAATGTCAAAGCCGACGCCAATAAAGACACACATGTTTCATTAAATTCCATGACAATTTGAGCTGGTTTTCCTCTCAAATCTCAATCAAGGCTCGTGAACTTGGACAAAAATCCACATGCACAACCACCGCACACATAAATGAATTGGCATGATTAAGCATGACTGTTTCACGAGGTTGAACGTTTCGACGAAATTCATGTTTGAGCCACCGTTATGCTACAACTTCTATTTATTATTAAAGTTTGGTATAATTATAACTCCAACGTTAGCTCCAAATATAAAATATACCCATAACCCATAAATCTTGAATAATAACAAAAAGCAATACGTGATATTGATAATTATTACAATCTTTGATGTAGTCGGTCAATTAATGTATAGACACAACCAAAATTTTAATGTAAGGGGAGGATAACAATTAAAATATTCCAATTAAAAGAGATGAAATTTGAATTTGGAAAGGGAAGAGTATAAATTCTTTAAAATATATATACAAAATATTAAAAATAACTTCAAACTTTAGGGGTTTTTGATCTCTAGAGTTTCCCCCACCCAATTGAATGTAAGACTAATCTCCCGAGCTGAAGTCGCTTATTGTGGGGACTTCTCCCAACATAGCTTTTTTATATCCACAAGGTTCGTTTTTTACATCCACAAGATTCGAACCCGATACCTTATTTAAGTGAACTCAAACCCCTATCCACTTGAGTAAATTGCCCGTTGGTAATAACCTTCTCTATTAAAAAAAATACTTTGATTTCATAGGATGCGAAGTTGTATCAGAGTGTTTTGGTTTTTCTATTGTGTAGTTTAGTGATGGTTGGCAAGGTGCTGTAGATGGGCCCTATTTCCATACGTATTAAAAGTGGGGGCTTCGTGACAGCCCATTCCGGTAATAAGTGCTTTCCTTTTCGTTGCTAGATTTTTCAACTTAGACTTGTAACATCACCTAATCATTGTTTATAACTAAGATCATTATTCATTAGTTAGTCATTTCAATTATCGGAGACCTGATTGCCAATCAAATACACATTCTTTTTCGACTTTCGTGGAGGTTTAAGGATGAGTGAGGCAAAAGTTAGGAAAATTTGACTTATTTAGTGGGTTTTGTTGTTACCCAACAATAGTTATTGTTAATGATTCTGGAATTATTACTTGGGAGTTGGGAAGTTATGATAGCTTGGGAAAAAAATGTTGCCATTTTTAAATTATATTCTTCTACGAGAAAGATTAGCTTCCCTCCCCAAAACTTTTGGGTATAAAATTCATAAAATTAATCATTTCATCATCACCAAAATTTAACTCATTTCGCTTATCAATTGAGGAAGATCAGACATCAACCGTCAAAATTTAATCTATTTTATTCAGGAAATTTAGGGTAATTAGATATTTTGAATCATTATTATGATTAATTATTATTTTACTCATTTGTATTCCTAAAATATTAACACAAATTTGTTTTATAGTGATCCAATCACCCAACTTTGATTCATCATCAACAAAAAAAAAAAGGAATGGAAAACTTTAATTCAAAAACTTGAATCCAAGTTTAAACAATTATTTGGTACTCATGACTACTATCAGAAAGGACAACAGCAACGTTTTGTGAAGTTTCCCTAAAGCAAAGCAAACAAACGGTCCCTAAGAGGCAAGTTTTACTTCTCTGTTACCAAAAACTCCATTTTTCTTAAAGAGCACTAGTACACTTATCTATCCGTATTAATAACCTGTTTGGTTGTCGGGTTTCTTTCTTCTTCAAACAAGGATAAGAACAAACTCGACTCCATTAATGCACAGAAAATCACCAAAATAATAATACATATTCCCATTTCCTCAATGCCCACTTTCTTGCTTGAATGAACTGATGCAGCAGTAAATGCAGATTCACCCTTTTCAACTGCCTCCATTACACTTAGCCCACTTCTTGAAATTCTTGCAGAAAAAATGGATGAGTAATTGTGCAGTGTAGAAACGAAGAGTTATCATCTCTCATACTTATCTGTTCAATCCCAAGAATTTGTCTTCGTTATCCAGCGTTTTCCTTGTCCTTTTTTACTATTTTACTTGGGAAAGATCCTACATTCCTCTGCTTTGTATCATAGATTGTTTGTTTGTGGCTTCTTTAATGGCGTCTTCTAATCTTATCACTGCCCTTCTGCGATTGCCTTCCGTTTTATTGGAGTCTTTCACCAAATGAGGCGTTTAACGCGTTTCTTGCTGCGGTTTCAGGTCTTCTCAGCTCTGAAAGTCTTGTCTTTGTCAGAAATTTGTCATTTTATCTGCTTATGAGAAGGCGAACATTAATGGGTCTTGTCGCATTCTTCTCCAGCTCAATCTTTCTAGGGTTTTACTGAGAAATATCCGCAGAATTGGAGTTAAACCGTCGAAATACGCAAATGGGGTGTTCGAAAAGTTTAATCTTGTTGTTTTTTTCATGGCTATTGTTTGCTTTGAGGACCCATCAGCTCAGGAGCTATGAAACTCAAGTTCTTCTTCAGCTGAGGAAGCATTTGGAGTACCCAACGCCTCTACAAGTTTGGGAGAACAACAACGGGGGAGATTTGTGTAATTTCTCGTCCCCACCGCAGATGAGCATCAAATGCGAGAACGACTCTGTAACCGAGCTCAGAATCATGGGGAATTACAACAAGCCCGAAAAGGTTAGTTCTCAAGAATTTGAATTCATGGGCTTCGCCATTTCAAACCAAACATTGTCTCAGGGTTTCTCCATTGATTCCTTTGTTACTACATTGACGAGGTTATCTAGCTTAAGGGTAGTCACCTTAGCTTCTTTAGGCATGTGGGGCCCGCTGCCCGATAAGATTCATAGGTTGTATTCGCTCGAATCGTTAGACATGAGTTCGAATTTCCTGTTTGGTTCGATCCCCAGTGGGATTTCTAGAATGGTGAAGCTCCAAAGCTTGGCATTTGATGGCAACTTCTTCAATGATACAATCCCTGTTTGGTTGGACTCATTGACTAATCTCACTACATTGAGCTTAAAGAACAACAGATTGAAGGGGCCGGTCCCACCTTCGATTCCGAGAATCACAACATTGCACGAATTAGTATTGGCACACAACTCCCTCTCTGGGGAATTGTCTGATTTGAGTAATCTTTCCAGCTTGGAGCTGCTTGATTTGAGAGAGAACAATTTGGAGTCAGACTTACCCCTATTACCAAACAGCCTTGCTAACATTTTCCTGAGTAAGAATTCGTTTTCCGGAATTATACCTCAGGAATTCGGCAAATTTGATCACCTAGAGCATCTCGATTTATCCAACAACCATCTAAGTGGGCCCGCTCCCGAAATATTGTTCTCTCTGCCTGCTATCAGTTTCTTGAATTTATCCTCTAATGATCTTACTGGATCACTTGCGGCACAACTCAAGTGTGGGAATGCGCTTAGTCTAGTTGACCTTTCTGATAACAAGCTTATCGGTCAGCTCCCCCATTGCCTGAGTAGTGAAGTGAATAACAGAATGGTTAAAATCGGAGGGAATTGCTTCTCTGTTGACGGTACAAATCAGCATCCCACATCTTATTGCAATCAAATGGGTAGAAAACGGCCTTTGGTGAGACAGATAACTGTTTTAGCTGCTGTGATTGGTGGAGTTGTCTTAGTTGTCGCGATGCTATTGCTTGTTGGTCTTTTCTTTTTCTGTAAAAGGAAGCACCGTACACGGGAGACCACAGTTCAGCATATTGCACCTAAGGTTAAGCAAGATGATCAACCATCTGGGATTTCCTCTAAATTATTAGCAAATGCAAGTAAGTTCAGTTTTTGTAATATATTATAAATTTTTATTTGAAGAGAATACAAGCATAGAGGAACTATAGTAAATTACATTTTAATGTTAAACTTTGTTGTGAATTAGGGATCATTTCTCAGGCAGCAAAAATGGGGAATCAAAGCTCTCCATCCTATAGGGTGTTTACGATTGAAGAACTTGAAGACGCCACTAAAAACTTTGCTGATTCGACTTTTATGGGCGAGGGTTCCATTGGAAAGGTACCTTTAAGAAATTTGACATACCTTGAGATTTGGGCTAATTACACAAAATTTCCACAAGGTTTGTGGAATTACAAAAACTTCCCCTATAGAAGAATTTGCATCAAATCTTTATTGTTTTTTTTTTTTTTTTTATGAATAATTTATTCTGGCCTTGACAGTTGCGGATCAACATTTGAATTTAAATTTATGACTATGTTAACATGAATTCGGTCAAACCTCATTGCTAATGGGAAGTTTTTGTAATTTCTCAAACCTGAAGGGGAGTGTCTGTTATTAGGCCAAACCTCAGGGTACGGTAGTATAATTTTGCCCAAAACTAATACTATTCTCTTGATGATGCCATAGAATGTCGCTTATTTTACCATTTTGCACATGTACCTTTTGTTTTAATTACTTTTCAAAAATTATAAAACAAATCTTTCAGCTATTCTCAATTTCCTAAAAGATAAGCTTTAAAGTAATAAATAATAATGCCTTTTTTTTTTCAGGTTCACAAGGGAAGGTTAGAAAATGGGACCTTTGTTGCTATACGGTCTTTGTCCCTACATAGAAAATACTCGACTCGAAACCTAAGGCTGCATTTGGATTTGCTTTCGAAGCTTCATCATCCTCACCTTGTTGCCTTTCTTGGTCATTGTATTGATGGTGGAACACATGATGATTCCGTACATAAATTGTTCCTTGTTCAAGAGTATGTTCCTAACGGAGACTTTCGGTCTCATCTCTCAGGTACGACGAGCTACAAACCTTATTAATTACACAACTGTCATCAATAATTAAAGAAACAAAAAAAGAGCTTATTCTATATAATGATGTGCAGATACTAGTCCTGAGAAGTTTATGAAGTGGTCAGATAGATTGGCTGTTCTAATTGGTGTAGCAAAAGCAGTCCATTTTCTGCATTCTGGAGTAGTTTCCCCTACATATAATAATCGACTCAAGACAAATAATATACTTGTCGATGAACATGGGGTAGCAAAGCTTAGTGACTATGGCATGTCCATTATTGCTGTTGAAACTGAAAAATCTGAAGTAAGTGTATGCATGTATCTAATTCTAATAATAATAAAAATAGATTATTTGATTGATCTGTTATGGTTATTTCTAAACTCATGTGATCTCTTTCTTTTGTAGGTAAAGGGAAATGCTGCTAAATCACGGTAAGTGTGTGTGTGTGTGTATATGTATATATATAGATAGATAGATAGATAGATAGATAGATAGATAGATAGAGATAGATGTATGTATGCTGCTAAATCTTTTTCCTTACTTTGTGCTTTAATGCATAAACATATTTTATTGTAGAAATGCGGAGAAGATGCACAACGATGTTTACAATTTCGGCTTCATATTACTTGAGTCGCTCGTGGGCCCTATTGCAACTGGAAAAGGAGAAGCATTTCTACTTAATGAAATGGTAATATATAAATTCCTATATGGGTGAATTCTGACATAATTACACAAACTTCCCTTGGAGTTTGAGAAATTACAATGGCTTACCCTGTCGATGAATAAACCAAGGGGAGTTTTTGTAATTTTTCAAACCTCAGAAGAAGTTTGTTTGATTAGGCCAAATCTAATTATCTATATATGTTTATGTGTGCGTATTTATCTCATTTTATTTGATATTCTCCCAATTTTCAGACATCATTCAGCAGCCAAGACGGTAGGCGCAAAATAGTTGATCCAATTGTCTTAACAACAAGCTCACAAGAATCATTGTCAATAGTGATAGCCATCACAAACAAATGTATATCATCTGAACCCTCGAACAGGCCCTCATTTGAAGACGTCCTCTGGAATTTACAGTACGCAGCACAGGTCCAGGCTACGGCCGATGCAGACCAGAAATCAGAAGTTACATCTCGTCCCAGCTTCGGTTGATTCTTCGATTGTAACTGGGTAAAATTGTAAATGTCCTGTTTTTGTTCACTCTTGATTCTTTGATTGAATTAAATAGGTGCAACAGAAGAGCCTTTGACATGTTTTGTTAACACAGATTTGTAGTGAAGTTTAATTCTACAGTTTGGTTTGACTAGTCCATTTTCTGTTTCTCTGATATTATTAATCTTGGGTATGTAACAGGAAAATAATATTAATCCTATTAAAGAGATGCTATTAAAAAATAATTAATGGAAGAAATCAAGAGCCATTTGCTTGAACAGGTACCCATTTGAAATGCGCTTTTATAGCAGGTGAAATGCGCTTTTATATCAATGATGTAAACAGGAAATGGACATACAATTCAAACAAACAGTATCAGAAAATCTGTTCTTGCATATAGTAGCATCAGATTGAACTATTATTCAGACAGCTGCAGAAAACACCCTCTCTATCACAGTATCACACTACACATACTTTTTGCCCTTCTTCGACTCGGTTATAGACAACAACAACGAACAAGAAACCGAGCTTTAACCACGATCATCATCAAATTGAATAACTGACCCGACTTCTCCTCCTTCCTTCAGGTCTTTGATTTTGAGCAGACTTCGACACCTGATGGCGCCATCTTTCAACAATGTTTCGTCACTCGATTGATACGGTACAGAAACTACTTCATCCAAACATGACACCACCACACTCATGGAAGGCCTGCTATCAGGGTTCTCAGAAATACATCTTAGTGCCAAATCTATCACTTTTTTTTTTTAAGTTCTCCTTTGTATATTTACCTTCCATTGCTGGATCTGCTAGAGTAATGTACATCAGTTTTGGGGAATCAACATGATCGTTCAAACTTTTATTTACCTAGCAAAAACAGAAGAAGAAAAGGAACACACAAACACTTTATTCTTGGATCCCATAAACCTCAACACATTTCTGAATTAATACACAAACACTTTGATATCTTGAATCCAACAAACCTCAACAGATTTTCGAATTAAGAACAGATATTAATATACCAATTAGTAATAATTACCCAATCAATAAGGGAGACACCGCTATCAAGCCCGGTGCGTGCACTCACTCCTGTGGCCATCTCCAATAGGAGTGCACCAAAACCATATACATCAGACTTTGTGGATACATGCCATCATTGGTTTCGGGAGCAGAATATCCAATATTAGACAGTTTTTTTGCAGAAAAAAAACTTGCTTCTCTGTTTTTGTTCCCAAATATCGCATGCTCAAAACCAGAAAGTTTTGGTTCTAAATCTGTAGCTAGTAAAATACTTGATGGCTTCACATTTCTGTGGATAACAACAGGTTCAGCTTTTGTGTGAAGAAATTCGAATGCCTTTGCTGCACCTAATGCTATTATCATCCTCATATTCCGATTCAAAGGCCTCGCTCTTGAATGATCTGCAACATAATGGTTCCATGCAATTTAGTAGTCATTTGATGTAAACACAGATATATGTGTGAATTTTATTACCATAAAGGCATTTTTAAAATGATTCGCCTTGCATGTACTCGTACACAATCATGTATTCGGTCTCCTCAAAGCAGTAGCCAATCAACTTGATGATGTAGGGGTGATGAAGAACAGAGAGCATCAGGATATCAACCAGAAATTCAGCGTGACCCCCGCAAGTCAGCAACCGGATTTAGCCGAGTTAACCTTTTAACAGCAACTAACTGCCAGAAAAAAGAAGACTCAAATTTATGTCAAGAAACAAAGCTCATAACAACAATGGGAGTGGAATTATTTGAATAAGAGAAGATTACCTCGTTACTTGGAGGTATCTTGCACCTGAATACAGGCCCCAAAGCACTTACTCCAATCAAGCACGAGTTGTCGAAATTCCGTGTTGCTCGATCAAGTTGGAAAAAAGTGAATGATATGGGATTCGGGCGATTGCTATCCAATCCTGCATGAAGGTTCAATCTCGGGATATGTGACTTGAAAGAATACAGAACTCTATGTAGATGACAAATTATGAAAAAGAAAAAGTGGAATATACATACAAAAACCTTTCTCATGCAAAAAGTAAAAGATCGATTCAAATAATCAGTATTCACAAATTGGTAAAACTATCAAGAAACTTTCTACTCTTCTTCTCCAACCCGTATGAATTTTCCCCAATTGAATACCACAATCTAGAAAACTCCTCGCCTCCAAGAACCACCCACGTACAGTTTTACCTCTGGAATTAATAAAAACACAAACCGAAAAAAGAAACCTCTGATCTGCTACAACACCCAGCTTAAACGAATCAAAAATTCTATGCAACGATTCATGATTCAACCAACAACAACGAGAAAACTACGTACGACGTACTTGGAGCGAACGAAAACCAACAATACACACACCGATGATTGCGAATATCGAAATCAGAACAATAAAATCGAGAAACTGGTTCCAAAAACTGAAAATTTGAAAATGCGAGCGAAATAATTGAATTATAACATAAGACGTAGCGGAAGAAGTTGACGGAATAATATATCAACCCGCGTTCTTGCTGCTTGAATCCCCGGCCCGCCAACGGATAGCGCGCGCTTTGTTAAATTTAAATAAGTCAAACACGCTTTTTGGCTCTAAATTTTTGTTTTGTTATTTATTGGGAGAATTAGAATACCCTTAAATTTTAATTCAATTTTTAAAAAGATAATTGTAATTGAAATTTTATAAAGAACACAAAGTTCGAACAATGATTACAAAAATACAGATACAAATAGAACTTCTTTCCCCGTTTTGTATGTTTAATCATTCTAGCTCAAACTCGATTCAATTGAATCCAATCAATTATAATCGTTGTTTGATTGGATCACTTTTCCTAATTTTTTTACAAGTGACACAATGAGTGTGAAACATTCGCATCTCGTACACTAGTTTGGCCGGATCAGGTTCGGAATACAATTACCTGGAATTTGTATTTATGTTAAGTTTGTATCATTTATCTTTTTTTTTTTTTTTTTAATCCGAAGCGAAAGTAAAATCTCGTGCAGGAGTTAGTAGTAATCAACCATGATCATTCATATCCTCAATCGGAGGGCAATCCCAAACGATAACCGCTTCAGAAACATCGTGCCCTAACCTCGATCGCTAACCTATCGATCGCTCACATCGAAACTTTAATCTTACCATCCTTTTAGCAAAAGTAATGGAAGATTAAACTTGAATATATGTTATGATGCATAACTACAACAATGACACTTTAATCTTTTATTGTACTTAATGTTGATTTTAAATCTATTTACTAACAATAGTTTGTAGTCCATTGTCTTGCTTCTTAAGGATATTGTAAAATTACCTTAGCTTAGCAGCACAAAAGCACGCACTAAGCCCAACAGAATTACAATTCTTGTTATGTTTACTCGTGTTTGTTGTGAGATGTGACTTTGGAACTTACCCTTTATACATTTTCGAAGAGTTAGCTACATCAAGAAGTGTTAAGTCCCACCTCAAAAATAATTATTTTGAAACTGGAAAATAAAATATTTATTGAAAAACGGAAAATGTTGGGTAAAATGAGAAGACTTCATTTCCAATACAGCAAAAATTCCTCTTCAGTCTTCTCCACCAGCAATGGCTATGCTTGCTTTTGTTTTCTTGAGGGAGACTTGTCAACCTACTGTCTTTCTCTTTCTTGCTGGTAAAATACTATGTAAAAATATAAATAATTAACAATTTGATTAAATAAGCATTTTCAAAAAAATCCCTATTAATTTGGAGATTTTTACTTTACTTCCCAAAAATTTATACTACATAATAGGATATAAACACTGCATTAGAACATTTTAGTATTACATTATGTGAAAATTATACAAAATTTTTTGAGAGTGGTGAAAATTTATACAACATAATAGAATATAAATACTGCATTATATCATATTCGTACTACATGTGGGGAGTAAAATAAAAATTTGATGGTCAATTGGAGAATTAATTAAAAATATGATGCTTAAGTGGAATAATTTATTATGGAAAACAGAGTTATTACACAATTAAAATGACAAAAAGGCTTTTGTTGGAAAATTTCCGTGCTTATTAACATGAGGCCCACTTACGATATTATATTATTTCATGAATAAAAATCTAAGTGTGATTAATTATAAATTATAATCTACATTTTGTGATTTATAATTCTTCATATAATTTGTATCCTCACCCTTTTTAGAATTTTCATTATTTTACTATGATAAAACTTAAAAGTGAGAGTTTAGAAGTAAATATTATCGTTTACATATTTGTCAGGGAATCAACTTAACCAAAGTGATGCGAGGGCGCGCACTAGCCCGCGAACCGATACCTTATCCTTACCACGCGCTTGCCAGCACGTCCATTTGATATCATATAGTGTCTCATCTTAAAATTCAATATAATTTCATAATTATCATGGGTAAATATGGATATTAAAAAAATACTGATATGATGTAATATAAATTTGTTGATAATAATATTTCTTATTTTATCATATGAAAAATGTACGATACGATGATAGGATACTCAATATGAGATTGTAACCGTAACTATTTTTAAAAAATATTTGTGCATTATAAACTATTGGATTAAGATATTTTATATAATATGTTAATTAATAACTTATATATTAATATATAATATCATTTTCTTATTAATTTTAAAATCACAATTCATGGATTATTATATTTTACAAAATATATATTTGCACAAAATTAATCTTTTTTTATTTTTAAAATCACAATTAACTCGTTATGCTCCGCTGACAATTACAAGAAAGTGGCTTTGTTTTGAATGTTTGGAATACTCTTTTGTGCACTAATAACTCGATAGATTGTTGGGAGTTAAGGAGATGTGGCCGCGAGATATATTATGTTTCTTTCGTGGGCATTTGAGTATGAGTAATTTAGATGATTAATCATGAATTGTTTTATTTTTTATTTGTTTTGATTGTTATATATGAGGAGGGAGTAATTTAGATTGTTTTGATTGTTATATATGAGTAATTTTGATTGTTATATATGATTGTTATATATGATTAATTATGAATTGTTTTCATTAAAATCCTACAGCAATTATTGTCGGTTCCCTAAAAGAACAATTACAAGAATGTGAGCACTGATCGGTTGAAGTTATAACTGAATTGTATCCAAAATAACCTTAAAATGTTTATTTTGTGTTTATAACTAATATGTAAAACATACTAATATTATTTCATTAAATAATTTTTAAAACGTTCAAGGAAATGTTTCAGTTTGAAATTCAAGAAAATGATGCAAAAACATTTGATTGCCTCGCGTGGTATGCACTCGCTTTAGTGAGAGTATTCCAGAGTATTCTCACCCATATATTCTTAACTTAATTTTAATTATCAGTAGCTCGGCTGTAGAGCTAATATTAAATTAAATGTACTAATTTGTTTGATTATAAAATAATTAATAATCTTTTGTAAAACCATTGAAAAAGACATTCTGGTAAGCTTTATTTCACTTCACTCACAGTCTCAGATAATTTAGATACCTCTCTCTCCCTCACATGTTTATATGAGCGAACACACAAACCGTCTGTTTGGAAAGGAACCATTTCAAACTTTCACCTCTTCACATTGCTCGAGGCATTTGATTTTGCTCCGTAAGTTCGTTTTTATTTGTATTGGTTGATTTTCCAGTTGATTGTGTTGCATTGATTCTTAGCTTGATTATTTTCTGTAAATAGTTAATGTGTCGCACATGTATGTATATAGATGCTGCTGCGTTCTGGTATAGCTGTTTGGTGTTGATGTTTGAGCTGGTGATTGAATGATTTCAAGCTGAGTGTATTAGCAGCGTTTGGATCTGGTCGAGTATGATCTTACGAATAAGCTCTTTCTGTGTTTAATTTTTTACAAAATGATTTTATGCGAACTAATTTAGAGAGAGATTACGGTTGAAGTTTGAGCTGAGATGTGTTGTTTGTAATCACTTTCTGGTATATTAGACATCATGTTCTCTGTGCTCTGTTTTACTTTGAGTGTTATGGTAGACTTGTGTCTGAGATTCTCATTTGAATGTGGATTTGCTTTTTTGACATCATAATAATGTTTGTTCACCAGAAATGGAGGCATATTTAAGACATATTTATGGTTTTCCGGCTACTTTACTGATTGTAATGGTTAGAGAGAAGTAATTTATTGTTGCAAGCTTGAATATGCAGCTTGATAATAACTCGGTAGTCAGCTGTAACTTTCATAGAAAATATGCATTAATTATACTCGTATCAAAGTAATAAATGCTGCTAATCATTTCTGTTTTTTCATATATGTACTACATGACTCACACAGTGGTTGTGATGTAATTGTTTCAGGAAAATTTTCTGCATTGTTATTGATGTAACAATGGTTCTAGGTCTAAGGACCAAAACGAGGAAAAGTCCTTCAGTTCAGCTGGACTACATTATTCATATCCAGGAAATCAAGCCCTGGCCACCGTCTCAATCACTGAGAAATCTACGAGCTGTTCTGATTCAATGGGAACATGGTGAAAAGACTTCTGGTTGGACCAATCAAGTTGTGCCTTCACTTGGGAACAGTGCTGACGCGGGCGATGGAAGAATTGAATTCAACGAGTCATTCAGGCTTACATTTATACTTTCGCGAGAAATGTCTATGAGAAGTGGCGAGGCAGACAGTTTCCAGAAGAACTGCATCGAGTTTCATCTCTATGAACCACGGCGGGATAAGACGGTTAAAGGCCAACAGCTGGGAACAGCTGTGTTGGACTTGGCCGAGTATGGTATTGTTAGAGAAAATTTGAGCGTTAATGTTCCAATCAACTGCAAGAGGACTTATGGGAACACTTCACAGCCACTTCTCTGCCTTAAAATCCAGCCTGTTGGGAGGAATCGCGCAAGCTTGATTCGAGAAGCTTCGATGGACAGGAATAAAGGTGAATCTGTCTCTGCATTGATGACTGAAGAATATGCTGAAGAAGCAGAGGTTGCTTCATTTGTTACTGATGATGATGTTTCTTCGCACTCATCTCTGGCTGTTACTTCTTCAGCTGCCGACTCAAATGGTGGTGCTTCACCTCAAAATAAAGAGGTAAGAGTTTGTTTTAGCCCTTTTTTACCATTATTATTATTTTTTTGTTTCATGATTCTAAATGCAGTAGAAGATGATTTGATAGGAAGATGGCAATTAATTGCAGAATGAGACAGTTGCTGTGAATGGTAGATCTCGAGAAGCACAAATTGACTATGTAAATGGTAGATCTCAAGAAGCTAAAGCCGACCATGTAAGAGATCAATTTGTGGCCAAGCCAAATGAGGAGAATTCAGCGAGTTCATCCCATTCCTCATCAATCAGTTTATCTTCTGATATTGCATGGCTCTCGAAAAGAATTACTTCCCAAAGTTTGCAGTCATCTGCAGACAAACGTCAGAACTCCAACATGAAATGCAATGAACATGAAAAAGAAGCAGAGGGCATTCAGGAAAATGTTGTGAATGGAGTGAGTACTGATGAGGGCAAACACAATAGTTCTATAGCCAAAGAAACCGTTGCAGGTTTAGATTACAGTTGGGGAAAACGTTTGGAATCTCGTTTTAGCCATTTGCAGGATAAAAAGAAACATGAATATTTTAAAAAACCGTCTATTACTACAGATGATGAGGCCAGAGAAGGGCAAAATATTGAGGATGATCGGTTGGCTGACTTTTCTCAAGTTGGTATGCAAGAGCAAGTAAAATTGGAAAATGGTCTACTTTCTTCTAACAAAGAAAGTTCTGCAAATCATAGTAGTTTTTCAGACATTGATAGATCAAGCCATGGGACATCAGGTACATCATCACTAGACTCCAGCAGGATTGTTGGCTCTACAAGAAGAAAGCATTCTTTTGTGGCAGGCTCTGCAAGAGGTTCCATAAACAGTGAGCGAAAAGATGCCAAGGCAAATGTAAAAGAAACAAGAAGCCTTGTTTCAGATGGTAGAGTCCAGCATCTGGAAAATAGAATAAAAGTTCTGGAGAGTGAGTTAAGGGAAGCTGCTGCAATGGAGGTCAGTCTTTATTCTGTGTCTGCAGAACATGGAAGTTCCATGACTAAAGTCCATGCACCAGCTCGACGTCTCTTGAGGCTCTATTTTCATGCCAAAAGGCAGAATTCAAAATCTGGGAGAGGAACTGCAGCAAAAAGTGTTGTGTCTGGATTAGTTTTAGTTGCAAAAGCATGTGGCAACGATGTTCCTAGGTATGCTTTCTCTATCTTCATATTGTTCGTTTTCTTCTTCTTCCTAATTTCAGATTGTAGGTTTTTTTAAAGTCTCCTTTCTATTTGATACAGATTAACTTTCTGGCTGTCAAACTGCATTGTGCTCAGAGTAATGGTGAACAAATCTTCTGGGGACGGACCATTAGCTATTTCTGCCGGACCTAACAACGGAAAATTGAGTGACAAAAGTGGAAAGAAGAAACCATCACCCCTAAAATGGGAACAAACCACCAGTAAGAGCACAAGAATTGCTATTGAGGATAGTGTTGGTGATTTGGAGAACCCTCTGAATTTTATATCTGCATTAGAAAAGGTTGAAGCATGGATATTTTCTCGGATCATCGAGTCTCTATGGTGGCAGGTATTCACTCTCTTTTATTAGTTTTGAGTGTCAATAAAGCAAGCCACTCAGCTAATTTGCTATGTTTTCATTTCTCCTCCAGACTTTTACTCCACACATGCAGTCTGGAGCTGCCAAAGCAATTCGTAAGAGTATGAACTCTGAAACTAGAAAGTTATACAGAAGGACATCAAGCTCAATAGAGCAGCAGCAGGGGAACTTTTCTCTGGAACTTTGGAAGAAGGCTTTCAGGGATGCAAGTGAAAGGATATGTCCTGTTCGAGCTGAAGGACATGATTGTGGCTGTTTACCTTTGCTCTCGAAACTGGTACTTCTTACGATCAGTTTTCCTTTGTTAAAAGTTAAAAAGTGTTGTTTGATCCCCTTGAATTCTATAAAAGAGCTAATGATCACATAAACCTATTACGTTATATGAGCTCAAGCACACTGATCAAGTAGAAAAACATATATAATTTAATTTTACGGTCAAGTTCGGATATTATAAAATGAATTATCAATATTTATTATATATATTATTTTGTGAGTTAATGATGGGTCAAAGAAGTAAAATAGCGTAAATATGATGACGGTTAATGATTAGAAAAATAAGATAATTGAAAAAATATATTGAATAGTGGAGATGAGAGACAGCTGAAGAAATAGATTATTAAGACGAGCAGATGACTTAATCGGTGAGCATCTGCACGTGTGAACTAGTAGGTCCTAGAACTGACGGGTCAATTTTATCAGTCTACTTAAAAGAAAACAGACCTAATGGATTACAAGACTTAATTCAAATTATTATGCTAACTAGGTGAATTTTTTTTGATAACTAGATAATGGAGCAATTGATTGCTCGACTAGATGTGGCTATGTTTAATGCCATCCTTCGAGAATCTGCTCACGAAATTCCAACAGATCCTGTAGCAGACCCAATTAGCGATGCTGATGTACTTCCCATTCCAGCTGCGAAAGCTAGCTTTGGCGCTGGCGCTCAACTGAAAAATGCTGTGAGCAATACTACTAAAATATGACTTGCTAAGGAACTCTTTGCAAATTATTTACCTTTTCTTTTTTGTTGACTTATTACAGATTGGGGATTGGTCTAGATGGCTCACAGATCTCTTTGGAATTGATGACGGTGACGAGGGTTCGATAGAAAATGAGTATATCAATGTCACATGATACATCATCAAAATCTTTCCATCTCCTTAACGCACTAAGTGATCTTATGATGCTTCCAAAGGATATGCTATTAAGCCAAACAGTTCGTAAAGAGGTTCAAAGAGGCTTCGATATCTGATCTAATATTAATTATGCATTACTATTATCATGCTAATAAAGATGTTCTTTCGTTTCCTGGTCCCAGGTTTGTCCTATGTTTGGTCCTGCACTGATAAGAAGGATTCTAAACTCTTTCACCCCAGACGAGTTTTGCCCTGACCCAATTCCGGGGGTTGTACTTGAAGCCTTAAATTCAGAGGTTCGTCAATCTGCACAACTCTTACATTGTCCTCCCTTTTGATTGTGTTATTGCACAAACTTCCATCCCAGGTTCCAAAATTACAAATACCCCCCTTTTAGTTTTCAATCTTTGATCAAATCATAGTAAGATTATCAAAAAAGCTTAACATTATCAACAAATGTCAAATCAAGTTGGAACATTTATAAATTTTGAATAATGTTATCATCTGATTATGCCCAATGACCAACCTAAGGGAACAACTGTAAAATGGAAATAAGCCATAGGGTAGGTGTGTGTAATTTGAAAACTAATTGCTTTGTCGTAAAAATATATCATGGGTATTAATGTCAATGATGCTAACGATCCATTATTCCTGTTTCACGTACACCACTCGCATAGGATCCCTTTGATTGTGAGGAAGATTCCATCACAAGCTTCCCATGTCCGGCCGCACCAATAGCGTATCAAACACCATCAGCTGCATCGGTAAGTAGTATTCTGGGAGAAACAAGCAGTCATTCTAAGTTGACACGCAACAGATCTTCAGTACTCAAGAAGTCACAGACCAGTGACGATGAGATCGACGAATTGGATTCACCTCTGAAAGCCATCATCCTTGATAGATCCCAAGAATCGCCTTCTTTAGGAAGGCCCGTGTGGTTATCAAAAGAATTTGGGAATCGAAATACTGTAAGGTATCAACTCCTTAGAGAAGTATGGATGAATAGTGAGTGACGGGATTGTGCAATCCCTGCACAATTGATCTAAATTTAGGAACTTAGTTTGCAGTTATCCGCGTATACAGAGTGAAAGAAGGCGTTGTGTTCGCTTTTGATGTATTATTAGTTGTGATGTATAGAGCTTTGAGCATGTTTAATTAGTCTTTTGCATTGAAAATTTTTGAGTTTTTACGTGATATATATATATATATATATTTCCTTCGTTTCCGAGTTAGCAAAATCAATTACAATATTCATCAGAGAGATGTGCATTCGCGGGCACGTTCACACACACATATATATGTGTGCGCTATGTCATTGCTTAAAATTTTCTTTTCTGTTTCAAATCTTCTATTTTACTCGCATACACGCCACAAATTTGTGGTTGATCTTTTCTATTTTACTAACATACAATCGTCACAGATTATGGTTGTTTACACATAGGGTATATATATAT
Organism: Lantana camara; assembly: GCA_037501455.1. NCBI lineage: Eukaryota > Viridiplantae > Streptophyta > Magnoliopsida > Lamiales > Verbenaceae > Lantana > Lantana camara. The sequence goes on along the minus strand of CM074858.1, from coordinate 910,210 downwards.
GCGTAAAATAGAAAAGGAAACACAGATTTAAAATAGAAAATCATAAGTGTGCGTATGCGAGAAAAGAGAGAGAGAGAGTATTAGTATATTCCCGCAAAAGAATAATGGTTTTCGTTCCGCCATGCCTACCACAGCTTTGCCTAGTTTACACACATTTCAGGCCATAATAGACTTCACCTCACACACGCACACCTCCAAAAGAAGACGAAAAAAGAACACAGCTTTCATCTCTACTACAAAAATTGGACATACTCGCTACAAAAATATCCAAGATACCATCACCATATCTTGTCTTCCCTATAACACCAGAACCACAAAAAGACACAAACTCGGTTCTGGCCAAAATCAGGCAGTCAATTTCTGTGACAAATTGATAGCACTCGTGTGTTGCAGATGTAATGCAGCCAACAGACCTTGCCAGGTGTCGCCAGGTCCACCGGCCACTTGGAAGTTCAGAAGCTTCTTCTGTTTCTTGTAGTATTCTTCTAGAGGCTTCCTCTGAAGAAAATATACTTAGTTTCATTAGTATCAGGGTTTGAACAACTTCCTCTCAAAAATAATGAAAACATCCACAACAAATCAATTGTAATATTCAAGTTTGTTGAGGAACATTTTCCCACGAGAACTGTAGGCATAAAAGTATTTTGCTCAAGAGAAAATGGAGGTATACCTGCTCTGCATACATGCGGAGTTTCTCCTTCCAGAGGGTATCTGCATCAGCAGTTGAAGATGGAAACTGAGCTGCTGACTGTGGCTGGAGATTAAGATTGAATCCCGAACGGAATTCTCGAGAAGGAGAATACACTCTGTTGCTTGATGTTTTCTTCACCACAGACTCTTCTGTGCACTTGAGATTCAAAACCAAGTCTATATCTGCTATTTGGTCCAGTATCTCCTGTAACACCAAAAAAACAGGGAATTATGCTGAGGTTTTCAAGAATTATGAGCACATAAGTGAAGAAAATTTGAATCATAATTGATGATCTTAATCAGACACGTTTCAGATGGCAAGAAATTACTATGAAATAAGAAAGTAGTTACTTACAGCTTGCATCCTAGTTCGAGGAATTCCGTCCAAAATGAAGCCAGTTTCACCTCTGCAGTATCCTTCCTCCAGTCTCTTCGACAATAGCCCAAATATTACATCCTCGGGGACCAACTTCCCTTCGTTCACGGCGCTAGCAATCTAGTTCAACATCACACAGAAGGTAAATCCATGTCATTTTCAACAGAAGAACAACTCTCACATATAATACCAAATCTTCAACGATTCACAACATTCTACGACCTAAATCACGTAATATTGAGCAAAACAATCCGTTTAACTGGCAAACATATTGAATTTCAATTCCCGATCGATGATGAACAACGATTATAACACAACCACCAGACAAAAACATCTCAATCCCCAGCTCTCCTCTTCAATTAACCTAACGCAGCAAACATCGACGAAACTAACCTTCTTATGCAGAGGAGAACTCGGATTCAACTCCTGCCTAACCAGAGTCCCCATGGAGATATGCGGAACTTCCAGAAGCTTCGCGAGCCTCTCGGCGTACACGTGTCGCCTCACAGTCGGATCCCCCATGATCACCCACTGCACTCCTCTCTCCACCGTCTCCCACCGATCGGATTCCTCCATTGCACGGCCGTTCACGTTCCCCTGCGGCTCATCCTCGTCGTAATAATCGTAGTCCAGCTGAGCCGCCGCCGCCGATCCGTAGCCGCGCCGATGAAGGCGGGAGGAGAGCCGAGCTGCGATTCCGAGCCGGCTGAGCACAGACATGGCGGCGCAGGTAACAACAAACAGAGCTTCTGCGAAGAAGAAAGGGTTTCGCAAAATGGTAAACGCTGAGAGATGAAAGTGAGCGGCTGAGTGTGTAAGAGAGGGTTTGTGAATTTGTGTGGTGTGGAGGCCACACTTTTTGGGGGTTTAGAGGTTATTTTTTTGGGACTCGTGGTTTTGGGATATTACGTTTCTACCACAATTTTGGGAGATTTTGTATTTGGGACCCTTGAGTAAGAGCATATTCCATTTAGATCCCCTATTTGGGAGCCTATAATTCATTCTAGTCCTTCTCTACTCATTTATCTTTAATTTCCTACCATGGTGCATCATGGGTGAATCTAATGGTTTTTAGAGTCTAAAATATTACATAAATTACCACAAAAATATAAATTCTGCAGGAAAAAAGGGTTAACCACACGAATTTGATATCAAAATCCTATGATGCACGGATACTTCTATAAATATCATTTTGTCATGTCGTGTCGTGTCGGACACGACACTCCCGACATGAAAAATTTAAGAAAAAATCCGTGTCGCCGTATCCGTGTCGTGTCGTGTCCGTGTCGCCATGTCCGTATGCATGCATCATAGTCAAAATCTTATAATGTCAACTTTATTATGCGTGTGGCATAGTGCTTTTCCACAATTGTTGTAAATGAATTAAATAGATATGACTATTGATATATCAAGCAAATACACATTTTAGGTAAAAAGAAAAAAAGGTTCTAAATTTTTATAAAAAAAGGGTTTAAATATTCACAAGTTGCAAATTATAGAATTAAAATTACAACTTTCCAACAATAATAAGATATTTTAGTCCTTCTCTAGCAATTTTTCTTTAATTTCATAGCATAGTATATCATAGATGGATGTGTGCTATTAATAAAAGCATAACTTAGGTAGAAAAGAAACTAACTAGATGAGTTGAACTTCAAAATCCTATTTGTTAATTATCCAAATTGATATTGATCGAGCAAAAAATCCGTTGTTGGTGCTTGAGTTGGAGATGGTCGACCACTCAAGTATTTATATTGAGGGGAAAGCCTCGACCTGGAAGTCTGTCCGAAAAGAAAAGAGCAAATGTGAGTTGAAGGTCGACCTAGGACAAGGTGGGGGTTGACCCAGGGTTGGCACTCCGACGTTTAAGTCAGTGTCTCAATCTAGGAGAGAGATTCAAGTTGAGAAGGCGAGTAAAATGCACTTACCCCTTGGAGCAAATGAGGGGGGTTATTTATACCCCTGGGCTTTGTGGGGTTGGTGCACAGCCTACAAGGAGCATCTAATGTCCTGCGGCGGTGGGTCCCTTGTTGTCAGAGGCTAATGGGTCATTTGTCACCTGTAGGTCGATAGTTTAGGGTTGACCTGTAGGTCGATAGTTGACCAAGTCGATCGGACGTGTTGACCTGAGCACACTGGCGGAGCCAGCATAGGCCAAGGGGGGGCTTGGGCCCCCCCTTCCACCCCACCCCACCCCTGGGCCCCCACCCCATATTCGCCTCCACCCCCTCTTAAAAAAAAAAATTAGTTTTTACTTTTTAATTTTTTTGAAAATTTTTGTAAAATGGGTTACTTAGTTCTTAATTTTTTTTGAAGTGAATTGTTTTTGTAAATTCTTATTGAATGTTTAAGTTTTATATTTATAAAATGTTCAATCTTTATATGTTTATTGAGAGTGCAAACTCATTAAAATTTTTTTTTTTTTTTGAATTGGTATCGTAGTTTGTAATTATGTATCGGTATTTTAGTAAAAGATTGAAAAGTTCTATTGCATCATCAAGTTCGATTGTCAACTAAGAAAGAATCAATATTGGTAGTGTAGAATTTAATCTTTGAAAACATAATTAGTGATTCGGGGCTACGAAAACCTATTGAAAGTTATGATGTCCCTTCTAGAAGTCGCATTCGAAGAGAATATATATCTAAGGGACCTTGCTCGTATTAATGAATATATTTAGCCATAAAAATTTTCAGCCCCGGCTGGTGAAAAATCCTGGATCCGCCCCTGCCTGAGCAGGTCGATCATGTGGTGAGATTTGTTGCCAAATCCTGACACGTCAGATATAATATACTTTAAAATATCATATTTTCTTCTTTTATCGTAGTTAGCAATTAGCATAGTGTTTTTTTCATAAAAATTGTACATGTATTAAAAACTAAACATAATTGGCAATCACAAAATGCACCCATCGAAAACGGCCTCGTAGGTACGAAAAAAGGGTCTAAATGTTCACAATTCGAAATTTATACAACTAGAAGTACAATTTTCCCATAATAATGAGATACTTCCAAAAATGGAGGGTGCTTTTGGAAACCCCAACGACAGATCCCATTTGGGAGGAAATGATGGAAAAAGGAATGATCAGGTGTGAACCGTTAAAGCAGGCGGCATCCACACTCGTGCGCTTAGATGCGCGACACGTGGAATGTCCCCCCCCTCGCGGTTAGATGCGCGCCACGTGGAATTTTCAGGACCAAGGAGAAAATTTCGTGGGAGGTGAGTTCACCGCGTGATCGCACGCACGGGCGGTGACTTTTGACTTTTGAGGAAATGGGTGGGAGTCAACTGTAAGTTAAGGATCATATAATTTTGGAATTTGGAGCATATGTTTACTAGGTTAGTTGCTGACTTGTTGCCACATTGGAACCTTCTTATTCATTTATCACGAATCTTCCAATTAATTGTGTTCTAATTTTGCTTTTTCCTTGTAAATTTAGTCGGTCTGGTGAGGAGAAAAATCGAATTTGAATTTGTTTAGTGTAGTCGGTACAAAGCCCAAATATTACAAAAGAGCAGGTCATTCAATGGACCCATTAGAAGACAGCTGCAGGCATTACGGATTTGCATAATCATCAATAAGTATTAAGCCCAAAATGATTGGTTAGAAACTTAGAATAAGCGTTAAGCCCAAAATGATTGGTTAGAAACTTAGAATGATGCAAAAGAGCAGGCCATTTTTATGGACCAAGTAACCAATCATTAAAGAACCAAAACAGCAAAAAAACACCATTAAAGAGTGAAAAAGGCCATTTTTATGGACCAAGTAACCAATCATTAAAGAACCAAAACAGCAAAAAAACACCATTAAAGAGTGAAAAACGCCCACCGTGGGGCTCGAACCCACGACCACAAGGTTAAGAGCCTTGCGCTCTACCAACTGAGCTAGACGGGCTTTGATTTTAGGCTGAAATAAAAACTATTATGAATCCTTCAGTTAGTTGTTACTCCTCGTAAAATTTAACGACACACTTATAGGTGTGCAACAGCAACAGCAAAATTCACTTGAAATTTGTGAATTATCATCACACAAATTCTTATTTCATATATATAAATGTATTATCAGGAACTTGTAGTGAACTTTTTGAGGTAGGAGAATTAGAAACAATGTATTTCTCTACAATTTTAGCAAATTATTCGAATACAAGGTGTTAAAAACTTTAAAAACATCGACTATCCATGTCATGTACTCCCCTCTCTACCCACATTTTCCTAATAATTTGTAATTGCGCCACAATATTTGTTTCCCCTCAAAATTGTTTGGTGACCAAATCCAAACCAGATTCATTTCCATCCAAATCGAATGGCAATTCTGAAAAAGTAGCTCCTAAAATGTTTAGAAGTTTCTGATGAATTTGCACCAACTTACCAAGATCCATCACGCCAATTGTAATGGGTCAACAGCCGTCCACCACTTGAATCTGTTTCTTAATCACAATTAGCTAGTTAATCAATGCAGAATAACCCAAAAAACGTTACAAATCTATATAAATAAATCAGTTCATTTCTTCATTTAAGCCAATATTAATCAACTCAAGAAAATAAATACGCGTATTTTACACAAGCACTTCAAAACCCTTGTCCTTCCTGCCTCATTCCTATTTCCTATTTCCTATAATTAAATGCTATACTTTAGCAGTCTATTTTATTTACTATTCCTTTATATTTTCCAATTTATACATGGGTCAAAAAGACTTCGATTCCCGCGGTTTTGCGCTGACGAAATTGCGTGTATAAATATCTCTACGAACGCTCATTCTTCCGCTCAAATCTTCAGTTGAAATTAAGAAACCAAGAAACCCAGGCCGCAATTGCTACATAACTCAAATCCTTTTGATTTTACATGGAGAAACACGAGCAATACGAGCGAGTTTTCGACCGATTCGACGAAAATCGAGACGGGAAAATCTGCCCGGCGGAGCTGCAGCGGTGCATGGGGACAATCGGCGGCGAGATGACGTTGGAGGAGGCGGCGGCGGCGGTGGCGCTGATGGATTCCGACGGCGACGGGTTGCTGTGTCTGGAGGATTTCGTTAGGATAGTAGAAGGCGCCGGAGAAGAAGAGAAGACGAACGATTTGAAAGAAGCTTTCAAAATGTACGAAATGGAGGGAAGTGGGTGCATTACGCCGAAGAGCTTGAGGAGAATGCTGAGTAGACTGGGAGAAAGGAGGACCGTCGATCAGTGCACGGATATGATCGCGAGGTTTGATCTCAACGGTGACGGTGTTCTCAATTTCGATGAGTTCGAGGCGATGATGGAGTGCTGATGATCGTTATACTACGTCGTTTCTTTCTCCGGTTTGGTTTTTTCGAGTGTTTCTGTTGGCAACTTAGCATGTAAATTGAACTACAGAGATTCATTCAGACGATTCTTTTGATTCTTGTAGCTGATTTTAGACATTCTTTGTTGAAGACTGATGTTGTATGGCTTATTCCTTATGAGTTCTTTCATTGGATTTATTGTATAATTGTGTTGATTTCGATCATGACATTTTTCATACTTGAGAATTGCTGTATCTTAGCTAGCTTAAGAATCTGAATGATTCAGTAATTCAACGTGGCAAGGAGTTTATATCATGAAAAATTGGAGAGTAGAAAGTAAAACCCGTAATTTTATATCTAATATAATTGATTGGATTCAATCGAGTCAAGAATAACCGGAATTTTCCATGTATAAGTGTAACCCATAATGAGAGGCAAACTTGGTCGGCATGCAACTCTTCATTCATGCTTGCACAGTTGCATTACCTTTCGGGCAAGAAATAGAGATATGGTGCTTTAAATTCTCATTTTCGATTCCGTTTGTTTTTTCTTAAAATCCCAACTCCATCTCTCTTGTATGGGAAGAAAGGAAAAAAACATCAAATTGAAACTTATTGATCTGTTGACGTAGACCTGTTAGTCTTTGCCCGTTCTTGTGGGAGAAAGGGTCGAAAAACACAACTTGACGACTGGTTTAAACCATGCAATTTGCTAAAACACACAAAAAGGGATGGTCGAAGCAACAAGGAAATGAAGCTTCTACAACTTTCCTAAAACTTTTGTGTTCTGGCTTTAAACAATATGAACTGTAAAATTAGGTAATAATTTTAGCTTTCTCCCAATATGGAAGAGTCGGCGCCGACACCGTTTTGCTCGCGTTTGGCAAACGGGCAAGCTACCATTTGAAGGACCGGGTTAATTAGGCTACATGTCAACATAGATTAATAATTAATTGACGACTTTGACGAAGTTGAACAACAGGAAATAGTCGTTCTAATGATGTCACGGATGAATTGAAGAAATATATCCAATTAAATTAATCAATCATGAGCAAGACTTGTAAATATTTTATTTTTCCATGAATTTTTTAGTTTCTTTTCACTTAAAATAAATCAAGTTTCTTTTTATTTATTTATTTTTTAAAAGAGAGAGAAAGAAAAACACATTGGATGAGAACGGACCTTGTGGAAACACATGAAATAAACTGCGATTTTGCGGGAAAGTAGTTCTTAACAACATGCTTTCATACGCAATATGTTTTTCAGAGAAGTAGTCTTGTGTTTGGTGTGTACGAGGAGTCATCATATTGGATAAAACTCTGACAGCGGACTCGAAATTAATAACAACTATCAAAGCCAATATGTCATGTGTTTGAATATTAAATACTTAATTTTATAGATAATATTCAACTGTATCCATAAAATTTTTCTTATGTATAAAAGTATATAATTAAATACATTTCTTTTTTAAAATTCAAATATAATTGAATGATAAATATATCATTAGCGTGCATTGTACTAAGAATAAGATTCAAAGTGTATCTATCCTTGGTTTTCAGCAATGTATTAAATATTAATTAATTTACAGATATAAATATCATCAATGAAAACATAGTTTATTTTGTCAACATTTGCCAACGACCCAGAAAATTTCAACCTAATCCAATTTTGTTTTTTATTAAAAAATGAATTTAATTACAATTTGTTTCGACGCTAAAAATGTGCGCCGTCCATGCATTGGCGCCATTCGCCTATTGTGATTTGTGAGCCTATGTGATTAGACTCCTCGTTTGCTCCATAGTCACATTCTCTGCCTCAATTCAGTGATATTCCAAATTCCAATTCTCCAATTCTTTTAAAATTTTTATAAATTATTTTTCATTTTCTATCCCCGGTTTAATTTGGCTTACCTTTTAATACTGCCGAATATTATTATTTTTTTTTTTTTAAAATTTATGAGGCTAAAATATTTAATATATTTTGTGGTGTGGTGTAGACTGTAGAATGTAGTTGATGGGCTTGAATCTGAGGTGTCAAACTCCCGTCACTTTACGATTTGTTTAGTGTGGGGAAAACAGTAGATGGAACTCAAGTGAAATTCGGCGGAAAAGGTGGGAGTTCAACCTGTTAGGACAAACACCAAAAAGAAACCGGTCATAAAGCCAAGCTGGGGGAACTGGGGGTGATGCCAAGTTTGGCTCTCGGACGCTCAAGTCAGACTATGAACTTGAAGAAGAAAGAGTTGCAGAGCTCGAGTATGGAAGCTTGCTTACAGTAAAGGGGATGAACTCTCTTATTTTTAGTTGAGGGTCAATAACCTTTTGGTAATTGTCATCGTGCGGTCCTGGCCCAGTGTTGCCCTAACACATGGCGTGCTGAGGAGAAACCTATGAGGAATCTCCTGCAAAAGCTGATGGAAAGTTGATGACGGACAACAGTGACAGGTGCGCGGGTGTATACCTTGTGTCAGAGAACCGTTTTTTGGGTTAATACCGAGGGCTGGATGCACGCTCGGGTTTAATATAGGTCATGGATGCTTGTGGGTCCGAGGGGCATCTAGGTCAATGCCATGAAACCCAAGAGGAGAGTCCATTCCTTTGTTTGCCCATGCGGGAAGGTGCCTATAGGGAATTAACTCCTATAGGGATTGGAACATCCTTGGGAACGAGGGCAATGCTCGTTCCGAGGGTGGCATATATATGTGGGGCCCGGGCTTCCACGCATCGCACGCTGATGACACCATGTGTCAAAATGAGGGTCAAGCGTGTTTTAACCCCATCAGTAGTCTTTTACTCATTCATCGAATAATTAGTATAATAATAAGTAGTTATTCAATTAAGATGAGGTGTTATGTGTTAGGCTATTCATTAACTTTAGCCAACAAAAACTTATTCTTACTTTTCTAATTTGTAATATTTCACATGCCACTTTAATGGACAACCATATCTTTTAGATTCATATTGCTGAGGAATTATTAAGCGTTCTTATCTCTTTTATAAAATATCTTGAGCTAATTTGATTATTTTCTAAGTTTATTTTATTATACCGAGACTCCAATGAGCTTTCGATTTGTGGCATTGGGAAAATTATAAAACTATGTTTTGGTAAATAAGAATCAGTTGGTGTGACCAATTTGTTAAAGTATCTTATACTATATTATTAAAAAGAACTTTTTACATGATAAGGTGATGAACTGATCGAAATTTTAATCTACTTGATAAATGTAAAATAAAAAATCGTCTTCATCGCTCTTATAAAATTATATTTATTTTTCATCACCTCTTATATATATATATATATATATAAACGAAATCGGCTACTATGACCATAGAGTTTTATAAAGGTTCACATCTCATACATGAATTAAGATTAAGAACCATATCGTACATACAATGAGATATGATACAAAAATTTTATAAAAACACACGTAAAATTATCCAAAAAACAATACAAATAACACCAAGACAAAGTATACGGGCACTCCAAACACAACCCGACCCTCATACATATCAACTCAAAACGAGCACTCAAATCACAAAAAAAAAATAGTTTAATTGTTTACTGTTAAACAAAGAACTTTGGGCAAAGTTTATCAATTGATTTATTAATTTGATTCACTTTTTTGTTAAAATAGTTAGGTGATTAAAATCCATTTAAAGTCGAAATATGTACAGTCAGTTGCATCAAGGGGCCCCACCTCGGTCCAATATTAGAAATTTAGTTTAGCAAATATTAATAATGTCAATTTCTGTTTCCAAATTCCAACTGACAATTCTAATATAACAAGGCTGACATACTTTATTGTCTTTTATATTGCATTATTATTAATTTAATCAACTTTTAGTGAGGTGGGCTCAATGTGGTTGAACTATATATTTCTTGATTTTATTTTTTAAATTATCAACTTAAGTACTTTTTTGTGCAATTCCCAATGTCGGGCAATGGTATTTTTTACTTAATTATTGTGGTGGTTATAACTTATAATTACTAAACTTTATGTTTATTGGTGTGTTCGACCAAAAAAAAAAAACGTTATTAATCTTTAATAGAATTTGTGTGGCCTGACTATAGTAAAAGGTAAATAATGCCATAGTTTCGTAAATTGATTGTGTAATTGATTGCACTTAATCGAATAGGGTATTAAATAAATAACTGAAAAATAAGAGGAAGAAGAAGTGACGGGCAACCATACTGTCAATTTTGATGGCCCAAAAGAAAACAAAATTTCAACTTTCAATTAAATGTGTAAATAAATGCTGGTCGTTTGATTAGAAGATCTTTCAATTATCCACACCAAAAAATAGAAAATAAATAAAATTATAATCGAACATTTTGATAAGGCTAACTCTTAATTCAATCAAATTAATTTAATACTCTCTTATGAATTAATCGTTTCTCTTAATCTAAATCATTTTTATATACATTCAAAGTTATTTTAATTGCGGCGTAACTTAAGTCTTTATTTCAAATAAGTCTATTTTGTTTTGGTGTCACGTTACTCTAAGTGTTCTCAATTAATTAGACATTTTCTATCCTCAAATTCCCTCAAGTTTAAATATTCTAAATTAATTAAACTTTTTCTATACTCGAACTCTAGCTTGTCACGATCTGCCAAACTATTTGGCCTTATCCCGCGATCTATCATTTTATCTTTCATTGTCTCTCCTAAATTGATCACGTGTTCTAGATGGGTAAGACTACTCAATGCAAAAAACAAAGTATTTTATATTAGTTTACCATTTTTAGATAAAAAGAAATTCATTTAAGTAAGTAATATAGTAAATTCCTAACCAAACATATAATTAATCATATTTGATTGAGTTTAATTTTAATTCGATTTATTTTACATAAACTTGTAAAATATAGAAAATTCTAATTATTTTTGATTCAATCAATTCAAACCTAATTAATTATACAAATTACATCTTTTTTTTTTGTTTTATAAGTGCATTATTTATATATTATTTTTTATTAAGTACTCCCTCTGTCACATAATATAAAACATTCAATTTTTTTGTTTACATTAATTTACCCTAATTTAACCAAAACAAAATCTAGCTAAAATTGGTGGCAAATACCGAATGGACAAGGAAGAAAGCGGTGAAAAAGGGGGTTCTTGCAACAGCGATGAAAAGAGTAAAGTCCAAACAATAAACTTCAATAATTCGACCTTTTCGAGTGGGACCCACACCCATGATCTTTTCATTCTCACACCACTCACAAAACACACACAACACAACTAGCTCACCTTCAAACCCCCTCACTCAGTCACTCTAAAACGATAAATCTCTCTCTCAATTTCAGATTTTTTGTGATATCATTACTGTTTTCTTCTGTCTCATTCCCAATGGTCAAAAATCTCATCGTCTAATTCTCTCTTTCCTCCTCTAATTTATTCCGTTATCTATAATCACGGAACTCCGAGAGTCGCAACCACTCACTGTTTCTTCTTCTCCGTCCCTTCGCCATCTCTCTCTGTGTTTATTTAACTCCGATCGAGAAGGAAGAAACTGTTTTATCTGAAAAAGAAGAGGATTCTAGGCTTCTAACTAGCTCTTGAGAGTTGATGCTGCGATAAATAAGTAGTTTGAACAACTTTGAAGGTGTGTTGTTTGAGCTAAATTTTGCAGAAATGGGTTCGTGTGTTTCGCTGCATAGAGACCCGGATTCGGCCATGAAGCTCAGGCTATCAATCGGGTCGAAATCGGAGAAGATTTTGATTCCGTCGCCGGTGAAGGAAAAGTCCGATACAGTCAGCGTTGAGAATCGTACGATCGCTGAAGTGGCGCCCAATTCATCATCTCGTCGTCTCGGAAAAGGTAGTATAGGTATGGGCTATGGCTTCGTGCTTCGTTATCCTAATTTTTTTCGCATTTTCATGGCGTCTGCTCTGGGTTTTCTTTCTACTTTTGGCTGTTTTTTATTGTTATTTTCATATGGGCTTCTTTTTTTATTATTTAATTATTTGATTTAGTGAAGCAGAAGATTTCTGCTTTCGAGCTACCAAGTTTGGTGGGGAACACTTATTTTGCCCCATTCTTTGTTTGTATATACTTTTTGCATGATTTTCTAATTACTTCTTTTTAGCCTTTTATGGGCTAGATTTAATTGTATTATTATCCTTAATGTTATTGAATTATTGTTAGATGTACAGTTATCAGAACATTCTTGGTCTAGCAATGACTGAATAGTTCATACGAATGAATTTTTACGTGATTATCTAAGAGATTAGGGGTTAAAAAAAGTTTCTCAGATAAGAGTTTTACTTTAGGTTCTAACTTAATTAAATAGGATATAGAAACAAAAAAATGATATTAGAACATTGTAGAATAATTATATTTTTATGGGGCTGTCATGAAAACTACGTTTAACTTACTAACTTTATTACACGGATGAAACCTAAGTTGCTTTCAACTGCCCTGTTTTTGTTTTGATTGTTTTTCCCTAAAAACGTACTAATATATGCCCAATTAATACATTGTTGCTTGGAGGGACCATATAGGCAGGGAACTGGTATATGTTGGACTATTGTTTTAAGAACGTAATAATTTCTTTTAGGTGTAACGTTATTGCTGTATTTGAATTCAAAGCTGCGTTGCTCTCTTACTCAATGCTCGATGATTAAAGTTCACAGTTGTCTGATATGGACAAGGCATTTTGATTGGCTAAATTCCAGGCTCTCCATGCACATTATATCCCTTTGTAGGGCCCTATCAACCCATAACTTCCTTTATCAGTGATTAAATTGTATCGTGATCTTTGGAGAATTCTTGTCATTATTTCAATAATTGAAGTTGTTTTGATGTGATGATTTCGATTTCTTGCAGGTAGCAAAGACGAAACGTTCTTTGATACGCAGCCGTGGTTAGAATCGGATGGTGAAGACGATTTCTTTAGTGTTAATGGTGGTAAGAGACATTCTGAGATACTGCTAATTCTTGGTGTAGTCTTTTCCTTTTTTAGTTTGCGGGGTGTGTGTAGTTCGTATGAATTTCATGTTGGGGGTTTTGTGTTATTTAGGAAAATTTGCTTAGTATTTGCATTAGTTCTTGTAGTTCAAGGGGTTAGGGATGATGGGAGAAGTGGGAATGTCGATCCTTTTATGCCTGTTTGGTTCGAACATTTAAGTTGGGCTATCATTTCAAGTTATATGCAATACCATGAGTCCATGATGAATAATAGTTTACCTAATTTTGGTATGTCGCTCAAAACAACAGTTGCACATTATTACGGAAACCTCCCTTCTTATCTTCCATAATTACAGAAACTTCCCCTCTAGTTTCACAAAATTGTGAACCCACACCCACACACGCTTACAGAATAGGATCACACATATACTGTATAATCTTTCTAACATATCAAAATGCAGATTCCACCCCATCCCGTGGAAGCACGCCGGTCCACCACAAATTCTCCTCGGGAAACATACAAATGCCAAACAAACCTTCTCCAGCACAGGAAGTTATCACAACTATTTCTTCCCCCGATCAACCATCTCCTCAGGACAAGAAAAAGAGACTTTCCGAACTGTTCAAAGAGAGCTTACGCGAGCACTACGACGAACAAACCGCAGCAAATAAATCTACAAGTGAGACCCCTTATCTATCCGGAGCCAACTCCGTGGCAAGTAGTGAGAGAACTCCAAATACTTTCCTAAGAGGAGACGATAAATCATCGAAATCTGTACAATGCTGTCTTCCTAGGCTGCTTTCCAGTAGGAGCTCTAATGAAAAGAGACTAACGATGAGCCCACTTCACATTGCCGGGTGAAGCGATGAAGGCGTACACCTTGCAGTGCTGGTATTTGTACCTTGCCTAATTTATATTTTGTTTGAAATCTGTAAAGCCCATGTGTTTAAGCATGTGGGAACTTAGGATGGTTTTGGAGAAAGTTTACTGCTTTATCTATGTGATCAATTGAAGAGTTGTCTCTTTGTGACATAAAGATGCAGACATGCTGTGAGATGTATAGCCTCTCATGTACAGAGACGGGCCTTATAATATGGTTAATTATAACCAGGAACCGTTTTGCTATATGTTTGTGGGTCAGAAGAGTGATTGATTCAGAAACTTGTAATGGGCGGAATTTGGATACCTACACGTGTATCTTGATTATTTTTGATGTTGTTACTATTTGGGCCTCTCTCGTAAGTGATTTAATTAGTAGTTACAAATTATAGGGCCCACTCATATAAATTTACAAATTCTTGAATATAGCTCGGGCTTGATATCTTGGGATCGATGATGTATGGATATGGACACGACACGATACGAATATATCGATATATTTTTATTTATTTTTTTTGAAATTTTCACGTGATGTACGATACAAAACGACACGATAAAATGATATTTTTAGAAGTGTCTGTGTATTATAGTTTGAGATTCCTGATAGATCCCAATTTATCAATGTTATATCCCTCACACAATAAAATTATATTTTTAGAATTGTCTGTGCATCATAGTTTGGGATTCATGTGAGATCCCAAATTATCAATGTGATATCCCTGATTATGACGAAGGGAAACTACAATTCTACCACATCATCCAACAAACAAGAAATAACACAATAAAAAAACTACCATCTCCAATACTTGCGTAATTCTAGTCCGAGCTTGGCTCGGCCAAACTGGTGTAACGAGGGGCGACCTTTTTAATAGGTTGGGTCCGGCCAAACCGGATCTGGGCTAGAATTTTCCCCAATACTCATATCTAAAGCTAGTCATGTGCAACTCAGATTCCCTTTGCGCCTAACAAAAGAAAACTTCATTACTCATATCGCGGATTATATAATTAGATACGTTAAAAATGAATTATATTTCTAAATTTAAGGGGAATAGAGTAATAAAAAGAGCTATTTTCTTCTCAAATAATTGCAAATGCATTATTAATATAGTGCTACCGTTTATTGCATATGTAAGGCATTATTCTTTGGAAGATTTGTTAAAATTCATGAACATGTTTTTCTTTATAGACTTATAGAACTGCATAATTTCACATCAAATAATGCGATATTCTAATTGGCACGTTGGGAACGAGTAGGCCGATATGGGTAATGTGTCCCACATCATTTCATGGGATTTGGACATTGTATACTGAGATCATCTGTTGCCTCTGCTTATACGAAACCTTCGTCCAACTGTAATTAGTTTGCAGCTTCAACAATTTCGGACAAAGACAAATTACCTTTTCACGTACCCAAGTCTCAATTAATCTACGTTTCCTTCTATATACAACAAATCAGATCCGTATGCGTACGTGGAAAATTTTAATACAATTCAATTGGGTTAAATCAAATCAATTATGATCACAAATATATTATATTTGCTAATAAATTAGTTGTTCTTTCTAAAATTTTCAAACCAGGCGATAAGTATAAATGATTCGTCTTCTTGTCATATTGATTTGGACGAACTAGGCCCGGATTAGAATTACCTTCCGTATATGGAATCCTTCCCCGTCAAAGGAATGGGGTTCCTTTTTTTTTTTTTGGGTGAACAAAGGAATGGTTATTAAATACTAGAGAGAATATTATTAACTAGATAGCATGGTTAGTTTTTAACGAAATGTCTGCAGTGACACTAAATCTCCTAATCCGGACTCAATTATTTCAGCCAATCATATTAATAAGTGTATTATACATATTATAATTTAATTGATCTCCTCAATTTTTATGGTCTTTGAAATGATTTTTTTTTTCATTATTTTAAAATATTTAATTTTTATATGAAATTTTTTAAAATAGCAATTTCATCCCATCCCAAAAGAACTTCTTTTAATCTCATTATCCCTCCCCGGTGATAAGTATAAAAACATTCATCCTCATTATCATAGTTTGACCTATTTATCGTGCCAGCATTAGCCGAGTAGATTGTTAATTAAGGATTAAGAGGATATACATTAATTAGTAATTACTCATGCCTAAATCATTGATAATGAGCTAGCTACAACCTCGGACATTGCCATTGACATAGGTATATATCTATATAGACAGTTACATTCTCAATTGAACAAATCAACAAACTACAATGAGAACCTCGTAATAGAATTACAGAAAACATGTATTTAAGCTATCAACTGAAAATGGGAAAAGTAAAGGCATCAAATTAAAGGGCAATAATCCACCACTTTTATCTTTCTAGTTTAGGTTCACAGTTGCTTATTCTGTTCTCTTTCCCACCTCTATAAATCCCCAACTTCGATTCTCAAGGGTCACAAGCATACATTCTTCGATAATTAAGCATATATTTAAGCCGTAATCATGCCTTCTAACAGCTTATTGTTTTTAGCTTTTGTAAGCCTTTTCTCACTCTCACTACACATACCTCAACAAGCTATCGCCGCCAGCGGCGGCCGCTTTCTTAAAGCTGTCCGCGGTGGTAATGGCTCTCCGCCGCCGGCCGGAATATGCTCCGCCGCCATTAACGTACACGGTTACAAGTGCCAAGAATTCAACGTAATTAATTTGCTCATTTGTCTGATTGATGTGGTGATTAGAAAGTTAATGCAAAAGTGATTATGAACTTAATTATGGGACTTGATTTTTATCAGGTGACAACTGATGATGGATACATACTAAGCGTGCAAAGAATACCGAACGGCCGGACCGGAGGTGGCAGCGAGAACCGGCCACCGGTTTTGCTGCAACATGGCGTTCTTGTGGTACGACTATGAGTCTCTTTGATCGAGCATTCAAAAAATTATTTGAATTTAATTTATTTTTTAGACTAAAGTAAAATTAATTGCAGAAATTGTTAAATAATAATTTCAGGATGGAATGTCGTGGCTTTTGAATTCTCCTCGAGAGTCTCTCGCGATGATCCTAGCGGATAATGGGTTCGACGTGTGGATTTCCAACGTTAGAGGAACCCGGTTCAGCTTGCGACACGTCACCCTCGATCCTAGTAACCCGGTAATTTTTATGAATTATTATTATTATTTTTCCTTCTATTTTGAGTCTTTGACTGATTATGATAAACTATTACTGATTATTAATTTAATGTCAAAAATATTACATAATAATGTTATTAAAAGACGTTAATTTTCGAAATTAATGACAGGAATACTGGAATTGGAGTTGGGATGATTTGATGAGCCACGACTTGGCATCTATTATTGAGTTGATCTTCAAAAAAACTGGCCAAAAAACTCACTACGTGGGCCATTCTATGGTAATTAGTTCAACCTAATATTTGCTTGATATTTCTAACTTATTAATATACTCTAAGCATAAGTTTGCTAGAATATTAAATTTTATTTCATAAAATAATTAATATGTTTTGAAATCTGTAAGATTTTGTGACTATATTTCCGATTAATTAAGATATTTATTAATGCGTAATTAATAACAGGGAACATTGATGGCTTTGGCTTCATTAGCGGAAGGGAAATTTGAAAAGGTTAAATCGGCAGCCTTGTTAAGTCCAATCGCGTACCTAAGTCATATGAAAACCGCACTCGGTATTATAGCAACAAGAGCTTTTGCCGGAGAAGTAAGCAAATTAATTAATTTTGATTTTGATTAATTATTAGTGTTCGTTAAAGAGTAATTATTTTTCCCTTAATCTTTTCAATATTTTTCTGATTTTCTAATTTCCTTTTTTTTTAATGGGATATCAACAGATTACTACCATGTTTGGCCTTGCAGAATTTAATCCCGAAGGGTATAATTTCCCATAATTAGGCATTTAAATATTATCAGAAAATCAATTTATTTTATATGGGATTTGCATGAGTAACGTGTAAGTTTCCTTTCTTGTGCCTTTACAGGAAGGCTGTAGCTAATTTTCTCAAAGCTTTGTGTGCTGCAAGGGGAGTTCACTGTTACGATTTCCTAACTGCATTTACTGGTATATATATATTTTTCCGTTAATTATCGCGAAAAAGCTGAAAATCTGTCAATTCGGCTCGATCACAGTCGTTTATCAACATAATCGCAGGAAAGAATTGTTGTCTGAATGGATCCACGGTCGAGCTTGTCCTGAAAAACGAACCCCAACCCACCTCCACCAAGAACCTCATTCACTTCGCTCAAAGTAAGTAAATTAATAAAATTAAACTAATGTCTAATTTCTATAAATTTACCCATTTTAATTAGATAAAATTGCAAAAACCGTCCTATAACTTTTGAATTTTCGGACTTTAGTCCTTTCCGAATACGGGTTTTCAATTTGGTCCTATCCTTTATAACTTTTTCACAATTTCGATCTGATTTTGGGCCTGAATTAAATCCAAACCATACTTTTTTCCAACGTATCTGAATTTCAGGCCAGATTTGGGGCGTATTTTTGCAGAGTCATCCATTTAAAAGACGTGGAGGCCCAATAGACTATAAATTGTACATTCAAATCCGAAAGTTACAGGACTATTTTTGTAATTTTGCGTCTACATATTCATAAATTAAATGATTAAATTTTTTTTTGTAGCTGCTCGAGGAGGGGTTCTGTCCAAATACAACTACGGCAATTCCAACGCCAATTTGAAGCACTACGGTAACTCCAAGCCTCCGGTGTATGAATTGACGAAAATACCCCGCGATTTCCCTCTCTTTCTGAGCTATGGAGGAAAAGATGCTTTATCTGATGTTAAGGATGTGTCTGCATTGCTTGATAGCCTTGTTTTACACGACCGAGACAAGCTGAAAGTGCAGTATGTTGAGGAATATGCCCATGCTGATTTCATAATGGCGGTTAATGCTAAGGATGTGGTTTACAGTCAGATTGTGGCATTTTTCAAGAGTTATAATTGAGTGACTCGTTTAGTCTTGACTTGTTGTAAGAGGGCAATGCACTTATTTGTAGTTTTTTGAGTTTAATCAATAATCTTGAGGTTTATGATATATAGGGGTAAATGTGATTGGCTGTGAAAAGCCGTCTTAGCTCAGCCGGTAGAGCGCGTGGCTTTTAACCACGTGGTCGTGGGTTCGATTCCCACAGACGGCGGATTATTGGAAATTTATTTCAATTTTGCCAACGATCAACCCCGGATTATTTATTTAACTTTTGCCAACATGATCGCCCCGAAAAGTTTAACCTGATCACTCAAAAAAAGTCCTCATAATTGAAAATTTATGGAAATTTATTTCAATTTTGCCAAGGATCAACCCCGGATTATTTAACTTTTGCCACCCCGGAAGTTTAGCTTGATCACCCAAAAAAAGCCCTGATAATTAAAATTTTATGGAAATTTATTTAAATTTTGCCAACGATCAACCCCGGATTATTTAACTTTTGCCAACATGATCGCCCCGAAAGTTTAACCTGATCACTCAGAAAAAGTCCTCATAATTGAAAATTTATGGAAATTTATTTCAATTTTGCCAACGATCAATCCCGGATTATTTAACTTTTGTCACCCCGGAAGTTTAGCTTGATCACCCAAAAAAAGCCTTCATAATTAAAAATCTATGGAAATTTATTTAAATTTTGCCAACGATCAACCCCGAAGTTTAACCTGGTCACCGAAAAAAATCCTCATAATTAAAAATTTATGGAATCGTCGTCGTCATGTTTAACCTGATCACCGAAAAAAGCCTTCATAATTGAAAATTTATGGAAATTTATTTAAATTTTGCCAACGATTAACCCCGGATTATTTAACTTTTGCCAACATGATCGCCCCGAAAGTTTAACCTGATCACTCAAAAAAAGTCCTCATAATTGAAAATTTATGGAAATTTATTTCAATTTTGCCAACGATCAATCCCGGATTATTTAACTTTTGTCACCCCGGAAGTTTAGCTTGATCACCCAAAAAAAGCCCTCATAATTAAAAATTTATGGAAATTTATTTAAATTTTGCCAACGATCAACCCCGAAGTTTAACCTGGTCACCGAAAAAAATCCTCATAATTAAAAATTTATGGAATCGTCGTCGTCATGTTTAACCTGATCACCGAAAAAAGCCTTCATAATTGAAAATTTATGGAAATTTATTTAAATTTTGCCAACGATCAACCCCGGATTATTTAACTTTTGCCAGCATGATCGCCCCGAAAGTTTAACCTGATCACTCAAAAAAAGTCCTCATAATTGAAAATTTATGGAAATTTATTTCAATTTTGTCAACGATCAACCCCGGATTATTTAACTTTTGCCACCCCGGAAGTTTAGCTTGATCACACAAAAAAAACCCTCATAATTAAAAATTTATGGAAATTTATTTAAATTTTGCCAACGATCAACCCCGAAGTTTAACCTGATCACCGAAAAAAATCCTCATAATTAAAAATTTATGGAATCGTCGTCGTCATGTTTAACCTGATCACCGAAAAAAGCCTTCTTAATTGAAAATTTATGAAATCGTCATGCATGCTCTGGTATTTTTGTAATTTTCACAATATTTTCGTAAGGTATTTTTCTTTTGCAATTTCACAACTATGTGGTTTCATATAATTTTGATTGAAATTGAGGTATTCGTAATTATTCCTAAAATATATTATATAATAGTAATTTCTTCATAAAATATTAACTAAGAAGCACTTAAAGTTTGTATGGATTAATTTCGTCAAAATTGTTAACATTTCACAAGAAACTTGCGACATCGATTATGAAGAGCTTACGCGAAAGTAAAGACTTTTTTTTTTTGTTAAAACCTAACAAAAACATCATTATATGGAATTAAGTAAGTGAAAGCAATACTGTCTTGTCAACAGCAGAGTTAGCTTGCTTAGTTTCAAAGCCACGCTTCATGAGTACGTTCATGCTCTGTAACAGCAACCAGAATATGCTTAGCGGACAACCAAATCACGAAACATGAATTTGTTCCAAAATTGAACGGATGATGTGCTTCTAGAATACCATTCCAAATACGTCAAGATCAATTTTCATGACAATTGATGTCGATATTTCAACCAACACTCTGTGCAGTTGTTTCATGCATAGTTCGACACTTACAAACTCGAGATCAAATCCTTTTATGTTTTATAAAATTACACAAAACCCCGGTTTCAAGATTAAGTATTACATACGATTTAAGAATTCCATATTTCAAGATTTTATATGATATATTTTGTCAATTTTGTTTAGAATTTGCTGGTTAGGGGTGGAGGTGGTTATTTGTAATTTTTAAACTAACATAAGGTCTTTGTGATGATTAGAGTCTAGAGATTTATATTGGAAGTATTTTGAAATAAAATAGAAAAAAAAATTGGAAAAAAGGGAGGAAGGTGAAGAAAGACGAAGCTATGAAGCAAAGTGGTGAGTCAAGGCTAGCTGTCCATTCTTTGAATTCACGAAAGGACTATATGAAACTTACATATATAGAAATCAGCTACCTTGTACCTTTCAGAAAACATTGCCCTCTATGCAGTGATAGTTAGAGATTAAATATCCGCGATTTATATATCTTTATATATAAAGCTGTACAAGGAGAGATTTAACATAGAAAACATGGCGATTTCAGGCAAATTTGTCCCATTGCTTGCACTAATTCTTGCAGCAGTGCTCAGCAGAGGAGCCTTAGCAGCAAAACATACCGTCGGAGGAAGCCAAGGCTGGGATGAATCCACAGATTTCGACTCGTGGACAAAGGGGCAAACATTCCAAGTCGGGGACGAATTAGGTACGCGAAGCGCGTAAACGCAATTCTTTTCGCATCATTTTTGAGCTAAAATAGGAGGCTTTTTGCAGATTTGACACAATACAGGGAGTAAATTGCAACTTATGGTTTATAGCAACTACGTGCTATGATCATTTATCATTAGTTAATTACGAACGCCTGGCGAAAATATGAATTTCTTCCTAAAGTTTGAGAAATTACAAATCCCCCCCCCCCCCAATCCTTCAATTTCAAAAAGAAAGAACTCTTAACTATTTACATAAGAAAGAGATATATATATTTCATCTAAAATAGCACATGAGGCGGGTAAATGCGTTATTTTGGATCATTTTTTAGCCAAATCTTTTTGCCATGGGGAGGGTTAATTTTTGAAGATTTGAGATAATATAGGGAGTGAATTGCAATTTATGGTTTGTAGTAATTACGCGTTAATGTTTGATGTTTATACGTGATCATGAAGACTTCAAGTACACTGCGGGGTTGCACAGCGTGGTTGAACTGGCTAATGAAAGCGCGTTTAAGAGTTGCGACATTGGCAGCTCAGTTGACACATTGAATGGTGGAAGCAACACGGTGAAGCTGAGCAAGCCCGGAACACGCTTTTTCGCTTGCGGGACGGCCGGCCACTGCGAGTCGGGGATGAAGGTCAAGATCACCACGGCGGCCGCCGGCGGAGCTCCCTCCTCCGCCACCACTTCTCCGTCGTCCTCCGGCGGCGGCGGCGGCGGCGGCGGCGGCGGCGGCGGCGGCGGCGCTTCCGCTTCGGCGGCTTCCGGCGGAGCACATTTCCTCGGGTTCTTTGCCTTGATTGCGTTGTTGTTTGTGTCCCACGCGTTTTTCGTCTAGAGCAATCCTTATATACTAGTTGTTATTTGCTGAAATGCGATTTATGTATGTGGCATTCAACGTCTTGTTGGGCGTGTTTGTTAGTTATGAATATATTTTTGTCTAATTGATTATTGGATTTTTGTGATTGAATATATTTTTGTGCAATTTAAACCCTTTCTAACCTGGTTATTACCTCCATTATCGCCAATTACCTGTAAAATTAACGTACACTACTATTATTAAGTTATTTATTTAGATTAAAAGTTCAATTATCCATTTTATTTATTTAATTATGTTAGTATATTTTGAAGAAATTATTAAATGTTAACATAAATTTATATAAATAAAAAGTAAATGAAAAGGTTGCGAACCACAGCAGCATCGCATTGGAGAATAACAATGGAATATTCGCAAAGAACCATACATTTTTTATTTTTCTATTTCTCCCTTTATTATTATATAAACATTTAAGTCAATAATTTATATAACAAGCAATTAATAATTAATAAATTACAGAAAAAGAATCATCTATGTTTTATTTTTTCTGTTTCTCCCCTTATATATTATATAAACATTTAGGTCAATAATTAATATAACAATTCAGTCAATTAATAATAAATTACAAAAAGCACCCCACGTTTTTTATTTTTCATTTGTCCCTTTTCTGTTATATAAACATTTAAGCCAATAATTAATATAACAATTCAGTCAATTAATAATTAATAAATTACAAAAAAAGAACCATACATTTTTTATTTTTCTATTTGTCCCTTGTCTATTATATAAACATATAAGTTAATAATCAATATTACAATTCAGTCAATTAATATTCAATAAATTACAGAAAAATATAGTAAAAAATTCAAACAACTTTGTTAATGATTTTTTTACGTATGTAAAATGGGAATTTTATTTGGAATCTTGGATAGTTTATAGTTTGCTTTTTAAGAGGAAAAATATAAAAGAATGAAAAATAAAAAAAAACGAAGCTAGAATATAAGAATATAAAATGGACGATCTCCATCAAAAGTGTCAAGAACAACAATTCACATTTGTTGCGCCATAAATATAGCTTTTCTCCCAAACGCGGCCTCTGCTCTCACTCCCACCACTGCTTGAAGCTGATAGCTTTGAAATCGCCACCGTTAGCCATGCCGGAGGAGACGACGGCGATAGATTACGTGATGGAGGCGGCGTCCGGAGCTCACTTCTCTGGCCTCCGCCTCGACGGCCTTCTCACCGCCACTTCTGCTTCGCCGTCTCCGCGCTCTGCTTCCGCCGCTTCGCCGTTCTCTCCGGTCTCCGATTCGGGCGCGCACAAGCAGCCTTTTGTGATTGGTACTTTCAATTTTCGTGTTCCGCTGGAGATTGTGTTTTTGAATTGTCCTTTGTTTGTGTGGTGATTTTGAGTTTCTCGATGATTTTGTTGGTATGTTGTGGACTAGGGGTTTCGGGAGGAACGGCGTCCGGAAAGACGACAGTTTGTGATATGATTATCCAGCAGCTGCACGATCATCGGGTAGTGCTCGTTAATCAGGTTAGGTTGTGGACTCTGGCTATGTGTGTGTGCTCTTTTTCTTTATAATTGCGCTTTAACTTCTCAAACAAGTGATCGTCACAAGCATAGAGCTGGCCTTCTTGGATCTGTGCTGCTTCCGAAATTTCTGGTCTTTTGAAATTTGTACTAGGTACTGACATCCTAAAGTAGAATTAATTGTGGCCGTCTATTATCAGCATTCTGGTGAAGCTACAAAATGGTGGCTATTGGCCTACATCAGTTTCATAGAGTTAGGAGATTAGCACTACATTTAATATACCTTTTGTAAAGTTTTGCAAATTCCACATTCTAGGATAATGCAGTCAATGACAGCATTATTAACTCACTTGGAGCAATGCTCGGATAGTTTGGTCTATATTGCTCGGTATTTAAAGTCTGGTTTCCTGGTCTAGTGCAGGATTCCTTCTATCGCGGTTTGACTGAGGAAGAGTTGAAGCGTGTTCATGAGTACAATTTCGATCATCCCGGTATCAATTTGTGATCTGACATTTTATAGTTACGGTCAGGTTAATGGTTTAAGTTTTTAACTGAACCTGGCTTCTTCAAAAATGTAAGTTTTAGTTCAATTGACATACCATTTTCTTGCAGATGCTTTTGATACAGAGCAGCTTCTTGAGTGTGTGGAAGCGCTTAAGAATTGTCAGGCTGTCCATGTTCCGATATATGATTTTAAAACACACCAAAGGTCTTCAGACAGCTTCCGTCAGGTACACATCTTGCATTTCAAATTTTAACGACTACCTGAACTTGCACGAGGGTTGTACTATTATTAGAGAGAGAAGCAATCAATTGATTTGTATCTGATATATGATTTATGGAGAAATGTGTATAATACTCCAAAATATGGACATATTATGGTTCCAGGTCAATGCATCGGATGTAATCATACTGGAGGGGATCCTCGTTTTCCATGATCAACGAGTGCGAAACTTGATGAACATGAAGATTTTTGTTGACACGGGTATGATGAATTAGTTGTTTGTATTTCTTTTGTGATGCAATATTAAATGAAGTTGTAACTAAATTAAATTACATCCCTTCTCCAATTTTGTAATTGTTGTTATGTTGAATTATCGTTTGATTCAGATGCTGATGTGAGGCTTGCTCGTAGAATACGGCGTGATACTGTTGAGAGGGGTAGGGACATAAATTCGGTCCTAGAACAGGCAAGCCTCTTATTTGTCCTCCTATGTGAAACATTTATGTTGTTTCCTTTATCCCTGGCTGTTCAAAATTCTCTTCTGATGTTAAGTGGCATGTTGAATCCTAAAAAAGAAGGCGTACGCGAAAGATATAGATGATCTTCTGAGGAACAAAATTGTCTTAATTTATACTATATGTTTTTTTCTTTGGTTTCCTACTTGAACTATTGTCTAAACTTGCTGACCTCGTTCTGTTGAGATTGTTGGTTAGAAGTATTTGTGGGGCTAATTGATGTTGCATGTTTAATTCTTCGCTGTGTGATTGATTTAGTTTGTGGGGTCGTACCTCAGAACTTTGTGCCGCTGTTTCTTCTCTGTAATCCGTTACACATTTTGATTTATTTTTGCCTCTCTCTCTAACTGTACCTGCTGCAACACACTTATTAACATGTTCTTCTTGAATATGACCCTTGGTATACAGTATGCTAAATTTGTGAAGCCTGCTTTTGACGATTTTGTTCTGCCCTCCAAAAAATATGCTGATGTTATTATACCTCGCGGTGGCGACAATCATGTAGCAATTGACTTGATTGTCCAACATATTCGCACCAAGCTGGGGCAGCATGACCTGTGTAAAATATACCCCAATGTTTATGTTATTCAGTCAACTTTTCAGGTATTGGGGGTTTGTTATTGTTTTATTTTGTTATATTATTTTTAGACTACAAGCATAATAATTTTCTGTAACGCAGCATATTCTATTAGTTGTAACTTCGTTATAGTTCTACTCCCGATCTATTCAACATTTATTTCGCTCACTTATATGTGGTAATTAAGTTTCCTTACTCTCGAACATCTATGTTGTAGATAAGAGGTATGCACACCCTGATCCGAGACCGAGATATATCAAAACATGACTTTGTATTTTATTCCGACAGGCTTATCCGTCTGGTAATTATGAATAATCTTAGCATTTTTAACTTGCAAACAAGTACTTCTGTACCCATTCACAGCAGGTTTTGATTTATGTTATTTCAGGTTGTAGAGCATGGTCTTGGTCATTTACCCTTCACTGAGAAGCAAATTGTTACTCCGACTCGTAAGTTGGTAGTTATGTGTATTCTTGAGGGGTTGTGCCCTCGCTTTTCGTTTTACCTACTTCAATGTACTTTATTAGAATTAGATTTATCTGCTTCACATAAAAGATTCAAACGTACCTGTCTTATCATTTTTTAAACTTTCTGGGATTGTGATTCAGAGTCGGTATATACTGGTGTTGACTTTTGCAAGAAATTGTGCGGGGTTTCCATTATCCGAAGGTAAGGATAGTAGTCTGTATTGTATTGGAACTTTCAGTTTTTCTCATTCACTGTATCTCCCCATTATACAGAATGCAGATCTGTAAATAGTGAAAGTTCTTGGGGTTTTCTTATTACAGTGGTGAAAGCATGGAAAATGCACTTCGAGCTTGTTGCAAAGGGATTAAAATAGGGAAAATATTGATCCACCGGGACGGTGACAATGGCAAGCAGGTTACTTGCCTATTCCTCTAGGTTATCTACTATATTATTTTCACCTTGAAAATTGTTGGAAAAAGCTTGACCAAATCTTTTCTCTCTCCTACCTAAACAGCTCATATATGAGAAACTTCCTACAGATATTAGCGAGCGTCATGTCCTCCTCCTGGACCCAGTTCTTGCTACCGGTAAAACATTACGTAAAACTTTTAGAAACAATATTACATTTGACCCGTTTGTCTGAAAACCTGACATCTGTATTTTTTGCCTCCAGGTAACTCCGCTAACCAGGCAATTGAGTTACTCATACAGAAAGGAGTTCCAGAATCTCACATTATATTCCTAAACCTCATTTCTGTGAGTCCATTCTCCTCGATGATTAAAAAAATCATACTATGTAATTCTTTCCGTTGGGATTTAGGAATACTGTTAAATTTATTCATTTATTTATTTATTTGCATAGGCACCGGAGGGTATACATTGTGTTTGCAAACGTTTCCCATCTTTAAAAATCGTGACATCGGAGATTGATGTGGCAATAAACGAAGAATACCGTGTGGTTCCTGGTATGGGAGAGTTTGGAGATCGTTACTTTGGCACCGATGATTGATTGATCTACAATTGGTGCTGGATTGGTGTGCTTTCCCTTGTAAATTGAGTAGGCTAATCCATCAATATTTTGATTATTGTATTATGCTGTGTTACAAGATTGAGCATGAAGCAGCTGTAAAACCTTTTTTTAACAATAGCTGGTGTCATGTTTCTCCAGTATATATGCAGCTGTAAAACCTTTCTTTAACAATAGCTGGTGTCATGTTTCTCCAGTATATATTTTTCTTACCACATGGTCAGTTTGCATTGTAGCCTACAGCTCCTTAAGAGCAAGGTAGAATTAAGAATTATTAATTTGTGGATGTTGCATTTGATCTGTGTGTTTTCTGTATTCTCTCTTTCAAGATTTTTAATGGTTTGATTTTGTTCAATATTTTCTCCGTCAATGTTCGAAGCTTAGCGACATTTTATTTGAGTTTAATCCAACATATTTGAGCTCAGTTTGTTTTTTTCTTTTGCCATTTTGATATTTTTATTTGGTTTGGGTTAAAGTTTTATGTGATTATAGAATGAAGGTTATTCTTGAATTTTATCTCAAATTCTGTGTGTGTGTGTGAGAGAGAGGAGAAAAATCAACTAATATCTTAATCACTTTCCTACTCGACTTCGAATGAACATAAAAATTTTCAGTTTCATTAGCTCAAGTTCCATATAGACAACTATCACCAAATGATGTAGCTTAACTATTCGGTGTTATGTTAGTTTAATCATAAATCTCGAGTTCTAACCCTTGAAAATGCATCGAGTTTGAGTCCCTAGAAATATAGTTACCATCGATAGGGAGATCTTTGTTCGAGCCCTTGGAAATATATCGAGTTTGAGTCCCTAAAAATGTAGTTACCATCGATAGCGAGAGCTTTAGACTTAGAATTTATTAAAAAAAAAAAAAAAAAAAAAAAAACCCTCAATATAGACAACTGTTTGGAAGAAAAAGATGTATTCATTGTGAATCAACGTATGCTCTCAGGACGACATTTGAAATAACACATATAGTATAACTTCTTGGATCTCTATGTGCCTACCATTGTGCAGAAAGAATCAACCCTCAGTGAAAACGGGAAAAAAATAAAGATAAAAATCACAATATTTCTGAAAAAGCAACCATTGCTGCTTATCAGTGCTTCTTCCTCTTCGACTTATCCAGATGAGGAAAAGCACTCAAAATGTTGTGGGCTCTCAAGTCTTGCCTCGTCAAGATTCCCACCACAGGGAAAACCTGTCAACCAAATCATAAAACGTCAGATTTCATCGTCATAACATGTCACAACAATAAATATGATACCATTTCAATAGAAACAATTAACTTTCTAATTTGATCACTGTATCTTGAACTTACCCCAGGAGCTTGATACTTAGGCAGAACGAGCATATGTCTGAGTCCCACTTGCCTAAACAGCACCATCGCCTTAGCCACAGACATGCTTTCGACGACGGTGTACGGCGTCGTATTCGACAACGGATGCAAATCGACGTACATCTCCATTTCATCCTTGGTCACGATCACCTCCTCGATCTTAGCCCCTCGTTCGGCCAAATCAATGGAAGTGAACTTCTCCCTCACTTCCCATTCCTCTGTTCTCCGTGGCTCTGTCAAAAACCACTTCTTCTTCAGCACTAATATGAGATGAGCCCTCAGAATAAGTCCATGCAGCTCAGCTGCACCGTTAGGCAATCCTGCGGTAGCTCCACTACCCATGACGGGGAAACCGTTGTGTGTTGTGTTCCTCAGGACATCCACGATGCGCCCCACCTTCTCGATCCCGTTGAGAGTAACCACAGGCGGCTTGACATCAGCAAGTTCGCCGACAGTTATGTTTCTCATCCATGACTCGGGATGAGCTTCCAAGAAAGGCAATCCCTTTAACTCGAGGATGATTTCGTATATGCTTGGATTGAAGCAGTCTCCAACGGTTTTAGCTATTAGAAGGACCAGCATTGTTATGGGAAGTAAGAGGAGGTTATTTGTGAGCTCGAGGAATATTACGCATAGAGAAACGGTCATTCTCATGGATCCCGCCATTAGTGATGCTGCTCCGAGAACAGCATACAGGCCTTGGTCTATGTTGGTGTACGGGCCCATAGCTATGCCTAGCATTCGGCCATAAGCAGATCCCATTAGAATGATTGGAAGAAAAAGACCAGAAGGGACGGCTATGCCAAAGGTGATGAGGCCTAATATGCAATATAGCACGAAGAAGATGACTAGGGAGAGAATGTTGAATTCTGATGCAGTGTTTATGGAGAAGATGCTCCTGACAGCGTCGTCATTGGTGGTGAGGAGAAGGGTAGCAAGGTCATTGTAGTAGCCTTTCGGGCAGTTGAATTGCTTGAAGTTCCCTTCCCGACCAGTTGACGGGCAGGTTGAATCTGAGAGGGAGGCGTCACAAGGGCGACATTTTGCGAGGAAAGGAAGGCCGTAGAGGCATACGGATGTGAAGATTGAGACGCTCAGAGCTAGGAGAAGCTTGGGCAATTTTCCCTTCCTGCAAAAAAATCACAGAAAAATGCAAATTAGGTAATCAGAAAAAATGTTGAAAAATACGAGCATCTCTGTTCCATTTATGTTGGAATAATCACATTAGGATTCTGTGAGGTTTGACCTAAAGACACAAACTTCCCTTGAGATTTGACAAAGTATAGAAACTTCTCTCAACTTACTTTGAGGCTTAACCTAATGCATGCCATTATAGATTTATAGTCATAAAGTTATGCATTAGCAATTGTTAGTGTCACGAAAAAATAAGGTATTCATTAAAAGATCAGACACAATAGCATCATAACTCATCCATCATGTAATGTGTATGTTTGACAGGGGAACTCTTTGTAATTTTTCAGACTTCATGGGGAGTTTGTGTGATTAGGCAACAAAACTCAGGGTACGTTAGTGTAATTATCCTCGTTATATTTCTATCTCCCATTTCACTACATGGATGCACACAAAGTGTAGTGATGATCTCCACAAAACTCTACACAAGTACAGAACCATAAATAAAGCTTAACATGAAGAATCAAGATACATATACTCTAAACAAAACAAGTTTCGATCGTAAATCTTACTTATTTATGACGTTGTACACCTTGAGCACCTGATGCAGAACATGGTTATAGAGGCTTCCCAAGAGTCCACCAATAACTCCAATCACAGCCACAGGTATAATATCCACTACATGATACCTCACTGAAACACCACTCACATCAAACATAATAAGCCCTCCTCTCCCAAACAGGCCACAGCTCCCAGCTTTACAGTACTCCATCGCAGCCCTAAGCACCACCACCACAACCGCCGTGCTGAAAAACGTCCTCCACAGGAGAGCGCTCCTCCACCACGTCGCGACCTCTTCCAGAGCGAAGAGGACCCCACCCACCGGGGACCGGAAAGCCGCGCAGACGCCGGATGACGAGCCGCACGTGATGAGATCGCGACGGTCGCGGTCGTTGTTGAAGTATCTGAGCCACCGCCATTTGATCCGGTGGTTGTCTGGCCCACCTTGGCCCAATAGAGAAGCGATGCAGCTACCGATGTGGACTAAGGGACCTTCTTTCCCGAGATCCAAACCGGCTGAAACGGCTCCGATGCTTCCGATAATCTGGGGGGAGAAACAAAGTAACAAAACCTCTCAGCTAATGTTCCCACATTGTTCGTTTCGTACCCTTTACTGGATAGAAATGAAATGATGCAACACGATTGAATAATGCAGATATGGTTTCTTTGAATCTTTATGAACAAGAACCTTGACAATGAGTGTCGTTGCACCAAACATGTCGGGGGTGTCGACTCCGTTAAGATAGGCCTTAATTTCGGGAATTCCAGGACCAGCTGCTGTAGGTGCAAAGCAGACACAGAGAATTGCAGCTACAAATGTTAGAAGGAAATTCACTCCCGCCATCACGAAGAATCCCATTAGGTATCTGCATTCGTCAAAAACATAAAGCCAACAAAATTTTCACTCATCCAAGTAAAGCACCAAGTCTACTGATCAATGTATGATAATTAGGCTTCTACGACGCTTGTGAGCCATTAGATCATGATAGGATCATATCTTCAAGCGAAATGACCACATCATCATGTATGATCCAACGGCTCACAAGTCACAACAGCATCACATTAGCCAGCTCAATTTCAATAATTCAAGGGGCAGCAAACAACTTCTTCTTCAAATCTATGTGGGGCGATATTGTTCCCCAAATTCGTATATTTGGTCAAAGTTCGTAGAATTTCCAACTAAATTTTGAGGTGAATAAATAGTTAAAAAATACCTTTCTTGATCTATATACTTAACTACAGCAAGAAGCTTGTATCCAGCTATATTTTCAACTGCGAGATTGATGAGAGTTGCAATTACTCCGGTGAGAAGCCCAACGAGGAAAGCAAGCAACCACTTGCAGAAAACATACTGCAAAACTTGAACTTTTGATCTGCTTCTCCAGTCTTGCTTGAACAGATCATTCTCATTGATCCTGTAACAAATCGCATAATCAAACTCAATTCCCACGCCCAAATTTCCAGGAAATCACCAATAAACACACACACTCAGGCAAAAGGAGGGAAATGTTGAAGATTTCTTACTCATAATCCAAGCTCTCAATATGAGAAACCTTGGTCCCAACAATGGCTAATGGGCTCGAAGAAAGTGTTCTATTTCTCTTGAGCAGAGGCTGTTGGAGTTCTGGGTCGTCGTCTTCTTCTTCTTCATCGTGTTGCCCTTTTCTTTCTGCATTGGATGATTCTTCTTCTTCGACGAGCTTGTAAAAATCCTCCATGAATCAAGCAGGAATCAGAGGGAGAGAGAAGCTGATTTGAGTCGGTTTATTCCGGTTTCCAGCTCCAATAGAAAAGGTGCGATTTTTCCTCTAGTTTCGGAGTATATATTGTCCTCTTATACAAAATAATGCTAACGTGGAGATGTGGAAATGCGTTTGCCTCCTTGGAGGCTTTTATAATGCCTGAAATATGTTCAAATAAATAAATAACCTAACATGGAATTTTGCGGCGATGGCAAAACTATTGAAAAAAAAAAACAAGGAGAATAAATGTATTGATGGCGAATTTCTAGTCAAGTTGGATTTAACGAGTCCATAGGAGTTAGCTCGAGTGATTAAAAGATTTTTTTTTTTTAAATGATGATTTGGGTTTTAATATCTTTGATTAGAAGAAAGGGTGTATTAACCAAATTCAATGATTATTAGCTCATCAATCTTTTTAAATTTTTTATTAATTAAATCGTTATATTGATTTGATCAAATTAAATTTAAATTTAAATTAATTCTAATTTATGACGAACCCAAATCCACAAATTCCCACTAATCCACTTTGTCCCATCAATTTAAACAATATAAAATTTTAGGTAGTGTAATAATGTGGGCCAACTTGACATTAGATGTTCAATGACAGATGAGCACCAACCTCAGATACCATGTGTTATGTGTAAGGATCAAGTTGGTTGAAGTGTCTTAATCCAACGGCTGAGGTAAAGCGACCTTTCAAATATTCAATAAGTCACTTTATCCAAAATCTAAAATCTTTGTAATTTGTTTTTGTCATTTTAATTTTATTTTTAAACTGCAATTATTGAGCAATCAGTCAATCAATCGCTTTTCTTGAATTAAAAAATGTTCCATATCTTCGTCGGCCTTTTGGGCCCACTACGGCCGACCCACACCTTTGAGAAATTTTGCCCAAAATTATAGTTATTTATTTGTTTAAAATATATATTTAATTAATATTTCGAACTCTATATTTGAATGTCTTAAACCGAATGATTATATTAAATTAGTATTAAATTAATACTCAAAATCCTATGATTGTGATAACAACCACGGCTTGATCGTGATAACAATTACGGCTGTAGATTTTTGAATGCTAATTTAATACAATTACAATTCGCTTTAAGACATTTCAAATCATATGATTCGAAATACTAATTAGGAATATCACATGATTTTTTGTGTAATAGATTTTTTTTCATGTAAGAAAATGTAAATAAAACGTGGGTTTCATGTGAAGGATTGAAGCTGTGATGGGACTAAAGGCAACCACCCCATGTTAAGAAGTCTCCTCTTTCTAACTAAATAAATGCCTTTATGGTCCCTTCATTTGAGGGATTAATTTATTGGAAAGAGTAGTTTGGACCTTGAGTTACCTTTAATTTTTGTATCCTCAAATAATTGCAACTTAATGCATACACTTTAGGAAATCATTAATTCCCCTTCTGCCAAGTAATTAGCAAGAGTGAATGATGATCAAATTCCGCATTTAACTTTACGTTTGATTACGAAATATCATGCACAGATATGAACATGACAATACGGATACAATACAATACGAATATGATGACATCGATTTTTTTCTTGAATTTCTCACGTGAAGAGTGTCGAATACGGTGTTTGATATAAGTGTCCAATACACACACGATATAATAAAATAATATTTTTAGAAGTGTCCATTCATCATAAATTATGAATTTTTGTTAGCTGAAAAAAGGAAAAATAACATGAACTTCTATGAATTCCCATTTAATTAACAAATCATTTAATTAGTGATTCCCATTTAATTTAAAGTGGCTTTGTAAAGTCCGTGGCTCCGCATATATATAACTTTCCTCGTGTCAAAGTTTAGGTTGGAGAAACTACCAAAATATTAGGGCTGTTATAAGAGCCATACAAGTGGAAAGATGTTGAAAAGAATAATATAACCGGATTACAAAAGAATAATGTGAAGAGGAGACTCGATAATGCTGGAAGATCGAGTCAGTAAGGGGCAATAATTAATGGAAAGAAGAAGCACTATACATATATACATACATACATTCTGTAGATTACCAGAGAAAGAGAGGGAGAGAGCATACGTATGACACATGGATATGCATGGATATTGATATAATACGAATACGACGATATAAATTTCTTTCTAAATTTTCTATATGAGTATCGAACATAATATCCGATATGAATATCAAACATGATTCGATATGTGTTAAAATTTTTAAGATAATGTCAGAACGCCAAATCTGTTGACTAAGTATGTCTGAAATGTTGTATGAGTATGACAGCTGCAAATTTGAAATATATGACGACGAAGGCCGGTCGCCACCTCTTTATTTCAAATAATTTTATTTATTTGTTTGTTTATAAAAATCATCAAAACTAAATCTCAACTCCTCTCTGTATTTATTTATTCATTTATTTTCTCTCAAGAAAGAGAAGTTTATTATTTTTAATGTTATTCGGTTATTCCTCGCCCTTGGTAGGGTTGTTGGACGGGCCAAGATCAGGTTTCGTGCTACTCCACACTTACCGTCCATGAACATAAGTATGTTTAATAAGAAATAATCTATGTGTGCAGTCGGTATCATAACGTTTGAAGGTGCATGAGTTAAAAAATAAAATAAATATATATATATATATATATATATATATATATATATATATATATGCCAATAAGCGTTGGTTCAAGTGGTTAATGAGTTTATTTTCTAAGGCGATATTCCGGGTTCCAACTTCATTTGGAGCTGCGTGTGTTAAAACAAAGAAGTCCTAACATGACTTCGACCTATCATGTATCGATACAGATACGATAATACGAACACGATATTACACGAATACAATTGGTATCCAATGTGATAAAATAATATTTTTAGAAATGTTGGAGCATGAGTTCTAGCACGGGCTTCAGTTTCTCGTGTGGCCCAATTGAGAAATGCAATCATATGACAAATATAGAGCTATAGTTGGGATTCTTAATTGGCCTGCACCACTGTATATCCTCCTGTTTTAAGACCCATATGGTAGAGAGAGCCCAAATAAGTTTGAACTAAATAATTTCCCTAAATTACATTTGGGCCCAATACGTTGAAATCACAGCGAGAAATAATGCAAGCTGAGGAGACTGAAAATCAAAGCGAGGTAAGTTTACTCTCTGAGCGACCTGAAGGGGCACACAGAAAAAGCAAATCATTCAGCAGTATTCCAGCCAGTAAGAATCAGCTTCTTAATTCTTGTGTAAGATTGGTTCTCAGCTCTTAATCCAATAATTCTTAATCATGTAATTGCAAAGGTTGGAGCTAAAATGTAGTATATGTTTTGGAATTCGTGTTTCTAATCTCAGCTGAATTTTGTTGTAGCATACCGGTGTGGTCCTAGATACTTCAATTTGAGTAATTAAGTATGTTCAAGATCCAGTTATTATCATCTTTGAATTTCGTTGTTTGGTTTGTAATTGTTTGTTTCCGAATCTGGTTGAGGTTTAGGGTTTTCGCAGAACCTCACTTTCGTTTTCCTATTTGTTGGATGTATAATGCTGCTTGTTATGAATTAAGTCATTTAATCCGGAAAATTCAGCTCAATTTGTCTGATAAGTAGTTTATTTTTGTTAAAGATGTTCTTTTCCAGTGTCTCCTAGTGAAATCATGTCTTGCAAACCTTTTATCTGTAATAATTGAATTCCCTAAAGTTCTTACACTTCGAATCCAGGTCTGCTTCTGAAAATGCCCGTGTAAATTAGGGAATTTTACTCTTTTATATTGCCTGCTCAGAGGTACAGCCATGTCCGCGAACAACAACCCCCCGCAAAAGAATATTGGCTCTTCGTCCTCTTTTGGAAATTCTTTACCTGTGAATCCAATGCAGCAAATGGGATCTGGATTTCCAGGCCAATTTCAGCTTTCAGAAGCTCAGGTCCAAGCCCTTGCACAGGCTCAGGCTCAGTCGAAAGCTGAGGCGGCTCATGCCCATCAACAAATGCTGGCTGCGCATGCAAGAATCCAAGCCCAGCTACAAGCACAAGGACTTTCATTCAACCAGGGCCATTCGCAAGGGCTTGCGAATTTGGGTTCTCAGTCTCCTGCGCTTTCAGGGGCTGGAAATGCTGGTATCAAGAGATTCCCTCAAAAGCCGCCTGTTCGACCACCGAGCTTCTCACCTTCAAACACAATTTCTCCAATGAGGACAATGGACGCTTCAGCTGCTGCACGTAGGAAAAAGCAGAAGCTTCCTGAGAAACAACTACATGAAAGAGTTGCAGCTATTTTACCTGAGTCAGCTCTTTACACTCAGCTCCTTGAATTTGAGTCTCGTGTGGATTCCGCTTTGACTAGGAAGAAAATTGATATTCAAGAGGCTCTCAAGATGCCGACTTACATTCAGAAAACCCTACGAATTTATGTTTTCAACACTTTTGCTAATCAGATTAGGACCATTCCTAAGAAGCCTAATGCTGAGCCGCCTACTTGGACTCTTAAGATTATAGGGAGGATTTTAGAGGACGGTATGGATCAGGACCAAGCTGCAACGATGCAGAAGTCAAACCCTTCGTATCCAAAATTCTCATCGTTTTTCAAAAGGGTTACCATAACTCTGGACCAGAAACTATATCCTGATAACCATTTGATTATATGGGACAGTGCTAGATCACCCGCTCCTCACGAAGGGTTTGAGGTGAAAAGGAAAGGGGAACAAGAATTTACAGCTAGCATAAGATTAGAAATGAGTTATATGCCTGAGAAGTATAAGCTTTCTCCAGCTTTGACAGAGCTCTTGGGTATTGAGGTTGATACTCGCGCAAGAATCATGGCTGCTGTGTGGCATTATGTGAAGGCTAGAAAGCTGCAGTGTCAGGACGACCCATCTTCTTTCAACTGTGACCCTCCTCTTCAAAAGGTATTTGGAGAAGGCAAAGTTAAGTTTACAGCTGTCACACAAAGAATTACTCCCCATTTGTTCCCTCCACAGCCCATACATTTAGAGCATAGGATCAAACTTTCAGGAAATAGTCCTGTTGGAAGTGCATGCTATGATGTATTAGTAGATGTACCGTTCCCAATACAACGGGAGTTGAATGCTTTATTGGCTAATACTGAAAAGACCAAAGAAATTGATGCATGTGATGAAGCGATTTGTTCAGCAATAAGAAAGATTCATGAACACCGGCGCAGAAGGGCGTTCTTTCTTGGATTTAGTCAGTCACCTATAGAGTTTATTAATGCTCTAATAGATTCTCAGAACAAGGATCTGAAGGTTGTTGCTGAGGAAGCAAGCAGGAATGCTGAAAAAGAACGACATTCAGATTTCTTCAACCAGCCCTGGTATGGTTTATATCTTTGTGTTATATGAATCGTCATATTAGGATAATTGGTTTTGCATAATCACACAGACATCCCCTGAGGTTTGAGAAATATGTGCAATTACAAGAACTTTAACCGTCAAAGAATTTAAATTACATCTGGATCTATTATTTAGATGATTTCATGTCTAATATTTTATGAATTCATATTTTGCCCTTGGCACTTACTCATCAACGATTAACTTTAAATTCATGACTATAAAGCATGTATTAGGCTAAATTTCTAGAGTATGCTAGGGGAAGGATTTTGTAATTTCTCAAACCCAAGGGAACTTCTCGTAATTAGGTCAAACCTCAGGTTATGTCAGTGTAAGTACCCCTTAAATTAATTAGTTTTTGTTTCTGTAGCATTCTTGATTGCTTTTTAAGCTGGATAATATTCGTATTATTTCGAGTAGTAAGCTATAGTAGGGTGCATGCAATCATAATTTGACAAGTACCGTTGACCTTATGAGTTGGATAACATGTTAAGGTACATACTTGATAGTTGATACCCCTCAATCCCAACCACACCATTGTTGCTCCCCTCGTACGAACCTAACATGTACAAAAGACTTGCTATCTTTTGAGCTCTATTTTCTCTTTGCAATTATTTGTTGGTAACTTGGTGAGATATTGAAGTTGTTGAAATGCTTTTCATGACAGGGTCGAGGATGCTGTTATTCGGTACCTTAACCGGAAGCTACCACCAGGGGAGGCCCCGAGTAACACATGAATTGGCTCGAATGATAGAAAACGATGAATACAATGCGCGGTTGAAGTTTGTCTTCTCAAGCTCCGTAGGGAGAAGTTACAGCTTCCTCGTAGAAGTGGGATTCCAGATTCTTGTTGTTTCAGCTGTTGTTTCAGTTGTTTTTCTTGGTTGGACTAAATATGTAGCCATGTAAATTTATCAAAGCCCAAGGATCCATAAACTGCACTAGCTGTAGTTCGTCTGTGTTGTATTTGTATGTCATGGGATGTGTAAAAGTAGCCTACATAGAAGGAACGTTTGAGGGGTTGCTATAATCTAATTTATTCCATCGTCTATATTTTGCCTTTTCTACTTAGTTTTTGACATGATGATAGACTGTTGCAGTTTTGTTTTTTTTTTTCCTTTCTTTTTTTAACTCATACACAATGAGATTCGAACTCGGGACCGGACAAGGTTAAACTTATTAACCATTTGGATCAACCCTGCTGTCATAAACGGTTGCAGTCTTCCGACTTACTATCTAAACATAATAGGAAATAATTAGATTTTTTTTTTTCTATATCTCATTTATATGGATGGAATAAGGTCGAACTATTAAGTTATAAAACTGTTTGGAGTTGAATTTTACATCAAAAATGTAAATTCTTTTATCAATAGTATATATATTTTCAGAGATTCGGACACAAAATTAAGCTACATAATTCAAAGTAATTAAGTAAACGATGGCCAGTTTAGCAGAATTGGATTCGGCCCATTAAAGAAGAATTATAGAGATGAAACAGACGGCCCATATTCAGGGGCAACGACGCAACGCAACGTGCGCTAACTATATATTTGTAATCATCGAAAATGTTTTTGAAATTTCGACACATTTCCTCACTGTAGCAGCTTGTAAAAATGGCGGGAAAAGAGGCAACCGCAGCATCGACGACGAAGGTCGCTGGCGAATCGGAGGTTTGTTGGAGAAAACAGGTCGATCAAAACCTCAAGCGGCTTCAATCGCTGCTATTCGGCGCAGATGCGGCTCTGGAGAAGGGAGATTTCAGCTCAGCTCAAGTGCTATCGCTTGGACTCATCGGTTTCCTCGATTCTCGCTCCGATTCCTCTGTAGATGAAGCCTTCATTCGACCTATTCGACGCGAAGCTGTTTCCAAGCTAGGTTTGGCTCGGCGAGCCTTGATTCCCGATTCTGACCGGTACGGCCTATACCTACACTAATCGTTGAGCTAGTATGAACAGCGTGAAAAGTTTTTTAGCTTGGAATTGAATTTAAGTTTTGAATTGCGGACGTTCTGTGTGATTCTTATAATTTTCGGTTATATTTGTTGTTTGTTTGTGCAAGCTGGACCTGCAGTTTAGTATATGAAAGAGTGTAGGAAATTTGGATCTGCAGGAACTGATTTTCGTTTCCTATTTTTCATTTTAGATACTGTATTTAATTATGGTCTTGGACTAACGAGTACTGAAACTGAATATCATTGTATTTCCACTTTGGACAAAATTAGATAAGTTCAATTAGTTTTTTTTTTAAAAAAAAAAAAATTGTAATCAAGTATAATGAACAATGAAATCAAACTACAAAATCAACAACTCCTTTGCGTTTTCCTGCAATATCAAACATTTCATCTTTAATTTGTGAAAAACAATGATTGAACATGATATAAGTTTGAATGTCATGAAATAGATTTATAACAGGATCGTCTAACCTTTCTACTTGCTATGAATTTTTGGTACTGTTATGTAATACTCCCTTTTGCTGCTTTATACTGATTCTTTTCTTGTTATTTGTGGATCATTTAGCATTATCTCACATTGCTGCAGTGTGCATTTTATTATTATTTCCTTTCACTTCCTGATAATGCTTAATTTGCATTCTCTAATACTATAGCCAAGCATTCTCGCAAGCAGGCCAGGATCCAGGTATCATATTCAGAAAGAGAGGTGATACCGACATACAGAAGATCAAGCAGTCCAAGTATTTTCAAGCTCTTTCTCAGCAGCCATGTGAAAGAACTACAAATGGATCTGTATGGTGCAAAAATCATTGTCTAATACTTGTTTCCCTTGTTTATTACTCAAAAGATATCCAATTTCTGCTTCTCCACTTTCTTCTGTTTGCCTCTTTTTTAAGATCTAAGAATGATGGTCAGCATTTTCACCCTCTGTTTTCCAGAAAAAGCAACTTGACAAGAAAGAGAATGTGAAGACCTCAAAAACTCTCATTCAGGCAAAACTAACTTCCTTGTATGGAAATGGTTCCAGAGAAGATGGTCAAAGTTCAAAGAAAGATGGGGTTTCAGAGGATCGGGTTGTTACTGGGAACAATAATTCAAAGCATAATTATTCTCATCATTCTACGTCTACCACTCTAAAAGCAGTGGATGAAGATGGAGATTGTGTGGTTAGTTATAAAACAAAACGGCTACACAGGGAAACTATTAGCCCAAGAAATGAGCTTGTTAAGTCCCCCTCAGGCACTGAAGAAGCTGAGATTAATCCTTCCTCTAATGGATTTGTCACTGCTAGAGCAAAACTGGTAGTGCAGTTCGTTCCAGAAAGCATCTTGAACACTTGGTTGATTCTAATTGTTTTTTTTTTTCTGATATCTTTAAAGCCTTTCTCTTAGATTTATATTGGTACGTCACTTGCAGGAAATGGAAGCCAGGCAAAAGCGAGGCTTAGTTGGATCACCAAGTGCAGCCGTCTCGCCACAAAGTGATGGAGGAACTAATAGGGGTTATGGAGCCAGATCATATGGTTATTCTCGTCGTGGAGTCAGAGGTAATTTTGTTCCTCCCATCAGATACAGTGGAAATAATACAGGCAATGTGACTTCACGCACTGCTGCCAAGGGAGAAGATGCTATGGACGACTCGACAAAAAGATGGTATATGTTAATTGAGTTTGAATTTACTTTTAACTTTAGGTTAATCTTATCTTATCTTTTGTAAGAAGCTTGGTCTATCCACTTATTGGAGAATAATTTCTCTCTTCACTCCCTTCTCCCTCCTGAGTGAAGGAAAAGAGGAAGTATTTATTATTTCGTAAGTAATTCATCTTCAAGGTTAAAGTTCCATGTATCTTGTAGCCTGGAGTTGCTATGCGGCCCTGATGGAGAGCTTCCTGAAAAGTTAAGGAATCTAGAACCACGGCTTATTGAGCATGTGAGCAATGAGATAATGGACAGGGATCCCAATGTCCGCTGGGATGATATTGGTATGCCTATTCACAAAATTTCTATCTTTAGAAAACATATATATCTTCTAGCTGATCAATTTCCCTTTTCTTGTGTGTATGTGTGTAAATAATATATAAGCCGGTTTGGAGCATGCAAAGAAATGTGTGACTGAGATGGTGATATGGCCTTTGCTTCGTCCTGACATATTTAAAGGATGCCGTTCTCCTGGCCGTGGCCTTCTCCTTTTTGGACCTCCAGTATGCATATTTTACACTACTAAATATGCAATGATTCAATGGATTTGCTGCTTATCTCTATTTCTCACTGTAGGGAACTGGTAAAACTATGATAGGAAAAGCAATAGCTGGAGAGGCTAAAGCAACCTTTTTCTATATATCATCCAGTTCATTGACAAGCAAATGGGTATGTACTCTGCTGGTAAATTGCTGCTCCTCACATCGTAAGTTGGATCTGCTAACCATCAAATTTGAATGATTGTTGTAGATAGGTGAGGGTGAAAAGCTTGTGAGAGCACTTTTTGCTGTTGCCTGCTGTCGTCAGCCGGCTGTAATATTTGTGGATGAAATAGACGCTCTTCTGTCTCAG
This sequence comes from Lantana camara, assembly GCA_037501455.1. Taxonomy (NCBI): domain Eukaryota; kingdom Viridiplantae; phylum Streptophyta; class Magnoliopsida; order Lamiales; family Verbenaceae; genus Lantana; species Lantana camara. The sequence goes on along the minus strand of CM074858.1, from coordinate 868,070 downwards.
GTTAAGCTTTAAAGTACCATATCCCTTGCATAGTTTTTCTTAATATCCGATTTTTACCAGCAAAATGAGAAAAAAAAAAAATGAAATAAAAAATAATTCAATCTTTATTGCAGCGCAAGTCAGAAGGTGAACATGAATCCAGTAGGCGAATGAAGACACAGTTCCTTATTGAAATGGAAGGTTTTGACGGTGGAAACGAGCAAATTCTCTTAATTGGTTAGAACTCAACTAACTATCACAGATTTTGGCCTAAATTTTTACAGTAACTGAAATATGACTTCATTAACCGATGACAACTCATTTACAACGTCCTAATACGATTTTGCCTATACATTCCTTCACAGGTGCAACTAATAGACCACAAGAACTTGATGAAGCTGCAAGGAGACGACTCACAAAGAGACTGTACATTCCACTTCCCACTCCAGGTCCAAGTTGAATAACTTCATAATGTATATAAACAAACGTAGAATCTCATTCCTTCAACCATAATATTTGAATTTAACATGCAGAAGCAAGAGCGTGGATCATAAAGAACCTGCTGGAGAAAGATGCGTTGTTCAACCTTTCAGATGAAGATGTTGATGCTATTTGCGAATCAACTCACGGTGACTGCTTTAAAGAATTAATCAATTGAAAAACACGAGTATTTGCGTAAATTTTCTTATTATGTATTGGTAAATTCTAATTAACATCTGACTAAATCTACTAAATCGATGACACTTGTCATCTGAGCGATCACTCAAAATGTACATCATTCACGTAGAGAGTACTTCCCTGTGATCAACACTGATTTGACTCTCATTGTATCATTAGAATCCTAATTTTGGTTTGTATCAGGCTACTCGGGGTCTGATATGAAGAATTTGGTGAAAGACGCTTCAATGGGTCCACTTAGAGATGCTCTAAAACAGGGCGTCGAAATTACAAAGCTGAAAAAGGAGGATATGCGACCAGTAAACCTTAAGGTAATCAATCCCTCACCCTTAATAGCCAGCCGAAATTAGATCAATGATTAATGAGTTTATTCTCCAAGATAATGTCTCGAGTTCGAATCCCACTTGGGTGTATATATGTTAAAAAAAAAAAAAAAATCCTCACCCTTAATTGCTGAAAGCAAATATTATGTGGGAATAGAGAAATTTATTAATTCTTGATTAAACTTCGCAACTCTTTCAGGACTTCAAGGAAGCATTAAAAGAGGTAAGGCCTTCCGTTTCGCTCAATGAACTGAGCACATACGAGAAGTGGAATGAGCAATTTGGCAGCTTGTCAGTGTAGCTATCAATCGGTCAGATCATGGTGAAATTCAGATAAGTTCACTGAAACTTAAGTCAAATTTCGCAAATTATTGTATTCTCATTAACCTAACTTCAACCACTAGACATATAAAAAATTTGCTCTATTTTATTATATAATGCCGGAATAAATTCAATAGCTCCCAATACAAGGAAAAACTTTAATTAGAGGAGGGACAGATCGTTTCTGAGTATTAAAATCTAGTTGTTTTTCTTTAGAAATAATAAAATAATCGAGATATTTTAGTTTTTTACTAGTTATTGCTATAGCATGTGAAGCATCGTGGCACTACCGAATAATCTCTTACACGTCTAGGCACTTTTTAAATGCATAACAGGACATTTCAATTGTTAGTGGGGGCAAAGAATATGATTTGTTGATTGCACCTAACATTAATATGTCATGACAAACCAGTTGTTTAAGTTTCAATCGCTCTTTTAAATCATTGGCAATTGCCTATAACCTGTCCACAATTCTTTCAAAACATGAGGCTTATCAGTACTGAGTACACGTGTTCTATTTACGGGCATAATATATGTAGTTATGTACATATATGTCATCATAACATCTTTTTAGTGTACTTTTTTTTCATAGCCAACCCATCTGCCGAATCTTTTCGGCAGCACATGGCTTAAATGTAAGCTTTTATCGGGAAACATAAATAAATAATAAAATGAAACGATTTGCCTGTCCATGAACCCAGTTGCTAGAAATGAAATCTAACCAAACTGCTCTACTGATATGATAACAGAAATTTAGTCATGTTCTATACAGTTACAATCATATGCAAAAATTTGCATGTTTATTTTCTCCGGTGAATAGCCACTTTAAACCCTCCGGCCATGTGTGCCGTGAGGAGTGGCACAAACACCGGCCGGTCTTCCGCCACCGGTCTGACTGTGAACCGCTTCAGAATTGAAGCGACCACATACTTCATTTGAATGAAAGCCATTTCTTTCCCAAGGCATACCCTTGGACCGGCTTGAAAAACCGGATATTTATAAGGGCCCACATTCTTCAATGCTTTGATCCTACCTAGTTGTATCTCAGAAACCCACCTATCCGGTTTGAACTCAAACCGGTCCTCTCCCCACAAACCCTCCATCCTCCCCATACCATAGGGAAAATAAGTAACCCGGTCTCCGGCCCGAACCCGAGTGCCATCTGGCAGCAAATCATTGGCCAAGGCATGTTTGGAGTCCCATGCAACCGGTGGAAACATCCTCATGGACTCACAAATGCAGGCCTTTAACCACCTTAAATCTTTCAGAGATTCATACTCCCACAAAATTTTGTTTTGTTCAACATGCTCGATTTCTCTTACGATCTTGTTTTCCGCCTCAGGGTGACGTGTAAGCAAATAGAAAAGCCACGTCATAGCCGCCGATGTTGTGTCGCGCCCGGCCATGATGAAGCTTATCATTGTATCCCTCACAATCTCTTCTTCTCTCCCATTCAGTAACATTACTGATAGAAGATCCGAGTTATCGCTCCAGGATTGATCAACTAATCCTATGGTGGAGTGATCCAATGTCCTCTTTCTATCACAAACTATTTCATTTACGAACAAATGGATTCTACTAATTGCTTCTTTAAGCCTTTTCTCCGATCCAACATTGAAGAATCTCTTAACTTTCCAAATGGCTGATAAAGGAGCTGATCCTCTTCTTGCACACATATCTGAGGCCACATCAAATGCTTCCACAATGGGATTTGATGTGCCCAAGCAGCAAGGATCGTACCCTAATGAAACTTTACAAACCACGTCAAATGCAAGCCTTCTCAACAAATCTTGAAGGTCCAAGGTCTTCCCCTCCTCCGCACGATCCGCAGCTGATTCCAGCGCCGGGAGGAGCTTTGTCTCCACCTCTTCCTTCAACACATTCTCTAGGTAATCTCTCAACGACTTGGCATTAAAGTGGTGTGCAACAAGCTTCCGCTGGTTGTACCATAGATCACCATCCACATTGAATATCCCCTTGCCGAGAAAATCTCCTAAGATTTCTGTAAAAGGCTTTCCCTTCGGAAAGTTGATAAAATTTGTCTTGAGTATGTACTCCACGTTTTGTGGATTGGCTGTCACGATGGTCCGCCGCGCACCGAATCGGGAGATAATGATCGTTTGCGACGGCGACACCGATAGCATGTCAGTGTACCAGTCCAACAGACGGCTGCGATTTCTGTAGAAAGAAATCAAACATCCGATTATTGGATAAAGGGTTGGTCCTGGATTACAGATCTTCCGGGATTGCCTGAATTTCCATTGAATGGATGTGAAGAGAAGCAGCAGTAAGGACAAGAAGGGAAGTATTAGATGGGCAGACATCAGTAATGTGCCCATCATTTTCTTGTACCTGATAAGTTTTAATTTTTGGAGATATATAATGCAGAATATGCATATAAAAACAAGGATTGGTGGGCGGGGTGGGGTTAGAGTGGGTGGTTGCGGGCGGGGTGAGATTTGGAATTCTTGCAATTGACGCTTATTTGAGAGAAATGTTGGTGGAAGTGTCAGTAATGGCTACTCAGAATTATTAATCAATGACCTATTCTTGATGATTCAAGAATTGATATGTCTGAACACTTCCATGGTCTTCTGAGGTTAAAAGTTCATTATCAAGTATTAACAGATCAAAAGTCGTTGGTCTACACTATGAGCTTTTTATATACAATTACGTCAAATTTAAAAAAGTTATGGGGTTAGTTGTAATTTTTAGTATTTTAGTTGGGATCAAAACATGGTATATCTAAGTTACTATGCACTAATATCATACAAAAGTATTATATAATTATACTTGAAAATCAGTGGAGTACAGCAGTTCTGCTGGGGCTCAAGTAATGACGCCCGTGGACTGTACGAGTTCAGATTAAATCGGTTTGATTAAACAGTTCTGATTACTGCGTTGTTTGTCGCATAACGTAATACGGTATACGATGTGATAAAATATAGTTTTTGGTTCCGTATAATAGTGGGGGATGAGTCATGCGAGTGGCTTTGGGGCTAATGGCATTGACTATGAATAATTTGTGACAAATGAAGCAAGGTGGCGAATCAGTCGTGTAACCCAATAATGTTCGCTTGTTTGGGAAATATGATTTGATTAGACGTGGAATAGGATTCAGTGGGAAAGGTGAATTCACTTGTATTAAATGGAAGAAGTAGCATAAATGGACTAAATGCAGCACGTGCTCATTGAAACTCGGTATCCTACGTTCACAACCAATTTAGTTATGACATCTTTGCAGTTAATAATTAGCTACGGCCGGCCCTCTTGCACCCCGAAATTCTTTATAATTTATATGCTTCAAATTCGAAGACGAATTTAGGTCTTCATTCTTTAAATTTTTTATAGTTGATGTACTTGAATGTTTCAAGCATCGCAGTGGTGGCCTCATCTAGAAGATAACTGAATTAAGTTCAAAGCCGAACGCATGTTTGTCTCTACTCTCTACCCTCCAGTCCTTTTCATTTTTCAACCACTCTTAATTGAATACAAAAAATATTCAAGATTTCATGTGGGCCAAAAACGGGCCTTGCCCATTTTAAGCAGGTAGGTGTGAACATGGGGATGATTGGGGCCACTTTGATCAACGGCCGACAAGCTTTGGAACTATTGTTAGGATATGCTGGTTGGGAATTACTTGGTTAAATTAGGGATTTATATGATGTGTGTGTTAAATTCCTGTATGTGATTCTGATATACCCTAAAAATAACGACAAGCAAAGTATACTTTTAGTATAATTAGTTATCTATTTTAAACAAAAACTAAAACATTATACGATAGAATTTGATTTCACTACCATTACATTACGAATCCTTGTGGTCAACTCTAAACATATTGTTAATATATGCTTGTATTTTTTATGATATTTTTATATTAAGTCTAAAAATATTGTTAATGCTTATATTAATCTAAACTTGTTACATTATATCGGAACCAATGCACTTAATATAAGCATTAACAAGTTTAGATTAATAACAAAATTCTGCATGGAGCCGCATGTGATGCAAACTTCGGAGTGAGTGCATGCATCCATTCTTTAGACTTACAACTTGGCTAAATAAATATATGCTTCAAAGATGTATATGGTTATTGAACAATCAAAAGAACGGTGAACAAGCAGCCACGCCTAGTACAAATGTTTATTTCTATTTCATACGTAGTTATATGATCACGAATGGTGGATTGTTACCGGACCAAGGCAACTCACGGTTGTTGAAAAATAAGTAATAAAGACAAAAGTAATGTAGTATCTTAAGTGGCAAGTTGGTTTAATTTGGAAAAGTATCAAGATATTTCAATTATATCGAAGCATGGTACATGTATAATTAATTGATTCACATTATCAACAAAATGATAGATTCTTTCCTCCTTTTGTGCTCAACATTATATATATATAAATACAGTTATGTGTAATGTTAATGTATCCACAAAATGGCTTCTACAATCTACACATATCGCACACCCATGAGTGGAATACACAGATTCTGTAATATAAAACTACTTATGAATACGTGATGCGTAATTACCCATGATATGCACGGAATCCTCCCACATGAATAGATTTAAATTCTAGATTCTGTACCTAACTATTAAGTGCAACTTCTCAGATTCATAACTACCATGTCCATACGGACATGGATATATGCACGTTGTCCTTCCACATAAATAATGAAAATGAAGTTACTTTAATAAATGAGAAAAAACAAAAACGTGTACGTTAGATGAGAGAACCTTACCCTACTAACCCATAATCAATGGAAAGAAGACAAAACATGATAATCAATCAATGACCACGGATCGGGTCAATAAAGATATCCAAAGGCCACCATCCACTCACCAACAGACAGGGCACGATAACTCGTATATGACGCCAAAGGTAGCATTGATATTAGGTATAGATATTACTACAACTATGGCATGAGGGTGATATTCGCGACCCCAAACTCCACGTATCCCCAATCATATGTATTATCTTTTCTTCTATAGCCCATTTATATGGGTTGAGGCGGAACAAACCTCTTAGGGTGTAAAGTTTTCCCTATCAATGGTAACTACGTTCCCAGAAACTCAAACTCGAGAACTTTGATTAAGCTAGCATAGTACCGACCCATTAAATTACACCACTTGGTGGTCCAACCCTATGTATTATGTCAAAGTTGTTGCAAATGCAAAATCTAAACAACACACAAACACACACAAGCAAAGAAGAGAGAGGTTGGTACATCCGTAAAGAATGTTCAGCCAAAGTACATTCGTAAAGAATGTTCAGCCAAAGAACATTCGTAACTAAAACCTCTGACTGACAAAGTACAATTGAGGTAGTGCAAGTTATACCGCCATAAGAAAACTAGAATAAAGTCTCTCTCATACCAAATTTTATTTTCCACAAACATTCATAAAATGCAACCAGCCTTCAGAAAAACTTACCATATTTTCGAGAATTTTCTGCAGGAACAATAAGGTAACCTCAGAAGACCTTTGGATGCAACCTATAGATTTGAGTGACCAATCTTAACTTCAACCCTATGCCATGAGGTGTTGAGTATCCCCCTTAAGTTCCATATGTCTCCTACATTTTCGGGTTGGACATTTCCAGCTACATCAACCTGGAATTAAAGGGAAGACGTACCGAGTTATTACAAAACCTGTGATAAATGATTAAGTTTTTCGTGGTGTATGGGGCATCATAAGACATAATGATAAACATTGTAAGAATAAATGTACAACATACTGCTTTGGCAGCTATATATGTGTCGTGAGGGATATGAGCTTCAGCTTCAAAAAGAACCCAAGCCCATTTATCACTATTTTCGGAATCAGAAGTGTATGGAATGGCAGGTTTCTGTAATCTGGTAGCTTCCACCCACGTTTTGCCACCATCAATGGATATGTCTACTCTCTCAATACCTCGTCCACCTCCTGATACCGCATAACCCTTTATAGTTACCTGATAAGTGAACCATATCTTGAGTGATTGTGGGACAAGAAGAGAGAAGGGAAGATGATTGGCATTTATGTAGAAGTGATTAGTTCTTGAAAACCTTTAGCCCCTCAAAAGGGGGAACTAAGAATGCTGATGGAAGTACTTTATTGTATACGTATAGACTACTTGATGAAAACACAAATGTCTTCAGGGAAATCTAATCTAGCTGAAGTAGTCTCATAAGAATAATAGATATGAAAATTGATAATATACTGACCTTTCCAGGCTTTAACATATTTAGATCCTCAAGAGAACATATCGCACACTGCAAGCAATATAAGAATCAATAATTAGTCTAGAGTTGGTAATCTTCATGGAACCTATGAGAGAAAACCACTATATGTTACGATTCAGTTATCAAATGCAGCTCTTGATTGAGCATCAATGTCATGTGACTACAATTTATTTGATACGTTCAAGCTGAAACTCCACAAAATGAATCTTGAAATCAGTCAAAATGGCATGGGGAATATTTTAAAAGCTTTAATCCAGTAATCCATGACTAAAACTGGAGTAGATTAAGCTCTTCAATGGCAGCTTGTCTTGACAGCCTATTTAAGAAACCAAATTGAGCAATACCTGAACGGGAAAATCCATCTGAGGCCGCCTTGTAGACCAATTGATGTTATCCCAATCAACTGAAGGTGGGAACATTTTGTAATCCTTTTGCATAAAGAATCCCTGCAGAACACCAATATAAACTTCATAAAGCTGTAGAGTCACTGTTTACGGGAACATGTAACGACTTTTTTTACCTGGCATTCTTCTGCACTAATATTGATAGAGTCAAGCCATTTAACAGAACGAGCACCAATGACACCAGGAACAATCACACGCAACGGATAACCATGATCCCGGTTAAGCGTCTTTTGCAAAGAAAAAAAAAAAATACAGTATAGTTATAGCAATGGGGAAAAACCAGAAGCATCTCTAACATCAAATTTAATCATAGGACCACAACAACATGAGAATACCTCTCCATTCATCTCATAAGCTAGTAAAACATCAGCCTCAGGGTTTGTGGCCTGGATTAATGGAATTGAAGCTTTGTAAGGCCCTCCATTCTCTTCCTGTAATAAAGATGTCAGATGTCAAGTGACACTCTCTCTCTAAGTGATTGGAAAAACAATATGATAAGGAGCAAAAGACATAGGCAAGTACCTTACACCTGTCGATGCTTACAAATTCCACATGTTTTCCTCCAGATGGTGTGGCATGTGAGTATTTAGGAATTCCAACAAGCTCAAGAACATCCGCTAGTTTGGCTCCACCCCAAACAGCTACGGGTACATGAATGAAAATACAAAATCAATTAATAAAACTGGAATAAAAGAGCTCGACTCACATAGTTAAAGTGAAGTGCTAATTAACAAACTCATAGGCAGAAGGAAAATGGTAAGTCATGGTCTTCTTAGCTTTTTTTCAATATGTTTAGGTTGTTTACACAAATAAATTGCTCTCTAATCGCATTCCAGGCCATAGAAACAGTTGCATCAATCTCAGTTTTAGAAACTGTGAAAACTCTACCTAGTCATAGAAAAGGTGGATTCACCAAATTTACAGGGAAAAAGAGAAGACAACAGAAGGCAAACACGATCGATCCTTAATTGGACTAACCATTTCCTATAGCAGCAATGTCCCATCCAACTCCTTTCACCTTCCTGGTTTTGCTCATGGCAGTCCTCCTATTCCCAGCACACTGTAAATGACATGATTGGATCAAACTATCATCTGTAATGGAGAGATGAAAAATATACTTTCTAATACTCGATTTTAGCCACTACTGCGTTTATATTTCAGATGACCGAAACACAAGAACACAAAATCGTCCCAATCAGTCCTGTCGCACTCCATCTAACCATGAATTAGCTAGAAAACAACCAGTTGCACAAAACAGATTGAGAGGCGAAAGGCAAATGTTACCTGTAGAGTAGCTGTGACAGTGTATTTAGGAAGCCTCCTGTTATCCAAACAAGACAACATAAGGCATCAAGAATGAAACAATAAAGTTGACATCATAACACAAACAGATTACTCACTCACCAGATATCTCTCATGAACAGCTCTTTGGAACTTCCTATTCGACCAGTCATAGAAACACTATACCTGGCCAGCAAAATATATCATGCTTTAGCTAAATGCCTAAAATCAATCCTCGCATAGTAAGACATAGAATATACGTAACTCGAGAAAATGATCGTATCATACTTGTCCAAATCATCCACAAGTGGAATCGGTCCGTGGTTCCTCTTGTAGAAGAATTCCACCGGCGTCACATAAGCCGAAATCAAGTCTGAACGCCGTGGCTCTGCATTGAAAGGTTCCTGAACCAAAAATATAAAGGTAATCGAGCAGTTATACAATCGATAAAGTCTCTACAAAATCATCAAAACAGAGCGGCAATCATTTCAAATGAATGCTGTACTCTTCAGTACTCAAATCCTTTCTCTAGATTCAAATGTTCAACTTAACATCCAACGATAAACAATCACCTTCTGGAAAGTAGCTGTTCACCAAAAAAAACTCCAGAATCACGTAATACACCGCTGTATCACGCATTGAAATACGAATTCCGTGAAGATGAACAACAACATAAACCTCCAAACGATTAAATTGAAAACGACGAAAGTACGACCTCGAATCATAAGTTGAATTTCCAGCCAAAAAACAAAAACATCAAAATCCACCAACAAAAACGACGGAACCGAGATTCAGTGCGATGAACAAGCAACGAACCTTGGAATTGATCACGAGAGCTGGATGGCGAGCAGGCTCCCGCGTGTAATCAGACGGTGCCGTCAACCCAGGCATTTTTCCAGCTGAAATCAGAAATTTCTCTTGCAAGCTCAATCTGTGTGCGTAAAACTAGAGAGTGCTCTCCGCAGTCTGTTAGTGTAGGACAATTAATTTGGAATCGGATGTATGAATGGTCCTTTGTAGAGTTTATATTGATGAGATGAACGGTAGTAAAGGCGGTGGTGAAATCAATCCTTGTCACCCGCGGGTGACGATAGTGTATATGCTGACGTGGATTGTAGTGGCCTGCTTTTGCCTTGGTAATGTGTGCCTTGCTAAGTGAGTGATTACCAATGCGACAATCCAACGATTCCAATATAGTATATTCCAATAATCCAATGTGGCAAAGCCAAAAAACCCCATCCTTTGGAATCTACGCTATTGTTCGGCAATTTATGGGTTTGTCTAATTTCAATTTGTTTACATCTAATTTCTTTTTTGATTAATTTAATAAATTTTATTCTTTCATATGTCGTAAGTGTTGAAATAAATTCAGAAATATTAAAGTTTAATCTTACAAATTAACAGATTTTCTAACTCTTCTTTGCGTTTCACCTGAAGTGAGCTGATTAAGGTGTAATGCTCCCTTTATTAATATTTACTCTTAGATGCAAAATTTTGAATTAAACTAAACATAATATGGAACACTATATGGGGATTGTGTTACTCTTCCGGCTATACGGATGTTCTTCTTTTTTCTTCAAACTTTTTAAATCTTGTGTTTCATTATAAAAGTCCTTTTTTTTTCTACATTTGGTGTTGGTCTCGATGTACGTACATTTCTAAAAATATTATTTTGTCAAGTCGTATCGTATCGGACATCACTCTGACACTGCTCACGTGGAAAATTCAAATGTATCGTCCTATCCGTATCATATCGTATCCGTATCATCGTTTCCTATCTGTGCATCATAGGTGCCCGCCCATTAGGCTCTTGTGATAGTTGGTTACTTGGATCGAATAGCGTTGATGTAAAAAATTTGTAGAACTAGGAAAAGAGTAGGCCCAATTTATGCTACAAAAGTACATTAAACTATTGAAGAAGCTTCCGTTTCGTCTCTTATATATATTTCCTTCGATTTTCACCACTGTTACACTGATAATGGTGGTCGTGTTTGAAGCAAGACTTAATGCCGCGCTGCAATGGTGAGTCTTACGGAGAAGAAATATAATGGTTCCTTCAAAGCTAACTTCTCTTACAATTCTATCTGTCCCCCGCCGCCGCACAATAGCCGCGTTGCCTCTCCATCAACCACCGCCGGCGGCGGCGGAAAACCATGCGTCGCTATCTGTGATGGCGGATAAATGCAAATCAATGGAGCAGATCAAGCAAATCCATGCGCAAATGATCACCACTGCTCGCATTCGTGATAACTTCGCCGCGGGCCGTTTGATCAACTTCTGCGCCCTCTCCCCTTCTGGGAGCCTTGATTATGCTCTGAAACTCTTCCGGCGTACTCATATGCCCATCTTGTTCATGTGGAACACTGTAATTAGGGCGTTAGCGAGTAATTCGAGTCCTTTGGACGGTTTGCTTCTTTATATTGAAATGCGGAGGCGTGGTGTTAGGCCTGGGAAACACACCTTTCCTTTTGTCCTCAAGGCTTGCTCGAAAGCAAAGTCGGGTAAATCCTGTCAGCAGGTGCATAATCATGTTTTGAAGTTCGGATTGGGATTTGATTTGCATATTGCGAATGGTTTAGTACGTGGTTATTCTGTGTCTGGTGGGATTAATGATGCCCGAAAGGTGTTTGATGAATTAGGTGACAGGAATTTGAGTATTTGGACGACGATGATATGTGGGTACGCTCAGAATGATTCTGCGGTTGAAGCAATCAGTTTGTTTCATGCAATGGTTTCTGATGGGTTTGAGCCCAACGAAGTAGTTTTGTGTTCTGTATTGTCAGCGTGTGCCCAATCAGCGCGGTTGGATTTGGGGGAGCAGATCCATGCTTATATTCAGGACAAAGGGATAGAATTAGGTGTTATTCTTGGTACTTCATTGGTGGACATGTACGCAAAGAATGGATCATTTGTTCAAGCAAAGCAGTGTTTTGATGGATTAAAAGAAAAAAATGCAGCAACTTGGAATGCAATGGTCTGTGGACTTGCTGTTCACGGGCATGCTGAAGAAGTCATCCAAATTTTCAAAATGATGGAGAAAGAAAATGTAATGCCAAATGAGATTACACTTTTGGGTGTTCTATCAGCCTGCTGCCATGCAGGATTGTTGGATTATGGTAGTGAAATCTTTTATTCCATGAAAAGGGTTTACAGTATTGAGCCAAATATAAAGCATTATGGTTGTATGGTGGATTTGCTGGGACGAGGTGGGCGGATTTTGGAAGCTGAAGAATTGATAAAGGGAATGCCTTGTAAAGCTGATGTAGTGATTTGGGGAGCTTTGTTGAGTGCTTGCAATGAGTGTGGGAATATTGAGGTTGCCGAGCTCGTTTCTAAAGAAATTCTTAATTTGGATCCTCATCATCATGCGGCTTATGTTAGTATGTCTAATATGTTTGCAGAAGTTGGAAGATGGGACGATGTTGTGAAGAGGAGAAAGGGGATGAAGGATGGGAGTTTGAAGAAAACAGCCGGATGGAGCCTCGTAGGCGTTGATGATGATCTATTTCGGGTGTAGCATTGTGACTGGCATAAGAGGTTTGCTAAATATGGGCATTATTGAAAAGCTTCACACATGAGTTAGTCAAACATTATAATATGATCATTCAAGTGATCGAAGCTGAGTTGTGGGAGTAAAAATATACTAAGGGAAAGAATCAAGCACCTTCTTTGACAACGCAGACACTGAGTCTTCCCTTTATTATATTGTTCCATGTAAGACTTTCTGAATAGTTGACTAAGTCCAGTGATGTTTTTCTTTTAAAACCTTCAAAGCTTTCCAGTTCCCAAGATCCATTCCTATTGGCTATTAATCTAACATGAAGCTGTCGAAACTTTTCTTCTCATGCATCTTGTTGGCAGCTGCTTCGGCAGGTAAACATCGCGAACACATTTCATTTTTCCGTAATTCTTATAGAATCTTAATGTTAGACCTTTTGAAGTGAAATTTCCTGACTCTATCCCTGTTAGCAGATATTTTGCAGAATCCAGATTTTGAACTCCCACCCTCCGATTGGAGGGCGAATTCCAGCACCCCATTATTTTCACTGAATGAAAACAGCACTATTCCCGGTTGGACGTTCGAAGGCGCGGTCCAGTACGCCACTGCAGGGGATAATTTATTGCTGCCCGGAAATGGACATGCTATTCTTTTAGGAGAAGATGGTAAAATTAACCAAACATTTGTTACAAATGGTGAACAAATGCAGTATCTTTTGACTTTCGCTTTGGCTAGAGCTTTCCAGAATTGCAGCTCCAATGCGAGCCTTGTGGTCTCAGCACCCGATAGTTCTGCACAGTTTTCTTTCTCCGGTAAGTACGGTGAAGAACCGTGGGAAGTTTATGGTCATCAGCTGGGAAGCTGGGGGAATGGAGAATCAGTGAATCTGGTTATTGAAAGTCAAGCTGTAGATGCAGATCCTAATTCCACTTGTTGGCCTGTGGTGGATGAGCTCTCCTTGATCACCATTGGATCAGTCAATGAAGAAAGAGGTATTCTACATTTGTTTTATTGACCTTTTTGCTTAGAAAAACCAAAGAGTATACTATAGACTATAGAACATCTTCTTTTCTCTAAAATATTTTGAGAAATTGTATGATCTTTTTAGATCATTGAAGCGATTGAAATATATCTTTGTATGTTAATTATTGTTTCAATATAACAAGTCTATATTTATATTAATATGAGTAACTAATATTGCAACATGCAAACTAGAAATTTTTGATATGGTAACATTATTTAGATCGAAAGTGACACTAAAAGAATCAATGAGATACAGGTAACCTTCTCCCAAACGGTGGCTTTGAGTTTGGCCCATCCTTCCCCAACTTCTCCAGCAACGGCGTTTTAATGGATTCAGAACCCAGTATAGTTGAATCCGCTCTACAGCAATGGACTATAACAGGAACCGTGAAATACATAGACTCCAAAACGCATTTCGTCCCAGAAGGAAAATCAGCTGTCGAGATCGTATCAGGAAACTCAGCTGGTGTACAAACAGAAAAAGCACTAAATCAGGGATCCAATTATAACTTAGAATTCATGCTGGGAGATGCAAACGACTCCTGTTCTGGAGATTTCACCGTCGGTGTATCAGCAGGATCAAAGGCTCAGAATTTCACTATCCGGAGCAATGGAACAGGATCAGCCAATAAATACTCGCTGGCGTTTATTGGAGGTGGGCCCAGTCCGACACCGATAAGCTTTCGCAGCTATACAACGAGACAGAGAGAAGACGGTGTTTTCTGTGGTCCGGTTATTGATGCTGTTGTTTTGCGTGATTCAAGTGGAAGCAGCAGGTTGAATGTGCACGGACATGGTGGCTTATTGGTTGCTTGGTTTCTTGTAGTGATCTTAAAAACTATGTGAGTTAGTGTAAGAACGCTTTGTTTGGTATAAGATTGTGTTGGTTAAACGTGTAGATTGATGATGTTTTCACTGGGATTTACTTTGTTGTCTGGAAAGCAAATGACCTTGTTCTTCCCGAAATGTGTAATCTAATCTTTATCAGTTACTTTTATCTAAATTTCATTGCTGAATGCCTGAATCATCTCAAGTTAGTGATGCATAAATGCTTCGTTATTCTCATTTGAGATAATTACGAGCAACCCCCTGAAGTATGAAGAAATTACAGAATCCCCTTGAGGTTTAAGAAATTATTGCCGCTGAAAGTAGGCAGAAACCAGAAGCCCCAAACACAGTAAGTTCTATGAAATCCTTTGAAAATTCTTCCATCAGAATTGAAACCCTTATATAACATTGTACTCTGAGCATATTATATACAATATTTTACACTATCATATACAAAATTCATATTGTTCGACATCTTCTTAAATCACCCAGCCTCGTGGGCCACAAACCAATTTCTACTTGCTGCAAGATTTCTCTTCTCCCATGTGAAATTCCTGTATCTTTTAAGACATAATCCTTGTATAAAGCGAATAATCTTGCTTCAGTGTATCTGCACAGAACAGGGGAAATATAAGGAGTGTTTCCAACAAAGATTTCCAATCCAGGCAGTAAACAAGGTTTCGAAAATTCATGTTATATACCTGTACAAATCTTATGGATGTAAAGTGTTTATGAATTTCATCCTACATTTCATTCTAGACGTTTTGCACAGAGTTAACCCACTTCATGCGTTTTAGAAGGGATTGATACTCTGAACTTCTGGACCATTCATCTATCTCACGAGCACGAAGGACCGGAAGAGGATGAGATAACTGCCTTGTTTGAGCATTCCTGAACAGAGTCGAACAAGGCAGATAAATTTTATCTGTTAAATATTAAAATCCAACTTTCTATTGATTCAAAAATATAAATGAAATGAACAGCAAAGTGTTAGTGTCTGACCTAATATACCACCCAACGGGGCTTGAAGAAGCCTTCTCGTAAGAGCGAGCTTGCTCCAAGAAAGCATCCACGTTTAGTTGATCAGCCATAGAGGGGCAGCCACCGGCTAACTTCATCAAAACAGAGATGACCACCTCTTGTGGCAGCACAGAGGGACGAATAAAGAATTAATTATTGTATTTAAAATATATGGTATGAGAGATTAGTTTGTTCTCAATAATATCTACCTTGGGGTCACGGGCAACAACTAGGGCTGCCCTATCACAAGTTAGTTCTGCTGCACGAAGCCATCGAAAGAGCTGTTCTTCTAATCGCTGAGCAATCAAACTGCCTAGGCCTGTTCACAAGGGGCTAGTGAAATCAAATTTTGCAGCTAGTGAAAGCATGAAAATATCATTTTTTTTCTTTCAAAAAGACCGAACCAAATTTCACAAACACTTCTACATTCCTCACCAGGCAAAGAATATGCTCCAAGAGTAAGAATATTAGCAAACGTGAGCCATACTCCATGGTCACACTTCAAATGACCCAACTCGTGAGCCAAAACAGCCTGCATGAAATACGGCAAGGTAAACATAAAGAGAATGCTAATATAGTAATCTAATGTTTCAAAACGTTTCTCAATTGGTTTCAGAGAAGATAAAATGAAACACCTGCAACTCTTTTCTTGACAAAAGCTCCACTAAGCTCGTGTGAACAACAACAAACGGTTTCTTTCCACTGATGGCCAAAGTGTATGCGTTGGGCACAGGACTTTGGCGCAAATACAAATCAGGTGCCTCAATATTTAGAATGCTGGCAGCTTCCACCATCAAAGCGTGAAGTTCAGGGAGCTTTAGAAACAAAAATAACCAAGTAACATGAAGATAGAAGTTAAAGAACGGATTTCCTTAATAATTCTATCAAGACAGCACATATTAAGCATTATTAAATCGCGCCGAAACGAACTTCCAGCATTTCGGATTGGAATACATTTCTTATAATTATCATACATAATCCATTATGAAAGGATTAGATTTTACCTGCTTTTCAGAAACAAGAACCGAAGTGCCTATGTTCTCGAGAACCATAACTTGCTCTGTAACAGTTCCTGCAATCACATATCGACTAAATTAAAGGCCAAGTTCTCACATTAATGGATCGTCAAATTTACTGTCTCCAAGCCCACCATTTCCAGAGTAACAGTACAAAAGAATTATGAGATTCCCAATAAATCAAAGCATTCATAATTAACCAAGAATTCCTGAAAGATAACATAATTGTTTTACCTAATAAAGCTTTTCCGATTTCGTTTAACCCCGGAATCGCTCTCAAAAGCAACGTATTCTGTAATCACATAAGAATCAAGGGGGGAAAGAAGGTAAAACTAAGAAAAATTCGAGAAAAACAACATAGAAAATCATCAAATATTCGATTACTTGTCTATCCAAAGGATGTCTGATATCATCTGCATCCAAATCACGAACAGTAACCGACGAAGCAGCTCGGCAAACAAGCTTAGCTCTCCCCCCTTTCCTCTTCAACGGCTTATGTCTTGCTTCGCTAGAAAAGCTGAGAAGCTGCTTATTCGTGGCGCTGGAGCAGAAGCTAATCGGCGATAGCTTCTCCGAGAAATTGACAGAGGGAAGAGGAATTGCAGCCATGGCAGAGAGATGTGGAGGAGGCGTACGTTAGCGTATAAACAGAGAGTCTGCTCCAGTAGTTCCAAATTGGTATAATACGCACACACGACAGTGGTTCCACTCCAAGGTATGTTTCTGTCCACAGCCGTACCCCTGGTAATTATTTGCCGCCATTTCGCTTTCAGTTGACTTTTTTCCCCTTCTTTTCTTTAACAAAAATTTAGTATTACTTTACTTGTACGAGAAAAAAAAAAAGAAAAAAAAAGGAAAGTAATTTAATAATTAATATTTATAAGATTATAAAATCCGTAATGTGGGATAAATTTCCAATTGGACATTATATTTTTATTTAATTTTTTATTTTGACAAAATATGATATAATTTTCACATAATGTAATACTTAAAACACCTCTCAAAATATATTGTATATTTTTTGCGAAATGTAGTAGTTAAACGTTCTAATATAATATTTATATTATATTATGTTGTATAATTTTATGTACAGTAAAATAAAAATATTTCAAATTAATAGAAAGTTATTTCAAACTGTACCCAAAAAAATTTCAATTACTATTATTATTTAATTGCACTAACTTCTTGCAACTATGCTCAAGCAGCATAAAATTATAATTAAATTATTCGCAATAATGTAACTAATTCAATTAATCTGACAAACTTACTTGTAAGAAGCACAAAGTTCCAAGTTCATTATTATATTCATGGACCACCAAATAATATAACTTAACGATTCGACGCTATACTAGCTTGATCAGAAATTTCAAATTCGAGTTCTTAAAAACACAACTAAAATTGGTGAAAAAAATTTACACCCAAGTGATCCGTCCCAACTCAACCGATGGATGATAGAAACAAACAAAATTACAACATTCATCAGCCTTTCCCCTTATTTTTCAACAATAACAAGAATTTGAATCAAAGTTATCAATTTACTGAAAGAAAATAGATATTTCGTAACTCCTCATATTGCATAGATAGACATGTAGTAATATATCTCAAAAGTTTACACGTTAAATTACAGTGAAGCTACTTGCATCTTCACAAGACAGAATTACATTACATTTATTTGGCTACAGACAAGCCAAACCTAAAACCCTATGAAATAGTTTACTTTTCAATTTAACCTTAGATTGGATTTGGTATCTAGGTGTTAATAGTGTTTACTTTGATTTGCCCAAAGCCTTGTTGTGGCCCTTAGGCCCTATGGTATCAATGGGGAACAATTGGCAATCTACCAACTCCAAAATCATGTTGTTAAATAGCCAAAATCAATGGGCTAAGTGGATTTACCTTTTCACCCTTTATCATTATTTATGTCTGCACAGTTGGCAAAAATCAAAAGAAGGAGAAAAGAATATGTGAGGGCAATATTGGAATTTTGTCCCTTATCAATTGAAATGGGTCTACCATAGTAAACAACCAACCTAGCCCACACTATAAACCCATTGCCCCAACATTGCAAAGTAAACACCAGATTGGGAACTTAAAAGATATTCCATATGCCCATAACCTAATCCAATTGGATTGGAACCTAGAGAAGTAAACTATTTCTATATAATTAATATAATATGACACATTTCACGAACAAAGATTTTGCCTCTTAAGCTTGCGCTTCATGGAAAATCTGCAAAAAGCACACAAGCCATACACGTACGTGGCTACAATTTGTTTAGGCAAGAGCTCTCTTTTTTTTTTTATTCTACACACCAGCTTGTTCACAGAGATCCATCAAATCCAAGGTCTGCGTTACGAGATAAAATCAAGATTTTTAGTTGAAGGAATATGACAGAGAATAAATTGCAGCTAAAAGATTAGAAGTTATGATTAACCTCGGGTATGGAGAGCTCGAGGCGAAACTTGGGGCCATCGTAATGATGCAATACTGGCCTAAATGCATCTTCCTCAAGAGGGTTGCAGATTTTCCGAACACGAACCCTTACCTATTTATGAATAACGGAAAGTGAGTTGACAATCAAAATATGCATAGAGGGGGAGAGAGATGGTATTAGTAGTTAATAGGATGTCGCTTTTACCTGAGCAGGGAATCTCGACTCGCCTTTGCATTTCTTATCTTCCCAAGCAGTGGCATCAATGTTGGAACCCCCAAAAGTTGTTGCCTGTTGCAAGCAAAGGTCAGTGTGACGCAATAAAAATGGTACTCTAGTGATAGCTAAAGCATGCTTTCTGTTCCTCGTATATAAAGTTCATGAGAATCTTTAAATACTTATTTGCCATATCCCATTCTCAATTTTATGAAAATTAATCATACAAGAAAAACACAATAAAACCTTAACTTTGTCAGACAAATATCAAATATGTAACTACGGCAATTTATGTTCAGGTGTAAAATACAAAAGAAAGTGGAATATCACCGCTTACCTCAAAGATACCATGCAACTGGTGAGTGGTGTAATTGTAAAGGAACAGAGGTAAACCAGGTGTTATGGCCCTAACAGAATCCCGATATCGAGGGGGCAAACCTACAAAAGAATACAAAAGGGTGAGCATAAACAGTTAAAATCAGTGCATATTTCCAATAATCAACTTTCCCCAACATAAGCAAATATGTATGGTCCTATGGAGATGATTACCAAACTAGGATTCATTTACAATTAGCTAGAGATAAAGTTGACATAATTACCAAAGAGTTGTCTCTTCAAATCTTCCTGCATAGTGTCATTGTTGCAAACAAAGATATATCCACCAAGAACCTCATTCCTTGGAAGCATCTCCGCAGCAGGTAAAGTCTTGAACCTTTTGTCAACTGCACTGCTTGCATTTGTGCTGTCGTCCTTGTAATAACTGCTGTTGTTATTGTTGTTGCAGTTATTAGACTCGTTGATGTTGTTATATCTCAAGTTTTCCAAAGGATTCACATTGGGATTCTGATAAAGGGCATTTGTGTTATAAATACCATTCCTGAAAGAACTTTTGGTTGCATTCTCATTGAACTTCGATTCCAAATTTAACATGTTGAGGTTAAAATTTTCAAATTTGTTTTCTTCCTGAAATGCAAAGTTATCCCTCGGCCTTGATTCAGCTGATCCCTTTGAGAGATCTAAATTGATCCTTCTCTCAGGTTTTAACCTCGTCTGCTCAGCCAATTTTGAAGCAGCCACCAACCATTTGTGATCCTCAGAAACTTTTGTCGGCCCCCGGAGCTCGTCACCCAACTGCCAAAAGCCTTGAATACCATCCATGCTTCAAATAAACTACATATTCATACAATACCATCTAAAAGTTAATCTAGATATGTTTGAACTTTGAAATGTATATCAATCCACAATATGAACAAAACCGTGTAATGGATATGCAGAAGTATTGATTAATAACTACTTCAAAATAACAATGGATATGAGTTGACATTAGCATCATTCATCGCTGAGATAAAATGAAGCAAACTTTGAGAAATTTGACAATCTTCCACAAAATCCATGATATCTAACGGAAATTTTGATTTAAAAAAAAAAAAAAAAAAAGCAGCAATTTGTTCATCTATGACCACCATTGACGAAAATCAAGCCACAGCTTCAGCAAGATTCAAAAAATGCTGCCGCAATCAAGCTAGAAAACCGCAAATGCATAAGCAAACACCAAATTAAATTAGCACCATTTTCTCTCACCAAGTATGCATGAAACAAAATTCCAGTAAACGAGCTGAAATTCAATAACTTCTACCTTAAATTCGCCCGGAGAAAACTACTGAACTAAAACCCAACAGATCAAAAACAAGCCTTGGATTTAGGGATCCGATGCTCAAGAGCTTCAAGCTAGAGAGAGGAAGTACGTACCTTTTATCTCCTCCTTCTCCTCTACGAATTGCTGGAAAATGCGACAGAGTAACAAGGTGGATTTTCCGCATTTTATATCACAAATTCGGCGCAAGTTCCATTGACTGTCCTTGACCTTCTATTTATTTACCATATTGCCACTAAGCTTTTGAATTTTTAGGGGATAGCGACAAAGTATTGCCAGGTACCTACACTTGCTAGCTCCCACCCCACGCGCCCTCCGCTGTTGTGCTCGTTGTGATAAAAGAATTTCTAATTAATGTAATTTTTTCCCTCAATTATCTTTTTAATTACTAGATTAAAATAACATTTTGAAAATAAATTAGGCATATTAAATACGAAATAAATTGTTATTATCTTTTTTTTTTGGAAAAATAAATTGTTATTATCTGCTATATAAGTAAATGATCCAACTCTTTTTAACCATAGTACCTCATCTCTCTTTCTCTCCTTTTTTTTTTTTTTGCCTTTTATATATAATACTAACAATTATTCAAAATATTAAACGCGCTGGAGTTGGCCAAGATTCTGACAAAGTCGTATATTTAAACCTCTCTTGTTTCAATAGGGTGAGGTACAATATCGATAGAGGCTACAAATTATAAATATATGGACCTATATTGAGTTTTGTACTCAAATTTAAATGTGAACAAAGTTGAAAATCATTGGTCCAATTGTATCAGAAATTGACTAAAGCCCATTAAGTGAGTTGGAGCATGTGCAAGTGGAAAATGAGAACGTGAAACGTGAAGAGTTATGATCAGAGCACTGTTCACTATAAATATAAGTTCAATCATTAGGGAAAAGTAACTAGTACAAATTTTCTATTACTTATTCATTGCTTTGCAATCTTTCTAGATTGGTGATTTGATTTAATTCAATGGAGGGTTTACGCTGGAATCACCTCTGACGGGTCCTTCTCACGAAGTTTTTCGGTTTTTTTGACAGCTAAGAGATCACCTATCACTACTAGATTAGGAGTTACGAATGATATAAGAAAAGTACTATTTCGGTCGTATCAAATGTAAATCCTTTGTGAGTGATCTTTGAGCTAAAGGTTGGGTCATGGGCTATGTTGCACGGATACGGACACGGCGATACGGACACGACACGACACGGATACGGCGACATGGATTTTTTTGTGAATTTTCCACGTGAGAAGTGTGGGACACGGTGTCGGACATGAACGTCCGATACGACACGACAAATTGATATTTTTAAAAGTGTCGGTGCATTAGAGGTCATGGGTATCATCTCTACAACCTAAAATTTTCTTTTAAAAAAAAATTATTCCAAATATTAGTTAGAATTTTGAAATAATGCTATTGCTAACACATAGTGACATAAGCGCTGTGGCTGCGCGTAGCAAGCTTTTGCGGACATGGACTTAGCTAGTGGAGATCAAATTTAAAGTTATATTTGAGCCGTCCGATCAGTTTTTCAAAATTATAATTTTTTGCAATTAGAATTAAGTTTATGGTGGGCGACAACTAGACAAATGACTGTAGATAATCTTAATCTTGAAATAGTCAAAAGTTGAGTGAGGAGACAAGGTCCACGTACTATATTCTAAAAATTGAACAACTAATTTGCAAGCCGGTATTCAAATTTCAAATTGTCGTAATTATGCACAACAATTACTTAGACTTTATTAGTCCACATCCATTGTTCCTTATTTGGTGGGAATAAAATAATTCCAATTATCCAAGTTTTTATTCCATAATATTATGGTACATAGATTTATTTTTTATGGTATATAGAATTGTTTGTACTTTGTTAAGCTTTTGTGCTGGTGGCTTATTTTAAGGTTTTATATAAGAACGTTACAGCATTTTATTTATACTTGGTAAAAATAGTTGCCTAGTATCACATGGTGGGACAATGTTTCTCCTTTATTTAAGTAACGTATAAATATTTGAGCTAGATCAACAGTAAATGATGTATCTTATTGATCCGATGTTATCTTAGTTTAATTAGAGATCTCGAGTTCAAATATCTGAGAACATAACTATCATTGATATGGAGAACGTTACACCTTGAGGTCTCGAGTTCAAATCCCTAGGAACATAACCATCTTAAGTAGTTCGTTCCGATTCGATCCACGAAAATGGACTATAATGATAGAGATAACTCTATACTTTAATCCGTTCTAACTCGATTCACGAAAATAGACTATAATAATATGGAAAACTTTACCCTTTAAATAATTCGTCTCGATGATAGTACCAAAAAAATAAGTGATCTAAAACATAAAAATAGGATAGTGGGGTGGTTTTAGTATAAACAATTTATTCCTTTAAGAAAATTAAAAATATAAGAAAGGGTGATTGAATGTAATCACCGACAAAAGAAAAGGTAAAAAGGAGACCAAGGTACGGCCCACCAAGCACCAACTCATAATGTCATCAAACAAATATCTTTACTACAATGGGGCCTAATTGTAATAACTAATAAGTAACCTACTACCTTAGTTGATTGATTATTAATTCTTCTTTGTTTTTTCATATTTTTTTCCAATGACTGAGAGATTCGTAATTGGAGCAGTCTTTGTAATTGAGTTTTCACACTTAGGGTGAAATTTTAAGTTAGTACATAAAGAATTTTTCATATTGTTACTACTCCAATCGCCTTTTGATGCATTCAATTAATTTTACGTATCAATTCAATTGATTATTTTTCTTAATCAAAATTAATTATATAATTGAATCGTACTCGTCGAATCAGACTTCTCTCTTTATTCTATTTTTTTAATCTTTATCTCATTTATATAAATACAGAGTTCTTTTAGAACTGTTCTCCTTTATCCATTGTGACTCTTTTTCCTCCGTGACTCACGATACCCTAAGTGTTCTTTATTCACTAGATCTCATTCGTCCCTCGAGTCAAGGAGCTCACCCCTTATCGAGCTCCCAAACTATTCATAGTTTCCGCACGACCTATCATTTTATCCTTGCCTTCACTCTCGCATAACTGACCACGCATTTTAGTCGAATAGGGCCATCAATAATAAATGTATTTTGACAAATAAATATAATTATATTGGGAATTTACACCTATTACATTTTGTTTACATTGTGATTGGACATACTTTGGGCCGTAGATATGCACTAATTTCCTTCAAAGTCCGTATGTCTTGAAAATCAAGTGTCTCAAAAGCCCAAAGCGTTTTTCTCGGCTCTTATAAAAGCCGCAAAACCCCTAATTCGACACAGTCGAAAAACACCTTGAGATATTTCAGAGAATCAAAATACGCGCTGAAAGGGGTAAACGAGAGAAGAACTTGTA
This sequence comes from Lantana camara, assembly GCA_037501455.1. Taxonomy (NCBI): domain Eukaryota; kingdom Viridiplantae; phylum Streptophyta; class Magnoliopsida; order Lamiales; family Verbenaceae; genus Lantana; species Lantana camara. The sequence goes on along the minus strand of CM074858.1, from coordinate 843,794 downwards.
TCAGTCCACGAAAACATGGATAGCATGAACGATTTCGATCGCCTCATGCTCTTCGAGCACGCTCGGAGCACTGCGGAAGCTACCTATGCCAAAAACCCTCTCGATGCTGATGTTCGTACACGCTGCTGTATTGTGATTTCTTTTTCAACAGTTTTGGTTGAGATTTTTTTGTGGTGATTTCTGTTCGAATGGTTGTTGTTGCAGAATTTGACGCGATGGGGAGGCGTTCTGCTGGAGTTGTCTCAGTTTCAGAACGGTGCTGAGTCGAAGAAGCTGATTCAAGGTAATTCAATTGTTTTTACAGTTTGTTGCGCTGTTTTTTGCTTAACAATCTAATGGAATCGAGAATCTGGACTTGTGGTTCCATAATAGTGATTAATCAAAGTTGTTGATGTTCTATTTGCTTTCTACTGTGCTTTATTTGCCCATGCAGTGTGCGTTGGATTTGAGAAGAGATTTACTGTACTGTTTGGCCTTGATTGAGCTAAATTGAGCTTATTTGTTTGTTGACTGCCAAACTTGGAATTGCTTAATTATTTGCAGATGCTATAGACAAGCTCGAGGAGGCATTGGCTGTTGATCCCAACAAGCATGACGCGCTCTGGTGCCTCGGGAATGCATATACAGCTAATGCGTTTAAGATTCCTGATCTTGATGAGGCCAAGGGTTATTTTGATAAAGCAAGCGAGTACTTTGAACAAGCATATGAACTGGTACATTTGGATTACTAACTAAGGAATTTCACTTTTTGCTTTTGGATTCTTTGCTAACATCACTTATCATCTGTGTTCTTTTGTTGCAGGAACCAGCAAATGAGCTTTATAAAAAATCCCTGGAACTGGCTGGAAAGGTACATTCACCATTTCACCCTTGTGTTCTTTTTCTTCTTTCGAATGGGAAAGTGAGACTTCTGCGTTTTTAATTGCCTGAAATTGCAAGCCCATACGACATGTTCTGTAATTATAAATTCAAGTCTATGTGATGATAAGGTTAAATGCAGAATTTCTTGTTATGTTGTCGTAATATATTCTGTATATAAGATAAATGTCCTCCAGTCGCATGAGAATATTTCATTAGTTTTTATCTTAGTTGTATGGAAAATTGTTGGATTTTTCTGTTCAAACTCATCCTAGTATTCTGCTCCCTGTAGGGAAGAAGATTTGCAAATTTGAGAGATCTCTCAATTGTTTACCAGTCTGGTTCGCCTAAACCAAAAATAATTTCCGTGGAAATATGTGTTTATACGGTTCTTTTATTCCTATTTAGGCACCTGAGCTGCACGCAGAGATCCATGCAAGTTTGGCTCAGCAGGTTATGGAGTCGGACCCTTCAACTACTACCACTACTACAAAGGTAAAACTGTCTATTTTTCTTAAGATTTATTGCAGAATGCACTCTTTGTGAGTTTATTTGCTTCTTGATAGAAGCAAGTTTTTCTTGGATCACTCTATTTGAATGCGTGATACATTGTCGAATGAATCTATACTACCGTTTTCTACAGCGCCAAGGCTCGAAGAAGAAGAAGAAGAACGGCGAAACCAGTGCTCTGACATATGACATATTTGGGTGGGTAATTCTTGCCGTTGGCATTGTTGCATGGCTTGGGTTTGGAAAATCCAACCTGCCTCCACCCCCTGCAATTTAAATTAGGTCATTTGCTCTATTTATTGTTAGAAAGAGTAGGTTGAGAGAATACCAGTTTTTCCTTTTAGTTTATTCTTTTTCCCAAAGTAACAAATCATAGAAGTGCTTGTATCTTTATTCAACTTTCCTCCTCCATGAAGTTCTTGAAGCTTGAAAATCATATCTATGACCACTTGGCAGAGTTTAATTAATCTTGAGCTATTCTTATTTTGTTCTCCTGTTATATTTCAGTGTAGTTTTAAGCTGCCCATTTGTTTCTTCATATCTGAGGGTAATTCCATTAGTGTCTCTTTTGATGCAAGAAAATGAACCTTGTTCCACAATTCCAATCCCCAGCAAGAAGATGCGAACATAGACGATAAACCTTGAAATTTATCACAAGAACATACCTTTAAATTACAATCGAGGCACACATAAACCACAAATACAAATTAATTAATCAGAAATCTTCATCCAATTTGAAGACATGATCCTCACCATTCCCATTCAAACTACTCATAACAAAAGCCTTCTGATACTCCCCAACTCTCTTCTCAAAGAAGTTCGTCTTCCCCTGTAAACTTATCAGCTCCATCCAATCAAACGGATTCTGAACGTTATACATTTTCCCATATCCCAGCGCATTCAGCAATCTGTCAGCTACGAATTCTATGTACCGACTCATCAACTCTCCGTTCATCCTGACCAACGCGCACGGCAGCGCGTCGCAGACAAACTCCCTCTCGATCTCAACTGCGTCCGCCACCAGCCCCTTCACTCTCTCCTCACTGAGCTTCATCTTCAGCAAACTATACAGCAAGCAGGCGAAATCACAATGCAGGCCCTCATCACGTGAGATCATCTCGTTTGAAAACGTTAATCCCGGCATCAATCCACGCTTTTTCAGCCAAAATATGGCGCAGAAGCTTCCGGAGAAGAATATACCTTCGACGCAGGCAAATGCAACGAGTCTCTCCGCAAACGATTCTGAGCCGTCGATCCAGCGTAGTGCCCACTTGGCCTTCTTCTCCACGCATGGGACGGTCTCGATCGCTTTGAAAAGCGTATTCTTCTCAGCGGAGTCTTTTATATACGTCTCGAGCAAGAGGCTATACATCTCCGAATGGATGTTCTCAATGGCTATCTGAAACCCGTAGAAAGCACGCGCCTCCGAGATCTGCACCTCCTTCATGAACCTCCCGGCGAGATTCTCCAAAACGATGCTGTCCGAGGCGGCGAAGAAGGCGAGAACATGTTTGATGAAATGCTTCTCGTCGGAAGAGAGTGATTCCCAGTGACGCTGGTCTTGTGATAGATCAACCTCCTCTGCAGTCCAGAAGGAGGCTTCGGCTTTCTTGTACATTTCCCAGATTTGTGGGTACTGAATTGGAAACATGCAGAATCTGTCAGGATTGGAGACGAGGAGAGGTTCTTCTGTGATCGAATTCGAAGGCATCTTTGAGAGGGATTTTTGGTGATGATGAAGAATTGTGGAGTTCAATTGGCTGTGATATGTGAAATGAGATTTGAGGCTGTGTTGAGTTTAAATAAGAATTGTGAGCGCGGGAGTTTGAATTTTTGGGAAGCTTGCGGGAGAATAAATTGTAATTAGCGTATAATAAATGTTATGCGCCCCAATACATGAATTAGTTTGGTGTATTTGATAACTTTATGTAATTAGGGAGCGTGCATCGGAAGATAGGGGAACATTTTAAAAGTTTGAAAACCTTAGGCACAGAAGCTTGTGGGTGAAGCTGACACACCAAGACTTTGAATACGGTTTTGGATTTGTTGTTGCAAGTTCGTATTTTATCTTCTGTTTCATTTATTTATACTCGACAAATGTATTAATAGGTAGTTCAATTTTTTTCATATTTGGATTGTTTTTCTCTTCTAATTTCAACTGTTTATCAATACATGTGGAATAGGAAATGAAACACAAAATTGAAACAAGAGATTTGACTAAACGTCTAAAACCAATGAATACCCTCCACTTTGGCGCCATTGAAGATCTTTCAAATTACCCAAGTTATGTTCCACATATTAAAGGATTTAGTTATGTCGAATCGATACGAACTGACCCGAACCCCCCTCAATTTTTATGTTCTTTATCCGATAACGATAAAAAATTGCAACCATGGATTTCTTTATCTTTTGAATTTTAGCATTAAGTACATTCAGTGGCGGAGCCACCTTGTGGTGAGGGGTACAATTGACCCCCCTCAATTTTTATGTTTTTTAAATTATTATATAGATAAATAGATATATGTATATGTAATTTTATGAAATTTTTTATTATTGACCTCCCCTCACTAAAGTTAAAATTAATACTAGTGGGATCAATATAGTAAATTATTAATAATTGAGACTATATTTAAAAAAAATTCATGAAATTTTTCTTTAGTATTATGTTTTGGTCGATCCCCCAAATAATATTTCTGGCTGCGCCACCGAGTACATTAAATTATCAAACAACGTAGTTATATATACTATCGAGTTTATTATTTACTAACTATTAACACTAGTTGCCCAAAATTTATGACATAATAAATCATGCGGAGTTAACCATCATTTCTTAGCAAGTACCATTCTATATTATAGCCGGATGCCTATGGGGGCCGTCGCCCCCAACCACGACAAACAGCGTATATTCCTTACTACCACAGTCAATAATGCTTGCTAAATTACTAAAGTAGCTTCGTTCTCAATTCCACAAAAATTTAGTTCAAACTTGTACTCCCCTTTGAAAACTCATTATTTGGACTTTGGAGTTTCTCATTCTTCTGCTGCACGTGAACAACGTGTTTTACCAAATTGTCAATATATCCATTGGCACTGAGCCACTGTTGGTAGGTTTATTCTCATTTCCCTGAATATTTAGTCCAAATTTATACTGCCCTGATCCGAGAACGATCAGCTGCCGTCATGTTTTCGGATAACATGGTTGTCCGAGACATCGTCGCCGCGACGTTGACGGGCGGGGTAAGGGTGTTGTTGCTTAAATTCTGGGAAGAAACGGCTAAGAGAGGCGTTTTTGATCAGGTTGAGTACTGTTTCTCTCGAGTTTTTTTTGGTTACTACTGCTGTTTTATGAGCTCGATCGATTTACGTCGATTTACTGCATTGGGATTTGAAGTTCTAAAGCTAAATATGCAAGGTTATTGCTGATTTCCTGACTACTCCCGATTGAACTGGGACGATGTGGCGGATGCGTTCCCGACATGTTAATCCCTTCAACATGTTTATTGGAATCATATAAAGTCTTATTTTTTACCATTTCGATTTTTTGTGTTTGCTTAGAAATTGAACAGGAAGCTTGTACACGTTTCTTTTGGATTAGTTTACACGCTTTGCTGGCCTATGTTCAGGTAATACATTAATACTACACTCAGTTTGAGCTTCTGATTCTAGGCGATTGACTTCGTATTGATTGAGCTGTCTTTGAGTTTTCACAGCTCTGGTCGTCAGGGAGCAATTTTAGCTGCCCTTATTCCTGGTGTTAATGTCATCAATATGCTTCTTTTGGGACTTGGAATATACAAGGATGATGCTACTGTCAAGTCCATGAGCCGATATGGTGACTATAGGTTTGTGTAAATTTGTGGTAACAAATTTGTTGCAGCGCCAACTTCCAAAGTTTTGAAAATTACAGAAACTTCCCCTATGAATACCCTATTTTTTCCTTGATTTTATATTCATGACTATATCTCAAGAGCATTCCAGGGTATGTTCTTGTAATTTCCCTCAGGGAGAATTGCATATTTAATGGCATAACAGTTTCAGAATTTGGAATTCTTAATTATGCCGCCGAATGATTCGAGTGGTGTTCAGGGAACTGCTTAAGGGGCCGTTGTATTATGCTTCCACGATCACTTTGGCCGTCGTCTATTACTGGAGAACATCTCCTATAGCAATTGCAGTTATTTGCAACCTTTGTGCTGGAGATGGTAATGGTTTCTGAACCAATCTGCCTTTGCAAATTTACTCAACTGTTCATATAAGATTTGCCTGCACTTTATTTACCTACAGTAAGACAAACACAGAACATATATGCATAGTTTCGAACCACAAAAAGACCCATTTCTAATAATTTAATCATAACTCAAGAAAAACAAGAAACATGGAATAACATGATCCATCGGCAAGACCAAGTAATAATGGGAGATACGTGTAATTGTGAAACTCAACAGGGGATGTTTGTGTAATCTTATATTGTAAACTTACTGTCAGATTATTCATTTATATTATCTAAGTCTTCAATTTCTTCACAAATCCCCCTTTCAGGCATTGCTGATGTTGTGGGGAGGCGATTTGGCAGCCTAAAACTTCCCTACAACAAAAACAAATCAGTTATTGGTAGTATTGCAATGGCATGTGCTGGTTTCTTGGCCTCCATCGTGTAATAATACAAGTTCCAGTTTTACCAACATATGTTATTTTCCTTTACTTTTTTCTTATTTGGCTAATCAGAAAAAACATTACAGATACATGCTCTATTTCTCCTCATTCGGATACATTGGAGGTAGCTCTGAAATGGTCCTCGGATTCTCGATAGTTTCAGTTGCTGCAGCATTAGTTGAATCACATCCGTTGAGCACCGAGGTTGATGACAATCTAACGGTGCCCCTCGTCTGTGTGTTGATCGGCAGTTTGGTTCTCTAATCTTCTTCGAGTTGTAAACATTAAAATTACGAACCAAACATATTGTAATAACGTTTTTGTACTTAGAAAAGAAGTTTTCATTAGATTGTTTATTTACATACCCATTTCAATAAATAGCCCAAGTAAAGATTAGGTTGTTTATTTACATTATAATCAATCTACCAACAACCAAATCTGGATGGATTACACCCATCCAAGTAAACTATATCTTCCACGTTTAGTATGTAGTTATGTACTATGTATCATAACTTAATGTTGAAAAACTTGGTCTTTTTATTGATAGATTCATGTGCTATCTCTCTTGGTTAGGTTTGGTTCAAGAAAGTTATTCATATGTCAATATCAAAATTTCTACTATATTCAATCCTATTATGTTATATATTTTTTTTTGAACTCTAGATCAATATACTAAAGTTTCTGGATGCAAACGGCCCAACTTTTTAATTAATTAATTATTTAACAATAAACACTAACTGTACAAAATTTATGACGAAAGATGGATCAAACGCCCCCAACTTTTGACCTTTTCTGAACTCGTACCTCACTGCCATAAAGTTCTCTGACGCCGATGGGGGCCGTCGCCCCCAACCATGTGACGATGTGAACAGTGAGATTTTACTATGCCTTCACCAAATTGTCACTATATCTACCCGAACCTCAATGGCAATGACAGTAACCTTATTCTCAATCTCAATTCCCCCAAATACTAGTTCGAATTTGTACGCCCCTTTGAAGCCTCACATTTTCGAATTTCTCCAGCTGCGTAAACCTAATCGGAGGCGGAGGATTCGGCGGGAGCTGAAGTCGGTTGGCGCCATGTTTTCCGGTGATGTGGTTGTTAGGGATATCATCGCCACCGGTTTGTCCGGCGGAGTTGCGTTGTCCTTGCTTAAATTGTGGGAGCAAACGGCGAAGAGAGGCGTTTTTGACCAGGTTGGTTGTTTCTCTCGAGTTCTTTTTGGTTTCTTCGATTTTGTGAGCTCAAGTAATTGTCGAATTGTTGGACTGAGTTAGTCAAGCTCCACAGCTGATTAGGAAAGATAGCTAATTTTGTTCTTGCGTGGAAATCATGATTTCCCGACAATGTTGAGGGATTTTGAGATTTTCGCTATTCTTCTTCTTCTTCTTCCTCTTCTTGTTTTTCTTTCGTTTTAGCTTTTTTTCACTTTAATTTCAGTAAAATCTAAGGTTTAAACAATGTTCTACAACATCTCTCAGTATAGCGCTTCTACGTTTGATGAGCTGTGGCAATCGCGATTTCATTGCATATATAGAAGCTCCAATTAAACAAACTTGCTTGTTCACATTTTCGTATGTTTTATGAGGTAGAAAACTGGATGTTTTTTTTTTTTTTCCTTGCTTAGAAATTAAACAGGAAGCTTGTACACGTTACTGTTGGATTAGCTTTCATGCTTTGTTGGCCTATGTTCAGGTAATACTACATCACTAAATTAGAACTTCTCAATGTAGACGACATACTATTGATCGAGCTACTTGTAATTTTTCACAGCTCTGGTCGTCAGGGAGCACTTTTAGCTGCTCTTATTCCCGGTCTCAATATAATTAAAATGATTCTTTTGGGACTTGGGATATGGAAGGATGATGCAACTGTCAAGTCCATGAGCCGATATGGTGACTATAGGTATGTGAAATTCAAGAGAAGCAAACTCGTTGCAGCCCCATCTTTTACTACTTGTTTCATTTGCTTTGACTTTGTAGTGATTGAATGTATATGGTTTCTTTGAGGAAATTTCTGGAAAGAGCATGAAATTACTATGGATGACCATAATTTTCTCGGATTTGTGCTGATGTTAACTTTTAAAGATGAAAAATGCATAACGAATGCATGAGACGGCAAAACAGTTGTAAAATGATTTGAATTCTTATGGTTTCTTTTGCCTTCAAATGACTTTGTCTCGGTCAGGGAATTACTCAAGGGGCCGTTGTATTATGCTTCGACAATCACTTTGGCTGGTCTGTTTTACTGGAGAACATCTCCAATAGCAATTGCAGCTGTTTGCAACCTCTGCGCTGGTGATGGTAATATTTTCTCAACCAATCTTGCGTTGCAGACATAATATAAGACAAATGCAGAACAGCGATGCTCTGTTTATAACCTCTCCTCAATTTTCTGTCAACCACTCTACACTATGTACTACTGTATATTACACAAACTTCCGTGCTTAAATCCAATTACGAAATTACCTCTTTCTCATAATTTATTTAGAACTGTGTTTTTTTCAAAGAATTTTGGTTAACATCACAATACAACTAGAACAATTTGGAAAGTTCACTATATTTGGAATCAGAAATCATTTGTCAATGTGCGAAACAAGATAATGGAGGTACTTGTAATTCTGAAATCAAGGAGGGACACTTGTGTAACTGTATATAGTTACAACGAAGGGTGTTTTGATTATTACTGAATTGTTTATTTTACGGTATGTAACTCTCAATTTCTTCACAAATCTCCTTTTCAGGTATGGCTGATATTGTGGGTAGGCATTTCGGAAACCAAAAGCTTCCCTACAACAAAAATAAATCAGTTGTTGGTAGCATTACTATGGCATGTGCCGGTTTCTTGGCTTCCATCGCGTAATATACTCTCTCTCAACTACCCAATTTCTTTTAATTTTATGCCTGGCTGATTAAGAAATTCCACCGCAGATTCATGCTCTATTTCTCCTCATTCGGATACATTCAAGAAAGCTCCCAAATGGTTCTCGGGTTCTTGATAGTTTCGGTTGCTGCTGCATTAGTTGAATCACATCCGTTGAGCACCGAACTCGACGACAATCTGACGGTGCCCCTCATCTCTGTGTTGGTTGGCAGTTTGGTTCTTTGATTCCTTTGGATTTCTTCTTGTAACGCAGGTGCTTGATTATTTATGATTGGTGTACTTCTAGTTGTAAAATTGCGAACCAAACGCGTCCTTCGTGTAGCATGAGCCAGTAAGTGTAGTAGTTCTAGTCTTGTCAATATGTTATTTCTCGGGATGATCTTGATATGTTGGATAAAATGAGTTGTTTTCAAGTCGCTCTTAAGCACGCTTTCACCGTTTCATGGGATAGAATACTTGTCTAAGATGTACGAATATTTTTAAAAATATTTAAAATATTATTTTGTTGTGTAGTGTCGAGTCGGATATCGTGTCTGACACTTCTTACGTGAAAATTTCAAAAAAAAATCCACATCGTCGTATCTATGTCGTGTTGTGTTCGTGTCATTGTATTTGTATTTGTGTATCATAAATACTGGTCATTCGCTCCATTTATCCAGGATCAAAACAAAATATGAGCTATTAAAACTTTACAATTTAAAGATAAAGGGGATTAAATGAATTTTAAATATATATTTGTGATTTACACTAATTATTTCATACATAAAACTACACAAAATGGCATTTTGATAATATTTTACGTTAAATTTGGAAACGATTTCTTTTCTTTTTCCATTTTTTTTTTGTCGATAAAAATTATATTTTAGCCTTTACGAACGTGTTGATACTGAGATTGGTCCTCTGTGGACGTGGACGATTTTCCTCCCCCGCATCCAACCAGCGACGGATTGAGATTTCATCAGGACCTATTGTTCAAGAAATTACAAAATTGGCCGCCTATATCGAGGAAATTACAGATCTGCCACCTATTTAGTTCCGTGGCGCTTATTAACTTTTATATATTCATTTACTTTGAAATTCCTGAAAATTGGTAAGAGGGGCGAGCGCGAGCCATTTGACTGAAATTTGAAGCCACTCGTATCGAAGAGCTGTTAGGGAAGCATTTGAAGCTGAACAATCAACAATGGAGTTCCAGAATACCGGAAAGCTGTCAAGAGATCAGCTGCTTTATCTGTTCGATCGATTCGCGTTTCTCACCTCACAGCCTGGTGATTCTAGTGTTCTTTACTCTCTTTTTCACCATAAATTTCAATTTCGTTGCCTCTTCTTAATTTGTTTTTTGAATTTTGTCCTTGTTTTTTGTTGGAATTTGGAAATCATTGATTACTGTCTCCGAATGATTTCAGAGGTGAAGAAACGGATTGCTGATGCTGTCAACGATAAGCAGGTAAAATCAGTTCTGTCGATAGAATTGCTCAGTTGAAACTTGACTTGTATGATAGTATTGATAATATTTTATTTTCTGGAAGTTTAATGTGAATTCCAGCTCTAATGCTCTCTGTTCATTGTCGATCTGTGTGGAAAGTGCAAATTTAAGTCCCAGTAGTCTTTCGTAATTCAAGGCATTGTGTTTATGTATGAAATGAATCTCTAAATCATTTGGCATGATGTCAATGAAGTTTCTAGTTAATGAGTTGATGCCCACAAGAAATATCTGCTGCTTGTGTTTTATTATTATTGTCTTTTCTTTTTTCCTTTTCCCATTTCTGTTGCTGTTGGTTATCACAACTCATTCGATGGAACTTGCAATAACTGGCGATGAACGTTTTACACAGAGATATGGATGATCCTATTTTCTGTACTGTTAGTAGTTGGATTTATATGCATACAGGAAGCTGTAGCTGTCACTACTGCAATTCAAGAGGAGATATTTACAGATATGGGAGTTGGTGAGTGATTCTAGTTGACTGGTTCTTCCATTTGCTGCAGCTTCCTTTTGTAAATCTAGCATACCATACTTGCATAAGGGGTACTATGCAAAGCCTGGTGCTAGGATTGGTAATTTTCTTGATAAAAACTTATATTGGAAATAAAGTTAATGATGTAGTTGATGAAATTTTTTATCTTATGTCAGCAAATTGTTATGGACCAAACTTAGTTTAGTAGCTGGGATGAAATGAAAGATGCATTTTCCAGTCATTTAAGTTCCAATTAAAGCTTCAATCCTTTGCTATGGGGTTCACATTTCAGTGTAGATGATTGGTAATAGTAGACGTGCAGAGTACTGCTTGGTTTTTGCGTATTTTCATGCTAGATTATTGAGGACACTTTAAATTCTCTATTGCAGATCCACAGTTTGGTCTGGCGTGCTTGGGCAAAGTAAACTTGGCCTATGAGAATGACCAAGATTTGATGATACAATTTTACAGTTTTGTAGCCAAGTAAGTGTTCAGTGAAAATTTGAACATCGTTTTCAAACATTCCTTGGCATGTTCGAGCTGGATTTTTAACTTTCATAGATGCAATGAGTTAAAAAGGGCCCACAATCGTATATAACATACACGAATTGTATGGTTTTGGCACAATTTGAGGGAAAAATTAATGTCCCACTTACTACATCGTCTCTCCATAAAAGGGAGGAGATAGCTTGTGAGGAAGCAGAGCTCGGGCCAGAAAAATTTGCAGAAAGGATGGAGATGCAACATTACCTACAAGGACAGGTTTACTCTCTATTTTCCAAATATCAATAAACTTGTTAGAAAAATAAACGATGGGTAGTTTGGATTAACATATTTACAGCAACTCGATATGCTGAAGCACATGCGCAACTTTAACCTGGATGATCAGTCCGCAATCCTTGAAAAGGTATTTCTTATAAAGTATTTTTGTCTTTGTTTTTCAACCTATTATCATGTAATCTAGCTTTACATATCCTTTATTACCATTATTTCCCTTAAGTGCAATTACAGATCCACGACGAAATGGAGAAGGCCAACTATCAACCTGAGGCATCACTGTTGTCCGTTGAGCAGATCCAGGATACTGTCAAACGAAGGGTATCGCCCGTATTTCAGCCATTATAGAAGTTTGTGTTGGTTTTGTGAAATTGAATTAAAGGCTTTCTTCTTGAAGGGCTGCATTCTACTCTACTTATTGTTGGTTATGTGTTGCCTTGAATTTATTCTAACATCTTCGTTTGCTATTTTGTTACAAGTATTGGCCTGATTATTGGTTCAAACTTCACAAAGTTGGTGCCTCATTAATCATCATCATACATTCTCAAATAATTAAAAATTAAAGGGAAAAAGAAAAATAGCTCACTGATTTTCTTTCATATTTTATATCCACTAAATGTTTTCTCGTATTAGAATTTATATTTATGTCTTTTAATTGATAAAAATGGAAAAAATGAGTTAATATTTCACACACTATATAACATGAGGCCTCCCTTAAATTGTCCAAAAGAGAAACATAATGTACATTTTTTTTACTTAAAGGGGTGGAATTGTATATCTTATAGCTAGGGACCTTTTTTCTAAATATCCAATTAAATAACTAATAATAAAATCAATATTTTTCGATTATAAATATAAAATATAATAATTAAAAAAATACAATTATCAGTCCGAGGTAGAATAAAATAACGACTCAAGCCCAATGACAAAGCGTGTAGCACTTCGTGCCACGTCATCAATCCGAGGCCACAATCAGGTGCAACGAGCTCACGTACTCTCCCCAAGGATAAAAGTGCCGATAAGGTTATAATCTTCCTCTCCCACACAAAGCATTTCAGTTGAACTCCTCCGAGTGTAAGCACAAACCTATTTCCCCTCCACAAAAATGTTCAAATTGTCGATTCTACTTCTCACCGATTATCTCGTTCAATTTTCTCAGGAATTCGTTTGCTGTTAGCAATGGCGGCTGTGAGTTTGAGTTTCAATCTGGTAGGAGCGTTCAAAGGACTTTCCGTTGGTTCCAGCTCCACCTTTCTCAGAGGCGATTTCGGTTCGATTCACGTAGGGCAAAACGCCACATCTGTTCGATTTCCGATCAAAACGCCGCTGGTGATTGAGTCGGCGCATAAGAAAGGAGCTGGAAGCACTAAGAACGGCCGTGATTCGCCGGGGCAGAGGCTCGGAGTCAAAATCTACGGCGATCAGGTCGCGAAGGCCGGCTCGATTATCGTTCGCCAACGCGGAACCAAGGTATGAATCTCTGTTTTATGTGAATGTTCTCTGTGTTTTGGATTTGAATTTTTAGTGAAGAGAACGCGAATTCAGGTTTTCTCGATACGGTTGCGCCTTTTATCGTATGAATTCCCTGAAGTTTTGCTTGCATACATGTGAGTTTATCCTGCTTAGGATTGATATACCACATTTCTGGAAGAAGTAAGAACAACTCATTTTATTTGGCAATTTGTGTTAATTGTTATATAGTTGCTTCATCAATGAATAGTCATTCGTTTTTATCGGAAACCTTATTTTGTTTGGCTGGCGAATTCATGCAGTTGCTTCATGAAAAAATTGTTCTAATTCTTAACCTGAAAAACTCATGTTATTTGGCGATTTGTGTTATATAGTTACTTCATCAATGAGTAGTCATTTGTTTTTATCTGAAAACTCATTTTGTTTGCCTGTCGAATCTATGCAGTTACCTCCTTGAAAAAATGTTTTAATTCTCAACTTGAAAAACTCATGTTACTTGGCTATCAAATTTATGTTGTTGCTGATGCGAATGTATATTGCATAGTCATTCATTTGTATTCGAGTACTTGCTCTTCTGCATTTGCATTTAAATGTCTGACTAGATATGTTGCTGCCTTGCTGGGAAATATTATGTTTTATGTTGGCTAGTTTCAAAAAGCTTATGTTATTCAATTGGCCAGTGAATACCAAAATGTGCTGTAACAAAGTAAATCTAATATTAAGGTTCCTTTTGACTAGGTTTGTAGTGGTCCAAATTCCAATAGCTTGAGAATATATATCTCTAGGGTATTGAATAGAAGTTTGAGGATATATCACTGAAGTATTACAATAGGAGTTTAAATTTTTCTGAATATCTCTCTCGAGAATTAAAATAGGAGTTTTAGAACATATACGGCAAGTATGAAAATAGGCGAAACAGAGAACTGTGATTTTCACAAGTGTGTGGGGCAACTAGGGTACCTTGTCTTCGCCTTGTGCTCTTCCTTTTGCGTTACACATTTGTCCATATTATTTCAAATAGCTGTGAATTGGCATCTTCCTAAAAAAAATGCTCATCAATAACTTATGCTATAATGTATCATGGCCTATATGTTAATATTCCTAAGGATTTGAATTTGGCAATGGAACTACTTTTATTTCTTTGTTTTAACCCTTTCAAGATTTGTAACTAATCCAAGCTATATCGAGATGCTAAACCGTTGCATGTATCCATGGGACTGGGCACCTATTAACATTTTCTGCAAAATAGTGCCACCTTCCATAGCAGGGGGTTTGGGAAGTCTTCATCTATTAGTTCATACTTCATATAGCACTTTCATATGTCACTTTTCTTCCATACGACTGCTAGCATCATCGCCTATTAGATATTAACTCTTTTGTTCCATATGTGAGGCCTCGTTTTAGATTTATTTGGTAGATCCAGTTCCTCATTATTTCTGTGAAACATCTATTCTATTATATGATGTCAATCGTGTTGGTCTCTCGGCCTTTTACTTTTAATGCTGTCGTCTCTTCTGCCATCTTCACTAACTGATTCTTTCTCTTTTCTCCCTCCTCTCATTTTCTTTCATCTGGAATACATGCACACCCTCTGAGCTTTGAACCCCTAAGGTTTATCCTCATTAGTATAAATCAAATTGTCTTTGTTATAATTAGACCACCGAGTAGGATCTAATCATGACAAACCCCCTGAGCAACGATTAATTTAAATTAGTTAATGTGCATATTAAATTAGATGTATGTTATTTATTTAATTATTGAAAAACAAAAACAAAATGTGATGTGTGTATATATATGGATAGATAGATATAAATATATGTGCTATATTACTCATTGATTTTAGATATATATAAAAATGTTGTTATATTAGTCACTGATATCCCTTTTCTTTTATTTTTATTTTTATTTTTTATTTTCCACTTTTTTCTTCTAATATTTTTCTTTCAGTCCTTCAACTTTAATAGCAGAAAAAAATACTATCCTAGCCGAGAAAAAAATTTCTAGAGTACGTATACTTGCAAATTTAGGTTGCTTCAACAAATTTATAATGAATTAATCGTTGGACTAACTGTAAGAAATGTTCGAAACTAGGAAGTGTATATGTAATTTCCCACACCTCAAATGGTCTAGTTGTAGTTAATTTTATTTTAGTTATTAAGAATTTAAGATATAAGCTATAACGGGTCATTCACAATTTATGTTGGGGTTTTCTAACATCAGTTAGTTTGAGGGTTGTAATGTAATTTTCTAAACATAGCATTAGCTTTATTTAGGCCAAATTCTTGTGGTTTGGAGTAAATAACCCACCCTTCTATATTCTATTTTTTTAATTTATCATTATCATTTTATGTTCATAATTAAATTTTAGGCAAAATTGCATTTTGTTCTATAAGTATGACCAGAATCCATTTTTAGTTTTACCAACACATTTGGTCTTATATCTTATTAATTTTAACACATTTAGTCCATATTTGCAACACATTTGGTCCCATAAGTACAGTACCTGCTTCATTAATATTTTTATAGGACTAAATGTGTGAAAATTTAATAAGATATATGACCAAATATGTTAGTGAAATACTTAAGGAACTAAAATTGGATTCTAACTATACTTATAGGACTAAAAATACAATTTTGCCTAAATTTTATTCAAAATTATATTTTACGTATCATAAATTAGTAACTACTTTATGATTATTAGAAATCACATTCATATGATGAATTTTATCCCAGAATTTAAGTATGCATAAATTTACTTTTTGTGTCTAATTTGCACAATAATCCAATGTACCCAATTGCTAGTTTTTAAAGTGACATTCTGAATCTATTTTCTTTTTAAATCATCTTATGGGTGTTTCCTTTATGCAGTTTCATCCGGGGAAGAATGTTGGCCTTGGCAAGGATCACACTATTTTCTCGTTAATAGAGGGACTAGTGAAATTCGAGAAGTTTGGACCTGATCACAAGAAAAAGGTATATAAGTCTCATCTTTTCTGCACTGCAACTCTTTTGCGTCTTGCATTCTTATAATCAGTGATAGCTTACAACTCACTGAAATATGCAGGTAAGTGTATATCCTCACGAGGTGCAGCCTGAAAACCCCAATAGTTATAGAGCACGGAAGAGAGAGTCCTTCAGATTGCAACGTGAGAGAAGAAGAGCAAGAAGAGAAGCTGCTGTAGTTGAAGCACCATTGATACTACTTGCTTCTGCTGATGTGGCCCCTGAAGATACTCCTGCTTGTTAACCAGCTGGAAGTGACCATTTGTGCGTTCCTACAATTCGAATCATGAACAAGTCATGTAATTAAGTTTGTGTTAAAAGTAGTTTGTTTTTTGGTTGATGTTGGGTCATGGCATCTTGATTTGTTGCAAGGAAATCAACCAAAACTTTTATGCAGGTCAATTTTAAATTGGAGGATTATAAAGAGCTTACAATGTATAACCAATTTAGAAATTTTTTTGCAGTTGAGGGTTTCTATTATGCACATTATTGTTGTAACTTGTAAGATAAAATTTTAAATTTTAATAATCCCTCTTTTACATAAAAAATATTCTCATTTCCTTGTTTAATTTATTACTTCACGCCAAATCATAGTTATCCTTAGTTATATTATATTTCTTTTTTTTACATAGTTTTTTATAGTTTTTTGCCGTTTATTTGTATCTTTAAAATTTCATGTAGAGAAAATACATAATTAATAAGGTTTAGCCTAAAATCAAACAAAATTAAGTAGGGCATAAAAGAGAATTTGAATGTTACCTATAATAAGATTCTACCAAAAAGAAAAGTAAATTATATTTTGAGATAAATTAAAAGAGAATTTGAATGTTAACTATAATAAGATTCTAACAAAAAGAATAGTAAATTACATTTTGAGATACATTAAAATAGAAAGTAGGATCATCTTTACTAAAAAGAAAAGTGGATTATGTTTTTAATAAGCCAAATAGAAAGGATGATTTTTGAAAACAGGAGTGTATCTATGCGGGAAAAGAAAAGTGTATTATGTTTTTTGATACGCCAAAATAAAAAGGATGATCTTCGAAAAGCGAAGTGAATTATGTTTGGGTTAAATCAAAATATAAAGAATGATCATGCTTACACGAACAGATGAAGAATTAAATTGAAAAGGTCAAATGTGATATTTCATTCACCGTCCCGTTCATTGTATATCTAATACTTCTCATTGCGAAGTGTAAACTGTAGAGTTGGGAATTAGGATCCGTCTTGGGTGGGACATAAAAGAATTTTCCTTTCATAGATTGAAGTAGTCGAGATAATTCTCTTTTCCTACCTTTTCATATAAGATTAAATATATTCTATTTTGGTTTCTTTTTCATTTTTGATAAGATAAATTGGGTTAGATGCGGCCTACTCGAAGTCCCTAACTCTAAAACATGTGTTTCATTCAACCGCTTACATTTAAATCTGGAGTAATTTTCTGATGGGGAAAAGGAAAATTATGCTCTGGTGCAAATGAAATGACTTTCTCTTTTCATGGCCATCCCACAATTTTTTTAATCCCCAACAATTCTAAGTTCTAACTCCGTTTTCTCATTCCCGTGAACATAAATTATCCACATAATACTATACAAGATAATGCAACAAATTTCTCGTGATTTGAACTTGTTTATGTAGGAAGAGAAAGTGCAAGTGGCGGAGAACATGCGGATGTTGGCAAAATTTTCAAATGATAGATATATATTAGGTGAAATATGTGTATAAAGAAATTTCCACCAAAAAAAATATGTATCAAGAAATCGAAGAAGGAATAAATCATCACAAACCGAAAAAGTGCACTAAAAGTTGCCAAATATCCTACCGAAACTAACAAGACGAAGTGCAGGTTGAGAGAAAGCGCACCTTTTCAAAGTTTGTGGAGCAATGTCCAGAACACCAAAGGTTAGCAGTGCTCGTAAGTAAGCCACACAAAATGTGCCTAGAGAGCGAAATCACCACCTATTAGTCTATTGCACTCGAACAGTAGTACACAATTAATTCAGTTTCCAACAAAAGACGCATTGAGGACATCTTTCTAAAATACGCATGTGAGGGTAAATAAGCTGACATATTAAGTTAATTAAATACTCCAGCAAATTAAGTTATATACCATGTTATATTAGGTGAATAGTCAACTCACATGGTGAAGCTAAAAACACGAAAATTCTAGTATGAACCTAGTTGATCGAGAGTAATTATTGATATAACAAATGTGAAATACTTGTTATATGAACATGATTAACTTAATTTGATCAATCTGGAGTAGAATTCTCCACAATCATAACTAGGCAAATTATTTTATAAGATAATCCAGCAGAATACATCCAAAACCAAACGCAACATAAATAGCTAGTGCAACATAGTAAACAGTAAAAGAAAAATGGAAGTGCCTTAGTTCTGTCATGTTCTTGATTAATTTGGCGGAATTGGGAAGTTTAAATGCAGACCGTTGGATGCCATTCTATCAGCACCGTAGGATCGTATTTAAAGTTGCTAAGGGAAACGACGTCGCAGCACAAAAGAAGGAATGCATATCCATCGTTGATCTTGAGAAGGGGAATCCAAAGGCTATAATTCAAATAGCGAAGGAGAAGAGGTTAGCCGTTGATGTGGCATCTGATCCAATGGTGGAAATGGCGCGCCAATGTCAGCTGAGTGAGGGGACCAGTACCTGTGCAAATCAGGGTGCAGACTAACGGAAAATATTCCTTTTCCTTAGGATTGTGATGTTGATGTTTTAGGGTTGTTTTGATCATGTGTTGTGCACGTTATATTGGATGGATTAGCTCACTTTTGGGGCAAGAAATTAGCTGGCTTTAGTATCTCATCTCCTCTGTTTCTTTCCTTCCTTCCTGAACTTGTAATTGCAGACTTGGTTACTGTTATATTCAATTCCAGATTTACATCATTTTGTTATTGTAATTATCTATATTGTTACAAGTGGTATCTCAGAGCCAGGCTGACCGTACGGACCTTTAGCCATGGCGGATGGTTTACGATCGAAGGACCTTCATGATATGCTACGAAAGCAGGAGGGTATCTTAGTGGAGGAAAAAGCAATGCGATTGGTGAATGAGAAGAAGATTGATGATATATCTGGGAATCTGGCAAAACTCATCACTCAAGTGGGATCCATTGCTGAACAGATGCAGGCTTACAATAAGAACAAATCTATTCTGGGAGAGGGGTTATCAGCAACAACTGAGCAGGGGAGTGGTTCGGTAACGACTACCCCTCACCCTCAGGTGAACAATACACTTCATAATAGCGAATCCCAGTTTACGGGTAGTCACAACAGTGGGTATTCATTGCAAGGGGGAGGATCTACAGTGCACAGAGTGGAGTTTCCCGTTTTTGATGGTACTAACCCACGGGTTTGGATTCGTAAGGCTCAGAAATACTTCAAGCTGATCTCGACGATTCCAGAGTCTGATAAGGTAACTCTCGCCTCTATCTATTTTGTTGGGTATGCGGAGACATGGTTACAGAGCTTACAAGAAGCATCACCACAATTAACTTGGGATCAATTGATAGATGCGGTTTTGGGGCGATTTGATGTGGTGGATAAGCAGATGGTGGTAGGAGAATTTCATAAACTTAGACAAATGGGTTCTGTGGATGAATATCTGATAAAATTTGAGGAATTAAGGTCTGAGGTGTCTTTGTTTTGTAGAAATTTGACAGAGGAATATTATATTGCTGCATTTGTATGTGGTCTTAAGGAGGAAATTCAGGCCAATGTTTTCTCACTGAAACCTCAAAATTTAGGAGATGCCATCAGTATGGCTAAGAAACAGGAAGTAGCTGTCAATGCTATTGTCTTAAGAGCTAGTGGCAACAACAAGCAAATGGTTCCACGGCCAAATCTTAAGCTCACTACTCCTAATCAAAATACCAGAACCAATTTGAACAATAATAGCAGAGGGGGAAATGGTGGGAATCAGTTTATTCAGAGGAAATTTTTGACAGCAGCTGAGATGAGGGCCAGAAGAGAGAAAAACCTTTGTTATAATTGTGAGGAAGTTTACACTCCTGGTCATAAATGCAGGCAGAAGCAATTGTTCATCATTATGCCTGAGGATGATGAGGGGGATCCAGGAGAGGATGATATAATTAATGCAGGAATATTGATTGAAGAGATATTTGATAATGAGGAAATGACTGTTTCTCTTCATGCAATTACTGGTACCAAGAAGTCTCACATGATCAAATTCAGAGGCAAGGTGGAAGATCAATCTATCTTGATGATGTTAGATTGTGGGAGTGCTGCCTGTTTTATCGATGAAGAATTAGCAAAGAGATTAAAATCTAAGAAGGAATACACTACTCCAATGCTGGTCAAAGTGGCAGATGGGAGAAAGATGATCAGTAGAGTGATATTCCCAGAATTGAAATGGAATATTGATGGCCATGAATTCAGTTTTCCAGTAAGGGTGTTAAAACTGGGAGGTTGTGATTTAGTAATTGGAGGAGATTGGTTGAATGATCATAGTCCAATAGGCTTGGATTACAAGAACAAAAATATCACAGTATCAAGGGGTGATCAGAGAGTTAACCTCAAGTATATCAATGAACAGAATGACTCTCCCATTGCAGAATTACAAATGATTTCAGCTGTGACAGTTGAGGATTGGTTAAAGGAAGGGGTAGATAGTATGTTTGGACACATTTTTGCTATATCAGAAGCAGTTTCAGGTACAGATAATGATGATCAAGCACTACAGAAATTGATTGAGCAATATTCAGATGTTTTTGAGGAGCCAAAGACATTACCTCCTAGGAGAGTGATTGACCATCACATTGATCTCAAACCTGAGGCAATTCCCAAGAAACAAGCACCATATAGGTATTCTCATGCCCAGAAGGATGAAATTGAGAAACAAGTGAAAGGTATGTTAGAAGAGGGGATCATACAAGCAAGCCAAAGCCCATTTGCTTCACCTGTTTTGCTTGTCAAGAAGAAGGACAGCAGTTGGAGGATGTGTGTGGATTACAGGTATCTTAATACCTTAACTGTTAAGCATAATTTTCCAATCCCAGTAATTGATGAATTACTAGATGAATTGCATGGGGCAAAGTATTTCTCTAAAATTGACTTGAGGTCTGGATATTTTCAAATTCGAATGAGAGACAGTGATATTTCAAAGACTAGCTTTGTAACACATAATGGGCACTACGAATTCTTGGTCATGCCATTTGGATTGTGTAATGCACCAGCCACATTCCAATCCTTGATGAACCACATATTCTTTCCCCACTTGAGGAAATTCATACTTGTCTTCTTTGATGATATCCTTATTTATAGCAAAAATTGGAAGGATCATCTGGATCAATTGAGAATAGTCTTTGAATTACTGAGGGAACATACACTGTATGCTAAGATGAAGAAGTGTAGTTTTGGGAAAGAGCAAATTGATTACCTTGGCCATATCATTTCTGAAGCTGGAGTTACCACTGACCCTGAGAAGATTCAGTGTATGGTGAATTGGCCAAAACCAAGGAATGTGAAGGAGCTGAGGGGTTTTTTAGGACTCACGGGGTATTACAGAAAATTTATTCAGCACTATGGCTTGATCAGTAAACCATTGACAGATTTATTGAGAAAAGACAGCTTTAAGTGGAATGATGCAGCTCAGGATGCCTTTGAAAAACTTAAAAAAGCTGTAACTACAACTCCAGTGCTGATCCTACCTGACTTTAGCAAGCCTTTTGTGCTAGAAACTGATGCAAGCATGGGAGGAATAGGTGCAGTATTGATGCAGCAAAACAGGCCAGTAGCTTATTTAAGTAAAGCTCTGGGAAGGAAGAATCAGGGGTTATCAGTTTATGAAAAGGAGTTTTTGGCAATCTTGCTTGCTGTAAACAAATGGAAACATTACTTGCAAGGAAACCATTTCATTATCAAGTCAGATCAGCAGAGTCTTAAACACATGTTAGAACAAAGGATGGGTACAGTTCTGCAACAGAGGTGGATTTCAAAGCTTTTGGGTTTTGATTATGAGGTGCAATACAAGAAAGGCATTGAAAATAAGGTGGCTGATGCTCTTTCAAGAGTGGATCACTCCTCAAGTCAGTGTAATCTTGTGTCTTCAGTGGTTCCTGCATGGGTAACAGAAGTTAGTAACACTTATGAGAATGATCCTATCTATTCACATATTTTGCAAGCTAAGACAGTAGATTCTGATGCTTTTCCTGAGTTCATTATGAGTGGGGGATTGTTAAGGAAAAATTTGTGTAGGAAATGATTTGGAGTTGAAACAAAAGATCATCAAATCACTACATGACACTTCACTTGGAGGTCATTCTGGAGTTGGTGGTACTTATCAAAGGGTTAAGTCCATGTTCTCTTGGCCTAAACTCAGTCAAGATGTTGAGAAATGGGTGAAGGAGTGTGACATTTGCCAACGAGTGAAGCATGAGAATGTGAAGTACCCAGGTTTGCTGCAACCCTTACCTGTACCTGAACAGGCCTGGATTCATATATCCATGGACTTTATAGAAGGCCTTCCCAATTCTGAAGGAAAAAATGCTATTATGGTCATTGTGGATAGATTCAGTAAGTACAGCCATTTCTTTGCTATATCACATCCTTACTCTGCTGAATCTATAGCTAAATTGTTTCTGGATAATGTATATAAGCTACATGGTATGCCTCACACTATCATTTCAGACAGAGATAAAATCTTTACAAGCAAGTTTTGGAAGGAGTTGTTTAAGTTGTTGGGAACATCTTTGTTAATGTCAACAGCTTATCACCCCCAAACAGATGGCCAAACTGAAAGGATAAACCAATGTCTGGAGAATTATCTAAGAAGCATGTGTCATCTCAAGCCTAAGTTATGGAAAAAATGGTTGTCCTTAGCTGAGTATTGGTACAATACCAATTACCACTCTAGCTTGAAGGTTACTCCTTTCCAAGCTCTGTATGGGTATCCTCCTAGCAAGAATGTTCTGGGGCCATATGATTCCAGTGAAAATGTTGATGTTAACAGTTTAATTCAAGAAAGACAGAAATTCAATACTATGTTGAAAGAGGTGTTGGAATCTGCACAAAATAGGATGAAGTCTTATGCTGATAAAAAGAGGTCTGAGAGGAATTTTGAGGTAGGGGATATGGTTTACCTAAGGTTACAACCTTATAGGCAGACTTCAGTAGCCATGAGGAGGAATCTCAAATTAGCTCCCAGATATTTTGGGCCATACCAAGTTACAGCAAGAATTGGTCAAGTTGCTTATAAATTAGCTCTTCCAGCAGGAAGTCAGGTACATCCCATTTTTCATGTATCCTTGCTCAAGAAGAAAGTGGGAAACAAACATGTTACCAGTTCTGAGCTTCCTGAAATAGCTGACAATGGTGCTTTCAAGATTTATCCTGCTGCAGTTCTGGAGAGGAGACTAATCCCCAGAAATAATCGCCCAGTTGCACAGCTATTAATCCAATGGATTCACTCCGGTCCTGAGGATGCGACTTGGGAGGATTATAACATGATTGCGAGGAAATTTCCTGAGTTTGATCCTTGTGGACAAGGATCTGAAAAAGGGAAGGGTAATGTCATGTTCTTGATTAATTTGGCGGAATTGGGAAGTTTAAATGCAGACCGTTGGATGCCATTCTATCAGGACCGTAGGATCGTATTTAAAGTTGCTAAGGGAAACGACGTCGCAGCACAAAAGAAGGAATGCATATCCATCGTTGATCTTGAGAAGGGGAATCCAAAGGCTATAATTCAAATAGCGAAGGAGAAGAGGTTAGCCGTTGATGTGGCATCTGATCCAATGGTGGAAATGGCGCGCCAATGTCAGCTGAGTGAGGGGACCAGTACCTGTGCAAATCAGGGTGCAGACTAACGGAAAATATTCCTTTTCCTTAGGATTGTGATGTTGATGTTTTAGGGTTGTTTTGATCATGTGTTGTGCACGTTATATTGGATGGATTAGCTCACTTTTGGGGCAAGAAATTAGCTGGCTTTAGTATCTCATCTCCTCTATTTCTTTCCTTCCTTCCTGAACTTGTAATTGCAGACTTGGTTACTGTTATATTCAATTCCAGATTTACATCATTTTGTTATTGTAATTATCTATATTGTTACAAGTTCCTGAGAGAGCATAAACTCTTTTCAGACGAAATGCGGGTCAATTTTTGGTTCTTGAGTATACTTTTGGTGGATCTAAATACTTCATTTCAATATTAAATGTAATTATGCAAGTGTAAAGAAATACTTAAAAAGTGGCTTTCGGTGTTCAGTTTTAGAGAGAATCTAAAGAAAAAACTAAATGCAACAAGTTTGTACGATTTCAATTGTTAGCGTACTGTCAAATTAGTTTTACGAGGACAAGTTCATTTCTAAAAGGCCATCCTATCTTAATAGAGATCAAATTCGAATGAAATAATTTCCTATTGATTTTTCTTCGATTTTTAGTCAACATGCAGAGATGTGAATCGTTAAACGTATAATTGAACATTCATTTAGATTCATCTGAGGTCATCAGCCACGCAACGAGCGATAACATGTACAATCAGAGTCGGCAAGTAAAATCGAAATAATTGAACAGAGGAGCGAGCGCAGCGCACACACAGAGAGGAGAGCAATTCACATACCTCGCGAAACGCAGAAATCTCAACCGGATCTGACGATGATGTTACAGATCGGAACATAAACCAGCTTAACCAAAAATCCTCCAAATTCCATAACCACAAATCCTAGAGCTGTCCGAGTCGCCACCTCCATAAATTCTACAAAATTTTCACAGATCCGCAAGTCCTAGCAGAAAAGAATCGAAGCAGATCAAGCGATCGTACAAACAGAATTCATCATGTATAACAATTATCAACCAAAAACAAAACAGAGCGACTAAATTAAAGCGAGAAAAAAGCCGTAGGTTTCACGAATCTCACCTATACGATCGAGCTTCTGGCATCTCTCAACAAGATGAGTGCTAAGCTTTGAGCATTCTCTCAATGGAGCTGATACTGAATCCAGTTCGTCCACAGAGTTACCCTTTCTCCATTCTGTGTTTCAATTTTTGAGCGTAAAAGATAAGCGAGCTAATTTGAGCGCCTGTGCTCAATTACACTTATTTATACTATTTTTTCCCGCGCCAGCTGTCGGCGCCATGAGGTGGGTCCCACTCCCCAACCCCCCGGAAAAAGAAGAAAAGCAAATTACTGTTTTACTTGGGGTTAATTTCGTCTTTTACCCTTTTTATATTAAATAAAAACATAGTCTTAACTCTTATGCACCAAATATCTTGTTAATTTTCTCACCTTTTAAATATTTTCCACCAAATACTAATTATCTTTTGTTTATTTATATATTTACGCCTTTTGAAGTCTTCCCAGAACTGCAAGTATTTATAATCGCAATACTAGGCCAAGTTACAATTTTCTAATGAGTACATACATTCTGCAATCGAAAATGCAATAATTTCCATGTAATGAATATTTCCTTCACGAGTCCGTTCACCCATCCCGCCAAATAAGAATATGTCTCATGGGTTTTGGCAATATTATTAATCAATTCCATAATGAGTACCGTTTTTCTAACCCCAGCTCTCCCAAATAGGCCGATTTTTCCCCCACGGCGAAAATGGGCTAAAAGATAGACTACTTTAATTCTTGTTTCAAAAATCGACAATTTTGTATCTAACTATATAAATTCGGGCACAGATCAAAGTAATATATGCTCCGAAAGGAAGAGTAAGTAGAGAACCACGAGAGTTAACAAACAAACCAAGAACAAAATTCATTCAGCAATGTCTTTGGAGATCAAAATTTTTGCCAAAGAATTAATAATGTGTTCAAAGAATACAAAATACACAGCCACAATACCATACACTCTCTCACTCAACCATCAGACGGGGTTGCCTTTACAAAGAATGCTCTATTTATACAAGAACATCCATGCATCACCTACTTCAACCTTCTTCAACTCTTACAACAACAATATTCAGCCACATTCCTATTCATTTCTCAATAATCTTATACCAAACAAACATAGAAATTAGTAAAATAACTTATACCTTCGCTCATCCCACAACTCAAATTAGCCCCTCGACCGACCGTAGAGATTAAGGTAGACCATCTTTGTACGGTAAACGAGGATCATACTCAGAATAGCCGCGATGATGCAAAGACCGGCCATGATTAAGGATGTAAGGAAGAAGCAAACGGCACCATCACACTTGAGGGGCTCATTAAGATAGACATAGCTTGTGAAAGAAGATAACAAAGTGCTGGCTGGGTGATGGCGGCCTTGGGCTTGTTTCTCAGCTTCTCTGTCGTATATGCTGCTTGCAATAACGCCCGAAAATATTAAAGAACCAGCTGGATTAGCTAAGGTGAGGAAATTGTATAAAGCACCGAACTTTTTCAAGCCAAATAATTCAGAAGCTGCAGCAGGGACAATAGCCCAGTGGGCTCCATAGCCGAGGCCGACTAGAAGAGTGCCAACGTACATTGCACCGGGCCATCCCATTGCGAAGAAGAAATGTCCGACAGCCATTATGACTTGGGCCACCGCCATGCTTGAGTGCCTCGGATATGCGTAGTCCCTGTTTGGAGTAGGGAGATGGTTTTGTGAGAACAAGTTGAAGATAATAAAAGCATTATGTGAACTTCTGTTTTAAGAAGTTAAAGTCAGAAAAGTTGGAATGGTAAAAGAAAGCAGTGTTTGGAAACTTAAAGTTATTTGAATGTTTTGAAAGGAAAAAAAGAAGGCGAGAAACTTTCATTCTTCCAGCTTCTAGCTTTTTTCAGCTTAGAATAAGACGAAGTTAATTTTTGAAAACATTCTAAATTGCTGGAAATCACTTACTACATATCATGGGACTCTAATTGTAAAAGAGTATAAGAGTATACCTGACAATTTTCTCAGAGAAATAGCCACCACCAACACGGCCTAAAAAGTTCCAAATGCTGATCATCGAAACAAAGACGTGTGTATTTTCATACCCCAAGGACTGGCTCATCTGCCCCAAATTATCGATCACAGTCAATCCCGAACCCGAGCCCAACAGAAGAGAGAAGAAAATAAGCCAAAGATCGGCCTTTATCAATGCCTCCATTAAAGTGAAATCCTCCCCTCTATGGGGCCTTCTTTTCTTGATCCTAACAGCTCCCTCCGCAGCAGCTTGCGCTAATTTTGACTGCAATTGAGCAATCCTCTTCTGTCTCTCGGATGCAGGAAGCAAATCCACTTCCTTAGGCTTTTCATCTTCAATTTCACTAAATATAATATCCTGAGAATCATCCCCACTTTTTCCAGGCTCTTGCTTTTGCTGGTCGGGTAAAAGGGCCTCTTCAACCGATGATCTCGGGTCACGAGAAGTGAAATGCAGCGTGATAGGGATGAAAATTGGGATAAAAATGAGGATAAACAAAATAACAGTGAAGATTGCAATGACAGTATGGCTTAAATCAACTAGATCTTCCACGAGCATAACGCCCATCAAATAAGCTGCTAGAAGAACGCATACGCTGTAGACGATCGAGAAACTGAAGCCATCCGATTGCCTTATCTGTCTGTGGCCTCCCACCGGCCGAACAATGAACATTAGAGCAATGGCGACCATCGTGGGGCCCACCGCAACCATGAATATGAGTGAAGCGTGGTCAGGGGCATGCATGACTGCATATATTTGAGTTAGAATTGCACCACTCAAACCGGCAAAGCCCTTGAGGATCCCCACAACGGGGCCTCGGCTTTTCGGGAAGTTTTGCACACAAGAGACCAAGGATGCTGTGTTGAAGTAGGTTTCGCCGTTTGTGCCGATAAAGATGAGAATGCACATCTGTATGTGGAAAGGACAAAACTGAGTCAAAACAAAAGATGGGAGGACAATTTCTCAAAACTTCAAAACAGATTTAAATTGCTTCTTGGATCAATACAGATTTCATCCGACAAGTATCAGTTTTCAATCTGAGTTTCAGCTATTCGATCAGAAACATTTAACATATACTTGAATTGATCAAATGTTGCATTCCAAGAAATTTGGGATTCAAGTGCCAGATTAATTACACTAGTTCAAAATCTAAACAGAGAAGTTGAAAATCATATGTTTTGATTAATTACACTACTTCACAGGATTAACACATCCTAACAAACACTTCCAGCTCACGATTAAACTGAAAATCATATGTTTTGAAAAAAATCAGATACCGAATTTAAGCTATTAAAGCTCAAATCAACCGATGCAGAGATCTCAACAATCCCAGCTCATATCAAACCGAACAGCAACAAAAATCACTTCACATCGATCGTCAAAACCAAGGAAGCACACAATTTAGACCAAAAACAGCAAAAGGACTTCAAGTCAAAGCTCAATCAACGAAATTAAACAAGGTACTCACAGCCCACAATGGCAGAACAGGAACTCTTCCCGTCACAACAAGCCAAACCCATCCATACCCAACAAAATTCTGAATCGCGCCGATAAGAAGAGCACCCCACAACGGCAAAATCTCCGATAAACTCCCAGCCAAAAACCCAACGCTGTCGCCCAAATCCTTAGCAACGCCCAACCTCGCCACCTGACGCTGATTGTAGTTCAAAGAGCTCTTGATCACCGGCGATATGCTGCCGAACAAGTACCCAATCCCAGCACATGATTGAATCCACATTGCAGCCACGAAAACCAGCCATCTATTGTTCAAGAACAAAGAAAGTCTCTCAGTGAGACCACCCATCTCCGATTTCTCCTCAACGGATTCTGCTTTGGGAAGAGTTTGCGTGATGTTTTTCCTCTCTTTCTCTCTCGCTCTCTCTGTGGTTGGAGAAGAAATGCGGTGTTTTTGTTTTTGGAGATAATCAAGGCAACTGTTTGAGCTGGGATGATTTGCTTTGATGTAAATGTGATAGTCTTTTCTTTTCTTTTTATTTCTCTTTTTTTGGCCTTTATTTTAAAAGGCCCGGGGGCAGGGCGGGTCGGGAGTGATAATGATGGCTGTACCTGAGTTGAAGATTTTTATAAACGTGCTATATTTAACTTTCAAATTAAATTTTCAATATTTGACGACAAGAAAATAAATAAATTTAATTTGTGGATAAGTTTTGAGTTTTTTTTCAAATGATTATTAGATGGGTTATTATGACATAAATAACATAATATTTGACTCATGGAATTATATTAGTCGGTGATCGATAAGGTTTTGGACGGCTTATATATATATATATAATTGTTAAAAAAAAATGGAGGCACCAAAAAAATTTTCTGGCCCTTCAGTTTTTTGTTTTTTTTTTAAATTACTTTTATGATTCTCTTAGTTTGTATAGATATTTCATTAGAAAAACAATAATTTTGACACCTCCCCGACCCCCACCACTCCAAACAAAATTATGAAAATAAAATAATTACTTTTCAGTTCCATTTTTCGAAACATCTTGACTGCGTTCCAGCTAATATCGGAAACAAACCAAAATTTCTATCGTAGCACAAACCAAATATTAACCATGATATTTGGTTGTACAACTCATAACGTATGGACGGTTGGAAAAATATCATTTTATCGTATCGTGTCATGTCAGATATTCATATTTGACATCATATTCGATATTCTTTACGTGAAAAATTTATACAAGAATTCATATCGTCATATCCATATTCGTATCGTATTCGTGTCGTCGTACATGTATCCGTGCATCATAACTTCATAATAAACACTGATATTTGTCCAAAGACATGATACATATAAGCTTTCAACATGACAATTCTTTTATCTCCGACTGCACCAGTTGAGCGAGACGACACTTTGCCGTAATTTATTCGAATAGAATAAATCTTCTGGGTTTTGATTCTTGTTTTTCTTGCCATGTACTGTATGAACTTCCCTGTTTGATTGGCTTCCGTTGTATATGAGGAGTAGTACTCGGTAAAAATGCTACCGGTTTTTTTGACCCGGTTTTATATATATAAATAAATAAATGGGTACTTGAGAACATAACTTATAATAACTAGCAATTTTGCACATTCTATGCATGTGCAAATAAAAATAATTATTATATAAATATATTAAAATTAAAAAGTGTTTATTAAATATATACTCTATAGTTTTTTTTAATATAATCATAAATTTATGATAAATAAATAAGTAAGATAAGATAATATCATATTTGACGTGGCACGTACCCGTTGTCGATTTAGGCCAATCACCTTGCCCCACGTGTATGATCGAAGGTCAAGCCTCGCTCGGAGCTTACATATCGACCATCATGCTCGATCGCCCATTTACCCCATGCAAGTTACCGCGTAGGTCATCGATCCGCAGTCGGAACTCCACGCCGCTGTGATCGACCCCAAACCCCTCGACCGGCCAGCACACTATTCCACTAGCTAGACAAAGTGGCCGACCGTGCATTTAATGCACGGCCTTAATGGGGCACCTGTCAGCTCCCCACGCCAACACGTCGAGGCGGTAACTTCTCTCTCCTCTCCGTATAAATACCCCCTCCTCCTTTATTGCAGGGGAAGTTTTTCTACCTAACACTCTCTACCGCTCAATTTCCTCGATCCTCTTCATTGATCCTGACTTGAGCGTCGGAGTGCCAACCCGGGTCTCACACCCACCTTCCCCGAGTTGGCCTCGAAGCTTATGTTTATCGAATTGTGCAGAATTCGAGCAGTCAGGTGGCCGTTTCCCCTCAACAAATAGAGTGACCGCGTCGGATCTCTCGATCAATAAATAATATAGATAATACCCTGTTGGAATCCTATGATTAATTGTCCAAAAATAAAAAATAGAAAGAACTTTGTAGGCCGTATACGTGTTTGCAATAAAACGTGTCCTAACCATTTCCAGCTCGATCAAACTCTTGGACATGATCTGTATCTCAAATTGAAAAGTATTTCTTTGATCATTTATGTGATTTTTGTCCCTTCATCGAATTCAAGGTGTTAGGTGTTGCACATACACAGCCGTTGTCATTTTCTCTGCAAAATATAAATATTTATAAGCACCAATCCTAACACCGTGAGGTTAGGAAATGGGATTATTATATAAATAATGTCCTAATCTATCAAGACAATAAAAAGGGGCCCTAAATTATGATGACTATAATTAAGAAATGGATTAAGTACTATACAGAATTCTAGATCTAGAAAAAGAAATGTACTTTCAATAAATAGTCTAGAAATTAAATTTGGAACCCTGTCTGTATTCTTTAAAGAGTACACGGCCGGCCACATGCTTTTCAAAAGTTGACGCCCTATTTTAGTTAAGTACAATGAATATACATTTTAAAAGCTATACATTCAAAATGGTAATTAAAAAAAAGAAATTCGCAACTCAATGATACATTAATTAATTATCGGGATTGTGACGCCCGGAACGGTGGGCCACCACATCCCCCGCACCTAAACCTGAACCCACATATGAAATGGATTTCCATACATGAGCCCAAGTCTAAGCGAACGGTGACCTACACACACACGCTAGGCTAAGCGGGGCTAAACAACACAAGAGCACGCAACCTTAAAAAAAACAGACATGCGGAAGCAATAAACAGGATCTAAAGAGCTCGACAAAATATATATAAAATCATATACATTAAGAACAATGGCCTCACGGCCCTAAAGCATCAAGTGTATGTATCCAAAAGTCCATGATTCTCCAAAAGACAAGTTAAGATATCAAATACATCAGAAGAGTAATCAAAAGGCAAGAAAATGAATGCAACTCGACCTAAACGGCTAAGTACGACTCGACTCGACGCACTTCCCCGCCTAGCTCGGTAACCTGAAAGGGAAAGAAGAGGGTCAGTCTCACAACTCGACTGAGTGAGGGGCTTAACACACCCACACTATAAATACGTAGAGAGCATAGCACAAATCAAAAGTGATAGTCATGAATCGAGGCTAGAGTTTTGCACACCAAAACCATTTCCCGAAATTAACATATAGTAAGAAAAGCATCTATCTCGATTCATAATCCATCAATCAGAACATAATCAAAAGCCCGGCGAGAACGGACTATCCCTTACTCCTTTAACATAAATATCAAATCACAAAACCACCCTTACATCCATGGTGTGTCGGGAATCAAACCCTAACACCTACAATACCAAAAACATACGGGGTAGCTAACCCACGATATGCCTTCTCCGGTTACCCACCGAAGGCTCAAGATACCACGCCTTCCCAACCTCCCAAGGTCGCACGTGAATATCTCAAATGAGAACGTGCACAGGGGTAAACCCGGCGACCCCGTGGTCGCCCCGGGCCGTCCTTACCCACGTCTCAAGGGCCCACAAACCAAATCAAACCGAATCCCATCTTTCAGGGCACACTCGCTCAGCAGAACAAAACATACTAAAAAGGGGATTCAAAATTCAAGCTTATATATACTCGTATATATATCGTTTCCAAAAGACCAAAGTTATTCCATAAGATCATAAACATAATTTAAGCACTTGTATCTAAATATATATACCATATCCGCATTCAAGGGAAAATTCATCATATTATAGGCCATAGGGTATTTTAGCTAATAATTCCTAACCTCACCTTAGCAAAAGGGCAAAAGATAGGATCAAACGGCAACCGACCACCTAAGCTTCGGGCTCTTGTGCAACCGGAAGAGGCTCTGAAACATAAACGAAAACAAGACCCGAGACTTAGACTCCAATATGAACCAAATAGACGCTCGGCAATGCTTATGAATGCAAATGAAATGCATAATCATGACAATTAAATCTTATCAAATCAAATTCGTACCATTCATAGCAAATAATATCAGAAATTCAACCAATGCACATAATGCAGAACATAACAAGCTAACATTGCTTACGATTCATATTTGAAGAAAGAAAACGCAAAGAAAACAACGAAGCAATAAAACGAGCAATTGCCGCCGCCATTTTTTCAAGTGACACGACCGTGTTGAGTTTTAGTTCAAAATGGACACGGCCGTGTCCGAGGAAAATAAATTCAGAAATTAAATTCGAGGGGCTGACACGGCCGTGTTGAGTTTTAGTTCAAAATGGACACGGCCGTGTCCGGTTTTATAAAAATAAATTGCCCTAAGTCGAGAGGCTGACACGGCCGTGTCCAAAACATGCACAAAGCTGACACGGCCGTGTTGGCCCTTCGTCTTCGAAAAAAAATAACAGCAGCAACAGTAACTCTGCGGGAAAAACAGGGGAGGGAGCAGGGCAAGCACGCAGCAACAACATGCAACCATTCCAAGCCACAAAACTCATGAAAACAAAGGCAAATCACTTCATAATCAACATGTAATCATCCAACTATCATGAAAGCTCAAGAATCATCAAATAACTCAAGAATTCTTATGCAAGAATTCAAATTCCATCAATGGCAACTTCTACCATACACATCCATATTGAAAAGTGAGATCAAATATGCATATTAGGGTCATAAGAGATCACATATATATCTTCAAATCAAAGCTTGAGTCCAAGAAACAAGAAATTCACGTATATGTATATATTTTATAATATATGTATTACAATAATATATGTATATTTTATAATACACATACATACATTTATATATATAATTCACGTAAATACATATATTATATATATGTATTATTATATATAATATATAACAAAATATATATTATTAATACAAGTGTACATAATATATAATATATAATACGAATATATATTAAAATACATATTATAAATTACATATTATAATGTATACGTGTATTACATATTATATAAAATATAATACATATATTATATATAATAAATATATAATATATGAAATTAATGGATATGGCCCAAAAAAAAAAAAAAAAAACGGTGGATGAACAGTGATTTCCCGTCAAATAATTGACGGAAGTCCTGAAAGTGATAAAAAAAAATTACTACGGGACCAAAAAAACCAGATCTGAAAAACATGGGACCAAAAGTGATAATGGCCTATTACCATGGGACAAAAAATGCAATTTGCTCTAATAAATTCAATAAAAATCAACCCCAAAAAATAATATAGCATAACTAAAACTTCCTAAACAAAATAATTTTCTTGAACGTCTTTTCAATATTAAAACCATAGGAAACTTGTGAATTATATATATTGATTCGTCTCGACTAATTAATTTGTCCATTGGCGGCGGGTTTTATGTTTGACAAAGGAATAAAATAACGAAACTTTTGCGTTACAAAATTGTTAAAACATTTCGTTAAGAATTTTTTTTGCGTATAAAACTTAAATTTGAATGTTAATTATTAATCTTAGACGGCATCTGAATGTCCATCTGTCCTACATAAGTTGTCATTTTATTTTTAACATGTTTCGTTTCCTTCCCTTTAATGAAACCAGCTACTAAAGTTCCCCCTTTTTTTTCCATGATTGGTAATATAATTATTTGCAGCATTAAAGTGAAAAGCTCATTTTCGTTTGACGTGCTTCGTTCTTCTGTCCTTAGTCTTTACAGTGGACTAATCATAAATTATATGTAGACTCTACGTGATTAGGTATTTTTAGACTTGATTTTTTTAGTTAAAAGAGGTTATATTTAGATTTCTGCTTTAATTTACTCTTATATTTATCAATGATTTGATTTATCAAGGTAAGATACAAATTACAATAAAGGAATTATATATAATATTAGCACATTGAATTTGCCCCGTGATATAGCCAGAATTACTGAATTGTCAATAGTAATTGCTTAATTGTGACATTTAACTACGCCAATCTTGCCAATAGTTTTTATAAATATATATTTCGTTATATTGTTAATACATTTAAAAAAATCTAATTTATTGGCAATGTACGGAAAACGGCCTCCCCTTCGCCAGAAAGCCATTTTCAAATATATATATATATACATATCTATATATATATATATGGGCTTTTTTTTAAAAATTATTATTGTTATTATTTTTATTGGGAGTAATTATATATATCTGCCCTTTCTAATATCTGGCTCCATGACTTCTAGTTGTTTTGCCCCTTCAGCAGCTTATATCCCAATCATTACAATCTCACCTTATCGCTTTTGATCGTCCCGATTTGCTTACTCACTTCGTCTTTTCTTACTGTTTTTGGTTCTTATCCAATTCCCATATGAAGGGACAACTTTAATCGTAATCTAATAAAAATATAATAATTGTTTTATATCCATTTTCATACAAGTATAAAGAAGAACAAACATAAAATTATAACGACTAGTTGCTTTGTGAGATAAGTCACGAGAACATGATGTGGTTGGTCATGACTCAATAGTATTGTATTTTAACTCAATAGTCTTTTTTCAAGATTTTTTTTTTTTGGTGGGACTTTTTCCAAGATCTAGTAACACTAACACGAGAATTATAGAACTCTTGTCATTTTTATTCACGCAACCATCATTCATATATGGACACGATGAATACAATATTCATAAAATTCGACAATGATTAAGGTCGTGAAATATTTGTATGCCCAATATTCATATATACCCAATACTTATCACGATATATATATGTATTTCATGTTAACGATTCGTGTGCAACATAACACCGAAAAATTCTAAGCAAATCGAATCATTTTGTATGTTAGTAATAGTATATATCAGTTTTTGTTTGTATTGAGTAGTTCTGTATTATTACTTCTATGTTGGTATTCTTAGTCTTCTTCTTTTTTCCCCTTCTTTTATAGTTTATTATTTCGATGTAAAACTCTCACAATTAATAATAATTATATTTGTAAAAATTTAAGTTCGAAATTTTTAATTAAAATTGCATCGATCATAGGGAGATAATGATGCCTTTTAGCGACATTATAAATAGTTTGAGGTGGGCCATTGGGAACTAGTTGTGATTAAACCTTCAAATTGATCGTGATTCATGAGTATGTACAGTTTACTATTAGGAAAAGCACGACCATAAGCAATTGCTAAAAGTAACTATATAATAATAAGCAGAAAACATATGTTCTTTTGGAATATTCCCTCCTATCTTTATAATTTTCCAGAAAATTATAAAGGGTTGATAAAGACTGATGAATTGTGTATTGCTGTACCACCATTTATTAATTGTTTCACTTATATGATTATGAATTTATGATGAACGATTTCACTCCACCCATTTAATTTAATTTCAATAAACTAGTTGCTCGAATATTATTATATGCATGAAACATAACTAGCAATCCATAACCGACAGTGACGTAATTAAAAACAATATGTAATAATACAGAAGCAGTTTCGCAATCAATTTTTTTTATGTTTTTGTTCTTTATTTCTTCTATTGGTTTGTTGTACCAAGGCCAAACGGATAAGCCTAGCGATGAAGAGTCGGCTTACGCTATCAGCATTTTCAAATTGATTGACAAATATAACAAGACTTGAGATACAATATCGAAAGATAGAGTTACCAAAATCATCAAAAAAAAAAAAAAAAAAGCCAAAAACTCTAGGAAATCAACTTTCGTTTATCTTGGGGCCAAGGCCAACTAAAGTCGCCCGCAATCTTACCCGTGATACGACCTCAATCAATTAAGATCGCTCACAATCTTGCCCGTAATACAACCTCGATCGCCTCGAGTTTCTCATTTATTTTTTGAGTTGTATTCAGAATGACATAATTTCTAGTTTTAATATTACTCACACAGGTTCTTACATAGGCCCCTTCTAAACAAAAGAGAAAGAAAGATAAAGAAATAAACAAGAAGTATAAATAAAAGCTACGGATTAGCTTTTGTGACTGGCAGGCTAAGTACACTAGTACAGATAATGGTATGCATAATGCAACTAAGACATATCTGTTCATTTATATTTTTAAATGGCTTTCTGGTACGATTGAGTTATAAGGTTTGACATTGTTGACTACTTTGGTATATTGTATTCGAGATTCGATTACAATAATGATAACCTCAAGAAGAGAAGAATATGGAAAAGTATAATGAAGTAAAAGAATTTGCAGCTCATCACCGAGTCTAACCAACATTTCAAGACTCCAGAACAGGAAAAAAATTCGAAGTTTGAAGAGGGTTCAATCCATTACACAAACCAGTTCAAGAACGATGACCAATTACATTGACAGATATAGGGAAAGCTGCTAACTGTTCGTTCGAATCGCAGTCAAGTATGATTTCCTCTGACGAACCTTTCATGCATAATTCAGGCGGAATATGTCATTTAGCACGTAGAAGCTTCCTTGAGGCGTTGGCATCAAATGGAACAGCTGCCCACAACAGAGAATGTAAATATTACGATAATATCAGGAGTAAGTAAACTAATAGATTGTTCATCACCGTCGTGAAATCTTGAAAATAAGATGGAATTACGAGAAGCAAATCCCACAAACAGAAGTCGCTATTTCAAGCATAAGTTAGTTCCATATTCGCCGTTGTTAATGTCATAAGACTTTTCATAATCTAGCAAAGGAATGATGACCTAATCATCTAGATAATAAACCTTTCATTAATCAAAAGAGATTGTCTTATGTTTCAGGGCAGTGCCAAAACCTCAAGCTTTGTAACAAAGAACAAGAAACCACCAAAAGTTTGGATATTGTGGTGAATGCTGATTACTAATATTATATGTTGGATGATTAAACATCATTAGCGTAAATACAACGTCGTCCAGGAACAGTCATTTCTAGCTTGAGATGTTATCTAAAGCAGCAGCAGTTTCTGGTAAGTTGGTAACAGGATATTTATATAGTTATATATGCTACCGCCTACCAATTCAGAGGAATTAACTGATAAATTGGCACAAATGCATGGAAATGTTCAGAGTAAGTCTCTCAACTCAAGTGGTTCGTGCAAATGGATATATAAGAAACATTTGAAAGTTGATCATTCCAAATAGATTTAGAAAAACAAAAAAATGTAATCACAACGCAAAAGAAGATCACCGCATCAAATCAAGCATCGGAATTGAATTAACGAAAAATCGAAAGTTGGGGCAATGATCACGAGACCATTCAATCTCCTGGGCAAAATCACAGTCTACAACAAGGCACACGAAGAAGGTGTTCGACAAAATACCTGACTGAACTTGAGTGCGTGCTGCTCCCCCGCGAGCTGGAGATTACCTGACACAAAAACCAGCATTCCGCCGGCAGGCCCCGACGGCTGGCAATCGACGGTGGTGATCTGATGCTGGCACTGCTGAAACGGCAAACTCGTGAGCTTCGCCACAATATTCTGTGATCCCATGATTTTCTGCCCCTCGAACGTCAGCATAGATCCATCTTGATAGAGGTTTGCAAGCCCTGAACGATTCGCGTCGAACGTGGAGTAGTAGTGCTCCACGAATGCCTTCGCCACGGCGTCAGGATCCATATCGGTGGCGGCGGATTTCGGGCGGCGGCGGCGTTTGTGTCGTGTGGGTTTTTTGTTTTTACACAGACGATTTGGCACGCTCAGGGATCTCTACTCTGTGTGAATAATAATACCTATTTTTGTTTATTTTCTTTTTCCTTTTCTACTTTGATGATTTGTGCGCGTTACTGTGTGAGCTTTAGCTGAAAAAATACGCTAAATTCTGTTTTAATTTCTTCCAAGTTTTATAATGTACTTGTAATTTTATATTGATTGATAATTATGGTATGCTTTATGTAAATTGAGCATTTAATAGATTAAACTACAATATAATGAATGGTATTAAACATTTGGGGCATCAAATAATTACATAAAGCATAGTTAAATAAATGGCAGAAAGAGCAGTATCAAACCTACTTGAGGGTGAAATTGAATCCCAAATTAATAACATTTATCGTGCCGAATTTCTACTAGGTTACTCGAGTTAGAACTCGATCGATTACTAAAAAATTTATATTTGAAAAAATTTGTTCAACCTGAAACATATCTATAATTGAAAGCAAACATAAGTTAGAGGTTGATCTATAATACATAATGGGAGTGAACCTAGGATCGACGCTCCAACACTTAAGTTAGTATCTCGAATGTAGGAGAATATGATCGAATTGAAGAGTATGATTAATGTTTACCTACCGATATTAATGAGAGAGTATTTATACCTTAAGGGGTTTAAGTGGTAGTGCACAACGAACAAGGATCATTTAATTCTTCCTAGTACCTCTTTTCTGACGGTGGAGTGGGACTCACACCTGTACCGTACCTATTTGGAGCTAGGGTGCTAGTTGCCTACTCGCTAGCAACGTTCAACTCGATCTGCAGTGCTCAAAGACTTTGGATCGAGGGTTGAGTCTCATATCATGATCGAATAGCGGTTTTATCAGATCAATGGGTACCATAGATCTCAAAACATGTATCCACTGTGTGTCCTTTGTGATGACATTTCGAACAGAAAATTCCCAACTTATCCACCTTCTTATCAGATTGTGAATTATCCTGTTATTGCCAAATTTCTTGAAAGGAGCAGAGCAAGATTTCTTATGTGCCAACATAGCACAGTCATGCTAATTGGAGTAATTAACATGGACTTGTCTCTGTTTTTCCACACTGAGTAACATCGAGTATGCCTTGTTGACGCTGGGTAAGGAATCCACTACGAGGATCGTATCCATCATTTAACCCCATCATAAATTGGACCAACTTCGCAGCCGAACCATACTCACTAACTTGCTTCGATGCCTCACGTACACAATGGTAATGACTGTAAACATTGAAGTTTATCCCATAATTTCTTAATCTTCATATAATATTC
The DNA here is from genome assembly GCA_037501455.1 of Lantana camara. Classification (NCBI taxonomy): domain Eukaryota; kingdom Viridiplantae; phylum Streptophyta; class Magnoliopsida; order Lamiales; family Verbenaceae; genus Lantana; species Lantana camara. The sequence continues at coordinate 804,100 of CM074858.1, read as the reverse complement.
AGATATAGACATTGTTCCCTGTGAAATTGAGTTAATCTCTCGCTGAATCTGATACAGCAATTGACTCCATCATAAAATAAAAACAATTTTTAATTTTGAGTTAGGCTATAACGCGAATAATTCAATAAGGACAACATCATAAAATAAATAAAACCCATTACAAATTTCTATAGTAGGTAAAAAAATTTAGCGTCAATTTCATCTAACCCTAATTTAAACGAGGTAATCACAAGTGGTATTATATGTGTAGATATAATTACAATTATACCACACTTAGAAAATTTTAATTGAGTTTATTGCCTCCAAAACCCTGTGATTTGGCGAATTAGCACCCAAAACCCTGTGTTTCAACAATTAGCACCCAAAACCCTGTGAAATTTGAAATTTGCTCACCGCCCCCTTTTACCCTTAGGCGGTAATTAGGGGATGGAAATGTCAGTTATGCCCTTATCTCACTTTACCCCCCCGTAAACCCCATTCACTCTTCAGTTTCCCCAATTTCAAAAAATATCTCCTGCAATTCCGAGAAACCCTAGGTACGAACATTGCTGAAGCTCCTTCTTTCTGAGATTGGGAGTTTAATTTTTGAAAGATTGTGTTGGTACAAAATTTTTGGAAGCTTTTTGGCGGATTGTGCTGGTTTCGAAAGCACTAGGTACGAACATTGCTCAAGCTCCTTCATCTCTATGGAATTTTTCATTTTTCTTTGGATTCTTGCTGGGTCGTGGGAATTTTTTTATCTTTCTTTGGATTTTCGCCGGTTTTGTAAAGTATTTTTAGTTTTTTAATTCCGAATATACAGCCTGGCGATTTTAATCTTTTATTCTGAAATTTTCCGAATGATTCTTAAGAAACCAAATATGGTTTGGCTCTGATTTTCAATGGTGTGAAGTGGGTCGATTCTCAATCTTGTGGCATTGTTATTTTAAATCGTGTTATGAGCGTCATTCTTTTTAACCAGAAAACCCTATGTTGTTGTCGGTTTTTTGAAATTTTCCTTGATAATTTACAGTAGGATGGCTAGCAACAAGATGCATAAGATGTACATGAACCTGGATGGAGTATTCGCTAGGATAAAGAGGAGGAACAAGAAGTGGATGTATGTGAATGGAAGGAGGGAGTTTGCTGGAGAATACAATCTGGATTATTTGAATATGTTTGGGATTTGTGATATGTATAAAAATCTGGGAGGCACAGGGTTTAAGGTTGCTTTCTTTTACAAACTTCCAAACCTGAAGGTTGAGGATGATGGTGCTATTAGAGAGATAACATGTGAGTGGAGTATTGTGGAGATGAATGACCTTCATGGTCACACTGATGTTGTGGAGTTGTACGCGGTGAAGTGTGCTGGACCTTTATGTGCATTAGATGAAGATGGAAATGAAATCCATCTTCCTCCAGACCCTGAAGTTATTGCCCCTGTAAGATTTATCACATTACCAGGATTTCCTGCGGAGGAGGTTGAAGAACCTGTAATCACACAGGAACATGGAGGTGCTGGTCAAGAAACAGTGGAGTCTTCAGCACCACTTGGCACCGAAGATCCAGTTATTACGCAAGAACATTCAGCTTTTCCAGGGCATGCATCAAATGAAGATGAAGACCAATATAATTTCCTAAATCAACAGTTTGAACTCCATCCTGATGAAGACCAGACTTTTCATGAAGAAGCTACTGAAGATGGCCCAACAAAAGAGCACCAAGCTCCTGCGAGGAAATCAAATCAAAGCAGAAAGAGAAAAGAGCAGATAGTCAATGATCCTGATCCAGAAGATAGCCCAGGGACTGATGATGACTACGAAGAGTCAGATATTGAAGACACTGAGTCCAGTGATGATGATATTGAAGGTGATTTTCCTGATGAGGCATTAGATGATATTGAGGCTAGTTCTGAAGATGATATTTTTGAGGAAAGAGACAAAAGCTCTGCAGCAATGAAAGCAAAGCTCAAAAGCATGAGACAGGGGAACAAAAAGAGGAAACAAAGGCATAAAAGAAACACTGTTGTTGATGATGATGAAGGGTGGTACAGTGACCCTGAGCAGGATGAGAGATTTGACCAACCACCACTTTCTGATGATGAGGCACCAAGAAGAAATCTTCATTGGAAAGAAGGTGACAGTGTTAACAATTTGAAATGGTGTGTGGGGTATGAGTTTGACAGTGTGCAGGTAATTTCTTAGGTTTCCTTACTGTAATTATTGTGAACTTGCATTGAGAAAATCTGTTTATTTGTATTCATCAATCTCTGTATGTGTTTATGTGCAGGTGTATAAGAAAGTGTTGATTGATTGGAGTATTGTGAATGGATATATTTTGGACTTCATCAAGTCTGAAAGCAAGAGAGTTACTGCAGGTTGTATGGATTACCATTGCAATTGGAGAATGCATGCCTCATGTATGCAAAACAACACAAGATTTCAAGTGAAGACTTTAAAAGGAAGGCACACATGTGCAAGGAAGGGAGAAAATTTCAGAGCCAGGGCTGCGTATATTGGTGAGAAGATGGAGGATACAATTAGGGACACTCCAGATGTGACCATTGCACAGTTTGAGAGGATCATTCAAAGAGTTCTTGGGGTGCAAGTCACATACTGGATAGCTCTAAGGGCAAAGAAGGTGGCAATGGATAGGATCAGGGGCGATTATGACCAAGAGTTTCATCAGTTATGGAATTATGGTGCAACAGTTTTGGCAAGGAATCCAGGAAGCAAGATCATTATCAAGAAGAAGCTTGATTCTGAACCTCCTATCTTTGAAAGGATGTACTACAGTTTGAAGGCAATGACTACAGGCTTTGTTGTTGGGTGCAGACCAATCATTGGTCTTGATGGATGTTTCATCAAAAACATCTATGGTGGACAGCTTTTAAGTGCAGTGGGAAAGGATGGGAATGACAATTTATTCCCTATTGCATTGGCATATGTTAGAACTGAAAATTATGATAATTGGATATGGTTTCTGGAAGAGTTGCTGCTGGACATAGGTGGTTTGAATGAAGACAGGTGGACTTTCATATCTGATAGACAGAAAGGATTGGTTGATGCAGTGTCCAGAGTTTGCCCTGGGAGTGAGCACCGGTTCTGCTTGAGGCACATGTATCAAAACTTCTACAAAATCTGGAAGAGTGCTGACTTGAAGACTCTTTTCTGGAAAGCTGCCTCAGCAGGAACAAAAGAGGAATGGGCTTCTATTATGAAAGAAATTGAAGTGCTTGATCCTAAGGTAGATGACAGGGTACAAACTGCTTTTGAATGGCTGTCCAAAATTCCAGCAGAGCATTGGTCCAGGGCACACTTCAAAACAAACTGTAAGTCAGACGTTTTGGTGAACAACATATGTGAATCTTTTAATAATATGATCCTACCGTGTAGGGATTTACCTGTGATTAAGATGTTTGAGTGGATAAGGAAAAGATTGATAACTAGGTTTCAAATTAAGAAGGAGGGTATGGGTAAGTTTGAGGGAAAAATATGCCCAAATGTAATGAAAAAAGTGAACATACAATCTGATATAGCTAGGGACTGTTATCCTACTTGGTGTGGAAGAATGGAATTTCAGGTTGAAGAGAAGCAAGACCAATTTGTGGTGAATCTGGATACAAGAACATGCACATGTGGCATGTTTCAACTAAATGGCTATCCTTGCAAGCATGCATGCACATCAATCACCAATCGAAGGATGAACTTGGAGGATTTCGTGGACGAGTGTTACACTAAGGATAGATATATGAGAGTTTATGAAGAAATGATTCATGGGGTTCCTGGTAAAAAACACTATATCCAGGTCGATGTGGAACCTCTTAGACCTCCACACTTCACCAAGAAACGGGGCAGACCCAAAAAATGTAGGAGAAAGGGTGTAGATGAGCTCAGATCTAGTGGACCACGGAAAGGGCTTACACACACATGTCAAAACTGTCTCATCATAGGTCATAACAAAAGATCTTGCAAAAATCAAACTCATCCGAACTCAAAGTACTTCAAGGTATACCACAACCATATTATTTATTCATATGCAGTGAGATTAATAATTAATGTGTTATAATATTCTTACTTACGGTTGACCTAGTTTTTGCAGGGGCAAGGTGGAGAAGGATCACATACTGCTTCAAGTGCTTCCACCCCAACTGCTGCACCAACAACAAGGGCACCAACTGCTGCATCAGCAGATAGAACACCAAGGCCCAGATCTGTTTCCAGACCTCCACCTTTCAGTGCTCCCAGTCCCAGGTCAACCACTGGAGCTTCAGCTTCAGCTTCAGCAACTGTCTCTGCTTCAGCTTCAACAACTGCATCTGTTTCAGCTTCAGCAGTTGCGTGTGCTTCATCTTCAGCCTCAGTCTCAGCCTCAGCCTCAGCCACTGCTTCAACTCCAGCTATTCACCATACCACAAGGAAAGAAAGGGTTAGAAGACCCACAGAGAGTCAGGTTTTCCAGAGGACAAAGGAAAGATCAAAGGAGAAGAGGAATCCAAACCTTTGAAGTTCTGTGTTTGTGGATCTGAATTTTCTTCTTTATGCTATTGTTGGTGTTTGAAAACAATATTGTCACTTTTGATTTGGCCCACAATGTGTTTTTTTGATAAAACATTGATGGTTGTGCATGTAAGATTCCCTTGTCTGCCATTTGTGTCATGTTGTGGGGACCATGGTGGTTGGCATTTGTTAATGTCTTAGCAGACTATTGTATGACTTTCTTTTGCTATTTGGAATGAATGACCAAGGTTACCTTCTATTATAGTTGTTGGCATTTTGTAATATGAAATTGCATGTGATATTACTGGATATTAATATGGTCATCATTTATTGCGTTGTACTGTATATTGAGATTGCAAAATATACTACGGTCATATTGCATCTTTATGATTTTACAGGGTTTTCTGGGCAGCTATTTCAATCTTACAGGGTTTTCTGGGCAACTTTCAGAACTTACAGGGTTTTCTGGGCAATAATTTTAATAACATAAATCTGAACATTCATATTCAAAACAACAATTGCATATCACAAAATCTACAACACTTTCATTTCTTCAACACAACCATGCACAGGACAACAAGCAAACACACACACATAACACACAACATTAGATTGACATTGACATTGTTTGTGTTTTCAGCCCTCGTAGATCTCCGTTGCAGGTTTGTAGCTCTTGATGCCACTTCACTGTCATTTTCCTCTTCAAGATCTTCATATGCTTCCAATGGAGGCTGAATTGGGTTAAACCAACAAAAATATTTACACACACGATTTGGGCAGCAACAATACAACATTCCTTTGGATGGCTTGTTGTATGACTCCACAACTCTAATAGTTGCCTTCAATCCACAACGACATTGCGGCGGAGGTGGGTACCTAACAGTGCATTCTTGATTCCTTCGTCTCAAATGAGGGCTCTCGGATGTGGTCGACATTTTCCTTCTTTTTCTGCAGACAACGAAGCAAAAGAGGAGATGAATAGTGAGTTTAATTTTGGCCTAGGGTTTCATTCACAAAATGGGGAGGAAGATGGTGACTCATGCTTTTATTATGTTTACAGAGGGCATAAATGTCTTTCCACATCCAATAAGTACAGAAATTCGCAATACCAGTTGCATTTACTGCGCGTGTGGCACAACCCACTGACGCGGGGTTGTGAGCGATAATTAAATCCAATCACAGGGTTCTCCATGCTAATTGTTGAAACACGGGGTTCTGAGTGCTAATTCGCCAAATCACAGGGGGTACCATGGCAAAAAACCCAATTTTAATTACATGTAACGCCCACGGTTAATGCACTAATTACATATAACTCCCATAAAAGATTTATAAATTACGTAAAACCCGGGGCATATTTATAAGGTAGTGTAAGTCTAAAAGTGATATATCACTTGTAATTTTCCCGGTGTTTGAATTCTAGATTGATCTAGTTTTGTGTTTTTGTTCATCAGGTTGCAGAGGTTGCTTGAGTTCGAAATGGCTCGGAAAGGTACTTGTTTCTAAGATTTTAAGGGTTTTAGATCGATGTAATGTCGGATGTGTGGATTCTTTTTTGCATTTGTTATCATTTGGATGGTGTTTGAGCTATTAAGTTTAGTTGTTGCTTGAATTCCTGTTTGCTGAGTTGAGCGGGGTGATTTTCGATTGTTTTAGTTTGATTTTAGAGTAATCTGGAGCTGATTGTTAGCTGGATTTATGAAGAATTTATGTGTTTGACGTATTTTTTTTTTTATGAGAATTGATGTAAAAATGGGCATGATATGTTGACGTAACAGTTGAAGAGAAAATGGAAAATGACTGATGATTTGAGGAGTGGTCCAGAGATGTTGGATTGTTTGTGTATTTTGTGTGGTTTTAGCCTAGTTTTGTGTAGGCGATAGTCATGATACTGTTAATGGCGTATTTGTCCGAACGAAGATGTTATGCTTGAACAATTTCATGGAATGTCTTTGTGCTTGCTATGGTGAATCTAGATTAACCCTGACTCTCTCATTGATATGTCTCAGTAGTTGATCTCTAGATTGATGTTTTATTGAAGTTCTACTGGTTTGTTAGCATTTGATATTAGGTTATTTGTCCAACATCCATTTTTTGTCATTTCAAGTTGCTCTTTAGTTTGTATTATTTGCTGTTGCATTGTAGCGTCACTCGATTAAAAGTAGGACCAACTTTGTTACTAATTTTTCCAAATTGTTTTTTAACAAAACTATGTGCAGCTGATACCAAGAAGTCAGACCCCAAGTCTCAGGTGCAACCTTTAGACGGCCAAGGCTTTGTGTGATCAGAAACCCATCCTCTGCGTACCACTTCTCCATCGTTATTAAACTACTCAAACATTATTCATTATCGGTATATAGTTTAATAGAAGAAAAAAAGTTGCAACAACCTTCAAGAAGACATGGGGTCTGACTTCTTGGTATCAGCTGCACCTGATTACAAGTGATATATCAAGAAGTCAGACCCCATGTCTTCTTGAAGGTTGTTGCAACTTTTTTTCTTCTATTAAACTATATACCGATAATGAATAATGTTTGAGTAGTTTAATAACGATGGAGAAGTGGTACGCAGAGGATGGGTTTCTGATCCATTTTGCGATCATTCTTAATTCTTTGTGTGAATAAGAAATATCAAATATGATAGAAAAAGAAAACGACCACATGCCCACTGGACACTTCAACCAAGGAGGTTCATTTTGGCCTCATATCCAAACCCCAATAAGGGCCTACAAGAATAGACCCAATTGATGCTCTAAATACAAAGCCCAATAGATATCGAAAACGAAAATCCAGCTTAAACATATTTTGACCTCCTGTTCACCTACTTAATGATCCAATCCACTAATGGAAACTCAAATTCCTTTTTGCTCCTCACTTTAAAAAATGTTTTTCTGAATTCCCCAAATAAAAATCAAACTTCCTTTTTACTATCCATTTTTTTGACATGTTGTATAAAAACTCAAGAATCGCGTACCCAAATCCCAAAATGATATATTTGCCCCATTCTTGAGTTTATATACAACAATGGGGAGTTAAAGGGAATTTGGCCTGCCATCTGGGGAGCAAACGGGAACTTTTTTGAAAGTGAGGAATTAAAGGGAATTTTTTCAACTTGTGGGTATTATTCAGATAAAACCCCATTAATAAACTTGTTAAACATAAATGATAATATTTTTTATTATTCTTGGATAATATTGGAACCTTGTATATTTGAAATTAAAATTGCAGAAAATGAAATAACCACCCGCCATGCAGCCTTATTTATCTGAATCTGACCTGGAGCTGGAGACGAAAAACTTCCCTACGAATCCATTAGGAATTCATATGATCCATTTAATTATAATTCCTCTCTATATAATCCATTAGGAATACATACATAAAAGATCTAACTGTCATAATTTTCTTGATAATATTACCCTAAAAACTCGACTAATATAACAACTTCTCTTTATTCCTAATCAAGTACTATTGAACCAAGGCATAAAATGCTTTCCTTTACCAGCAATAGGACTCGACTAAAAGTCTAAAACAATTCGCATTGGCTTCTTCATAGAGCTACGTAGTGAAAAAAGTGAAAACTATGAAGAATTTCGACTGTACAAGCAAACAAATCCCAGTCTTTTGCACAGAATATGTACAAAGAAAACAACCAACAAATAAAGTGATGGTGTGAATCTGAAATAGCTTCATTAAGTAACGTTCACTTTTCAGAACTGGTGTGACTTGTGAGAGCTCCTCTCCCATCTTCGTGTCTATAATTAGCCCATTTCCAAGGCCTAATAGCACGCACTGTATACCATACTCTCTTAGCACAAAAAGAAAGAAAACAGGAAATTAAACAACACATATATAAGGTGAAAAATGTCGGATTGGGGGCCGGTTTTCGTGGCGGTGGTGCTGTTTGTGCTGCTCTCGCCCGGTCTGCTGATTCAGGTGCCGGGGAAGAACCGATTCGTGGAGTTTGGCAATTTTCAGACTAGTGGAGTTTCCATATTGGTCCATGCTATTGCTTACTTTACTCTCATTTGTATTTTCTTGCTAGCTATTGGTATTCACGTGTACATGGGCTGATGGGATCAAGCCTTATGAACTTTCTCTGTTTTGTACCCATTCTTTTTCCTTTGTTTTTTGGGGTCTTTTTTTTTTTTTTATTATGTGGAAATGTAATTTATGGCTTCATTCTTATTCATTTTTCTATGTTTGCATCTTGGATTGGAAATTAAAAAGTTAATTTCTTTGTGTCTTTGTTCCTACTTTGTTACTCCATTTTTCCGGGATATATTGGACCCGATCACATATTTTACCTGAAATTTGATATTCTATGACTATGTCTAGTTCAATTTGTTAGTTTTTGCTTGTTAACGAGAAGATATCAGCACAAAAACTCAACCATACTAACTTATTGTATTACTTCTCTATCATATGTTCAAGAACATGTAAATAAGAAGGAAATACAACTGTTCAAGAGTGACTAAATATTGCTGGAAATCCAACAACAAATTATTCGAGCTCGACATGAATTCAATTCAAGCAAATTTGGTTCGATCACGATTCACTTATTAATCGAACCAAGCTTCGCTCGACAAAAGATTACTTTCAGACATAACAAAACGGGCAATGAACAACCAGAAATCTGGGGAAATATCGATTACATCTTCCATCAGAAAAGCAGCCTTATTTTGTTCAACTTATTATCCTCATACACCTAAGTATAGATATGAATATTGAGCAGTATGAGGAGGAGAACAAGAAGCAAACCATAGATAACAGTGTGCAAAACCATGGCTGCCAAATTGGTCTTGGAGTTGAGAAACTCCAGTGGCTTATCCTTGGCAGGAATCTGGAACACTAATCCGGGCGACAGAAACGCGAATAGAGCCGTGGCTATCAACACAGCGCCAATATCAATCATGTTTTCCAAACAAAGCCTTTGTTTTCCTCAAGTTTTGGTAAGATGGAGAGAAGGAGTGACACAAGAAGAGGAAGAAAAAAGAGAGGATATAAAAGGGGAAGTTCTTATCCAAGGAGACGTGAGATTCGTCATTCTTGCATGATCCGAGTTTGGACGCTGTTCATGCACTCAAAACGTTTAGATTTGGGCATATCGAAGTGCAAAATTTGATAAAAAATTAGACCATTTAGTAAAATGTATCTGATTAATGTAGGAATATACCGGATGGAGTGAGTCCAAGTAAAAGTAAAGTGGAATATTGAAAAGCAAACGTGCACTTTAAATCTTTCTTTCTGAACTTCTTTTTTCCGGTTTCTCGAATCCAGGTTTATTGGCTCCTCCACATGGCAAATGCATCTAAAACCCAGAAAAATGGAACAAAAAAGAGAGTTTATTGCACCCAAAATCACGAAATATACAAAATTAGCACTCCGAACCCTATAGTTTGAAATGTCTTAAAACGGACTTTGTATTAAATTAATATTAAATTACCACTCAAAACCCTACGGTCGTGGCAACAATACGTCTGTAGGGTTTTGAGTGCTAATTTAATATAATCACAGTGTTCACTTTAAAACATTTCAGATCACAGTATTCGGAGTGCTAATTAGGAATATCAGAGCTTGTGACCGAGAGAAAAACACTCATAAAAACGATGTGTATCCATAAGTGTAACTCAAACACGCTTTATACTACAGAATTCCCCAATTGCACTCAAATCAGATGGAAATCGCGTTTTACGCATTCCAAGGTAAATGCATACCAAAAATCCGCTAAACAATTAATACAAAAATTCGCCCTTTATTTTATCACTATTTCTCCACCGGCCCCCATAGAAAAAGCCTTGTGCTTGCAAAAGATTCCAAATATCCACGTTCCTTTTTCTCTAAATACATCAAAACCTTTCTCCCACAAAGCAGCATTTCTCCACTTCACTTCTTTCCCTTTTGTCTGTTCAAATCTAATCCCATTCCTCTTCCAGCTCGATCCAGAAGGTACAAGCACTTAAGCACACTGTTCTTCTCATTTCTTCGCAGCAATGGCAGATTGGGGACCCGTGCTTATCGGAGTTGTACTCTTCATACTCCTGCAACCGGGATTGCTGTTTCAGCTACCGGGAAACAACCGACAGCTGGAGTTCGGCAGCATGAAGACCAATGGCAAGGCAATCGCGGTCCACACGCTTATCTTCTTTGCTCTGTACGCCATTCTAATCCTGGCCGTTCATGTTCACATCTACACCGGCTGATCCGGTAGCCTTTTCGCCGTAGCAAGACCCATTTACTGTTGCATTTTGCATAACTGGGTGGAAATGGAATAATGTTACAGTGTTTTCTTACTTTTTTTTTTGTTTCCACATTTTAACTTTCAGGGTACCATTTTGCACCCTAATTGCCTAAGTGGTAGCTGTAAGTCTTGTATTCTTGTGGTGTTTTTTAATTAGGAATGCTGATTGGAAAAATGTGACTCTGTTTTACCCCAAGTTTATTTTATGTTTCTCATTCAGCTAAGTGCTCCTTAGTTGCCCCATGTTGTTATTTATTTATTGAATAATATGTTAGTAAATCAGAGCTAATTCGGGGTGAAAACATTCTTGATGTGATTGTATGCGGGCTGTATTATGATTTCGATTGAGCTTGATCAAATCTGGATTTTTGGGAAAATTTGAAAATAAAGAAATCCCATTTATGAAACAAACCCCATGAAAGCATGCTGGATGAAATAAGTTTAGACTTTGGAGGGTAAAGTTTTAATCTTTTGAGCTGTGATTGAGAAGTTCTTGAATCTTGATTGCCCCTGTATTTAGCTCAAAAGACTTTGCCTTGCAAAATGAAATAGAACATTTTGGCAGAGTTGATAGCTAGCTAACGTTATAACTTTAGAATCTAATAAAAGATAAAAGCATCAGATTAATTCAAAGTCCTACGTTGTTAATCTAATTACTGCAAACTCATAGCCAAATCTCAGAAAATCCTTGCAAGAAAACCAAGAATCATGGAATATCATTTTTGCCCAATAAACTACAAAGAAGTACAAACCCAAAAGGAAAGGCAAAGAAGGAACCTTTCAACAAATTGTTATCTTCGCAGATACTTTTACATGTCCAAAAAACAAAAAACGAAAAATGAAGTCAGGCTCAGGCAGCATGTATGTGGACTCCAATGGCAACAATCAAGATAGTATAGATACAAAAGTACAAAACCGCATGAACCAAAATGGAGATTCCACTAGTGTACATGTTCCCAAATTCCATCACCCTCGCCCTCGCAGGAAACTGGAAGAGAAGCCCCGGCGAAAGGAGGATGAACATAACCACCGCCACCACAACCGGTCCCCAGTCGGTGTTTCCGCCCATTCTCACACCTTCACTCTCTCTGTGTGTTTATAAGTTTGCAATGTTTTTGGTGATGGTTTCTTGATGCAAAGAAAGGGGGAATGTGTAATTGTTATAGTGATTGGTTTTTTCTTAAGGAAGAAGGTGTGTGTAGAAGGTGATGCCAAACTTGGAAGGAGAAAAGACGGTGGCAGGATTTAAAAGAGGGGAAAGTATAATATGCATGATAATGGGGTTGCTTTTGTATTGGAGGTTGACAAGATTAGCAACTTTTAGACCATAAGCTTCCAATTGTTGCATGTATGAATGTCACTTCCCTTTTTTTTTGGCATTGCTTTTCTTGAAACTTATTAAGGTGGAAAGCTACAAGTAAAGATACGCCATATTTTGCATGCAAAAAAGTTGGAGAAGTTTGAAGCCTCTAGGTTTTGGTATACTTTGCTTGGATGATTTATGATGTGGCACTTGACATGTATTAAAGCTTGTGCTTATCAAATTTTGGGGTGGATTCACACATTTAGAAAATTTTATGATAGCATTTTTTCTTGTTGATTATTATTGTTGCTTTGGACCCAAAACACATCCATACAATAATTAGAGATTGAACCTCTCTTTTTTCAAGATTTTACTGTAATTTATAAGAGGCTAATTAAGAGAGATCAATAAATGTTGCTATTCCCTATCATGATTTGAGATTTTCTATTTAATTTATTAAGATCTTATTTTTTCGTAACTTAGTTATTGTGTCTTGCGCTTTTTCTCTACGGTCTCCACCTCAGCTCATCTGCTTGCTTGTGTTCCCTAAAAACTCATCTGTTTGCCTGTGTTCCTACCAAACTCATCTCTTCGCCTTCTGTTCGCTTGTGTTCCCTGCAAACTCATCTGTCTGCCCGTGTTATTACCGAACTCATTTGTTCGCCTTATACTCTGGAGTTGGTGACTCGATCGAGCTTCTAGCATTATCCATGTATTGAGCTGAACGTTGTACTAGAATATGGGTAGGAGTAGGACCCCAACAATTATAGATTATCATTATTTTGTATGAACTATTTAAAATTCTATTACAAATCAAGGTTGGAACTTGGATACATGGAAACACATTTGACCTTTACCAATTAGTTTGAGCAATTTAAAATGTAAAACCCAGTAAAACCATGAACTTATGATAGATGAATATTGCCAGCCCAAAATAGGGAAATTCATGGGCCGGGCCGAGTGTCATTGGGCAACAGTTATATGGACCCATTTTTACACAGAGAAGCCCAAACAACAGAAGCTGCCGGCCACATGTTATTTTCTTTACAATTTATAGTCGACAAATTCAATGTTGTCAAATAGTTTATAAAAATCGTTACAATTCCCCATTTTTCTTGTTAAAGCTACACGTACAATTAGAAATAAAACCGCCTTTATTCTGTCACTTGAACTTCTTCATATATCTTCGATTTTTTGTGATAATTCCTTTGAGATCGTATAATAGAGAGATGGCAGATTTGGCGCCAATTCTCGTAGCAGTAATATTATTCGTAATTTTATCACCAGGGCTTCTATTCCAGCTACCCGGAAACAAGAAGGGCATAGAGTTCGTGAACATGCAGACAAGCGGCCACTCCATATTCGTGCACACAATTATCTTCACAGCTATAATCACTGTCGTCCTCATTGTCATTAGATTTCACATCTATGTGGTAGAGGTTAATAAGTAATTTATGAATCCAATACACTTTTTGGCTTTCACGGAGTGGTGGCGGAGTTTATTGGTTTAATACTATATTAGATTTACCGAAGTCAGAAGAATTGCATTCGAGACTTTGCGACTATAAGTATTACTGATTTGGAGAAGTTTACAGATGAAATATATATATATATATATAAAATACAGTTTTTGGTCATAAACTTCCAATCGTTGAATGCATGGATGGCCATTCCTTTTTCTTTTTGGATTGCTTTTCTTGAAACTTATTCAGGTGGAAAGCTACAATCTTAGATACGTATGTTTTGCATGTAAAAGAGTTGGAGAAGTTCGAAGCCTCTAGGTTGCGGGTAATTTTTAACCCGAACCTGACTCGACTAAACCGGTATAACGAAAGGGTGAGTGTTTTATATTTGTCGTGTAGTTGATGGAAAATTTGGGGAGAATGGCCAATCAAATAGCAAGTGTAATACACTTGCCTTTTTAATTCGTTGGGTTCGACCAAGCCGGGTCGGGGGTAGAATTTTTCGTAGGTTGCATACGTTGCTTGGATAATTTATAATGAACACACTCTGCCCAAAATAGGAAATACGTGGAGGCACGCCTCCCTCTTAACAGGCCACTGAGTACTTGATTTACATCCTCTCATCAGTTTTGTCGGGGTTCGGGGTATGGGACCCTTGGGGTCGGAGATTCAAACTTTTGCAAATAAGTGGGCCGGGCCTCATTTCTAAAGGGGGTTCTTAAACCAATTGGGGCACAAATATAATTGGGCCCAGTTTGAGAAAGTAACAGCCCTTAACACAGGGCTGTCAATGGATCGGATTTTAATCCGAATCCGGTCCGAATCCGATCCGAATTTTAGCGTATTCGTCCGATAAAAATATCCGATGGATCATATCCGATTATAAATATTCGAAATCCGAAATAAATGGATCGAATATGGAATTAAGGAATCCGATCCGTTAAGAATCCGAATCCGATTATATATATAATATTTAATTAAATAAATTATTTACTAGTACATAATACTAAATAAAATGATTAAAATTATAATTTTTACATATTTATCACTTTAAATAATAACAATTTTTTAATTTTTTACTTTAAATAATAACAATTTTTTAATTTTTTACCCTAAAACTATATTTTTTTCTTTATTAATAAGTTTAAATTAACCTATCTTAAGTAAATATTAACAAAATCATCAAATAATCTATTAAATAACAATTGTTTATTAAATATTATCTAATTATATATATTTTTTTATATTAAATTTATTGTTTAAAAAATTAAATTTTATTATTAATCGGGTCGGATCTTTTATCGGATCTGATCCGACCCGATTACATATGGATTCAAAATAAATGAATCCGAATCCTATAGGACTCGGATTCGGATCCGGTTATCCGATTTTCTTATCGGATTCGGATCCGGAATCTCCTGATCCGGTCCGAATCCGACCCGTTGACAGCCCTACCTTAACAGAAGTTGCCGGCCTCGTTAGACAGAGAGATGTTATTTTATGCTACCCCAAACAAAGGCGACAAATCCAATGTTGTTACATGGTGTTATAAAATTCGTTCTCATTCGCCATTTTTCTTGAATCAACACACAAAATCAGAAACAAAGCCTCCGTTGTTCTGTTTCTTCAACTTCTTCACACATCTTCGATTTTTCTGATAATTTCTTTGAGATCGTATAACAGAGAGATGGCTGCAGATTTGGCCCCAGTTCTCGTAGCAGTAATATTATTTGTAATTTTATCACCAGGGCTTTTGTTCCAGCTACCTGGAAACAAAAGGGGCGTAGAGTTCGTCAACATGAAGACAAGCGGCCTATCCATATGCGTCCACACGATTATCTTCACTGCTATAATCACCATCCTCCTCATTGCCATTGGATTTCACATCTATGTGGGATAGATTTATTTGTAATTTATGAATTCCATACAATTTTGGCTTTATTTCTCGGTTCTTACGAAGATATTTAATTCCACGCATCATATTATGCTTTAATTTATATCGACCATTCATCGTTGTGTGTGACTGTATTTTCAAGAATTATCTTTTGATCATGATCATGGCCACAAAATCGAAATGCTAAGCAATAACATTATATAGGAAAATTATGGCAGGACAAATGCAGCATGGTTCATATATATATAGCTAGCTTGAAGTCATTTCCAAGTAGAAAAAGATTCACATAGTAATTACCAAGACAGTCTAAATGTAATCAGAATTGTGAAAGGTCTCATAAAAATATTGGTCTCTGGCTCTCTCTGCCGTCCGCTCTAGAGAGCATGCCTCAGCTTGAATAATTCCATGCTGCAAAAAGCACACAACACATACAACTTCATCCAAAATATGCAGAGTGTTCGCAAAAACATTACTAAATTTAAGTGTTTTTAGCACATCTCATGGTGTCATAAGCAACATTAAAGCCCAACTAAAAGAATAAGATAAAGATTAAATAAAAAAAGTTTCTTTTTTTTGGGTTTTTTTTATTACCTGGGGCGATCTTATTGCAATCAAGGGCCGGCCAGAGAATGGCGCGACCGACTTGCGACAAATTGGAGACGATTTCGACGAAGTAAAACAGCAAAACCAACGTAATCACCAGCGGCATCAAAACAAACCCGATGAGGAAAGTTACCGAACCGAACAGCATCAGAGCAACGGAAATCCCAATGAAAACCGACCCAAACGCCGCCGGAGTAATCTGCGGCGGCGGAGAAGAGGAAGACGACGGCCGCGAGGATAGCAGAGAGATGGTGGGCTGCGAAATTGGAAGCGGCGGCGAACGGAGGATGTGACTGGTCATGGAGCAGAGCTCGTAGAGGACTCTCGTTTGTGGATCTTGCTGTCTCATTTTTCCCTTTTTAATTTTTCTTTTTTACTGATTTCCTCAGTGGGAATTAATAGTGGTTCTGGAATCTGGATGGAGGAGAAACTGCGTTGAAAGGGGTGTTTGGATTGGGGGATGGCGTGGGATTCGAGGTTGATAGATTCATGAGTTTCAAGAAACGAGAAGAAAGGATAAGATCGACTACTAGTTTATGCATGCCATCCGCTGAAGCCACTCCCGTTTGTTTCAGCTGATTGTGACAAAGAATAAATGTAAAATATATAAGATTCGCGGGAAATGTGGGATAAATCCCGAATATTTTGACATAATTTTTCGTACAAATTTCACATAATATAATATAAAAATATTATAATACAATATTTATATCCTATTATGTAGTATAAATTCATGGATTATGTGGTTCTAGGGGCAAATTACCATATGTAAACGGGCAAATGTGTGTGTTGTATGAATTTCACATAATATAGCATAAAAAAATTCTAATGCAATATTTATTTCCTATTATATAGTAGAAATCAATGTTTTCAAAACCGGACCGGAGGGCGAACCGGAGGCCTTACTGGTTACCGGTTCGACCGGTTCGACCGGTTCAACCACCGGTCGGACCGGTATGACGTCATAAATAATAATTATTATTTTTAATAATATATATACATATATATAATATTCTAAAATTAAAAATATATCACAATATCTAGAAAAAAAATTACACTTTCTCCATCCAATATTCAAACTTCGGTAGACACAACAATTTACATTTCCAAGTTCCAACATTCAAAGCTCAAATAAAATAAACCATCTCAGAAGTCATAACAACAATATTCTACATCCAACCTTCAAAGTTCAAACAAAATGAACCACATTACTCGGACCAACTTAAGATTGCTGTCTGTTTCCTAGATATCATTACTGGGAAAACCTTATAGCTACCAAATTCATGAAATGATTCCACATTCTTGATCAATTAATCATCAACTGCGTCATTCTTCATGGAATTGGTCATCTAAAAAACCGAAAAAACAAAATTAACCATCTCAATATCCAACATTCCAAACAAAAGAAACCAATTGAAACAAGTCACAAGTTCACAACACAATACCCAACAATATAAATTCATTCAAACAATTACACAAACATATAGTATGCATTATACCAAAAACCATACACATAAAAAAATATATATACATAAACATTAAAATCAAGAATACAGAAAAATATAGACACAATCAATAAGTAAAATACATTATATGAAAGGCCCATAAACATTAAGATCAGAAAATTCACTTTTTCGCACATAATCAGAAAAAAAAAAAAAAATGAAGAAAGAGATAGAGTGAAGTTATTACCTGGTGCGACGGCGTTGTCCGACGAAGACCCCCGGACTGACGGCGGCGCTATGGCTGTCGAGAGCGGGCTCAAGGTACAAGTGCGGCACTTTGTGCTTGACGGCGGGAAGGAGATGCTTCAGCCTTCAAGACCTCCACTTTCCTTCAGGTTTTCAACTTTCAATTTTTTGAATTTCATTCTCAATTTTCAATTGTTTTATCGCGTTTTTATTGCTTCAAGACCAAAGTTGTGTTTTAAAATTTTATTTTTGTAAAACGTGTTGTAAGAAATATAAATTTTCATAAAAATGTGCATTAAAAAAAAAATAATAAAATTCAATTTTTGAAAACCGGCGGTCCGGTCCGGTTCTCAGGACCAAAACCGCCGGTTAACCGGGCGGTTTTTCCGGTCCTGAGGCGGTCCGAACTGCACCGGTTTTGAGGGGTCATTCGGACCGGACCAGCCACCGGTCACCGGTTGAACCGGCCCGACCGGCCGGTCCGGTCCGGTTTTCAAAACATTGGTAGAAATTCATAATTCATTTTTTGGGGGAGATAAGTGAAAATATTCGAACTCCATAGGGAGTTATTTGAGGCTGTCCCT
The DNA here is from genome assembly GCA_037501455.1 of Lantana camara. NCBI lineage: Eukaryota > Viridiplantae > Streptophyta > Magnoliopsida > Lamiales > Verbenaceae > Lantana > Lantana camara. The sequence continues at coordinate 785,850 of CM074858.1, read as the reverse complement.
AAGATTCGGTAAGTGGGAGATTCATTTTATATTAATTATTCCTGATAATTCCCAACATTCACATATTCAATTAAAATAATATAATTCTTTTCGTAGAAACTTAGATCTTGATTAATCAGAAGAAGTAATAGCATAGTTTGTTATATAAACACAGAAGCTTAAAATATGCAAAGAAAAATTAACTCTTGCTAATTTATAATAAGCTTAAATATTACGTATTTAATGCATGCTTGTATGTAACTGCCCCAGAGAAATACATAGCAAAACAGAATTAACTACACATGATTTGACCAGTTAATTTAAACATGAATATTATTGTCTTCGAAATTCTGCCTAAACCTCTCCCGAACGCTGGAAATATAGCTAGCGGCCTTCGCGTCCACAGCTTCATCCTCGTAGAAATTCTCCAGTTTCCCGTAAGAGTCGCGTTTCTTATCCGGGTACACAAACGCGACTTTGGGTGTCTGATGAGGGAAAACCTGATCCTGGTTGACGATGATGAAACCCATCGGCGACACCGATTCAGCGGCTACAGACGACGGCGGTGGCGGCGGTGGAGCCGATCTCTGCTTAATGGGCTGATTGGCCACGAAGTCGAGAGAAGTCGGCTTTGGCGGTTTGCCGGTATACGGCTGCAAGGCGGCGCTGGAAGGCTTCGCCGCCTTGTAGATAGACATGACTAGTTTTGACTTGGAGAAACTCCCGCGCTTGCTGCGAATCGGCTCCATTAATGGCGGATTGTAGCTTTTGAACAAAGTGAGGATATATTGAGTTTTTGGGAGATGTTTTTTGGTGGTGTGTGTGTGGAGTGAGTTAATGAGTAGCTTGGCTTTGAGATGCCTCAATATATATATATGCATGAGGATTGAGGACTGAGGAGACTGTATTTGATCGTGAAAAGTTGGGAAGCTTTTTATTTTTGTTGTGTTGTGGTTAATTACTTTGTTCGATTAAAATTATTAAATATTGGGTTCTTTATATATTGTTATGAATGATTGATGTGATGTGACATAGAGCATGAAATGGAACTTAGAAATGTTTACTGTTACATGGGACACTTCTCAAAAACTCCCCGGTTGGGAAGTTTCTTTTTACTCTCCATTTTCAAATATATCATTTGGAATTTTAGGTACGTGATTCTGGGATTTAAAGATGCGATTCTGGGATTTAGATACTCCCCATTTTGAAATACATCATTTGGAGATTTAGATACGCGATTCTTAAGTTTTTATACATCATTTTTGAAAGTGGGGAACTAAGAGGAATTGAACTTATCATTTGAAGGGTTTTTGGGAATTCCCCACTGTTACATTTGAATATTGTTTCTGAATAAATTGGAGTACACTGAATAAAAATATATTCCCCGTATGGCGTATGCATGGTTTGTACTTGTACGTGAAGTAAACGAGATGGTCCTGCTATGCAGGATATGAAAGCAATGTATTATCAGAATTTGGAGACTTCAAACTTACAAGTAAAAAAAGTGAACTTATTTTAAATAAATAACCATGCATCTTCAATATTTATATAATTATTTTTTTTAACTCACACACACCCATGTGAGATTCGAACCCGAGACCTTAACCTGGAGTGAACCCATTAACTACTTGGAAAATATATAAGTACCTTAACTAATAATATAATATGGCCCCAAATTAAAGAAAATCAAAAGCTTTAGTTTATATAAACACATATATAAATTATTAAGATGTCTTATCGTCTAATAATTTATAGAAACAATTTAACCATACCAAACGCTAATCACAATTAGACAAGCATTTGGGCAAGATTATTGGAGGTGCTTCTGACAAATTATCCACAATCTAGAAAATTACAGATTTACATGTAAGATTCGGTCCAATTATTAGTCGAATCTCTTTGAATTTTTTAATGCTCATGTTCTAGATATTTATTCGAATAAACTTAGTTAAGTTTGCATGAAACAAACGAATGGAATCTTTGATGTGGAAATATATATATACTCTAGTAATTTTAATTATAATTGTTTCATTTAATTAATATTATAGATCTATCGGGGCTCTCTTTAAACTTCTTTTTGATAAACAAATAATTAAATAATGCAAGATACGTCCTCAAAAATCAACGTGATTCTCGATAGGAATATAACGGGAATTTGTTTTCAAGATTTTAAAATGGGGTTTTGCTTTTGAAGTGAAAGCTACGTACACATAAACACTAGCTTTCAAAATGGACCAGCTCTTATAGATACACATATATATCTGTAATTAAACCTTAACCTAAGATATTTTTCATTTAATTAAAGAGATTTTATACTGATATATTCCTTAATCTAGCTCGCACCCAGCATGCTTCAAGTTTAATATTGTTATGTCGAATATTTGATTTTATTCATACACAAGTAATCATTGACACGAGATTAAAAGGGGTTCCTGTATTAGTGGATAACATCGAATTGGAATTCTTGATGCATAAATACACTTATTTTGTATAGTGCCAAATGATGCCTGATTATCCCTTTGTACCAACTTGTATTTTGACTAATCTGGAAAGGATGGTTCCTACCTAAATATCTACCAACAGTAAACAGTACACCTTGGGATATTATATACGGGTAAATTACATTTAAACCCCATGTATTGGTGGTTTTATACATGAATCTCAAGCTTCCGGAAATTACACTTTCATCCCTTATATGACACCCCAGTTCAAGATAGAGAATACTTTCGGGTTGAACAAGCACTTACAAAGGATTTACGTTATATTTCATATATCTCGTGAAAACAAGAGGAGTTTAAACCGGCAACATATTGTTAAGATCAAATCCTGTCATGCTCCAGTTGATTAACCTGACCTATGAAATTTGGTGTTTATCAACCCCATGTATTGGTGGTTCTATACATGAATCTCAAGGTTTTGAAAATTACACTTTCATCCCTTATATGACACCTCAGTTCAAGATTGAGAACGCTTTCGGGTTCAACGAGCACTTACAAAGGACTTACATTATATTTCACCTCATGAAGATAATTAAGAGGAGTTTGAACTGGCGATATTGTTAAGATCAAACCTTGTCATGCTCCATTTGATCAACCCGACCCATGAAATTTGGGGTTTATCATAAATGAAAATTGATGTATAAGAGGATTTTCTCAGGTGGATGGATAAGAAGCGCATCGTTTTCATAGGCTTCCAAAATATTTTAATTATTGTCCTATATGCCAAATAATGCATATTCGATATGCCCCCAACTTTTACTTCAAGTTATACCAACTTCAGATATTAAATATTAATCAAAACACCATATTTCTTTCTCACATAATTAATTAGTAAAATGCTATTAATTAACCACGCATTCAAACTTAAAATTAATTTTTTTTTACACATTTGGTGTTTATTTACTCAATTAAACTGCAAATTATTATATTAAAATATGACGATATATTTGTAATAAAATAAATGATTCAACTATTAATTATATATGATCCAAGTATCATACTACGTACAGACAGTGTTACATGATGCAGTTACAGTTAAGGATACAGGAATAGTGAACTATAAATGTGGGTCAGGTTGTCTTTAGTCGAACATGCACTAGACATTGATAAAGTTATGGATGCATGTTGGCTACTGTTGCAGGATAAGATATATATTCTTCTACATAGATTTGTAGCATAAGAACTTATTCAAGGGGGCTTTTTTCTTTTTCTTTTTTTAACCTTTTCTCCTTGCAGATTCTGCAAGACTTCGATGTATAGTGTTTCCACTCAAACAATAATACATGAATGCATGAAGATATAATCCATAGCGACACAAGTTCTTTATTGAACTTATCGGTTAGAGAAGTATTTGATCAAAGACTATACGTATGGAAAGATATTTTTATAGAAGTATCATTCATTATAATAATACTATTCAAGCTTATAGTTTTTGTAGTAGTGCAATTACTTGCTTCAGTATAGATAATTTAGAGCTATTGTTTAAATATATGTTGATAGCAATTTAGAGAAATCTTGGGTGATCTTTCGAATAAAATAAAAGAAAATAGAATAAAACAAAAGAAAGAAGGAAATTTGGTAAAATATCATATCAATGTTGGCTCCAATTGTTTATATGAGAATATATATCACCTTTTACCTTTTAGTAATCCCAGGAACAAGATACGTCTTAAATTATTAAATAACTAAAATTCTAGATCAATTTCGATTCATCGAATCCAACTAATTAAAAGGGTAAGTATATTATATATACTTATCATTTGATTTGTTACTCTTCTTAAATTTTCGACAAATCACACAGCAATGTAAAACACTCGCCTGTTAGCGTGTAATTAGTGCTTTATTTGCTTTGATTTCCCCCCTATAGTTGAATGGATATCTGCTTGATTTTGTTTAAATATGGCTTTGTAGGTCTAAATACGTTGGAATGAAGGATTATGCAAAATTTGGATCAAAAGAAGCGTTAAGTGAAGAAAAAGACCCGAGCTATGACCTTCAAGATATGACCATACCTTAAGCTAAGGGTAACGTACGCAGCAAACAACTCACCCTGGTCAACAGTTGCTGCTGACTTCTACTTTTTAACGAACTGAGCTCTTGCAGCAGCTTTACACAATGTTTTGTGTCTCAAGACCGGTAGTAATCATGATACTTAGACTTTCTAAAGGTATCTTTGTCTTGAAGTATGTGATCAAGTGGAGATTTTTTAGCATATAAGCAAGGTTTAGAAGCAAAGGAAGGAGTTTTCCCTTGAAGAAGCAGGCATATAGCAGTTGGGGAATACAGCAGCAAACAACGGTTCACTTCCCTGTTATGATCAACAAGATTTTCTTTCCCTTTTCTTCTCTTTTTAGCTAAAGTTTGCAGAAATTTATGAACACTCTTGTGTAGATAATTTAGCTCGTTAAATTTCAGTTCTAAACATTTTGTTAGCTGATTATTTTGCAAGTATGTACAATAGCTAAGTTCTTTTTATCCTAATTAAGTTGATTCTTGATTCATGCTTTGGATTTGTGAAGTCTAATTGATCTTTTATAGCTTTAATCTCTTCGGTATATGCATGTATCTTGGTTTAATGATTTGGACTTGTTTTAAGGATGATTTTCTGATCAACTATTATCTTAAAACTTGTCCTTCTTGATTATACCTATAACTTGATCCGTAATTGTCGTGTTAGCTGTGCTTAAGAGTTAAACATCGTTGATAACTTACCACTTGTTTGCTTGATAGTGATGAGATGCATGCATAATAATTTAAACAATCTGAGCTTGTGTGTTTGTTGGTTAGGATCGGGTATCCTTTTCGTATCTAAAGCTATTACAAGGTTAAATCTTAGGATCGTATCTTTAAGATTGCTTTGTGATAAGAAGGTGGTTAGTATCGTATCATAATCTTTATAAAAATAAGAAAGGATTAGGTGTGTAGAGCTTGTTACCACTACTGCCGATCTACCAAGGAAATTAAAGTTAATTATTGGACCGATGATCAAATCAATGGCATGAATTGCATGAACAACTTGGCTAGGATAATTTACCTTTTAATCAGTTAATTACAGTCTTTAAACATCAGCTTTCACTTGTTTGTTATCTTTAATTTAGCATCTTTAATTTGTAGTTTGGTAGTCATTAATCGTGATTCTCGAAACCTGCTAGTCCTTTAGGTTCGATCCTTCTCTGCTATACACAATTTAATTTATATCTAGTAGTGAAGGTTTTTATTGGGTGAATTCGGCAACCATCATCGCCCCTTCGTCATACCAGTTTAACCTAATCAGACTCGGGTTAGAATAGCGGCTTATGTTTTTCTTGTTCGATTTGAATTTCAAAGGATTTTACTATATACGGGCCTCAAGGCTCAAAGATCAGCCCGTAATTTGTAGCTCCTTCACAACGTAGCCCATGAGAAAAATGGACCGATCTGGGCCCATCATGTCAAATTAATTCAGCTCCTTCCCCAATTTCTTCCCATCGAAGAACCTCGCTTTCCCCAAAATAAACCCTACAAATTGACGATTGATTTGAATCTTGCAGTAATCATCAATTGGGAGTGGAGTAACAATCGATTCAGTAAAATGGCGTTGACGAATTTCATATTGACAGTGGCCGGAGTGAGCGCGGTGGTGTTGCTGTTGAGGAGCGACGTGAAACAATCCGCCACCATCTTCCGCCGTAACGTCCGCCACATCCGCAACTGGCTCGAAGAAGAATCCGCTTCCGCAGCTAAGTACGCACACTAAACCGAATAATCTTCAATTTTATTCGTATTTTCGTAGCAAAAATCTGATTTTTCTTGAATGATTTCATTAATGAAGGTGAAGAAAGTCGATGTTCTGGTAGAGTTTTGATCATTAATTGGTTCTGTAATGGTAGCAATATACGATGGTGATGCTAGTTTTACTTTTAGAAACTTTGTTCTACATTGTCAGCCTTTGATAAAGAAGTAAAGAACTCATATCCCCAGCTGATAGAGCTTGATTTCCTTCATTAAACCACTACGAATTAGAATTAGTAAATTACTGTCCCATATGCAGAGGAATTGAAGCATTTGAATTGGATTATGCATAATTCGATTCAAATACGAGCTTGATTACTCAATCGAAACACAGTACCAGATATCTTGCAGTGATACGAAGTGTGATGGTTCTTGTCTGATCTTATTGCAGAGAAATGGAGAAGGCGAAGCCCAAGGAATTATCTGGAAAGGATATCCCAAAGGAGGACAAGCACTAGACTTGATTCTGTTTCAAGAACTGCACACTGTTGAAGTTTCTGTACATTGCAATTCTAATCAGTAGCATATGAAATCTCAATCAATCCTGCCCGAGAATAAACAAGAATCTTGCTTTTTAATGTTCACTAAAAGATAAACTTTTTGTTGTAACTCTTCTTTTCTGGGCTCTTTTTTTGTAGAACAGCAGAGGATATATGGAAATGTTATGGTCTCTCTTTCGTTTTCGTTTTTCCTCTCTTTGTATGTGTGTGTGTATGTTATTGTGTATGTTACATGTTCTTTGTTTTAACTTTTAACTTAATGAATCGCGGTGATGTACTGAGTTATGGAGTATTGTTATACTAAAAGAGTTTCTAGTTTGTAAATTGTAATCATATTTGCAGAGATCGACTGTGGAAAGTTCATAATGATGAAGGGTTGACGGGTTATGGATTCATGTAACTGGGGTTAAATTATAAAGATCAAGATTAAGGGATATGCCGATTTCAAATTAACATTCCTAGAGGGATATTGTGTCGTGTTATGTTGGACCAAATGAACTTTAGTATATAAAATATTGAAATCGGACGTAATAAACAAATTAAAGCTTGGGCAAAGCCTATTCTTTTTATGAGTTCTTGTTTTTCTCTCTCGCAACCCCATGGTCACTATTCTCGTCAACATCCTGTTACACCAACTGAACTTTGGTACATGAAATATTGAATCAAATGTAATAAACAGCATAATATTGTCATCATCCTGTTACACCAATTGAACCTTAGTACATGAAATATTGAATCAAATATAACAAACAACATATCATCCTGTTGCACCAACCAACTGAATTTTGGTACATGAAATATTGAATCAAATGTAACAAACAACATATCATCCTGTTACACCAACTGAACTTTGGTACATGAAATATTGAATCAAATATAACAAACAGCAAAATAGGGATGTGCCAGGATAAAACCAACTGAACTTTGGTACATGAAATATTGAATCAAATGTAACAAACAACATAATAGGGATGTGCCAGGATAAAACCGGAGTACTAGGTTATGGAATGTTGTTATACTAATAAAGGACTATTTAGCGTTTCTGATCATATTTGAAGATATCGACTATGAATAGTTCATAATGACGAGGGGTTAATTGATTCATGCAATCGGGGTTAAATAATAAATGTCAAGATTAAGCTACATCAACATAACATTGCTTAAGGATCTCGTGTCTTGTTCCGTTAAACCAACTGAACTTTGGTACAAAAAATATTGAATAGAATGTAATAAACAGCACAATAGGGATGCATGTGCCAAGATGAGAGTATGAGACTCGGGTTTAAACTGAGCAGTTCCTGGTTTTATAATGATAACCTCATGAGAGCTACATATGGTTTATTCCTCGTCTAACTAATAGTTAAATCAACATCATAAACTTCATTTTTGTACATTAATGCTGATAAGACAGAAGTAAATCCAGTTTAACTAAGCTATCTGCAGCTTAAAGAGGGGGATAAATATGCATCTCATTGAGGATTTGTTCAAAATTCTCTGAGGGCTTCTGGACGGCATGTGTGTGCATTCCTTCGTAGGTTGTCACGACGACGCCTTCGTCTCTCGATAGCCGCTGCACTTGCTTCTTCACATTGCATCCTTCATAAGTACAACGGTAGTAACTTCTGCATTTACAGATTAAGACAGCTTAATTAATAAACTTATCAACGACCCAAACACATCACCTGATTTTCTAAAATAAGGGATATATATCATATAATCTACAACACTATCACACTAATTTGGTTGGAAGATACCATCTCTTTGGGACTTTGACCTTGGTAGTAACTATATTTATTTCATTTAACTTGTTACTAGATCATATATAACATCGTGTATGAGCATTGACCCAACTCTCGTGATGAATCATGATACTCTCGTGATGAATCATGATCAATACTGAGTTTAACAAACACTAGTGACGTGATTAATACTTATTTGGTCGAACCAGTTTCATATTGAATTACTGAAATAGAATGATATCAAAACTAGCTGAGAAAAACGTAGCCGTTGGATCACGGTGGGGGAGTGAGTTCCAAGATCTCCATTGCAGTGTGAACAAGATTCAAAATCAACAATCTCGAGTTCATTACACAGTACTCATGTATAGGGCTGATGTATATATTATCACGAACATTCTCCACAAAATACCCTAATTTTCACATCAAACACCATACTATACTTAAACCTAACTCGCATCGATCATATCCGGAAATAACATGTATCATATATATGAGGGCAAATATCATATCAATGGAAGTATGCAACAAGATTTAAGACAAGCATTCATTCATATATATACCTAGGAAATTTGTTGTTCTTCACAGCTTTTTGACCATACTTTCTCCAGCGATAACCATCATCAAGTATATCAACTTGGCTTCTTGTCTGGAAAGCAAATTTATGCTTTCTTGCTTTCTCTTCACCCTTCTTCTTGATCTTCTTCTTCATCTGGACCCCAGTACTTTGACCAACATCAAGCTTAATAGCATCAAAAAGCACGTTTTTAACATGATGATCTGTTGCTGCAGGCAAACCATGAGCATGCCTATTGAAACCCATGAATAAGTTCCCATTATTGCTGTATATACTATTGGTTGAAGCAGCAGAATTATGGAACACGTTAGGATGAATGTTAACCTCCATTTTTAGAAAATGAGAACTTTGAGAGACTGATCACAGAATTTTGAATATGCAGAAATATGATGTGGGATAATGTTGATCGAAGTTTAGAATCTAGAAAGTGGGGCGGCTATAGCTTAAAGGAAGTGGTGAAAATGAAGGGAATAGTTTGAAGGGATACATATATAGGCAGAGTTTAGCCAAAAAAACGTCAACATGTGATGTGAAGTTGATTAAAAATAGTGTACGGGAAACATATATTGGTTAATTGGTTTGTCTAGATACATGTAGAAAATTTCTTGACTTTTGGAAAAGTGGGGGTGGCGGCTAAGTTATTAAATTAAGATGGAGACTTTAGTCTTTAAAAAGAACAAAATCAGAGTCTGTAGGCTGATTTATCATCTATATGCCTGTGTAGTCATTGAAATGATGAAAAATAACTCACTGTTTTTTCGCCCCGATAGTGTTCGGGACCTCCAGGCGGGTGGGGGGTCGTTGCCCCCCACCCCGGGCTATAGACGAGGATCAGATATATACATGCATCGACTGGTGCGTGTTTACGGGTTTAGCTAGTGTGATGTTAAATCAACCGAATATTTTGAATTAAATACTTGTAATTTAGTAGTTCGACATTTTGTTAGTTTGAATGAAATATTCGTGTTTGAATATCGAGGACAAATCTATGAGAATAAGAGAAATTTTGTTAGAAATCGATCATAATCATGAGTCATGAGAGTGTTTTTTTACGATGATCTGAATGAGACAGAAGAAACTGCGTCAGGTCCACGTGCGTTGGAAGGCTGAACCTATAGCATTAATTCCATCTAGGTGTCTGGTAAAGTTGCGCAGCCTTCGCTTTACAAGCTTGTCAAAGGGAACTCAGAATTCTCATCCCATAAATCAATTAACCAACATCATCAGCTGTTAACTATTGCTAATTGAATAATCTCTCAAATATGTTTGATTATTTGCATATATATATATATATTAATGCTTTATGACAGTAAATTTGTTCATAAATGATGTTATTAACTACGCTTGAATTATTAATGTTGTATTTAAGCATTTTTTTTTATAAAAATCGCGTCAAAAGTCGCTATTTTCTTAGACCTTTCCGAATTCTTTAGAAGTTAGAACAATATATATGTTCCATTGGTGGTCATAGCTAAGCTGGTCCCGAAGGTACTACATTCCAATGTTTATTCGAAATATTGATGTTATAGATATCAAGAATTCAAAGAAACGAATTTTATTATGTCGAATTGTGTGCTGACAAAATTTTCCACCGATCCGTCAATTGATTTTAGCTGTACAATCTTTGAACATGTTAAGCTGTTTTGACTAATCAAGTTTATACAATTAAAGTTTGAAAAATAAATTTCGTTGATGATAATGATCTTGGTTTGGATTCATTCACTCAATTATTATTATTATAATTTATTATTTACGTAATCCAATCAACTTTTTATCTAATATAATCTCGGACCGTATCATCAATTCCAAATTCGTAAAAGTACTAGGAAATACAAGTTTAAGTAAGATTATTAATCTAATCACCCTTCATCAACACGTTGAATGTGGACAACTAATGTTGGTTCGTTTATTCAAGTCTTATGATTGGAGGAGCTCGTTCGACGGTATATTCAGGTGACCTCGTCGAGCTCTACCATCTTAAGTGTCGTATCAAAGTATAAAATGGAGTTTCAAAAACCCCCCATTTCTTTGAGTTATTTTAATGTGATTTTGGTAAATATAGGATCATCACTATTTAATTAATCATGCAATACTTCCATCGATAATCACCAACAATAACCAGAAAACACAATAGTTGATGCATCTGAAAACAAGGAAATTTATTCATAATTGAGCTTAATCGAGTCAAATTATTAAAAATAAATTACACATTTCACATTATATATATTTTTCCAGAGGGAATGACCAACTGCATAACAACCATTCCCTCATCCCATTCCAACACAGGCATACATATGATATATATGTCCTTCACATATATGATTTCATTCGAGGCATCACCAAAGACTGGCCACCATCAACAAATATAGTCGTCCCAGTCATGTACCTGGCGCCATCACTAATCAAATAAATAACAGTTGAAGCCAAGTCGTTTTCGACATCGAGCCATCGGTGCAAAGGGTTAGCTTCGTTCACCAATTTTTGCGCCCGCTCCTTACCAACAGACAACGGAAACTCATCATGTAGATGCAGTCCGCGAGCAATTCCGTTCACTCTTATTTTATACTTTCCCATCTCTAAAGCAGATGTCTGCAAATAAACAGATAAAACAATGTTTTTAGATCAAAAGGAGCTATGTGGCCATCAAGTCAGATATCTGCCAATTATACTTGACTTTGGCGTGGGTTCGTCTTGGAGCTTGCAAGTTTGTTTTGTTTTACTAAATTACAAATAACCCCCACATCCTCTGAATTCCAATATATTACTCAAGGCCCGGGACATAATTGGCACGTAGTTTTCTAGGTATTTTTTATGGAGTTAGGGGGGATTCATCTGTAATATTATATTACTCCAGCGGGTATAGGTGTAATATTTCAGTTAAGAGGGCGTACAAGTATAACAAATTCTGAAGGAGTATAAACATAATGAACCCTTTTAAAACTTCAATCATGTCCCTGGAAATACAAATTTTTGGCTCTATTACTGATTATATCTAACATATAATCTGATGCAGTAAAAAACAGTTTTAGTAACTTGAGCAAATGTGCTGAACTTAGTAACTTACCCTTACTAGCTGCTGCACTCCGGCCAAACATGAACCATATGCTGCGGCTCCTTGATATAATCCTCTTTCTGCCCCAATTATTGTGGTCATGAATACAATGGATCCACCAGATTTTTGATCGCGCATCGTTTTACCCACAGCCTTTAGAAGATACCATGGAGCCATAAAATTTGTTTTCACAGTCTTTTTGAATTCGTTTTCAGCTAAAGACAGAGGGTCTTGCATCTTTCCTGTTACAGATAATCATATTCCTCATCGGCATAAAAATTTTCATAGTTTAATAGTTATACAAGAAAAGAAACAAACCAAGAGTTATCAACCTCAGATGAAAGGCTACTGGAAACCAAAACAATTAAGCAGCCTTCGGATGTCGATTAAGGATGCATTTGGTTTTGAAGGATATAGATTTGAAGGACGGATTTGAGGGGAGGGAGTTCAAATGATTTCATATTTGATGGATTCCAAATCCAGTGCAACAATTTGAAAAATAGTTTCAAATTCAAAATCCATTGTCACATGGATTTATACAGACAAGTTCAGTGAGTTTCTTAATATGGATTTGAAATACTCGTCTTCAAATTCATAAATCCAAACAGTGCCTAATGTAAACCACATAGTAATCAAGAATTTGAGGTTTCATCCATGATGATTGGATCTAGAGCCTAACCAGGGCAAATAATAGAATACCTGATTGGTAAAATTGTTATCATTTTGAACTCCACTTATTTTTATATTAATCCCAACATCAAAACACTGTCAATAATTAAAAATTTCATCTGCCAAACATCTAATTAACCACAAGTTCTTGAGCAATCATACTTCAACTTGAGCCCAGCTCCAAGTTTTTGAACAAACACGTTTCAACTCATAATATACACAAGTTACAAGTATATGCAATATATATCATATTTAAATGCAACCACCTCAAACCATAAATTCAGCTTTGTTTGTAACCTGTGCCGATAATTTCTACACACCAAAAAAACAACGCATTTTCTGAAATCAAATGTGCAATCATACCTTCGTAAGAATAACAGTTGACCAAAGCATCCAAACTGCCCAGCACTCTCGTTCCCTTCTCCACCGCTTCAACAAAAGCCGCCTCCTTCTCTTCTTCCATATCCAACCCCACCACCTCAATCAAAACGACGCCGTTTAAGGACCCCTTGATTTTCTCCACCGCAATCCTCAGTTGCTCCTCATTCCCCACCAACACCAACCTAAACAAATCAAACATCACTCGTAACAAACAAATAACAACATACAATTCACAAATTATACAGACACAGACACACAGAAAATTCAATATAACGAGGAATTACCGGCAACCCCGCTGAGCAAAATGGCGAGCAATGTTGACAGAGATTTCGTCGCCGCTCGAGGTCAGCAAAACATTCTTCCCTTGATTCTCCATGCTTGAAGAAATGCGATAAATGAAGGTTTTGATTCCACTGCGTTTGAAGATTGAATGAAGATTACAGAGAGAAAGAAGAAGATCGAAATATAGCGAGGGAAATACGTCATGCCAGTGTGGAATATATAATAGCATTATTCCGTCGTGTTTAATTTTTAATTATTATTTTTGGATATAAATAACGTACATGTTTAAGCACCGATAAATATAAAATTTACAACGTCAAATGAAGAAATTATTATTCCCTTCACACTTTGTTTTTATGTTATTATTTATTCAAAGTTAGATTTGAAAGTCATGTGATTTTATTTGTTCTCATTAAAAAATATGAACTCAAAATCATTTACTAATTTCATTGAGATGTACTAAATAACTGTCTAATATTTAATCGTTTTTAGATCCAATGAGCTGTGTTCAACGAATTATTTATGTCTCTTTAATGAGAAATGTAAGGCTAATAGGCTATTATTTAATTCTGAATAAATTTCATTAAGCTAGGGACGTTGTGAATAAATTATGATTAGGATAGTAGCATGCCAACCCCTCGTACAATACAGATAACAGATGCTCTATCAACTTATTTATTACTATATTTCTGAATTTGGGCACAATACAGATAGCAGATGTTGCATGCGGTTCCAACGTGCATAAAAAACTTCATATAATACGGTGAATTTGACAACAAAATTCACCAAAGCTTGACTATCTTTTACTAACAACAACTCAATTTTATAAATACAAACCGAAAGTCCCTTCTCAGTTTTCATTAAAGTCGAACCAGAGTTGAATCTCAAAGTAATTGTTCCTCTTTGTCATGTGAAGATCTCATCTTTATCAAGTGAAGATCGCAACCTAAAAATTGAAAAATAGAAAAAAAGTTATTAATAAAAAATAAATAAATAAATAATTGAAGAACAGAAGAAAAAAAAAAGAAAAAAAAAAGGGAGTTAATCGGAGAAAAACTGATATTTATCGTTCTGAAATATGGATACTGACAAAAAGAATTTTAGATCGTCAGATTTTTAGAGGGAAGTTTTGATAATGCTTGAACGTTGTCGGGAAAAAACTGATCGTTCTGAGATATGGATAATGACAAAAGAATTTTAGATCGTGAGATTTTTAGAGGGGAGTTTTGATAATACTTGAACGTGGGTTCACAAATTACGTGGGTAGCCAAATTCCAAAAAAATTTATTAATCTTACATATGCTTAGTAATATTATTGAGGGCAAAATAAATAGTTCAAAAAATTGGTCTGTCATCTTGAGAAAACCGTCGTTTGTGAGAGAAAAGGCGCTTCCTTTTTTATATAGTATAGATTACTTATCCATGTCCATAGGGTTCGATTTGAATTTTATTGAACTGCTCGATTCTAGCTCACCTTCTCTCGACCTTTTACAGCCGCAGAAGTAATTGAACACGTTACACTCCCCTCAAATTAAACTGTCTCGCTCCTCAACCGCTATGGCATCGTGCGTGCCTCCGGCGCTGGACGCCGCCGCTGGCCGCCTATCCTTCTCTACTTCTTTTGTTCTTTTTTATTTTTTTTTAACTCTGTAATAGCTCATACTTTTTTTTTCTCCCCACTCGCAGGGCCGCCTAAACTCAAATTGAACTGCTCCATTCTCAAGCACACCTTCTCTCAGCCTTTTACAGCGGTAATTTCACAGAGACGAAAGTAATCTGATATATCTTCCCCGAGGGAAATCTTTGGTAACAATAAACTTGGGAACTTGAACGATTACTGTGAGACCCCGTAATTTTTAGATATTATTAATAGTAGATATATACATAGTATTATATTACCCATATTCTTTATGTAATTATTTGTTGCTATTATTTAACTATTATTTATTTTATCTTTTTATGATAAATAGATACGTATAGATAAGACTAGTAGTAACCGTAATTAGAATAATGGGGAAGTGGGAGTCTTGTGAAAACTGACTTACAACAACTATATTAACACGGCTTAATTATCAGAATCCGACTCACATATTATTCTATGGGAAGAAGAGGGAGAGATAGTCGATATAGTTATCAGGATTCTGCTCACAGAAAAGAATCTTCCATAGGAAAAAAAAAAAAAAGGGGACCAAGCAGGAAGGAGAAAAGAAATTTCATCAATTGAAGAAATCGGTCGAACGAGTAGATAGAAGAAGTCATTGACGAAAAGAAAAAAAAGAAAACTAACGACAAATATTTTAGACTCGAGACAGTGAATAGAGAAATATTAATGAAACTCATACACATAGATCACGTGACGGGGTTGAGCTTGTTATGATAATACATGTATATGCATTTACGTATATTATGAAGATTACATTTTATATATACTAATATACTATTAATATTTGGTGGCATTTATGCAAACATATTTATGCATACACACGACTACTATATATATCTATAGTTTTGTGGAATTGAGTATTAGGACCATTATATTTATATAATACTAATGATAGATAACTGGGAACCTGAATGATTTTAGTCATTTGAGTAGATAGTTATGATAGTATAATTTATAATTACTTTGTGACCGGATTAGAATTGATATGGTCAGGACTAAGATTTTGGCGCAAAAGACCTATAGGATACCTAGAAGAATCAAGTCGAGGTAAGTGGTTTCTTCCTTCTATATTTTCCTAAACTTGTTTTATAAACATTGTATGTCTTATTTTAAAAATGTAATTTCATTATATAAAATTAGGATTTGAGCATGGTATGTGTGATTGCGTTATGTGAACTAAATATGAAGTCGTTTGTAAGCATATGGTATGAGCGTATGATCTCTGTGTTACGTTTCTATGCTAAGTAGGTCTTATGCTCTGAATTATTGGAAACCAAATTGGTAGGGGCTAGTTCCGAATCATTGTACTGACCCGGCCACGGGTGTTACAGTGGCATTATTGTATTGACCCGGCGACGGGTGTTACAGTGGCATTATTGACCCGGCTACGGGAGTGACAGTAGCATCATATTGACCCGGCCACGGGTGTTACAGTGACATTATTGACCCGGCTACGGGAGTGACAGTAGCAATTCTGGACCCACCTAACGGGGTTGTAGTTAGGACTTGATCAAGTTAAGCCAATAAGGAACTGAAAGTTCACGAGCATAAACTTAAGTGTCTTTATATGTTCAGTTTATTGTTTCACGTGCTGATATTGCTTGTGCTAAAGTATATATATTGTAACGTGCTCAAATCCGATAGAGGGTCAAGAGACTACTTACTGAGCAAGTGTCGCTCATACCACCCTAACAATCTTTTGCAGAGAATAAGTTAGAGGACGCTGGGGAGGAGTACTTTTGGGGCTGACCAAACACCAACTCTTCAAGTATTTTAGGGATTTCAAATTATGTTCTTATATCTTTTCATGTACAGTTAGGATCGAGTTATGTTCGAGACAATGATGTAAGAAGTGCAATAGTTAGGATTTCTCCGCTGCATTGTTTTAAGAGTTGATTTAAGAATTTTAATTGGGATTTTAGTCGTTCTGATTATCGAGGCTTAGTGTCCTTGAGTCTTTCGGGCTCAGGGGCACTGCCGTGTTGCTACCCGGAAACGGGGCGTGACAATTACACAACACACTCACAAGACTGTTCTATTTGAAAACCCAGTATATATTCCTTTTGTTCAACCTAGAGTTCTTCAGAGAATTGCAACTTTTACTGTACTCACTTTGTTTTTTTGTTTTTTTATTGTTTTCTATTGGCTTTATTTCGATCTTATATTATTGAAATTTATGTTTTTTCATTGTTTTCGGTTGACTTTATTCCGATCTCATATTTCTTCAACATGGGTTGTTTTGAAACTTGCTAACCATACTCACCCCAAACATGGACTATTTTTTCATACTGCTGTCGTTGTTCGCTTCTCTTTACTGCGCTGCTAGCATTTGCCTTTCCTTCATGCTCTGGGGCTCTCTTGCCTGTGCCTGCACTAATTTTTAGAGTGAAATCTAATTTTTGTATTGTGATTTCAATAAGATCTATGCTGATTGTGTTTCTCATAGTTGAGCTGTATTTGTAGCTTAAAATTTAAAAGCATTTAGGATCATTTCTTTTCATTTTTCAAGCTAAATTTGAAAACCTGAATTGCGTGAAGGCCTGAATGCTATTATGTAATGTTTTAGCATGTCGTTAGTTGAATAAAAGAATCTATATGACAATCGGTTTGGAAGAGCGCATGCTACTATTTTTTAAGTTCTTAAACTATTGAAATTCGATTACATGAATTTACATGAATTTGTTGAAGGATCATACTTTGGCTCAAGGTGATTTCAATCTAGGGATGATAGTTAGATTTGATAAAAATTGAAACGAACAGAAATAGGCATACCATATAGTCAGGTCCTAAATGCGTTGTACCAATAACCACAGATGTCCAATATTTGCTCCTACCATCTCCAAAATTGAGGAACAAGAATCTTAACCAATTTCAGACCTAATTGCTAGTGAAGCACAAGATCCAACACTTTATATATCTATCTAGGTTTTATAAAATTACAAATTATGAGAGCTTTTGTTAATTAATTTTAATAATTCAATATTGGTATTTAAAGATACACACACCCACACGCAGGTTGCAGTTAACGGCAACTTGATATATTCATGCAAATGTGAACAGTCTATAAGATGAAATTCCTTGCTCACAATGTTGAAATTTTGCAACTATAAATGCAAGTTTAGGTTTGTTTTCGATGTGTTATCGCATTACAATATACTTAGCAACATCTATTTCTACTCCGTAACGTGATTTAGGCTAGATATACCACATTACTATTTTTTATGTCGTGTCTTTATTTGCTTCAATGTATTCCTCTGATCTTGAATCTATCTAAGTTTTATCAAACCCATCACTTAACACCGCTATATCCATTTTTTTTTATCAATGACGGCTAGAATTTCTTCCATTTGACGACTGGTAAGCTATCTCCAACTTATTCTTTCATTCATACATACATTACTTTGATAAGAGTAAATATATACTTGAATGAATCATTAGGAATTGAGAGATCCTGAAGAGCACATTTCAAATTTTTATTGCTTCTGGAACTTTAGAATCTCCATATTACATGAATTTACGGGTTTCTACAAATTTACCGCAGCTTATATACTTTGGAGTTTTATTCTTTGAGGCATAATGTGCTTTCAGTTGCATGACGCACATTTTAATTATTTGTTAAAGTTCTATTTTTAGTGTAAATCTTACAGTACTCATAAGTAATTAACAGATAATCCGGGTATCAGTCCACATTTTTTAAGAAGACAAATACATTTTTATTTATTTGTCTTTTTTTTTTTTTTTGGTTAAAATGTATTTGTCTACATTTGTATGTTATTGTATATGTTGTTGGTTTCAATTTATTTTAGATTTTTAGATATTTTTCAACAAGATTTTCTTTATAGTCTTTTTATCTTATGTAACAGGTTGGTTGCGAAACACAGGCTGATTGATATCCAAAATAAAAAATCAAGATTACAAACTACACTAAGTGGTATTATGTATTTTCTATTAAGTATGTTAATGTAAATCATTATTACGATGTGACAAAATAATTTGTTTATTTCATTATATATTCTTTAAAAATTGATAAGCCATCACGGAGTGTTGGTATTACATATTAGCATTGTTTTCAAATTGTTTATTTACATGGATATTTCAAACAAGTTGTGATTTAATGAGCTTTTAGTAATTTTTGTGCTGTAATTGTTTTGTTGGTTTAGTTAAACAGTAACTAAAAACGTCTTATTTGGTTAATCTATAATATTACTTAACCAACTGACATGTACGAGTTCTATTAATAGTGATTGTGTTTTTGGAGTATTAGTAGTTTATTTTACAAATTAACATTTAACAACACTTTAAAATATATTTAGTATTCTAATGAATTATACACATACTTTTTATAAAAATTGTGATTTGCATTGTTCCAATCAATTGTCAATTTTCTCCAAGGTTTTGTAAATTAAAAAATTTTATTGTAAAATTTAATAATTGCCTGTAATATATAAACTCATATTATTTGATTAATAGATTCATACTATTCAATTATTCTATACGCATACAATTTTTTTTACATTTAATTAATTATTTTACAATCATGCTTACAGAAAATTTGATTCCATTTGTTTATTTATAGGTTGATAAATTTATTGCTCTGGCAATGGAGAGACAAGATTCAGACATGGATATTGATAATACCATTGAACCAGAGCTTGCATATCAAAGAAATGACCTTCGCACCAGACAAAAAGGCGGCAAACGAATCCAGTGGATCGAGCTACTCATCTTCCTCCACAACGGGAAATTCACCAGCAACATAGACAAACTAATGGCTCTCATACTTTAGTTTAATCAAACGATCAACGTAGAAGAGAACTCAAGCGCATTTGAGAAAGAGAAAGGAGAGAGGCAAGAACTTCAGAAGAACATCAGGCATACCTTGCAAGAAGACGTTATATTTATCACCTTCGAAGAGGAAACATCTCCAATCAAGGTTTTTTTAATATACCTAATTTTTATAATATTTATATAGACTAAACTATCTTCATTACACAGATTGGATTGATGTAATATTGTACTTTTCTTTATTTAGCTCCTATGAACTCTTCGTATTGATATATGATGTTATTATGCACCATTGAACAATTCTAATACAGATCAAAGTGCATTTCTTTTGGCTCGATCAATTCCTGTACCAATATCAATAAGTTCGAACAATCATATTGAATCTGTTAGGCCAAGTTCTGATCGACAAATGTCTGGTAACAATGCATATTTGGTGTAACTCTTTCATATAATATAATATGTCAATTGATTAAGTGAAACTAAATATTCGTTTATTAACAGGAGGTGTTACAAATATAAATAATACAAATATTTCTATTCGTCCAATTTCTTTACCGAATTTGGAGTCAATTCCGCCTAATCAATTCGAGGCGTCAACCTCAAATGCTCTTCCACCTAAAATTGAGGGTATGTATAGTTTATTAATTTTTTTTTTCTTTGATATGGTTTTTATTTTTACTCTTATTTCCACAAAGTGAAACTAAATATTCGTTTATTACCAGGCGGTGTTACAAATAGAAATAATGAAAATATTTCTATTCAGCTAAATTTTTTATCGAATTTTGAGTCAATTTCAACTCATCAATTCGAGGCGTCAACCTCAAATGCTCCCCCACCTAATATTGAAGGTACGTATAGTTTATTAATTTATTTTTTTCATATGGTGTTTATTTTTTACTCTTATTTCCACAAAGTGAAACTAAATATTTTACTTTATTACCAGGAGGTGTTACAAATAGAAATAATGGAAATATTTCTATTCACCCAATTTCTTTACCGAATTTTGAGTCAATTCTTACTAATCAGTCCGAGGTGTCGACCTCAAATGCTCCCCCACCTAATATTGAAGGTATGTATAGTTTATTTTTTTTTTTTCATATGGTGTTTATTTTTTACTCTTATTTCCATGAGTTTTTATTGGATTTTGGAATGTAGGCATCAATCACAATGGAAATAATCCACTCTCGAGTTCAGAAGGACATCATGATGATCCACTAGATAACAACATAACAACAAATCTGAATGCAACTCGAAGAAATTATTTTCATAACCGTGCAAGAAATTGTTATCCGGCGCGCCATGTGCGTGGATCTCAACTCCCTCCTTCTAGGATATGCTCTCATTGTCATGCGAAGTTGTTTCATCAAGAGACAAAAAACTTTTGCTGCAAATGAGCAAGGGTAATCTTACCTGAAATACCAGTACCTGTAGAACTAATGGATCTTTTCACGGATCAATCTACAGAAGGGCGTAACTTCAGGCTGAACATACGTGCTTATAATCACGTATTTTCATTTACTTCTATGGGTGTGTCACTAGATGAAAATTTAGCACCATTTGACCGGGGGATTTACATATTTAGGGCTCATGGTATAATATATCATAGAATTGGTTCTTTATTATCTTCTCCTGGGATTCGACCAATATACATCCAGTTGTTTATCTATGATACAGAGCATGAGTTAGAAAATCGGTTACAAGAAAGCGGTGGTTTGAACAGAGCTGTAATTGAGAAAATCAAACGTATTTTAGATAATCACAATCCATTTGTTAAAACACTTCGCCAACTTGCTCAGCGAACAGATATTGGTGATTGTAGTTTGCTTATTAAGGAGAAACCTTCTCCTAATCTGCAATATACTCTTCCAACTGCCTCACAAGTAGCAGCAATGTTGGTCGATGGAGAAGAATCAATGGATACAAATCATCGAGATATAGTTGTTCAAACAGTTGTGGGTCAGCTTTTGAATATAAAAGAATACACAGGGTATTATGATCCACTTCAGTATCCATTTTTTTGCCTTACGGGACGTATGGTTGGGATAGTGATTTTCGAACATTCCAAGGAAATAGGATCACGTGTTGTAATTACTATACATATATGTTACAGGTAGTTCTACGCATTTCAAATTTTTTAATAAACAAAACTAAATTTTTTACAGATCATGACTTTTTTAATATTTTCTATATAGATTCGTGCTACTATCCCATCGATTCTACTGCATGGAGGTCATTTACTGCAATAATACGTTGCTGACAATTATGTCAAGATAGGGACCCAAAAATTACAATGGTTAAGATTTCATCAAAATGAAATATGTTCTGAATTGTATGAAGGATTGCAAGATTGTTTGGACGCTGGTGAAAATGATGCAGCTAAGTTTTAAACTAAAATATATGTTAAATTAATTACTGAGCCTTTATCTATATAGTATTATAGAAAAAATAATATTTTTATGTATCCCCAATAAATTATTTTTAGGAAATGTTGGGCGACGTACAATCTTACCATCATCATTTGTTGGAAGTCCTCGCGATATGTATCGACGGTAGGAAATGTTGGGCGACGTACAATCTTACCATCATCATTTGTTGGAAGTCCTCGCGATATGTATCAACTGTACCAGGATGTTATGGCAATAGTACAAAAATTTGGAAAGCCATATATATTTGTTACAATGATGTGTAACCCTTCATGGGAAAAGATACAAAAGGAACTTTACCCGGGGCAAACGACACAAGACCGCCCTGATTTGCTAACCAGAATTTTTCGAGCAAGATGTGAAGAATTGAAAGAAGATATTATTCATAGAGGGGTGCTTGGAAAGGTTATTGCTCATGTATATGTTATTGAGTTCCAAAAACGAGGATTACCACATGTACATATGTTGGTAATCTTCGACGAGGAAGATAAGTTGAACAACCCTGATGATTATGACAATATAGTACGAGCAGAAATTCCAAAGCAAGACGAAGAGCCAGAGTTATATGCGGCTGTCCTTAAACACATGATACATGGACCGTGTGGACATACTAAACCAAATGCACCCTGCATGAGGAATGGGAGTTGTAAAAAAGAATTTCCCAAGCAATTTGCGGAATAGACTAGGAAAGGTAACGACTCTTATCCAATTTATCAGCCTCGAAATGATAATAGATCTATAGTTTTAGATGATAATGGGGATGCTCTTGTTGATAATTGATGGGTGGTTCCATATAACCCATGGTTGCTGCTGAAATATGATTGTCATATAAATGTTGAGGTATGCAGTAGCATTAAAAGTGTGAAGTATTTGTGCAAATATGTGTCCAAAGGACCGGATTGTGTTGTATTTGAGGTTTGCCCAGGACCTAATTATGATGAAGTCGGCAAATATGTTGATGGAAGATGGATATGTGCGCCAAAGGGTTTTTGGAGAGTGTTTAAGTTTCCAATGAGCAGAATTTATCCCTCCATTGTACGATTACAAGTGCATCTTCCTAACAGGAAACAAGTTCGATTTTGTAGTCATCAATCGATTTCAGATGTATTGGCTGATGATAGAAACTCAAGAACAATGTTAACTGAGTTTTTCAGGATATACAACGAAGGAAGAGAGCCAAATAAATATTTATATAATGAATTCCTAAAATACTACAGATGGTTGACAAACGAAAAAATTTGGGTAAAATGAAGGACTAGCCAAAAAGTGATTGGACGAGTATATGCAGTATCACCAAATGAAGGGGAAAGATTTTATTTGCTTCTTCTACTGAACCATGTTAGGGGTCCAAAATCATTTGAGGATCTATTAACTGTTGATAGGGTTCATTATTTGACTTTTAAGCAGGCAGCAGAAAAAAGAGGTTTGCTTCAGGAGGACAATAGCATTCGGGAGTGTTTGATTAAAGCTCAGAATTTCAGAATGCCATCAGCACTTTGAAGGTTATTTGCCACAATTTTACTGTACTGTGAACAAAGTGGAGTTAGAAGATTATGGGATCAAAACTACTCATTTATGACTGAAGACTATCCATCTTCGAGTAGTACGAATCAGTTTTATATTTTGAACAGACTTCTCCACGATATTAATGGTATTCTCATGCAATATAAGAGAAATATAGATGAGTTTGACTTGCTTCGAATATCTGAAGGATTTGAAAATTTGGGTACTATCACCGGATTACTAGAGCATGAACTCTCAATTCCTATATCAGATACAAATGTTAACTCCGTAAAATTCCTCAATGAATGCCAGTTTGCTACATTTGATGTGATCAGTCAGGCAATAAGAAGAAAACATAGTGCAATATTTTTTGTGGATGGTCCGGGTGGGACAGGTAAGATATTTTTGTATAAAGCGTTGCATGCTAATTTCAGAAAAGACGGGTTCATTATTCTTGAAACTGCAACATCGGACATTGCAGCAAATCTTCTTCCAGGTAGTAGGACTGCTCATCCAAACTAAAAATAACTATCGTCTTTGAACCTTTTTCAATGTGTTGGTTCAGCAAGCAATCAGAGTTATCTACATTGATAGAACGTGCATCGGCTATTATTTGGGATGAGACACCAATGGCAAACAAAAAAGCATTTGAAGCAGTGTATCAAACATTCAGGGACATGTTCCGTTTCGACTTACCGTTTGGGGGCAAAGTTATGATTTTAGGAGGTGATTTTTGTCAAGTTCTTCCAGTTGTGGTTTCAGGTACAAAATCACAAATTATAAATGCTTGCATAGTCCAATCACCACTTTGGTGTAATGTTAAACTTCTACACTTATCCGAGAATATGAGAGCACAAAATGATGTGGGCTTTTCTGAATTTCTAATCCATATTGGTAATGGTGATGAACCGACGATAGAGGATGACATGATACGAATTCTTACCTCTATATCAATACCTTGGGAGGGTGAACATTCTATTAAAGATTTAGTAGATTTTGTTTTCCTAGAGTTAGGCTCACACATATGATACGGAATACATGTCTAGCCGGACTTTATTAACTCCTCTGAATGATGATGTGAATAAGCTAAATGATCAAGTGCTAGATGCTTTTCATGGAGATGAAGTGACATACTATTCATTTGACTCGGTAGCCGATGATGTTCGCAATTTATATTTGCCCGAATTTTTGAACTCTCTATCCCCCGGTAGTTTGCCACCTCACAAGTTGACTTTGAAAAAAGGTGCTCCAGTGATGCTCTTGAGGAATATTGATCCGAAGATTGGTCTTTGCAATGGTACCAGACTTATTTGCCACCGATTTGGTAGAAACATTATTTAAGCAGAAATTTTGGGTGGCCAGTTCAAAGGATTGAGAGTATTTTTGCCACGAATTCCATTAAAGACTGCAGAAGATGCACATGTGCCTTTCGAAATGACAAGAAGACAATTTCTCATCCGATTAAGTTTCGCCCTAACAATTAACAAATCTCAGGGGCAAACAATTCCAATTATATGTTGCTCTTTCACGGGGTATTTCTGAAAGAACGACTAAAATTTTGGTGAAAAAGGGTACCATCGATGGTCATAATGGAGTTTTCACAAGAAATGTGGTTTACAAGGAGATTTTTGACAAATTAAGAAGCACTCTATCGAGGTATGATACACATTACATATCTAATCATATAATTTCAATACTTGCAGTGCATACAATTTTAATTGTCAATCTATCTTCTCACTACTTCATATTTTTTTTTACAGGTGAGAAGACAAGTCATCCATAAGTGCACATGAGATTCAGGGACATTTGTAATTTTTATTTTTTCAAGGACTCTAGAAAAGAAATGAAATATTTTTTATTTTAAATTTAGCTTATTACAATTAATATATATTTTTCATCATTTTTTAGAGACATCGTTTTTTATTTTTTAAATCAATATACAAAAAATTATAAATTTTTATAAAGCATAACCCAAGATCTAATTAACGATATTATTCATTATTAAATATTTGGAGAAAGAGTGCCAATTTTAGAAGGAAATTACATATTTGTTGTTTTGTAATTATAATTCAACTACATATATATAAAAAGGAATGTAACGATATATTCATCTCAAATAATTTAGGACACATAGAAATAGATAATTTACACCTTAAATTATTTTTGCGTGCAGAGACGATGTGCACCCATTGCTAGTTCATTCAAAACTTAGGTCACAGAGCATTCTTCAGATTTCAGCCGTTCTCCTTGCCTTTCTCCCACTCTTCACTCTTCACATTTCCGCCGATGGATCTTCCTCCACAGGCTCCATTTATTTTTCCCGATGGCGTAGCTTATCTCCCAAAGGGAGTCTACAGACTGCCAAATGGCCATTGGGTGTTTCCGATTGGCGACACATGGTTAGCTATAGGCAGTGGGGGAGGGGGTGGGGTGTTGGGTGGTTAGGGGGCGTTCCTCCAGGCGGAGGTGGTGGAGGAGGAGGGGGCTCTTGCTGGCGGAGGGGGGTTCCTCCGCTGCCAGGCGACTGCGACGGGGGTTGCGGAGGAGGGGTTCCCCCGTAATTTGATGATGTAGAGCCCATCTATGATATTAATCTTGATGGTTTGTCAGATGGTGACTTTGACCTCCCCGCCTTACTTCAACAAGTCTCATTCCCAGAAGTGCCTCAGAATCTCCCATTATTTCCCGCCTTTCCCCCTCCCTCCCGCCTATTCGTGGTCCAGCTGTTAATCAGCCTCGTGGTCCTGTTGTCCCTTCCGTCCCGCCTATTCCCCCTCTCGTCCCGCCTATTCGTGGTCCGACTGTTAATCAGCCTGGTGGTCCGACTCCTAATCCCACCCAGAGTCGATTTGGACGAGAGTTGAGGGCACCTAAGTGGTATGGAGGAGAGTATGAAATCGGTTCCACCTCCGACGGAGGGTAGATTTGGGAGTACATGTATTGTTGGGGGAACAAGAGTTTTGGTTCTTGGAGGGCATACTGGGGAAGAATGGCTCTTGAATGAGTTGCATGAATTGTGCTTGGCTAGTAGGTAGGATTCTTTTTTTGGTGGACTAATAGGCAGGATTCTGATGTGGAGAATTTTTCATAAATAATATTTAATTTAAACCGGATTCATAAAATATTATTGAAAATGAATGGGTTAAAATTTTGTTATAGAACGCCAAATGGTTTGGCGTTCTTTTATTTTTTTATTATTTTTTTAACGGGGTCGCCAAATAATACGGCGACCCAATGAATTTTTTTTTTTTTTAATAAGTTATTAAAGATCGCCATATCATATGGCGACCATTTTAAAAAATTATATTTTTTTTAATATTTTGTTAAGACCATTTAAAAAATAATAATAATATTTTATTAATGACGACTCTTAACATTTTCTTTTTTTAAATATTTGATTTGTTTTTCAGTTATAATTTGAGTTACGGGATTCGAATTCGAATTCTGTCTTTGGAGTTGGACTTATTTTGACACTTCGGATCCAATGAAACAAACCTCGTATTTTTTCAATGCCGTTTGAACCTCCGACGAAGTAAATTTCAGTCCATATGACTCATTCACCCTATTTGATTTGTTTTTTTAGCTATAACCTGAGCTACGGGATTCGGATTTGAATTTTTTCTTTGGGGTTGGACT
Organism: Lantana camara; assembly: GCA_037501455.1. Lineage (NCBI taxonomy): Eukaryota > Viridiplantae > Streptophyta > Magnoliopsida > Lamiales > Verbenaceae > Lantana > Lantana camara. The sequence goes on along the minus strand of CM074858.1, from coordinate 758,395 downwards.
CGTCTTGACATTTGGATCCAATGAGACAAATTTCGTATTTTTTCGATGCCGTTTGGATATCCGATGAAGCAAATTTCAGTCCATATGACCCATTTACCCTATTTGATTTGTTTTTCAACTATAACTTGAGCTACGGGATTCGAATTTGAATTCTGTCTTTAGGGTTGGACTCGTTTTGACGATTTGGATCCAATGAAATAAACTTCGTATTTTTTCGATGCCGTTTGGACTTCCGACGAATCAAATAGGATAAATGAGCCATATGGATTGAAATTTGCTTTGTTGGATATTCGAACGGTATCGAAAAAAATACGATGTTAGCTTCATTGGATCTAACTAGTCAAAACGAGTCCAACGAAAAAGACGGAATTCAAATCCAAATCCCGTAGCTCAAGTTATAGCTAAAAAACGAATCAAATAGGGTGAATGGATCATATGGACTGAAATTTGCTTCGTCGGAGGTTCAAACGGCCTCGAAAAAATACGAGGTTTATTTCATTGGATCCGAATCGTCAAAACAAGTCCAACCCCAAAGACAAAATTCAAATTCGAATCTCGTAGCTCAAGTTATAGCTGCAAAACAAATCAAATAGGGTAAATAGGTCATATGGACTGAAATGTGCTTCGTCGGAGGTTCAAACGGCATCGAAAAAATACGAGGTTTGTTTCATTGGATCCAAATCGTCAAAATGAGTCCAACCCCAAAGACAGAATTTGAATCCGAATTCCGTAGCTCAAGTTAAAGCTAAAAAACGAATCAAATTGGGTGAATGGGTCATATAGACTGAAATTTGCTTTGTCGGATGTTCAAACGACATCGAAAAAATACGAGGTTTGTTTCATTGGATCCGAATCGTCAAACGAGTCCAGCCCCAAAGACAGAATTAGAATCCGAATCCCGTAGCTCAATTTATAGCTCTGAAAAACAAATCAAATAGGGTGAATGGGTCATATGAACTGAAATTTGCTTCGGCGGATGTTCAAACGGCATCGAAAAAATACGAGGTTTATTTCATTGGATCCAAATTTTCAAAACAAGTCCAACCCCAAAGACAGAATTCAAATTCGAATCTCGTAGCTCAAGTTATAGCCAAAAAGCAATTCAAATATTTAAAAAAAAAATGTTAGAGTCGTCATTAATAAAATATTTAAAAAAAAAAAATTTAATGGTCGCCATATGATATGGCGACCTTTAATAAAATATTAAAAAAAATTTTTTTTTTTAAATGGTCGCCATATCTTTAATAAAATATTAAAAAAAAAAACAAATTTTATTGGGTCGCCGTATTATTTGGCGACCCCGTTAAAAAAATAATAAAAAAATAAAAGAACGCCAAACCATTTGGCGTTCTATAACAAAATTTTAATCCGCCCGTTTTCAGTATTATTTTACGAATTCGATTTAAATTAAATATTATTTATGAAAAATCCTCTTCTGATGTGTAAGTGGATTGGTGTTTTGTGTGGGTTTAATTTGTGGTACATAAGAGTTATATGGTAGAAATGGTGTTTAAAGATGATTGTACATGGTGTTATTTGCTATGTGGTGTTTGTAAATCAACTGGAGGTAGATTATTGTTCTTTTGAGTTGCCAAAAGAGTTGATTTTATGATAATTACTATTTGTGTGTATTGCTTTATCATTTTTGTTATGATGGTATTGGATTTTATTGTGGTTTGCATTTGGAAATAGAAGTTGCAACAGAGACCAGCACCATTCTCCACTTTATTATTATTTTTATTATTATTATTATTATTGTTGTTGTGTTGTTTTAATAGTTCATTTATATGAATACTAAGGCGTAAAGTTTTCCTTCCTAATAGTAGTCATCTCACTAAAGATATAAAGTTTTTCATATCAATGATAGTTACGTTCTCAGACATTCAAATTCGAGAAGTGTTAATCTACACCACTTGGTAGTACTTATATATTTTTTTTTATGTAAGTTTTTAAACATAAATATCATTCGATTGAAATTAAACTTAAAATACTTAGTTAATAATAAACTAAACAATTTATTTAAAATTCATTGTATTTACGTGCAACCAACGTCAAATTGCCAGTGAATAAGCCTGTGTAATAGTATCACAAAAATTCTTGCATAAAATGACCAAGTTCCTTCTGCTCATCCTCCTCTTTGGTATCTTCCAATTTACCATCAAGTTCACTATGCTCGCCACCAGAGCTCTCATCACCATCTTCTTCATTTGTCTTACTTTTCTTTGATTTCGTTTTCCTTGACTCCTTTCTCTCATTTCTGACATCGACATCTGGAATTTCCAAGCCGTATTCTGATTCATCAATCTCTTCAAGGCTAAGGAATCTTGCGTCCACGGAAAACATCAAATAATTAAACTAACAAAAGATGTCCATCAAAGATGCACATAATTTAAGAGGAACAGAAGAAACAAAATGAAAATATTGTTTACTTTTGTACTAACTTAAGATGATCATAAGGGCCATATTTATAGAAGCAAAGTGAAACACTAACATAATTTAGCACACAGAAAGGGCACTAACAAATCTTAACAAAGCTGTTCTCGACTAAACAGGAAAGCTAAATGCAAACAGATGTTCAGAATTAAGATGAAAACTCCCATAATCCAAACCCCCAGCTAAAAGGAACTCGAATTAAGAGAACTACAGTACAACTCAACCAAACCGAGGCTGTGGTATAAAGGTACACAAAATTATAGTTATTGTTATTGAGAAATGATGGTAAGAATTAAAATAATTTAAATTATGAAAATTCAAATAAAAATAAAATAAATTATTTATATTCACCGAATTGAAGAAGAAATTACTATTTAAATAAAAATTTACTAAAGCATTAAAAAAAAAAAAAAAAAAAAAAAGTATCAAAAAACAAATTAAAAAATTATTTTAAAGAAAACTTACATACCAAAAAATCAAAAGTGATCCCACTAGAAACTTACCGGTAGTCATTAGTGAGAGCGTATTTATACCCTAGGGGTTTTCAGGGTGGGGCTTGGTTTCCAAGGCGCATTAATGTGGTCCTAGGTACTATTTGTAGTACTGTCAGGGCATTAAATGCCTTGGCGGCTCGACCGGTCCCACCTCCGTATAGGGTGTCAGGATACTGTCGAGGCAAGTCTCGACCTACTCCCTAGGTCGAGGGTTGACCTTCATTTGGGTGAGATCGAGGAGCCCAACTTGGCCCAAATAGGAAGGTGCGGAGTCGATGATCATCGGGTTAGGTGTCGACCTGATGGTTGAAGATCTAGAAGGTCTAGCAATCTTAAAGGTGACACGTGGCATTGTGGGACTTACCCACATCATAAGCCCCCGGGAAGGTTGACTGCCACGGTGATGTGGCGGTGAGATTTCAGATTCCCGAGGTGGGTCCCGCCTGCTAACATGGTGTCGCTTCAAATTTCGGTTACTGCTCCCCCTACAAATGCTTCTCTTCACTGTCATTCTCATTTTTTACTTTCCGCATCATAGAGAATTCTGAGCATTTGAGAGATATTCGAGTAGAGCTAAGGATCGAGTGAGAGAGAGTCGAGCAGAGCTAAGGAGCATTCGATTTGTTCGAGTCAGAAGTTCTTCACCCGTTGCAGGTCGTCGATACTTCCCTGGGTATGTCATTTTCAATCTTCAAAATCTATTTACTTTTTTTCATAATGATCACATATTTATTAAATGTATATTATATTATTATTTTTTATTATTACGAATGTTTATTCTAATTGAAAATTTAACCAATTTAATATATGTAAAAATAAATATAAATATACTATATATATTATATATTTAAAAATACATGTTCAATATATTATTTTATTTACTTATAAATTCATAGATATGCATAATAGATTAAAATATTCATTACTTACAAAATTTGGTATTTATATTAAATTTAGTTTTAAATATCATACATTATATTAAATATAATAAAATCATATAATCTACATTTAAATACGAAAATATTAATACCTTTATAATATTTATACGTATATATAAATCACTTACTCTCTCTCTCACTCTCACACATATGCACACACACACACACATATATATATTTGATTGTGTATAAAATAAACGTCATATATATAACACATCCGAGATAAAATAGTTACAATACATTACATATGAAAACATAATTAATATTGCTCAAAATAAAAATTAAATATTATATTAATATATAAAGTATTTTAATCATGTATTTAATTATCATTATTGACAATATTATTGCTCATATTTTTATTTGTGAATAATATGACCGAAATAAATCTAAAATTTTATTCCGTTCCTAACTTTATTACTGAATGTACCAATCATAGGAATGCTATAATAAAGTCATTCAATTCCATTGTCCATTCTATTTCAAAATTTATTCTTTTTTTCCCTCATTCCATTCATGTATACCAATCTGACCATTAGAGTATTTTTACAAACTCAAATATCAAACCCCATAAAAATTAATCCCAAAAAACAATATTAAATAACTAACCCATTCCTTAAAAAATTGTGTGAAATTTTCAACGGACCTACAAAAGTGGACGATAAACTTTGTTTATGGCCCAATCTGAATGGTTGTTGGGCCATTTGCATGGCTGACCCACTATTTTGGGCTTTTGGTACTTCTTTATTATTTTTTTTAATTAAATAAAAATCCAAGCAATGACATAAAGTAACAGAACAAATCTTTTTTCCATTAGAGACAAACACCAAAAAGAGAAGCAGGCAATTTCTCCGTGACTGGTACACTGGTGCAGCTCCAATGGCGAGTATACGGTTTCCATTGCCTTCTCCATACGGTTCGAAGCCACTGGTTCACGGATCGTCCGCTGTCTTCTCGTCCACACCTCGCTTTAGGTATGTAATTCATTTTATCTGTATGTGAAATATTATCTCATCGAATTCATGGAAGATTGTTGTCATTACTGCATTGAGCTGATTGTATCGAGATATATGTACCTCGAACACCGTTTGATTTATCGCCTGCTTCGAATTGTCCTTTTGGCAGCTTAAATTGGAAAAGCTTTCGAGCGCGCAAAATCGCATGTGATTATTCATGTTTTGAAGTAAGTTTGGAGTTGCCTTTGATTTTCGATGTTTGTTTTTGCTTCTGACGATGCGTTTTGGTTTCATTTCCCGTGGTGCACGGAAATGTGTTTAGGTTATTGTTTCTATAGCTTGTTAGAATAACATGTATTGGCTTTGCTCACGAAGGCTGTGTTTGGAATAGGACGTTGGAGAGAAAAATATAATTATTGAATATCGTTATGCATCTCATTGAGTTTAAGTCAGACTGAAACGGATGTTGATGCTTCATTTAGTTTTAAAGATGAGGATGCAAATGCTAGAACTAGTATAATTATCTGATCCAGTGATATTCTTATGTTGTGCATGATAGCTCAAATATTGAGTTCCATAGCCATTCTTAATCCAACAGCACAATTAGTGTAATGGTTGATTGCAATTCATGGTTATATGGATTTTTGAGTCTTTCAACACATGGAAATTGTTGTATTCCATCTATTACTCCTTTACTGGAATTTTCTGTCATTTGTTATTCCGCAAGCATCTACATGAAGTGGCACTTGGACTTCCCTTCATTCATGTTATCTTTTCTTACTCAAACTGTTCACTGCTGATGCCAGCTTTAGAAACATTTTCGTGATTAACTTTCTGTCTTCAGATTATTACGGTCTTCTGATAATATTTGTAGTTCTATTTTACGAAGAGAATGATTTACTTGAACTCCCCCCTCCTCCCTCCCTCTCTCAGGTAAAAGGGGTTAGCTATCGACCTCCAGGAACTGAGATTAATCTTTTGAATGGAATCAGTTTCTCCCTTCCAGAGAAAAGGTACTTATGTTTTCTTCTCATATAAACAACTGAGGAGATATAATATGACCTTATGTTTATCTTATTTTTTTATTAAGAGATTGAGGTTTCCATCTTTTGGAATTGTCTCGATGTTTGATATTGACATTCTCTACTGAAGAAAATCTTATTCCTGGCTTGTCTAGGGTTAATAATGATTGCATGATAACTATTTATATCTAGGTTGTCCATGTGGACTGTTATATGAGCACTCAAATTAAATTGAGAAACATTGTTTGAAATGATCACTTTCCGCCAGTTTTTTGTAACTTGAATTTGCATAGAGATTGAGTGTATTTATATTTTATCTTGCTATGCCTATAGTTTTGGGCTGATCCTTGGACGAAGTGGAAGTGGGAAAACTACTCTATTGCAGGTAGGTTGATCTCTTAATTCACAACCTCGGGGCCCTCTGCTTTCATGAAGCTAGTGTTCTCTCTTTACTTCTCTACAATGATATTGTCATAAATTGTTCTGACACAATTGATTTGCCGAGCAGCTGATTGCAGGATTAAGTAAACCAACATCAGGCTCAATCTATATTCAAAGATATAATGATGATGGTCATCCAAATCAGTCTCCGGAAGTATTACATCCTGGAAGAGTTGGTATTGTTTTTCAGTTTCCTGAGAGGTAACATCACATACTTTTTATGTCTCAAAGTAGCTCTATTTACTCCCAGAAATGCTACTCCCTTCTTAATCTATAGAAAAGATCCCTCTCCCCTTGGCTTAATACAACAATAATTTCTAAAAAGGGCTTGCTTCATAACCAAATAATTTAGAGTAGTGCTTGTTCTAAAATCAAACTTTTTCGACAGCTATTTTCATCCAATTTCCTATATTTTGTTGTTCAATTCCCAGTTAAGAAACTAGAAAGTGATACCTACTTTCGCCAAAAATTCTCTATTATTACTCTGATAAGTCTGTACCATAATTTTCTGTATCTATAATAAATAATTCTTGTGATATTATTCATTGACAATTTTTGCTAGCTTTAGATTCATCTTGTATTTTCTTTATATTCACATAGTTTTGCCGTAGAATCTCTGATAAGGTATCTAAGACAATTAAATTGTCTAGGTTCTTCGTTGCAGACAATGTTCTAGATGAAATAATATTTGGATGGCCAAGACAAAGAGGTAGCCTGCAATTGAGGGAGCATCTAGCTTCAAGACTTCATAAAGCTATGACATCGGTATCGGTTTGACTTAAAGCACATTCTCCTCGAATGTTTATTCATCAATTAATATTACTATCATTTCATTTTTTAGCATTGTTTTTGCTAAAAGTGGTTCAACCTTTTAATGCATGCAAACCTATTAGGTTGGCCTAACTGGAATCTCCTTGGACAAAGACCCCCAATCTCTGAGCGGCGGATACAAGCGCCGTCTTGCCCTAGCAATTCAGTTAGTAAGATTCTTTCTTAACATATCCTTACCTTTCCCAATAGCCCTACAAGCTGGAACAACACCTACCTGCTCCTAGTTAGTAAGATTCTTAGATGTTATACCTGATCGTAAGGTCATGATGGAATTTCTTAAGAATTTCCAATGTAAATTGTATGTTGTTAGACATAGATAATTATGTTCTTTCCTTTTCTCAGGTGCAAACTCCAGACCTGTTGATATTGGACGAGCCTCTTGCTGGTCTAGGTATGAAGATGCTCAATATAGTTTTTTAATCTTTTCTTCATGCTATCTATTTTTGGACTCATGCTTGGTTTTTAGATCTTTTCGTCATTCTATTCATAATTTTGAGTTGCTTATCCTGATACATGTCCTTTTGTAAAGAATTGTAGTACTCCTCTAGAGTCTGAAATATAATTCCTAAATTGATCTCTGGTTTTCTTCTTTTGCCACTACAGTTTAAGTTGTTTACTATATGCAACCTCTTCTTTTGCCTCTATTAAAATTAGCCTTTCAATGTACTGAATATCTTTATCTGCTAGATTGGAAGGCCCGTGCAGACGTTGTTAAGTTGTTGAAAGATCTGAAGAAGGAGCTAACATTGCTTGTTGTCAGCCACGACCTTAAGTAAGTTTACATCTGCATCTTTTAACTACTTGTTTCTTAATGTCTTATTTCTTTAATTAATTATTTTTCCGAAACATATTGATTGGCATGCCCTTTTAATTTATATCACTCATGTAAGTGTTTCATCTAATTCCCGAAGAAGTTTTGGGTGAAGAGATTTGTTATTCATGGATGTCATGTCTCATGCTATCAATGCACTTAGATATTATTTGATGCTGTACTATGTGAAAAAAATGGACTAGAAAAGAAAGCAAACGTGTGTGTATACCTAGATAATGTAATAAGGATCATCATGTCACTTGCATTCGTTACTTTGCTCATAGTAATAACGTCAGTAGGTAAATCAATTATTTCTCAACACTAGTCACGAATCTTTGGTAGAAATATGTGTCTTCACAATGCATTTCAGTTTCAGCAACATTAATGTTCTGGGCTATTAATGGCTTCAAGATCATGTCATGATATTCAAAATTATGTTAATGTTAATAGCCCATGTGAAAGTTTTACTTTTGTATATATTTTTCTGGTTATACATGCATACTTTACTGGATTTATTTGATAAACAATCCATATATTCATCTTCAGAGAGTTGGCATCTCTTTCAGACCAGTCCTGGGTGATGGAAATGGGTGGAGTGTTGAAGAGTCAATGCCTGTCAGTTTGACCTCATACTTCTAGCTACCAGATCAACTAAGGTTCTGCAATTCAGGTATGGCTGTTAATTCTAATTCGGCACCTAATCTTGTTCCAGGCATATTTGGAACAAGCTGGAAAGGTAGGTTTACTTTAAGTAAATACAAATTGGAAAACAAAGAGCCGTTGATATTAGTTTCTCCTAATGATGTACTCTTACGAAGTGGAAACCTTCAAAGTAGAGAATAAAAACTACATATTCGGATATTCTTGCTAAGGAAAGATGCATGCAATAATTTAACACAAGCTCTTAATACATTCAAGGAATGGCTTTTAGTACTTCGCAATGTGTCTGACTTTTTCATCTTCTGGGATTTCACAACTAATAACCACACACTACACTTCCATCCACTACTCCATTACTTCACCGAAAAGTACACGCAGTAGGAGAGACTCCTATTTTATTTTGGTTTACCCTAGCCAAGTCACACTTGACTATTTAATTAAGTCATGCATATACATACTCATGCAAACGTACTTCATATTGACACTCGAACAGGATCATGATGCTTGCCTTTGCGTTTAGCCTTTTCTGCCCCTACAGCTCCAGGACCAAATCTGTAGTGTAAATACCCCATGAAAAGAAAAAGATAAAAGAAGAAAGAGTTAGATCAGTAAACTTAATTTGAAGACCAAATTATTCTACAATTGATGGTGATATATGTATATTTCACATTTCAACTTACAATCAGAATCTGTCTTAATCCAATGTCCTCCAATTGTTGTAGCACCATTGCAGATGCCTTTTGAAGACCTATCCATGGTAATCTTCTCATGTCTTTTGCGAGCTCCCACTCCCAGATCAACCATCTTATTTTCATTATCTCCTCGAATCTGATTGACATCCTCATTTGAAATGTAGTTCATCTCATCCTTTTGCGGCTTAACCAAGTGTTTCTCAGTCAGCTCTTCTGGGTGAATCTTCTTGTGAAACATTTTTGCAACCTGCATCCTCGCATCAGTGAGTGGCAGCAAAATTACATATAATAGTTTCATAGTTGCTTGAGACTCATAGTCCGCAATTTCATTCATTCTAGTTCTGCCGTTAATGTAAATTGGTCGTATTCTCCTTAACTAATTTAGACCACTAACGTTTACCGCGGGCGCTTAATATTCATATAGTTAATGATATTGTTCAATTTAAACGTAAAAAGCTACTTATATATCCAAGATGTTCTCTATGGATCAATAAACTTCAGCTATTGGATTTTATATGATTGTTTTCTCTTTTCTAAATTCCGCCCTTTCTTCGGCAATGGTGGTTTGTTGGGATTAATGATAAAGATGGCATTCTACATGCAAGATTGCCAACTTAAGCTAAGAAACTCAAGCAGTAAAAATAAAAATGTATTAGGTCTTTTAAAGGCACGATGCTGACATATCCTTAGACCTTGGTTCCCTTGTATGCTACAGAGATTTGACTATAGTGTAAGTGGAAAAGAACTAAGATTACACAAGCTCGTACCACCTTCGTCTTCCTGTTGAACTAAGCAATTAATATTACTGGCTTCCCTTAGTCTAAGTGCAAGACAAGGAGAACAATAGACTTGAGCAGGCGATTGGTGAAGAAGGATAGTTATTATATAAACTATCTTGATGATTGTTGACAGGCATGGGAGGGTCTGAAGAGGACCCGACATATGGATAGGATAATCATCAAATTTATTTCATATTAAAATCGGGAATGGAAAAGCAAAACTAAGAAAGATATGATTGAAGGTCCTCTTGATATTGTACATGTTTTGGAGTGCCTAAGATCTTTCATTTGGAAGCTTGAGAAATTGCATTTTCAGTCGGTTAACATGTATGTATTCTTATAGTTTAAGGTATTTTCTATTGAACTTATAAAACCGTGTATAAAAGATGCAAAACTGCTGTTTAATAGGTTGCTACTATGATGTGATTAATGCAAAACTGACCTTGGAGAGTTTTTTCCTAGAAGATGCCATTGAGCTGCTCGTAGAGGAACTGAACTTCTTCACCACCTTTTCCATGAAACGAGTGACCTTTGTTTTCCTAGGTGGTTGTTTTGCTCCTTCACATTCCCTTTTAGGATTATCATGGACCATGTTGTTCCTCATAAAAAGCTCTTCTAGGGAGGCCCTTTCTTGCTTCACTTCTTTATCTATCTCAGCTAGTTCGATTGAATTGGCAAACAGATAATTTTGGAGAGGATAATCTGCCATGCATACTTGGTCTTCAGAATCTGCTCCTACCTCAATCGGCTTATTACTGAGGATTATAATACTTGCTTGACTGCTCCTTTGGGATATGTCATTTGCAAATTCTTTCTCCTCAGCTTCAAGAAACTTCTCCAACTCATAGTTTATTAGCTTCAGATCATTTTCCGTTATCTCATTCTGATCAGTTATTTTCTCAAAGGATAACGGAAGCGTTGGTGTTGGGGGGTCTGTATTTGGAAATTCCATTCCAAAAGTACCAATTGCAAGAAAATCAAAAGGCTCAAACAATTCATCTTGGGAGAGTGCTTCCACCTCTTTGACTTCAAATCTCTTTGAAGCTTTTTGACATTTGATGTTTGAGTTTGACAGATTCTTGCATGGCTCGTTAAAGCAATTTGCCTCATCAAACAGTGTCTGCCCTGAGAAACAAGTAGAAAAGTTTTCTGAAATCAGCATAGAAAAATATTGCTCTCAGCATTCGCTTGCATGGACTTCATTTGAATTTCGATATTTGATAGAAAATAGATAAACTACTTTCCCTGAGGTAACTACCTATTGTGGAAGTCTTCATTGGCTCTGTGCTGTTTTGCATGAACTTACGGTGCATCCAACCTAGGAACTGCAACAAAAGATGAAAGTTAGAAACGTTGTATCACATAGCTCCCTTTTCATGTCCACAGGACTTTAGACTGACCTTCATCTTGAACTTCTTTGTGAAAGATGGATCAGAGACGGCTATCTCAATAAAACTGGTTGAATATGGAAAGGGTATACAGCTGCTTTTAATATATATATGAACCAATCTTAAAAGGGGTACTTAAATACTTATTGTGTAGAGGGGCGAGTCAAAAAGCCATTTCAACACGTTCACAAAAAGAAACCTTGGGTTCCTAGAAGGGTCCTCGATGGTTTAGGCAGAGAAGAACACTGAGAAAGTTACAAGTCTATGGTTGGAATATGTGTTTAAAACTGTATTTGTTGACGAGTGGGCTTGGGAGTTGAGACCCACACGTGGGTTACTGCTATATTTTCCATGGACCTATGTGATTTCAAGAGTTGTTCACCTTTTCTTTTCTTTTTTTCAAAAAAAAAAAAATCCTAATTCAAAGTTCACTTAACCGGTAATTATCGCATCTGAGTGTGTAATTGATCTTGTGCCTTATGGATTTGACTTCTTTCATGTGCATATGTCGTGCAACTCTGTGAATGTGGCATGACACGTGAGATGCTTAATGAGATCGATTAACATTGCCTGCTGCAGAATGTTTTCCAGTAAGAGTTTATTCACTACACTTGCTAGCTTAACATACGATTGCTAGAAGCATGAGTAAATCTGAGATGAAAGGATAATGATCATGACAGACATTTGTATGATTGGGCCACGCAAGGGGCTCTTGCTCCTCACTCATGATCTGGTCTGGCTGTCGAGTGTCTATAATTTTTTATTCATCTAGTGGTTTAGCCTTATATCCTTTTTCTTTTTCTTATTTTCTAAAACGGGAAAATGTAGTAAACTATGCTGTAATGTTGCAACTAAATTGAGCTCTTTCATCTTTGGCTGAGTTGGAAACACCATTGTATCATGTCATGGCTCAGGAAAGAACCCTGACCCTGGCTATTGTTCTTCACCCAGGAAATATCTTATTAGTCTATGTTTTTGTTTGCATAACTAAATTAGGTTTCTGGCTCAGGTTTTGAATAGTCTAAATGGTTTATCACGTAACGAAGGCTATAATTTAATGGCTTCATCTATATTAGCTTCTTGTAACTGGAACACAATTTTTTATGCAGGGTGTTGAACTGAAACATCCGTCGGTGTTTTTTTGGCCACATGGACTGTGCTGGAAAGTGTGTTTATTTTACAAGTTAACTTGGGAAACTACATGCAGGACATATGCACGGAGAGTTGGTTATGCTGCACAGCTGTGTGAATGTGAAGTGCTAAAGTTATGTTGCAGCTAAAACTATTTTTCGGCTGGTGACAGCAGCCATGAAGTGCCCATGCTTCAATTTATAGAGGTACATATCTGTTGTTCTTTGCTTTTATTTGATTCCTTTGATGAGAATTTATTGCAATTTCTTTCTAAATTCTATTTATGACCGTGACATCCTTGAGAAGTATAATAAATAAATGAAAAATGTTGAAGCATCTCTCAGCTGATATTACTGTTCAATCTTGTCCCCATAAAAATAATGTCACTCATCTCTGTTGTTTTCACTTTCCATATTTGATCATGTTTATGGAAGCTTGTTTTAGCCATTTAATTCGCAACTTGACTCGTGTCTCTTCAATTATGCACAGTTTTATATTGCAATAAGTGAAGTTAGTGCATAAATTGATCTTCTTGGAAATGTTTTTGGACTTTTATGTTCGACCTATTGGACACCTTATTAAGTGTGCTATCTTACAAGCTTTGATTGCTGATGGGGAGTTGGTTAGTCAAATCTTGCTGTTAATTGAAAGATTTGACCTAAATAATGAGAAAGAGAACACGTGGGCGGTTCCGGATGGGGAGTTGGGGAAGGGAGAAGGGAGAAGGGGAAGGAAGCACTTGTAGACAATATAACCCTAAACGAGTATTCCGTAGCACATATCATGGCAGTATTTCTCTGACCCATAACCTATTTTCGTCCAACCACTTCTGGACATAGTCTTCCTGTTAGCCACTGTTTAGTCCCTTTGCCCGGTAGCTTTCCCTAGTATCCATACAAGTGTTACATATGTAGGAACAGTCGAGAAAATACTAACATGTAAGTCCAGAGTTCTCTAGTAAAATGTGGTGTTGCAGCTTCCCATTGTTGAAGATACACACGCGACATGTAATAAAAACTGACGTGTTTCTCGACATTTCTGTGTATAGTGAACTGAGTGATGGGTCTATTATTGCAGTTATGGAATTGTTGATACCAATATAATCAAATTCTATATATGAGGGGCATGGGATCTTGAAATTTGTGCCAGGGATTTTCATTTTTTGCTAAGCTACAAAAGGCTATAAAACAGCAGATTTACCTTTTCTGTTGGATAAAGTGACTTAGAGTTGGCGCCCTTGGGTGCAGTATGCAAATTCATACAAACACAAACATCCATGAGTTGATCAAATAACCATGGATTATGGAGTCATTCAGAAATCCTTCATTTACAAGGATTATTATGCTGTGGCTCCCACATTGTGGTGCTTGTTATGGAACTTTTGATTTAATAATGATGCCTGTTCTGCTTTATCTATGTCGACAGCCGTATTAACCAAATTGTCTATTATCATAAGTCACATCGTCTATTATTTTAGCTTGATTTGGAATACTAAGATATGGGTTCAGCTTATTGAGATATTTATCATGGATCTGCGTATGCCTTATGTGCCAACGTATGCCTTATGTGACACTAATCTTACACAAGATTATTAATTTTCTGTTATCTATTATTGGATTGGGTTTCTATCGGGTTGTTATGATAAGAGCCATGGATAGTTTGGATTAGTTAAGGTACACCCATGAGTATGAATCTAGATTGCAATGGGTTGTTGATTTTGTGTTGATGGGGCAACATAAAACCTACTTTGTCGACCTATGATGCACGGGCACTTTTAAAAATATCATTTTGTCGTGTCGTGTTATATCGGACACTCGTGTCGAACACCGGGTCCGACACTCACGTGGGGAATTCAAAAAAAATTTCGCGTCGCCGTATCTGTGTCGTCATATTCGTATCCGTGCATCATAGTTGTCGACCTATGGTGATATGATAATTTTTGTGTTGCTCTAAACTACTAAACTCAGCTCTATATCACGATTGCTTCCTTAATGGAATCAAATTTAGTCTAGTTCAATTGTAATGTGTCTTGACTTATCTCCAACTAGGGCTGTCAACGGATCGGATTCGGACCGGATCAGGGGATTCCGGATCCGAATCCGACAAGAGGATCCGACAACCGGATCTGAATCCGAATCCTATAGGATTCGGATTCATTTATTTTGAATCCATGCATAATCGGATTGGACTATATCCGATTAAAGATCCGACCCTATTAGCAATAAAATTTAATTTTTTTATTTAACAAATTTAATATAAAGAATAAATATAATTACATAATATTAATAAATAATTATTATTTAATGGATTATTTGATGATTTTATTTATATTTGTTTAAAATAAGTTAGTTTAAACTTATTAATAAAGGAAAATATATACTTTTAGAGTAAATAATTCAAATTTTATTGTTGTTTAAAGTGATAATTATGTGAAAATTATAATTTTAGTCATTTTACTTAATATTATGTACTAGTAAATAATTTATTTTAATTAAATATTATATATATAATCGGATTCGGATTCTAAACGGATCGGATTCGTTAATTCCATATTCGCTCCATTTATTTCGGATAACGAATATTTATAATTGGATATGATCCATCGGACATTTTTATAGGACGAATATGCTAAAATTCGGATCGGATTCGGATTAAAATCCGATCCATTGACAGCCCTATCTCCAACAATGATTGGTTTAAGACAGAAATGAAGCAATTAGGCCGAGTCAATATCTGAGGTTTAGGCCCGCGGCCCAAATATTGGGTCAGAGTCTGGGCCTGACTCAATGGGCTATACACACCTTAATTTTAAATTACTGGACTTGTCGGGCCGGGTATCAAATAGTCTATTCCAAATTTTGTGTTCCACGTTGGAAATTTATTTATTTTAGCTTAGTGTATTTTATTCTGCACAATTACAGGACATTTAAATGGCGAAGAACTAGTTCAACAAAATTAATACCGATACAACCTCAAGAGCTCGTGCTCTTAGTGTCCTGCAAGTACTCTTGATGAAAGATATCGACAATGTCTTCATGAACCTACGACCTAATCAACCCAAGAAGAGATCATTAGAGTATATCTGCCCGATGAGTTTCTTGGTCATTTACTACAAGATACTGAATATCGAAAGATCATTGAAGTTATCTTGCCTCATTGAAATGGGGCATTTATAGTGAACATTTGTAGTAGACCAGTCTCTAGGGTGATACTTGGTGCAATCCGAAACCTCCATCTTAGGATGTAATAGGGAGATGAGTCTCTTTGGACATAGGTCCAAAACACGAGCCTTTGAGCTGTTTTCTTGGGTTGAGCTATTTATGACTACGTTAAGTCTTGGCCCAATAAGGAATCTTAACTCCCCATTACCGAATAGAGTTTTTAATTTTCCTCTTTGAAAATGTGTTCATTACATGTGAACTAGGCCCCGGAGAAGTACAACCAACAATAATCAGGCCAATAAGGTCGGTCAAAGCGATTAATAAGTTCATTTTTCAGAAAAAGATTCTGGGTTCGATTCCCATCTAAGGACCGGAGTACAGACAACGGTAATCAAAAGAGGCTGCAGTGGCTGTTAGTTCCAAGAGTATGGCTACCCATAAATAATCATATCTATAAAATGGACGATTAATTCATCCTAGAAAAGAACAAATTATACATGATCCCAAAAATATCTTCTGCCAAAATGTCAGAATAAACAAAGAAACTTTACATCAATGAACGTACCCGCAAAACCAGGCTCGGTTGCAATTATATTGCTTGCGTTTGCAAGGCTGCAATTACTCACCTAACACGTCCTCAATTTGACGCGAATCCCCAAAATGCCCTCAGAGGTTTCTTAAGTGTTGGGTACTTGCTCTCGGTGCTTTCCGCTATTTGAGGTAACATGGTGGAAATTGGTCTCAAAATTCCAACGATTATTAATTAAGCCAAGAGTGCTAAATATTTGGAATATTTGGAAAAAATTACAGTTATAGTTGGTTAACTTAAACAAATTTCAATAATCAAATGTCAATATAAATAGTCTTGAGGACGCTAGCAATGAAGTTGCGATATCTTATTGTCATATGAGTATCACCTTGATGTTCATTAATCTTGTCCGGATAACTGGGCGTTTAGTTGAGAGATCAGTGAGAAATACTATAATTTTGCTTAGTAAGAGGGGTTGTCTGTTTCTTAAGTCTGACTTTGTGTTAGATGCTAATATTATTATTGTCATGGATAGCTCGAATAAAAATTGAGAAACTAATATCAGTGACCATCAAATTTTCTTTATTATGAATTTCCGTGGATACGCGAGCTCGAATAATTTAGATGATTCTTGGATCATAAATAATTGTATTTTTTAAGTGTGGTTGTTTATATATACGAGGGCGAGAACCTCGGTAAAAACTTAACAGTTCTTTTTGCCAATTTTTTTTAAAAAAAAAAAAAAACTTAAACAAAATATTCATTAATAAAATAATTCATTAAGATATTGTTTGTAATGATTTACTTCATTGTCAGTATTAGATATTAGTCTATCTGGAAATACAGTGGCGTACAAGGCTATACATGTAACATAAATTGAAATCGAGAAAAGGAGCCAACTACCTCTCAAATAGCCTAGTTCCGTAAGCCGGCACGATTTTGCTTGAAACTGGAAAGAACTGGAGGAGACAAAACCGGAGAGAAGTCTTCCCCGCACCCCAACCAAAAACTTATAAAGAGAACAGCTCTGAAAACCAATCCACAAGCTAGTTGTACAATCAGCTCCAATCTCCTCTCAACATTTAACTCTTCAGTATATCTGAGAAATCTGAATCAAAATTCGGGTTTTTGTTTTCTTCAATGGGAACAGAGCAGGCTGCTGCTGTGGAGATATCGGAGCCTCTCCTTCTCCATGGTGAAACCACCAGCAACAAGCCCAGCGCCATTGATTCCGGCGACGAAGAAATCGAGGAAATTCCTGAATGGAAAGAGCAGATTACGATCAGAGGACTTGTCGTCAGTGCTATATTGGGGACTTTGTTTTGTATAATTACGCACAAGCTGAATCTAACTGTGGGGATCATTCCTTCGCTCAACGTCGCAGCCGGTTTGCTCGGATTCTTCCTGGTGAAGTCATGGACTGGATTTATGTCAAAATTGGGATTCTCGGTTAAGCCTTTCACCCGTCAAGAGAACACCGTTATTCAGACGTGTGTTGTGGCTTGCTATGGCCTCGCCTTCAGTGGTAATGCTATTTTTTCCGCAATTTTTTTGTTTTTGTTAGCTTCTTGGAATGAAAACATTGAGCTATTGTCATCTTATTAGAGCAGCATATAACTGCAAAAGTTATTGGTAGTGACAATGAGCTAGTAGAAGTGAAACAGTTTTAATTTATGTTTTGATTGTGGATTAATGATACCGGTATATAATCTATGAGGTGGTTTTGTGATTATGTCTACAGGGGGATTTGGATCTTACTTAATTGCTATGGATGAGAAATCGTATAAACTGATTGGTGAAGATTATCCTGGTAACCGGGCGGAGGATGTGAAGAATCCTGGATTGTGGTGGATGATGGGATTCTTATTAGTTGTTAGCTTTCTGGGACTTTTTAGTCTTGTTCCACTTCGGAAGGTAAACTTTCTACGCAGTATAAATTGTGCAGCTAGGAGTTGATTGATAGAATCATAAACTTGAGTTGAATTATACCGTTAAATTACAAATGAGTACGTTACTGATTCTAAAGGTATTTGCATATGAATGTCTTTCCGTATTACATTTTGCTATATGAGTAAAATAAGTACTATTCCTAATAAATTATGGATTCATGATATGAAATTCAGACAAACTAACTTCACATTAAAAAAAAAAAAAAAAAAAAAAGCTAGAAACTGGACTTAGGGATTGTGGTTGATTGGGAAAAAGTGTAAATTTGGTATTATTTGGCAAGTGGCCCTAGTGAAGCTTGTATTGTACCATGCTTTGCTGAGGGTTGCAGTTTTCAACCTTTTCTTTTTTTCTAGTGAGCTTCCCTTGCTTCTTAAATTGGTATACCACACAACAACACGTTTGCTGGAGATAAATCAGCATTGTCTAGGTAGATAAATGCCAGTTTGGCCTCTGTTACAAATACTGCCCCTGATAAGTCACTGACTCAGCTTCCCTTGCTTCTTTTCCTTTTTCACCAGCTCAACAAAAACAAAACATCCTATACTTTTAGAATTTGACATATATTACTGGATTTTGTAGATTTTTGTGGGGTTAGGGTACATATGGCATGACCGAAATGCGTGTGGCTCTCTCAGGTCAATGCTGCACTAACTTTTGAGTCATTGACCTGGGAGGTAGAAGTTAGAACATTGTTGCTTTCATTAGTTAATATTTTATTGTTTCCCAGCTTCATAAGTTCTTCTTTACACTTTGAAAGTAATGATATTTATTTAGGGAACTAGAAAAAATCATTGTCTAAAACTTTGTGTTTCGCAAATTTAGGTTATGGTCTTGGGTTATAAGTTGACCTACCCCAGTGGAACTGCCACGGCTATGTTGATCAATAGTTTCCATACTAACTCTGGAGCTGAACTTGCCAGGTAAACAGCTTACGTCATATTGGGTATTGTTTATTTAAATTCTATCTGTCAATTTTCTTAATGTTCTGTATTTATTTGTTTTTGTTGGTAGACACAGTTAGGCAGTAGCCCCCTTTTTTCCATCTTTTGCTATATCCACAAAAGTCCTATTTTCTGTTGTTTTTATTATTTGCAGAAAGCAGGTATCTTGTCTTGGGAAATATCTAAGCCTAAGTTTCTGCTGGAGCTGCTTTAAATGGTTCTTTAGCGGCGTTGGCGATTCATGTGGATTTGACAATTTCCCAACGTTCGGATTAACGCTGTTCAAGAATACGTAAACCCCTGTTCACTTTAACATTCTACTGCAACTTTCTCTACTCTATTCAATAATGTGATTTCATTGAAGTTTTGATTCCAAATACTTGAATTATTGTAGATTGCCGAATTAATATATATCTAACATCTTGGATATAAAACAATGTTCCGTGCAGATTCTATTTTGACTTTAGTGCAACGTATGTTGGGTGTGGGTTAATTTGCCCTCACATAGTCAATTGTTCAGTTCTTCTTGGAGCTATCATATCCTGGGGTTTTCTTTGGCCATTCATTTCAGCGCGCGCAGGTGATTGGTATCCAGCCGATCTTGGTAGCAATGATTTCAAAGGTCTTTATGGATATAAGGTACTGTAAGTTAATTTTAGTTCAATAACATAGTTTGTTTTTTTTGGCAAATTTAACAAGGTTTTTCTTTATGAAAAGCAAGTCCTATTTACTTACCACTAGGGCCTAGGGGTGAGGTTTTACTTTTATTTGCTTTTTTTCACTTTCCCCTGGATCATTTTTTTCTCTAAGGGTATAAGCTCATTCATTCATAATTTGTTGGTTTCCACAGGTTTTCATTGCCATTGCCATTATTCTTGGGGATGGGATCTACAACTTGGTTAAAATCATATCAGTAACTATAAAGGAAATATGCATCAAACAGAAAGATCTTCCTGTTGTCACTGAAGTTACAGGTAAAATTGATTGTCCAATTTTTTAGACATTATGTCCCGTTCATAATGTTTTCTGATTCACAGCATGGAATTTACGTCAATTCTTCTATTTCTCCATAAAATGCTAATTGCTTCTTGAACTAGCTTTTCATTATTCTTATTGATATCACGTAAAGTCATTCAAGTTAAATAATTTAGTTTTCTACTTCTATTTCGACTCCCATAACCTCAACTCTTGCATGAACAAATCCAACATGGCAAATAGAGTGGGAAAAAAAAAACAGTAAATTATTTTCAAGCATTGCCTACTCCCTGCAATTGTAAACTATTTATAGCTGTCATGGGATCCACTTATCATATTATTTTCTCCACAACAATCTTCAAACAGATGGCCACACTTCCAAGTTAATAATGGAGCAAAAGAAACGTGATCACATATTCCTCAAAGACAGAATCCCTTTCTGGCATGCTGCTTCTGGATACATTGGGTTGGCAGCAATATCTACTGCCACAATTCCAATGATCTTTCCTCCTCTCAAATGGTACTTGGTCCTCTGTTCCTATCTGTTAGCCCCAGCCTTAGCCTTCTGCAACTCATATGGAACTGGACTAACCGACTGGAGCTTAGCTTCCACATATGGAAAAATCGGTCTCTTCACTATCGCATCACTTGTTGGAAGTGGAGGCGGAGTTATAGCTGGATTAGCAGCTTGTGGGGTCATGATGTCTATTGTCTCCACAGCTGCTGATTTAATGCAAGATTTTAAAACGGGTTATCTTACTCTATCTTCAGCAAAATCTATGTTTGTGAGCCAATTAGTAGGAACAGCTATGGGCTGTGTGATTGCTCCCCTGACGTTTTGGCTGTATTGGAGTGCCTTTGATATTGGATCACCAGACAGTCCTTACAAAGCCCCGTATGCTGTTATATTCAGAGAAATGGCTATTTTGGGGGTTGAGGGCTTTTCTGAACTTCCCAAACACTGCCTCGCCTTGTGTTGTGGATTCTTTGTGGCGGCGTTGGTTGTAAACCTTTTGAGAGATTTGGCACCGAAAAATATTGCCGCTTTCATTCCTATTCCTATGGCCATGTCGGTGCCGTTTTATCTTGGAGCCTACTTTGCAATCGATATGTTCATTGGAACTGTGATATTGTTTGTGTGGGAGAGGATTAATAGGAAGGATTCCGAAGATTATGCTGGCGCTGTTGCTTCGGGTTTGATTTGCGGCGAGGGGATTTGGACTGTTCCGTCTGCTATTCTCTCCATTTTCAGGGTTAATCCGCCTATTTGCATGTACTTCGGGCCTTCTTCGAGCAGCTGACCAAGTAAGCTTGTCATGTGTTTGTTATAGTCACTTCCTTAAAACAGAGATCCAGTTTGTAAATTCGTCTTAGCTTGTTGTGTATGATTTATGCCGTTTGTGTTATTGTGTAGAATGTGAAAAAGAATGAATCTTTTGACTTGCTTGGTATATATTGATTTTAACTTCCATTAGGAAATTACTTCACGCTGATTGATTTACATTCTAGTCGATTTGGTCAGACCAATACAGGATAAAGGTTGGACAAATTTGGGACATTGGAAAGTGAATGATTGATTGAATGTGGAGAAATAAAAGAATATAAATATTATTAAAGAAAGCAGACGAGTGGAGGTGGTTGGAATTTCCTCTTTTAACCAGACCTTTGTAGAGTTAATCTCTGTAAAAAACAAGAAATATGTGCTAATTTTTGGTTGGTGCGAGGAGATGCTTTACAAATATTGCTCATGGGTCGAAGGAGGAGTTTACGTCAATTTCTTTTTGCTACTTTTTCCAGATTAGCAGGGGAATTGTTCCTCTTGTCCTTTTCTTTTTCTTTCTTGTGGAAAGTGGTAACCAAAGATGGACGTGGCCAGTTTATAAATGTAACAATAGTTGTTTGAATTATTCTTGGCCGACTCAAATCTTTTACTAGGAATATTATACGTGTAGACAATTTAATACATGCTTGGAAAAATCTATTTTTATTATATAGTTCACTGGACTGGAATAACCGCATAAAAAGTTGCCAGCTTCCACAGTAAAAATAGTAGGAGAGGTGTTTATCGGGTACGTGGATTATCAACAAAGGCGTTATATTTCAGGGGTAATAATTGGAGCAGGTAATCTGAAAAGATAAGTAATCCTACCACGGATGTACAAGTAGCTTCCATGGCTCTTAAGTTACCGTGCAATCAATAACATTTCTTTCTGTGGTTTTTTTGTCCCCCCCAATTTTTGTAAAGGCTTGACAATCATTTTGAGTCATATAGGTGATTTTGATTGCAATGTAGATGAAAAGAAAAGATATATAAAGAAGTGGATATCATCAATTGGTGTAGTTTAGCAGTTCGGCGTTATGTTAATTTAATCAGAGGTCTTGAGTTTGAGTCTCTAGTATCCAGTTATTATCGGTGGGGAGAGTTTTAGATCTTAAATGATCCGTTGCAACTCCACCTCTCGAAATGGGATATAGAACCAAACAAAACATAAAGAAGTGGATAAGGCCCAAGTCTAAAGCTTCAACTTTACAAAATATTATTGATTGTTACTTAAAGTGTCCAATGTTTAAGTACGGGAAAAGACATATACATATTATTTTTGACACGCGTTTTGAGATGCATGATTTACTAGCTTCAATGCAATGATACATAGATGCACTCTTCCTTTCTTGGTACAAAACCGAGCATGCAGGTGAACCCTAATTCTTGAAACGAGATAAAGAAAAAGAGAAAAGCAAATTATCTTCTAAAGTTTTTATATTTGATACATCCAATGTGTGACAAATTGTTTTGCTTGTTTTAACTTTGGTCTATAGCCATGATTATTGGCGTGTATTAGTACAAGGGATAGTGCTCTGCTCTCAATATCTCAATCATGATGGGTTTTGCTTTAGAGAGAATTGACGTCGCCACTCTTAAGAAAATCTTTAATTAGTGGGAGTTAATGGTGGGGGCATTCAATCATTAGGACTTTGTAATCTTTAACAAAATATAAACTATTAACATTTGTTATAAGCACGACCATTTCCCTTATATTTCTTTTGATAAAAGTATAAAACATTTCCAAGAATAAATTAAACGTTGATCAGGGTTAATTATGTGTTGAAACACGAATAAAAAAATTCCTCATCTTGTACAAGTCAATGAAAAATAATTCAATTTATGCGGCTATCAAAGATTCTATCTAATATTTTATGTAGTTTATTTAAAGATTTTGTATTTACGTAAATTCAAATAAGTGAATAGTATTAAAAAATTATAAAGAGAAGCCCTTATTTTTGTCAACTGAAATAATAACTTTGTTTGCTTAAATTCAATTCTATTAAATCATAAATCCTAGATAGTATAATGCTTCCTTTATTTTTTATGTTCAAGCATGTCTTAGTGATACGCCTAGAGTGGGATTCAAGTAAACCCACTACCCCAATCATTTCTCGCCACGTGTCAATTTATTATCTGCCCACGTATGTACTTTTTATGAGTCTATTACAAGTCGGTCGCAATAATGGCAGCCAAGCTACATATTCATATAGCTTCAGTCATCATAACAGAGGGTTTCTTTGTTATTAATAATATAGATTGATGGTTAATTATTACTGTTTATAATTTTGATATATTTTTCGATCCATGAGTTGAAAAAATATTTATTTATTTATTTTTTTAAAAAAGTTTTTCGTTTACTCTGCAGATGAGATATAAAATATTTATTTACTTCCTATTTTTTATAAACGTGGTAACTAAATCCTTGAATTTTTATATTATGTTTGTGAAAAATGGGAAATAAACGAAAAATTTTCTCTCTCATCTGGGGAATAAAAACAAATTTGAGTCCCCATTTGAGAATTTTCTTTAAATTACAAAATAGTCCTACTTTATCCCTCTATACAAAATATTAACGTCATCTCTGATAAAAATAACATCACAAATTGACAAAAATAAATCAAAATTAAAAATCAGGCCTCTCACTCTCTCTTTATCATCAAAGACCGAGTTAAAAAGTCAAAACCCTGAACAGTATAAAAGTCGAACCCCCCGACATGTAAATATTTGTTTATTATTCACTTATATTTTGACAAATATACCATTTTTTTAAGCTTTTGCCAAAAAAAAAAAAAAAAAAATTTAAAATCAATCAGTGAATAAGCAGAGTCCCTGTTTTTTCTTCAACTCAGCGCATCTTCTTTGGAACTCAACAAAGAAGTGTCTACACACTACAGTCAGAACTCAGAAGCATATTTTTATCCTGAGGCAATGGTTCTTCATATTCCACAGTAAACAAAACCAAAAACCCTTTCTTAATGGGAGAAAACAATCCAGCAGAAATCAAGGATTTCCAGATTACGGTAGCAGAAAAGGAGGAAGAATCGCGGAAGCAGCAGCCATTGTTAGCCCCCAAACGAACCTCGAACAAAGACCGACACACAAAAGTCGAAGGCAGAGGTAGAAGAATCAGGATGCCTGCTCTCTGCGCCGCCAGAATTTTCCAGCTCACCAGAGAATTAGGGCACAAATCCGACGGCGAAACCATCCAGTGGCTGCTCCACCAAGCTGAGCCGTCCATCATCGCCGCCACCGGCACCGGCACCATCCCCGCCTCCGTCCTCTCCGCCGCCGGCGCCTCCGTCTCCCACCACGGCGGCTCTATTTCCTCCGGCCTCCACCAGAAGATCGACGATTTAGGCGCTCATATGGGTAGGACCCCAATCTGGCCTGTGATTGGTGGGAGCATGGTGAGACCACATGTGGGCGCAAGCACAGGATTACTGCCCCATACTAATTTTCAGACGTCATCATCTTCTTCTTCTGGTCCATCAATGGCGAGTGAGAGCTCATCGTACTTGCCGAAAATGGGGTTTTCAGGGTTTGATTTACCAAATATGAGTTTTGCCTCTATTTTGGGGGGCAATAATGTCCAGCAGCTGCCGGGGTTGGAACTTGGCCTATCGCAGGAGGGCAATATCGGTATTTTGAATCATCCTCAGGCATTTACGCCGGTCTATCAGCAGATGGCGCCGGCAAGAATTGTCCATGAAAACCACCATCATCATCAGCAGCAACAGCTGAATAATAATCAACGGCAGCAATCGTCTAAGGATGACTCCGATGAATCAGGGCCGTAGATTGTTTTCTTCCTGATAAAGATTGCTTTTTTGTTATTTGAGTGGATTTTGTGGGTGATTGGTTTTATAGTTATATTGCTCTCTGTGTTTTCATGAATTCAGAGTTTCGTTCCACTCTTGAGTTGAGATCTACAGGTGATTTCTGTGCGCGTTTTATTTTTTTTTGTTATTTTTTATTAGAAAGTTTCTGTGTTTGTGTAAATTATTAGTTACAGTCTTACAGATGTTATGAAAGGGTTTTACTGAGTTATTCTTTGGGGTGTTTGGATTATATATGTGAATGAAAGAAACTAAGAAGCATTAAGACGTAGCATCTGAAGAAAAAGTTTGCCAACTTCCTCTATTTTTCTCTAAGTTAGACATTTACAAATTTAAAACAATAAATGTGATTTTCATGAAATAATGTCTGCTGCATACGTGGGATTCAAGAATAATTTGAAGTATGACTGTATGAGCCCAATTTGTCCTTTAAATATTCATGCACGACATCTGCATCCAACAATTGCCGACTATTTCCCCTTTTTACTCATCACAATTTTTATCGTGCAAAGTAAAACTATGAAATAATTCCGAATTGTTTCGGCCCGTGACAAGAAGAAACTGAAACAAGGTGTCTGACTGAAATTTACGGTGATTTACTCTCCTCATAGTCTTGTTGGATTAGAGTGTGGGGACATTTGGAACGAGCGATTTCACCTTCTGAGTTAGGCAAAAACAAGTGAATCTGAGGATGATGAAAGAAGAGAGATTTGAACAACAGAAATACTGAGATTTTGTATGTGTTTGTCATATATGGAGAAGTTGTGATGTGAACAAGGGATATGTGAGGATACTTGAATATGGAGCATTAGAAATAGAATATTAATGTGAATGCTCCACATTTGCATGAATCCAAATGTTTGGTGTCAAGTCTGCTATAATGACTTATCCTCTGCAATCTGCATTGCATCAATAAATGCCAACACATTATCTTCATAATATGTGGTGTTGCCTCCTTACTTTTCCCACAATAGCAACAATTCCTTTTTACTTTTTAGTATGTGGAAACAATATTCCAGATATTTATTTTTTCGATCTCTCAGAGTTTCCCCCCACCCAATTGAGTGAAGGACTAATCTCCCGAGGTAGCTGAAGACGTTTATTGCGGGGACCTCTCTTAACGTAGTTTTTTACATCCACAAGGTTCGAACTCGAGACCTTGCTTAAGTGAATTCAAGCCCCTATCCACTTGAGCCAACTGCCCGTTGATAAGATATTTATGTACACGTGCCATTGTTTTCTTTGACAAAATAAAATGTAAAATTGAAGGTTTCAAAATAACTAAGCCTATATAGACCCAAGTAAAGATTGTTGGGTAGCCTAGTTTTGTGTGGTTTTTGGGCTTTGTGAAATCTTATTGGGCCCAAGAATTAATAATAATCCAGTATGCCAGTTCAATGCTCGTAGGCCGTAGCCTTTATATTGGGCTCGTCCATCTTCTTGGTATTTACCCTTTTTTTTTTTTTTTTTTTTTTTTTTTTTTTTTTCTATAGTCCATTTATAAAATATATGGATCAAGTCGGGGTTGGGTCACTATTCATTACATTGTAAAACTCTACTTACAAATCATAACTTCATGTCCATCGAATCGAACACGAAATCTCAAATTAAGCTAGTATAGCATCGAATCATTAAACTACACTATTTGATGAGTGGTATTTACAATTTAGACCCTTGTTTCTTAATAAATTCTTACACTAAACTTTAGAAGCAAAACATAGTGCATTTATTTGCCATAAAAGAAAAGGTCAAGAAATAAATAGTCACCAAGTCACACTCAATTTTAATAATTCAGCCTGTTTTAGACTAGAGGGGGTGTAAATGTAATTAGCCCAACAAATCACACAATTGGAATTGACTGCTATTTGATGCATGATTACACGAATAAGCCAAACCAATAAATGCAAGAAACTTCCAACTAATCGAAAATACCATCTAAAGTAGTTCTTTTCATAAAAACCACAAAATGGTCCCCAAAAAAGAAGGAATAAAAAAAAATCAAAAGATGACGTCAGCGTGACCAGTCTACTTGATGCCCCCACCAACAAAGCTTAGAATTTAGAATTTAGAATTTAGATACCCTCAAATGGACAAGTGTCTATCTAATTAAATTAAGTGACCAAAAAGGCGAAAATCGATTTGGCCAA
The DNA here is from genome assembly GCA_037501455.1 of Lantana camara. NCBI lineage: Eukaryota > Viridiplantae > Streptophyta > Magnoliopsida > Lamiales > Verbenaceae > Lantana > Lantana camara. The sequence continues at coordinate 730,956 of CM074858.1, read as the reverse complement.
TTAACAAACAGAAATATCGAATATCTTAGTAAAAGCGTGCAAAGGTCTGCCTCTGATAGATCGCATTCACACACTGTTGTTGCTGTGCATTAGGCCAATTTGCACATCCCTTTTCATAGTTTAAATAATTGGGGGCCACTTTAGCTCCATTATCAGTTTATCAACACACTATTCCGTATTTTTCACGAGATTAATATCGCTAATCATGCCTAAAACATAGTTTTAGTCAAAAGATTAATCCCCACGAGTGTTAGAATATGAAAATTAGAATATTCATTTTGTTGCGGCCTGATCCCAGTTCATCACGTGGTACGGTTCCAACAGGTCGATGGTCCATTTTTCTCGACCTGGAGGACATGCCTGGCACTTTCTCAAAACTGAGGCTACGAGCTTCGACTCTTTGGAGGAGGTCGAGGTTGAAAACTACTGACCGTTAGATTCAATCACCTTTACTCCTAACATATAGTATGACAACGGAATCTACTTGGTCGACATTAATATAAAATATGTCGGGATAGTACCTAGGAGACATTAAATGTGTCTCGACCGCCGTGCACAAATCCATTTTGTCATAATATAAATATTCCTCATTAGTGTCATTAGGTAAACACATTTAATACGACTTAACTCGAATCTCTATGTCTGATCAAGACACTGACTTGAACGTAGAAGTATCTATCTTAAATCTCTCATCTTGTCTTAGGTCGACCTTCTACTTACCTTTGTTCCCTTCTCATAGCTCAACTATCACATCGCGAATCTTTCCCAGTTATAAACTTTAAGTGGTCTACCTAAACTAACTCGAGATAAAAACAATTAATATAGAATCCAACTACTTTATATTACTCTATCGCATAGTATTTTAAGTTTCTAAATAATAACCAGTATTGAAAATTATGTTTTATGTAACATGAATATAATAAAATAAGTGACAGTTCGACAATCAGCTCTCATCGGCTTTTGCTTAAACAATTTTTTAATCAAAATATAAGTTTCTATCCATCTTCATGAAAAAGAAAAGGAATAAAAGTTTGTTGAAGCTTGTAAGTTTAAAATTTATACTTCTTGAATGTTTTTTTATTTAATAATTGATTAATCATAGACGTCTTAGTAAAGTGATTTACTTAATCATTCACTCTAAGACAAAAGGAACGAGTAATCTTCTTGCTTTATACTTGAATGAACTTCACCTTTAATTATTCCATTGAATCTTATCCACGTTTCTTCAGATATTTATAGCCCTAAAGCATCACATGTCAGCAACACACATCATATGTAGGAGATATTTTCTTTAATGGCTAATAATTAGCAATAGAATAACTAATTACAAGCAATTTCTGTGAAAATTAATATTAATTGCAAACTTTTGATGTGACTTGAATTATTATTATTTTTAAATATATCTCCTAAATATAGGAACTTTTTCATCTCAAATTTAATTGAATATATTTGGCTAAAAAAAAAGGACAAACGCAATGAAAACGAATTCTTGAACATTACATGAGTGACTTGTGCAGTCCGAGGAAGTCCACGTTCATAACCTATGTACCACTCTTGCAATTGTCAATTTTTGTCCTAAAAGAAAACAGATAAAATGTATATAAATAATTATATATGTATTTATCTTATGATTTCTCTCTTGGAGCTATTACTACCCACCAAACCTCATCCCTTACGAGAACAAATCCTTTGAATTGTCATGTTAGTGTGCAAAATTCCAAATTCCCTTATCATTTTGGAATCTTGTTACGTATTCCAGCAATAAATTAGGCTATTTGGTGGAAATGAAGCTTTAATGATTCCTTCTTTTAAGTTGGATAAGAGGAGACATGAAATGCTGCACTCTTCTTAGATTTTGTCAAGTTGCTTTCCTTGTCAGCGTCAAACTTCTTTAATTATGACTCTAATGTTACAAACTTAAAACTTCAACTCCATGTAATGAAATCCCTCTTGAATTATTTATGTTCTTCCTTTAAAATTACTGATTTACAGACGTGGATTGATCTAGATTTTTAAATGAATTATCTTAAACTATATACTCTTGTTTTAACTGTTAATGGAGAGAAAAAAAAAAGCATTAATAGATCCAAATAATTTATTTTTTTCCATTCGTGGGACCTATTAGGATCAAGTTACTCCTTTACGAACTCAATGAACTCATCAAGAAGAGACTTTCAGGCACGACAACCAAGCTGTAATCTAGACTCATCTTCGCGAGTCGATGGATAATTATGTTTCTTTCTTTTGAAATGTGATTGATTTTTAAAATTTACGGTTTACGATTCTGTCAATTTAAGTGAGAACTAGATTTATAAATATATGGTGTAATCATTAATTTATTAAAGAAAATAATCAATTAAATAATGATCCGTTAAGATAGAATGATAGATTGGGTGAGAATTTTTCCACAATGCCTTTTTGTTTTTTTTCAACCTAAAACAAAGCAAAAATACACCGATTGCCTTAAAACCAAGTGCCACCTCACCATTCATCCGTCTATTCATCATGTGCCTTCCCCTCTTTTATTCCAAACTTCAAACCATATACGACTTTCAATTTGTAGATTTCTCGACTATTTTTCTTTTTTCCTTATTATTAAAAATTCGGATACGAAATTTTTAATTAATTATAAATTAATATTATACACATTCATATTCAATTTTTCCTCCCCAAAATAATTAGATTGGAATTGAATTTGTATTTGAACAAATTATATTATTGTTTTTTTGTAATTTTAGTTTAATATCTTTGAAATTAGATACATTTAGTCCTAATATTTTCAAAAAATTGTAATTCTAGTCCTATCTATCAAGTAATCGATGAAAAATGTATTTTTTTGCTATTAAATACAATTTGGGGGGAAATCCATTATTCATTAGATTATTTTTTATGAGAGTTTGCTTATTAATACCTCATTTCAACACCACATTACCTTAATGAGAGTGATACAAAGTAATGCTTCAAAGTTGATTCAGCCTGCTAAAATGAGGCATTAATAAGCCAAAAAAAAAAAAAACTAACCAACAATAACTTTTTCCCCCTAAATTGTACTTAACAGAAAAAATATATTTTTCGTCAATTATTTGATAAATGAGACCAAAATTACAAATTTTTAAAAATAATAAAACTAAATATGTATAATTTCAAATATACGTGACTAAAATTACAAAATATCTAATCATATAATAAAAGGGGAGTTTTGAGAAAACTCCCTATGGGTTGAAAAAATTTTAGTTTGCTCCCCAGGTATAAAAAAATTTTAATTCACTCCCCAATTCACATGCATAATTTGAGTTAGCTCCCTAATTTTGGGGGCAGATACTACATATGACGATTTAGATATACCATATGACGAATTAGGTACACAATTATGCATGTTTAATAAAACTCAAGAATCGTGTACCTAAATCCACCTCGATCCACCTGTATTTTGAATTGATTATAAATTAATAGGGTTTATTACATTTAGACCCCATAGGAGTATATAAAACTACAATTTGGTACCTTTTAGTCAAAAAATTATATTTACACCCCCTCACAAATTTAATAATTACGTATAACACCCAATATGGTAAGAATATGTTAAAATCTAATAGAATATTCCTTAAAATTGTGAAAGTCCCGTTAATATTACTGTAAGTAGCTTTTCTCCTCACCACCAATCTCCAGACGGTGGATTAAGCTTCCAAAAAATTAATTTTTAGAGATATTTTGTTGGTCACAAATGGGAACACAAAAGGTTTCATGGTATTCTGATGAAGGCGGGAGGGAGTACTGTTGAAAGAGAAAAATGACTCTTTTTACATGATGTAAAGTGAGCCAAAATAAGGGGTATTTTAGTCATTTGCTAATAATTTTTTTATATAATTAAAATTAGTTCAGTTTTAGCAGGGGCATAAGGGACTTTCAAAATTTTAAGGAATATTCTATTAGATTTTTATTCGATTCTTATAATATTGGGTGTTATATGTAATTATGAAATCCGTGAGGGGGTGTAAGTGTAATTTTTTGACTAAGAGATACCAAATTGTAGTTTTCTATACTCGTGGGGGGCCTAAATGTAATTAACCCTAAATTAATATTATACAAACTTAATTAGATAGGAACTGAATTTGTCCCAAAACATTGGGAAAAAAAGAGTCCAAGTGGCACTCAGCGTGGGCCCCAGGGCGGCAGCATTATGTTTTCGGCGGGTCAATTTAACTAAGTATATGGATTACAGGCAAAAGCCACGTTGCAAAGACAGTGCAGAGTTGGTTACTCCCTCAGGCAAGTCAAGAGCCGCCTATTGCAACTAATTCCCCACTGCCTCTTTACACAGTCTCTACATTTTTCTCTCTCATCATCTCTTGATATTCTTCCTCAGATATTGGAGGCCACTTTGCCTTGCTGCACATGCGCGCTTGGTTTTTCCTCTTCTGCTTTTCTCGATTCGGTGCGCTTTTCTCCGGTTTGTTGGGGGGGCAGGAAGGAGTTTAGCAGATGTTTGAGAAATTTGGAGGGATGGAAGACGAGTTTGCGAAGCTGATTAGGAGGATTAATCCGCCCAGGTAAGCTATGATGACTGTGTCGGTGATGATTTTTGGCGGGTTCTGCTTTTTGGGGTGTTTTTTTTTTTTTTTTTTTTATGGATGATTGTTTTGCGGTTTTGGGGAAGGTGGTGTGATCGGGGCCACTGGGATTTTGATGAAGTTTTGGTTTCTGAATTTGTTGATGAGTTTGATTGGGTTTCTTTTTCCGGTTTTTGATGGAGTTGGTATTATTGGTTCTGTGGAGAAAGGGTTGAGAATTTTCTGGTTGATTAGGATTTGAAGGTTTTCTGAGAAATTCGGGTGATTAACCCTAGTGGTAGAGTGAAGGTGTTTGGGATAGAAGCTTCAAGTTTGATTTCTGAAAGATTTTTTCTTCTGTAACTTAGCGCGGTGTCTCTTTCAATCCAATTTAGATTACGTGTCCTGTACAAGAACTGATAATATCTTTTGCTTTCCTTTCTCTGCCAAGTTGTTTGTTGTTTTATCTGGGAAAATTGTCATCTTTGTTCACCATTGCAGGGTTGTAATTGATAATGATTCTTGCGAGGATGCAACTGTAATACAGGCATGCTTCGTTCCTTCTCCCTCGTTGACATTAATTGTCTTCTTTAATTTTTGACTTTGGGATCAAGATAATGTTCTTTTTAGAAAGTCATCTGTTTTTTCTCTAATTTTTTTTTTTTGGGCGGTTTTATTTGTCTAGGTTGACAGTGTCAATAAGCATGGAATTCTCCTTCAGGTGGTCCAAGTTCTTACGGACTTGAACCTCGTGATTAAGAAAGCATACATTTCGTCCGACGGGGGATGGTTCATGGATGGTATGCTTGTTTTCTGGACAACAATTTATATTGCAGCTTATGATGTGTGGTTCTTATTAATGTTTCTTATGCTAATGGGACTCAATTGTGGTGCAGTGTTTAACGTGATTGACCGTGATGGAAGGAAGATTAGAGATCAAGAACTCCTCAGCTATATACAAATGGTATGATTTTCCCCTAGGGATATTTCCTCTGTGCAGGATTCTTATTGAAGGGAGAAAGAAATTTTGATTTCTGATGCATAAACTTTCATTACCATTGTCACATTCTCACCGGTGTACCATATTATTGTATTTAGTAAAGGCTTTTTAAACTAAGTGGACAAGTACATGTAAAAGTAACATGCATGAAGCACTTAGATTTACATGGAATTGCTTGAGAAAAAGTGGCTTGCCACCTTTTATTTGTCATTGCTAATGTTGTTTGGTCTTTTGACTATTTGCAGAGGCTGGAAAGTGATGAAGATTTTGTTCCTTCTTTGAAAGGAATGGTTGGATTAATGCCTTCTGAAGAGCACACTTGCATTGAACTAGCTGGAACAGACCGACCTGGTTTATTATCCGAAGTCTGTGCTGTCCTTGCTGATCTCCATTGCAGTGTGGTAAATGCTGAGATATGGACACACAATGCGCGAGCTGCAGCTGTGGTTCATGTGACTGATAATGTGAATGGTTGTGCTATTAAAGACCCAAAGCGCCTTGCAACAATAAGGGAACTGTTATGTAATGTTCTGAAGGGAAATAATGCTCTTAACACTGCAAAAATGATACTTTCAGCCCCTGGAGTTACACACAGGGAGAGAAGATTACACCAGATTATGTTTGCCGATCGAGACTATGAAAGGGTTGAGAGATCTCAAGAGAGTGGATTTCATGAAAAGAGTTCCAGGCCTAATGTAATTGTTGCAGACTGTACTGAACGGGATTATACAGTGATCACAATGAGATCCAAAGATCGACCCAAGCTGTTGTTTGATATTGTCTGCACTTTAACTGATATGGAGTACGTTGTCTTTCATGGGGTAGTCCACACAGGGACGAAGGAAGCATATCAGGTAAACATTAATCTTCTTGCACTTCATGGATTAGCATGTTACAGGGATAATTAAAGTAGCATATCCTGAGATTTGAGAAATTACAAAAACTTCATCGAATTTCATTAATGAATCTCATCGATTCAGGTGTAATGTAAATTCTTTGACTAGGGAAGTTTTTGTAGTTTCTCAAACCTCAGGGGATGTTTGTCTAAGTAGACCAAACCTCAGGGTATGTCAGTGTAATTATCCCATCTTATAATACAATTTAAGTGTGCTACTCTTTTCTAAAATGTAGGAATACTATATTCGTCATCTGGATGGTGTTCCTATTAGTTCAGAAGCAGAACGAGAACGCGTGATGCAGTGTCTAGAAGCCGCCATTGAAAGGCGAGCCTCCGAGGTACATTAAATACCAATTGCCAATAACTGCGACTTGTATATGATTGTAGCATTTGTTACAAACTGAAATTTGTGTTCTTTTCTTGCAGGGATTGGAGTTGGAACTATGTGCTGAGGACAGAATCGGTCTTTTGTCTGATATCACAAGGATATTCCGGGAAAACAGTCTATGCATCAAAAGAGCAGAAATCTCAACCAAGGGTGGAAAAGCCCGCGATACTTTCTACGTCACTGATGTAACTGGCAACCCCGTTGATCCTAAGACGGTTGAATCCATCTGCAGACAGATCGGAGAAGGTACATTGCATGTTAAATGGAACTCAAACTCTTCGTCTAAACCACAGCAGGAGAAAACAATTAGCTTCTTTTTGGGAAGCTTCTTCAGAGCTAGAAGTTCTTCACATTTCTAGATTGCGAACCATGCCATTCTTGCATCACCTGTAGATATTCGTTGATATTCGGGAAGCATAAAGACTATTGTACATAGGTTGTTGAAGAAATCACTCACATACTGTAAATATGTTACAAAGGCACTCTAGTCTCGGACATTTATCTAGCTCTGTAAGTAAAAATATGTACAGTGTAATAGAAATTTACAGATACAGAGGCATAAGTTGTAGATATGCATATGTTTGTTTGCATTTGAAATGGTTATCCATCTGTGTTCAGTTGCAATACACCTTAAACTTCATTCTGCTGTTGCACCACTAATATCGACGAATGACTATGAGAATCTGAAGCGAAAAGGTCACCTAGTGCTCCCAACTCAGAGTAATCGTTCCAAGCTAAAAGCCCTTGCATGAGAGGTGATCTTGTATCGTGATTTCTTCCTACGATTATGAGTTCGTAATCTTCCTCTACGGACCGGATCACAGCAGCAACTCCTGTACCATCTCTTACTTCCTTCTCCACATACATAACGTTGTGATTTCCCTCCACTAGTCTCTTAAACTCATCAAGAATATATGATTCTCTCACACCAACAGTATTAGTGTCTGCAAAAACCCGAACCACCGTCAGACTGACGTTTGGTTGGAATACCATCTTCGCCCCTATTGACAGGGCCTCCCAATCATCGGGCCCACCAATGAAGAAAACCGCCACACGACGTAAATGGCAGCTTTCCACATCCGATATGGAAGCAATGTGGGAATGACGGTTGACGATGATTCCAACAGTGCAGGGCGCCATTTCCAGGATCTTTTCATTCATCATCTTCGAGCCTGCTTTCGATGATTCCGCCATCCCAGTCTCAGCAAATCTCTGATGGAAAGGAGTGACTATAAGTGAAACCTGCCTGTCAACAGCCATTTCACAGACTTCATCATGCATGGTTTCGTAAGAGGAGATTGCAGTAAAGGGATTGACTGTGACGGCCCCATAGCTGTGGCCCTGCTGGAGGCGTTTGAAGGCGTTGAAGATACTTCTTGAAGGTGAGGTTTCTCCAGAGCTCATTATGCTGTTGAGTTTGTGTCGCATAAGGATCGGGTGGGCCCGTCCTGCCAGCTCGACAAGATGGAGGAGAAATACTTGGATCGGCGAATGTTTGGAGGGATTGAGGTTCTCCACGAGGTTGATCATGGCTGGAACATCTTCTTGGTCGTGTACACATGTTAGCATTCGGAGTTCGGAGTCCGGTTTCATGTCCATAATCATCTTTCTCCTTAGAACTGCATGTCGTCTTAAAGGATCGTACAATCGCCTCAGCAGAGGTGTGATTGAAGCAGTCACAATCAACATCGACAGGCACAGGGTAACAAAGGGTTCATCTTGTATTGCCTGCATATTTGTTGAATAAACTTCTAAAATCCCAGAACTCAAATTCTCAAATGTTTATAGATGCACTCAGGCAACATGACAGAAGCTAGTTAAAGAAGACATACATACCTGGCCTTGCTTCATTAATTTGAACATGCCAAGATCCAAAAGACCTTGTACATTCATTACCAGGCCAGTTTGGATAGCTTCCTTGATTGGTACTTTGCTCAAGATCGAAGAAATCAAGGCTCCAAAAAACTTACCCAAACATGCAAGGAGTATGATAAACTGAACTACGCAATAGTCTCCGAATCTAACAGAGAAAATATCAATCACCAATCCATTCTTCACGAAGTAGACAGGCATAAAGATCCACGTCGTGACGAGATCGAGCTTCTCCATCAAGGCAGATCCGAGGGGCGGGCCTGCCGGTATCATGATTCCGTAAATCAAAGGTCCAAAGAAAACATCGATACCCAAAGCCTTGCTGCAGAAACCCGTCACCACAACGCCAAGAACAACTATACAAATGAACCCTTCTTTTACAGGCTCCCCCTCGTAACTTCCCTTCATTGCCCACAAAATGATCGGACGGACAATGAAAACCATCCCGAGCACGAACAGGAGAGCTGTGAGGAACATTCGCAGGCTCTCGAACATATGATCTGCATCCTGTCCTGCAATGAGAGCTATACTTTCCAAAACCATGCTGGACATGTTACTGATGAAGCTGACAGAAAGTGCTGTTCTTCCAAACTCGGAGTTGAGCATTTTGAGCTCGTTTAGGTATTGGGCTACGACAGGGAAATTGATGAGGGATGATACTGCAGCGACGGGCTTGAGTGATGTGGCTATGTTTTTTGATATAGGGAATGAGGTGAGAAGAAATGATGAGGTTGACAAGCTTAAGGCCACAGGAAGTGCAATAGTTGATATCCCGATGAAGACATCCTTTCTGTGGATGTTTCTTAGTATCCATGGATCCATTTGGACCCCGATCAAGAAGAAGTAGAACATGTAGCCGAATGATGCTAGACCGTCGAGGATGAAAAGACCTTCGAAGGGGTAGAAAACTGCTGTAAAGTCTGGAATCCTTCCCAATAATGATGGACCTAAGATCATACCGCCCTGCATCATCATGTTAGTACTATTTCTACTCGTGCATGATAACGAAAGAAGAGTTTCAACTTCTCACACCATTTGCATATAAACTTCTACAACTTATACGCGTAATGTATATGTTAGTAAGAATCTCAAGCATGTATAAGTTTCTGAGAAGTGCTTACCACTATTTGTATGATCGTGCTGGGTTGGCCAAGTGGTTTGAGAAGACACGACGTGCAGAGAATGGCCAAAGATGCGAGGGAGAGCTGCATCAGAAGAAGAGGAAACGAATAATCTAATGGGCTGGTGTCGTGAAAGAGTCCTCTCGAGTGGACCTTGCCAACAGTCAGGCAAAGAGATGAATAATTTTCCCCAGGATGATAAATCCTCGCATAAGCAGCAAAATCTTGAGGCTCCATCACAGCTGAGCCCATTTTGGATCGATTGATCACTCGGTTCTCCGGCTTTGACCCCTTTTCCAAAGCTCGGTAGGTGATCGGAGAACCAAAAGAAGGTTGACCCCTCACCGTAAAGGAGTCAAAGCCCGGTAGGTGATCGGAGAACCAAGAAAAGGCCGGCTAATGCCCGTAAACCTTTACGGTGAGGGGGATAATGCAGAGAGGTTAGGAGAAAGAAAAGAAGGGCAAAGGATTATGGCAAAAATGCATAATCCCACCAAAGTTCTCTCCCGGAAGACGGGGACGAGAGAGATGTTTTAATCGGGAGGTAACTAAGAATTTGAATTTGAGGACCGTGGAAATGCGAGTAATAAAAAGAAGAGGAGTCAAAAGAAACCGAAAATGGCATCACACGTGTTTGGCAATTTGGGTACTGAAATTTTCATGTTATTATTAACCATTTGTAACACCTAAACATGTACTTAAAAGAAAATTTGCTTTAATCTCATCGAATCATTATCATTCGCAAGATACTTACTGCTTGATTAATTGAATGAAACGAACAATTTCACAAAGACAAAGAGGGGGAATATGAAGTCACCAAAATATTGGAACGGGCAACAAAGACTTAAACAAAGAGCTTGATTCATGCTGTCTATTCAAAGAAGATACCAAACAAAAATTAATTTGAAAACAAAAACAAAATTCATGTCTAATCTCAACCTGGGCGAAACAAGTGCACATTGAAAGTTCTCTCATATGATTCTACCACTAATAAACAAATATAGCAAGAATTCCTCAAGTCATCCTCTGTGCAGCTTCCTTGGCGAGAAGCCTCTCTTTGGCCTTTGTTCTTGCCTGGGATTTTGAGCCCATGACACCGCCACCCCACTTCTTCCTGGTCTCGTCGTATTTATCGTTGAAATTGGCCTATCGCAACAAATGAAGATGGATATTAGACACGCACCAAATACATGAAATTACATTACACCATTAGCTAAAAAAGAATGTGAGATTTTAGAGCTTCTGTATATGAACATTTACCTTAATAGCCTCCAGAATCTTGCTGAATTCCATTTTGTCCTCGTTCTTAACAGAGGTCAAGCACAAGGCGGAGGCAGTCTTCTTATGGACGATCTGCCAAAGAGCATATCATTAGTATCAAGGCATTTATGACCGACAAATTCTGAAGCAAATGAAAAAAGAAATTCGCATACGGTTCCCAATCTAGCTTTTCCCTTCACAATGCAGTATGGGATTTCCATCTTCCTGCATAGTGCCGGAAGCCACACAACCAGCTCAATGGGATCCACATCATGTGCGATCACAACCAACTGAGCTTTGTTCTGCAAAAGCATATGTAATGGATTTATTGCAGTCCCAGTATAACAATAGTCAGATACAGAAACTAAATACGAAAATTTGTATAAACAATTACCTGTTCAATGAGATAGGTCACATGGTTAAGGCCATATTTCACCACAATAGGCTTCTTGGATTCAGGAGTTTTTCCTTCAGCCTCAGCCTGAGCTCTCTTCAAAAGACGCTCTTTCTTTTGAGCCTTGTCCTCAGGCCTATATTTCACGAGCATCTTGAATAGGCTAGTTGCTGCATGCAGAGGAAGGAAATGACTAAGTATTGAAAATCGTGTAACAACTCAAAGTCTCAAACACATTACTGTCACTACATCGGGGATTATTGATGCTTCATTTGTCTTTCCCTTTCAGCTACCACTTGATTTAACAGATATTAAAGAACTAAGACAGAAGCTATAGAGATTTTAACATCCGATCAAACCAAGAGTTCAAAAAGCATCATATGACAATCCACGATTTAGAACCATAGCAAGCATTCGTATATAGATCAATCAATCAACACAACGGAAAGGCATCATGAAGTTTGACACGAATCACAAGGCACATTGACAACAAATGACTAAACAAATCAATCTAATAAATTACTACAAAAAGCGATTAAAATAAAAATGTAACATAGCAAGTAACAATGATACGCACCCAAGTTCTTATCCAGGGTTTTCGAGAACTGGTGAATTGGCGGCGGGACCTTCAACCGCTGCTTCAAGATCATCTTTTTCCTCTGAATCCTCACGACTTGCGGCCATTTCACAAACCGGTGGAGATCCTTCTTCGGCGGCAGAGCACCTCCGATCCCAAACTGCTTCGGCCTTTTCTCGAAGAGCGGATTAACAACTTTCTCCGTCTTCTTCTTGGCGGCCGCCGGCAGCTTCGCACCCTTCTTTGGAGCCTGAGCACATCATTGCAATCAAAGATAAAGAATTAGCAAAATAAACATAGAGCAATCCCTTGGCATACAGGAAAAAGATGCGGAAATCTACCATTTTTCCTTCAGCTGAGAGGATTGGAGTGAGGGTTTGAGAACGGCAGCCAAACCCTAAATATTAAACCTCAGGCAGAGAGACGAGGAAGATTGGAGGCTAGGGTTATATACTCCAATGGGCTAATGCAGCAATGTATGGCCCAATTGTTTGAAGCGGGCCTAATTATCAATCCAAAAAAAAGTTATTAATAATTAATGGGCCTACACCCGCTATTTCAAAACGGCCCATTTTCTTTATTTCGGGTCATTGGTGTAACTTAGCCGTACGAGATTATGTTAACTTAATTAGATGTCTATGAACCACGGTGGACTGTCAACGGGTCGGATTAGGATCGGATCAGGAGATTCCGGATCCGGATTCATTATTTTTGAATCCATATATAATCGGGTCGGATCCGACCCGATTAGTAATAAATTTTATTTTTTTAAATAACAAATTTGATATAAAAAATAAATATAATTACATAATATTTAATAAATAATTATTATGTAATGAATTATTTGATAGTGTTATTTATATTTATTTAAAATAAAATAATTTAAACTTATTAATAAAAGAAAATATATACTTTTAGAGTAAAAAATTTAAATTTTTTTATTGTTTAAAATGATAAATATGTGAAAATTTTAATTTTAATCATTTTATGTACTAGTCAATAATTTATTTAATTAAATATTATATATAATATCGGATTCGGATTCGGATTCTTAACGGATCGGATTCCTTAAATTCATATTCGCTCCATTTATTTCGGATAACGAATATTTACAATCGGATGTGATCCATCGAATATTTTTATCGGACGAATATGTTAAAATTCGGATCGGACTCGGAGCGGATTCGGATTAAAATCCAACCCATTGACAGCCCTATCCACGGATACTTTTAAAAATTTTATTTTGTCTAATCGTCTCGTGTCAAACATTCCTCACTTGAAAAATTCATTAAAAAATTTATATCGCCGTATCTGTATCGTATCGTGTCCGTATCCATATATCATAGTTAAATATCTTGAATTCGATTTCTGAAAACAAAGCTATTATTGATAGAAAAATCTTTACATCTACTCGGTTCGATCCGGCTCGAATCGTGTAAATGGGTTTAAAAACAAAAAAAGAAAAAGGAAAAATGTGTGGGCGTACTAAACGTCGTCGTACGAGTTTGCTGGTCAGTAGTGAAAAAGGAGCTACAGTCGTTGGTTTGCTCCCATTCAAAGCGAAGTTGGTTTTTATATGAAAGATCTATTCTACCGGGAGGCCAAGTTGCAGCAGCTCCATGGACAATCGAAACGTCGTCGTCTGCGACAATGGCACCGGCGTAATCACCTTCTTCTTACCTGCAAATTAGCAGCTCCTTTTTAATACTTCAATTCTGCCAATTTGTTGATGCGACATGTCTGAATTTCATATTTCATTTTTTGCAGCTTTTGATGTTTTATTTGAGTGAATTGAGCAGCTCAGCTGTGGATTAATTGACTTTCGTCAGTTGATCACAAGTTTTTAGATTGATTACTGAGTTTGTTGGATTTTGATTGTGATGAGCGAAATGTATCAAGATTGAATTGTTTTGATTTTTTTTTCTTCCCTTAGTTGCATTTTGAGGTCAATTATGCAGATTATGAGTTTCTTATTCTGGTGAATGATGCATGTCTAGTGAATTTTGTTTTTCCAGCTGATCCTTCTAGTTCAGGTTAATGCCTGCTAGATTTTGTTTCTTACTGTGTGTATGATGAATGCAGTATGTGAAGTGTGGGTTTGCGGGTGAGAATTTCCCCACATCGGTGTACCCTTGTGTGGTCGGGAGGCCAATGCTCCGCTATGAAGAATCTTTGACAGAACAGGAGCTCACGGTCAGCTTATTGTTCTTTGGACATACATTTGTTTTAGTTTTCTGAATTGCATTTCTGAGTGCCGCTTTGGCAGTAAAGTTTCCTCTGGGGAAGAATATGATAATGGTTTGCACAATGACTAATCATATCTAAGAACAGTATTTTCAGTATTTTAGAAACTAAATTTTGCGTTAAAAAAGATCAAGTCTTTTTCATTTAGAAGAACATCGTCCCTCAAAAGACGAGACTTGGATCGAGGGTCTCACACGAGTATAAAGAAGATTTTCATGCTGATATAGGCACATAACTTTTATTAAATTATTTGTGCATATCCACTTTATTCTTTGTTTTATTCAAGCTGTAAAGAGGCAATTTTTGTTGTATTGAACCAACATCATCTTGATGTTGTGGGATTTTGTTTTGATTTATCCACAGGATATTCTTGTTGGTGATGCTTGTTTAAAGTGGCGCCATCAATTGGACATATCTTATCCTGTTAACAATGGTATCATCCAAAACTGGGATGATATGGGGCATGTGTGGGATCATGCATTTTTCAGTGAACTGAAGGTTTCATCTTTTACACTTCCTGTGTATTTATGTATATGATGTAAAGTCTTCTACTACTAGTCAGTAACTGCAGTATCAACATCAAGCTGCAACTTTAATTTTCCCTTCATTTTGTTTTTGTCTGAAGGTAGATCCTACGGAATGTAAAATTTTGCTTACTGACCCTCCTCTGAATCCATCAAAAAACCGTGAACAGATGGTGAGGTGACTTCTCTATAAAATTATATGTGTATATATCTTTCTACATGGAATTCATAATTGACAGATTTAATGATATGGTTTAGTTATATCTGTATTTCAGGTTGAAATTATGTTTGAGAAATACAACTTTTCTGGTGTTTTCATCCAAATCCAAGCTGTTTTAACATTGTACGCTCAAGGTGCTTATAGAGTTGAATTTAGTTCAATGTTTGAAAGCTAGTTTTAAATTTCAAATAATTGGACTACAGACTACTATAGACTTCCTGCAGAATGGGAACAGAAAACAATCTATACATTCTTAGTATTCTTGTTAGGTAGGGTAGTGACCTGCTTTTCAATGTTTTCTTGAAAAAACTCAGGCTTGCTTACTGGACTAGTCATCGATTCTGGAGATGGAGTCACTCATGTGGTAAGATTTCTCTAATGTTATATATTACTGGCATTCTATTCTTGGCTGGTTATGCAATGTACAGACTAGATGAGACGGGAAAAGAAGTATTGTACTTCTAATGTCAGTTCTTCTATTGTTGGTTAATGCATGCACAGCATGAGGACTTTTTTTTTTCATTTAATTGGGTCAATATTTTGTTGTCAGGTTCCAGTAGTTGATGGGTACTCCTTCCCTCATCTTACAAAGCGGATGAATGTAGCTGGGCGCCATATTACATCATATCTTGTTGATTTGCTTATGAGAAGGGGGTAAGTTTTCATAAACTTCAGAACTAAAACAATGCAATATGCTGCCTAATGTGTATGCTTTTTCTCTGAAGGTATGCTATGAATCGGGCTGCTGACTTTGAGACTGTTAGAAATATCAAAGAGAAGCTATGTTACATAAGGTAAACTGGCCTTCACACTTTCCGATGGCCTCTGAGTTGACATATATATCTGACAGTTACCTTGTTTTCTGCAGTTATGATTACAAAAGGGAATATCAGTTAGGACTTGAGACCACCATCCTTGTTAAAAATTATACCGTGAGTCGAATATCTGCAAGTTCTTTATCTTGTCCCAGGAAAACGAAATTCTTGTAAATTGACATTGATATAGCTTTGGTTAATAGCTTCCAGATGGAAGGGTCATTAAAGTTGGCACTGAACGGTTTCAAGCACCTGAGGCCCTTTTCACTCCGGTAAGTATATTTGTGCCATTTCAATGAATAACTTTCGAATTCATACTTCATCGGGTTCCTTTTTTCATACTATCCCTTTGTTAGCATCTGGTCTCAACCGCTTTGGTGTAAATGCTCTGAGTACATTGTTGCCCGTTATCTTAACTTTTTTGCCTTACGGAATTCTTCAAACACTCTTTACTATGGCTGCCGGAGTATAAATTTTGAAATTGTAATTCATGCAGGAGCTCATAGATGTCGAAGGAGATGGAATGGCTGACATGGTATTCAATTGCATTCAGGAGATGGATATTGACAATAGGATGATGGTAACAAATTTCTTTTATCTGCCAGATCTTTATATAAAGAATTCTGCAGTTGTTGAAGCGGTTAGAATCCCTTTTTTGCAGCTCTACCAGCATATAGTCCTGAGTGGTGGGAGTACAATGTATCCTGGATTACCTAGCCGGTAATAACATCTCTTCACACTTTTGTGAAAACCTTTTTCTTGTTTCTCATTCTCTCTCATAAACTAACTAAGCTTGCAAAATATAATCTTATTTTCTTAGTCTGGAGAAAGAAATATCAGACCGTTACCTTGATGTTGTTCTGAAGGGAAATAAGGATGGATTGAAGGTAAACTAACACTAATTCTGCTTGTAAAACTATATCCTTTTGGAGTAGAATACTTGGAAACCAATCATTTCTATTTGATGTTTATTCTTTCTTGCTTTGTATATGAAAGAATGATATCGTTTGTGTTTTCTAATAGAAATTACGATTGAGAATTGAGGATCCTCCACGAAGGAAGCATATGGTGTATCTCGGGGGCGCAGTTCTTGCAGGAATTATGAAGGTGCATACTTCCATCTACTCATACACACACTACTTGCGATATATTGTTCTTATTTAGGGAAAGTTTGCGTAATTATCCCTAACCTCAGGGGTAAGTTAACTAAAATATTAACATCACTCGATGGACTGCAGGATGCTCCGGAGTTTTGGATTAGCAGACAAGATTATTTGGAGGAAGGAGTTGCTTGTCTAAGCAAGTGTGGCCAAGCATGAGAATTAGCTCCATAATTGTCAAGTTGAAAAGGTCCATGTTAGTTGTTACAAGTTGAGGTTGTATCCTTGAAAATGTAACCCAATATATAGTTTGAAATCTCAATAGAAATGTAAGCTGTACTCGTTTAAATTTACCATGTAATTGTCTCCCTGTGAACGCACAATATTCATCTACCTCTGTACTATTGTATGGCTTCTCTTTGGCACTTGCTCATCTAATCAAGCTTTCATAGAAGTACAAGTTTATGGCTCGAACACGGTGAAATAAATTGAACTTATGAAAGTGTAATACGAACTCAAGCTCGAACATGGTCTCGACTGTGGAACCTGAAAAAAGCTCAAATGTAAATTTATAATTTTGGCTGAAAGTTGAAGAGCAGAAAGCAGAAGCTTACTCAAACAGCCTCGCTGTTGTGCTGATTATGCTCTTTTTTTACTATATTGAAAACGTAATATTTGGGTTTTAGTGAAGATAGTATAACTGTACTCAATACAGAACAATGTCTACTGAATTGCTGAATATTCAGACTGATCCATCAAAACACGATCAAGAAAATACATCTTAAATTTGCAATATTCCTACTTCAAATCTCTACATATGCCAAATTCCTGACAAACACATATAAATTCACTAAAAATCAAGCAAGCCAACACACTAAAAATATATAGACTTCAACAAAGCTTCAAGTTTTTGACAAAAAGAAAATAAAAATCTTCTCTTTTTCTCATTTATTTTCCACACAAGGCAACATCTCTCTTGGATGGCCTATAGCTCAGTGCATTTAAGCTGTAAATGCACATATTAGCCTGTTTGGATTTGACAGAAATCTCATCCGACGTAGTCCTAAACCCCGGGATATCACACGAAGCAAACGGGCTCGAAACTAGGCTTGCTCTGCACGAGTTGCCAAAATTTTTATCTCTAGCACACTGAACCCCATCAACAGAGGGTACCTCCAGCTTGTAAATCCCATGTTTATTTGTTGTTCTGTTCACAGAAAATGAAATTTGCTCTGTTGTTCTTGGAGAAATTGCCTTGAACATGCAGTCAATCCTAACTTCAACTTCTGCACAAAAAAGGGCCAAGAATTTGTACAAATTCAAAAATATACATGATAACTAAAAACCCATTTCTTAAAACAAACAAAAAGGCCATATGAATATATTAAAAGTGAAAAAAAGTAATATTTTTAAAATTCAAGAAAAGGGCTAACTAAAGGGTACCTGGCAAGAAGTAGCTATGCCTAGAGAAGGAGTTATTGGAGCAGATATCACAGTAAACCATGCCCATGACAGTGATTTGTGGGTTGAGTTTAGTCTTTGCTGCTTCAACATGCCAAAAGAATGAGAGAGAGAATACAAAGAGAAATATTGAGGTCATTGCAGAAGATACTGGTAAAGCCAAGAGTGAACCAGTCTTCTTCATCATATATATATATATATATGTATATTAAGCTTGTATATGTTGTGTTTTCTTTCTGGATGGCTAATTTGTAGGAGCCTATGAAGCAGCTACATCTTTATGCACTTTAGTGTGGATAATGAATGCCAGTTGTGTTTTTGAGTGAAAGCAGCAGCAGCCAAGTAGCTAACTCTCTCTAAGCTAAGAGTTGAAGCACCTTTTTCCTCTGCAGATAAAACAAGTGCATGTGAATTTCCTTTGGAATCTTGTGGAGCAGATGAGAGAGAGAGAAAGATGATGGATTCATTTTTTTAATGAAAATAATTCTTGATAAAGTTGATCAACATGTTCTAACTTCACAAATGACATAATTTTGCCAGATTCTTATGATGTTTTCCCAAGATTTGATCCTGTCATTTTAGGAATTAACACATGTTATTGATCCTCCCTCTCTCTCTCTCTCTCTCTCTCCATACATATGTATGTACGTAGCAATTACAAAGATGAGAAGAAAATCACGTGATTCGAACTGGGAAAATTTATTACAGTGATAAGGAGATGCATTAAACATCAACAGTGTTGTCTTTCTTTTTCAGTGCCTGTAGTCTGTACTCTGTAGATATGGTTTTCGTAGCTCACCGACAAACCTTAATACGTTGTATTAAATGAAGCCCATTTGAAATGTGGGCCTACTCGGGGCTAAAATGCATGAATCCCATTAATGTGTGACTTAACCATTATGGGCCTGCTAATCCTCATCATTATTCTTCATCTCTAATTAAAATATTAATCCAATAGTCATCTTCTTCTTAATTAACCACAGAGTGGCGTAACTTGTTAATAACACTATATTAATTTAACCAAACATCTCGTATTCGAATTCTCTCTAAAAACAAAATTATCATCGGTAACTATTCCGTCCTCTTCTAAACGCTATCACTCATTTGTTCTCATCCATTGTTTGTTCCTTCATCTACTTTGTCCTCTTCTAAACGCTATCACTCATTTGTTCTCATCCATTGTTTGTTCCTTCATCTACTTGGTCTCTCTGATTTATTCTAAGATAATATATTTCAGCTCGATTCATATAAACGGGTCATAAAAAAGAATTCCTTTTAATTGATTAAGGAAAAGATGATTAACCCTTCCTATGTATTATTGACACAGAATCCAGTCATACAAAGTCATAAAAGTAGATACTCTCTAAATTTACGTTTGTCTTTTATTTCATAATTGAGCCAATTAAACCAGGCCACGGACGTTTGCCAACTTTTATCTATGTTATCAAGGGACGAAACAAGAATTGGAGAGAGGGAAAAGGCTAATCCACCTTTCAATTCTCTGCGATGAAAACAAAATTGATCAAATCGTACTTAGGAAAATTCAAAATTTTCTTTTATTTTTCCTCAATACTGTGACACTAATATATAGAAAAAGTTGAACTTGTAAATGCAATCATTTAATTAATTGATGGAAAATGAAATTAAATTATAGAAAAAAGGTGGAAAATTTAGCCGAATGAGGAAAAAGAGGAGGAAGACAAGAGCTTCCATCCTTTGGCAAATCCAAAGATTAGGCGGCGTCACCGACGCCATATCAGACGGTTTCTTCAATGTCCAACCCTTTGTCATCACCTTCTGTGAGATTAATTCTTTACTTTTTAGACTAATTTTACATTAAATCATGGTTAAATTTTAGATTATAGGGTTTTAAATCTTAATTAATGTCTCTATATTTTTAGGAGTTTAAGTAAGTGGTTTTCGTTTCTTTCTTTCCTTCTCTTAAAGGTGAGAGAAAAATGATTATAGTAAATCATTCTATGGGATCTTCATTCTCCTTTTCTTTATTAATTTTATATTGCCATTATGAGTGATTAAGAAATAAGATTTTTTTTATCAATGATAACTATATTGATGTATTCAGGTAAACTATTACATCTCATTTGTTCTTATCCTTTCGTATCTTAAAAATCCATTTCTTATACCTACGATACTCATTAGATTTTTTTGTTTTTGTTTTTTTTTTTAACACACACCCCAAGTGGCCAAAGGGATTCGAACCCGGTACCTTGCCTTTGAGAAAGAATACTCAGACCATTTGGCTAACCCCTGTTGGCTATGATACCCATTGGTTCTAGGCTTCTAGCTTGTTCTCTCTAATTCTTAGGCAGTTCATTCATACACTAACTTCCGAACTCCCTATTCGTAAATTATTGCGAGGATAACCACGTATCTTATGGTGTAGGATCTCATCAAGTATATTCAATAATTCGAATGTAAAATTTTAATAGGATTAGTATGCATGTAACGTCGAATCTCTAAACTACACCAAAGATAGGAATCTTCACATTTATATTTTATTATAAATAAATAATGATAACAAAGAAAAGAAAACCTTGGAATATAACGATTAACCTACGCAAACCCGAACTATTCCACGGCTATTCTCCTCTCTTGGGAAAATTCTAGCCCAGACCCGGCTTGACCGAGCCCAAACCAATTAAAAAGCAAGTGTATTACACTTGCCATTTGATTGGTCACTCTCCCTGAATTTTCCACCAACCACACGGCAAGTGTAAAACACTCGCCCCCTCGTTACACCGGTTTGGCCGAACCAGGCTCGGGCTAGAATTACCCCCTCTCTTGTTCTAAATGGGCCGGCCCAAGAAAACTGGGCCCCATTTCCAAATTGTCCTCCAATGAGACCACACCCTCTAACTAGGCAAAAGTGCTCTTGTTAGCCATAGCATCGAGGAAAATAATACAAACAAACCACCATTTTGAAGGCGACAAAATTATTGCATCGAATAATTAACAAAATTTCTTAGAAAGGTGAAAATCCAGAGGTTTTTTCTAAAATATTTCACAAACTTCCAACCCATATTAAAATTGAAAATTACAATTTGTCCCCACATCACTTTCTCTATATGCCAATTTGTCGATAGGGGACAAACATCTTATAGCAATAAAAAGAGAAGGAAACACATTTCCAAGCTTTAAATTTCTTAATTCTTGAAAAGAGAAAATATAAAGAAGAAAAGAAACCAAACCTCATGGGCTCAGTGCATTCTTTGTAAGAACAAAAAAGTTGATGAACTATACTTCTTGAGTGGCATCAATGGGGAGTTTGAAGAGTGAAACGAGCAGCATCAAACATGAAATGAGCAACCTTAAAATCTCAGTTGAGTGTCCAAAAAGTGAGAATTCCTGCACAAAACAAGAGCCCACATCACCAGATGCCTCATCCATCAAGAACTCTTCATCAGAACAATTTGACAACAGTGGCTTAACTCAAGTGGCCAGCTTAAACAGCTTGATCAATCACACCCCGACGGGCCTCACCATCCCGTCTCTCAAATTCGAGGAGAATGGAGAAACCGAGGTCCAGTCCCCGGACTACTCCTTGTGGGAGTCGATCTTCTCGGATCAATTGGACACCGATTTCATGATATGTTCGCCTGTGAGGAACAACCTGGCCTCCCCACAGGCGAACATGTACAACCACTATAATAGTAGTAATAGTTATTTACATGCAACGCACGCGCACTTAGGGTGCTCTCCCCCGCGGTTCCCTTCCCCGTTGGGACCACACAAGGGGAAGGGGTTGAGCCCCCTTCACAGGGTATTCAACTCGCCGAATAACCAATTCATGCAGGTGGACCAGGTCAAGAGCCTCGCCCTCCCTGCCCTGGACTGCTTGCTGGACGACACGTATGACCCTAACAATAAATACGATGATTTCGCGATATTTTCGCCCATGAAGGTGGCAGGGGGAGGAGAGGCCGGTTCGAGCGAATGCTATGAGCTGTTGGATTGCCTGACGGCGCCTAATAGCTCAACGGGGTTTTGTGGGGCGTTGGTGAGTGATCAGGCTTCTTGCGAAAGTGCTTCACTGCTGAATCAAGGTGTGGAGAGTGGTGTTTATAGTCAACACGTCGGATCCATGGCCGCGACTCAACCGTTGTCACAACAACTGCAGCAGGAAAGGCAGCAGGAAGAGCAGCAGTGGAAGCAACATCAGGATGAGCAACGGTGGAAGCAGCAGCAGCTAGCACCAAGAATGCATAGACATCCATCACAGCAACAACTTCATCAGCAAAATCAGATGCAAAATATGCACAACACATTTATGGTTCCAATCCTTGGACCTGAACAGGTGATGAATTCAGTGCTAATGATCAATCAACAATCAATTTACCAAAAACATTTAAAAGATTATTCTCTTATAAGTTGATGTCTAATCCTTTATTTCCAAATTCTTGTCACATGAACAAATACATAACAGGAACAAGACAGTGGACTTCAACTGGTACACGCTCTTCTGGCATGTGCAGAAGCAGTCTCTAAAGAGGACTACATGTTAGCAAGGAAATATCTCCACCACCTCAACCGCATCGTCTCGCCTTTAGGCGATTCCATGCAACGCGTAGCGGCCTGCTTCACGGAAGCCCTCAGCGCAAGACTAGCTGCCACACTTACAAACAAACCAAGCCCCTCGAATTTCAAACCTTTCAACCCTATCCCTCCCAACAACCTCGAAATCCTCAAGATTTACCAAATCCTCTATCAAGCCTGTCCCTACATCAAATTTGCTCATTTCACAGCCAATCAAGCCATTTTCGAGGCGTTTGAAGCTGAAGAACGTGTGCACGTAATAGACCTCGACATCCTCCAGGGTTACCAATGGCCTGCTTTCATGCAGGCCCTTGCTGCCCGCCCTGGTGGGGCCCCATTTCTTAGGATCACTGGAGTGGGGCCCTCACCAGAGGCGGTTAGAGAAACCGGGAGGTGTTTGACCGAGTTGGCTCACTCGCTACATGTCCCATTTGAGTTTCACCCCGTTGGGGAAGAACTCGAAGATCTTAAACCACACATGTTCAACAGAAGGGTGGGTGAGGCTCTAGCTGTCAACTCAGTTAATCGGCTCCAACGGGTGCCGAGTGCTACTCTTGGGACCCTTTTAACCATGATTAGAGATCAAGCTCCGAACATAGTAACCATAGTTGAACAAGAAGCCAGCCACAACGGGCCATACTTCTTGGGCAGGTTTCTTGAGGCTCTGCACTATTATTCAGCCATTTTTGACTCATTGGACGCAACTTTTCCACCTGACTCCCCGCAGAGGGCTAAGGTGGAGCAGCATATTTTCGCACCGGAGATTAGGAATATCGTGGCGAACGAGGGGGTGGAGAGGGTTATGAGGCACGAAAGGCTTGAAAAATGGAGGAAAATCATGGAGGGAAAAGGGTTTCAAAGCGTGCCACTGAGTTCCAACGCTGTGACTCAGTCGAAAATATTGTTGGGGCTTTACTCCTGTGATGGCTATAGATTGACAGAAGACAAAGGTTGCTTGCTTCTAGGTTGGCAAGATAGACATATTCTTGCTGCTTCTGCATGGCGATGCTAAAATTGTACTCATCATGCATGGGGATTTACGTGTACTTCTTGTGCTTTCCATCTCACTTAAAATCAATTAATTAATTAGATTATTTAAACTTAATCAGATACAGGCATCCATGTAAGGTTAAAGATAAGAACAAAAGCAGCAGCAAAGAAAAATGTTATGATCTTTCTTTGGTGTATCTAGAAAAGGACCTTAGGATTAGGTCAATTAATATTTGATTAATTTATGCTTGAATAGTGCCGTAGTTAATTATATATCTGTATGATCTATTAACTGTTGTGTTATGGTTGGCTAACTTCCACCCGTGATGTATCAACTATTGGACTACACAATGCAATGATTGCATAAAAAATTACTAAAATATCGATTATGGTTTTGACATATATAACGTGAGTTGGCCTACCTACCAAAGCTAAATATGGATATTTTCTTCTCTACCTACTATTTCATTAACATATTAGAAATGCAATGGTATCTATGATGCACGAATACTATAATACGGATACGGTGATACGAATATTTTTTAAAATTTTCCACGTACGGACACGATATCGGACACGACACGACAAAACAAAACCATATTTTTAGAAATGTCCGGTGCATAATATAATAGTATCAACAAAAACAAGAAAATTAGCAACAAAATTCACAAGAACCTGGTACATAGAAAGACTTGTATTCATCGGATGTTTCAAAGCCTTGGGAGTGTAACAGAGCGCACATACGTTGTATTTTCGTAGTATATATAAGAAAATCTGCAGCTACAAATGTACATGAAGCGACAAATTTATGGAAACACGCATACATGATTTGGAAAGACGAACATTACACAGAAATGACCTCAAACATACACGGAACAATGAGTACATTGTATTTTGTTTACAAATTATTGTCTTTTCAACTTCACAATTTGACAGTGCAGGAAGATTCCACAAGATAAATGCTGGATCACACTTACACTTTCACAATATGGAACACGAACAGATGCTCTTCTTAGGAGTCTCGTCAACCTTCTTCTCTGCAAAATGTATACAATGGTTACTTGCAGCAACTAAGCAATGGTGTGGGAATAAGATAAATGACTAAATGAATGCTTTGGAAAGGGAAAGGGGGCTAATTTGAAAAGTGTGCGACGAGAATAAGATCTTAATAAACACCAACGGTAGGTTTGATGAACATTGATGTTGCGTAACGAAACTAATTCAAAGGTTTTTGGTGGCTCAGATCAACTATGGCTGCAGGATAAATTTGTAATAGCAGGGGGGAAATGTGAAGGTTCTACATGAAATATGGGAAATAGCTGAAAAGCCAAGAACTATTTCATTGGTGACAACATTGTATCATTCTCACGCGGATAAGCTGAAAGCTGCATCACACTAACTACCCTTGAAATGGAAAAGTAAAGTTGTGCGGCGGACGGGGTAAAGACAAGGGGTGGAAAGGATACACAAAGAGATTAAGTCGCTGAACAAGATTTGTGCCCCTAAAACACCAAAAGAAAACACAGAAAGAACGAAAGAAACCTCTGCACCAACTCTATCTCTATCATATACTGCATACAACTAGAAATTGAAAATTGAAATTCAACAGAGACCAAACAAAGCAAAACTAAGGAGATCTCTACTCCAATGGCTGGGCAATCAACACTAAACAGATGATAAAATCTTTTACACGAACCCCTGTACTTATGACTCTACACGACGAGGTTTGCACCATAAATGACCTCTAATAAGAACGTTACCTGTTTTTGCTTTTGCTAAAGAGGGCTGTACAACAGCATGCATGGTGATAACTCCTTTAGGTAGCTCTCCAAATGGCATCTTGCACTGGGCAACAGTCTTGTTATTTTCCAAAATCTTCCCAGCACTTATTAACTTCACATCATTTGCTGACTTAGGTGCAATTTTCTTATCTGAAATTAGTAGAGAAGTCCCATCACTAAATTGCAGTGCAATAATAGCAGAAAATACAATGAATTTGAAGGCAATACAAGTGTCTTCAAACTACATTCTTAAATGGCATCCCAGAACATTAAATATTTGGCGTCCCAAAACATTAAAGCCAAGAACGTACTCTGAATTTGAACTGAGTTATTTGCAACCTCAATCGCACTAGTTGTATTAGCTGTACTCAACTTCCTCAAGAAAACATTCCTTTTCAAATAACATGTTCAATACTTCAACGGTGCTCAGAATTAAAGCAGCTGCACCCACCCCTCTAATTCAACTGAGGGTTTGGGCTTAATCTACGCCTGAGTTTCCACTCATAGTTTAAAAAAGAAATTAAAGCACTGAATCCTTTAATAATGTAGTGTGAACATCATTCAGCAATTCCTCAAAACAAATTCGCAAAAGAAAAGGACTAATTTCTATTCACACAAGCTCAATAATCAGTGGCCAAGACGAAACAAAATACAGGAAATTGAAGAAAAGAACTAACCTTTAGGCCACTCCGCCACAATTCTCTCCTTAAGCACAGCAACAGTAGACGTCGGTGAATATCGAAAAGGACCAATATCTGATCCATCGTACAATCTGAACTTCAGCTCAACTAAATCCTCCTCCGGCATTTGTTCTCCCCAAAATTTCTCCCAATTTCGCCAAACCAACGCCGCCGACGAGGAAAACCCAGAAAATTCCCAATTTCACCGCCCACCTACCGCAAATCCGTTCAAACAAAACGCTAACAAATAATTATTATTCCACAGCTATCGAATTCAAATGCGCCAGTTACAGTTTTGAATTGAAGAACCCTAGACCAGATCTTGATGATTTACGCGTCCTGGAGCTGCCTCCTGAGCTATTTCCGCAGTGCGATTCCCCCTTTTTCTTCCTTTTTTATCCTTCCTTTCGAGTTTTTCCAGTTTTTGTCTTCTTTTTATTTCTTTTCCTTTTCCTTTATATATATTTATTTATTTATATCTTTTTATTGCTTTTAGTCTTCTTTAGCTTTGATTGTTTTATTATACATATATGAGTATTAGAAATTAGAATCCTGTCAGAGAATCGCAGTCTAACTCTGTACATTCCTCAGTTACTCTAACCTTTGGGCTTTGTTTGACCACTGAATTTTAAACGCTCTTCTTTTCTTCTTTTTGGCTTTTACAGTTTTACTAGTTTTACGTCTTATATCTCCACTTGCTTTATTTTCTTTCACAAAAATAGAAATATATGCGAGTGAAACTCACATCAGTTATCAAACCGATACATAGTCCAGTGGATAAGGTTTTGAGTTCATTTAAATAAAGTTTCGGATTTAAAAAACTACGTTGGGAGAGATCCCCCGTGTAAAACGTTTCAGTACATCGAGAGATTAGTCTTTCATTCAATTCGACGAGAAAAAACTTTGATAGATAAAAAAAAAGCTTATATCAGGCTAGAACATATAAACACTTCGAAAAATATGATTTTGTACTTGTAGGTTCATTTGGTCTTATTATATGACATATTGTCATATCATATGGACATAAAGGGTTTTGAACTATGATGGATTTTATGGACTCTTGTGGTAGGAATGGCTTTTTAATTTTGGGCCTCTCTTGATTGAAAAGCCCATAGTTTTTGGGCCTCGCGATTCCGTTCGAGTTCATGAATGGGTCAGCTCAAGGGAAATGAAAACATAATATTTGATAATTTAGAGGCAATTTACGAATAACTAAATTAATTAACGAAATTAAACCGGGCAAATATAACACTGGTGTAAGGTAATTCACTTCATTGCCTTCTAAAGCTGAATATTTATGTTTAATCTTTTGATAATTGCACAACCCCTCATCCAATTTCCCCACACAACTTGCAATATACACATGCACACTAAAAAGGTGAAAAAGGCGGTCAATATTGATATATTCAAGAAATTACACATAGCTCTTCAGAAAAAACAAACCAAAAAAAAAAAAAAAAAGAGTAAGAAATTACACAGCAAATTCACTCTTTCCCATTTCTTGCTCAACAAACATGCGCAAGAAAACAAAGAGATTTTCTTCTTCCCAAAAACAAAGAACAAAGAAATATTAAAGCCAAAGAGCACCCGCCTCTTTAAGCAGCGGCACGAGCTCGCCGGAGATATGCGACGCCATAACACTATCCATGCTCCCCACCAACTTTCCGCCGATAAACACCACCGGCACGGCGGCGGCGCCGCCCATCAGCCTATTCAACGCCTTCTCGAGCTCCTCTCCTCTCGGATCCTCGTCGACCTCGTACACCGTGGGGCTCACCCCCATACCGCAGAAGAGGCGTTTCACGGCGTGGCACATGCAGCACGTGCTCATGCTGAAGATCACCACCGCGTTCGCCGCCGCCATCCTTTCCACACGCTCCAACGGGTCCGTCGCAACGCTGCGCTTCGCCGGCGCCGGAAAGTTGTACGAGTTGAAGTAGTGGTGGTGCATTATATATATATATATATATGTATATATTTTTTTTCTCGGTGATAGTAATGGTGAAGTGAAGGGTTTATTCCGTAATTCGTATTATCGTATATGTGTATGTATATCTGGAGAGGGTTAGCTTCCAACGCTCAAGGGTTGTGGAAGAAATCATCAATGGAGATGGTATTTATAGAGATAGACTGTGAGGTTCGTGATAATTAATTAATTAATCAATTAATCATATATTAATTATGGGATGACGTGTTTTAATTTTATGTATGGGCGGTAATTTTACTAGGCCAGTCAAACGCCTCTATCATTTTTGTAACTAATTGAAACATATATCAGTAAAAATTAATAATTGAAACGGTATTATTATTATTGTTAGTTATTATCATTATTATTAACGACAACAATAACAATTATTATCCTTATTATTGCTACAGCAATTATAGTGAATTAAGAAGACGTCAATTAGTCAAGTTTATGGGAAAGAAACCTGAGATATAATCGTCACACTTTGTGAATGACAGTTTGTCCTGATTTTGAAGTTGCTGAAATTATGGTTTGATAATGGTATTACTGAGAGAAGGAACATGAATGCATGCGGCCCCAAATATTAATACTGAGAGAAATTAAATTCTTGTAGTTAGGGACTTAATTTTTTGGACTGCAATATTCAACCAACCCGTAGTGGAAATATCAACATTTTCCATAATGAATTTATGATCCCTTACGTCACATTTCAGGCACTTTAGGAATCTCTGCAACTTAGTAATAACAACAACACTTCATGTCCCAAATATTTATATAGATTACACTTACAGAGATATGATTTAAAAAGTCCGGAAATAATTACTCTTTTTTAAACAAGAAAGCTTGGTGAAAACTGAGAAGGCATCTCCCGTCGACAGTTTTCGAGAAAATATAAATTTGACCAAAATTAAAAAGATAGACATTGTAACAATATAATAATATATACATATTGTGTGTGAGGAGGGACAAGAGTAACAGGCTTTTCCAGGAAAGCAAATAGTTAGTAGTTTTATTTTAGACGGCTGTTTCCGTCCTTCTTGTCGGCCCCTTAAGTTTTTACATTTCAGGATTATACTCCCAATGACTACTACATTTTATATTCTCTCTTTCTCATTTTACTATACAATAATGGAGAGCACAAATGTTAATTTTTATGGAACTGTCCTGTTAACGTAAGTCATAGTTGACAAATCGACAGCGATTATAAAATCAGGATACTCGACTATTTGTAATTTTCTTGATTTTCGACCCCGATCCAACCATTAAAGAAGAAAAGTAATATATTCACCGGAATTTTGGATGCGTATTTTATTTATTGGCTTTGGACGGTTGTTTTGTTTTTATGTAATTTATTGTGTCTTACCACTCATTAATTGGTAGATATATATAATTTAAGAAGCTAAGTAAAGTAGAGGGCGGAAGCTGAACGGCGTACAAGATTACGTAAAATCAAAATGACGATATGGTAATCCCCTTTCTTAAATACTACTTCAACCATAACTATTGAAAGAACATTTATTGTCTTCAACCAACTACCAACAATCTAATTCATACTATACATCACTAATAAAATTAGCTTATCTCAACTTCTACTCAGCAAGGGCCTGTTTGTTTGTTCGCATAATAAGCAGGAACCCTTCTTTCTTCGAGGGTAATCATAATCCTAACCTAACTCATTCAAATCTGTATAATTCCGATAAAAGTGTTAATACAATTGTCGTGTAGTAAATAATGACTTTCAGAAAATCAGTAATCAATTAAAATATCAAGTATCTTGTTATCTGATCGGCTGAGGTTCAGCTGAAGTAAATTAGTAACGAATAATTTTATCCCAAACGGAGCGTAATGTGATATGGACGGAGATCCACGATATCAAGAGAAAAGATTGAAAAATTTATATTATTGTTATTGATATTCTCTTGACTCCAAAGGAAAATAACGTAATTAAATAAAGACTCCAATACTAGCACACTAATTATACAAAATCTTAGTACATATCGTAAATATTGAATCATATTAATTATCCAATCCCTAATCTTCTCCGTCCATATCATAATGTTTGGGAAGCAGAGAAAAGTGGAGGCGGATGTCCATCTCCATCACCACCAAGAAAACAAGTGAAAGAAATTTATAAAGAATCTGGAAAAAACGGTTGCATGGCTGAGGATTGGTGAACGTATACGAATCGGTCCCCTACACGCATGGCGATTGGCCACACACTGCACTGTAGCAGTAGCACCATCCTAATCTAGGATGCTACTCCATAGAGATAGTAAGTACTTCAAATTTTGCTAATCGATTCTGCATTTAGCAGTTAGCACACCCACATGCTTGCCTAGGCAGAACGTACGACTCCTGACTCTTGAGAGACATGCACTGAGCTAGACAGTAGAGACCTTCTCCAACACCACCTACTTTTTCTTTATTACCTCACATCTTTTCACCATAATTGATCAAAACCTACGACATCACTTATTAATATGTTTTTTCTTATAATCAAAAGGTGAAATCATTCATATGTTAATATGTTTTTGGAATGAAATTCATTCATTCCAAATGTTCTTATACTCTGACCCGATAGGACTGTGAGTGGATAAATCTCAGTTTGGTCTTCAGAGAACCACAGTTCCGTACCCAAAGCGCACAAGGAGTTATTACATTGGATAAAACTCTCACATTATTGCTGACAGGACTCGAAACTGAGACCTTGTACCTAGAAAATCAGCTGAGCACTATTTCTGTCTGGGCAAATATATGGCCAGATTTTGACTTTTCTATAAATTAATGACTGGGTTAATTAGCACTAATGCATTACCACAGACCACATGATGGAGTTTAATGATCCCAAGTTTTGTTACCTCAATCATATGTTTCGTGTTTGAGATATGAGAATTCAATTATCCTGGCTAAGGGAAAATTTACACCTCAACCGTTGGTGTTGGGGCCGGGGAGCTTTACATTTTTTGTTCGGCCTATTTTTAAGGATTCTAAAACTTGTTTGTACTTGGGTAAAAAGTTGATTTTTATGTGTATAACAGTGAAATGCATTTAATGGTAATGTGGTACTCAGGTCGTGCACTTGGTAGTTGAGGCGTCCGTTCCATTTACAAAGATAAATCTCCTCACCAATATGGGATTGACAAGTCTTGGACAAAACATTAAAGACAGTTATTTAGTATTTTTCTAGGTAAATTTGTTACAATTTATAGGCAATATACATGGAATACTGGGATATTTGATAAAACAAAACTAAAGAAAGTTGATAAAATATACAATTTTGCAAAGATATATAGAGAAAAAAGAGAAAACTTCAATAGAAAA
Source organism: Lantana camara (assembly GCA_037501455.1). Taxonomy (NCBI): domain Eukaryota; kingdom Viridiplantae; phylum Streptophyta; class Magnoliopsida; order Lamiales; family Verbenaceae; genus Lantana; species Lantana camara. Next base: position 699,240 of record CM074858.1, on the reverse strand, counting down.
ATATTTGGATTCAGCCCCGAAAAGCAGCAAGCAGACAAGGAGCTTTTTCATCAGCTTTTTGTAATTCTGCTTTCAAGACAATCCTTGAGGCTGAGGCTCACATTTGCTTTTGATCACTCAAGAGTCAAGAGTAGTTGACTGCTTTTGTTTTTTCCAGGGATTTTGCAGCTCAATCTTTGATATTGCGACTGTTTTCCTGTTCCCTTTCGGCACTTGTACTGCTATTAATTTTCTTTTCTACGATCCCATTCCCATATCTAGATTCTGCTGATATTCATTTCCAAAGCTTCGCACGTCTCATGGCAGGATAAAAATTCCTTCTTTTCGATTCTTCCCAGAAGGAAAAGATTTTGGCTGAGTGAGGCGGGCCCCATGTAATGGTTTGTATAGTGTTGGGAATTGGGATCTGACGGTGGATTTGTCTCACCTTGTGTTTTCAGTCACTCAGAGAATGTCGGGCTACTGTTTGTTTCTTGGTGAATGGTTTCTCGTTGCTCCGAAGTTGCAAATATATGTTGTAATATTCTTGTACACACGGCATATAATAATAATAATCCTAAGTTCTAACTCATGAATGGGGAAGATGAACCAAGAAAATACGAGAAACTAATCCTAAAATCCATAAGATTAAAGAAGTTAGGGATTAGCCAGATTCTGGTGTGTAAGTTTGGAGCATTTGAGGAAAGGAAATGTAGGAACATCGGGAAAGCATGTAGTTTGGAAATGGTGGAGAAAAGTGATGGTCCTCCAATTGGATTTGATTTACATGAACTTCCCCTGTTGGTTTCGAAATTACAAATTCCCCCTTCTAACTTTTAAATTCGATCAAAATTGACAATTCGTCAAGAAAATTGTATTACATCATTCGTGTGATTTCAAGCAAGTAGGAAAGCTCGTTAAGATTTTGCTTACGGTATTGTCTGAACCATGTCATCACCAACGAATGACGAGATGAGTTCAATTTAAATTCATGCAGTAATTACCTAGATACAAAACGGTAAGATATGAAGAAAGCTGGAGTTTTTTGCATACAAAAGTTGGAATTTTAAGCTAGAATAGCTTAATTCTGTGATTTCCTTTGGAACTAGGGTTCGGCTTAGCGATCCAAGAATTTAAATTTCGTTTTTCAACTGCTATTGCAAGAATTGAATCTGTTTTGATTTGAGGATGGACATCAAAATACATGAATTATGTGAACAATTATGGGCCATGCTTGGTACTGGTTATGAAGACTCACAAGAACAAGATCCACGCATTCTCTGTCAGCCCAAGAGTATTAGTTGCGAGTGATGATGTGTCTCCATAACAAAGCTAACAGTTTCCATCTCTCGATAGTAACAACCACAACGAACATTTCACTATATTCAGCTAAACAACACATGTTCGAAGCGATGTTTAATGGATAATTCCCCTCCATTTTCGGGTTTCAATGTCCTTCTTCCTTCTCTCTCTTTCCTGCCAATTTTCCTCTCACATTTCCAGAAATCAATTGATGAACTTTCCAAATGGATGCGGAGAAAGACAAGCCAATTCCTGAAAAATCAACAAATGATCAAGGCGATAATAACAAATCCGATGAAGAACAGAACGGTGAAAAGGGGAAAGGAATTGAATTCAGCAAAGTATCGTCCTCTAAATCATTCTCCAAAGCTGCTTCCAAGTCCGAACAGATCGAAATCGAACCGAATCCGATCAAAGAGGAAGAAGAACATGAGGTAGAGGCAGAGGCAGAGGCAAATACCAAAGAATCTTCCCCTGCGCCACCTGATCTCGCCAAGGTCTCCGAAGAGATCGATCAATTCATTTGTTCGTTACTGAAAACACAAAACGTTGAAAAATCACCGTCGCCGCCTGATTTGCCGATTTGTGTGGAACAATTTGTGGTCCTCGTCGAAGTTAAGATCGAAGAATATGACTCCGGCGAATCCGCCGTGAAATTGAGTAAATTAAAGGAGGAGGAAGCGGCGGCGTTCCTCGAAATTGTGAATCGCATTTCTTCATTGTCGAAAGCGCTCTCGAAATTTGCTTCGGAGTACAAGTACGCCGGTTCATTGAACCGCGTCGGAGGGGTTCTCCAGCGAACGATGTCGTATCTGGAGGAAGAACTGAAGGCGCTGTTAGAAGATTGTAATTCAGATACTAATAATAGCAGTAAAAGTGAGGTAAAGACTCCGCTGAAGCAATCATCATCATTGAAAAATCGAGAGCCAGCTGCAGCTGCGGACGATCCAATCCCACAGCAAACGGAGCAATTATCCGCCGAAGAGAACACGATTTCGGGCTACTCAGAGAGCAAATTATCCGACCTGATTAAATTATCCAACGCCATGATTGCAGGCGGCTACGAAACAGAGTGCTGCCGCGTCTACTTCGTGGCGAGGAGAAACGCGCTGGAAGATGATCTCGCCAAGATCGGATTCGAAAAACACAGCATGGATGAACTTCACAGAATGCAATGGGAATCTCTGGAGAAGGAGATAGAAACCTGGCTCAGAACATTCAAGGAATGCGCCACGGTGCACTTTAGCAGCGAGCGCAAGCTATGTGATACTGTTTTCAAGGATAATCCTTCGTTGTCGGAGACGCTGTTTGGCGGATTGTGCCGCGGATTGCTGTTTCAGATTCTCAATTTTGCCGGGGCTGTGGTTTTAACAAAGCGCGGCGTTGATAAGATGTTCAAATACGTAGCGATATACGAGGTGTTGAGAGATATCCTTCCGTCAATGGATAAATTGTTTCCCGAGGAGAGTCTGGTTGAGCTGAAATTCGAAGCCGACATGATTAGAAGCCGCATTGGGGAGATGTTGATTATGACTTTGAGTGATTTTGAAAGCTCAATCAAGGCCGATTTAGCTAAGAATCAGGTTCCTGGTGGAGCAGTACATCCGTTAAATATATACGTCATGGATTATCTGGAGAACGTCTGCGAGCACTCCACAACGCTTAATCAGATATTCAACGAGCATCAAAGGATCCAACCGTCTGATTCAACCGCAGGAACAGAATCCGATCAGAACACACAAACAGAGAACAATAACTCCGAAAGTCGGGAGGAAGTAAAAAATTCCCCATTTCAAGAACAAATAATAAACATCATGGATTTGCTGGACGCAAACATAGATGGGAAAGCGAAGCACTACAAGGACACATCATTAAGCTCGATTTTCATGATGAACAATGGGAGATACATGTTGAAGAAGATTCGGGGTTGCGCCGAGCTCAACGGCCTGACGGGCGACACCTGGTACCGAAAGAAATCGGGGGATTTGAGACAGCATCACAAAGGGTACCAACGAGACACATGGGGGAAACTTCTGAACTGTTTCACTCCCGATGGGCTGACATCGCACGGGAAAGTAGCGAAACCGGTGCTTAAAGAGAGATTCAAGAGTTTCAATGCTCTTTTCGACGAAATTCATAAGACACAGAGTAATTGGGTGGTCGGAGATGAGCAATTGCAGTCGGAACTAAGGGTTTCTATTTCGAACATGGTGGTGCCTGCTTATAGGTCGTTTTTGGGAAGATATAGTCAGACGTTTACGCCGGGGAGGCAGACGGAGAAGTACGTCAAGTATCAGCCGGAGGATATCGAGACGTATATCGATGAGCTTTTCGACGGCACGGCGGCGCCGATGGGGAGAAAGAAACTATGAGCTGTAGAAACATGTTGTTTTTCTTCATGCATGCATGATAAGGGCATTCGTTTAATTTCTTTTTCTAGTTTTTGTTTTGTTCGTTTGTTTAGTATTTTAAGGTTTTTTAAGTGCAAATTGATTTGTAGCTGCCGTTGTAACTTAGCTATTATATACCATTTGCGATTTTACGATGCAAGTGTTAATTTTCTTCCAATACGGACCTAGATTCAATCAAATCGGTATATTGATAGAACTAATTTTTTCATATACATGGTGCGGTTGATAAATTTTTTTGGCGGGAATGACAAATAAAAAATGTAATATACTTGTCGTTATTATTTTAAAGAAAAGAAACCTTTTGTTAAGAGAATACAATTTTGTTTTGGAGAAAAGGAAAATGATTGACCAAATTTCTAAATCCAGAAAAATGGGCCATAGGATTGGGCTTTTAGTTTAGCAGGCCCAATATGTGGTCTCAGCCTAAAACAGTACACCGACTACTGCGCATATGCGGACAAGTGAGGAGCATTTGATGCAATCATGCAATCGAATCTCGGAATAGTTGAAGCTTGAATCTGGTTGGAGAAATCACACTAGTCTGAGAAAATGAGCTGGAAGACGAGTCGATCGCGGCGACGGAGAGTTCCGATTCCGTTAATCCTCATCGTGATTGCAGCATTCACCGTTGTCGGTATACTGTTAGCCGTCCGCTACATCGATCTGTCGGAGAAGGCGCCGACGGAGAATAAAACCGTGGAATTGGTGGGAGAAGAGGATATCTCAGCTAATGTGACGAAGACGAAGGTGGAACAAGGTGGTATTGGGAAGAAATGCGCAACTGTTGAAGAGATGGGTGAGATCTTCAGCAATGGTTATGTGGAGGAGAGTGTTAGAGTCAGAAGGATTATTCACAATCACTTCGCGGTTAATGGTACGCTTCTTCGATTTCTGTGATTTGATTGTTTGGTTTTAGCTGTAGTTTTGAGTAGTTAAATGATTTGATTTGTTGCAGAACTTGCGAGTTATCTTGTATCTGCTTTTGTTGGTCTTAGCTTATGATTTAGTTATTGATGCTCTGCGAGAAACTCTAGATTATTTTCGTGAATGTAGTTTGAACGTACTTCAGCTATTATCGAATGGCGCAATGTTAGCATTGAGCTGAACTAGAAGTAAAGCCGAATAGTTATCCTAGTGATGTTTTGAATTTTAACGGAATTTTAGACTTGAATGGTATGAGACTTGGGCAATAAAAGAGCATCGTTAGGCTTCAAAATTGAAGCATCATCATTATTCAAAATCTTACATTTTTTGTGATTTTAGGAGCTGCTAGAGTGCGTGAACTCCATCCAGAAGAATTCTGTAAGCATGGTTTTGTGATTGCAAAAGCTTCAGAAGCTGGATTAGGCAATGAATTGTACAAGCTCTTAACTGCTGCTGCCCTGAGCGTGATGCTGAACCGGTCATTGATAATTGGGCAAACCAGGCATATTGGTTCTCTCTCGAGCCTTTCTTTCTGCACTGGATTTTGGATTTATGATCTGCCCTGCCTCTTAATTCTGCCTTACATGCTACAAAAAATTGGAAAAATGAAAAAACAGAAATAAGAAAGAGGATGAAAAAAGGGAAAACACACTAAGTTGCTATTTTCATATTTGTGTGTGTCTTGCATGCTTAGTGTGCAAGTATCTAGGAAAAAGTGCTAGTTATATGGTGCATTGCTTTGATGAAGCTTAAGGAAAATGTTTTGAGTTAGGTCTGGCAATGAGAAGATAATCAAATAATGTTCTGGTGAAGAATTTTGAACATTCCTAGTTAATATTTGGTGTATATCAGCTAATTGACACAGTATATTATCAATTTCAGGGGTAGATACCCTTTCCATGATTACATCTCTTATTCCAACGTTTCCTTCACACTGAAAGAAGTGAAGCATTTGTGGCGGCAGAATCATTGTCTCACAAAATATGGGAGGCATCTGACAATGAGAATTGATGATTTCCTGAAGCCAAAACAGACAGGCGTTCTCTGTAGTAACTGGAAACAATGGGAGCATCCTATCATATGGTAATGCGTTCTATTTTCATAAAATCAGATGTCTATTAAATACTCACATGTTTATTAAATAACATTCCATCAGGTTCCAGAATGCTACAGATGCTGTAGCTGCCCAGTTTTTCTTAAAGAATGTGCATCTCGAAATGAGAGAAGCTGCTTCCAATCTCTTTGGGAAGCCAGAAAATCTTCAGTATAGAGCTAATGTGTTTGGGGAGCTCATGAAGATTCTAATGTTTCCTTCACGAGATGTAGAATTGGCTGTTAATTGGGCTCTCAAAGACGGGAGGGATCCTGATATTGTGTTGCACATGCGGATGATGATGAATAGGTAATAAAGCTCAAGAGTTGAGGCTCCCATTAGCCTAATCTATTTCTGACATTTTCCGTTTAATGAACTTAGACACATAAATGTCAAATGTTTGTAGGCCAGTGAGAGCAAAGCAGGCAGCTCTTGATTGCATAAGAAGAGCCATCCACAATCTTCCAATGGGATTGAAACCTAGAGTGGGTTTAGTTTCCGATACCCCTTTAATGGTAAAAAACATTGCACCAAGTTTAGAAGAATTTGCAGAGGTAACAATCTTTCCTAGTTATATACTCATGTTATCATATTCATTCAAATGACACATTTCCCCTTCTCAGGTTCTTCACTTCGATTACGAACACTTCGAAGGAAATATACCTGGCAACACCAACAAACTAAACAGCTTAAATTTCCGAGCAAAGGACTGGGGCCCCGCCCCGAGATGGGTAGCCTTTGTTGATTTCTTCCTTGCATCACGTGCTAAATACGCCGTCATTTCTGGGGCTCACAAACGTGTCGGGACAACCTATGCTCAGTTAATAGCTGCACTTTCAGCTGCATATAAACTCGGTAAATAATAATTGTCCATCCCCATATGCAACCAATCTTTCTAAAGAAACATACATAACTTTATCCTTTTGCTCACGAACGATCTCACAGATGAGGAGTCGTCTAGCAACTCGAGCATTACGTTCCTTAGCAGCTTCCAAAGCAATTTGGTTTCGGATGGTTTGAAGAATCAGATTGGATGGGGGCATGTATGGAACAGATTTGCTGGTCCACTGAGCTGCGGTGGTCAACCGAATCAATGTGCTCTAACTCCTATTCTGCCTCCAGCATGGTGGGATGGACTTTGGCAATCACCCATTAAACGTGATGTCCTAAGAATGGAATTGTATGGTGTCAAACTCTCAGGTATTGGTACAGTTGATGAGACTCATTTGCATAGTTACTGTCTTTCGAGGAAAAGTAAGGTTGTAGCCATTCAGCTGATTTAGGGGCCGGTTTTGGGGTTTCAATTCGACGGTTTTTGTTGTACATTCGTTAATCAATTCATATATTGAATTTTGAAGCACGAGGCTTACCCGAATGTAAAGTAAAACGTGCTATTGTAGCGTGAGAATTGAGATTTCAAAGCCCAAATACAGAGCATTTTATCCTAGCTATGTACTATTATGTCATTATTTCAATTATTTTTGATTTAGGTCAGGTGTACGAGATAAATACAATAAAATGATATATTTATGCAACCGTTGCCAAGGGCGACGCCATGTAGCTACAAGTGGGGTCAATTGACCCCACTCAAGAAAAAAAATTACTTAGGTATTTATGTATTTTTAATATGCTTTTATATTTTTTATTTTAGAAATAACTATTTTGACTCCATATAAAAATGAAAAAAATCGTATTGATCCTCATAAATTTAAAATTATCTTATTTCTAACAATTTTGGAATATTTGAAACATTAATTTCTGCTTAAATTAAAGCTAGAATCGGTTTATAGATTATATGATTTTCTCTGAATTTATTTAAAATTCTATTTTGACAATAATATCTTGATTAAAACAGTAATATTTCATTACGTCTTCTCTTTTTCTATTCTTTATATCTTTCCTTCTCTCTTCTCATCGTAATTTCAAAAAGTCTCCTAACTAAAAAATCTACAATTACAAGGTAAATCTTCTCTTTTCTTAATTTTTATAAATTTATAAATAAAAGTACATATAGAATAATTCTATATTTGATTAATTACAAATAATCTTATACAAAATTATAATAATTTTTATATTAATATAATACATAAATTATATTATAATACCCATAAATATTTCAAAATATTTTAGGGTAAATTAGTAACTTTAGAAAAGTTAAAAGTGATTATCCACTTGTTTTCACGTATTATTTTTCTGCTTCTCTTTTTTTTTTTTCCCCAAACACTCGTTGCTTTTACAACTTTCACTTATGTTTTAACTTCTACTTATGGAGTAGAATTTGTAAACATCCCTTTAAATATGGATGTATTTAGTACAAATAAAATATCATAGAGAATAATTATAAAATAAATATTTTAAATAAAGTATTTTATTTTTTAATAATATATTTTTTATATTAATAATTAAATTATTTTGACCGTTGCATATATATATATATATATATATATATATATATATATATGCGCTAGCAGGTATCAACAAAAGAAAAAAAAAAAAGACCTCTCTCAGTCAATCTGTCATATTTTTTGCTTGGTGAAAACTCAAAAGAGGGTCAAGTGTCGACACTTCCCAGTTCCCACAGTGCATAGGGAAGACTGGTGGACTAAGAATAATTAGTTCCATTAAATAATTAGGAGATTATCTTAAAATATTGAAATATTCCTCCGATTAGTATAAATAGCAGGTGGTACTTTCACTGCTCTAATTTCATTTATAACCAAACTAAAATAAGAATCCTCTTAACTCTCAAGTATAACAAGTTCCCCTCCTCTCTAGAAATTTTCTATAAAACAAAACCCTATCCTTCTTTTCCTTGAGCTGCAGCCTCCCTTCTTTTCTTTTATTTGTTTTTTTTTTTCATTTGAAGCTATCTTTTCTTTTATTTCTCTGCAAACGAGAATTGAGAAAAGGGACTCAACCTTGTAATCTAACAAGCACGTTAATGTTGAGGATTAGCTCATCGATCTGCTTCTATTTTTCAGTTCTGTAAACCTATACTCACATATCCACGGCGAGGCAACTGCTAGAAATCGGAGATGGACGGCCGGCAGCAAAGATGGAGGTGGCGAACGGCGTCAGGTTGCTTTATGACGAAGTGGCGAAGATGGAGGTGATGAAATTGGTTTCCTTTGATTTATAGTTTTGACTTGATGCAGATGGTAGTTTTTTTTTTTTTCTTTGTTTTATGTTTTTTTCTTTGATGTTGGAGGTAAAACACTAAAACTATGGGTGATTTTTGGTGGCAAACAAATTCTTGAAATACCTTGTTTAACTGGGACATATCTTACAAATTGGAAAAGAACAGTAGAAAGTTTTCTTCAGAGTATCTGAATCGTCTTGCAGACAATCTTCCACCGCCACTCTTCTCAATCTCAATTGATTATGAGGAAGTAGAGGGCAGTTTCTTGGTGGAGGTGGTTGTGGGTCGGTTATTGGGGCCGACTTGATGTGGGTAAGGAGACAATTATCGGGTCCTCAAATATAGAGGAGGTGCTCAAATATATTTTGTGGGATGGGTGGTTTCGGAAAAATTCGACGGAGATAGGTGACCACAATTGCCTTGATCATCAGATGGATCTTCCTTGTTGGTCTTGTTTGGCTTCTTCGTTCTTTTGTTGGGGTTATTGTTGGTCTTGTTTGGCTTCTTCGTTCTTTTGTTGGGGTTATTGTTGGTCTTGTTTGGCTTCTTCGTTCTTTTGTTGGGGTTATTGTTGGTCTTGTTTGGCTTCTTCGTTTAAATTAGGAAATGACATGTATGTTTTTTGTTCGTCTAAATGTTTCTTGTTCGGGTCGATAGTATGCGCGATAAGTTTTTACACGCATTGATTACGCGTTATGTGCGGGAAGTACAGAGTAACTTAGAGAAATTTACGGAAACAATCAGATATTTGGTTTTGTGCGGAAGTACAAAGTGAGAAATCTAACAATCTCTGAAGATTGAAGATTAATTATGGAACAGATTATCAAATGTTTCAAAGACGGGAAGAGGTCTAACAATCTCCGAAGATTAATTATGGAAGAGATTATCAAATGTTTCAAAGAGGGAAGAGAGAAGTCCAACAATCTCCGAAGATTAATTCAGATTTTGAAATTAGCTAGATTGTTCAGGTTTTGGAACTAGCTAGATTGTTTGATGGAGGAAAGGCATGAAAATTATTCACATATTGTTAAAAATGTTATGCACATGATATTTATTTCCAATAGAATATAAATACTTCTTATCTTCAATGTATTTTTTACAAAATTTCTTCCAATAAACACAACAAGTTGAACCATTTTTGTTTGTATTGAACTAGCTTGAAGATTCCCTTTATCATATAAATAATCTTGATTATTGAATAAAAAATTATTTGGATGAATAATCCAATCCTATAGAAGTGAAGAGAGGAGAAACATTTATAAAGAAAAAGAAGAAGGGTTTATAGCAATAGAGAGAGGGAAAAAAAAAAAAAAAAGAAATGAGTTTGTAGTGAGAGAAAACTTTTAGGTCTAATTTATAATATATTAAAATTTGGGGGGTCAAAACAAAATATTTAAAAATCATTATTTGTGTTAATTATAAAAAGGGTTATATATTAACTATTTAGTACTTGAGGGTCATTTAATTTAAAAAAAAAAGTTGAAAGTCTTTTTTAATAGAATGTCTCTTCAATTTAAGCTATTTGGATAACTAGTTAATTTCAATTATATTTCTTGAATAATAATAATAATAAAAAAACTAATTGAATGGTTATTTAGTGAAATAAAAACTAGAAGGTTATATGCATACAAATTTCCTCAAGAAAAAGAATAGACAGGCGGAGGCCTAGTTCAAATAGGTTTTCATATAGGGAAAAAGATTTTTTGACATCTGAACTATGACCGTTTTTGCAATTTACCATCCAAACAATTTTTCATTGCAAACCACCATCCAACCTTTACATTTTTTACAAAACGCCATCTGAAGGTAGTTTGGTCCGACGTGTATATTTTAGAAAAATGCCACGTGTCAATTTTTTCCCCCAAAACCACAAAAAAAAAATGGTTTAGATGGCGTTTTGTAAAAAATGCAAAGGTTGGATGGCGGTTTGCAATGAAAAATAGTTTGGATGGTAAATTGCAAAAACGGGCATAGTTCTGATGCCAAAAAATATTTATCCCTTTCATATAATAGTTTTTTTTTTGGCTTTTGGGCTTCTAGGGTTAAAAGGTAAATACTTTCATATTTTTTTTAGAAAAATTTTGGGTACATATTATGGACATTTAGTTTTTATGAAAAATACAAATGTTCGGGTGGTGAGATTAATAATAATATTTTGTCTTAAATGTTATATATTTTTTAAATATTGTTAAAAAAGATTATTTTTTATTATAAATATTGAAAATTATGAATTTATTTAATATATTTATAATATTATACAAATATTTATTTATTTATTTATAACATCATACGGGTTTGATCGATGATTAAACCGATAACCAGTAAGTCTACCGATTTGACCTCCGGTCCAGTTTTAAAAACATTGCATTCAACCTAGAACAGAATTTGATGCAATGAAATTGTGCTTTTTGATTCTATTATTATTGCATCAACTCCTAAATATTCTACTCCTCATATTTCACTTTTCCTCCTCTAGTCCTCTATTTTGTGATATAATGTACCTTCTTATTTATAATCTTTTATTCCGATATCTTATTTTTCTTACCTACTTTTAAAATCTAGATTTACTACATTTTCTTTTATCGACCAGTTCGCCTATTTACGAGTGAATTAAAATCAATCATTCGGTGCTGACTTAAACCGTTTTACTACAATTTCTCTCATTGAACAGTTCGCCTGCTTATGAGCAAATTGAATTTAATCCCTCAACCATGACCTAAGCCGTGGTAATGAGCCTAATTGGGCCATTCGGTCCGGACTTGAATCGTGGTGTTGTGGCTAATTACGTATTTATGTATGTTCCCAACAATTATATACGAAGAAAAAAATATTTTCACAATTAACAAGTAATATCTCGAAATATATAATGTACTACTATGTCTTTCCATGAACAAGTAGGTAGGGGTGGGCGCGGGTCGGGTTTTTGCGGGTTCGGGTACCCGAAATATCGGGTAGCATTTTTTGCTACCCGAATCCGATCCGAAGAAGGTCGGGTACCCGACAATCGGGTATCTTATTTTATCGGGTACCCGGCTAAATTTTCACTTTTTTTTTTTTTTTTTTTGCTATTTTAAAGGCATTTATATATATATATAAATATATATATACATGTTATAATATATATATACTGTAATATATATATAACATATACATACTTTAATATATATACATAATATCATACATGTAATATATATAACATGTACATACTATAATATATAGAATATCGGTAATATATAAATATATATATTAAAGTACATACTTTAATATACATACTGTAATATATATATATATAATTAAAGTATGTATTGATATTATACATGTTATAATATATATAATATATATACTGTAATATATATATAACATATACATACTTTAATTATATATATATATATATATATATATAATATGATACATGTTGTAATATATAGAACATGTACATACTATAATATATATAATATCTGTAATATATATATAATATGCATATATATATAAAAAAATATACATTTTTAAAAAAATTTCGGGTAATTCGGGTAGTAAAATACTACCCGAACCCGATCCGATATATAATGTCGGGTTACGGGTACCCGACCCGATATCCGAATTTACAAAAAAAAACCCGATCCGATCGGGTTTTACCCGATCCGAAACGCCCACCCCTACAAGTAGGGTTGTGGCTATTCAGTTGATTTAGGTGGCCGGATTTGGGGTTTCATTTCGATAGTTTTTGTTGTACATTTGTTAATCAATTCATATTTGAATTTTGAACTTCGAGGCTTACCCGGGTGTAAAGTAAAACGTGCTATACTGCTATTGCAGCAAGAGAATTGACATTTCAAAGCCTAACTACAAAACATTTTATCCTTGCTATGTAATTATTGTTGGAAAATATAATTAAATTTGTCTTTAAGATGATTAGATTTAATTAGTAGAATAGGCTAGAAATGAGATTAGTATAGATGGATATAGAAGGATAATTAATTAAGTAGTTAGAGGTTGAGTAGTTAGCTTAATTAAATTTAGTATAAGAATTTTCCTCCATGGTTCTCCTCATTTGTAACTAAAGCAAAATTCTCTCTTCAGTCTTCTCTAATTCTAATCCTTCTCTTCTCTCATTCTAAAAATAAATTATTAAGCTCTCCTTCAAAAATATCCTCTTCCAACTAAATAATAGTGTCCTCCTTTCAATAATTATTTCAATTATTTTAATTTAAGTTTACAAGATAAATACAATAAAATGATATATTTATGCAATCCTTTGCACATATATCTCTATACTGTTACTCTCCGTTTCTTTTTATTTATTTGATCATAAAAAAAGATATCCACGTACAACACTTTGTTATTGAATTTGTACTCTCCATTTCTTTTTAATTTTATTTTAATTAAAAATAAATAAAAAAGCTCAACCCAGGTACCCTTTTATTTTTTTTAGTTTTTGCGTACAGACTACGGTCAAATTCTTATCACTGTCGTTTCTTTTGCTTCGTTAAAACGCAAAGCACTGTCAACACACTTCCCACAATCCATAGAGAAGAGAAAACACAAAAAGTAACAAGTTTAAAAGACCCAGTTGGAACGCTGTATGAGTATGAGCTATCAAACTTTTTCAGAGTACTGATGTGGGGGGTTTTGGAGAAGAATGTGGAAGTCTCAAGATCAACAAATGATGAATGAGGGAGTAGCTGTTAAATTCCGTCTAAGTTCTGCCTAATCCGGTAAAGTTCAAATCTCTGTGCAGCATTTACATTTTTCCTGATTTTCTTGTTCTGATTTCGGTATATGGGCTTTTTGGGTCTCTCTCTCGTTCCGATTTCGCACTTTCGTATATGGGCATTTTGAGTCTCTGCTTGTGTGTTTTGTTGGTTTCCTTTTGTTGCACGGGCATCACGAATTATTTATTCTTTGCGTATAATTTTAATTCGTTTCCTTTAATATGTAGTTCTCGTGGTTGGGTGTTGACTTGCTGCAGATCGTAGTCTTTTTTCTCTGTTTTATGTTTTTCTTTGATGTTAATCTTCTTAAATGTGGAAAGGGAGGTGGTTTCTCCTGGTCTGTATTAGGCTAATCTGTCTTAGTAATCTTCTGGTCTGTGTTAGTTTTCTGTTCGAAAGTCTATTTTGTGACTTCTGTAGTTTCTTCTTTATCGTTGAGTGTTCTTTCTTGAGTTAGACTTGTCTCTTTCTCTTTAGTGGATTGAGTGTGTATGCTTTTATCTGTATTTTTGTTAGGATAGTCATTCTCTCTGTTCTTCTAGAGGTAAAATACTACAACTATGGGAGATTTTTGGTGGCAAACAGATTCTTGAAATACACTGTGTTTAATTGAGAAATATCTTACAAATTGGAAAAGAACAGTAGAAAGTTTTCTTCAGTGTGTTACCAATTTGTTGTTAACCTGATATGGTTCTTTTATTTGTTTGCAGACAATCTTCCACCACCACTCTTCTCAATTGAATTATGACTTTTTTGAAGAGGAAAGTAGAGGGGGGTTTCTTTGTGGAGGTGGTTCTGGGTCCGCTTATTGGGGCCGACTAGATATGGGTAAGGAGACAATGAACCATTACTATTATCTGGTCCTCCAATATAGAGGAGGTGCTTAAATATATTTTGTGGGATGGGTGGTTTCGGAAAAATACGGAGGAGAGCCGCATGCTCGAGAAAGAGATTGGAGGGTCAATGGAGGTGTATGTTGATGATATGATCGTCAAAAGTGAGCGACAAGGCTCGCACTTGGAAGACCTTAAACCCTCAGTTACAAAAGGCTTCCAAATTTCTGCTATTTGACATTCACACATTTTCTCGGGGCCCAATAACATGTGCCATTTACAACTATAATCAATTTATTGTGTTTAGTAGTTTAGGAATATTATTTGGTGGATTCGGCACCCATCAAATTTCTTAATTTTTTGAAGCAAAACATTTTCATTCTTTGGATCACCACCATCACCATCACCACAATCCATTTCAACATCTGCTTCAAAAGCATTGGTCGGTGGTGGTGCAGCAGCAGCGTGGGTAGCGGCGTCCGTGGGTGCTGGTGGATGAGCAGCGTTGGTAGTGTTGGTTGGTGGTGGATTAGCACCTTCTGGTGGTCCAGTTTTTATTGGTCGTACACCAGCATGGATTGGAGCATACAGCACAAAGCATTCCGGTCATTTCCCAAATTTATGGCATATTCAAAAGAGAAAATCACTTCACTCTCAGGTCGCTTTTCGAATCTAGCTTCGGCCCAATCAATGGCCCACCCAAAGGCTCGTTTCCTGACGGCCGGACAATAATTTCACCCTTATTGCCAGCTTCAGGTTCATCTGGATCCAGCCATTGGAATCTCAATTGTCTTGGGATGGCTTCCATCATTGTAGGGAGGTGGATGCTAAGCTTCGATTTGTCACATATAAACTCTGGGGAGAGCTTGTGGTGATTGTTTATTTGTGAGATGTACTTCATAAAGCCCTTCCCCATGTCTAATCCCTCACGATTCGTGAAACCTCATCAAAAATTGTAGAACTGAGTAACTTGAGCACCCATAATTCCCGATCACGGAACTAGCTTGTCAAAAGTTAAGAAGGCGTGCTCGGTTCTAACCTTCTGCCCGTCTTTATACCCTTTCATGTAATTACCAACCTGTTTGCCCTTAACCTCTCCCTTAAGCTTCTCGATCACCTTGGCATCTTCGACCTGGCGGCTTTCAGCTGCTCATTCTCTTCCTTGAGTTCTTCAAATATAGAGGAGGTGTTCAAATATATTTTGTGGGATGGGTGGTTTTGGAAAAATACGGAGGAGAGGTAATATGTTCACCACTCCTTGGAGAAATAAAAGTTCATTCCCGAAGTTGTATTTTATCTTGTAATATCTTCATCGGGGAAATGTTTAGGTTTTAGAAACAATGTTGTATTATTTTATGTGGTTGTCATTGTAATATCTTCATGGTTTCTATTTCCTAGTTTCTTGGTATTCTTTCACGTGAAACAAAATCATATCCAAAAGTGTACTACTATGACTATCATTATCAAAAACCGAATTTTAGCAATCAGACGATTCGCAAGCACCTTGGTCAATATGATATTTTAGTAAACTTACGGTTTACAAGTACCTTGATTAAAAACAAAATTTATGCTTTTGACATTTTACCAAACTCATACAGTTCACAAGTATTTAACAGCTCAAAATGTATGACACTATGACATTTTACCAAACCTGAAATAAAAGGTAATTAACAGAAAATAAAAGGTCCTACCGGGAGTCGAACCCAGGTCGCTGGATTCAAAGTCCAGAGTGCTAACCACTACACCATAGAACCCTATTTGCTTTCCAAATTGGTTACTTTTCAACAATTTCAATATACTAAATTGGAAGTAGTGGGGCAATGCCTAATCATGACGATTCATGACCCTAACCACCCTTTTATCATCTTTTCTAAAAAGAAAAGCTCTGCTTTTCTCACCTACATTAATTCTAATTCACCTTTATTACTGCTTCCTCCAATTAATCTTCAACAACTCAGAATTTTTAGTAACACCAAGATTTACCATATTAGTTGCAAAATCCAAATTGACAAATTGTATTGAGATTAGTAGACCTTGATGTTTTTGGGATCTGATTTTTCACACAAATGGAGGCAAATGAAATATGATGATTTCCATCTCTAAGCAAGGGGGAACAAAGTGGTGTGGGACCCATTCCAGTCCAACAACCAATCAGCTACTGCCACGTCAGTTTGACCCTTCTGTAAAGCGTGAACCCTCGCATCAAATCACACTGTCCTCATACAGAGAAAGAAAGCAAAGAAAAAGCAGAAAACGCAATTCCCTTCTCCCCAAACACGCCCTAAAATGGCTTGTCCACCGGAATATTTTACTCAGTTAATGAGATGATAGCTTCGCCGGAGAGTTCAAATTTTTTGAAAAGAGAGAAAAGCACGCGTCTTTGAAGGCTACTCATTATTGTATGTTGTAATTATTGTTGGGTAGTGGGATATTCTTGGTAAAGATTTCAGCTTTAGTGGAGAACAATTTGCGAAGGCAAAATGTATGTTGTTCCGCCTCCCAATCGATCAGATCCGTTATCGGGATCCACTAACGGGGCAGATGAGCTTCGGATTTACCAGACTTGGAAGGGCAGCAATGTGAGTTTTCTTTTTTCTTCTTTCTTTTAATTTGGAGTGGTTGTAGTTTACTAGTGCTAAAGGTATGATTATGTTGAGCCTATGTTTATGCCCATTTCTGCTTTGAGAAGGAGGTTCAAGTTTCATTATATTCTGTGTACTGGAATTTTTTTGGGATTGTGCTTATTATGGTAGCTGATTTGAGTTTTATGAGGAAAATAAGGTATCAGGAGCTTACGAGTTAGGGCTTTGGTTATCTTTGTTTTTTTCCCATTTTTTTGTGGTTAATGATTGCATTGAGTTGATTGGTGGTGAGTTAGTAGTGTTCTTGTTCAATATGGCGGCTTAATGAGGGTTCCTTCAAGAGTTATATCTGCGTAATGGACTCTTGTAATGATGTGTGATGGAAGCATCTAGTCCAGGTTTTAATTGGCTGAGTTTGAGTATAGTAGATGGGGGCTTCCATTATTGATATGAAGAGCAGCTTGTTAAACTTCAATGCCTGAAATTTGGATGGAAATTTGGGAACTTTTTTGATTTGTTCATCTTAAGCTAATTCTATCTGCTCTTAGGTTTACTTTTTCCTTCCAAATTGTCCCTGGTTTGCTGTACTCATATTTTGTTGAACAACATTAATTGTTCATTGTTGGGCACTTTCGCTTGTTGAATACCTTAGGTGTTTGTTTTTGTCGACATCTATTTCAGCAATTTCTTTTCGTGGGCTGCTAGAAACAAATTGAAAGAACGCTTGAGCATGGTCTTTGAATTTGTTAACACAAGATCTCATTCATTCAATATGTCGAATGTGGAAATGTTGGTACAGTTTAACGATTTGCTTGCATTTTGTGTTGCAGAAATTCTTTCTTCAAGGAAGGTTTATTTTTGGACCAGATGTACGGTCACTGGCTCTCACTATATTCCTGATCGTTGCTCCCGTTGCTGTTTTCTGTGTCTTTGTTGCTCGAAAGCTAATTGATGATTTCACCGACCACTGGGGAATATCAATCATTGCTATCGCAATTGTTTTCACATTTTATGTATGCTCTCTGCCACTCTCTTTTTCACACACCACACACAAACATAATAGTGGGAATGTTTGTCTTGTGAAATCCTTAATTGGTTTATTTGTTAACTTGCAGGATTTAGTTCTTCTGTTGCTAACATCTGGAAGAGATCCAGGCATAATCCCTCGAAACGCACACCCACCAGAACCTGAAGGGTATGATGGGAATAATGCAGAAGGAGCTCAGACACCACAATTGCGATTGCCTCGCATTAAGGAAGTTGAAGTTAATGGACATACAGTGAAGATTAAGTATTGCGATACATGCATGCTTTATCGACCTCCTCGTTGCTCTCACTGTTCAATTTGCAATAACTGTGTTGAAAGATTCGACCATCACTGCCCTTGGGTTGGCCAGTGCATAGGACTGGTAAGATAAGCAAGTAAATATTAAGATAAAGACAGCTTTTCCTTTTAATCTTACACTCAGATATTAGTCCTCATTTTTCTCCTTTTAAAATGCATGATTGATGTGGTTTGATGAACTTATTAGGATATTGATCTTTGTATTAACCAACATATTACAGGCATATGATATCACACACACACACACTCTCACACATGCACGCCTGCACACACACACACACACACACATGCATGCACACGCACACACACACACACACACATGCATGCACGCGCACACACACACACACACACGTGATTTTGATCTCCAACAGGATTTTGGCTCGCAATTTGAAGTATGGTGCGAGACCCTTAGTTATATATTGTCAGTCTCTGTATAATATATGTAGACCATTTCCCTTCTGTTTCTCTTACCAAATTATATGAACTATGTTCCTTCTTTATGCATGTTCTGAATTTTGACTACTGAAATTGCAGAGAAACTACCGATTCTTCTTTATGTTTGTGTTCTCGACGACTCTACTTTGTGTATATGTTTTTGGTTTCTGCTGGGTTTACATTAAAAGAATCATGGATACTGAGAACACATCCATATGGAGAGCAATGCTCAAGACCCCTGCTTCCATTGTTTTAATTGTCTACACATTCATAGCTGTTTGGTTCGTTGGTGGTCTCACAGCATTCCATCTCTATCTCATCAGTACAAATCAGGTAACAACCATTGTCCAAATTTTTATTCTATTTTACAGAAACACTGAAAAGATTTGGAAAACATAACCAACTTCCATCATCTTTGCAGACTACTTATGAGAATTTCAGATATAGATATGACCGTCGAGGCAATCCCTATAACAAAGGAATGTTGGAGAACTTCAAAGAGATATTTTGTGGGCCCACAGCTCCATCAAAGAACAACTTTCGTGCTAAGGTACCAAAAGAAGCTCCTTTACCTCCTCGTCAGGTTGCCGGTGGTTTTGTGAGCCCAAATATGGGTAAAGGCGTGGAAGATATCGAAATGGGAAGGAAAGCAGTATGGGGAGACGTTGGAGCAGTGCTAGATCACCCAGAAGGTCAGTTAAGCGATAACGATGGGTTAAATGGCAAAGATAGTGGATTAGGGGAAATGTCCCCCGAGATAAGGACCACCGTAGACGAAGGTGATCGTGCAGGAATACATCCGAGGCGTTCGAGTTGGGGAAGGAAAAGCGGGAGCTGGGATATGTCGCCTGAAGTCATGGCTTTGGCTTCTAGAATGGGAGAACCGAATCGAACGACAGGTGGGTGTAGCAGCACCGTCCGATCAACGACGGAGCCTAAGTTTTAATGGACGAAAGGATAAGGTGTTGGTCTTTTGGCATGTTGTTGGTGATTGATTGAAAAAACTTGGCATGATGGTTTGTGCAACTATATTGAACTTTGGCTTTGATGGCTGTGTGTGCAGAAGTGTTGTTGTGTTGGTATGTTTGTTAGGAAAGGAATGCTTGTGATATGTATGTGAGGGTTTGCTTTCTTTTCTTCTTATCATTATCACTAATCCTGTATTGTATTTGTTGAATTAGTTATATAGTTAATCCTCTCTCTCTCTCTCTCCCTATCTCTTAATTTTATGCTCCAAATCTTACCTAAATGTCTCATATTAAGGTAAAAATTTCAACTTTTCTTGATTAGTCACGATATTGACTTAAGTGAATGATTTTCAATCAGTCTACCCACTAATCCCAATCCGTATTTACACTCTCAAGTCAAAACCTTAGTCAACATCAAGCATCTTGAAATATTAACTAGGGTTTTAAATTTAGACCTAACTCGCCCAAGTAGCACCAAGTAAAGTAACAAAGACAAAAATGTTGGGCGTAAATAAATTGCTCACATTCACTCCCATTATTACACAATAAATTCTTGAAGTGATAAGAGTGTAAATGGACAAAAAGTTAGGGGGAGACAAAGCTATTTATCCTAACCTTAGGGGAGTTAATTGTAATTCACCTTTTTATCCATGGGGTGGGAACGCGTGCACACGAAAGCGTGGGTTGGGGCTGGTTTAAATGACTGCAATAAAATCTAATTTTCGCCATTGCTGATATTAAGGCACAAAAATTATAGTTTTTTCTTCAAAACCAAATATTTTCCATTCTCTCCTGACCTGAGCTTCTTTTTTCTTCTTCTTCTTCTCTCTTTTAAAAAAAGAATCTTGTTTGGCTTATGTTGGAGAGAGAGACATCAATTGAAGAGTTAGGTGAGTAGTTTATTCTGAACTGTTCTAATTCTTTCTCATTTTCAGACATTGCTTCTTTTCTTACAACAATGCACTTATTATGCAGAGTTTCGTGATTCTTGTTTCTTGTTTTTGGTTTTTTTCTGTTTTCAGACAACAGAGATGTATAAGAATCAGCTGCAGGAGCTTGCTCAAAGAAGCTGTTTCAATCTCCCTTCGTATGCCTGCATAAGAGAAGGCCCTGATCACGCGCCCAGATTTAAAGCTTCTGTTAATTTCAATGGAGAGATCTTCGAAAGTCCGACTTACTGCAACACCCTCCGGCAGGCGGAGCACGCGGCGGCGGAGGTGGCGCTCAACTCACTTTCCGCCAGAGGACCCTCCAAGTCCTTAACAGCAAGAGTGCTTGTAAGTGTTTCTTCACGAATAATTGCACGTTGATTTTCAGCTTCTTTTGTAAGTATATGTTCTTAATTTGATACTTATAGGATGAAACTGGAGTGTACAAGAATTTGCTGCAAGAAACAGCTCACAGAGCCGGTTTAAAGCTCCCATTATACACCACAATTAGATCCGGGCCGGGCCATGTACCCGTCTTCACCAGCACCGTGGAACTCGCCGGAATGAGCTTCACCGGCGAACCAGCAAAGACCAAAAAACAAGCTGAGAAAAACGCTGCAATATCCGCTTGGTCTGCATTGAAGAAAAGTGAGTGTTGTTCTGAAATCTCTACTCATTTCCTCCAAGTATAGTTTTTGAAGTCAATTTTAAAATTTTTAATTTCATTTCTTAGTGCCAAGTTTGGGAACAAGTAAAGAAACAGAGCAACGTGAAGATCAGGATCATGTCATAGTGGCAAGAGTGCTTTCAACAATCGGACGCAGAAACAGAGTATTCAGACGGTGGGATTACTACAAACCAAGAGGCAAAATGCAGCAATGGCCTCAGAACAATAACAACAACAACAACAGCAACAATCCAACTAATTCCGCCACATCCCAGCAACGTCCATGGAAGTTAACGGATCCCGATCCCGGCTTGGACCCCTGTCGACAAAAACAGAGCAGTTTCCTCTCCCTCCTCCCTCCGCCGCCGCCGCGCACGGCGTCGAAAATCCTCCCACCACCAATTTACCAGTCCAAACCGACCCTTCCCCCGGGGGAAATAATCGGGTGCTCGCAGGTGCAGGAGTTAAAAAGGGACGATCTTGATTGGATCAGCAAATTATCAGAGGCAATCATCAAGAGACCGATCGAAGCAGAGAGCTGCAATTCAAGCAGCAATCTTTTCTCAGGCTACAATCCGTTTCAGCTTCCTCGTACCAGGAATCTCAAATTCCCGCTTTCCGAAGGCGAAAACGCAAGAACCCAGATTGCTAATGCTGCAATGGCGCCATGTAGTACACAAATGGGGAGGACCACGGTAACGGGCGTGTACCATCCGCAGAGAATCGCACCCGCTGTTCAAATCAGGTCCGTGGTTCCAGTGTGCGCAGCTGCACCGGTTAGGGTGAGGCCCTCCAATCAGCCATCAGTACTTAAAGAAGCTGCTGTTTTATCAGCTCCATCATCGTCGGCAGCAGAGTTAGCTTCTGCTTTGGACAAGCTAAAGTTATGAAAAACAAGAAAAGGAAAAAAAAAAAGAAAAGAATAGAAATGTAAGTGTTAAGTGATTGTTAAAAAGTTGAAACCCCGTTTTTGGCTGGTTAAGCTAGTGTATTTCGTTGGTTAAAGTAGTGTTATGTTGGGAGTTAATGGAATCATTAATATGTTTAGTTGGGAAATGAAAAGGAAGATTAAAAGATAGCAGTAATGTTTTTGTTGGATGAAGAACATTAATTGCGTTACTGCAAAGGGGAAATGGAGGCAATAAATGAGATCTGAGAGAGTGGGTTGGTTGCAGAGAAGGCAGATGAAACTTGCAGCGATAAACGCAACCCCATTTATTTTACACGTCAGAGAAATTTATGAGTTCTGTCTTCCCCACATTAACTCTCTCTCTCTCTCTCTCTTGATATATATATATAAGTATATATGTATGCATGCATGTGTAAATGTGCAGAAAGAAGTCTCTCTTTCTTCTTTAAATGCTTCTTGACTACTGGGCATGGAGGAGTATTATTTTTGATGCACATTTTTGTCCGGCGTCTTTCTCTACGGTTGAAAAGTGAATGGGGAATTTACCCTCTGGTTTTTAAGTCTTTGGTAGGGGCAGGATAGGTATTTGGAGAAACATCTGAGTTTTTAATACTAGGTTGACCTTTTTCTTGCAAGTACCTTGCTGGTTGTGGAGGTTGTAGGGGTCACCGATGATGAGAATAATGGTCATTTATATTCGATTTAATGCACTTTAATTTCGTTTGAAGTTAATTTGAAATTGCCATATGTGAATCTATATTCTGGTGATGATGATGATTCCAGATTTCGATGAAATGAAAAGGGTTTATTGAGGGGTTCAGCTTGAGCGGTGGGATTTTATTACTTTATGAGAAAGACCAATCTGGGACAAGTTCGAAATGTCTCTGAATTTTATGATCATGAGTGCAGCAGATTAGTATTGTTGTTTTGGTATTGGGGGCAAAAACATATGTGGGAAAATGGTTAATGTTGTCGCATCAAGATTTGAAGGTGGTTTACACTTTACAGTAGTAGAGCTGTAGAGAAGTCTGCCTCTTATTAAATTCTGGACTTGAAGAGCTTTCATGGTCCATTAAATATAAGGCCCACAATTAAAGAGAATGACAAAAACAAAAGCAAAATGCATATAAATGGGCCGGGCGTGTGGAAGATTTGATTTGCATTTTGTAATGGGATTTGGGCCTCCATTGAATCTGAAGCTAGTATTTTTCTATGTTGAACTTGAAGGTGAAGCAAAGGCGTGGTATTTTTCAAGTGGTGTAGAAATTTTCAAGATTCTGAAGTCCATTTTGATGATGTGTTCAGACTTGGAATATTGGAAATTTCGAAAAATGTCTACGTATACACCACAAGTGTCAATAAAAGAGGTGCAGGTATTTGTAAATTAACAAAATTCTGGTCAAAATCGCCCAACTTGTGTGACATGAAAGCATTAGGAGTACCTGAAATGTCGAATTTTACTTGAATTCCTTCTGCCTAACTTGTAAAATCTTGGTTTTTATGTAAGTTGCAACTTGTTTTTAACAACTTCTATTTTTAATTCCACAATCGAACATTTTATGTTAATCTTTACATTCAAATACTTCAAATAAAGTAAAAGACTTCAGGAATGGAGTATGTTGTCCATGCCCCAAGTAACCAACGTCCTAAATTTAGAAGAAAGTTGGTTCGGCCATCACCACTATGACATGAAGCTCTTCTTTTTATTTTTCAAAAAAGAAATATATAGAATTAGAACAACATAATAATCCGACGGCCAACACCTGTTGGCCAAGTGGTTCGAGGGTTGATTCTCGAAGGCAATGACTCAAGTTCAAATCCCTTTGATCAGTTGGAGTGTGTGTGTTAAAATAAAATTAAAAAAAATAAAAATAAAAAAATAATCCGACGTGTCAATTTCGAAAATGGCCCACAATTTTTTGTTTGCCTTTGCTTCCAAAGTCATAGGAGACATCATCAGGCCCATTTCCAAGTCTATTCAATTTTGGACTACAGTGATAGCAAATACGGCCCACATTTACTTTTATTTTGTTCGATTAATTTTATCAGTTTATGTGTTGGTTCAATCAGATCAATATTACATTAAAAAAAACATACATTGATCTGTTAAATAATAAATATTGGTCAAATTCAATCTATTAAATTTAATTCGATTGCATTTTATAATATTGAAATAGTGCACTAGCCAGGAACACGTATTTTTCCTAGTTTTATAAGTCGAATTATTGGTGCGGTGGAATGTGGATAGGAGTGCCACCAGTTTCCACTTGTAATACCGCTCAATCATCGTGGATCCACGTCACACTATTTTCAATTTAATATTTCACCGCTTGCATAATCATATAACAACCTATGATGCATGGACACGACACGACACGAATACGGCAACACGGATTTTTTCTTGAATTTTTCATGTGAGGAGTGTCGGACACGGTGTCCGAGACAAGTGTCCGACACGACACGACACGGCAACATGACATTTTTAGAAGTGTCCGTGCATCATAGATAACAACATAATTTCTTTTATAAATGCATATATATATATATAGTTACTTCAGACGTAATTTTAATAAAATAATTGTTTATAAGTTGAGGACGAGCAAAATTCAATTATCATAAAGGAAATCACATACACTTTAGTTTAGCGGTGTTCGAATTTTAGGTCATGTGAAGGAATCAAAATTTTGCTAATATTTTTGGGTTATGGATAAGGTTTTGTCAGAATCGGAATTAATTAATTTAGATTCCCTAAGTTGGCCCAGTTAGATATTAATATTATCTATCCGAATTTATCTTTAAATTTGTGTATATAAAAAAATAACTGACTTTAACTATACGAAATGTCAGCAGTAAACGATCTAATATAGTCGTTTAATATCTTATTGTAATTAAATTAGTATCAAAATTATCTTAAAAGCCAGCAATTTTTATTTGCATAACATGAATTTTAATATATGTAAATGTATTTGATGATGTTTTGCTTAGGACAAGGAGTCTAATCCAGACAACCTACTCGATCTTTCGTGGCTACACATCATGTCTTACCACCAACTTTCTTATCTAATATTGTTCACTTTTAATACATGTTTTCTTCTGTTCAGAATTATTGATTAATTTGTCCTTTGATCAATTTTGAACCGTTGAAATTTCCTGCTCTTTTTATATCCTTAATCACCATTAGTGATCCTACAAATGTTAGCACTTAGCACAAACAAAGAAAAGAAAATGATTTGCATTATTCCCTTTCTTTCTAAAGTAAAATTGCAAAAAATTAAAAGGCTCCATCCCCTTTTACTTTATAAATAAATAAATAATTCCACAAGTTGACACATTTCTAATTTGTTATTGATGATTAAAAAAGTAATTTATAAGTTCAAGAACACGTATTTTCTTTTTTAATACAAAACGTGAAAATAAAAATAAAAAATTGACGTAGTATATTGGACACAATTCTAGTAAAATCAGCCATGATAGAGGCGAATCTGTGCGTGGAGGAAACTAGAATTAGGAAAAGATTAATGTTTGTAAAGTATATAATATTCTCCTAATCAAATATACCCTGGAATATTCCTCAAATGATTCTAGAATAAACACCACCTTTCTAAACATGTTTATTGACTAACACACTTTAAATTCCCGTTGCATCAAATTAATTATAATAATGTACTAGCACTTTTAAAAATATTATTTTATAATATCGTCTAACAAAAAGATTTATATCGGTATATCCATATTATACTGTGTTCACATTATCATATCCGTATACATACATATTAGACTACAATTATCAGCTCAAATACCCAATTAAATACATATTTATTTATCGAATAATATTATCACTCTATTTGTGATTCCTATTTTTTGGGAAAAAAATATATTTGTGTTTACAAAATTCGAAAATATTAATATAAACCAGTTATTTTGTATCCCAACTGTTTTTGTTCTTAATAAATAATTGAGGGGTGAAGATTACAGGAAAAAGGGAAGGAAAAAAAAAAAAGGTTCCAATAAAAAAAGAATATCCAAAAGAATAATACGGATTTTGGCAAGGAATATTCCACCTCAGCGAAGGGTGCTTAAATACCCCTCTTCTAAGCTTCTCATCGCACAACAATTTCAACAATTACATTTCTATCCCTTTTCTCTCCTCTTCTCTTCCAATTTCAATCTCTCTCTTGCAATGGCTCTCAAAGCCGTTCATGTTTCCGATGTTCCTCATCTCGATGAAGTTACGGAGAATGCATCTCTATCGCTCTACTCTTCTCGTTTCCCCAGAGGTACGTAGCTGAAGGATTTCGATTCTCAAAGTTTTCTCCTTTGGAAATGTTTGTGTTGTGAGTGTTAATGGTGGTTTGTGGCGTGATTTGTGCAGGAAAGGATATTGGCAGATCGGCGTCGTTCAAGGAGCCGAAATTTCTGGTGATCGGACACAGGGGGAACGGGATGAATATGCTGCAGTCGTCGGATTTGAGAATGAAGGCGATTAAGGAGAATACGATTCTCTCGTTCAATACGGCAGGGAATTACCCGATTGATTACATCGAGTTTGACGTTCAGGTATATACATTTTGATTTTCCGGTGGAATTCATGTGTGTTTTTTTGGTTGTTCTCGAAATTTTTGAATTTTCTTTCCTCTGTTTGTCGACGCGGTGTTTCCTCGCCGCGTAATTTCCGCCTTATTTTCAACTGCTATCCAGTCGGCAATAAATTGTTTTTACGGGGGAAGTAGCAGCTGTCAATAGTTGACTTTTCTTCTCTCCGGTTTATCAATTTTCTTGGATCTTGAGCTGCATGTTAAATGTTAATCAACTTTTCTTTCTTTCTTTTTCTCCTTTTCCTTAATTAATTTTTCCCCTTTTTTGTTTTTTCTGAAGAAATTGATCTATATAAATAAAGATTGGGTTTTTATTTTAATTTATTTTGTTCATCCCTTTTTCTTCGAGTTCATTGAATCTGGATTCATCAAGATACTGATTAGCTTGTCTTTTTCGTTTCTTTCTTTCATCCTTGGGTGGATTTTTCTGTGTGCTGTCTGGCTCTTGAATTAAAAGTACGATGTACTTTGAAGACAAGAGTATTAGACATGAAAGTGAAAAACCGACTCTGATTTTTGTAGGTGACGAAGGATGGCTGCCCCATCATTTTTCACGACAACATCATCTACTCCTCAGACAACGTAATTTCTCTTAAAACTGTAATCATTTTAGATTAAAGTAAAAATGATTTACCTTATGGTTGACTTATGTAAATTCTTGAATTTCAGGGAAAAGTCTGCGAGAAGCGAGTCACTGAATTGACTCTGTCAGAGTTTCTCAGCTATGGTCCTCAAAGAGAATCCGGTGTTGAAGGGAAAACTTTGCTGAGAAAAACCAAGGATGGCAAAATCATAAATTGGACAGTTGAGTCTGATGATCATGTTTGCACTCTGGAAGAAGCCTTTCAGAAAGTCAACCCTTCCCTTGGGTTCAACATCGAATTGAAGTTCGACGATAATCTTGTTTACGAACAAGAACATCTTACTCATGTATTAAGATGCATATTGGATGTTGTTTCCGTTCATGCGAAAGAAAGGCCCGTCTTATTCTCCTCCTTCCAACCAGATGCTGCTCTCCTTGTGAAGAAGCTTCAGAGCAAATACCCTGTAAGTTTGCTAAACTCAGTTTTTGACGATGATAATGATACATTTTTTTACATTATAGTGTTTTAACATTGTTGATTGTGCTGTACACAGGTATTTTTCCTCACAAATGGAGGAAATGAGATATTCCCTGATGTAAGAAGGAATTCTTTGGAGGAAGCCATTAAAGTATGCCTGGAAGGTGGTTTGCAAGGGATTGTTTCAGAAGTCAGGGGTGTTTTCAGAAATCCAGGGGCTGTCAACAAAATCAAAGAATCAAAGCTCTCTCTTTTAACATATGGCAAACTGAAGTGAGTTTTATTTCATTCATATACTGTTCCATTACTAATGCTGTAGGAGAGATTTGAGTACTCATATTTTGTTGTTCTTTTTTCTCAGTAATGTGTCTGAAGCTGTGTACATCCAACATTTGATGGGCGTGGATGGAGTGATTGTGGATTTGGTTAAAGAATTAACGGAAGCAGTGTCAAAGATGGTGAAGAAGCCATGTGAAGAGAAGGAGATATTGTTGGAAGGAGGGGAGGACAGTAGGCCCAAATTCTCAGAAACAGAGTTGGCATTCTTGTTGAAGCTGATTCCTGAATTAGTTCAGCAATAATGACACCAATTTATTACCACGAAATTTACTGGATGTGTAGGATAATACTTACTATGTATTCAATGTTGAGGTGTGGAGTAGATCCCTTTTAATTTTTTAACTGATGTACTCTAATGTCGTTTTTCACTGTACTCTGCTGTCCCTTTTATCTTTTTTTGTGTAACTTCTCTGGGTAGCTTAGGAGTTAACATATAAGGGCTCGGCAAACTCCATTTGTACCATTATCAATCTAATTATCTTCTTCTTTACTTTGTCAAGACCCAAGTTCAGTTGCATAATGCACTTCATTACTTCCTTTTTTTTTTTTTGGTACAAGAAGGAGATTTATGCAGCCTCAAAGGTGAGGACGATTCTGTGAAATGGAAATTCACGGAATCTTCAATATTGTACCGAATCAGTATAGCTATCCTTCTTCTGACACAACAATGCAATTTCAATCAATATAGAAGTGAGACAACAACATTTCTTTCTTCCTTTCTTCTTGCTTGTCAATGCAATGCAGAACCATGTATCAATCAATATCCAATTCCTATGATCCTCCTCAAGAAGTTCTTCGTATTCTTATCAGGGGTTTCCTAAATCGTCAATTCGTGACAAGAATGACCTCTCTTAGCAAAAAAATCGGCGTACTTGTTTCCTTCTCGCTAAATATGAGTAACTTCCACCTCCCAAGGATGAGCCAACAGGCTTCTGCTGTAACGCCCCAGTTTCCGGATGATCAGGTAAGCACGCCACGTGTGCGTTTTGAGCGTAGGTTTTATTTTATTTCTTTTTAATTTCATATTATATTACGTGACATTTCATATTTTCACAAAATTCATGAAACATTATTTATATCAATTATTTGATTTCATATCATTCAAAATATTATTTCATGGCACGGAAAATATTTATTGCATGAAATCAACTACCGAGAGTGATAGAATTACCAAATTGTCCCTAGTTAACTATTTTCTAAACTATTAGGGACTTAATTGCATGATTTCTAAGGACCAAATGGAGCATATTTTAAATCATGGCATACTTAATTGTATAACTTAGGAACCTCAAGGATTAATTGGCAATTTGACAATTTTCACTCAAACCAAGAATGGAATGTATCAATATCATCTCTTCTCCCACATTCTTTGATCATTCTCAACCAAAATTTGCCAAACATATTTCATCTCTCTCGGGTCATAGAAGGAAAAAGGGGAGAAGATAAATTTTATCTCAATCATCAAGATTTCAAGAAGTGTTCCAAGAAATTGGAAGTGATCATTATCATCATCATCATATTCTTCATTTCTTCTAGCTTCAAGGTGGGTTTGGCATGAATCCATGGTTCTTGATCATATTTGCATGAGCTAGGGTTTAAGATTTATATGCTAGATGATTGAATTGGAATAGGAAGCATGATTAAATGATGATAACATGAATTCTTGCTGGATTTCTAGCTTGATTCCTTGAATATTTGGCATGAATGATCAAATTGATCATGAACTTGAAAGCATGAATTCTTGATGCTATTTTATAGTCTAAGTGTCTAAGTGTTGTATTATCACTTCTTGAATGTGTATGCATCATATTCCCATAGATTATAGCATTTGGGGATCAAAAATGGATTTTTGTAGCTTTGTTGCTTTCTTCCCGAGAGCTTCCCCTGTTTCTGCTCTGTTTTCAGTTGCAGGAACTGGGAACGACCGTTCCCAGCCTCAAGGCTTGGTGGGAACGGGCGTTCCCATTGCTTTTCAAAATATGCGCGGCCGACTATGGGAACGGCCGTTCCCATTTTGGCCTAAGGACCGGAAGGGCCGTTCCCAGCGTAGGCGCGCTTTTAAAATGAAAAACGTTGCCGCGTTTCTCTGGGCAACGGGAACGACCGTTCCCAGTTTTCAAAGGAAGCCTGGAACGGCCGTTCCCATGGGGCTGACAGAACAAAATTCACTGCATAAAATTACGATTTTGACCCCTCGATCCAACGACTTCTTTGACCCCGAATTGCTATAATACGTGTTAATATGATGCGAAACGAAAAGTTATAATACCACATTGCATTTTCGAGGTCGTCTCGACACGTTTTCGCCGTTCGTCATATTTTGGCCATTTTAGTCCATGTCTCATGCTCATATGTCGTATTTGCACAGGTCACGAGGGCGTGGACGAGGAGCAAGCTCCTTAGAACGCTTCTTTATTATATTTTGCAAGAAAGGTGAGGTTTTGTTTTGGTAAAACGAACCCTACAACCCTTACGTGCTAGTTTTCGGCCAAAACCTATGATAATTATAAACGTTTTCAAACTTATAAACATTTCAAGCAAGAATGTATTGATTGTAATGATTTTCAAGCATGTTGGCGAGTACATGATTGCACGTGGGCCCGAGGGTAATTCTTGAGCCAACCGGGAAAGCAAGGGCTGACGGGTAACTCCTGAATTATTCTCACATTGTTGGGATCACCCCCGAAGCCACTAGGAGATTAGTGGTGGAAGGAGTTCCGTGTCTAGAGGGTCATGTCCTCTACACACACCATGTCGTGGATAGTCGAGCCTTGCAAACTCGCTATCACCCGGAGGAAGAAGGAGACTGGGGATTAATCCGGAATGTCGGGTTATCCTCGGGTTATTGCATGTTTTCAAGTATGAAATTGTCTATGTGAGCACTCAATGAATTGCATGATCACTTATTTATCAAGCAAGCAAGCATGATCACGTATTGTTCACGATTGGGAGTTCGGTTGGAGATTGCCCTTACTCGCCGGGGCCACATGTTCATGATATTGACAAGCATGATTAAATAAACGTGTTAAAATGGATAGTTGTAATCTCGGGCAAAGGATGAGATTTCTTGAACTATATAATTATTGTTTCTAAAAGTCTTTACCCGAGGCTACAACTTGCATGTGACGTGTGTTATATTTATTATTGCCCCTCACTCAGTCTTCGGTAGACTGATACTCCACTTTTCAGGTACCTTTTGAGCGTGGTTGTGCTAGGCGGGAGTTGGTCGAGTCTTGCATTTCCACGGGTCTAGTTTCATACCTTCATGTATATCACTTTTGGAACATGTCATGTTTTGGATCGATATTAGTATTTTGGATTCATGGTTATGTATATTATTGAGATATGATATTGTATTGATCGGTAAATGGTACCTATATGTATCTATGGAATAAATATGGTACCTATATATATATATGAATGACTTTATTGCTTCCGCTTTTCTATTCATGTTTGTTTGATTATGTTGGGGAGAGTGTCCCGCCTAGAGCGTCGTTTTGTTGTCACCCGTTCGCTGTGGTCTTGGTTTATGTATGAACTGTCCATTTCATACGTGGATTGAGGCTACAGTGCGGGGGATGTGGCGCCTTGGGGTCTAGGGTGCTACATCTGCAGTTCGCAATAAGGTTTATTACTTCTTATTTGTGAGTGTGTGTGCAGAACACCTATTGGCTATTGCAATCAATCTGTGTACTGAATTACTAGTAATTCAAATTAAGTAGAATCTTTTATGGAGGAAATTGTGTTTTTCTTAATTTGAAAAGATCACCCTGTCCCGAAAGTGTAGAACATGTGATCGTGAATGGTTTTTAGCTCTGATATCCTCATGCTTCTCAATTCCTGTAGGACTTCTCTCTTATTTCCTCCGGATAATTCGACCAAATGGTATAATAAGGGAACGAGTGCAGTGTCTGAGCTAGAAATTTTCATTTCCTCCTCTCTCAGCTCCATTTCGGGATGCTGTTAACTTAATTCTGATATTTTTTTTTTTCTTACAGATTTTCGTTGAAGAAAAAGTTTGACGTGCATATGAGATGAAGAAATCACAATCAACACAAGATTTGATGGGCAATAAACAGAACCATATTAAGTTTTTGTTTTTGATAATTAAAATTATTGAGGGCTGAGGGCGAAACCCAATGGTAATAGTTAATTTAGATATCTTGGGCTTGAAATAACAAAGTCCAATCTCAGCAGTTAGCTATTTCTTCAAACAAATTACAGGGTCCATATCACTGCTTAATTGGACTGGATCATCAACGTGATTGTGGATAGTTATCCCTTGGCCCAATTGTTTCATTACTTGAGTAAGGGTCCAGGCTTATAAATTATGAGCTTGCCTTCTTCAAATTAAGGGATATACTTAAAAATGATAGCAAGTACAATTACCCATATATAATAAAATATAAATTAGAGATATTGACCTTAGCATTTGTGACAGAGCAGCGTCGTTTTCAATGTCACAGTTCCACATAAATGACAAAACTATTGCCTTTGAGAAAGTGCTAATCAAACTAATTAATTACAATTTAATGTGTCCAAACATTGCACGCACTTATATGCGTTGGGCTCTCCAAATGTTTTGAGAGACTCTCACTCACCCCAATTAATGACGCTTTCCCATTGATTAACTAAATCCTAGAACTTAGTGATGTTTCTGCCCTTATTATATTAATTAAATTATGAGGGTCTTTGAAATCTTAGGTTATAAATATGTTGAATTTTTACCGAAATTAAAGAAAGAAAGTTGGTCAAAACAACACGTTACGCCTCGATTTTAAATTCCCCTAAAAGGCTAAAATTGATTAATAATAAACATGTGTTGGAATAAAGAAAATTCCAAGAAACCATGTTATGAGGAAATGTGTGCACGTTCTAAAAACTAAAAAGTAGTCCGTCACGTCGTTAATTGTTTAATCGTTAATTAGTTACGAACACGCTTATTGAAACTCGGGTCAAAAGCAAAGTGAGGAATCAGAGTCGATGAAGGAGTTCGAGTTGGAGTCCTAGTATGAACAGGAAACTCAGTCCTCATACACGACAATGGACTTTCTTTCCTTATTTAAACAAATCACACCTCTTCTTGCAGGTATAGCCCACAGGACTAAGCAAAAACCCATCTTATTACAGAGAGGAAGATGATTCAAACATGAATTTCTTCGATTCATAAAATCTGTGTTGTCGTTTCTTGAGAAAAAAGGGTTCTTGAAAATGGCGAGAGAAGGCTGTGAGGATGGGAATGGAGGTTTGAAGCTTCCAATTGGGTTCAGATTTCACCCCACTGATGAAGAGCTTTTGGTCCATTACTTGAAGAGGAAAGTTTACTCCTTGCCGCTGCCTGCCACTGTCATTCCTGACTTGGAGATTTTTCAGTCCAGTCCCTGGGATTTACCTGGTTAGACTTGTTTTAATGTTGTTTACACAGTTTTTTCAGAGCAGGATTCTTGCTTTTGAGAGTTTTTAGAACGGATTCAGACGAAATGAAAAATGGAGTAATAATGATTTGGGCAGTAGGGAAGCTTTCATTTTCCAGATTTAGAAGTGTTTACAGGGCTTTATGTTTTCGGCTTCTAGTTTCGAGCCAAGAACTCATTTTTATGTTTCTGAAGTGGTGTTTGATTGACCTAATTAGGTGAGTTGAAGGAGAAGAAGTATTTCTTCTGCAAAAGAAAGAGGAATTTCATGAGCAAATGCAGTTTGAGCACAGATTGTGGCTACTGGAAACCCACCGGCAAAGACAAGCAGATAATGGCTGCTCCAGGAACTAACTTACTCATTGGAATCAGGAAATCATTCGTCTTCTATCAAAGGCAAAACAATTCCACTAAATTTACAAGAACTCAGTGGATTTTGCAGGAATTCTGCCTTGTGGGCTCTATTAACACACCTTACTTACCTCAGGTGTGGATTAATCTTACAACATTAAGAACACCAAATTTCTACTACAGTTAAACTCTGATTTTGATTCCCTTTATTGATTATGTGTGGATTTTCATGTTTGTTCTTCGTAGAAACTAGTGATGCAAGTGGGAGATTGGGTTGTTTGCCGGGTGTATCAGAGGAAGAAGAAATCAAGAATTCAAGGGAAGGTTAACAGTAAGAAATCCCGTGATTGTTTGGATTCTTTTGGTCAAATAACTTCATCACCATTATCGTGCTCAAGTGGGGTTACTGAGATTTCTGGAAATGAGTTAGATCAGGAAGAAAGTAGTCGCAATGTTAGCTTCTGAGATCGGTGTGACTGTATCAACGGGTAGATTAAATTAATTTTCAATTGTAATGCGTTGATCAGAGTTTCTTGAGGAACGAAAAGGGTTTAGCTTAATTTATATGATGTCTAATGTATGCAGCAAAATAGTTTAATATTTTAAAAATATTGTGTCTTGAAATAATTAGGGCATAATTACTTCATATGTTTGGAATTTTGTTGAGATGGGGATGTAAAATTTCAAATTCAATTATCATTTCTGTGTTTCATTAAAGGAGATATGGTGTTTTATAAAAATAAATAAAAAGAAAAACTTGGGCATTGTGATAATCTGAATCGTATTATGGGAAATTAAATGTCATTCGTTTCATTTCCCACTAAAATGAGTAGAGAAATTTCCAACTAAAATAAGTTCAGATCTGTTGTCAAAAAAACAAAAGAAGTTCAGATCTAACCATTAATCCCGAAATTATAACTATTAAAGTAAATAAAATTTGAGATCGAAATAAATATATTTCCGCTTAATTTTACAAGCAAACGGCCCCGAACAAAATAAATTTATGGACACTCACAAACCCAACGCGGGATGAATTAAAAAACAAAATAATTTATGAATCACAAAAGAATCTGATCTCATTAACATAGGGTAGCATTTCATGGGAATAAATACTACAATTCACGTTTTGGCTCTATATATTCTACATATCAAAATTCAAATGCCAAGGAATTTCTCTCTTCTTCCTCTCTCTCTCTCTCTCTCATTAATTCCATGAGAAAGGTAGTATTATAGGTTTATATGAAAGCAATGATTTAACATGAAAAAGCAAGCAGCAACATTGATTATTGCCAGAATCTGAAGCTTACCTTTATTACAAAAGGCAATTGATTTTTCGCAAGAAAAAAGGCAGCATCCAAAGACAAACCAAACCTATTCTTATATATAGATATTTTTATTTTCCATAATTAAATTAAATTAAATTAAAAGATCCTCCTAATTAGTAATTAATATATATGTGTGACCACAAGAACCCGGACAAGGAAAAGGAAAAGGAGAATTTGTGGTGGTTATTGGCATCTGCACATGTCGCTTACTTAGCCTGTATTCATTGGCATCTTCAGCCAGGCTAAGGAAAGAACTTAATCGGCATTAATCCCTACTTACATATATTTTGTTCCTTTGAAGGAATATTAACTCCACTTTTTAGTCGCATTTTGCTTCAAATTCAATGTTATCTTGTTTCACTTGATGCCCGTGTAAAAGAACCACAAATTGGTAAGGTTATGAATAGTCGAACAATCTTCTATCACTACAAAAATATAACCGTTTAACTATTTATTTTTTCTACGAAAGATTTCTTTAACTAATTCCCAATAATTAGTTATGGATTTCCGACACTTAACTATAAATAGGAAAAGGTCATATTTTTATGGACAGATTACCTACAAAATCTTGTCTAAATGTTATGGAGTTGGCAAAAATAAACTCTAATCTGTCACATACATAAATAATTGGCTAATTTATTTGGGTTGATGGAAGTAATATATAATTGTTTATATCTTCTTGGAAATGGGATTCATGTTGTAGGGTTGGAGAACCAGACAGGTTGGTCTGAAGAAATTGGAAACTTAGATAAATTTTTAGAAAACATGTCAAAGATGAGATCTCTCTGTCAGCCAATTGATCCACGGAAGGCAGACATCCAAGAACTTAAATTATCTATATAATTGCAAATTTCAACAATTATATATTTAAAGAAACAACTAATTAATGCTAGCTAGCTGCTCTCCCCTTTAATTAATTTGTATGGGTGCAAGTGCAACAAAAAACATGTATTTATTTAATATTTGAATCCCACTTGCTATGCTCTCAAGCAATGCATTTGAAAATAAAATACAAATCCTTGCAAATTGAATTATGATCTTGGAGAATTATTTTCAGAAGTATATGATCTCGTGAGGGTGTGGTCGGTAGAGGAGTATGTGGCTGGATGCAATGTACGTGCACCAATATTTCAATTATAATCAACAAAAAATAAAAATAAAAATAAAAATTCAAGCAATTTCGATATTCATATATATATATATATATATCGATTACTATGTATTCGAGCGGGTTGAGTTATTAAAATGTGGATGGTTGTGTATTCAAATACTCGAATTTCAATATATTACTACAATTTTTTGTATAAATTCCACCGGATTGAGACCCTAAGAATTCCATTATTGTTCATGCTAGTAGGTGTGCATAATGCGATGGCAATAGCAGATATGGACCACAAATATAATTAATGAACAAAGTCATGGTCAAACTGTCATTAGTAGGAAATAATCTCCACTGTGAAAACTGCAGAAAAGCCCAGAAAATCTGCTGTACGTAGTGTGTATGTAGACACTTCTTTTTTAGAATCAATCAATCAATCTTCACTGTTGCAGGCTTGCAGCCAAGCAGCCTCCACATTTCAATTTTTCTAGACTGTCACCTCTACAGTACAGCTACCCACACTCATAATAAATTTTATTATGAATTATTAATAATTATAAGAAGAATAATAATAATTAGGGTAAAAAAATGAAGTAGTGCATGAGAATAATTAGCGGGGCGGGATTAAATTGTGGCGTAAATTGCTGAGTTAATATTACTGCCTTAGAGTTTAGTCAAAGTGAAGTACGTAGGTCCACTTAATTATAATTGGATTTCCATCCATAATCCTTACACAATCAGATCACTTATGATATTTTGTTGTAATAAACAGCTATTCTAAGCAACCATTGTTGTTTGTTCCCCTTTCTTAGCAGTTTTCGTGGAATCGAATGTTGGATTTTGTGGTATGATTGTGTCTGAGATATAGTTCCCCGAATACGGGGACTGACTGCCTAAGCTAACTTTGGTCTTACGCCAGTAACAAATGTGTATGTTAACATTTTGTGTATTTAACAGTGCCCTTAACATCATTCATCACTTAACTTTTGGATACAAATGGTGTAACATAGGAAACAATGTCTTGCGAATAACGATGTTTTCCGAATTTCGTACAGGAATGATCAAGTGTTAAGGTGCTTGTTTGTTTTCATGTTGTCTCCCCCCAACGGAGTCGTGGGTTTTAAGGTGATTAATTGTCGATTTGAAGAGGTTGTTTTGTTTTGTTTTGTTTTGCTTAATGGGACTGCAACCATGTAATTAATCATGTTTTGTTGTACATGTGATCAAGTGAGCTTACATCGTGTGGGGACGAACTTGGGTTTTATACCCTCCTTTAGTTTTGGGTTAAGGATTTGGAAAAAAAATTTACTTCAAACATTTGACGAAACATACCAATTATATAAAAAATATATCACGTTTACTATTTAATCGGTTCATAAACTTTATACTAATCAAACGATAATAAAAATATAAAACATTATCTCATCACTCATTGCACTGATATATCCAAAAATTCAAATGCAAAGATTTACTCAAAAAGTAACATAGATGGAAGCGGTAAGCTACACTATTTCACTTT
Organism: Lantana camara; assembly: GCA_037501455.1. Lineage (NCBI taxonomy): Eukaryota > Viridiplantae > Streptophyta > Magnoliopsida > Lamiales > Verbenaceae > Lantana > Lantana camara. The sequence continues at coordinate 661,308 of CM074858.1, read as the reverse complement.
CTACGCAAAGAACTCACTAGGAAAATTATAGTCAAACTCGTATCGACTGAACCCAATTAATCATAATGATTAATGACAAATGTAATACACTTGCCATTTGATTTGTCATTCTCCTAAATATTTCACCAATCATACGATAAATATTAAACACTCGTCTCCTTGTTATACCAATTTGACCGAATCAAATTCGGATTAGAATCGTCAAAACACAACCCAGTATTGCTAGCATTAGCTGGCCCAATGTGATGCATACATTTGGGCCTCTAACTAGCTGATGTTGGGGCCCAAATCCCGCATTCTAATTGTATGACCAAACCACAGTATAACAGCCCAAAAGAATTCTAAAGAATTAAAAACAAATCATCAGGCCCAAAAGGTAACGGAACAGAAAATAATTGGCCCATGATTCAGGCCATTTTCCCTTACACAACAACAACATTACGTATGTAGTGTAGGAAAGCCAAGTAACAAATGCAAATACATTGCATTTCTAAATCCTAATGGTGTTTTACTTTTCCACAATCACCACACTTTTCAACTGATTACACAAGGTCAAAGCCTTTACAGACACAGCGCATTAATCATGCAATTACCTCCTTAATCCCCACTTAATTATTACAACTAATTACGGTTACGTGCAAGGCTTTCAACTCCTTGAGAGTCTCAGACTGCACTGCTAGAAAATAATACGAGTATATTTATTATAAAATACCCACTTTCAAGTGTCCTTAAATTGACTTGGGAAAAGTTCAAGAACAAAACAGTATTATTATGATTTAATTACTATCTTCATTACCTTACTCTCGCACGGTGTATTAATTGTTTATAACTTTGTACATTCCTAACTTTGATTTTAAACCAAAATCTTATAGTAAAATTCGTGATATCAGAGTAAATTAATTAGCTCTTGTGAGACTTAATTACCAAATGTCAAGGTTCAAAGCTGAAGAAAAAACTCAACATACTGTGCCAAACGATTGCATGTTAGAATTCTCCAAACGTTTTTGTCTTTACATTAGGAAGTGAAGGGAAAATGCAAGAAAATGGGGACTTTCAAATTCAAACCTCAATTATTTTCAAGATTTCACTATATTTTATCATTTTATGAATACGACTACACTTTACCTCACAATAATTTGAAATATCCCATATTTCAGTGTTTTTCTTGTTTTCTTATTGGTGTTAATTTGATTAAAATATTTTTATACAACATTTATATTAATCCATACGTCTCAAATCAACAGCTAATAATATTTGCATAACCCTTATCAAATTAACAAATTTTCAGGTTGGAATAAATCAAACATGTACTACTCCGCAATTTTATAGGAAAATTTTGGATTATTCTGTCAAAATATTCGTTTCTTAAGGATCTACATAACTTGTCAGCATATCCAATATTAATCCACCAAGATTAAGCATAAAGTCAGCCAGAAAAATTATGTCGACTAGTAAATCTGACCGTGCTATATTATCTGAAGAATTTTCTTGTTTTGACAAGATTGTTAACAACTGTTTAATTTTTAGGAAAGACTAGGAATAATATTATTGTTATGTCGGAAAAATGATACATTGTTTGGGTGAGGCACCGTCTTTCGGTCAAAAATCCCACTGCAATTGATGAAATCGCAATCAATCTAGAGCCTTGCCCCTAATGCAACCAATCTTTGACCTTTGACTATTAATTACAACTTCATTTTCTAATTTACTTGCTATTGTTTCCATAACAAATATATATCAACCAAGAATTTTAATCTTTCATTTTTTAATTTACTTGCTATTGATTCAAGTGGTTAATGAATTCGTTCTCCAAAACAATGTACGGGTTCAAATCCCGTTTGAATGTGCATGTGTTAAAAAAGAAAAAGAAATTTCATGCTTCTTTTCTTATAGATAGCAATCGCATACACATTTTTGGTACATCAAAGGGACTAGTGGAAGAGTTTATTGTAAACTTGGAATTCGGGTCATTATTTACAATTAAAATGACTTTAATATGCATAACATTAATGATATATCAGTATGAAAATCAATAGACGTTTAAATAGAAATAATTTTTGAACAGATCCTGTGACTTTAGGATTTGGTTCTGCCATTAAATAATTAAAATAAAAAATAATTTCGTGCATCAAATATAGACATATTATATGTGTTTACTTTTTTAAAACGACACCATTCAATAACATCAACTTGTAGAAACATAAAATGTTATAAAATTAGTGTATATCCATAGTCCACCACCAAAAATTTTCAAGAAAAACAATATTGAATAAGTAATTTGGGAAATTAAAATTTAAAAGGAAATGTAAATGGGGAAAATTCCATCCAATAAAGGATTCCAATTTCCACCTCAAATAATTTTACGGTCTAACACGCGGTTGATATATATATATATATATATATATATATATATTGAAGTATTCACAATAATTAGATAATTTCCGTGGATGCGCAGTTTTCTTGTGCAAAGTAGATATAAGTAAAGCGACTTGAGTTCACACTGGACAGATTGGAGGAAAGAGAACCGGAGAGGGGAACCGAAATTACCTAACAGTACACTGGGACTGGTTATAAGAGGAACGTCGCTATAGTACTACCAGAGTTGCCTTTTCATTTTCAGCGCACAAAGTTAGAATTTTCTCATCTCTCTCTAGATCATTTTCCTGTAATTCTTCGATTTTTTTCTGTGAATTCGTAAATTAGATAGGCTCTGTGTTGGTTTTGTGTTTCAATTTTGCGTCCCCCAAGTCTGAGAGGGAATTTTTGGAGCTGAGTTGACGAGCTAGAGATGAAATCGCCTTTGGGGAAGCTGCGGAAATTCGGGCTGAATAAGAGCGAGCCGAAGGAAAATTGGGATCATAGAATCTCGGTGCATCTTGATGGGTTAGCTCAAGCAGCGAAGGTGGATCTTCTTTAGTTTACTCTTTGTTATTTCGTTTTTTTTTTTTGTTTTTGTTTTTGTTTTTTTGATTTTGCTGCATCTCAATTTATTGTTCGGGTTGAAATAAGTGAACTAGCGAGCATCTGGGGTGTATTGTTTGTCAAGATTGTGCGGCTAACCTTAGTAAATGCATGTCCGCTGCTGTTTGTAAATTGTCTGATAATCTGCCCAGATGTTGATTGGATCGTTTTGCTTGTTACAATGTGACTGATTGACCTTATCTTATTTGCTGATTTTGTTTGCAGGATATGAAAGACATGAGGACATGCTATGATAGCTTACTTTCAGCTGCTGCAGCTACAGCAAATAGTGCTTATGGTACTTATTTGATGTTTAAGCTCAGTTGTTAATGGGAATTGGGAACACACATTTTGGGGGATGAAATGAATTCCCAATTAGTTTGCGAATTATTGTGTGTGGAGGATCTCTTGCATATGTGATTGTCTCTAAACCGTTCTGCCAAAATTTCTTGCTTTCTTGTAATCCTAACTGCATTTCCCATAAGTTTAAACCGATTTGCAAATGCTATGCTTCCATTTGTTCAGGAAATTTGTTATGATAATTTTGATCTGCCACAGATACAGTGTTTATGTGATTAACTTGATAATTCCCCTTTCAGAGTTTTCTGAGTCCTTGCTGGAGATGGGGAATTGTCTCCTGGAGAAAACTGCAATACACGATGATGGAGAAAGTGGTACGTAGCGATTTTATCCTAGTGGCTGGACTTGATTAGTTATGAAAAATCTAATATCTCAAGTGCTCACTAAGTAAATCTTCTTATAGATTAGTATGGTTGACTCTGGTTGTTTCATCATTATGTGGAAATCACAAGTGCAAAAGCCTGATTTACCATCAGAGTTATTGGAAAATGGAAACCTGAGGCTAGCTCAAAACTCTTCCAGAAAATACTAATTATTGCACATATCTAGACTTGGTCTGCTTGTAACTGGAGAAAGTTGCCTTTAGTGCTATATATTGCTGACCAGCGGCCAATACTTTTCCTTTTTTCTGACTCTGCAGGTGGAGCATTATCTATGCTGGGAAAAGTGCAGCTTGAACTTCAGAAACTAGTAGACATCTATGTTAGTGTTTATTGTTGCACCAATACTTTGTATTTAACATGTAATTAGAAAATTTGATCATAACTCACTGTACTTCACTTTCCAGCGGAGTCATATTATCATGACAATTACGAACCCATCAGAGTCTCTTCTGAGTGAGTTACGGAAAGTAGAGGTATGCATATTAATTCCTATCTGTATCTGTATACTTCCCCTCCTATGTGCCGGAAAAATCCCTTTCATGATTTTATTATTGCCATACGGTGGTGTATTTTGTCGAATTACTTCTCTTTTTGCCGCATTTTTTTTTATTTCACTTGGTAATGTTCTATTTTCACTGGCACAGGAGATGAAGTTGCAGTGCGATGAGAAAAGGTATATGATCTCTTCATATTCTACAACTGGATATCCCCTCTCTTGTTGAATATTGCTGATTGCTTGAATGATTTACAGAGAGATGTTTGAATACATGGCTGGACAATTAAAAGAAAAGGGAAAGTCTAGACATGGAAAAGGAGAGACTTTCACCTCACAGCAGCTGCAGGTTGTTTGTGATGAATATGATGATGTTGCAAGGCTCTGCGTTTTTCGGGTAGAATCATTGAAGCAAGGGCAAAGCCGGAGTCTATTAACACAAGCAACTCGTCACCATGCTGCTCAGGTTTTATTGCATTTTCATCATTTCAAGTTCTATAACCTTTGCGTAGCCTATTTCATGTTTTCGTGAATTTTTACTTACTTCCGGAATGCAGATAAATTTTTTTCGTAAAGGACTTCAGTCTCTTGAAACGGTGGACTCCCGTATTAAGAGTGTTGCAGAAAAGCAACACATAGATTCTGAGCTAAGTGAATTGGATGAAGGGGGAAAAGGAGATGAGGAAGGGACCAATTCTGAGACATATGAATATGGAGAATTAAGTTTTGACTACAGGGGAGTTAAGCCGGAGATAGACAATGCTACATCCAGTAACCCAATGGATCTTGAGGTACAAATAAACAGTAGCAGAAACCAAGGGGAACAAACATTTAGTCAACATCATCGAGTGAGTAGTCATTCTGCTCCAATCTTTGCAGAAAAGTTTGACCCATCGGACAGAATTCGTGCAGCTGTCCAGAAACAACTTCACACTCATGTTCTTCCCACTCCAGACTACGCCAAAGGCTCAATTCCAAGCAGTTCTATTCCTAGTGGGAACCCCAAAAATCTGTGGCACTCATCCCCTCTCGACATTGACAAGCAAAAAAAGAACATAGACGATCATTTATCTTCAAAGTCCCAAACACCTCTTGAAGAGAACAACAAAAACAACAAGCACTTCCTCCCTCTTCCCCGTCTCACTGAGGGAGCTGCTGTTGCAGTCCCACAATTTGATCCTCCGACTGGATTTGATACTCAGAAAATTAAAAGGCAAGCTTTCTCTGGCCCGTTAGCTAGCAAACCATCATCTAACAAACCCACTATACCTACTAGTGGGCCAATTAGCTCTGCTGAACAACCTCAAGGATTGCTTTCTCGCGTATCTGGTCCACAGGCACCCTCATTTATAAATGTGTCTCGAAATGCTTCTCCTCCTCCACCTGTATCTTCACCCAAAATAAATGAGCTTCATGAGCTCCCCAGGCCGCCTGATTCTTTCGGTTCAACAAAGCCAGTAAAATCTGTGCAGGCTCTTGGACACTCTGCTCCACTAGGTAACAGAAATCGAGAAATATCACCAACAAATAGGAATCCTATAAAACAATCAAGAGAAGGGTCTCCACTTCCGCTGCCAAAGCTAACTGTTTCGAGGAGTTTCTCAATACCATCTAGTAGTGAAAGAGCCGCAGCTTTTCATTCAGGGAAACTTTTGCAATCTGCTCAAAATGTGCAGAATGAAGAAGTTGCTTCCCCTCCATTGACTCCCATGTCCCTGAGAAATTTGAAGTCACCTAATTCTGGACAAATTAGAGGTAACAAATGAGTACTGTATTCATGGCATTATATTTTGGTTTCATATTTTGCAGACAAATTCTTCTTGTGTCATCTTCTGAGTTAGATCTAAACTTCAGTGAATGCAGGTGGAAGCTGAATTCTCCTTGCATATTTGTGGTTGAAGTACTTGAGTCCTTTTGAGTTTATAGAGATGAGTTCCTTTGCCAGTTTCTTGCTGGGTAAATGTCTGTAAATATAGTCATTTTTGGCCCCCTCTTGTATTTTCTTCGAGTTATCCTTCGCCCCTTGCTAAATCAATTCATCTCACTGCATTGAGAGCTAAATGTATTACATTTTTGCCATCGTTCTGGAAGTGAATGCTGTTCTTGAGTGGATCCCGATATGTTCTGGGTTAAAGAATTTTTGCAAAACTTGATCGGAGATGGCACATAAATTGGATGATGGAGAAGTGCAACATAAGAGATGGAAAAAGGGAAGAAGAATTACCACATTCATTCATATAAGTTAATATGACTGTATAATAGTGTGATTGTCGTATCGTAGGTAATAGGTGTGCTTCTTACATAATTTAGTAGTTTGTTCGGAATCTCAATTTTATTTATTTATTTCTTTGAAACGTAAACCCCGAAGGGGAAATCCACTAAATCAACCAAAATTAAAACATATAATGGAACAAAGCTCGAGACCATAATTCTAATAAATTTGTGGACAATTATATTTGCTCCACGTCTAAAAGAACAGAATTTAACATTATCAAAATTAGATCTCAAACGAGATCTAAATCTCCTTGGAAAACAAAGCAAAGAGAAAGAGGTGACGACTTCTAATCAATTTTTTTATTTAATTGCTTGAAATGTCATATTCCATTTTCACATAAAATTGGTGATACAATGGTACCCAAAGAAGTTAGCAAGTTGAATAAATCCTGATATATATATATAACATATATTCACTCAACCGAGATTTGAACCCGAATATTAACCTAAAAAATGAACCAATTAATTACTTGGATGAAAATATCATACCCCTACACTCTTCTGGGTAATTATTACAATTGCCCACAATCTCATGGCCCAATCCAAGCCTTAACGGGCTATTCTCAGGCCCAAAACATGGAAGTAAGCCCATCAGTTATATTGACAATTCTCTCTATTTATGTGTGAATGAATTTACATTTACATTTACTACAAAATTACGGGAAAGAGAAGAAGTGGAGAGGATATGGAGATAATCCAAGCTAGTGGCAGCTGCAGCTCCCCAGCATGGAGGACTCATGCTTCTACCCGGATTGGCGCTTATTCGCGAGCTTTACCAACTTCAATTTTTTCTGTAAACCCTAAAATTTCTTCACGCGGCAAGCTAATTTCTACTGCTACCCGCGCAATCCTCGAGAACAGCACATCAGGTAATCGACATCTTCTCGCTCGCTCTGTATTCTGTATGGGAACACTCTGGTAACGCGCATTTTCGCACTTTTTTGCCTGGGTATAGTGCTGGAGTTAACTGTTTTGAGTTTTGACCTTACCGATAATTTATTTTGAGGAATTTGAATAGCTGAATTAGGAGGAACGAAAGCAATTGATGCGGTCAGAGTTGTGCTTTTTGCCGTGAAATGTGGAATATAAGCTTTATGCCTTGAGAGCTGACAGTTACGGTGCACGTTGAGCCCTATATGAGCTTTGTGATAGATCGAGTAAAATTTCAGTTAAAGGAATAAGGTTTTCTGAGGGATATTCAATTTAAATCATGTAGCATTTTCAGCAAGCAGGAGAATCTGTTTTAAATTTAAACAAGTCTTGATACAGAATTAAAATTCATAAGAAAATGGAGAGTGCTTGATTATGCTTATGCCCTTCTTTCTTGTTAGACTCAGTGGCGACAAAGGCTGTTGGCGACAATCGGTCTTTAGCAATTAAAGTGAGTCTAAAGTTACTTGCGGTTTCCAAGCTCAAACTCTTTATTTACTTTGAGCCAGATTTGATCAAGAACTTATTTAACTGTTCAGTTCATTCCAGAGGATGGCTGCAGAGATAGCCCCTGATTTAAAGGGAACCTCCATATTTTTAATTGGTGAGAACATTTGCTAAACTACCTAGATATCAAAGTCAAACTCTTCCTTCCCATACATTTGAGACTTCATTTTTTATAATTTCTCTAACTATAGGTATGAACAGCTCCTACAAATCGAGTTTGGGGAAGATTCTTGCTGATGCATTGCGGTACTATTATTTTGATAGGTGAGTATTAAGCATTTATATTTTGAGTTAATTGTTATTATGGATTCTGGAAGTATTGGCTTCAAAAAGTGTGGTTTAAATCTGCAGTGATAGTTTGGTGGAGGAAGCTGCTGGTGGAAAAGCTGCTGCAATATCATTGGTAGAGAGTGATGAAGAGGGATATCTTGCATCAGAGGTGACTTTGAATAATATTCTGTTTAATTACTGATGATGTCGACTTATATGATAGTTTATGGTTAATGAACGTACTCCTGAATATGGCAGACAGAAGTATTGAAGCAGTTGTCATCAATGGGTCGGCTGGTAGTTTGTGCTGGGAATGGGGCTGTTAAAAGTGTGACAAACTTGTATGTACCTAATGTTAGGCTTCAAGTTGTTGCATACGAATATAATCCATGCTGCATATGATGACCAATTGTGTTATGTCATTTAGGGGATTGCTGAGACACGGAATTTCAATCTGGATCGATGTGCCACTGGACTTGGTGGCCAGAGAAATAAAGGATGATAAAACTCAACTTTCTGCTTCTGATTCATCAATATGCAACTCTTCTTCAGAGGTCCTTTTTGGTTGTGTCTTATGCTGCTATAAGTTTTTTACTTTTGAGATATATATACATTTTTTGAAACAGACAAACTTATCCTGCGTACGTCACCTTCCTTAATGTCATCATGTCTTGATATATAATGATTAAACTTCACAATGATTTTTTTTTTTCCCCCCAGGTTATGGATCAATTGACTGCAGTGTATGAGAGTGCACATAGTGGATATTCTACAGCTGATGCAACCATTTCACTCCAGAGTTAGTCTCTGCATTGTGTTCTCTTCTTTGCCCTGTAGCTGTATTCCATCTCATAGTTTTGACAGTTCCTCCCTCTCGTTTGTGTTAACAGAAGTAGCTTCCGCACTGGGTTATGATTTTGATGAACTGGATTCTGTGACTACAGAGGACTTGTGTTTGGAGGTGAATGCAAACTCGAAATTTGTTTCCATTTTTGGGATCTTTTTCATCGGGGAGAGACGGTAAATTTTTGCGTTGAACAGGTTCTTAAGGAGATCGAAAAGCTGACGAGGGTGAAGAAGATGATGGAAGAGGCTGCCAGACCTTTTTAGCTCAACAACTACAATGTCCGTCTCTCTAAACACTCATCTTCGACTACACTCCCTATTAAATTGGTTGCCTGTTGCTCTGCCCAATACATATTTGGATCTGTAAATATATCTGAACGCAACCAAATTACTGCAGTTGGTAGTTATTCTTTTCCAGTTAACGGGTTGTGTGTGTGTATGCTTAAACAAGGAAAGGAAGGACAAGAATGAAATGAAATAGAGGCAACTTCTAAATTAGATGAAATAGGCCTACGGGCTGGGCTTTCGGCCCAAACCTTTTTACGCAGTAACGATTTGCAAATTGCAAGTGGATACGTGGCAACAATATTAGTTGGGTAATGCAGTTACGTGGTGCCACCATATTACGACAAATCTGCGACTCTTTCTCGATTGTTTCACTCAACACCGGCAATTCAATTTTCGAATTATTAATGATACATCTCGTTTTAGTTACCAAAATTGATTATCTTTAGCTTTAGGTCGGTCATAGTCATACCATGCCAAGCCATGATGTACTAAAGCACCACCTGCTTTCCGCCTAATTTAATGTGCATTATTGAAATCAACCATATAACTAGTTAAATTTCTCTGCAATTCATTCCACATAAAAGTAATTATAATTACTTGTATCAGCTCAATAAGATAAAATGTAACTAAGTTATTTCAAAAAGAAAAATGGAAGTTACATTTGTAAAATAATTTTGAAAGTGAGTGTGTGCATTTACTTACCACACAAAGTAAAACACCTCTCTCTCTCTCTCTCTCTCTCTCTGTGTGAGTAAAGCTAAAATGGTACATTTTTCTTTCAACTGACATTATTTCTTTGATTTGGATGGGCAGCAATCTGAGGCGTTGATCGTTGACGGAATATTTTCATTTGGTTCGTCTCTTATTCCTTTTCCCGATTTTACTGTATCTTTTCTGGATTGACAAAAACAAGGGGGAAAAATGGATAGGATAGATGCATGTTTTGTTCCAGCTGCTATGTTTTCTTTTCAACTCGTTTTCTCCGGTTTTACTGTGAGGTGAATGTGTGCTTCACTACTTTGTTGTTGGCTGGGATTTATCTGCTATTTGTTGAGTGGGCATTTCCTGCATTCGGTTGCGGATTAAGGTGAAAACGTTTTGGGTATGGACGATGTGTGTTCTGATTCCAAGTTTTCTCCGATATATATATATTTTTTTTTTTTTTGGTGTCTTCGAGTTGATTGTGGAGTTGCTGTTATTCTAAATGTATGTATTCTACAATTTGATTTCCCTCTATTCAGCTGGTTTATTGTTGTCACAGGTACTTGCGATGGTTTTGTTCGAACATATGGACAATCTGTCAACCTTCTACCATGTTGTTTGTTTCTCAGCAGTTTCATTTCAGGTTGGGCTTAAGTTGAACTGCTTTTTTCTAATTCAGATGAGGAGGGTACTTAGATTGGAAGTTTGATGCATTCAACTCTCAACTTTGGTTATACATTGCGGTGGTAAATTGGGAAGTTCTGTCCATTATTAATCTTGGACAGTTTAAATTGTTCTGAGAGAGATGGGATTGCCTCAAGTTTCATCTAGTGAAACATCTGAGGGTGGAAATAGACCTTTGAGCGCATATCCTTGTAATGTGCCACAGTTTGGTGGGGTTGCCAATTCAGATGCGATGTGTATGGGAGCTGCCGGTGCGAATCCACGGCTCTATTCCTCGGGCGATTCGAAGTGGGAAACCTCCGCCGGGCTTGCGAATTCTCCTGAAGGATTTGAGAAAAGGTTTTTCGATTCAACACCTAACATTCATGTAGGAGAGGTGTGTTTGGAGGAATGGGTTGACTCGGTAACTCCTGAAACGAGGAGGAATGTTCAACCTTCCTTGTTCAGGATTGTTGGTTTTGAATATAATGAGAAGAATATGTTCACTGATGGATCAGATGGTCCATCAAGTTCCTGTCACTCTGCTTCTGCCAACATAACATTGAAAGAGGCTGAGCCCAGTGGATCTCACGTCAGGAAGCGAATGCTGTCTCCATTAAATAAAATACTTTTACCTGAACAGTTCAATGTTGAATCTTTAGATATTGGCAGCAGGAAGTTCCCAAATGGTTGTGATTCCTGCAAAGATGCATATGGCATTTCTTCAGCGCAAGATAATAAGAAAGCAAACATAGGCAATGTAACTATGCCAATATGGTCGGTAACTAATCATTCAGAACTAAATGATGAGTTGTATAAATACAGGAAAACCACCTCAATCTTTTCCACAGATGGTCCTGTGTTAGAGGAGAAGGAACTAATTCCATTTTCATATCTACCTTCACCTAAAACTGATCCTCTCTTTGTGTCATGTGAAGTGGGAAGTCAATCAGCAGAAAAATCAATACAGAAGAAAGAAATAGGCTCATTCCCACTTTCCTTGTCTCCTCTAAGGCCAAAATTTTATGAAAAAGTAGGAGCTGCAGTCAGGGGGAGTAGAAGCAAGAAGGAGGATTTATTGAAGGAGGCTGCACATTCTCTTGACGAGAGCATTTCTGGAGTTATCTTATTGTCTGAAGATGAGGAATTCAGGATTACTAGAATTTCCTGCGAAGATGTTGCCATTTCTCAAAGAGGAACCGAATCTTCATCCTCAAAAACAAAAACTGTTGGAAAATGGCCTTTCTGCCAGGATTTGGGAAATGGAGTCAATTATCAGAAACTTGGGAAGAGTTTGAGGAGATTTCCTGTCAGGAAGTCCTTAATTGGGTCATTTGAGGAGTCTCTGCTGTCTGGTCGGCTTTCATGTGGAAAGTTTTGTCAGGTTATTTCTCTTGTTGTATATAGGTGGTTTTGTTCATTTGTTTGTTTTCTCTATGCTAGTAATCAGTTGGATGAAGTTATATGGGCTTTCCAGATACTTTACATTGAAATAAATCTTAGTTATTTGTCTTGAATTTTGCAGAAAATATATGGTTTTCTTGCTGTGCTGAGCATAACTGGAGGAAATTTCTCTCCAAAATCACAGAAACTTCCATTTGCAGTGACCAGTATCGATGGAGACAGATATTTATTATACCATGCATCCATAGATCTTGCTGGCAATTCACGATCACGCAAGTGTAGGGTTGAAAATCTAAGGAAGAACCTTGACAACAGTGAACCACAAATTGCAAATAGCCGTCTCCGTATTCCTATGAAAGGGCGTATCCAATTGGTATTTATTTCAACTCCTTTTAGCATTCCTTCCTACTGATATACAACTATACCAGCAAGGGTTTCATACATTTTATATCATGAGTTTGTTACTCTCAGATTTTTTTCCCTGTCATGGTTGAAATTTTAACAACTGATGAGTAGAATCATGCACAGGTCCTGAGCAATCCTGAGAAGACACCAATTCACACATACTTTTGTCATTACGATTTAAGTGATATGCCAGCTGGTACCAAGGTGAGTTCTGCTACATTGAATTTTCTCTAAAGAACATTATCATTATCAGTGTGTTCTGTTAAATGCAGTTGAACTTGTGTAAGTGTTTTTTGGTCTGTAATCTGTTTTATGAAGTGGGGTCAATATAGATGAGATAATAAGGTAAAGAGAGTTAGTATCTTAAATTTTCTTGCTATATTTCTCATTTCAGTTCTAGAGTTTACTTTCTACCTACTTTACTATTGGATTATGCAGCTGAGTTCAATAAGTGAAAACCAATTTGTTTTCTTCCAAACAGACATTCTTGCGTCAGAAGGTCTTTCTTGCTTCTTCAGCTCCAGATTCCTCATCCGGAAGGGAAGAGCAGAAAATTTCAAATGAGAAAAATGTGGACAATAAGAAGGATGTTTTAGGGTGTAATTCATCCCACATTAATGAGATGACTGAGAGAAAGTCTGAGCATGGTTGTTCAAGGGTCAATGGGAATTCAACTGCTGTTGGTGGTGCCCTTCGTTATGCTCTTCACCTCAGATTTGTTTGCCCTCTCTCCAAGAAAAGGAACATTGACGGACAACGCAGATTCTATTTGTACGATGATTTGAAGGTCGTGTTCCCTCAACGACATTCAGATGCTGATGAGGGAAAGGTACTTATTTTATATCTCATAACCTTTAGAAAGTCATGCGATAAGGTCTTATTTCGTCTGTGGTTGACATATACTTTTCTTGTTGCAGTTGAACGTTGAATACCACTTTCCTGAAAATCCCAAGTACTTCGATATCAGCAGCTGATGCATCACCCTCTCCAAATATGTTTATCGGCTTTGGAGGTAGTTGTATCGTAGCTACTTGCTCTATGTGGCTTTAATTACGTACGACCCCCGGAGAATGTAACTATACAAGAAATCAGTGAAAAGAAAAACTAAAAATCACTACATTGCTACTCCTATGAAATTGAATACCGGTTGAGGGAGCCTGAATATCATGTAAATGTGCTCCTTCCTCCATCTATTAATAAGAAGAAAGTTTGGTCTGATTATTCCTTTGCATATTCTTTGAGGTTTGCAGTGGTATTGAAGTGGGAAGATGTATATGTAAGTCACATGTCTTGTCCTCGTGTCTTTTTATAAATTTGCCATTTCTGTGATACAATTCCTTCTTTTCAATCTTTGACATCTCTTCTGCATTGTATCATTGTTTTAGCAATTCCTTTCTCTTGCTTCTCTCTGTTTCTGTGTGTGCATGCACGTGTGTATCATTTGCAGTAGGCATTGCTTAGGCACCGCACCCACTTGTATACTATCTGATTTTACTATTCCACTCTTTGAAATCTCTCTTATTTTTACCGATGTATCATCCATATATTTCACTTGCATCTCCATTTTCGGCGCTTGCTTGTAATACATTGAAACGAATATTATTTGATTAATATTTCTACTTTTCAATTCATATATGAGGGAAAATTCTAATCCGAACTCGATTTGGTCGAATCCAACTAATTACCATGCAGTGAAGGATATAGTTCGTGGAAATATACATTTGTCCCCAATTAAACAGGAAGATGTAAGTAAATAAGAGATGAGGTTCAGAAGTTATGGTTACAAATTGGTTCATTAATATGGAAAGTAGTTATAAATAGAGTCCATTATTGAGATTCTGGGTTAGTCTTTTCTTTCTCATAAGCATAAAATTACAAGGCAAAGTAGTACGTGAACGTGACATTACCTCTGCATTTTAGGGTGTAGCTAGGCCCACTTCTGATTGGTACAAGGTTGATGGCTTCTCAGTTTAGAGCACCTATTATTATTAATTTAATAATACTTCCAAATTTGATTGGACAATGAGGCCTTTCCTCCGTGTATCAAAACTCTCATCGTACACGTCTCCTCCCAACATATCATTATTTTTTTTTAATAATCTCTCATCAGTTTCAGAAAATTAGAGTTGTATTGACTATATACATAGACCCGGCCCCTTTTTTGAGCCAAAAAATTGCAGAAATATAATGTACGAGAATAAGATATCATTTACCTACTCTCTGCATTTTCTTCCTCTCCAATCATGCAAGGGTAGAATCGGCAATATTCTCGATATATCAACAGTGAATGTTCATTCAAATTGGAACCAATGAGGAAAAGTACATATGCATCATCTTCAAGTTCCTAATTTAGGGCAACAACCACCTGCAGTCTGTGTAGTGGAATTGTGCGCATTATCTTGCTCAAAACAAATTGTACTTTGTAGCCATGTATAAATGCTTCTTCATCGATTCAGGATAAGGTGGGATTAATTAGACGTATTTTGTCTATATGTTTCATTTTGCGGTTGTTGAAGCTAAATTAGTTTGCTATAATTACGGGTTTATTAAATTAATTTGTCTTGATTTGATAGTTGATGATGGAATTACAGGTATAATAATAATAATTTAAGGATGAATATAGTAAAGTTAAATGAGGGAAAAAGACAAAGAAAATGTAACAAACTAAAACCCTCTATAATAATTATATAAATCTCTCTCTGTCTCAGCAGCTTTAATTAGTTAGTTTCTGCTACAAAACAACACTACTGTAAGTCTGTAACAGTGTGCACTGCTCTGCGCGCCACCACTCTATATATAACCATCATAAGCTGCATACTTTCAAGCACTTCATTCTCTCTCTAAAAGAGTTCAAGCAACGAAAATGGCGGATCCCAGCACGTATGATTTCTTCAAGGTCGGCGGTCATCAGTCACAGAACAACAAAGTAAACAGTCCGTCGTCTTCTAGTTCTCGGATGTTCTCCTGCCTCTACTGCAACCGCAAGTTCTGCACTTCGCAGGCGTTGGGCGGCCACCAGAACGCCCATAAGCGCGAGAGAGCCGCCACTCGCAGAAGCCTCACCACCGCCGAAGGCTTCGCCGGCGGATCTCTCGAGATGAAGAAGCAGTCGCCCTATGCGTGCTGGCTCCAGCCGTCGTTCCAGGTCGGAGGTTCTACTTCGGCGGCTCCTTTAGCCGGTTTTGGATCGGCGACTTCGCGCGAGGCGTACTTGGGAGATCACGACGGCGATCACGGCGTAAACCTGGATCTCACGCTTCGTCTGTGATCTGCGAGGGGTTAGGGGTCTTCATAACTAAACTAGGTATGATCGATTGATTCTAACTGTGGGAGGTTGGTTAATATTTATGTTAGGGAGGAAGCTGGGATAATTATGCATAGGGTTTATTTTGTCCATTGTTAAATCCTAAGGATTGTGTGCTGAAACTGAAAACATGATGTGCATGCTGCTAATACTCTTTCGTCAACTCGATCGTGTTGCAATATCTGATTCATCAACACCAATACTTGCATATTGAGATTGAGATATTTATGCATACTATTATTTACTCAGTTGCAAATCCAGGAACTGCTCAACAAATTAATGCAGTTTTGCCTTTTCCCTTCAACATATATATATATATATATATATATATGTGTATATATATGTACCTGTTCTCGTGTATAAGGCTATAAGCATTACACTACTGTCAGTGGCCGTGCTGCTGCGTACTGATGTGCCAACAACTCTCCTTTTTGGAGTTGAAAATTATTATTATTATTATATATATATTTCAATGTTTTCTGTTCTTTAATTTGCCCACAAATTATGAAATTGATATATGTTTCCAAAAGGGCTATTTTTATTTTTCTGTGTTAAATTACCAAAAATTCTTTTATGCTCATTAGTTATGTATTCTCGACGTCAGAAAATGGACTGATTTAACCTTTTGCCTCCTATTTGTGGGTAACTAATTATCCATATGCATATGAAACCTGAGCCGGATTTGAAATAAAATTTTCTACCATTATAAATATGGAAAATATGTATATAGGTCTTTTCTTAAACTGGGTGATGTGCTGAGGTGTAAATATTGTATGGTAATTCTTATTTGCTAGTTTATCTTTATTGATCACATGGATAAGTACACAATTAATGACCATTGTGTCGCGAAGACTTGGTGTATTATTTTTTATTTCTAAATTCTAAAACGCCCAACTAGGATATATGTACACCTAAAGTGCATAATGTTACGTTGGAATTGAATTACAGAATACAACAACAATAATAATCTGCCTTCATCCATCTTTGCCTGAGATGAAGCTACAAATCGAAAGTTGGAACCTCAGTGTCAAATCCATGCGTTGCTTGATAACCTAAACGAGCAAAGATATTCCTATAAGGGTCATTTTCTCTTTTCTCCTTTAAATAACCGAGAGACTTCTCAACTTCCGACTTTACTTCTAAGTACAATTCGTGAGCAGCTTCTCTGTTTTTCAACTCCTGCTTCCTCCCTGTGAAATGCGCATGGTATAGAGGGGGTAAAGTGTAATTATATTTGTTTTTAGTTTTCTTACGGACCCGTGCAAGCGAGGAATGTACGTACCTTGTGTTTCGATGGGCTTTCCGAAGAAGAAATAAAAGCGTCCTGGGACTTTGGGTAGGATGATTGGAAGATGAATATCTTGGTTTGCAACTTCCCCGGCAGCTTCGCTCCTATTAAGGTGATGCAGAGAGGGTAAATAACATACAGAGTGAGCAGTTTGGGAAACAAATTAAAGCAATAATATGATACCTCAACTTGATGGCCTCATCTGTTAGCTCTTCTATAGCATTCTTGAAATATGGAATGTTCCTTAGATCATTGTAATCGAGGATTAACTGACCAAAGGATTGCGAATTGTTAATTCCATGTTCGATTAACTTATATTGACAGTTAACAACATTCTTAAGAAGTGATAATTGGATAAAGCATATGTTTTTGAGCAGTAAAAATACTGCAAATGACTTACTTCACCGATGTCATCTTCCCCGACAGTACCAAAAGGTACAATTTTGGCTCCAAATTTCACTGCCATCCTAACAAACTCGGACTGTTCCGGCCAAAATAATTTATATGCCTCCCCCTGAGTGATCAAATTATCGCTTAAATAACAAAGATAAGCAAGTTAAAAGCACGGAGTTAGTGAACTACCTTTCGATGAAGAGCTTCCCTCATTCCTCCAGGATACAATAGGACATGAGACTTAGTGGAAAAAAGCCTGTAGAAATTAGGTGCTGATACAGGAACTGCTCCCATGACTCTGAATGTATCAAAGTTTGATATATCAGGTAAATTTCCTTGGCGCAGCTTCATGAATGTCATGGGATGTGCTATTCCTCTTAAAAGAATGTTTCTCTCGATCCAAAATCGGGAGACGAGAGGGGCCAGTTCCAATCCGAGCAACATATGGTAGCCAACATATAGTACTGGTCCTTCAGAAGGAATCCCATCGAGACCTCTCACAATCTTTCCACTTTCCAGAGTGGATAGCACCACCGGGTTAAGAGCTTCCACGATCCACCTGATTGAAACAGTTAAAATTAAGTATTGGCATTTCAATCGATTCAGCGAAAGAAATGACCTTACTATATAGAAATCTCAACTAACTTTTGTGGCTCGTAGACTGTCTTGAATTCAGAAGGGGTTGGTGGTAAGTAATCCAAGACATAATCACGGCGACTTCCACGGCGGTAGAAATTAGCAGCAGTTAAGACTGAGATCAATTTGATGCCCTCGTCCTGCAGGGGAGATATCAGATCAGCATGTGTAAACAGTAAAAAGTACTAATTGTTGCTTGATTGACTCTTCTAATTCCCATTAAATCAACCTTACCAGGAAAAGGGCATGCCCGGTATCATCAAATACACGAACATCACACTTCGGCAGCAAATGACGAAGTCTTTCAGCTTCCTCTTTACTTGGAAGAAGCTGATCTCGTCCACTGAAAATAAAACAAAAATAGAAAAAGATCAACGCATGATGAACTAAAGAGTAAAAATTAGAAAGGAAAAAATGCTAGTTTTTGTAGGCTGTGAAATCCAAAAAGAGAAGCATAGGTTGAGAACCCTGCAAGTATCAGTGTCTGAGCTTTCACGGCATGAAGCCTCGAATTCGCAAATGCTGCAGCTGATTTGAGCATATCCAGCTTCCAACTAATCGTTTCCACAGTCAAAACATCAGAGAGGATCTGTAACACAGCTCATCAAGTTCTTGTACAACACAAAAGCCAAGTAAACAACTAATCATTTATGTATTCATGTTCCGGCCTTACAGAAAGGTACGATGACATTGCTGTTGTCTCCTGAGATATATTCCCAATCACTTGCTCAAAGGCAAGACCTTTACCCATGGCAGATTGCACCATCTTTAAAGGGTCACCTAATCACCAAATAAATTATATGAATAATATAACTATCAGCATTTTAATTGGACAACGAAATAATTATATGCTATAATGCTACCATTAGAAGAATTAATATAACACAACAACCTGCAATTAAACTCAGCACGTAAGGCAGGGTGGAACGGAGTTGCTCAGGAATCAGTGTTGACAACGGTACTAGAATTTCAGGTTGGAGCATAGATTTGCCAACAGATGTAGCTGCCATAGATTTATAAACCAGATGAAGCTTTAGTGCCTGAGTTTCATCAATGATGCAGCAGCAAATGAATAATTACAAACCTGGATTAGCCAAGATTAGCAAGAGATCAACATCCGGATTGCGCGCAGCAACAGCAAGCGCCAAACATGCCCCAAAAGATTCACCGATTAGATATATTGGTCTATTCCGCCTACGCGAATACTCTAACCTAACTGCACTCTCCACAATCTTGACAAGGTCTGCAAGATCACAACTTCTCGTAATTTGCTCTCATTTTTATCATATTTACTAGATTGAAAGAAATTGTTCATGTAACCTGTAAATGATGTTCTGCCGCTGAGGGGAATGTGCAGACACCATATATCAAAATACCTTCAGAAATGTCACA
Organism: Lantana camara; assembly: GCA_037501455.1. Taxonomy (NCBI): domain Eukaryota; kingdom Viridiplantae; phylum Streptophyta; class Magnoliopsida; order Lamiales; family Verbenaceae; genus Lantana; species Lantana camara. Next base: position 641,809 of record CM074858.1, on the reverse strand, counting down.
GTCAAGCAACCAAACTCTATTAATTACATGATTAGTGACAATTAATGCGTAATACTATAAAGTTTCATATCATGGACAGCTTACTTGCCGAGACGTTCTTGGTGTAATACAAGTCCTACTCCAACTCCATCAGCACCTACAGAATTGAACAAGAAGCTCAAATTTTTAGTACTAAATAAATACGTACAGAGTAATAAATAAAATAGAAATTAAATTTACCAGGTAAATAGAGCAACAGAGGAGAATCTTTGACACGCGACCCGCATTCCAACGGCGAAAACCACCGCGGAGGTCCGCCGTCGGATCTGCTAACCAGCTCTTCACACTGTTGGAAATAATCCGTCAAAGTCAAACGTCCATCCTCCGCCTCTGGCTCCGGGCACGCGCCGCCACCTAGTCCGCTACTCGATGCTGACTCCGCCGCCGGATTCGCATCCACGGCGCCATTCTCCGAACCGTTCGGAGCTCTTCGCGGTGTATGTTTCTCAGTCGGAACAACTGATGCCAAAACCGATAGTCTCGACTTAGAGATACGCCTAAGCTTCGCCGGAGCAGCGGCGGAGTAACGGCGAGTTTTATCAAGTCGGCGGACCAACGGCGAGATGCCGGCGGAGAAGACTCCCGCTCCGGTGGCCGCCATGAGTATTTGCCGATGTGGGAGAGCTGGATCGAAGCTGTAGTGGTACTACTGGTTCAACTTCAAAGGTTGAATGATAATAAAAATAAAAAAAACTCAATTATTGGTCCATTTTTAACCTGCACGATTGGGTAATCAGTAATCACACCACCAGTAACAACTACCACAATTAAAAAACAAAATCCGGAAAAAGCAGACAATGATTTCGTTAGGTTAATGATTTGAGGGACTACTTTTGGATGATATGCATAGAAATAGAAATAAATTATTACCAGATTGTGTTGGGCTTCCGTTTGTCGGAATACCAATTTGTTGGCAAATCTTGGGCCCTTCTTTCCACTCTAAGTCGTGGTCCTCTCTATGATTGGCTGATTTGCGGCGACTTTAATGAATTGCTCACAGGGGGATGAAAAACAGGGAGGTAACCCCAGAAATCCCACTCTTATGAGGGCCTTCCGTACTGCCCTTGATTCAGCTGACCTTGACGATCTGGGATTTACTGGAGACCAATTCACTTGGTCGAACAACCATCCACACCCACATACCATCCGTGAGAGACTCGATCGTGCCGTTGCCAACCCTCGCTGGAGAGATCGTTTTCCCAATTTTCAGATTTCTCACATACCGACATTCAGCTCTGACCACCACGCTATCTGTTTTAACCTCAATTACCCTTCTACTAAACAACCTCGTCGGTCGCGCCCCTTTCGTTTTGAAGCTGCTTGGGCCCGAGTTGAGGATTGTAAAACCGTTATTGACTCTTATTGGAGGAAATCGACCACTCCGAATGCCCAAGAGAGGATGATCGAGAGCTCTGAAAATTGTCGTGTTGGCTTGCTCAGATGGAAGAAGGATAAATTTGGGAATATTGAGAAAGAAATTAAAGCTATAGAGGAGTTACTAATCAAATTGAGAAGCGGTCATATTACTCAGGCCACTAAGGATCAGGAATCCTCTCTCCGGGCAACGCTCGCCGAACTTCACAAAAGGAAAGAAATCATTTGGCAGCAGAGAGCAAAGTCTCACTGGCTTTCCGAAGGCGACAAGAATACTAGATTTTTCCATTCAAAGGCTTCTCAAAGATCAAAAACCAATTCCATCCAGGGGCTTAAGGATGAATCAGGCATATGGGACTCTTCTCCTAGTCACATTCAGGGGGTCATTTCTCGGTACTTCAGCAACTTGTTCTCCTCATCCATGTGCTCTGATAGCGACCTTGATCGTATTCTAGTGTTACTTGAACCGCGAGTTGATGAAGAGATGGGTAGGACCCTTCTCCTTCCGTTCAGTGGTGAGGAGGTAAAAAAAGCATTGTTCCAAATGTACCCCCTCAAATCCCCTGGTCCCGATGGTCTTCCTCCTTTTTTCTTCCAAAATTATTGGGATATTGTGGGAAAAGATGTGATTTCTTGCGTGCTTGAATTCTTGAATCATAATAAGTTTGTCAAAGATCTTAATTTTACTTATATTGTGTTGATCCCTAAGTGTCACAAACCAGATGTAATTACACAGTTTAGACCCATTAGTCTTTGTAATGTCGTGTATAAAATTGCATCCAAATGTCTTGCTAATCGTGTTAAACCTTTGCTTGATCATATTATCTCTCCTTCCCAATCTGCTTTTATCCCCTCTCGGCTCATTACTGATAATGTTCTCATTGCCTTTGAAATTAATCACTTTCTTAAAAAGAAGAACAGGGGAAAGGAAGGATTCTTTGCTCTCAAATTAGATATGAGCAAAGCCTACGACCGCATTGAATGGCGTTTTCTGGAGCGAGTTCTCACCCGGTTTGGTTTTCCCTCCCATTTCATTTCTCTTATCATGACTTGCGTTACTTCTGTCACTTACTCTTTTTTACTTGAGGGCTCTAGTTTTGGGCACTTGATCCCGGAACGTGGCATCCGACAGGGGGACCCCCTCTCTCCTTACCTTTTCCTTTTTTGTGCAGAGATTCTAAGTTGCATTTTGCAGGATAAGGAGTCTAAGGGCCAACTTAAAGGAATCTCAATTTGCAGAGGTGCGCCGAGTATTTCGCACCTCCTCTTTGCCGATGATACTCTCATTTGTGGCTCGGCTTCCCCTCAGGCCCTTGATTGCATTACTCAGGTCCTTAACGACTATGCACTTGTCTCAGGTCAAGTTATCAACCGTCAGAAATCCTCGATTGTGTTCAGTGGGAATGTTTCCTCTCAAGACAGATTGACTCTTGCTTCTCGTATTGGCGTGCAATTGGTTGACCGTATTGATCTTTATTTGGGTCTTCCATCAGTGGTGGGTCGGTCAAAGAGTTCAGTTTTTAACTCCATCCGGGAGAGAATTTGGAAGAAGCTTAAAGGTTTTTCAGAGAAACTCCTATCTGCTGCTGGGAAAGCGGTTCTTATTCGTGCAGTTGCCCAGGCAATCCCTTCCTATACTATGGGGTGCTTTCGCCTTCCGGACTCTTTTCTGCGTGAGATTAACTCGATGATCTCCAATTTTTGGTGGAATAACAGAGACACTCGTAGAACACACTGGTTATCTTGGGATACTTTATGCAAAAGCAAAGACTCGGGTGGGCTTGGTTTTCGTTCTCTCAAGGCCTTCAACACTGCTATCTTGGCTAAACAGTTCTGGCGTCTTTACACTCGCCCTGACAGTCTTCTTTCTTGCATACTTAGAGCTAGATACTTTCCGGATGGAGATATCTTCAATGCCCGCCTTGGTCGATCCCCTTCTTTCACTTGGCGCAGTATTCTTGGATCTCGATTTTTGATTGAATCCGGATCCTGTTGGAGAGTTGGCTCAGGTAATGATCTTCGAGTGTGGCACGACCGTTGGCTACCTCGCCCAAGCTCTTTTAGGCCTCGCTCCCAACCTCCCCATGCTGATCCCGATCTACGAGTTTCCGACCTCATCCTCCCGGATCGTTCGGCATGGAATGTCCCTTTGCTCCGCTCCCTGCTCGCTGATGATGAAGTGGAACTTTCCCTTACCATTCCGATCAGCAGGAATTGCCACCCTGATCGCCTTGTATGGCATTTCTCAAAAGATGGTCGTTTCTCGGTAAAAAGCGCTTATCATCTGGCTTATGACTTACAACACCGATCGGATCCTTCCTCTTCTACCTCAGCCCTTTCCCCACTGTGGAGACTTATTTGGAGTACTCGGGCAGCTCCTAAGGTGCTTCTATTTGCCTGGCGTGCAGCACACGATAGCCTTCCCACGGCTGTCAACCTTCGTCGTCGTACGCTCTCCTCAGATGCTCGTTGCCCGCTTTGTGATTCTTTGACAGAAGACATACTGCACGTCCTTCTTCATTGCCCTTTGGCCCGTCAAACTTGGGCAATTCTCCTTATTCCCATGGCGTCTCTCTCCCACGATCACCTTGGCATTTCCGGTTGGATGTCTTATGCCCTTCGAACAATCGAGACCACCAAAAGAGGGCTTTTTCTCTCTACTCTGTGGGCCCTATGGTGGAACAGGAATTCTAAACTCATGGATTCGGAAGCGCTCTCCCCCGATAGCCTTGCACGGTTCATTCTTTCCTTCTCTACTCGCTACAAGGAAGCTAATCTCAATCAGGGGAATCCACGGCCCACACCTACTCCCATCCGTTGGCAGAAACCCTCCACGGGTTCGATTAAAATTAATTTTGATGGGGCCATTTTCACGGATAGCCAAGAATTTGGTATTGGTGTCATCGCTCGCGACGAGACAGGTAAGTGCATTGGTTGGCTCACAGATCGAAGATCGGGTCTTGTTTCCCCAGAATCTGCCGAAGCACTAGCAGCTCTTGAGGCAACTCGTTTAGCCGTTAACCGTGGTTGGACTAAGGTCATTTTTGAAGGTGACTGCCTAAATCTCATTGAGAAGATTGGTAATCAAGATCACGATAACTCCCCGATAGGCAATATCTTGGCTGATATTAACTACCTTTCCTCTCGTTTTGTTGCCGTCAAGTTTCAATTTTCTCCTCGTGGAGCGAACTCTGTTGCTCACACGCTTGCCCGTCATGCGGCTCCAGCCTGCTCTGGCTTTTTTAATGTGCCTGTTGTTGCTCGTAGTTGTATCGATCTGGATTTGTCTGATGTTGGTTGATGTTCTGTTGCCCACACCCGGTTGTGGGCTTTCCCTTTCAAAAAAAAAAAAAAAAAAAATTTGTTGGCAAATAATCTTAATAACCATGAAAGAACTGCGAAGCTTGAATTTGGAGATGACGCAGCTATGGCAATGGTAATGGAAATGGATGAATCTAGGTCTAGCTAGTTATGTGGAATTGTGGATTCATGTAATTAAGCCGCGAAATGCAAGTTTTCTGATATTTCTCGAATCATTTTGATTAAGACACTCCTTTTTGTTTTTTTGGTAAAATTGTGATCAATACATATTCATTGCAAATTTCTTGTATTTGCACGGGACTATGCGATAGAATTTATAATGCACACAGCACAGATACGTAGATATAGATACAAAACATACAAATAAGCGATATAAATTTTTTGTTATGGGGAGTGACAAATACAATATCGAACAAGAATGTGGGATAGACACAACGACAAAATAATTTTTTTAGAAACGTTATGCATAACGTAGCGTAGGGCTGTCAACGGGGTCGGATTCGGGCCGGATCAGGGGATTCCGAATCCGACAAGAGGATCCAACAACCGGATCCGAATCCGAATCCTATATTTTTGAATCCATGCATAATCGGATCGGAATATATCCGATTAAAGATCCGACCAGATTAACAATAAAATTTAATTTTTTTATTTAACAAATTTAATATAAAGAATAAATATTATTACATAATATTAATAAATAATAATTATTTAATAGATTATTTGATGATTTTATTTAGAGATAAAGATTTTCGCCCATCCGAACTATGACCCTTTTGGCATTTCACCATCCCAACTATTTTTCACCCGAAATCGCCATCTAAACTTTCAATTCCTGACAAACCACCATCCCACAGCGGTTTTGACCCTTTTTTGAGCGGTTTTGACTCTTTTTTCAGCGGTTTTGGATGTTTTAACACATAATCTATGGAAAAATAACAAAGAGAGGCATATTTACATGTGTTAAAACATCCAAAACCGCTGAAAAAAGAGTCAAAACCGCTCAAAAAAGGGTCAAAACTGCTGTGGGATGGCGGTTTGTCAGGAATTGAAAGTTTAGATGGCGGTTTCGGGTGAAAAATAGTTGGGATGGTGAAATGTCAAAAGGGTCATAGTTCGGATGGGTGAAAATCTTTAACTCTTTTATTTATATTTGTTTAAAATAAGTTAATTTAAACTTATTAATAAAGGAAAATATATACTTTTAGAGTAAATAATTCAAATCTTATTGTTGTTTAAAGTGATAATTATGTGAAAATTATAATTTTAGTCATTTTACTTAATATTATGTACTAGTAAATAATTTATTTTAATTAAATATTATATATATAATCGGATTCGGATTCTAAACGGATCGGATTCGTTAATTCCATATTCGCTCCATTTATTTCGGATAACGAATATTTATAATCGGATATGATCCATCAGATATTTTTATCGGACGAATATGCTAAAATTCGGATCGGACTCGGATCGAATTCGGATTAAAATCCGATCCATTGACAGCCCTAATGTAGGGTGGACTCAAATTGGGCCCAAGTAATATAAACAAAATTATAAATTATTGGTCTTCTACGCGAAGCCCAATAGGCCTTTGCACACATGAGAGGCCCAAAAATTAGCAACCGTTTTAGGCCCTTGTTCATGCTCCTTGTTTTGTTTCTACCAAAGATAAATATTTTTCACTCTAATTAAATTTATTAGTGGGCTTTGACCGTAAAAGAAACTAATAGAAAACTAGTAACTTTCGCACACTCGTTACGTGTGCAAATTATAAAATTTTATTGTTTAAAATATATTTAAATTAATTTTAATATTAATATATATATATATATATTTTTTAATATAATTATTACATTAATATAAATAAATAGAGAATAAAATACCAAAAAACACTATTTTAGAAAAAAAAATTATCAAAAAGAAAAGAAAAAAAATTGAAATGAAATGAGAGAAGAGTGAGGTTAACGGACTAAAACAGTCATGTATGGTTAAGTGAGTAAAATAAATAAATTAAAGAAAAGAAAAAGAAAAAAAGAGACCAAGTCCAAGTCCAAGAGCAAGAGATCACACTTGGGTCTCGCGCTTAATAATAGAGTAAGATGAAACCAAACAATGTCTTCTCCGAGTTGGGTTTCTAGATTGTTGCATAGAATATCTACATTAAACTTATTGACGAAACCACGTACACGTGGATGGCATTAACGAATTAAATGTCCGAAAACAAATCGAATGGCTGTATTAAAATGCACATATATATATATCAATTGATTGGGATGGTTCACCTGCATCAAAGGCATTTGAGTTTTTCTTGTCATGGACATAGTTGCAGACGTGACGAGTTATAATGCATGCAGACATCAATTTGTATTAAGATTTAAGAGTATAGGGAAAAATTAATATCAATATTGCAAGAAAATGAGACGTAGAGGGGCAATTACCATTTATCTCCACTAGAATATATGTTTGTCCCATTCCATAAGAAATGGCAAGTTTAAGTCATTGACGAAAATCACGTTATGTGAAAAGGATTTATGTACCATTTCTGGCTAGTACGCTTAATATACAAAACTTTCCCAATTAAAGATTTGGTGGATTGAAAATTAACAAAATTTACATTATTAATCTCATAGAGTGTTACCGAAACTTTCTCTAACAAAGGAATAGATTTTGTAACCATATATAATTCATGAATGAAAAAATATTTACATCACAAGTGACGGACTTTATATTACTAGATCAGGGTTCAAAACTTACTTTTCAAAAAAAAAAATCTTAATGAGAATTTTACTTATCGTCCGACTCGAAACCGGGATATAGATAAAAATCACAATAAAAGAAAATGATGAATTATATTAAAAGAAAAGGAAATTAAGGTAGATGGAGGTGAAAATCAGCCATATTGACTATTGAGTATTGCCCTATGACTATGTATGAGTGAACAATATTGGTGATGGTTAATTATGGAATAACGTTAAAATGTGGTGCACCTACAAATCATTTTCCAAGTTCTTTTTTCTTTTTTCTTCTTCTGAAATTTCATGTGTACCCACCGTAATAAATGAGATAAGTATGAATGAGCACCATCGTCTTAAATAAGCCTTTTCATTTACAGACGCACTAATCCTTCCTTCCATTTCTCCTCCTTTAGACATACCTTTTTCTCTCATCTCTTATTCAAACAAGGATACATATAATCAATGGATTCTTCCGAGGAACAAGTCCCCAAACAGAAGAATTCGTTCACTGTAAATCTCCCAATCTCTCCCCAAATGGGCACCCCAAACTCAAAGAGTAATTTGTTCTATCTTGCACAAATGGCCTTCAGAGTTGTGGTGATTGCATTCACATTAGCTGGAGCGATAATCATGGCCACCAGCCAGCAAACCGTAACATTCTTCGGGATCGCCATGGAAGCCCGTTACTCTTACTCTTCTGCTTTCAGGTAATCATATGAATCAATTCTTGATGTTGGTTTACGATGGGGGAAATTAACATGCATGCACATGATCTTGTGTTCTTGTGTGTGTGTGTTTGATTTGCAGGTTCAAAGTGGTGGCAGATTCTGTAGTCTGCGGGCTCTCTATACTGTCGGTGATTCATGTTATTTCCCTGAATCGTCCCAAGTCAACACCCAAGAATTACTTCTATTTACTCCTCCATGATTTGGTAATCATGATTGTATTCTCATTTTACTGATTGAGAAAGATTGATTATTATTGAGTAATGAATGTATATATTTTGCAGGTGAGTGTGCTTCTGCTGCTGTCGGGATGCTCGGCGGCGATGGCGATCGGGTTCGTGGGCCGGTTCGGGCAGTCTCAAACGGGTTGGGTGGCGATCTGTGATCGGGTACCCAAATTCTGCGACAAGATTTTAGCTTCGATTGCATCGTCTTTCGTAGCTGTAATTTGCCTGGTTCTGCTCACAGTCATGTCTGCATATAAGCTCAAATCTCAGCCATATATGGATGCCATTTGAATTCAAATCTTGCTTTAGAATATATATGATGCATGCAATAAATCTATGAGCTGTTGTTTTTCTGGCTGTAATTTCTCTGGTTTCTATAGGACACAAAAATAAAAATGAAAAAAAATTGTAATCTTGCTGTATGTGGTGCTGTTTAATTACTTTAAAAATATTGAAGTTTCTTTTATTACCTTCTTTTTTGTGTTTTTTGACCCAGATTTTGTGGATTTCCTGTCTGTTGAAGGCAATGGCAATGGAGTAATTGGTCATATTTGAATATTTGAAGGCCAAGGGTTTACTAATAATTTCAAATTTCGATAAAATAGTATTTTCTACAAAAATGATATGTGGTTAAAATGTTGTTATCAAAACAAGATTTGTGGGCGATTTCAAATAAAAATTATTGCAAAACGTACCATCATTTAATCTCCCATCAAGAAGATAAAGACCAGGTTTGATAAATATGTTATGTAATTAATTGGGTTTGACTCGAAATAAAAGGAATATGAAAGACACTTGCAGAAAGGCTGTACATACTTGCATCACCATAGTAAGTTCACAGATTCAAGAATTACATAAATTACAAAAGTTTTCAGCAAGATTCTGATTCGTATGTCCAACGGCGTCGTCTTAATCACAGTTCGAGTACGCGAAGTTTCGAATTCATCGTTTGTGCTGTAACTGTAATCCTGCTATATAACATCACTTATAATTTGCAGCCTTACACCAGAGTAGATGAAATCAACAAATCCAGTAGTTTCAAGTCTCATTGAGGTGTTCCTTGAGTGATAATCCAGGAATATCCCATTTAGCAGAATCCCAAGCAGGATCCAGTTCAGGCAATTCATAGTCATCAGGTTTCAGCGACAGCTGAAATTCGGGGAGATCGGGTACTATTGGCAGTCCTCTGCATCATTTCACATTCCCATATCAGTTCAACAAATTCACAAAACATTCGCTCTACATGTGAGATAGGATAGAATGTCTTACTTGTCTTGCTCGAGAAGATAGCTGTACATCTGCGATTTCTTGGATGCCGTTTCTGGAATTTTCTTGTTTAAATGCTTCATAGCGCCCCATGGAGGAGGAACCCTGACAAGGGAATACAACATTATAAGCTGTAATTGCTTCATGTATAATTCGTTGGTCTATGACTCTTTGTTTATAATGTATAAGAACCTGGTAACAGGATCAGCAAGGCAAAATGATAAGCAAATCTTCTTGCTCTCAGTTAGTATCTCTTCGGCCGAAAGGAAACAGCACAAGGCGTTTACATGGGAGGATGGTTCAGTCCCTTTATCAAGAATCAGACCATGATAGTAATAAGCAGCAGCCTACATGATTAGATCCTCAATTTGTTTTAGCAGCAAATACAATATATAGAAAGTAATCGTTGCTCGAAATGCATATAAATGATCCATTTTGATGCATCACCTTGGCTTCAAGAAACTTCCACTTGATGAACAACAACTGCTTCTTTCCCACTGCACTAATGTCGCCGCCTTCTTCAGTTAAGCAGCAATGGGCCTGAGTACAGGACAAGATGGTGAGTGGTTTATTTCTATACATACAAAAACAGAGAAGAAATCCATACAGAACAAGTAATTGTAGGATTAATTTAATGAAATTATGGTCGTTACCTGCGCAAAATAGCTGAGCTCTTCACATGCGAGTCTCCTCTTGACAGATAAAGTTGCATTCTGGCTTTGGACAGCTAATCCCAACTGAAGTTCAGTTCCCTGAGATATTCATCTTTGCATTAGCCTGAATTTTGTTCTTGTTTGCTATTGAAATCTCTTAAGTATTAAGTACCTGTGCAAGGGCCCGATTTGAGATTGCCTCAAGAAAACTCCCCTGCAGATCTGAAGGCAAAGTGTTCCTGTCCAAACACAGGTATATATACATCAATAATTGTGGTTACATTCTGAAATTTGCATGATTTAGAATCAAAACATTACTCACTTTATATCCGGAGGTAACCGAACAAGAACATCGTAAACACAGAAACTCAAGTATCCTGATGCTTTCATCAATAAATCCACAGCATCTCTCATGCAATCTGACAATAAAAACTAGTCGTCATCACTATTTTGTGTCAGATTGTAGCCCAGAACTATTAGTCCTTTTTCAATGTACAATGATATTAACCTGTAGACACAAGCCTTTCAGACAGACTACTGTCTTTGGGAGTGAGCTTTAGATTCGCCTCCATCAATGTCAGCATTGCCATCATATGTAGAACCGATAACAGCTCAAACCACGAGTTCGCAACGCAGATTTCCTGCTCAGAAAAAGCTCCATCAATCTCAAATTTCAACACGAATTACAGAGACAATGGCAAGATTGAGTTTTTACTACTAAAACATAGCTGACCTGTCTTCCATCCTCGAGTGCTTTCCATCTGAACTCAACCAAATCTTGAAGCCCGTATTCTGTAAATTCAATCAATTTTAATAAAATTTTGCAGATTTCTTCAGCAGAAACCTATTTCATGACAAGAATGTTATAAAATAGGAACCTTTTTTTGTGAGGCCAATCACAAGGGATAAATATTCTTCTAATGCCCTTGTTAGTTCACTGATCGCAGACCCGCCTGAATAATCATCCAAAATTCGCAGCAAATATTTAATTAATCAAAAAACAGAGCTTAAAAACATAATTCCCAAAAAGGGAGAAGTTCATAGTTGATACCAGTGTCTTCAGCAACAAAACCAATCTGATTCCTGAGCGAAGAAATCCTATCAGCAAGATCCTTCGGAATTAACCCCCTGAGATTGGTCTGAATATCCATTTGCACAGGAACCCGAAAAACAGGGACAAACACAGACACTTCAGCAATCTTCTTCTTCTTCTTCTTCTTACCCATTGCAGAAGACGCGCACCCCATTGTTGTCCTCACAAGGCAGTGATTTCAGAATACAACAACATCCTGCATTTGCATCAACATTAATTCTGTCAAAAAAAAACCCGCAAACACATATAGGATACAGCTTTAAATAGTGAAAGAAAGTCAAAAGATAGAATCTTGTATGCACCCATCTGTCGTGCATGTGTTGATAGCGAAGAAAATACATACTGATTTGATTTCTGACTGGGGACAGGAGGAAGAGGGCCGTGAAGCTTCTTGTTAGATGCGCAGAAGAGATTGGTGAAAACGCAGGTGATATAACTGTGGAGAAAAACGTTATGTAATATAAAATAGCAGAAGAGTACAAGCAAGAGTGATCTGTGAGGTGTGGAAGCTCAGGAATCGAGAAGTTTTTCACATGGCGGGTGCGCGAGTGGAGGAAGGGAGAGTAGACATCAATGTTGCACGGATACTGATACGGCGATGCGGACACGACGGCGACACGGATTTTTTTGTGAATTTTCTACGTGAGAAGTGTCGGACCGTGTCCACGACACTATGCGATATAGAAAACTGATATTTTTAGAAGTGTCGGTGCAGTAGAGGTACACATATATTAAACTGTGCTGATATCAAAGAAGAGTAAATATTTTTTGTGTTTTCTTACTGAGATTTTCTATAGATGTTATGGAGGAGTGTGTGTGTGTCCATTCTGCATTGAATTATTGAAGAAAAGAGAGTATGATTGAGTTGGGAAGACTCAAAAAGCCCTTTTGTGGATACGATGTATACATTAATACATCATGAATTGAACTTGATGCCACTTTGTGATTTTGATTTTGTAACGTCAACGCCTGCATGCCCATTCCCCAAAAATTATTGTCTTATTATTTTACTTTGTCAATTACCTAGCAACAGTAACATGCATTGCTGGAATTTTGCAAGTGACATTCTTGCTTAAGTGATCTTTCTTAGGATGGATGCAACCTTAATTTTCTGAATACACCAACTTTTTTTGAGCTACACGCCTAAGATTGTAATACTTAAGCAGGCCATAATGGAAAGATTAATGATTCAGGTGTGTATTTAAGTTCATTTACATTGTTGTTATAAATTGAATTGGGAATGCTGTGACAATGTCCTCGTAAATGACTTGAGAATCCCAGTAGGAATCTGATGGGAATGCGAATAAATATGCTCATAATTGAATCCGATCGGATCTACCAACAACTTGCATGGCAGACCTCAATATTTAAATTCCAACCGAGCAATTATTTTGGGCCATTCCCCTATGATTACCGGCACTTTCCTCTTAATAGGCTTCTGAACCTATGTATTTGGGGGGTTTTGGCCCATAATATAAGTACCATTTGCTAGGGCTGTCAACGGGTCGGATTCGGACCGGATCAGGATATTCCAAATCCGAATCCGATAAGACAATCCGATAACTGAATCCGAATCCGAGTCCTATAGGATTCGGATTCATTTATTTTAAATCCATGCATAATCAGGTCGGATCAGATCCGATAAAAGATCCGACCCGATTAAACCCCCTAACCTAAGATCCTTTGGGGGTTTTGACACTTTCCCCCCTGTCCTTTCATTTTTTGCATTAAACCCCCTAACCTTTGAAAAATATCACACTTAACCCCTTCAATAAATTTTGATCATCGATTTCTCCTCCGTCATAGCGACCCAAGCTTCAAGACCACCGACATTGTGTTCGTCTCTCCAAGGAGAACAAAGCTCATACCCCAGCCAACCCTATTGGCCACCAAAAGCTTCGTTCATCGTGCGTCGTCTTTAACCGATGATTTCTACTTTGTTGGTTGTCGGATTTTGATTTTGAGACCATTATTGTGTTCCTTGCGTCGAGAGCTTCGATTTGATATATAATATCTACACATTTGAGATCAACTTTGTATAGATTTGCTTTGTTAAAGTTTGTTACAAGGGGTTAAGAGTGATATTTTTCAAAGGTTAGGGGGTTTAATGCCAAAAATGAAAGGACATGGGGGAAAGTGCCAAAACCCCCAAAGGATGGGGGGTTCTGTGATTAGCCCTTTTTTAAATAATAAATTTAATATAAAAAAATAAATATAATTAGATAATTTTTAATAAACAATTGTTATTTAATAGATTATTTGATGATTTTGTTAATATTTACTTAAGATAGGTTAATTTAAACTTATTAATAAAGAAAAATATATAGTTTTAGGATAAACAATTCAAAATTTGTTATTATTTAAAGTGATAAATATGTAAAAATTCTAATTTTAGTCATTTTACTTAGTATTATGTACTAGTAAATAATTTATTTAATTAAATATTATATATATAATCGGATTCGGATTCTTAACGGATCGGATTCCTTAATTCCATATTCGATCCATTTATTTCGGATTTCGAATATTTATAATCAGATATGCATGATCCATCGAATATTTTTATCGGACGAATATGCTAAAATTCGGATCGGCTTCGGATTAAAATCCGATCCATTGACAGTCCTACCATTTGCTAATGGAAGGAGTTGGCAACTATTGGGCCAGCCCATATTAAGAACTCCAAAATATACAACATAAACATTTATGAATCGCTGTCAGTAGGGCTGTCAACGGGTCGGATTCAGACTGGAACATGAGATTCTGGATCCGAGTTCGATAAGAGAATCCGATAACCGGATTTGAATCCGAATCTTTAAGATTTGGATTCATTGTTTTTGAATCTATACGTAATCGGACCGGATTAAATCCGATAATTGTACCCAAAAAAAAAAAAATCCGATAAAAGGTTCGACCTGATTAACGATAAAATTTAATTTTTTTAATAAGAAATTTAATGTAAAAAAATAAATATAATTGCATAATATCTAATAAATAATTGCTATCTAATGGATTATTTGATGGTTTTATTTATATTTATTTAAAATAAATCAATTTAAACTTATTAATAAAAGAAAATCTATACTTTCAAGAGTAAATAATTCAAATTTTATTATTGTTTAAAGTGATAAATATGTGAAAATTTAAATTTAAACTATATTTATTTAATTAAATATTATAAATAAAATCGGATTCAGATTCTTAATAATGGATCAAATTTGATCCATTTATTTCGAGTAACGAATATTTATAATCGAATATGATTTATCGGATATTTTTATTAGACAAAAATGCAAAAATCGGGACCGAATTCGGACCAGATTTGCATTAAAATCCGATCCATTGACAGCCCCACAATCACACATCGGATTCAAAGCCAATTTATATAAGTATTGATATCAAAATCGTACATTTGATTGGTTGATTTTTGTCGATGAAAGTGCAGAACAATTGATAGGTACTTAGGTCAAAATGAGGATTCCACTTTGACGAAAATGGGAAGAAGTGAGAGCGAAATAGAAAGCTTTATTAATTTATTATCATCCATGGGAGAATTAGAATATATATATATATGTGTGTGTGTGGGGAGAGCGTTGATTTAATAACGCAAGTGGGGGCATCTGAGAATAGATCAATATGCACTGCATGCATCGATACCTCATACCACTAGAAAGAGGGTTGCGCGTCAGCCTTTAATTGGTGTATGGTATGAATAAATCATAAATGGAATCAATAGCAATAGAAATGGTCAAATTTGACTATTTGAGAATGCATGCATCTTTATAAAGGGGAGTTTTTATTCTATATTCTTGGTTACAAATGTCAACCCATACCGAAAATTAGATAAAAGTAGTCAATCATTGTTCAACGCTCCTGCTGCTAATAATTAACCGTGCAACTTATCTTTCATTCATGTAAGGACATTGTAACTTGTAAGTAGGGTTGGGAGGTAATTAATTGTATAGTTAATCAGTAAATTAATATAAGAATAAGTGAGGGTAGACACTTTTAAAAATATCAATTTGCGGACACTTCTGGATCACGTGGAAAATTCACAAAAAAATATGTGTTGCCGTGTCCGTATATATATATCCGTGCAACATAGGGGTAGACCAATGAGATAAATGTGGGTCCTTCCCTGCAAATAAAGATGGAGCATATATTCGATGGTGTGATGGGGCGCAATATTTGCAGCAGTACTGAGGATAGCTATGGAGTGGGAAATATTAATATGATTGGACCATAGGATAAGACTAGGCCGATATAATTCAGACATGTCATTGTTTTTACTTTTTATATATCAATTTTGAACTTTGTCATCAGAGGCAGAGTAACCTGCAGTGTTTGATGAGGTGTGAGGAAAGAATAGAGTTGGATGATTAATTAATTGAGAAAGAATAAATAAATTGTTGTTGGGTAAATGAGAATGAGCATGCAGGGAGGAGGCTATAAATAGAGCGGTGCGTAGTGCGTACATTGATCATAACTAAAGGAGAGGTGTTCTGGCATGAAGATAAGAGTAGTATTTGATAGCCAAGGATGACTTGCCTGCACCAACACCATTGTAGCTTAAACGGCCTACCGTTTGAGCTGGATTGAGGTAGGCAGTCTCCTTGGCTAGTCAGACGTACTCTTATATATGGCTCATGCCAGGCCTCCTCTCCGATCCGACGACGACGACGACGACACACATTGCAGCTGCAGTTGTATATAATGAATAAATAGTTGTTAGAAGAGAGGGGTGAGATTGAGATGGTGGTAAGAGTGTGGTTGAGTAGCCAAGGATGACTTGCCTGCGTTAAGTTAGCTCCATATTCATCTCAAAATGGGGTTAATTGGGAGTGTCAGGCAGTTTCCTTGGCTATCTTCACCCTCTCTTCTCCTTCATCTCACCCCTTCATTTCTCTTCTTCCATCATCCATGTAATGCGCCATCTTTTCATACATTCTGTGTCCAACTGCATGCTTAATCAATAATTATCACTTTATTATTGGATCAAGTCAAGCACAACATCCTCTTCAAATATTTCACTCCAACTATGTGGTATAAAGTATAATGTAATAATGTATAATAAATCCCCCCTGAATAATCATAATGGGCTCAAGCCCAAATCCATGTCTTTCATAAACCTGCGCTACACTAATGGAAAATTGTACAGATTATTGGGCTCTATTCTTATGTGACCCATTTTCTTCATAAGTACTTCTCTTCACTGTCCAATTTTTAGAAAAGCTCCATGACATAAGAATTATCATATATTTTAACCAACAACAACAACAACTAACCTTAAAAAAAAAAAAAAAAAGTGTTAACATAATATGCAAAATAAGTGGAGTTTAAAGTATTTTACACAAAATTAACTGCGGATTACAAATCCTAAGTAGTCCAACAAATAGTCAATATTTTCAATTTGGGTGAACATTCAGATCATTGTACTAATTGTATACGTAATCTCTCTTTGAACGAGAGACGACACCGTATAGATACCCCAAAGGCCAAAACCCCAAGTTTGTTTGTGTTGCTGCATCTAGCCGAGGCCATTGGTCACAAGAATTTCTCAGGTAATACCGCGACACTTCTTGACCCTGGGATAGTCGTCGTCGGAGATTTCGATAAAACTGCCCTAATCTCTCTCTTCAACGACTTTTATGCTCTGAATCTCACTTATAATTCTTCAGGAGGAATGGCGAATTCGATCTGTGTTCTAGCTTCTGCTCTCTTATTGCTCGCATCCACTGTCGCCAGCTCCGAAGGCCCTTTTATTGTCGCCCATAAAAAGGCCTCTCTCACCAGACTCAAGTCCGGCAACGAGCGTGTCTTCGTCTCCATTGATCTTTACAATCAAGGATACGCGTATGTTTTCATTCTCTCCTCCTTTCTTTGTAATCAGATCTATTTCTGTTTCAATCCATGCTAATTTTGCTGATTCAGCTCACTGATAGTGTCTTCCTTTCCTTTATTGGTTGCTCTAGCTGCAATTTTCCATTTTTAGCTTTTCTTTTTTTTTTTTTTTGGTGATTTTCTGTTAGATTGCGGTAATTATGGTTCTGTAATCCTTGATACTGAGGAATGGGTTTGGAATAAATCTTAGAAAGCAGTGCGGAAAGTTAGATCAAACTACTAGATTTATTTACCTTCCAGGTTTGACTTTTCCTCCTTAGATTGCTTAAGACATAATTTTTTATGAAACCAAGAATTTGTAAGTTCCTCAGTTGGGGAAATAATCTAGAGTTGGATTATACCTAATCTATTAAATTTGAGCTTGAATTTTACTTGCCGAGGTTTGGCTTCTCAAATGAAAGATCATTGCTTGCTTCTTATTGTGCTCTCAGCTCTGTTTTATAGTCTTGAATTCTTTTGGTATTGCGTTCTGATGGAATACTCCTGCATCTTCAGTACGGCATATGATGTAACACTCAATGATGATAGCTGGTCCAAAGATATATTTGACATTGTTGCTGGTAACACTTCGATATCATGGGAAAGGCTTGACGCGTAAGTCATTCAGTTTTTCTCCGTCTTTAATCATCTCTTCCCGTGGTTAGTGTTAACTCAAATAAATCTGTTTTTCCTACAAATAACTGCAGTGGTTCTGTTCTGTCTCATTCATTCGAGTTGGAGGCAAAAACCAAAACTGTCTTTTACGCAGCGCCTGCAGTTATTACATTCCGAGTTCCCACAAAATCTGCCTTACAGGTTAGCCATTTGCCCTAAAGTTATCTATGTTTCGGTCCTGCAATGGTATTGTGGATGCTGTGCTATATTTTGAAAATTGCTAAATTTTCAGGAGGCATACTCAACTCCGCTCCTGCCTCTCGATCTTCTAGCAGATAGGCCTCCTGAGAAGCAGTTTGATTGGGTAAGCTTTCATGTAAATTAGCATATTGGTCTGCTTCACTGGTTGTATTATATGAACAGAATAACATTTTCCATTCCATTTCATCTTGTCATGGAATTGTTTTGCTGACGGCACCTGCAATAATTTAGGCTAAGGTATGGCTGACTCTGTTTTGATTATGATTTTGCATTGAACATTTTATTCTCTGCACAGTAGAATTCATTTTATCATTATTTTGTTATGCAGAGACTGTTGGCGAAATATGGTTCCCTTGTTTCGGTGACGACCATTGTGGTTTTGTTCATTTACCTCCTTGCTACTCCATCAAAATCCAGTGCTTCAAAGGGAAGCAAGAAGAAGCGCTAATCTGTGGATTAGCACGCCCATCGTGACTCCTTTGTACCTTAAAAGCTCTTGCTTTGTTGTAACCGATCATATGTGTCGTGTTTAATTTTACACTTGTAGAGAGCTAAACAGTAGACATTAGACTTGAGATTTAGCTTCATAGTCTGCCGGCCTCTTTTCAATCAACTTCTTCCTCCTACCCATAAATGTTGTGTAGACTTTGAGTAATATTTTTGTTTTGCTCTGAAATTTATGGCTTTTGAGCTAGCATGTGTTTTAATTAGTTGGATGTACATAAGCTTTTATTTTAAACAAGAACTCGATCATAAGCTTTATTGAAAGAGGAAAAACACATAATCAACAAAGCAAAACCACAAATAAAAGAACTGGAATCAGAAACTGGAGAAATAGGTGGTAGTCTTTCATTGAGTTTGGGAATCATATTTATGGGCGTGGTGCTGAGCTGCAACTGGTGGTGGCACCGGAACTCCGGCAGCCGCAGAACCGGAAACAGTCTCGAATAGATGTTGTGTTGCTTTCTCATAATTAACGAAACCCATGAACCAAAAATCATGGCCGTCCACCGAGACCAACTGTATGTATCTCTCCTTCGGACTGTCCCTCATGATCACCGGATTCGTGCTGGCAATCTTCGCCAGTGGTATCATAATCTGCACCATTTTCACAACATTAGTCACACATTCATATTACTCATAAGCACTCCCGTTAGTAATTACAATGTCACCTTGTAATAGCTCCATGTTTGTTGGCCGGAGGGTGCGGTGAAGGATAAGGGGCGATCGCTGCAGAAGGCGACGTGAGCATTAGACAGGTAAAGGGTACCCGCCACCGGACCAGTTGACGTCGATAAGTAACAGGCGAACGTCTTCTTCAGTGTCTCATTCGGATACGTGGCGAAACTCTGCTTGTAAAGAGCCTCAAATCCACCTCCCGTTATCGTTTTCGCCCTCAGATTCACCTTCCCCCACGCAGCTCCGGATACAGATTCCCCTGTTTTAACTGCACCCGCAAACAAAGAACATTAATTTTCATCTCCTGCAACATTAAAGATTGAAACTTCCATGTGTAGAAAACTACTTACGGTTGCGCCAAATGTTGTGGGCTGTGGACTCAGCTTTGGCGCTCCAAATGTTGAACTTATGGAGAACAGAATCAATAGGGCTGGCGTTGTTTCTGTCAACGGGGGCGTATTGGATGTACGGCTGGTGGTGGTTCTGGTAATCCTTCTGATCGGCGACGCCCCATAAGGCGGCCTTTTGGTTGTTGGGGTGGCACGTCGGCACCGCCGGAGTGCCCATCACTTGAGTACCCCATTTCTCTGCATTTTCATTGGCGGCGCCGGAAGATGTTCCTGGCTGATGGTGTGGTTGCCCATACGGCGGCGGAGGCGGGTACACGGAGGATGATGGCGGCGGAGCGGTGGTGGAGGATGAAAGATCTGGGTAGTTGATGGATCCCGATTCTGGACTTTTGCCGTTCATTGCGAACTGTAAAATGAACTGAAAAAAGAGCTGGAGTTGTTGTGATGTCGATGATGAATGGACAATGGGAAAATATTTCAGGATTGAACCAATTTATAAAAGCAGCTCATTTATGATGAATTGATCATCTTTGAATATTTAAATCAAGAGTTTTTGACTAAAATCGCCGTTGCTTAACCGCGTTGTTTCGCTTTTCTTGATTTCGACACTTTTGGGTTCAATCTTCCAGATAGCAGCGAAGGGTCCACACGTCATGCTTGATTCCCATTAGCCATAATCCAGTACTCCACAGTCCACATAACTAATAGCTTAAGCCTTAAGCCCTTCATCTTTGTCTTAAGTCTTAACATTAGTGGCATTAGCTGATTAACCATATAAAATTTAGCCCTTTTCCTAATTACATAAACTAATCCTTACTTCTGCAACTATCCACGTGTGAAGTTTAGTCTTTTTCAATTTCTTGTTTTCTTTTCTATAAATTGTGAGATAAGTGTTGAATCGTTTTCAATTTGGGATCATAATAGACTAGTCACAATTATGGATAGCACGTTATCTAGTCGGCCAAACCAGTTCAATCAGATCCGGCCCATATCCGCCTGGTAATTGCAGAAACATTATTGGTGTCTGGTGAAGCTGCAAATCGCAATTAATTCTTTGGGCTCCTTCTTGATTGCGAATCCGATCGGAGGGAGGAGAATAATCAACATGAGTTATCAGAAGATCCCACAAGAAGACTACCCTCCACCAGGTGAAATTTCATCCCTTTTCTAGAATTTTCTTGAATCTCGTGTTCTGCATCATTTCCTCGATCAAAGATTCGAGCTTTTCCATCAATTGGTTTCGTTGGATCAGGTTACGGAGCGGTATATCCTCCGCCGGTGTACCCGTCGGCGCCGCCTCAACCGCAAGCGCCGTCGTACTCTTATCCCCCTCCTCGGCCGTCGGGGTATCCGTACAACCAGCAGCAACAAGGTGGAGGTGGTTATCAAGGGTACTTCAATCATGGATATCCTCCACCTGCACAGGTTTACCACTGCGACCATCAACATAACGATAATGGCTCTGATGATTGTACCTCCTTTTTACGTGGCTGGTATGTTTTCTTGATCAAGTATTGCCTTTTCACCCGTTTTGCTGAATATGGAGACAATTCCTGTGTTTTTATTTTATAATTGTATGTAAATGGTTTGGGATCATGGACCATTCAAGCATAATCGATGGTATACGAGGTGTAAAGACAAATGGTGAGGAGTACTGCAAAAGATTCTAGCAATGAGATGGTTTATTGATCAATATTGGTTCTTGATTTCTTGATGAGCTTTGCATTTGAATTTACCTGTTATTCAAAAGCTTCAAGATTCAGTTGTGTTACTTTTGCCGAGTGTAACAAGATTTTGTTTATCCTGTTTGTGTGGTTTAAATGTCTGGTGCAAGTTCTCCTTCATCCAGCATTTTGATTTTGAAGGCAGTTTATTTGCTGGTTTTGTGCAGTTTAGCTGCTCTTTGTTGCTGCTGTGTCCTGGAGGAGTGCTGCTTCTGAGTTTTCCAAGAGGAAGGGCAGCATCTTGTATTGATTCTCGGTGGGCGCCTCTTGTAGAAAATACTCGTCCTCAATCGAATGTTTCGTGGTTATATTCTGGTCTGCAAGTTGTATGTTTGATTCTATTTCCGAGTAAAAATGAATATGCTGAATTCAGATTGCCAATAAAAGTGTTATCATAATACGTTGGTTTTATCAGATTACATTGGAAGTGATTGTTGAGCTTAATTCTTCATTTTCCAGTTCTTTTTCCCCGCATCTTCTAACGAATTAACGATAGGAACTTGTACGTCATAAAATGTGAAAATGAAAAGTGGAACAGCAGTAGAAATTTTCGAACAGGGGTCATTAATTAACAAGATAAATTAACTTATTTCTGATAACAAACCAAAACTGAAGAAAACTATTCCCAACGTTATCACTGAACGTGGTGATGCTGTCTGTATTAACAAATAGATTGTACAAATTGCAAGCTCAATAACATAAACCACCACCATTCAAGAAACTAGAAACACATAACAGGTCCATCTAAATGGGATAGAGCTACTTCGATAGAAGAGAGAAGTAACATATGCAGGTCTCATATAAAGCACTAGCTGAAAACCCACCTACAATGTTGAAACAAAGTCCGGCGCATCGGTCCTGGGGCCCACCAATGTGCGATACAAGTACATCTTATCGACTACACGTCTATCATCAGGACTACCCTCGATCTGATCCCCTTCATTGATGATCTCAACGTTAATCCTAGGCATTTTCTGTGCAAGAATCTTGCATGCTCCATATGTGACTTCACAGGACGACATCCAAAGGGATCGCATTGTCTCATACTTCCCCACGTCCGATAGAAGTGCCACATTACCAAATGGGCTATCCCTGATTTCCAGCTTCTTCATTTTCTTGCATCCGTTCAGCACATAAAGCATTCCTTTGTCACTGTCCCCAGCAAATGCAATTGAAAGCATTTCTAGCTGCTCTGCATACATTCCTATGTACAGAAACAATTGATCGGTTAGAAGACCCGAGACTGATAAGCGTTTCAAACCCTTGCACGATTGGACAATTGCCCCAAAACCTTCATCTAGGGGCTGATTCGTCACTGCATCTGGTACGGTTGGGTCGAGGGTGCAGAGACGAAATCGGATGAAGTTAGGGCAGTTTTTTGCAACGGTTATTAGGGCAGCGTTTGTCATTTGCACACAGAAATAGAGAATTGAGTTTAGCTTTGGGCATCCAGCTGATATAGCAACTAGTCCTTCTTCTGTTACAGCATGAAGATCAGAGGGGAAGACTCTCAGCTCCTGTAATTCTTTACACGTGGAGGCAACTACTCCTAAACCTTTATCTCCAATGATGTCTAAGATCTGCACAATCAAATTCCAATCTTAAATACTTGAACCAAAAACAAAGGCAGAACAAACATAAGCTTAACAGAAAACGAACCCATAGGCGCTCTAATCTCTTGCAGTGACAGATCAGCTTTATTAGCTCGTTACTATAGATTCCCGGAGCATAGCTCAAGTTCAAGGAGAGTAAGTTTTCGCAAATTGGGTAGACAGCTGGCAGACAGCGCGGGTTGACTTCCAGGAAGCCAGACAAGGTTCTGATTGATTTACACTTGTTTATAGCATTTTTCAACTTAGTGTAAGTCTCTGAATCTGGGTCATGGACGAATGAGCCAGTTCCCAAATCATTCAACTGGGGGGCTTGAGCCAGAATCCTCTGAAGAGCATCTAAAGGTACTGCTTGATTCACTCTAAGGCTCCTCAGGTTGCGACATCTCGCAACAAGTCTCTCAAGTGCAGATACATTAACTTCTCCTCTGAGGCATGCAAAGTTTAGAGAGACGAGAGAGGTACAGCTGTCGGGGAAACAGCTCAGCCATTGCCCCTTGCGATCATCAACTTCATTTTCCTGCAAATCTAGCTCCCTAAGATGCCTGTTGCATGATGTTTAACAATTCATAAGATACAGAGGATCTTGAAAGAATTACTAAAGCTATTTCTCTTTTCCGCATATTGGAGCACATAGTTCATACAGGGGAAGGCATAAGCAAATCTAATTGCAGAAATCCATTATTGGATGATTTGCCACTGCTAGAAAAAACTAAAACTTACAACCACCAAAATAAAAGTCCTGAACAAAAACTCCACCTTACCCTTTCTAAACTACCCCGGAACCAAAACAATTCAACTTGGCATATATTTCATCAGCATAATGAATCAATAATGGGTATCAATTCAAAACCAACTCCATCGCATTAGCTCAACGATGACAACAAATCTACATCCCCATAAACAAGACAAAAGTAATTGGGCATAAATCTGATACCTGCAATTAGAGGCAATGGCAGCAAGGCCATCAGTAGTGAAGCCTTCACAGCTAACCAAAACCAAAGACTTGAAATTGGGAAAAGACTTAGCAATCAGCTCAAGGCTCTCATCAGTTACCACCATCCTCTTCAACCTCAGCTCCTCGAGATTTATTCCATTTTTCACCATTGCCTCGATCCAGGGGTAAACATAGCCGCCCCAATCAGGAGGCACCAAATTGAAATCCGCAAAATGGGGTTTCCCTTTCAGAGTCAGTGACCGAATCCGAGGAAACCTAGCAATCAGACGCTCGGGATTCACAGCATAGCAGTTGCCGATGAAAACCTTCTCTCTGCTAAATCTTTCCACGCTGTACCATGACTTGCATACCATCGACACAGCATTCCGGTCACGGTGAGACGTCAGGAAATCGAATACGTGCTCCAATACTTCCTCAGGGAAGTAATTCATCACACTTTGGTGAAACAAACACATCTAATCCGCCTACAAACCCGAAAATCAATCGAAATTATTAAAGATTGAAGCTTTTGTTTCCCAGATGACTTTATAGTCAACGATGATGAGATGGGATTGTTTTAGAAACGGAAAGAGTTCTCTCCAGCTGGATCTGAGCTGAAACGGATCTGAATAACCTTGTTTTATTTTCGAAGAAGATGAAGCTGCAACCTGATTACAGCTTCTCTTTGACTTTCAGAGTAGATCTGGAAGAAATAAAAGGAGGAAAAAAGGACTAGAAAACTGAAGAAATATTGTAGAGCAAAAAAGGTGGAAGGGGATGAACGTGTTAGTGGATAAGGGAATAAAAGGTAATTCTGAGCTCAGTTATCATCATCATCATCATCCAAAGCTTAAAAGGTGATGATTGCCAAGTCGAACAGGAAAACAAATTAAAGGGACCAAACAAAAAAAGAAAAAGAAAATTCAAAGTAAACCAAAGATCTGGAACAAGAAATCGAACTGAAATTCACAGATCCAATAAAAAAACTAGACCAAAAATACTTAGCCCCGGCAATTCCAATACATTACAAGAATCAATTTTTACTGGAACCCAGAATCAAAACGAGATACAATCAGGAAAATCAACCAAGAAACAGAGAAAGAGAGAATTTTCAGACGGGTAAAGCGTATACACCTCTCTGCTTATCTTTCTCCCAACTCCCCACTCTCTCTTTCTCTCTCCCTATATCCCATATTCTATAACACCGATTCAGTCATGATAAAGCTAAACCCTGAAAAAACACACACACACACACACACTCATCTCATCATCAGAGAGAAAACGGAGAGAGAAAGTGGAAAACAAAAACAACTACACACACTTAACCCGCCATGGTTGCGAAGCTCAACCATGGTTAACCCATCATACATACCAGAGTGGTTAACAACGAGATCCGACGGCGGAGGTGGCGTGTATGGGAAAGAGAAAGAAGGAATCTTGGCCGTCGAAGAGGGGCGTAGTGTAGTGTAGTAACATGCATGTGTCTTTTTCTCTGGTTTCGATGTGCAATCACCTCTGCCAAAACGTCTTCACAGAATTGGCCCTTCATCCACGCCTATTTACAGGAAGACCACCTTCTTGATAAGGTTGCTGCACCCCCCACGCGCCTTTTGGAACAGTTCACCCCAAACAAACCATGTGGGCGCATCTTCAGACTAATCAACGCCCGATTGTGGCGAGTATCACTTCTTTTGTACTCGCACGAATATGGTGCAGTCGTCCGCCTTTTTCTTTTTTTTATCGATTTTCCCTTTTGTCTGATTTCCAAGATAATAATTATTTTTTGTGTGTCAGTCTTAATTTCGTGTTTTTTCTTTTAATTTTTGAGAAATTTGGCGTTCACTGCTTTTTTTGCTAGCCGGACGGACCTCATTGCTATTGGCTACCTTTTTGTTTTTGTAATTATTTTAGGAATATGAAATTGAAATCACAGTTTGTAATTGTGGGCCAATTTTAAAATAAAATAATTATAAAGTTTGTGGGCCATTTGTTTACTTTGGAATGGATATTTGTTAAGAGTTGAATGGATGACATTAAATCAAATGTTTTTTATCTATAACAAAATGAAAGATATAGCTAAATCTGAAGTGTATCCAAGAATTTCTCCATCGTAGTTAGGCTTAGGCAGGTTTTGTCAACTCATTTGGTTTTGGTGTAGAAATTATGAGAATAAAAAGTCGTGGGTTTGGTGTATAATTATTGGAAAAAAATGATACACGTGTATAGTATTAGTAAGAGTTAATAGTGTAGACGAATAAAAGTGTCATAAATGAAAATAATTGAAAGAGTAAAATAATAGTTGTGCATATGATTGCAAGAGGAAAATGCATTATTGTCATTGAGAAAGAAAAGTAGGCTGGCAATGTGATATGTGGAGAAGTCTTGTTGTTGTTATCCAATCTTATTCTTAAAGTCAACCGCTGAGACCAACATTACAACGTATCCAAATTTAATTGTACAAGCCTACGGCCCACTAAACTTCATCTGGGGAATGATTGGGCTGTTAAAAGAAATTAATGGGCTTCGTTCAAGTCCATTTCTGTCAACCACTCATCTAAATGTTCGATATTTGGACTTGCTTCAAAATTTTGAAAGTTCCATATATAATACATATAGCTGTTCATAATTCATGGATCAAGTAAGGTAGACATGTTTGAATGCTCACTGAGATAGGAATAGGACTAGGCAGGGAGATACAAATAGTAGGCATAAAAACAAAAGCAATCCCTCATACTAATCGAATCTAATGGATCCTCCGTCGGCCTCAAAGCGAGGCGCCAGCAAAATCGATAGATGCGAGTGTAGCATCAATTGATCGTATCTATGTCGATAGCGTACTCAAGGGTTTTAATTTGGAAATGATGTTTGGCTGACGTCTAACATGTAAAAAATACGAGCTGCCAAATCTTTCATCTGCCGCCCCTATTTTGGCCAAGGTGTTCGCTAGCTCATTACCCAATCGTTTGATATGCTTTGAGATTGCAATCCCACGAATACGATATCCAAATTAAAACAAATCTCGGCATTCTTCCACAGTCATCCCCGACGGATGTCCATCCACTTCAAAAGTTGTGCAACCAACAACCTTCGAATCGCATTCAAATTCAAATTTACGGACTCGTCTTTCCCACTAGGTCTCATAATCCCCAATAAAATGAGAATATTTGTAGTTAGAATTCAAATAAATCGAGTATAGATTCAATAATTTCGTGCTTTGGCTTTTACTACTCAGAAATAACGTTTCCTATTATATTATTTTGAAAACAAAAATCATGCGTCACATAAACGTACAAAAGAATGTATAGTATTAGGCTCAAACGTCACCATAAATTATAATTTCAATGCAAGGAAATAATATTAGGAGTAGAAAGACAAAAATACATGTAGGTGAAGAATTGAGCATGTGACAAAAATAAAAACCCTTTTAATTTGAGTTTGTGTTTTGTCAGTACTCCTCCAAGAATCCTCCTCGACTATTGACCTCAAAAGAATCAACATATAATATATATATATATTTATATAAATGTGGGAAAAAAAAAAAAAAAAAAAAAAGTGGAGCCCATAGTTGGTGTTGAGGTGGCAAGCACACAGCTCACGGTTCTGCATGTCGCCACTCCGGTTTCGGATTTCCGCCTAACTAAACCGCTCTTCTTCTTCTTCCCCAAACACACTTTAATCACTCTATCTCTCTCTGCATGACTGACTCAGAGAGAGAGAGAGAGAGAGAGAATGCAATTGCATGCATGAGAGAGGTGAAACAAAACACAGCATAATTAACGGAACTCCATCATAATTAGAACGCATATTAAGAGAGGAGAGGGGGAGATTAAGGGACGCCATTGATTTCAAAGTCCTCAGAGCTTTTTCAACACCTGGACGGCCTCCTCTTACACCACCTCATTTCCACTCCATTTCTCCATTCGTCACTGCCTTCAATGCACATTGCACACTAATCTCTAACTTAACTCAGGTTAACCTACAAATCTTTCTTCACTCCCGCACCCTGAATCAACATCCAACAAATGTCATGCCTCTCATTTTCTTGCTAAATTTAGAACGATTAAAACCCACTAATTACCCATCCTCCCTCACTACTCTCATTATAAGAAGACTCTAAGAAGTAAGACCCCACCACCTCCTTCACCTACCTATTACACTCTCTTTCTCTCTCTCTAAAAAGAAACAAGTTTCCTCCGCCATTACTGTGAAAGCTTAATCTCCATTTTCGATGGATCAGAGAAACGAGGCGGTTCTCAGTGGGAATGCGAATGGGAAAGGGTTAACGGGCAGCAGCATTGCAGCGAGAAGCAACGGTCGGCGGCGACAGAGAACCGAGGAATGGGCGAACCGGGCCGATCTTTTCTCCGGGCCGGGTTTCAATGTCGTGAGAGGACCCAGAATGCCAAGGTCAAGGAGGGCGAGTCTTCAGTCGCTCGCTTTTCCTGACCTGCACGTGCGACCTCCTCCTCCCACACGTGTAAATTATTAACCCTTCCTTAATACCAGTCATTTTTCTTTTTAACTCTGATTCACTTTCCTACATTATCCAGGAACACATATATATATATACTTAATGTTATTTAAGTAAATGCTGTTGCTCTAAAAATCGTGATCTGGCACTGTTGATTGAAACAAAGAATTAATTTTACGGATGTAATTAATCAAAATCCTAATTTGTTTCTGGTCTCTCGATCTGGCCGTCTAATTTTAAGTACTTGTCATTGTTTGCTGCAGTGATTGTGATCATCTATACAGTACTATCTGACTTGGAAGTTGGAATTGATAATCTATATTCTATACAGTACTATCTGACTTGGAATTGATAATCTATATTCTATACAGTACTATCTGACTTGGAATTGATGATCTCTTCCCCAAAATCGACAATCTTTGGTTTTTCTTTTTTCCCCTCTAATTTCTTATTATTTTCTATGAGAAATCGTCGTACGTTGGATAGTTTGGGTGGTCGGAGTTGAGGTTTTCCAAGTGTTTTGTCCTTTGCTAGCAGCTGCTTATGTATTATGCCAGGCGGTGCAGCCTGGAATTGTCTTCTTTTTGGCTACTTTTGTGTATGTATCTAAAATTTAAATAAATTGCTTTAGAATGAATGACAATTCTTCATAAGAATAGATAAATATATGAAAAGTATAAATCTTGTGTTGTGTGTGTTTAGTACAACGAAGTGAACTTTGTCGCGCCAGTTGCTATCGATGATGCTTTTTCTTTGGAAGTACACTACTTGTATTGTATGTACTCATCTGTTATTATTGCCCAACAAATTAATTACCATATTCCCCAAATGCTTTTCTTACTAAATTTTAGTTGAAGTACCAAAATTGGCACAATTTGATAATGTACATTACAAGTTTGGATAATAATTATGCAAATGATCATGATTAAAATGATGATGATGCTCTTTTTATTGTACCTTCAGGAAATAGATCTTTCAAAACTTAGTTTCCTTTTCAAGAAGCAGCTCAAGAACAGTGATGTAGGTGGCCTCAGGCGAATGGTCCTTCCCAAGGTTACTTTACTTTTCCTTATAATGCATTTCAAAGAGATGCTGCTTTATAATTTACATAATGGAATCCTAATTGAGATGGTTAAATGAATATTTCAGAGAGATGCTGAGAATCATCTGCCAATGCTCGAGGCCAAGGAAGGGATCCCAATTAGCATGCTTGATATGGACGGCATTCATGAATGGTGGTTCAAGTTCAGGTTATTAATTAATATGCATTCAACCGATATATGCTTACGTTTCCATCCCCTATCTTAAAAACGGTATTTGCACGTGTGTGTGCGCACTAGGAAGTTGGATCCTTTGTCGTCTTGCATTGTAGTATTCGTATTTCGTCAGCATTGTTGTTTGAGTAGATTACGGTATCAGCATTTGTCGTACTAGCAAACCGTTACGGTATCAGCATTTGTCGTACTAGCAAACCGCCTGTTGTCTGAGTAGATTACGGTATCAGCATTTGTCGTACTAGCAAACCGCCGCCAAGTAGTCCCTAAACAATATTTATCATAAATATTCTTCGCCTATACCTTTTTCATTTCGTGTACAGATACTGGCCAAACAATAGCAGCAGGATGTACGTGCTCGAGTCCACTGGTAAGATCACCATATAAACATTTCCCTTTATTTATATCGACACGTTCTCACCATCTGGCGATACACCTCACCAGGGGAGTTTGTCTACACTCATGGATTGGTACCTGATGATTACATTCTTGTGTACCAGAATGTTGAAGATGGAAGATATGTGAGATTCATATATAGTTTTTGTTAATTAATTAGTTAGATCACACCTTCATTAATTTGTTTTAATGCAGTTATATCTGATTACTGACTCTTCCAATAAATACCTGCGATCAGATCATCGAAGCAAGAAAGCAAGAAGACAGCGATGCTCCTCGGATACTAAACGACCATCTCCTAATAAATGAATCCACAAACGAATACTCAACACTCTTGGGGCTTCCATCTCTGGACGACACAGAAATAATATACGAATACGACACTTCTTTCATGGACGACTCGCCTCTGGAATATCGAGGAGAATCAATCAACATACCGAGTTTTGGATTCAACTCGTCGTTTGAACCCATTCAAGACTACAACGTGGAAGACTTTGAATGAAGATGATGGGATGTGATGAAATGTGTTATACTTTTTGGTTTTTTGAGGGTTATGACTATGAAGGGCTGTTGTAAACTGTTGCATATATGTATAGAGGTTGAATAAAGGGCACCAAGAACGTAACTAGGTGGCTTAGTGTCATAGGTAATGGCCCTTCATCTGCTGCATGCTCTATAACATTTTCAGGCCTTACTAAGAAAGGACTGTTGTTTGCAAAGATGTTAAAACAGTGGTAATATATATATATATATATCTTTTGCTTTAACTGTGTGTATACATATATATCTCATTTTCACGAACTAGACATATGTACTCAATGAATGATGCATCCACCTTAATTATGCTTTTATTCCTCTAGCTATATTTGTTTGTTTTAATTACTTAAATCTGTCTGCTTGATTCTCATTTGATTGTTCATCTTGTTTGTTTTAATGACTTAAAGCTGTCAAATTAATTGTCATTGTGCCAAATCAGAAGCCCGTCTAGCTCAGTTGGTAGAGCGCAAGGCTCTTAACCTTGTGGTCGTGGGTTCGAGCCCCACGGTGGGCGTTATATATTTATAATATATTTTTAGCTTTTCTTGATATATATTATTATAATTTGTGGCTTTTTTTAATAAATGTGTTTATAATTTCGAGAATAATGCTTTTAAGTTTTAAACATGGCTGAAACGCATGAAAGAGTGTAGAATGCATTGTGAAATTGAAACAACCTTGATTTTTTTTCTACACACAAACACGGTGAGATCTAGGTTGCACAAATTCATCTTAAAGCGCGTGTATAAATTTACCAATGCGGAAAACTCATCTTAAAGCGATTAAATCATCTTATAAAGAGAAATATGCACAAATTCACCGATGCAAAGAACTAAAATCTTAAGTTTTCTTAAAACATGGATTGAGTATAATAGAAGGATTATACAAGTTAGATAAATACCCAACATTCAAGTGGCATGAACGAAGCAAAATATAGGCCAAACATAACACAGCAAGAGAAAGAAAACACTGTTATAAGCTGAACATGTAGGGAACACAATAATAATGCAATAAGAAACCAACCAAAACTTGTATTCTCAATGTTCAGGAACATCATTGAGCTTCATACAACACGCCTATAGCTTGGGGAAAAAGAAAAATGCTGGCAAAGTGCTAAGTTTGATCCATCTACATCTGCCCATTATTTTAGAATGCAGCGTCTGTTCCAAAAATCCGCCATAATTTTAAGCATGTGGAGCACTCGTACCTCCACAATCAAATTGGTCCATAAAAATTGTTACGAATTTAGAAATGGAAAGAAATGCAAATCATTGACATCTAAGTTTATTAGCCCTTCGGAGAAAGTAATAACTCAAAGCTAGAATTCTTCAATCACTCTACACCTTGGCAGGCTCAGCAATCGCCGGTGCAGGAGTAACGCCACCAGTGGTTGGCCTGGAATTCCAAATACAGATTAGGAAGGTGTAACATACATAAATAACATACATGTAAAGTCAAGAATGTAAACGCGAATTGATCAAGTGAATAAAACTTACAAGCCAACAAAAACTTTGAAGGCATCATAGATACCCCACTGAGCTCCCGTGAGTGTTCCAATCATGACAATACGAAGAGGAAGCCCACGAGTAAACAGACCCCACAGTCCAAGCTTCTTTACAGCCTATGGTAATAAAAACAGTATATATATATAATAAGGGGGACGAGCAAACCCACAAAATGAAGCAAATAAATAGGAGAAAACAAATAAAAAAGGAGGTAACTAAATAGAACAGGACACTCACATCACCAACGGTAGCACCCTTGGCATTGTTGAGGAATGAAACGAGATTGTCAGCTGGATGTGATACGACAGCACAGAGAACACCAGCAACATAACCACCAGCAAAACTCACACCAAGCTGGAAGGATTTGCTGCACTCATTTTTAGGTGTGGGGACAGCATGTTTGTAAATAAGCTCCACAATAGTCTCAAAAGATGCAAACTTCATCATTGTG
Source organism: Lantana camara (assembly GCA_037501455.1). NCBI lineage: Eukaryota > Viridiplantae > Streptophyta > Magnoliopsida > Lamiales > Verbenaceae > Lantana > Lantana camara. The sequence continues at coordinate 609,183 of CM074858.1, read as the reverse complement.
TCTGGACATAAAACCACCCAACCAAAGGGAAATTCTTATTGACAATACAATTTCAAAGCACATACTAATGTTAAATAGGCACAAATTTCATAAAGTAATGCGTGGTTGGCACTGGTTATCCCATGATATTTTTCCAACTCTCGAAATAAAACCGATCAAAATTCAGATCAGTAGCCCATTAAGTTGCACCAATAACACAACGATTCAAGTTCAAATTAGCAGGACAAAACTGAAGATACTGTATCAGAACCGAGTACAAAAGGCATTATCACGGTGTTTCGTACTTCACTATTTTCTCATTCAAATATCACAGACAAGCTCCATAAATGAAGTTTCAAACTATTATAAAGAAAGTAGATAAGCTATTTATGAGACAATGTTCCATCCCAGATTTCTGGTTGAAAAACCCCTCACACACAGATCCTATACCATGATGCATTGTCCGTGATCCAATGGTGATACTATAAAAAATATAGCATTTTGGAAATACATTATGAAGAGAAGTGCGAAACAGGAATATAATGAGCACATGTGCACCAACACTTACATGGAATCTGACGACCCCAAAGAGGAACCAAGCCCTTGTATAGCCTGCAAAACATTTACAAATTATAACCCTGACAAAACTTACTAACATGTCATAAGCAAGACAACGTAAAGATCTTAAAACATACCCAAGAGTACCTTCAGATCTCACGAACTTGGGAAGACCATCGGACAATCCTCTAGCAAAACCAGGCTGAGTCTGAACACGAACCTTCACAGCTTCAAGGGGGCAAAGAGCTACATCAGCAATCACCTCAGCAGATGCAGAACCAGCAAGATAGATGAATGTTTTGTATTTAGCTGCATTTTCTGGTCCAGCAAGGTCTGAATAGTACTTCTTAAAGTACTCATAGAATCCAAACTTGCAGGCTCCCTGAGCACTGTAACCGAGAAGGGTAGGTACCCAGCCCCTAAAGAAACCTCTGACTCCCTGCTCCTTGAGCAACACTCCGAAACCCGATGAGATGCTCTTGTACTTTGCAGGATCAATCTGTTGAAGTAGAAAAGAAAAACATAGATCACAATGGATTAGATATATGCACCAACCAGAAGATATTTGGCTACTTTTTATCAACATCAGATCCATTCTCCTCCGCCCACCCACTCAGATTGCTCCAGAAACTGATCTCGCTTCAAGATTTACATAATTTCAATTAATTAATCTTAAAAACTACATAATGCAAACGCACAATCAATCACGGCATCAGCGAACAAGGGATTCACCACAAGGAAACGTCTCTCCACAATGAAAAACGAAGAATCATATAACCAGTCAGCATCACAAAGTGCAGTGAATACAGATATGAGTACATCAAATCAAAAACCTAGCCAGCGAAATTTGAAAAGAACAGAAAGAGGACCGAATTTGTTGACCAAAATATGACCCAACGAGAACAAGTCAAATACATCACAGGAGCCGATGGAAATAGCAGCAGATGTGAAAAGCATGGCAGAAGAGATCAGATCTGAACCTGCATATTACATTTGACGAGATCGAGAGGAGTGACAGCCATGTGAGTAAGACCACAGCTGAGAATTCCACCAGCAGTACAAGCAGCGTAGAACTGAGGAGAGTACATCTCGATCTTCCCAGGTTCGCTGGGAGCCGGAATCATGAAGTTAGCCTTGGAAGCCGAAGGCGACGGCGATTGGGTGAAACTAGGATTTGAATCCGCAGCCATGTTATTCAGAGGTAAGGTTTTAGAAGTGAAAGAGGTGGAGTAAAGGTAGGAGGGGAGGAGAGACTGGCGGCGGTCCATGACTACGGTTGTCTTCGACTTCGTGTAAGATAGTAGCGGCGGAGATGCGGCGGCTCCTCCCGAGAAACTCTGAAACTCTTTGTTCTCGGAGAGAGCGAAATACAGCGATTGTTATTGGGGAAGGAAACAAGCAGCGTTATTTATACGGGAAAATATTTAATGCAATAATGAGTGAAACTGAAACCCCCCGCCCTATTTTCTGCCTGCCTAATGCGATTTTTGTAAGAGTCGTGTTGAAACAACTACGCTTTTAGCAATTCTAGGAATTATTATTTATTATTATTTTATACTTTTGTACCAATTATTAATCCAACATTGGCATATGATTCTTGAAGTGCGATTCACAAATAGAACAAGAAATCATCTTATTTGAATCGAAACTTTTGTACCAATTATTAATCCAACATTGGCATATGATTCTTGAACTGCGATTCACAAATAGAACAAGAAATCATCTTATTTGAATCGAAATGCCAGCATATTCCATGTGATGCCATTCATCAGAGTAAGCATATTTTCACAGCCAAGTTTAGCATAGAATAAGAATATATCACCATATATAAAACAAATTACAAACAAAAGGGTAGTAAATAAAATGCAAAACTGGATTTCATAATTCTCCAAATTGGGACATATGTCTCCATCTATGACAACAATGGGGTATTTTAATTCTACAAACATTAGGAAAAAAGGAAAAAAAGAAAAGAATCACTCATAACTGTTGTCCCAACTCCAGTACCAAAACTTATCTCTAACTGGATATGGAAACCATCAATCATGGAAAATCAATATAATGAGGGGTACAAGAAGTTAAACAACATCAGGTAATCATAAGTTTAAAGAAGCCTGAGATGCGAAGTATCATTCAGTCTCTTAATTTGCCAGCCAAGTTTCCAGGAATGTTGGAGCACGGTGATTGAAGAATCGTCCACGAATATCTTGTTCGACATAACAGGACTGCAGCCGAGTAGGCCAGTAAGAAGACACTTGATTGGTGTAGAATGACTAAAAACCCCCACACAAGAAGAGACGAAAGACGCTGTAGGGCTGCTCCTGACACTAATGTCACGGACTAATCCTTGGTTATTGATGAGGGGCACTCGAGGGGACATCTCATCGTCGGCTTCATTTTCTACGGTAGTTGTGACAATTTGAAGCCTGCTTTTACCGGATTTCTTCCTAGGAAGGGCACCCTGTCTCGGTCTATGCAGCAAATCCCAGTTGGGTGGGCCGAGCCCGAGAGAAGGAGGAGGAGGGCTGCTGTCTCGAATGTCAGAAGGGTCTGGCGGGGAGAAATCCGACCTAAATTTATCAGGAAATGCCATCACAGTACCGTTTAGGAACTGAATCATCCGGAATTCAACCTGCCTCAGAGATTCTCCGGATGGGGCAGAGTAATCAGGCTGGAATTTTTCCATTATACTGACTGTTTCGTGTGTGAAGATTTCTGACCTGTGGCACCCTTCCCAGTGCCCCTGGCTCATCTCAACAAGTGCATCTGATGGTTGTATGTGTTCCTCTGAGAAATTCAACTCCTGCAATAAATCTTAAGGCAAGTTAACCACAAGATTCATGATTCCATCTACATCCACAATCGTTTTGTTTTTTTACCTCAGCATTACAGCAGTCTACTTGTAGCAAGACAACTAACAGTTTTCAAGTGACATATGACATTTCATTTTCCCATTTGTCATACAAAAAATTCAGGTATTTTCACAATTTCCATGACAAACCAACTCCTTATGACACTAACTAGAAATTAAAATAAACATTCATATGATGTGTGAACAGCCTTATTAGTCAGTTACCATATAGAGGACAAAGTTTGATCATCTGGCTAATTCCTTGCATCTCAATTTTCAACCAGACACACTACGCTTTCCTTGCAAACATTATATGCTTTGATTCCAAGAATGCATTTATCCTCACAAGAGGGTTTCATAGCATCAATATTGTTGAGCACTTCAAGTGGTCAAGAATCGCAAAGTGTAGGGTGTATCTTGTCTGTGCCAAAGCAAAATATGGAGCACCATACCAGAATAGCATAAAAATTTCATAATACTTCAAGCTCAAATTACTAAATTAGGGGTGCAAGACTTCTGTTGCTCTTACCACAAACATCAACACTTTCCGGAATTCCATATTTGAACTTGGGCATCTTAAATTCAGGTTGATTCTTAATTAAAAACAATCAAATTTAGACAGATTTCACTTTGCAATCCTATTTTACTACTCATTATCTCGCCCCCATTACGGTAAAGCCATATATATAAAGTCCTCTTTTAATGATCTAATTTATATCAGCATTGGCTCTGTTAACGCCATTTTATCCTTTTCTTGATGAACAAAACAGCAGAATAAAATCCCAGTTAGCTGACCAGTTCAGTATGCCGAGTATGTCAAATATGCACAAATTGAATCCAAACTACCAAAAAAAAATATCATAAAGCTAAAAACTTTTGCATCTTAGCCCAGAACCTAGCCATCTGCTTCTCTAATCACAATCAAAGAGCTCCCTTTTCGCCAATATATCCAAACATCACTCAATAATGCAAGGAGTTGATCCACATCCACAGCTTGAAAACCATCATCAACATTCAAACAAAAGAAACCAAGAAAACTAGCACCATACCTGGCAAACAGATATCGCCGTGGCGCGCACCCGATCCAAAGGCGAGGAGTAAACCGCATTAAACCTCACTCCTTGAGACTTCAAAAACACCGCCAGCGCTCGCGCCTGACGTTTCCCATTGGGAGTCAGCGCCGCATCGGGGCATCTCCCGCCGATCAAATCCGGCCGCAGATTCATATGGCACTCGCCGTGGCTAATCAGGTAAACCTCCGTAAACGCCTGATCGTCGTCGGCGGACGCCACCGAGAACGTGCGGTGGAAATGCGTCGGCGGAGGTGGGGCGAGGACGTTGTAAGGGTCCCACACCTTGATTGAAGGGCCCATCCGCGGGGTCCCGTAGGTGGAGAGCTGAGGGGAGAGCGGAGACGCCGACGCGTGGCACGACAGCATTTCCGGTTCTTGTTGCAGAATTTTCTTGACAAGAGAGTGATCTCCCGTGCTGTTGGGAATGCTATGCTGAACGTCTTCGTCATCATCATCTTCGATGTCTTCATCTTCTTCCTCTTCTTCGGCGTCCTGCTGTTCGTCTTCGGATGGGACTTGAGCAGACTGCGAAGCGCCCATGTGGGCTGCTTAAAAATGTGATCTTTAAGATCTGTTCAATCAATTCCTATCGAGATTCGTTACTGCAAATTGATGAAATGATTGAAAACGAAGAATTTAGTTATGGGTGTGCGTTGATGTATGATAGATCTGGGTGTGAATTTTGGTTTTGGCGTTGAGGAATCTGAGTCCAGACCCAAACCAAGACAAGTAGATTCACATTAACCCCCATTTGCCCTGACATGACATGCATCTATCTTTTTAGATCTCCTCGGTTACGTGCCCTGCAGTTCTCTCCGCTTACAACTATAATCGCATTATCTAAATCGCATTCACTTTTGTTCAACACTTTCATCCTTTAGGTAATGAATATTAGCTAATTTCTATGCTTTATAGTTTATACCATGATCTTATACAATTATAAGTCCAATATATATAGCTGATAGCAGAAGGCTAAATATGCTCTCAAATGGAGCGGATGATGACCTGACCATGGGAATCAACATCCATTACAACTTGTTGTCCCTTTGCTACAGTTCCATCCAGTATCTTCTCAGCAAGGTTATCTTCCAGTAGCCTTGTGATTGCCCTCTTCAATGGCCTTGCTCCATAAATTGGACTATAACCTTCAGATATCAGCATTTCTTTCAGCACATTGCTCACCTCAACCGCCACTTTTTTATCATGCACTCTTTCATAAAAATCACCAAGCATCACGTCCAGAATTTCCCTCAAATGCATCCTCTCGAGCTGCTTAAACACGACGATTGCATCCACTCGGTTGAGGAACTCGGGCTTGAAAAGCTTATTCAGTTCTTCACCAACTTTCCTTTTCGTATCAGCTTCGTTTACGGCCTGCAGCTTCCCCCCAACATTTGAGGTCATTATTATGATTGTGTTGTTAAAATCAACTCTTCTCCCTTTCCCATCCGTCAATCTTCCATCGTCTAGAACCTGGAGCAAGACGTTGAACACTTGAGCATTGGCCTTTTCAATTTCGTCAAACAGAATCACTGTGTGTGGCCTTTGACGAACCAATTCTGTCAACTGACCGCCGTCGTCATGGCCAATGTATCCAGGAGGGGAACCAATGAGTCGGGATACATTGTGTTTCTCCATGTACTCACTCATGTCCAACCTCACCATTGCTTCTTTAGATCCAAAATACTCTGTAGCAAGTAACTTTGCTAGTTCTGTTTTCCCCACACCGGTTGGCCCCGTGAACAGGAAGCAGGCTATTGGCTGGTTCATGTCTCTGAGCCCAACTCGTGCTCTGCGTATGGCACGGCTTACGGCTGAAACAGCCTCATCTTGCCCTATGAGACGACGTTTCAGAGTATTCTCCATATGCAGAAGACGGCTACATTCTTCGTTTGTAAATTGTTCGAGTGGTATGCCTGTCCACATAGAAATCACTTCTCTTATGTCATTTTCACCTAATGTAGCAACTGTACCATTCGGCACAGTTTTCCTATATAGATGAACTCTAGCACCCGCCTCATCAATCAGGTCAATTGCCTTATCAGGAAGGAAGCGATCACTGAAATTAAGAACAAAAACGATCAATAAATTCTCATGGTTTCCGATCATCAATCGAAGTTTATAGTTAACCAAACCTGATATACTGCTTCGACAAATCCACAGCAGTAACCAGAGCCTCATCCGTATAGACAACACCATGATGAGCCTCGTATTTGCTTTTAAGACCTCTGAGTATCTCACCAGCCTCTCGCGTGCTCGGTTCTGGAACATCAATTGGCTGGAAACGCCGTTTCAAAGCTGCATCTTTCTCGATGTACTTCTTGTACTCGTCCAATGTAGTTGCCCCAATGCACTTTTCACATGAAAAAGAATCAGCACAGTAATCTTCAGCAAAAAAAACAAAAAATCAAATGTAGACAGGCAGATAAAAAGTAATACCTTGAGCTCTCCTCTTGCTAGTGCTGGTTTCAAGATGTTTGCAGCATCCAGCGCGGTACCTCCACCTCCAGCTCCGATAATAGTATGCAGCTCATCAATGAAAAGTATTACTAATCCTGCACTCTGTTTCACCTCATCGACTAGCTTTATAAGCCTCTCTTCAAATTCACCACGGTTCGGCGCACCAGCTACGAGACGAGCCATGTCAATGGAGAACACCTGCGAATCATGTCTTAGATGATCATTATGGCAAAATATCGACAATGATTTGTGTCTAAACCAGTAAATGTACCTTCTTCTGTGCGAGTTTCTGCGGCACCAAACCGTGTGCAATCTTGATAGCTAAACCTTCAACGACAACAGTTTTCCCAACCCCTGCATCACCGACGAGACAAACATTGTTCTTCCTTCGCTTGCATAAAATCTGCGTCAAACGCTCGATCTGCTGCTGCCGTCCAACCACTGGATCCAACTTCCCCTGTAGTAAACAAGCATACATAACCATGTGTTTATAATACTAACTACATAGAAGGCTAGATGATATCAATATGATAGTTACCATTTTTGCCATACTGGTCAAATCAGTGCCAAATTTGCACAGAGCGTCTACTTTGAATGTGTACTGTTCCAGTTGCTCCATTGATTATGATTCTAACTTGTGAAGATTGGTGGCAACCTGGACTTGAGCATAGCTGTATTTATAATCACGTTTGGGATTGGTTTATCATCATAATACATTAAGATTCACGTATGATAAAGTGTATCAGATTCAAATTCATCCAACTTGAATGCAGCATTGATGATTAGTTCAAGATTCGTAGAGTGCTGTTCCCCTTCCATCCGCCTTTCCAGTTGCTTGCTTGCTCTCTCCTTCCATTAATTTGACATGTCGTTTCAAAGTTCACTAAGAAAGCGAAATGGATCGAGGCCATCATCAAAAAACGATGGGCCCAATAAACAAACGGGCAGTTTAAATTAACTTGACAGTGATTTGAACAAAGGGTTATCAAAGAGGTAGAATAACAAACATAATAAAAGACATGTCCCTATGGTGTACAAAGTGTGAAAGGCATATATGTAATGTTGTGCAAGCGGCCCACATAGGCACCAAATGAGGGACATGAAAAGTGGGTGAAGGGCATTTTGCATTAGAATAATTCTGCTGGACTTCCACTCATTCAGAATTATATTTTCCAAATTTAAGCATTATAAATATACAATAATCGTGTAGACGTGTGTGTTTATAAATATATTTGTGGTCAGCGTGTGTATTATATTCATTTATATATACTACGCAACGCAGAGGACAAGCAAACAACTCAGCTCCGATTTCAACTGCTTATGCTCGCAATGCTTAGATTTCTCACCAGGTTTCTCCCTCCCTCTCTGATCTCTCTGTATGTATATATATATATATATATATATATATATATATATATATATATGTCTTGCCCGTGTGTGTATTCTTCAGTTCTTCCGCATGTATATCTAGCTTCGATTCGTTTAATTTAATTTCCAGGAAAACAGAAAATAACAAGAGAAACTTTTTGTATGTTGTGCAGATCAGGGTCGAAAAAGGCGATCGCTAATGTTCTGGTGCGAAGGTTTTCTTCGTCTGAAACTCATGATGCCCCAAGACGGTACTATTACTTACAGCTTTATTCAGATTTAATTTAATGTGGGTGGGTATGAATTATGAAATTTGCATCTTTTTCTTTTTCTTTTTTTTTTTTATCTGTTTGTGTGAGTTTGAAATTTGAAAGAAAAAGTAGTTGCTTTGCTTTCCGGTGATTAATGGATCCCTTGTTTCCTGCCATCTTTTATGGCTATTGCATGGCTGCTGGTGCTAGTGCTATACTGCTACTGCTAGCTGCCTTCTTTAATTTTTAGTCAACACTTTTTGTTGTTGTTGTTGTTGTATATAACTATATATGCTACTAGTTCATCCGCCGCGTTGACTTTTTTGCATACATTTAGAATAAGAATTAACGAAACATCATCATCTCTCCATTCTTTAGTATATTTCGATAACGACGATACCAGACAGTGCGGTTATCACTAAAGTCACTAAACATGAGAAACCGAGTAGGGACTGCCCTACTACCCCTATATATTATATATATATGATATATATATATATATATATATATATATATATATATATATTCTTTTTTGCATCATATATCACTATGCATGGTAATTTAAACCCGAACCTAACTCGGTCAAACCGGTGTTCAATCAAATGACAAGAAGAGTGATCAATCAAATGACAAGTCCTTTTAATTGATTAGGTTGGACCGAGCTGAAACTGCGTTGGAATTTTCCTATCACTATGATGGAAAACAACCACCTCTCAATTATGTCCTCAATCTGCTAATAATTAACTCCTTGATTCCTTTCCTAGGGTATAGCTACTACATAACTAGTTTGTACGTACACTAACAACTAATTATTTCACCCCAATAATATGCAACTATTCGTACCATATGATGAATGATTAATTACCTGCTCATGCATCATTATTACTTCTCTATTTTGGAAACTACTATTATTATCATCCTCCTAAAAGAGTCCAATTAATTGTAATTTGTAACAAACAGGCTCGAAGGCAAGGTAGCCTTAATAACGGGCGGCGCAAGCGGGCTCGGCAAGGCCACTGCACAAGTATTCGTCCAACACGGCGCCAAGGTTGTCATTGCCGATACCAACACCCAATTGGGCCCACAAGTCTCCGGAGAATTGGGCCCTCAAGCCCAATTCCTGCCATGTGATGTCGCCATTGAGGCCCACCTCTCTGACGCCGTGGACCACACCACGGCCCAACATGGCAAGCTCGACATCATGTGCAACAACGCTGGGATCGCTGGATCTCCCTTTCCGCCCAGCGTTGTTGATCTCGACCTCGGCGAATTCGACCGCGTCATGCGGATCAATGTCCGGGGCATTATGGCGGGCATCAAGCACGCGGCGCGGGTCATGATCCCGGCTGGATCGGGCTCCATTTTGTGCGTGGCGAGTATTAGTGGGCTTATGGGTGGGCTCGGCCCGCATCCTTATACCATCTCGAAATCTGCCATACCGGGGATAGTGAAGTCGTTGGCGAGTGAGCTGTGTAGGCACGGGGTTCGTATAAATTGCATCTCGCCGTCTCCGGTTGCTACGCCGATGGCGGTTGAGCAGTTTGCCGGGATATTCCCGGGCATGGCGAGGGAGAAAATCGTCGGGATTATCAACGGTTTGGGTGAGCTGAGTGGCGCGGTTTGTGAGGAGGTGGATGTGGCGCGGGCGGCGTTGTATTTGGCCTTGGACGAGGCCAAATACGTGTCGGGCCACAATCTTGTTGTGGACGGAGGGTTTACTTGCTACAAGTCTCTTCAATTCCCTAAGATTGATTAGTTCATTTGTTACATCGTGGAATTATGTCTACCCGGCCCGTTGAATCATTTTAACGTTTGTTGTTAATTAAGGTACTGATGAAATGATTTGGTTTTGAGTTTGTCCCCATAACATATATGGCCATGGACAGAGTACGTAGTCTCCGGTCTATATATAGTACATTAGTATATGACAATTGAGTTGCTGGATTCATGAGCATGTATGTGATATGGTAAATGTAAAATTAATGTGAAGTGGTTATTGTTGGAATGAGACAAATATAAATGAAAGAGGGAAGATTGGAGGCACATGCATGCATGGCATGGCATTATTGAAATGGAGACCAAAGAAAGAGACGTATCAAGAGTGATGTTGTTTCCTATTTATTGTGAAAGTTTAACATGTACAGCATCCGATGAAAGCCATCCCTGTCTGTATCTTATAATACATTCTTCTAATTTCCAACAATCTCAAAATTACTACTGTCAAAGGCAACATTCTTCGAATCTGAATGGCGTGACAGACAGTAATTATGTAGAGGGCTACCGGTGAATTTGTAATTTAGAAGCAGAAAAATGTAGATGAATAATTATAGAGACAGTAGTAGTAATATTAGAGGATTGAAGCATGCACATGGATGTCGGGGAAGCACATATGATGACAAGCAGCAAACCCAATTGGCATTTCATTGCTAAGATCTCTCTTGATAACCATCAGTCGTTGCATGGCCGCCACGTGTCCTATCCATCCATTTTATCTTCATTTTACTATTCTATATGGGGAATGTGAAAAATAATGGATGGATTCACGTGAAAACCAAAACCCTTATCATATTCATATACATACATTTTGATTTTTGAACCTAGCTCCTCACGCTCAGGCTCAGTCCTCCCTCTGCTATACGTAACTACAAAACTATGCCGCCCCATTTTCTATCTATCAACCCTACCAACATGCATATAAACAGTTAATAATTTAATCTACTTCAACAATGTATATAATCAGCTCCAATCAAATAATTTACCTAATTTATAGTTTATAGTACAGAAAAACACGACTTTGAGTTGATTAATAGTTAAATACAAAACGAGGACAAAAATGTATGTTGAAATTTCACCCGGGCAATTGATTATACAATTTCGTGGTGAACGGGTAATGTTAATAGTGACATATATAGATGATGATGATGATGAAAGGTGTAGAATTATAATAAGAGATTGAATTTATATTAGTGGGTTAGGTGCGGTGAATGGAAAGCAGTCACGAGTAACCTGCTGGGGGTAATTTGTATTCAACAAATTTATTCCACTTGGAATACTAGCTAGCATATACGCTTTTATTTATGGTCTCTGAATTTTCTACATTCACGAAACCTCAATGCTGAATATTACTTCCATCAACATTTTGAATTCAAATTTCAGTAGTTGAAGTTTATCAATATTACTTCTACACTAATATTGGTTTTGTGTAAGTTTGAAGGGGCCCATAAAAGTGTAAATTTATAGCTTTGGGAACATAAATATGTGGGTTGAAATAATCATGATTGTGCTACATAGAAAAGGTTCCGTTTATCTAAATAGGTATTTTGCTATTATGTGGAGTTGGGGTGGGTACTGTTTGGGTTAATGGGTGTTGAGATTGAGATTGTTTAATTATGATAAATGGGCTTTTTGAAGGGATTGAGGTGGCCGCCATGAAAAGATAACATAATAACAGCAACAGCAAGGCACTGTAATTTTTGCAAGCCCATAAATCAATACATCCTTTTCCTTTTCCTTTACCTTTTCCTGCTCTGCAGTCTGCTCTCTAAGAATAGTGTAGTTTACTGTTTACAGTTGCAATGGAAATGATGATTTAGTATTCTTCAAACTCTCTCTCTTAAATTAGTGAAAAGCTAGTTACCTTTTTGCGCCTACGTCTCTGCATTCTGCAATCCCTTTTTCCAGATAAAGCAATGTTGCCCCTGCCCAGGTCCAACGGCGTCGTTTGGATGAACGGAGAAGAAGATGAAGCTGCTTCATGGCCGCCGCCGCCGCCGGCAACCCACAATGAATCCGACCTATCTAGAGACGACGAAATGAATGCTTCTCTCTCCTCCTTCAGGTCCATGCTCGAGACCGATTCTTTCAACACACCCAATAACCCATCGCTGTACCACCATGAATACAGCGGCCTTCTGTTTAACCCCATTGATTCCTCCTCTTCATGTTCTCCCTCTCAGCAATTCTCTCTCGACCCGTCACACCAGATTCCGTCCTTTTTGCAGCCCAAATCTATGCTGCCTTCTCTGTTCAATAACAATTTCGACAATGCCTTCGATTTGAGCTACGACCCCACTTTCTACCCACCGCAGGACTCTACTCCTGCCCACATTTTGATGGGTTTTAATGGCATCAATTCCCAATTTCAACCCAGTTCTGAGTTCCCTGCTACCTCCCGGATGCTACCATTTTCCGACGATAATTCCGCCATTGGAGGTGTCTCTAATGCATTCAGTTTCGAGGGGTTGGACGGTGGCGCCTTGTTTACTAACAGGCCTAAAGTGTTGAGACCACTTGATGTTTTGCCGCCACTCGGAGCACAGCCAACTCTCTTTCAGAAGAGAGCGGCGCTCCGACAGAGCTCCGCCGGATTTCAGAATCTGAGCTCGAAAAGCGACGAGGGATTGACGAGCTTGGACGATACAGGGGATTTGGATTTGGGGAGGAAGAGGAAGAGGATATATGATGATGAACTGGAGGACATGGGTTGTGATATGTCTACATTGAATTATGATTCCGACGACCCAGCTGAGAAATTAATGGAGGGGAATGCTGAAAACGCTGGCGATAATTCGAATGCAAATAGCAGCGTAACGGTTGGAGATCAGAAAGGGAAGAAAAAAGGTATGCCGGCCAAGAATTTAATGGCGGAGAGGCGTCGGAGGAAGAAGCTCAACGACAGGCTTTACATGCTTAGATCTGTTGTGCCCAAAATTAGCAAGGTAAACCCAACTTTCAGTTTTGGCTTTTTCCGCTCTTCTTTCATGCTTTTTCGTCGACATTCGTCATGCTTTCCCTCACAGAAATTTGCAGTTGCATTAAATACAGTAACGGAAAACATTCGCACCAATTCCCGCTGGATTATTCTCGTAATTAATGAAAATGTTGGCATATATATGTTCTTTTGTGAATTCCCATGTAACCAATCTTGAATCTGATGATGTAATTTTGGTGGTGTTGAAATTGAGTGCTATTTATTTTTCTCCAGATGGATAGAGCTTCCATACTTGGGGACGCCATTGATTACTTAAAAGAGCTGCTGCAAAGGATAAATGATCTTCACAATGAACTTGAAGGTACAACCTCTGGATCTGTGATGCACCCAACGACAAGCTTCCATCCGTTGACGCCGACTCCTCCTACTCTTCCCTATCGTGTTAAGGAAGAACTTTGTGCCAGCTCCACGCCCAGCCCCAAAAACCAGCCTGCTAGGGTAAAGCTTCTGCATTCTGGATTAATCGACTCTGCTAGAACTAGAATGTTATTGCCTCGCCATTTTCGATACGCTATTATGCAATATTCCATCAATTTTACACTCTTTCTGATTGTCGATGGTTTCACATGAGCTAAGGCATTTTGGATTCTTGCTTTATGGTATTATGTTAGTCACATTTGATTGTTGTTTGACTTGTTGCAGGTGGAGGTAAGGGTGAGAGAAGGGAGGGCTGTGAATATCCACATGTTTTGTGCTCGTAGACCCGGTCTATTGCTCTCCACGATGAGGGCTCTGGACAACCTTGGACTCGACATTCAGCAAGCTGTCATCAGCTGTTTCAACGGTTTTGCCTTGGATGTCTTCCGCGCAGAGGTACCATTTTCCTCCATGAATTCCAATTACATTGTCGCTTTCGCCGCTTACAATTATAACCAGCTTTAACATTTAAGTTGCGTTGTTTGACACTGTGTTTCTATCTTCTCCAATCAATATGAATGGTTGGAGGGCAGAAACAAAGAACTCAGTTAAGGCTCTTAAATAACTGTATATTGTATAATCGATAAAGAGAAGAAGTTGATCAAGTTTTTACCTTGAGAAAGAACATAAGATTGTGATTGTGGAATGCAAGTAATTGAGATTTGAGTTTGTGGAACAGCAATGCAGAGAAGGCGAGGATGTGTTGCCGGAGCAGATAAAAGCAGTTCTTCTGGATTCAGCTGGTTTTCATGGAGTTATGTAGTCATAGATCCAACGGTTGTCTTCTTGTTAGATGCTTCTGCCAGCTGAATTTATTAGCATTATTCTTATTCATTGTTGTTTTTATGCCTGGCCCTGAAGCAACACCGACATGTACTCAAATGGTATTTAGGTCATTTAGTAGAACTGGAACATCCCTTGATGTTTTGTAATTTGTATTGTACTTGTAAGAGGAGAGTTACGATACAACCACCCTTGCTAACTTCAATTCTCTTAGTTTGTGTGTTTGTCTTTTCGATGTGATGTTGTTATGTGATTGATAATGATTTACCCCATTTTACGGATATAAATACAATATATATATTTGAATTATTATATAAAAAATGTCTAAATCTAATACTGATTGTTTGACGAGAAGAAATCGTAAGAATAATAATAGTACATTTGATACTGAACGTGGTTTCCTACAACTACAAGAGAGTTCTAAAATGGGATTGATTCTTTCTTTCAACAATCTAAAATACCTAATATTATTATTATTAATTTTGTCAATTCAAAAACGGGAAATTCCCGAAAAATTCCCAAATGGGGACTCAAATATTTGTTTAGCCCATATTTTTAAAATTGTTTCTCTTCACTCCCAAAATTTTCATTTACTCCCTATTTTTTTGTAAACGTGATATAAAAATTCAAGAATCACGTACTTAAATCCCCAAATATTGTATATTTTTCGCAATATGATGTATATACTACATATATTGCGAAAAATATACAATATTTGGGAATTTAAGTACGTGATTCTTGATACTACATATTACGAAAATATACAATATTTGGAAATTTAAGTACGTGTTTCTTGAATTTTTATACCACATCTACCAAAAATGGAGAATAAATGAAACTTTTGATTTTTATTTGGGGAGCGAAGTAGAACAATTTTTAAAATAGAAAGTAAATAAAAAAAACTTCAAGTACTATTAAAAAAAAAAAACCATTCAAAAAACGTAACCAAAATTATTAAAAAATGGTATTATTAGGCACCAAAAAAAAAAGAAATGGTATTGTTGGTAGGTTAATATTGAGCGTTGGATTGGAAGAATGAATGGTGAATGATTCTAAAACCTAAAATACGTTTTGCCACAGCCCACAGGCCGCCAGCCTTCAGCTCAAGTTTCATAGCTGTTTCTTGCCCGATTTTCCTCTTCTTTGCATCTTATTCAATTATTTTCAGCTTTCTGATTCATTCTATTTCTACCTTCACTCTCCTCATTGATTCCACCTTCACTCTCCTGATTTGCCTGGGATTCTTGTAGCTCATTGTTCTACCTGTATAGGCAGAGTTGCCCAGCAAACTGCAAATCTGCCATCTTTATTCGTCGGAATTATTGATTTATTCATGGCTACCACATTGGATTTATGTGATGTCAGGTCTCACTGCCCCAACAACGCCTCATGCTTTCCACCTATTTGGAGGCAGCACAATCTCCATTTTGCGGTTTCCCGTCCATGTAAACAACCGCAACGGGTAGCCCTTCGAGTCAGTTGTGTAGTAGCCGAGGTTGGACCGATTTCTTTCTTGCTATACCAGATAGCTTGGAGTAGAAAGGTCCATAATTTCAAGTGAGTTATTATCAGATCCCTGCCCTATACGTTATGTAATTGTCGTCTTAAATGTGGGTTGATGAACGATTTCCTCTCTAGATAGGTCTTTATGTAATTGAATCCATTGTTTGTCACTAATCATCTGCAGAGCACCTGTTTGACACGAGACGAACCACCAGAAACATGATAATAAACTGATAATACATTGAATCCTATGGTGAATATTATTTTCTACTCGAAGAGAATTATAGAATGGGTTGCTGGATTGATTCTTTCTTTTCATAAGTCTACTAAAAAAATCTAAAATTATTATTAATTTTCTCATGCTGTTATATATGGGCGGTAAACAAATCACTCACTCTAAAGAGAATCTGTACTTAGATTCTAGGACTGCTCCGACAAGTAATTCTGATTAATACTTCTACATGTTTTTCTCTATTTTGCATGTTGCTTGTTCTGCACTGAGTCAACCCAAGGCAAAATTTAATTAAAAACAATAATTTTGGAGTGTGGACAGCATAGCGTTTGGTGAGTTGTCGTCAAAGGCTGACATAGACGTCGACCTTAAACAAAAAATAATGGTAGGTTAATTTTCACCGTCGTCATTGATTCTAAGACCTAAAATTCGTTTTGTCAGAGGCCGCCAGTCTTCAGCTCAAGTTTCATCAGCCACAGGTATTGTCATTTCTGTTTTAGCTGTTTCTTGCCCGACTTTCCTCTTCTTTGCATCTATTCAATGTTTTCAGCTTCTTCTTCTGTTTCTTTCTGATTCATTTTCATTCGGTCTCTGTTCTAACTGTTTATAGAGTTGCCCCCAGCAAATCTGCCATAAATTATTTATTTATTCATGGCAACCACATTGGATTTATCCGGGGTCAGGGCTGAGTACCCCAACAAGGCCTCATGCTTTAATCTACTTATTCCGAGACACCAGAATCTCCGTTTTCCGGTTTCCCTTCCATGTAAACGGCAATGGGTAGCCCTTCGGGTCAGCCGTGCGGCTGGCAAGGTTGAACCGCCAGAAAAGCATGATGATACTGGATACGAGCTTTCTGGGAAAATTGGGAATGAGCTGACATGTGTTATGAAGTTTGGTGGTTCATCTATTGCGTCTGCTGAAAGGATGAGAAAAGTAGCTGAGCTTATTCTCAGCTTTCCTGAAGAGAGACCCGTCATTGTTCTTTCCGCTATGGGGAAAACAACCGACAATCTCTTGAAGGTACTTGTGTTTACGCTGCTGTTTTCTACCACCTTTTACAACAATATTTTGACTTTTGAGATGGCTTTGCTTGTTTGTGTATCAGGCTGGAGAAAAGGCAGCTACTTGTGGTGTTAAAAATGTGTCGGATCTTGAAGAGTTGACCTTTGTCAAGGATCTGCATCAGAGGTATCAACTCCAGTTTTTGCTGTATTTCTGTTTTCCTCACTTGTTACCACATGTTTCTAATGATTTCTTTCTTGCTATGCAGGACTGTGTACGAGCTTGGTGTAGGAAGGCCCATAATTTCAGGTGAGTTATCATTGGATGCCTGCACTATACATTATGTAATTGTAGTCTTAAATGTGGGTTGATAAACGATTTCCTCTGTAGAACCCATTGTTTATCACTAATCTTTGCAGAGCACCTGTTTAAGTTGGGGCGACTTCTACATGAAATTGCTGCGGTGAAAGAGATGACTCCTAGAACAAAGGACTATCTATTATCTTTCGGGGAATGCATGTCCACCAGGATTTTTGCAGCATATTTGAACAAAATTGGTGTCAAAGCTCGCCAAGTATGTCTTTATCTTTCGTCTAAATAACGAATTTTGCTTTCCGATGGTCACTGAAATAGATTACCATTTGAATAAAAAAGAACATGGTTATATTGTCTTGATTGAGAATGTGGTTACTTCACTGAACAGTTGCACCTTTTGCAGTATGATGCCTTTGAAATAGGTTTTACAACTACTGATGATTTTACAGACGCGGATATTTTGGAAGCAACTTATCCGGCTGTTGCAAAGAGATTGCGTGGAGATTGGATTAGTGATCCTGCAATACCTGTTGTGACTGGCTTCCTTGGGAAGGTGGACTCCTTTATGATTCCTCTGGATTTAGTTGCTACCCTCATTAATAATTGCATTTAAGTTTATGATACTGTGTCTTAATGAACTTCGGATCGTAGGGTTACAAAACTTGTGCAGTGACTACATTGGGGAGTGGACGTAGTGATTTGACGGCCACTACGATTGGTAAAGCACTGGGATTGAGGGAAATTCAGGTACATTGTCAACTCTTTCTATGCTTGTTCTGTAAATTTATGCGCATATATGAATGTAAAATCTCGAATACATTGTGCACCTTATATGCCTTTGTACACATAAAATTCAGCCTGATATATGCATTCTCTTATATATGCCCCAGTTATTCCTTTTGATGTGCGCTTGTAGCACTCTATGTACACGTAATATATTGTTGCTGGTGTATGCACGCCGTCATGTTACGCTGCAATGGTTGACATAATTTGACTGCTGCATCCTTTGTAGGTGTGGAAAGATGTGGACGGTGTTTTGACCCACGATCTTAATATCCACCCTCGTGCAGAACCTGTGCCCTATCTAACCTTTGATAAAGCAACTGAACGTGTCATTTACATGTTTCAACATACATTTGTACTACCTTATGTACTAGGCTTTTCGGTGTTTCATAACTCCAAAATAGAAACTGGAAATTATGTGTTTCTTGAGTTCTATTATGACTCGGGTATACATTGCGTGAATTAGTTCTCATGATATATTTGTTTCATAACCATCCGACCGAAAATAATTATTTCATTTATGCTGCTTGAAACTTATAAAATACTCTGTTTGTTTGGGTTGAAAATTTCCTCTATCCACAGCCCATGGGACCTGATAGAGAGGGGGACATCCCTGTGCGGGTGAAGAACTCCGACAATCCAAAAGCTCCAGGAATCCCGGTTACTCGGGGAAGAAACATGACCCAGGTTAGCATTTTGCTATTGATTACGGAACATAAATAAGTTGGTCATCCTAAATGTCAAGGACTTATATCTCACATTCTCCATTTTCAGGCAGTGCAGCCTACTAGCTTAGACTTGAAACAGATTGTGGCAAGGCTCAGACAAATTGGGCCTGTAGATAAGGTGAATCCATGCAGATAATAAGAGATGAACATTTGCTGCTTGCTAGTTTCTTGCTTACGGTGTTGTTTATTTGATATTATCTTCAATCATTTCAGGTGTTCTCAATTTTTGAGGATTATGGCATATCTGTGGACCCTTCAAAGTTTTTGAGCAAAATGTTACCATGGATCCCAATTTTCGGCATGTATGCTCTGCAAATTGTTTGCAAATTGTTAGGATTAGAAAATGATGGGGGAGAGAGAGAGTAGGAAATCTGATTTGTTATCAAAAGCTGCCAAAAAACCATGGCCTCTTACGTTATATAGGGTCTGGTCCTTCAGCAAGGGGGATTTTGTAAGATTGGTGTGTTTTTTCACACATATTGCACATATGATTACGCGATTTCATCATATATATATAGGTCATACTTTCAAAACTTCCCATGAGTTAAAAATATTTCTGTTCACTCCCCAGATGAGACTCATAATTTGAGTTTGCTTCCTATTTTGGACATCATATACATATTGCGAAAAATATACGATATAATGCGATTTAGTTACGTTATTCTTGAATTTTAGAATCACGTAATTAAATCGTATTATGTCATATATTTTTCGTAATATATCGTATGTGCCCCAAAATATGGGGAGCAAGCTTAAATTACGCATCTTTTCTAGAGAGTAAACTAAAAATTAAGTTTATATTTGGGGATTTTTGGTATATTACCCCGATATATATATATATATATAATTCTTTTTTCCGGCAGAAACACGGTTTCATTAAAAATATCATACTGCCATCTGTTTATAAATCCTGTCAGAAATTTAATTCTTTTTTTGAAAATTTAATGAATAGTGAAAATGTTTCTGGGGAAGCGTTTTCACTTAAAATTTCCAGCTACTTACATTCTGCCACTTGTCATTATTTATCCATTTTTTTATATTTAAATAGACAATAGAACCGTTTTTCTGCAACACAGTTCCATTAAAACGTGTCTGCACTTGGGTGAAATTTTTATATTAGTGCAGTGTTTACATTTCAGGATAATTTAATTTTGATGTAAATTTTTTTAAAAAAAACGTCTTCAGATAATTATTTTGTTTTTATTAATATAAAATATTTTATTTTAATAATAATATTTTATTTTTTAGCACACATATTATTTATACTATTATATTAAAGGAGAGGGTAAAGTAAAAACTGTTTTAGTGTAGCACCCTAACCCCAAGGCACTACATCCCCCACACTATAGCCCGATCCATATACGAAATGGGTAATCCGTACATAAACCGAAACCATAGCGAGCGGGTGACAAGCAAGAAATAAACGAGCTAGGCGGGACAATTCCCAACACAATCACCACAAAGACATGAAAATTCAAAAGCGGAAGCAATTACACTATCAATACATATAGGTACCATATTTACCAAAAGTATATACATAATAGGTACCAACATTCACATCAATACAGTACCATCTCCTACATATTAGTCATATTCAAGTGTTTCAAAAGTCATACCATAAATTTCCAATATCATGATACATGGAACTAGCATGCTAGACACACTCTTGAATGCAAACTTCACTCGGACTCCCGCCTCGTTTAAATAGCCTTAAATTTTCACGTTTTTACTTTTTTATTTTATAATCATTATCTTTTCATATTTATCCTTACCTTATTTTACTAAAATAACTGACATCCAAATAATCTATGTTTTTAAACTAAATTAATGACACATTAATGTTCTTTTTAAAAGTATAATTTATTTTCTTCATTTAATAACATTACAGCGGAATATATAGAATACAAAAAATCTAACAATCTATACAAAATATTTTAGACAATTCTATAAGATAATTACAAAAAAGGGCATTACAGTAAAAACACTCTAAAAAAAAAACTGATTATTTATCTGCTTCTTCTCGGGGTTCCAAGAAAAGAACATATTTCTTTTCTTTCTTTTTTTTTTTTTTTTTTAAGGAACCGGCAACGAACCGTAGGGTTATTAACGAGCCCCCCCCCCCCCCCCCCCCTAAATAAACCAACCAAACACAAAAGAAAATACATCCGTTCATGATCCAAGGATCATTGATACTGCTAAGACTCTGATGCCCATGAAAAACAACATCAATTAAATTCCAATGGGCAATAAAATCAACAGGTCTAGAGAAACTATTAGTAGCCACAAACGATGAGAAATGTGGTCCATGGCCAAGAGTCAATTTTCGACCCCTCCTAATAAGTGCGCTGATCGAATCATCCATTGGCCTCATAAAGACCCGCGCAGCCTTCCGGACAACAATGATGGTCGTCAAAATGACACTCATCTGGCAACGTATGATCGCAAAATTGTCGCTAGCTTCCACAGGGCTTTTAGAAAGAATGTTCAGTTGGTATCGATCAATTTGTACCAAATATCCATCAATTTCAAAGTTGCAGTCTGGCCATTTAAAACGACCATAACCCCTCCAATGTCTGCTCCCATTATTCAGATTTTCCTGCAAATGCATAAACCTCTCGGCCAAGATAAGATCAGACGTAGTAACAGATTTCTTTTCTATTAAAGTAAAACGTTGAATACGAGTCTTTATTTTAGCAAAGCTCCTTATTCTACTAAAGTAAACTGCCCCTAAGACTTTCCATTCCTATTTTTCTATTATTATTTTTTCAACCAATTATACAAGGTGTTATTTTTTATTTATCTCTTACCTTTTCTGTGATCTCTCATCTCACTCCAACTTTTCTATTATATTTTTTTCGTTTTCCTATATTTTTCAATTTATACCTTAACTATTATTTTTTACTAATTATATATTATCTTATTTTATTTATTTATTATAAAATTATAATTATATTAAAAATAATTATTAAATAAATATTAAAATGAAGAATTTAAAAGAAACGTGATATGGTTTGAACGAAACGTGCCCAGCCTTCCCAAAGCTCTGCATATTGAAGTTGCAGCCATGCACGGCCTCATCACTCTTCTTACATCTCTGATCTTCATGCACAATCATAACATTGCTTTTCCCTGAACACAAAGCTTGTCCCCAAGCTTCTACTTCTGGAAATTGTTGCACAATGGAACATAAATCCCCCTAAGTGGCTTCTAAGGCAGGAAGATGAGCCGATTGAATTAAGGGTTGCACTATGGCAGCATTCTTTCTTTTCACCATCCTTCTATCCAACACTTTAATTACCCGGACCATAACCAACCTGCTAGGGTAAAGCTTCTGCACGCTGCTAGAACTTGAATGTTATCGCCTTGCCATTTTCAATACAGTATTATGCAATATTCCATCAATTTTACACTCTTTCTGATTGTCTGTATCCAATGGGCTTGGTGGGTTCACATGAGCTAAGGCATTTTGGATTCTTGCTTTATGGTATTATGTTAGTCACATTTGATTGTTGTTTAACTTGTTGCAGGTGGAGAAAACAGGGCTGTGAACATCCACATGTTTTGTGCTCGTAGACCAGGTCTATTGCTCTCGACAATGAGGGCTCTGGACAACCTTGGACTCGACATTCAGCAAGCTGTCATCAGCTGTTTCAACGGTTTTGCCTTGGACGTCTTCCGTGCAGAGGTACCATTTTCCTCCATGAATTCCAATTACTTTGTCGCTTTCACTGGTTTAAGTTGGGTTTGACACTCTGTTTCTATCTTCTCCAATCAACATGAATGGTTGGAGGGCAGAAACAAAGAACTCAGTTAAGGCTCTTAAATAACTGTATATTGTATAATCGGTAAAGAGAAGAAGTTGAAGTTTTTCCCCTTGAGAAAGAACATAAGATTGTGATTGTGGAATGCAAGTAATTGAGATTTTAGTTCGTGGAACAGCAATGCAGAGAAGGTGAAGATGTGTTGCCGGAGCAGATAAAAGCAGTTCTTCTGGGGTTTTCATGGGGTTATGTAGTCATAGATCCAATGGTTGTCTTCTTGTTAGATGCTTTTGCCAGCTGAATTTATTGTCATTATTATTATTCATTGTTTTTATGGCTGGCCCTGAAGCAACTCAATAGTATTTAGGTCATTTAGTAGAACTGGAACATCCTTTGATGTTTTGTATTGTACTTGTAAGAGGAGAATACACAACCCTTGCTAACTTCAATTCTCTTAGTTTATGTGTTTGTCTCTTCGATGATAATGATTTACCATACAAATACAATATATATATTATATTTAAATTATTATATAAAAAGTGGCTAATACGAGTGTGTGAAAGGGGAGAAGTCGTAAGAATAATATTAGTACATTGAATAATGAATACTGAACGTGGTTTCCTATAAGAGTTCTAAAATGGGATTGGTTCTTTAATTTTGTTAATTCAAAAAAGTAACTAAAATTATTAAAAATAATAATTTTGGGAGGTGGAGACCAGCTCCTTTGGCGAGTAGCAGTCAGGCTCACTTGACTATAATCAATGGTATTATTGGTAGGTTAATCTTGACCGTTGGATTGGAAGAAAGAATGTTAAATGATTCTAAAACCTAAAATGCGTTTTGCCACTGGCCGCCAGTCTTCTGTTCAAGTTTCATCAGCCACATATATTGTCATTTATGTTTTAGCTGTTTCTTGCCCGACTTTCCTCTTCTTTGCATCTACTCAATGTTTTCAGCTTCTTCTTCCCTTGCTTTCTGATTCATTCTCTCCTCGTTGATTCTGCCGAGCAAATCTGCCGTCTTTATTCGTCGAAATTATTGATTTATTCATGGCTACCACATTGGAATTATTTGGTGTCAGGTCTCACTGCCCCAACAACGCCTCATGCTTTCTACCTATTTGGAGGCAGCACAATCTCCATTTTGCGTTTTCCCGGCCATGTAAACCGCAACGGGTATCCCTTCGCCGTCAAGGTTGGACTGATTTCTTTCTTGCTATACCAGGACTGTCGACGAGCTTGGAGAAGAAAGGTCCATAATTTCAAGTGAGTTTTTATCAGATCCCTGCCCTATACGTTATGTAATTGTCGTCTTAAATGTGGGTTGATGAACGATTTCCTCTCTAGATAGGTCTTTGTGTAATTGAATCCATTGTTTGTCACTAATCATCTGCAGAGCACCTGTTTGAGTTGGAACAACTTCTAAATGGAATTGCTATGATGAAAGTGATATCTTTTGGGGAATGCATGTCCACCAGGATTTTTGCAGCATATTTGAACAAACTTGGTGTCAAAGCTTGCCAAGTATGTCTTTTTCTTTCATCTAAATAACAGATTCTGCTTTCCGATGATCACTAAAACAGATGGCTATTTGAATCAAATGGAATGTTCTCATAGTTATAGTGAATGTGGCTACTTCACTGAAAAATTGCACCTTTTGCAGTATGATGACTTTGAAATAGGTTTTACAACTACTGATGATTTTACAAATGCGAATACCGGATACAAAATTAACACCGACATGATGATAATCAAAATTTATCAACAGTTACTATATATGAAAAGTGTTACTGAATACAAAATTAACACCGACATAATGATATTTAATATTTATTAAGAGTTACCGTAAGAAAAATGTTGATATGTACGTTTGACACGAGACAAACCGGAAACATAATAATAAACTAATAATACATTGAATCCTCAGGTAATGTGGGATAAATCCCCAATTTGGGAATCATATTTTTACTTAACTCTTCACATATAGTACAAATATAATATAATATAGTATTTATATCCTATTATATTGTATAATTTTTTTTACCTTTCAAAATATATTGTATAATTTTTACATAATATAATATTAAAATGTTCTAATACAGTATTTATATTCTATTATGTATTATAAATTTACGAGGAGCTAAAAGTAAAAATATTCAAATTGATAGGGAGTTGTGAATATTATTTTCTACACGTAATTATTACTCGAAGAGAATTATAGATGGGGTTGCTTGATTGATTCTTTCTTTTAATAAGTCTACTAAAAAAATCTAAAATTATTATTAGTTTTCTCATGCTGTTATGGGCGGTGAACAATCATTTACTTTAAAGGGAATCTGTCCAAAGATTCTAAGACTAAGAGAATCTGTCTATAGATTCTAAGATGTTCAGCACAGTGTTTGGTGAGTAGTCTTCAGGCTGACATATGCGTCGACAATAAACAAAAAATAATGGTGGGTTAATTTCCACCGTCGGATTGAAAGAATGAACGTTGAATGACTCTAAAACCTAAAATTCGTTTTGTCAGATCCTCAGAGCCGCCTGTGTTCACCTCAAGTTTCATCAGCCATTGGCAGGCATTGTCATTTCTGTTTTTAGCTGTTTCTTGCCCGACTTTCCTCTTCTTTGCATCTATTCAATGTTTTCAGCTTCTTCTTCCCTTTCTTTCTGATTCATTCTACCTTTACTCTCTGGGATTGTTGTAGTTCATTCGGTCTCTGTTCTTACTGTTTAGAGAGTTGCCCCAGCCAATCTGCCATAAATTATCGATTTATCCATGGCAACCGCATTGGATTTATCCGGGGTCGGGGCTCAATACCCCATCAAGGCCTCATGGTTTAATCGACTTACTCCGAGACACCAGAATCTCCATTTTCCGGTTTCCCTTCCATGTAAACGGCAACGGTTAGCCCTTCGGGTCAGATGTGCGGCTGGCACGGTTGAACCGTCAGAAAAGCCTGATGATACTGGATTCCAGTTTTCTGGGAAAATTGAGAATGAACTGACATGTGTTATGAAGTTTGGTGGTTCCTCTGTTGCATCTGCTGATAGGATGAGAGAAGTAGCTGACCTTATTCTCAGCTTTCCTGAAGAGAGACCGGTCATTGTTCTTTCCGCTATGGGAAAAACAACCAACAATCTCTTGAAGGTACTTGTTTTTACGCTGTTGTTTTCTACCACCTTTTACAACAATATTTTGACTTTCGAGATGGCTTTGCTTGTTTGTGTATCAGGCTGGAGAAAAGGCAGCTACTTGTGGTGTTAAAAATGTGTCGGCTCTTGAAGAGTTGGCCTTTGTCAAGGATCTGCATTTGAGGTATCAACTCGAGTTTTTCTTGTATTTCTGTTTTCGTCGCTTGTTAGTTGTTACTACGTTTTTCTAATGATTTCTTTCTTGCTATACCAGGACTGTGGACGAGCTTGGAGTAGAAAGGTCCATAATTTCAAGTGAGTTTTTATTGGATCCCTGCCTTATACGTTATGTAATTGTCGTCTTGAATGTGGGTTGATGAACGATTTCCTCTCTAGATAGGTCTTTGTGTAATTGAATCCATTGTTTGTCACTAATCATCTGCAGAGCACCTGTTTGAGTTGGAACAACTTCTAAATGGAATTGCTATGATGAAAGAGATGACCCTTAGAACAAAGGACTACATAGTATCTTTTGGGGAATGCATGTCCACAAGGATTTTTGCAGCATATTTGAACAAACTTGGTGTCAAAGCTCGCCAAGTATGTATTTTTCTTTCATCTAAATAACAGATTCTACTTTCCAATGATCACTAAGATAGAATACTATTTGAATAAAACAGAACATAGTTATGGTGTCTTGATTGAGTATATGGCTACTTCACTGAAAAATTGCACCTTTTGCAGTATGATGCCTTTGAAATAGGTTTCACAACTACTGATGATTTTACAAATGCGGATATTTTGGAAGCAACTTATCCGGCTGTTGCAAAGAGATTGCGTGGAGATTGGATTAGTGATCCTGCAATACCTATTGTGACTGGCTTCCTTGGCAAGGTGGCTCCTTTATGATTCCTCTGAATTAGTTGCTACCCTCATTAATAATTTCATTTAATTTTATGATACTGTATCTTAATGAACTTCGGAATGTAGGGTTACAAAACTTGTGCAGTGACTACATTGGGGAGAGGAGGTAGTGATTTGACGGCCACTACGATTGGTAAAGCTCTGGGATTGAGGGAAATTCAGGTACACCGTCAACTCTTTCTATCCTTGTTCTGTAAATTTATGCGCCTATATGAATGTAAAGTCTCCAATACAATGTACAACCGTCAACTCTTTCTATCCTTGTTCTGTAAATTTATGTGCATATATGAATGTAAAGTCTCCAATACATTGTACACCTTATATGCCTTTGTACATATAAAATTCAGCCTGATATATGCATTCCTTAATTGACTGCTTCCGTGTATGGATGCCTTCATGTTATATTGTAGCACTCTAATGTGCACATAATATATCGTTGCTGCCATGAATGGATGCATTCATGTTATGCTGCTATGGTTGACATAATGACTGCTGCATCATTTGTAGGTGTGGAAAGATGTGGACGGTGTTTTGACCTGCGATCCTAATATTTACCCTTGTGCAGAACAAGTGCCCCATCTAACCTTTGATGAAGCAGCTGAACTTGCTTACTTTGGTGCTCAGGTATCATTTACATGTTCCAAGATACATTTGTCCTACCTTATGTACTAGGCTTTTTGGTGTTTCATAAGTCCAAAGTCCAAAGTAGAAACAGGAAATTACACGTGTTTCCTTACATCTATTATGACTCGGGTATACATTGCATGAACTAGTTCTCATCATATACTCGTTTGTTTCATAACCATCCAAACGAAAATAATTATTTCATTTGTGCTGCTTGAACTTATAAAATACTCTGTTTGGGTTGATGAGAAGGTCCTCCATACACAGTCCATGAGACCTGCTAGAGAGTGGGACATCCCTGTGCGGGTGAAGAACTCTGACAATCCAAAAGCTCCAGAAACCCTGATTACTTGCGGAAGAGACATGACCGAGGTTAGCATTATGCTATTTATTACGGAACATAAAATGTCTGTCATCCTGAATGTTAATGACTTTTACCTCGCATTCTTCCAGTTTCAGGCAGTACTTACTAGCATTGTTTTGGAACGGAACGTGACAATGTTGGATACCATCAGCACTCGAATGCGTTCACAACTTGGGTTTCTAGCTAAGGTGAATCCATGCAGAAAATAAGAGACGATCATTTGCTGCTTGATACTTTCTTGCTTGTGTTGTAGTTCATTTGATATTGTCTTCAATCATTTCAGGTGTTCTCAATTTTAGAGAATGTAGGCGTATCTGGGGATGTTGTGGCCACCAGTGAAGTGCGTATTTCGTTGACACTGGAACCTTCAAAGCATCGGAGCATAGTAGGCATATCTGTGGACGT
Source organism: Lantana camara (assembly GCA_037501455.1). NCBI lineage: Eukaryota > Viridiplantae > Streptophyta > Magnoliopsida > Lamiales > Verbenaceae > Lantana > Lantana camara. The sequence goes on along the minus strand of CM074858.1, from coordinate 580,897 downwards.
TGTGGCCACCGGTGAAGTGAGTATTTCCTTGACACTGGACCGTTCAAAGCTTTGGAGCAGAGTGTTACAATGGAGCTCAAGTTTCAGCAAATATGCTCTGCAAATTGTTAGGAAGCTTCCTCAAATTGCTAGGAAACTTCCTCAAATTGTTAGGAAACTTGCAGCACAAATTGTTAAACTGTTGGAAAACGATGGGGAAGAGAGAGATTAGATAGAAGATAGATAAGAGAGCGAGTGAGAGAAGCAAGAGAGAGTAGGAAATCTGGGTGTAATAATTCAAAGCCGCCTATGCATATATTGTTGTAGTTACATAAATACGTGACATACATTATTGTATTAGGAAGTGTTTGATATAGTGGATTAGACTTTTTTTATTTGATTTAACTGCAAATCTAACATATCTAATATGATATTAAGTACAACTTGTTGGAGTTCTTCTACAAATTCAAGAATTAAGAACAAGATTGTTTGTTGAATGATTATGTACAACTACAGATCAACTCCCGAAAAATAATATTATGTACATAGTATTTGTGTTATAATAGGTTATAAACCCCCCGTCATATATAATTGTACCCTCCAAACTCGAATCACTCCATTTGAAAAAAATATTATGCATTTTCGGTTTGTATTTTTCTGAACCGGCATAGTTTGGATCCAATGATATTTTACTTATAAAACCGCCCGTATCCAATTGCGACGCACCTATTTGTTAGCAAAAGCTGCCAAGAAACCATGGCCTCCTTACAGTATATTGGCTCTGGACCTTTAGCAAGGTACCAAAGTCTGTTAAGCTTGAAGCTGTATATTTATCAAATTTGGATATGAAACACAGAGCAAACCTCGGTAAATGTTAAGCAAATATCTGGAACTTGTTGAAGAAGAACCAGAAGAGGAGAGAGATATTAGAGATTAGAGAGAGAGAATGATTGGGAATCAGAATTTCGTTAAACTTGCAGCAAAACGGCACCCACAGCTAACATATAGGTGGTCCGGTCCTCCTCTACACACCAACGTTGCACTCACAAACACCCAAACAATGAGTGACTCAAGAAACAAAATAACACACTCAAAGCGTTCTACAATGAAGCACAAACTCAAAGCGTTGTAACAACTCTATAAGTAAGATTGACTTTGACTACAAAACGACATCGTTTTAGGCCAGAAACGTATACTGAGATTAAAAGAAACGTGAAGTGGTTTGAATGAAACGTGCTCAGCCTTCCCAAAGCTCTGCACATTGAAGTTGCAGCCATGCACAGCCTCATCACTCTTCTTACATCTCTGATCTTCATGCACAATCATAACATTGCTTTTCCCTGAACACAAATCTTGTTCCCAAGCTTCTACTTCTGGAAATTGTTGCACAATGGAACATAAATCCCCCTAAGTGGCTTCTAAGGCAGGAAGATGAGCCGATTGTATTAAGGGTTGTACTATGGCAGCATTCTTTATTTTCACCATCCTTCTATCCAACACTTTAATTACCCGGACCATAACCAACCTGCTAGGGTAAAGCTTCTGCACGCTGCTAGAACTTGAATGTTATCGCCTTGCCATTTTCAATACAGTATTATGCAATATTCCATCAATTTTACACTCTTTCTGATTGTCTGTATCCAATGGGCTTGGTGGGTTCACATGAGCTAAGGCATTTTGGATTCTTGCTTTATGGTATTATGTTAGTCACATTTGATTGTTGTTTAACTTGTTGCAGGTGGAGAAAACAGGGCTGTGAACATCCACATGTTTTGTGCTCGTAGACCAGGTCTAGGGCTCTGGACAACCTTGGACTCGACATTCAGCAAGCTGTCATCAGCTGTTTCAACGGTTTTGCCTTGGATGTTGACGTGGCCCCATCCAGGTACAACCACGCTGGCGACACGTGGACCACTCTCCGCGAGACACGTAGGGTGGTGAACCGGTCAAAGACGCTACATAAGCCCCCCCAATCAGCCACGTCAAACGGCCAAGCCCTTCGCATAGACAAAAGTTGACCACTCAACCGTGTCGACTCGACTGTCCTCAGGAATAGTCGAAACACCATCGACTATGACCAAGGCAAGTCGGAGAGTTTTCGACCGCGTGTTTCCTAGGTCGAATTGGGGTCGACCATCCCGGGGCCCACTCCGCCGTTTCCAGCATTTAATGAGGCCTGACAGGCCGTACGAAGCAGTTGGCGCATTAAATGTGCCTGCAAGTCGCACTGTTCAGGTAATCATTACCTTCATAGGTATAAATACCCCCCCCATAAATGCCATTTAACACACAACTACCACATTAAAAGCGCACAAGTCACTCGATAAGCTCTCAGCTACTCGACACTAACTTGAGCGTCGGAGTGCCGACAAAGGGAATCACCCCTCCCGTCCCTTGTCGGTCCGGAGTTTACGTTTGTCTTTTCTCCCCAGGTCAATTCCATTTCGAGCTCTTCCACAATAACAAATCTCAAGTGAATCGAGTCGATCAAGCCAGGTCATCTCCACATCATCAACCCGGATTCGACACGATCATTTTGGCGCCGTCTGTGGGAAATCGAACGAGAAGTCGAAAGCAAATGGAATTACGCAGTCATCGTACTTTGGGGGGTGACATCCCCAATACGGAAGCCCAGCACAGAGTGGACGGGCCGAGTCATACCTCGAGGCGACCTGGGGCCGAGATGATGATCGCCCCTGCCCCCATGGTCTACGCAACTTCCGATCTGGACACCTACCTAGAGAAGTGTCAGGCCGAAGCGATAGCGGCGGCAGCCGAGGGAAGAGCCCCAGTCTTCCCAGAGATGCCTCAAGCAACGCCGGCAGCCCCGCCGATGGGCCAGTATCCATACTACTACGGTCCGCCCGCTCATTACGGATATCCGCCCCCTCCCCCTTGGGGGTATCAACCCGGCCCTGTGATCTACCCTCAAGATCCTTATGGCATGCCCCCACCGCCTGGTCAAAACCAGCGGCAAGGGGCAGGTCACGAACCCCAACCGACCGAGGTGTTACCTCCTGACCAAGAGGCCCAATCGACTCGGCGCCCAGGGAAGCGCCCAGTCGATCAAACACATCAAGGTACTAAGTCAAGAACCAAGGGAAGGGGAGAAGAACAAAGGACCGCCCGAGGGTCAAGGGAGGCGAGGGAATCAAGGAGCCCCTCTCGTCGAGACAAAGAGCAGCAACCGAAAAACTCCAGGGTATTCGATCGACTGGGGGCTAGGGCTTCTCCCGAAGCCCCCAGATTGTCGAACCGAGGACTCCCTGTGGGGCGGAAGGATTTAAGGCATCGTTTGCCTCGGAGGGGAGATGCCCCCCAGCGGTCCAGACATGGTAAAGCTCCCTCTCGAGTCGAGGATGACGAGGAAATATCCTACAGCAATCGGTCACCATCACCCAAAAGGAGGTCGACCCATCAGTATCGTAGCTCTCGCGAAGTGCGATCCCCCTTTTGTGAAAGGATCTTGGCGGCCATGGCCGCAGATAAAATGCCCACCAACCTCCCAACGTATAACGGCGTGTCCGATCCCGAGCGGCACGTAGACCGCTTTGAAATTGAGATAAGTATGTTCGGCCATTCGTCCGACGTGAGAGCCAAGATTTTTGCCACCACTCTCGTCGAGTCAGCCCAGGACTGGTTCTCAAGGCTGACTCCGAGAAGTATCCAATCATACGATGAGCTAATAGAGCGCTTTGTGGCTCATTTCTCCTCGGTAAAAGGCGACAAGTTACCGGCCACTTACCTCTACAACATAGTGCAGAGAGAGGATGAGACCTTGAGAGACTTTTTCACTCGATTCTCTCGAGCGGCGGTACAGGTTCAATCCCCGAGCATGGACATGGTTATACCAACCATCCATGCAGCATTAAGAGACCGGGAGTGTGCTCGACACATTGTCCGGAAAAATCCCGCCTCGATATCTAAATTACTAGATATCGCCTCCTCTTGGATGAGGGTGGAAGAGGTCGAGCTGGCACAGAGAGGGGCCGCAAGCCGTAAATCTGAAGCCGTCCGGCCCATGAAGGTTGAGCTCAAGAAGGATCAAAAGAATCGAGCCGACCACACCTCCGGAAGCAGCTCCAAAAAGTACTATACGCCGTTAAACCGGTCGATTGAGGAGATTTACAACATCGCAAACAAAAAGCTGTTCAAGAATCCCAAAGCCATCAAGGAAACTCAGAAGAACCGGGATTCGGGAAAGTTCTGTCATTTCCATCGACAGTCCGGACATAACACCTCGGAGTGCTTTGCCTTGCGGGATGAAATCGAAAGACTGATTAAGGGAGGGGAGCTTCAAGAGTTTGTCAGGAGGCTAGATGAGTTAGCCGTTCGAGCCGATGATCGCAGCCCGGCCCGACGAAGGGAGGCTAAACCCCCAACCGAGAGGGATGACCATAACCTCCCCTGCCTTGGTCGAATCGACATGATCGCCGGCGGGCCAGCTGGGGGCGACACCAAAACTTCCCGCAAAAGGACCCGCAGAGAAGCCCAAAGAAACTACTACGGACCCCACGAGGTGATGGAGATCGAGTCGGGTAGAGAGTGGGCGGATCAGGATGTTAGTTTTAGCAACAACGACCTAGTCGGCATGCCACCACGGGAAGGCGATACGCCTAGTTGTCCGATGGTGGTTACGCTCGACGTGGCCAATTATGCTGTATCAAAAACCCTTGTTGATAATGGAAGCTCTGTAAATATTATTTATCTCTCGACTCTGAATCGCATGAATCTCGCCAAAAGTTTGAATTTGGAGCCTCTCAAAACCCCTTTGACAGGGTTCGGAGGGTCCGAGGTATACCCCAAAGGTCGAGTCCGACTGATCACCTCCATGGGAACGCTCCCTAAGAGGACGACTCTCGAACTGGAATACCTTGTAGTCGACCAGCCCTCAGCATATAACCTCATTTTAGGGAGGCCTGGATTAATCGATTTCAGGGCAGTCATTTCCACTTACCACCAATTAATTAAGCTCCCTACCCCCGCCGGGATAGGCGAATTAAGGTGCGATGTGCCCGTGTCCTGGGCTTGCTATTCGATTTCCATGGAAAAGGTGAAGCTGCCCGATCGCCGGATCGTCCCCGTTTTGGGCCTACCTGATGGAGAAGAGGATCAGATCGAGGATACGGAAGCTCTTGGCGACGAGCCCATCCGCAAGTCAAAGAAAGCTAAGAAGCAAAAAGTCTCGGATAATCGACTCGAGGCATCCACTCAAACAATGGAAGTCGAGCTCCTTCCGGGACAAAGAGAGAAGATCACCCATGTGGGGCTCCCCGAGCCGGGGAAGGAGCACGAGCAAGTACTCCTAATTCAATTTCTTCAAGAGAATGCCGATGTCTTCGCATGGAGTGCCAATGATTTGGTAGGGGTCGATCCCTCCGTGATCATGCATCACCTCAATGTCGATCCATCTTTCAAGCCAGTCAAGCAGCGGTTGCGAACCCAAAGCGCCAGAAGGAATGAAATAATTGAGGAAGAGGTGAACAAGCTTTTGGATGCTGGATACATCACGCCTGCCACGTATGTCGACTGGCTTTGCAATGTTGTTCTGGTGGCTAAGTCAGGAGGGAAGTGGCGTATGTGTAACGATTTTACAGACCTAAATAAAGCATGCCCAAAGGACCCTTATCCCCTCCCCAATATCGACCAGCTAGTCGACTCGACCGCGGGATGCGAACTAATGAGTATGATGGACGCCTTCCAGGGTTACTATCAAATCTTCATGGCACCCGAGGACGAAGATAAGACCGCTTTTATAGTGGTGAAAGGTGTTTATTGCTTCCGAGTGATGCCCTTCGGACTCAAAAACGCGGGGGCTACATACCAGAGGCTGGTCAACCGAATCTTCGAGGAAGAGATTGGTAAAACCATGGAAGTTTACGTTGACGACATGATTGTAAGGTCGACACTGTAGAGCAACCACCTCGCCGACCTAGCGAGATCGTTCAAGTTGCTCAGGCAGTACAACTTGAAGCTCAACCCAAATAAATGCACGTTCGGGGTATCAGGAGGAAAGTTCCTTGGTTACATGGTCAGCCAGAGAGGGATCGAGGCAAACCCCGAGAAGAGCGAGGCGATCCGCAACCTGTCCAGCCCGAAAACAATTCGAGAGGTACAATGTTTAATTGGGCGAATTATTTCTCTTAACAGGTTTATTTCCAGGTCGGCCGAAAAGAACCTTCCTTTCTTCAAAATCTTGAGGAATGTTAAGGAATTCAAGTGGACCGAGGAATGCGACCAGGCTTTCGAAGCGCTGAAAAAATACCTCGAATCACCCCCACTCCTAGCTAAGCCAAGACAAGGAGAAATCTTGTACCTCTATATGGCTGTGTCGGACGAAGTGATCAGCTCGGTCTTGGTCGCTGTAAGAGAGAGGAAGCACCTGCCGATCTACTATGTTAGCAAAATTTTGCATGGGGCAGAGACACGATATTTAGAGATCGAAAAATTTGCCCTTGCTCTAGTGCACACGGCCAGAAGATTGAAGCCGTATTTTCAGGCCCATAAGATCATCGTGCTCACCGATCAACCCCTCAAACAGGTGTTGTCCAAACCAGACAGCTCGGGTCGACTTGTGAAATGGTCTGTCGAGTTGGGCCAGTATGACTTGTCCTACAAACCGAGGATAGCATACCAAGCCCAAGTCTTGGCAGACTTTTTGGTCGAAAAGCAACCTCTGGCCCCGCTCAAAGGAAATGCGTGTCAATGGACTTTGTCACTCGATGGTTCATCGACCTCATCCGGGGGAGGTGCGGGTGTGTCATTGAGAAGTACCGACGGTGATGAGCTCGACTTCGCCATCTGCCTAGACTTCCCAGCCACAAACAACGAGGCCGAGTACGAGGCGCTCTTAGCAGGCATGAGAATCGCTAGAGAACAAGGCATTGAGAGTCTGGCGGCTTTAACCGACTCACAGTTGGTCGCCAGCCAATTTGCTGGGACTTATGAGGCAAGAGAGGAATCGATGGCCAAATACTTGAAGAAGGTCAAGGAATGGGCCGCGAGATTCAAAAACTTCAGACTCGAGCAGATACCAAGGGAGGAGAATGAGAGAGCCGATGTCCTCTCCAAAGTGGCCAATGGCCTCAGGGGAACAAGGGATAGGTCGATTACATTCCTCACAGTCACAGCTAGATCAATCGAGGAAGAGGGAGTGCCGGTACACAGCATCGACCCTGTCGAGCCGTGTTGGCTAGACGATTTGGTCCTACATCTGAGGGACCGCTTCTTGCCCGAAGACAGAACAGAAAGGCGCCGATTAATAGCCCGGGCAGCAAGCTACTCACTCGACACGGAAGGCGTGTTATACAAGAGATCTGTCAAGGAACCGGCCAAGAGGTGTCTAAGACCCTCCCAAGCCAAGGAGGTCCTCGAAGAAGTACACGCCGGATCCTGCGGAAACCACTCAGGAGGCCGAATACTCGCCAAGAAAGTCACTCGGGCCGGCTACTACTGGCCGACTATCCTGCGAGATTCGATCAATCTGGTAAAGAGATGCCCCAGTTGCCAAAAACATTCGAACCTCACCCATCAACACCCAAGGGAAATGACCCCGGTCGACATTTCGTGGCCCTTTGATCAATGGGGAATCGACATTGTGGGGCCTTTTCCCCTCGCCCCAAGACAACACCAATTCGTCATTGTCTGTGTGGAGTATTTCTCTAAATGGGTCGAAGCAGCCTCTGTCCCTAAGATCACCCATACTGTAATGACTCGATTTTTATGGAAAAACATCATATGCCGGTTCGGGGTGCCAAAAACTCTGATTTGCGATAATGGCCCTCAATTCAGGAGCAAGATGTTCAAGACTTATTGCTCCAAGTATGGCATCAGCTTGCGTTTCACTTCGGTCGGCCATCCTCAAGCCAATGGCCAAACCGAAGTCACCAACCGGATAATCGTGCAGAATTTGAAGACCCGACTCGACGGGAGCAAAGGGGCTTGGGCCGAGGAATTAGATGGTGTCCTTTGGGCCTATCGAACCACCCCTCGAACCGCTACCGGGGAAACACCATTTTCAATGGTCTATGGTTCCGAGGCGGTGGTCCCCGCCGAGTTGGTACACCAAACTGATAGGGTGTCCCATTATCAACTCGATCACAACCAAGAGAATCGACAATTCGATTTAGACATGATTGAAGTCTCAAGAGATCGGGCTTTCCGTCGGATGCAGCAGTATCGAGCCGCGGTGGCCAGAAGCTACAACAAAAAGGTCCGTCATCGAGGGTTCCAAGTCGGTGATCTTGTCCTGAAACGGGTCGACGTAACGAAACATGTCGGAAAGCTTGACGCCAACTGGGATGGTCCTTTCCGAGTCTCAAAGGTCGGGAAAAACCATGCCTACCACCTCGAAGAAATGAATGGCAATCCTGTACCTCGATCATGGAACGCCCACAACCTTAGGGCTTTTTATGTTTAAGAAGATGTAGTTTCCGATTTGAAAGCCAATAAAATTCGAGTAGTTTTTTTCGACTTAAAAGGTTATCATATCCTTAATGGGTTAAATAGCCTAATCGATATCATCGACTAGATTCATCTCTCGAAATCAGCCTAACTGCTTGACGTCCTTCTCACAAGGGGCTAAAGCAATTTATATTGTCGACTTAAGAGTATTGTTTGATTTGAACATGCATACCCGAAAATGCTAATTCGAATTGAATCTTGAAAGGAAAATTCATTGATAAATATGGAACAATAACATTTGGATTTTTCAACGGGAGCATTGTTCGACCACTATGGGTCGACCTAATACATGTAAAGTTCAAAGTCTGAAATAAGGGAAAAATTACATCAACAAGAAACGGTGCAGAAAATCAGGAGGCCTAATCTACTTCTTCGTCGGAGGGAGCGTTCGCGGGTTTCTCGAAGAAAAGCTCTGGGAATATCTTAGCGTGGTTCAGAACCATAGGATCGACCCCTTGGGGCATCCGACTGGCTTCTTCCTCGATTCCCCCAACTATCGACTGTGCCAAGGGGATGGCGAACCCGAATTCGTGCTTCGACCAGTCCTCCTCGGGATCTTCCGCAGTTTGCTCAGTCTGCGGACGCGGATCTGGGCAGAGGAGGCCAATCTTGGTCGTATCATACCCGACCGGCAGATATCCCTCTGCGCGACATTGGGCCAAGCATAGCTCGAACCCTTCCTTCATGTCAGAAATCCCGAAGGTGGCGGTCGATCTCTTGAAGGCTGCCGACTTCATGAACCGGTAGGCCCCGAATCGCTCCGAGTCGGCGACGATTTGATCATAGACTCGTTGGCATCGCTCGATGGCTTCCCTGGCCCCTTTCACCTCTCCGGCCGATTCCCCTTCTCTGAAAGCATTGAGGGTCTTCTCGGCCTCTTTGTCGAGTTTCTGGAGAGCCTCGAGCAATTCCTGCTTCTTGGCCTCCAGCAACTTCTTAGTTTCTTCAAGGGCCCTCTCTGCCTTCTCCTTCCCCAGGGTCGCCGCCTTTACACTCGAGCCGAGCCCCGCCTTGTCAGTTTCCAGCTCCTGCACCCTCCTCTTCAGACTTTCGACCTCAGAGTCGATTCCTGCCTTGGCCTCCAGCCGTGACCTCCCCTCCTTATATATTTGAGCCCTCCGACTCATATGATAGACATCCTGAGCAAGCTGCAACACGAAAAGAAAAAGGGGATTGATAGTCGAACTTAAAACGAATCGATAAATGGAGAAGTGCTCGGATTCTTACCCCGATAATCTTCACCGCGGCCGACATCTCCAGCTCCACCTCGGACATCTTCCATCTCGACTCATGGTCGACAGGGAGTTGGCAGCAGTGGTACACCGCCCCGGTAGCGCGGTTGTCCCTAGGGACCGACCCAATCCTTCGAGGCCTCCCGTCTTCCCCGATCATCTTGTAGCCCCCTGGGAGGTGCGGCTCGGATATCTTGAGCATTTTGAAGAAATCGGCCAGGTCCTCTGCCGGGGGTTGAAATGGAAGATGGGTCAATCGGACAGCCTCTGTAGAGAAAGGGGTCGGCGCCTTTTCGGTCCCTGAAGGAGTCGATGGGAGCGAGCCGGTTGAATTCGTGCCTTTTGACTGGCTCCCCCCAGCGCTTGTGTCAATGTTTCTTGCCGGCTTGGGGTCCCTGTCCTTTTTCGACCTCTTCCTGTCGGGCTCAGGAAGAGGGGCCTTGTCTTTCCTTTTCTGGGTTTGCGGCGTGGGGCTCGGCTCTGCCCCGGTCTTATCCGCTCCCCTCGGTAGAACGGCATCTACGGTCTTGTGGGGCTGGGCCACCTCGGCCGCTTTGACCAGAGCATGCTTGGCCGCTAGCTCTTCCATGTCGGCCCTCATCTTTGCCAAACGACTCATGATGACTTTATCTGAAAAGAAGAAAAGTGAATGTTATAATCGACTAAAAAGATAGCTGTATTTCTGAATTTAAAACGGTCAGTCTGACTCGACCGCGCGATTTACCGGGGTCGAACGTCCGACTCATACGGCCGGGGGCTAAGCCAAAATCAACCAGTACTTTATTCTCGATCAGCTTCTTGCAGTCGAATTGGCCGAGGGATAACATGTCCCGTATGAAAGTATTGGACCACCGGGTAGCTGCCACCGGCAACGTCGAGCTCGGCCTCCAACACCACATCCTGTTCCATAAGTTCGGCCAGCCCGACTCGCTCTCGACGTATACAAACTGGTGTTTCCAGGATTGTCCATTTGAAGAGGTCGGAGAAGTGGTGAGTTTGCGTTTCTGTTTGAATGAAAGCTGCACGAACCCATAGCCCGATCCGGACCCTTCCTTGGTCACGCTCACATTAAAAAGATCCTTGGCGACCCCAAGCATGGGGATCCCGAAATACTTCATCAGGACTCGGATGCCGTTAAGCATCGCATAACCATTCGGCATTAACTGGACCGGGCTGATGTTCAAATGGTTCAGAATGTCGAGGATGTCATCGTCGATAGGAATTCGAAACCCTGCCTGGATCATCTTCCAGGTTACGGTGATGCAGTTTCTCGGGGGGTCGGTCATGGATTCCCCACTTCGAGGTCGAACTAAACTGTATCCTCCCAGCTCGACATCTCCCCCAAATAAAATCTCTCGCATTTCCTCGAACATCTTGGCCGATACTTTACTTTCGACTACCCTAGGGTCCTTATTCAAAGTCCGGCTAGGGGATTTCCTACCGTAAGGGATATGTATGCTCCCCTCTCCTTGACTATCCGAGGTTGACGGCCCCACATCCCCTGATCGACTCGCAAATCCCGGTCCGAGTCGCATCCCAATCGGTGGGATCGCCGTTATAGGTTCCGCGGAGGCTACGGGACCCGAGGGAGAGGCTGACTCTCTGTCCTCCGAGTCCCCTGATGCTTCTGATACCTCTACCCTACCAGAGTCCTGCGATCTAACCGACTCCTCCTCACTCGACGTCGAAGAGATCGACTGTACATCGTCCCCAGGGCCCGAGATCTTATCTGACAGATCTGAACTAGTCGAAGTAGAAGAAGAAGTCATCCCACCGCTTAACAGTTCTTCGACTGGATTCCCTTGAAGTTCGCCTTCTCCTTGAAATAAGGGTTAAGGTTTTTCGTGTCAGGGACCGAGTCGAAGGCGATTCGAGATGGGGTTCTTCTCACTCGACTCCAGACTCCGACAAACAAAAATAAAGAAACTAAAGCAATAAGAGAGAAAGAAGTTGAGTCGAAGAAGGCTTACCGGAAAATTTCGTGGATGATTTGGTCGACTCGAAGTATCCGGAAGCTGTTCTCGAAAAGCTCTAAAGGACTCGAACTGCTCTGAAATTTCTAAAGATGTGAAGGGTACAAATGAAGGCCGTAAGGGGCTATTTATAAGGGTTAAATTGGGCGGGAAAATCGAAGGCGAACCGTCGCCATCATTGCGCATGGGGCCCACTTCTCGAAAACTGAAAGGACGCTGCCACGTCATCGCGGCACCGCCTTTCCGGGGGCTAATGACGTGGCCCCATCCAGGTACAACCACGCTGGCGACACGTGGACCACTCTCCGCGAGACACGTAGGGTGGTGAACCGGTCAAAGACGCTACATAAGCCCCCCCAATCAGCCACGTCAAACGGCCAAGCCCTTCGCATAGACAAAAGTTGACCACTCAACCGTGTCGACTCGACTGTCCTCAGGAATAGTCGAAACACCATCGACTATGACCAAGGCAAGTCGGAGAGTTTTCGACCGCGTGTTTCCTAGGTCGAATTGGGGTCGACCATCCCGGGGCCCACTCCGCCGTTTCCAGCATTTAATGAGGCCTGACAGGCCGTACGAAGCAGTTGGCGCATTAAATGTGCCTGCAAGTCGCACTGTTCAGGTAATCATTACCTTCATAGGTATAAATACCCCCCCCATAAATGCCATTTAACACACAACTACCACATTAAAAGCGCACAAGTCACTCGATAAGCTCTCAGCTACTCGACACTAACTTGAGCGTCGGAGTGCCGACAAAGGGAATCACCCCTCCCGTCCCTTGTCGGTCCGGAGTTTACGTTTGTCTTTTCTCCCCAGGTCAATTCCATTTCGAGCTCTTCCACAATAACAAATCTCAAGTGAATCGAGTCGATCAAGCCAGGTCATCTCCACATCATCAACCCGGATTCGACACGATCAGATGTCTTCCGTGCAGAGGTACCATTTTCCTCCATGAATTCCAATTACTTTGTCGCTTTCACTGGTTTAAGTTGGGTTTGACACTCTGTTTCTATCTTCTCCAATCAACATGAATGGTTGGAGGGGAGAAACAAAGAACTTAGTTAAGGCTCTTAAATAACTGTATATTGTATAATCGGTAAAGAGAAGAAGTTGAAGTTTTTGCCTCGAGGAAGAACATAAGATTGTGATTGTGGAATGCAAGTAATTGAGATTTGAGTTTGTGGAACAGCAATGCAGAGAAGGTGAGGATGTGTTGCCGGAGCAGATAAAAGCAGTTCATCTGGATTCAGCTGGCTTTCATGGAGTTATGTAGTCATAGATCCAATGGCTGTCTTCTTGTTAGATGCTTCTGCCAGCTGAATTTATTATCATTATTCTTATTCATTGTTGTTTGTATGCCTGGCCCTGAAGCAACACCGAGGTGTACTCAAATGGTATTTAGGTCATTTAGTAGAACATCATTTGATGTTTTGTATTGTACTTGTAAGAGGAGAGTTATGATACAACCACCCTTGCTAACTTCAATTCTCTTAGTTTGTGTGTTTGTCTCTTCGATGCGATAGTTATTATGTGATTGATGATGATTTACGGATATAAATACAATATATATATTTAAAGAGCAAATTATCAAAAACGTCCTGTAAAGTGAGCCACATACGATTTTGGTCCCAAAAGTGGTCGGTGTCTCACTTTCGGTCCCATAAAGTGGCATTTGTCTCATTTTTGGTCCCATTGACCCATTTCCGTCCAAAATAGACGGTAAAAATCACGTGCCCCTCACGTGTCTGTTAGTTTGGTCAAAGATTTAATATGAACCCACCCAATATAAACGATTTCAGCCCTAATTGCATCTCCCTCATTCAAAATTAGGGTTCATTTGTATCAGAACTGGGAGGATGAAGCTTGGGTGGGAAACCAACTGCGGTGATTGCTGCATTACGTGAAGAAGACGACGGACCGCAGCCTATTTGGCACATTACCGCAGCCCAAATCCAGATCTAGACGTTTATACCGCCGGTAGAGAAGAAGAGAGGGACGGTAGAGAAGCGGCGATGGCGGCATAGAAAAGGTGAAAGTTGGTGCTGCGTCGTAGTGGTGGGGGAAGGTGGTGGTGCTGCATCGTGGTGGTGGGAAAGGCGTCGTTGTGGTGGGAAAGGTGATGGGAAGAGGTGGTGGTGCTGCATAGATTTGGGTTTCTTCTTCTTCTTCTTCCTTTTTTTTTTTTTTTTTTTTGGTTCAAACGTGGGTTTCTTTATATATATTCAAATTTTAAAATCTTAAAATCCAAAAATTAGTATATATTATTTTTAAATATTTTATGTTAGAGATTTTTTAATTGAAATTCAGAATTAATTGAAATGCTAAATATTATATATAATGTAATATTTATAATACGTATATATACAGTTTATATAGTATATAACACACATATATTACAAACTTATGTATTTTAATATACGTGTATATTATATATCATATATTACATATTATACATTATTATAATACATATATATAATGAGTATATGCTAACTATATATAGAATTTATATATTTTGGGATGAAAATATAAAATTGTAAATAGTTTGGGATAGTTTTGAAAGTATAAAAGAACCAAAAGGGGTAAAAAGCAAATTTGGTTTAATCTTTGACCAAACTAACGGGCACGTGACCCTCATGTGATTTTTGCCGTCTATTTTAGACGGAAAGTAATCAATGGGACCAAAAATGAGACAAATACCACTTTATGGGACCAAAAGTGAGACACCGATCACTTTTGAAACCAAAACCGTATATGATTCACTTTACGGGACGTTTTTGATAATTTGCTCATATTTAAATTATTATATAAAAAGTGTGTAATAGAGCGTTTGATGACAAGAAGTCGTAAGACTAATAATAGTACACTGAATACTGAACGTGTAAAATGGGGATTTGATTCTTTCTTTCAACAAAGTCTAAAATACCTAATATTATTATTAATTTTGTCAATTCAAAAAACGTAAACCAAAATTATTAAATAATTTTGGAAGGTGGAGACCACCTCGTTTGGCGAGTAGCCGTCAGGCTGACTTGACTATAATCAATGGTATTATTGGTAGGTTAATCTAGACCGTTGGATTGGAAGAATGAATGGTGGATGATTCTAAAACCTAAAATACGTTTTACCACAGGCCGCCTGTCTTGAGCTCAAGTTTCATCAGCCACAGGAATTGTCATTTCTGTTTTAGCCTTTTCTTGCCCGATTTTCCTCTTCTTTGCATCTATTCTATTCAATTATTTTCAGCTTCTTCTTCCCTTCCTTTCTGATTCATTCTACCTTCACTCTCCTCATTGCTTTCTGATTCATTCTTCCTTTACTCTCCTGATTTTCCTGGGATTCTTGTAGCTCATTCGGTCTCTCTCTGTTCTACCTGTATAGGCAGAGTTGCCCAGCAAATCTGCCATCTTTATTCGTCGAAATTATTGATTTATTCATGGCTACCACATTGGATTTATGTGGTGTCAGGACTCACTGCCCCAACAACGCCTCATGCTTTCTACCAATTTGGTGGCAGCACAATCTCCATTTTGCGGTTTATCGTCCATGTAAACCGCAACGGGTCGCCCTTCGAGTCAGTTGTGTCGCCTCCAAGGTTGGACTGATAGAGAAGCATGATGATACTGGATATCAGCTTTCTGACAAGATCGAGAATGAGCTCACATGTGTTATGAAATTTGGTGGTTCGTCTGTTGCATCTGCTGATAGGATGAGAGAAGTAGCTGAGCTTATTCTCAGCTTTCCTGAAGAGAGACCCGTTATTGTTCTTTCCGCTATGGGGAAAACAACCAACAATCTCTTGAAGGTATTTGTTTTTATTCTATCACCTTTTGTAACAATAGTTTTTTTGAGATGGCAATTGTGTGTCAGGCTGGAGCAAAGGCAGTTACTTGTGGTGTTAAAAATGTGTCGGCTCTTGAAGAGCTGGCCTTTATCAAGGATCTTCATTTGAGGTATCAACTCGAGTTTTTCTTGTATTTCTGTTTTCGTCGCTTGTTCGTTGTTACTACGTTTTTCTAATGATCTCGTTTTTTTGCTATACCAGGACAGTGGACGAGCTTGGAGTAGAAAGGTCCATAATTTCAAGTGAGTTTTTATTGGATCCCTGCCTTATACGCTATGTAATTGTCGTCTTGAATATGGGTTGATGAACGATTTCCTCTCTAGATTGGTCTTTGTGTAATTGAATCCATTGTTTGTCACTAATCATCTGCAGAGCACCTGTTTGAGTTGGAACAACTTCTAAATGGAATTGCTATGATGAAAGAGATGACCCTTAGAACAAAGGACTACATAGTATCTTTTGGGGAATGCATGTCCACCAGGATTTTTGCAGCATATTTGAACAAACTTGGCGTCAAAGCTCGCCAAGTATGTATTTTTCTTTCATCTAAATAACAGATTCTGCTTTCCGATGATCACTAAAACAGATGGCTATTTGAATCAAATAGCATGTTCTCATAGTTATAGTGGATGTGGCTACTTCACTGAAAAATTGCACCTTTTGCAGTATGATGCCTTTGAAATAGGTTTTACAACTACTGATGATTTTACAAATGCGGATATTTTGGAAGCAACTTATCCGGCTGTTGCAAAGAGATTGCGGGGAGATTGGATTAGTGATCCTGCAATACCTATTGTGACTGGCTTCCTTGGCAAGGTGGCTCCTTTATGATTCCTCTGAATTTAGTTGCTACCCTCATTAATAATTTCATTTAATTTTATGATACTGTATCTTAATGAACTTCGGAATGTAGGGTTACAAAACTTGTGCGGTGACAACATTGGGGAGAGGAGGTAGTGATTTGACGGCCACTACGATTGGTAAAGCACTGGGATTGAGGGAAATTCAGGTACATCGCTCTTTCTATGCTTGTTCTGTAAATCTATGCGCATATATGAATGTAAAATCTACAATACGTTGTACACCTTATATGCCTTTGTACTCATAAAATTCAGCCTGATATATGCATTCTCATAATTGACTGGTGCTGTGTATGGATGCGTTCATGTTATATTCTAGCACTCTAAATGTACACATAATATATTGTTGCTGCTGTGTATGGTTGTGTTCATGTTATGCGGCAATGGTTGACATAATTTGACGGCTGCGTCCTTTGTAGGTGTGGAAAGATGTGGACGGTGTTTTGACCTGCGATCCTAATATTCACCCTCGTGCAGAACCAGTGCCCTATCTAACCTTTGATGAAGCAGCTGAACTTGCTTACTTTGGTGCTCAGGTATCATTTGCGTGTTTCAAGATACATTTGTCCGACCTTATGTATTAGGCTTTTTGGTGTTTCGTAACTCCAAAATAGAAACTGGAAATTACGTGTGTGTCTTGAGGTCTATTATGACTCGGGTATACATTGCATGAATTAGTTCTCATGATATACTTGTTTCATAACCATCCAAACGAAATTTATTATTTCATTTGTGCTGCTTGAAACTTATAAAATACTCTGTTTGTTTGGGTTGAAAAGGTCCTCCATCCACAGTCCATGAGACCTGCTAGAGAAGGGGACATCCCTGTGCGGGTGAAGAACTCCTACAATCCAAAAGCTCCAGGAACCCTGATTACTCGGGGAAGAGACATGACGCAGGTTAGCATTACGCTATTGATTACAGAACATAAATAAGTTGGTCATCCTAAATGTTAAGGACTTATATCTCACAGTCTCCCATTTTCAGGCAGTGCTTACTAGCATAGTCTTGAAACGGAATGTGACAATGTTGGATATCGTCAGCACTCGAATGCTTGGACAATTTGGGTTTCTAGCTAAGGTGAATCCATGCAGAAAATAAGAGATTAACATTTGCTTCTTGATAGTTATCTTGTTAGTGCGGTGGTTCATTAGATATTGTCTTCAATCATTTCAGGTGTTCTCAATTTTTGAGGATTTAGGCATATCTGTGGATGTTGTGGCCACCAGTGAAGTGAGTATTTCCCTGACATTGGACCCTTCGAAGCTTTGGAGCAGAGAACTGGTCGAGCAGGCAAGAGTACGATATCTGCCTTCTCTTTTAAATAACAATTATGCATTGTGATAGATTCATCTTCAATTTGCACGACAGTTTTTATAGTTACGCTGACTTGTTGTGCAGGAACTGGATCATGTGGTGGAAGAACTCGAGAAAATAGCAGTCGTAAATCTTCTTCAGAACAGATCCATTATCTCTCTCATCGGAAATGTCCAGAGGTCGTCGCTGATCCTAGAAAAGGTACTGCTTTCGCGTTAATTGTTGTTAGTGTCGCGAGTTGCAATTAAGTTGCTTAAAGCGGTGGTGATGATATGTGTATGTGGTCAGGCTTTCCATGTGCTGCGGACAAACGGAACAAATGTTCAGATGATATCTCAAGGAGCTTCGAAAGTGAACATATCTCTGATAGTAAATGACAGTGAAGCAGAAGAGTGCGTAAGGGCTCTTCACTCCGCCTTCTTTTGAGACCGATCTCACTCACCTTGTATCACAACCCTAGACTAGATTGCTCATTTATCCAAAGCATATACTCATGTTTTATGGAGTATATGTTTGTTTTCCCTCTCTAGATAGAGCTCAACATTTATTTTTAGAGGTGAATGAGAGAATCTTGAGCTTTTATCCTCTCTGTTTTCTGTAACGAATTTGATTATTTCACATGGACATAATTTTTCTAGTTAATCTCTATTTTCTTTTTAGGTTATTTCTCATTTGTTTGGTTGTTTTTCTCTCGTATGAGAGTCGTTTTTCTCTCGAATTAAAACATTTTTACTTCCTTATGTTTAATACAGAGTACTCATACTGGTGCTTCAAACGTCCGTTTCTCTCATCGCTTATGGATGGTTGCACTATTTTAAAACCAAACCAGATGAAAACACATTGGATCAACCAAATCAGATGAAAACACATTGGATCACAAATCGACCTATATGACTCGAGTTTTAAGTGTTAAAGGACCTATAATCGCTGAAATTCCGATAGTGGTAATGAAATTAATTTTGATTACCTATTCAAGTATTAGTTCGATTGTTAGGTTTTATTCTATTAGACGTGGAATAATTATAATTATCTATAAATTTATTAGAATTACGACTGCGTTATCTTTTGTATATTTTGATTTCGTCTGATTTAGTAAATTAAATTTCTCCTTGGGCGTTTGCTTTTCAAAAAAACAAAAAAAAAAAAAATTCTAGTTAATATGGTAAGTTCATCTCTCGATTCTGTCTTTGAATATATGAATCTCATGTTTTGGAGAAAGACGAGATAGACATCTAAGGCCTTGGAATGGAAATATATTCTAGTATTTTACAAGTATAATTAAGAGGCTTACAATACATACATTAAATTAAAAGGATTACAATACATATATTATATCTGGAAACATGGAAGAGAAGCATGGATTTTAGTCTATTGTGCTCCCATGAGGTAAGGCGCAGCACAGAATTCTCCGCCCAGAACATCGCAAGCGTCGCCCATCAGCACCCTGCACATATATATACACATTCAATCACTCCCTAATTAATGTAATAATCAACAATAGTATAATTCTCCCTTCAAAAAAAAAAAAAAAAAAAACAATCGTATAATTCTTTCTTACGTCTTGGAATCGGCGTAATCCAGATACTCCCTTTCAACTGGCTCCGGCGAAGTCATCGGCTTCTTCGGCTCTTGTTTCAGCTTCAATTCCGGGAACATCTCGGCCGCACACGCGTCTCCTCCGACTGTATCGCACGCTTCCGCCGGAAAAACACTGCAATTTGGAGTTATGTTGATCAATCAAGAGGAACAGCTATCTATGTAGAGAGAGTGAGCACAGAATGCTTACGAGATGGTTGAGTTGTAATTGACTGCAAGGGCATTCGATCTGATCGATGCAAACCTCGTAGATGTTGCGCGCGGGCAGCTGATCAAGCTTCTCGGAGGAGCTGCACTCGGCACCATGGCCATGGGAGCTGATAAAGCTAAAGCTGACTGCATTTTGAATATAATTTTCGTTTTGAGTGATGAATGATGATCGGTTGTTGGGGCCTAGTATTTGTATTTATAGCTGAATAGCGAAGATATTTGAGGGTTTGGATAAGGGATCATGTCCATGTGTGTCTCTCTCTTGCTTTCCAACCAAGATAAAATATCTGAGATCAGATATTTCTTCTATTGCCAATCAATAGGGGTGTAAACGGATAATAAACGGATCGGATGTATGATTATCATATCCTTATCCGTTTATGATTCGGACGGATACGGATAATATCCTTTTAAATCGAATTCGGATAATATCCTTTTTATACGGATACAAGGCGGATTCGGACGGATTCGGATTTTCATCGGATTTTCAACTATTCAAAATTTGACATAAATTATTTATTTATATAACTTCGAACTTTTAATCAGATTATCAACTATTCATTTATAGATAAATTATTTAACTTTGAATATATATATTTTAGACGAATAGAGAAATAATAAGTATATCTATATAGATCATTTTTATGTTTTAGCGAATGTATAAATGTGGTGAAATTATAAATTTTATCATATAATTAATTTGAAATATAATACTTTTATTAATAACATAATATATGTTAATTATATTATCTCTATATGAATATTGACGTGAACATATAGTTACTAATAAAACCTAAGATTTTTCTTTAATAAATGCGCTAAAAAATTTACTTAATACTAATAATCTATCATACATACACAGTTTTGTGTATATATTTTAATATAATACATTATTTATCGGATACGAATTCTGGATAAATCGGATAACGGATATATCTAACGGATAATGAAACGGATCGGATGTTAAACGGATCGGATGCCTTATTACCATATCCTTATCCGTTTATAATTCGGATGTCTATAATCGAATACGAATAATATCCTCTTGAGACGGATTCGGATAATATCCTCTGTAAACGAATTCGGATGCGGACGGATATCGGATTTTCGAATATCCATTTACAGCCCTACCAATCAACGACTTGGTCATATCCATGTTTAATTTTCAAACTTGAGCAGTATTCAAGAGATATTATCAATAGGATAATCTTTTTAAATCTATTAATAATAAGGTAAATTACATACATGTTTGGACAAAATTTGATTTCTAACAAAACATCATGCTACTCTCTGATATACAGCCTTTCTTTCCTCTGATAAGTTACACATGAAAATCCCAAGCATATGGAAACTGCAACGTCGTCCGTTTAATTTCGACTCTCACATTTCCGAGTTTAAGGAATGCCTAACACAGACAAGATCATCCAATTTGTTCCCATCCATTTTATATAAAGATATCCCCTCCATCTGGGAGTAATGTTCTTTTGCGCCTTCACTTAGTTTGTCAAAAGGCATTGTTTCCCATTTACTGTAATTTGAATTCTTCCTTGCATCGCCCATATCTGGCGCCCCGGACATAGGTCCACTGCCATACGGGCCTGAATATCCCCATACTTTACAGTTACGGAATTGTCCTGAATCAGATTGGTTCTTTTTCAGGCGCACAGCAGCTGCGTGAGCTCTGCTTATTGCTTCCCGACTCGGGACATCCGACCAATCCTGCTTCCTTTGAGACCTCATTGGAGAATGGATCCTAATAACCTGGTAGGATTACTTGTCGCAATAAGTACATATATTCATTTTGATAATTGGACAAGAGAAACTCTTTAACATAAGCAAAGTCAAACGTTTACTAACACCAAGGCATTCTAGAAGCTGGTAGTATGCTCGTCCTTGAAGTGGATTGTGTCCTTTCCTTGGTGTTGAGAAGTATCGTGTCCTGAATCAACAATATGAATGTCAAGATACAACTAGAAAGCCTTCAGATTAAGAAAGTGAAAACTAAAGAGGAACTTGAACTGACCATTCAGTATATCCAGGATCGACTGTGAAACCATAGATGTCGACAATGTCACACATTGAAAGCGCCAGTTCTATTGATTTCATTCCAGTTCCTTTGGCACCTCTACGGAGCACAATGCCTTGGAATAGATAAACTGGATTCGGGATTGTCTGCATGTTTTCAAGTGAACTATAAGAATGCCATCCGATGGAATATATAATGAACCCACATATGTAAGATCTTGACCATCACTTGCAGAAATAATGGCTATAATATGTCACCAGCTCAAAAGAGCATAAAATCAACTGCATATTAATTACACATTTGATAACCATGCACAAGAACTACCTTTATCATTGCATTGAAATCTCTATGAGTAAGACTTTTGATAATAAGCACTTCATCATCTGCAATAGAGAACTACAAGAGTAAGTATAGATTCATAAGAGCTATACCCCAAATTTGTGAGTTTCATGCCCAGCAATACTAAGACAAATCCAGAGTAGGGTTACCCATAACAGGATGATAAGGAAGATGAAGAAAAAAAAAAAGTGCATATATAAGATGGTGCAATAACTTGGCAGTTAAAACAGACTACAATACTATATTTTACCTGACCCATTGAGAATGGGAATCATGTTACGTGCAGCACCCCTAACTACAAGGCGGAAATCTCTCTTCAGACCCACGTACTTGGCATATTTCTGTATATCAAGAAGACCAAACAATATTTCGATCAAATTATCAAAACAAAAGGCAGGACACAGCAAGTGATACTTACGGCGGGGACCAAGCCAGAAATATATTCTTTACCTCATTAACGGGGGCCTCATTATCTCTAATGACAGCATCATGACTGTCGATCTCCTTTCCAAATTCTGTCTTTAAGAGATCACCGGAGTTTCCAACAACAGCACATGTTCGAAACTGGCGAGGATGAAACGGTGGCTTTGCTGGTAAAAGAAGATTAAGATGTTCCTCACAAAGAGTCCTGTTGTAGCATTTTTTTGCTCCTCTACAGAAATTAAAAAAGATATATGGAAACAATTATTTACTAACACGAATCAAGTTTTTTAACAAATTAGGTTGAAAAGAAAGATACGAAATGATAGCCAAGTAGTAACAGTGAAAAGAAGTCGGCTTACAACTGTGCTATTCTCTTTGCAGCATAATCTAACCAACCATCAGGCCGGGCATCCAAATACTCTCTTGTCAGTACTGTGGTCATATTACGATACTGCATTTCACATGATATCTGCTTAATTGCTGTACAGGGATGTCCTAATTCAAAACTTAACAGAAAAAAATTCAACAACAGTGTGAACCTGTTCCCACAATAATAACGCTTCACAAACATCATACTTGTACTCCAAGGGTTCAAGGTGTTTGAACTGCTCATTGTACTGCACACATATAATAGAATTATCAATTGTATGTCAGCACCACAAGCACTCAAAACATATGATTAGGCAAATATTTGAGCAATCGAATAAGAGACCAACCCAGGTGCTATTAGTCCCTTCTGGAAACTTAAGAATCACATTACAATGATCAATTATCTGAGCAGTGAGTCCAAGACCTCTGTTTGCCTACAAGCAACACCCAATGTTAGTGAGAGATCAATCTACTAGGGGAAAGGTTTCCCCGCTGTTACTTCTTCTACTGAGTAAGCAGACATTCGAACTGACAAGTCAGAAATACTGCATAATTGTTTGATAGAAACCAAGACTAGGATCCAAATCAGCTAAAGACATAATAGGCGAATCTGGTGTAAATAAACAGCCGAAACAAAGTTCAAACATGAGAATCTAGCTTAATAAGCAGCTAGGACAGATCTTAGGTGAACAAATACACAGTGGGCCACGGAGATCAGCTGAAACGAAACCAAAATTTAGAAAGCGGGACATTTACCACGCATTGTTGAAGACTTGACTGGAAATCAGATAAAATCCGGAGATCAAGCCTGCTAATATTTCTGATTGACTGGTGATTGCCTGGAAGATGGAAAGGGGCAAATGTGAGGCTGAAATTGGGGAAAATGGCATAAATGAAGGAGTTAACCATACCGTAGGAGAAAGATTGAATGGCGAAAACAAAGAGAGATAAAATAGCGGCGGCGCAGAGGAGGTGTAAGACGGCGGGCCTCCGAGTGGCCGGCTTTCTGAGAGCTCTCATCTTCAATCAAACTTGGATCGACTCAACTCGATATTTGCTGCACACTCTACATTACAATTTACAGCTTCCCCAAGATGCTTCTCGTCCACTTCACCTTTCATTTTTTTGATTTTTTTCTCTCTTTTTCTGTTGTTTATTGCTATTTAAAAAAGAAAACAAGAAAAGAAAAAGGGAGTAATTTAATCTATATATACTATAGGAATATTGAAGATATTATATTTATAATTACTGATAATTCATTTATTAAATTAAAATTTACTAATTAATCTATACACTAGGAAACTCTTTAACGTTTTCTCACAGCGCCTTGATTTTTTATTGTATTCTCTTAAAACCTATGATGCACGGACACTTCTAAAAATATCATTTTGTCGTGTCGTGTCGGACACCGTGTCCGATACTCCTCACGTGAAAAATTCAAGAAAAAATCTGTGTCGCCGTATCCGTATCGTGTCGTGTCCGTGCATCATAGCTTAAAACTCATTTTTCTCTCACCTCACTACAATTTTATTTTTTATATTCTCTTCTTTTTCTCATATTTTTCTAATTTATATGTTAATTATTTTTTATTAGTACGACATTTTCTTCTTGTATTCATTTATGTATTATGATACATTTAGCTTTTTTATATAATACATATTTGATAATAATGATTTTTACTTGGAATTACTAGTTAATTAAAGAAGAAAAGAGATGAATTGTTCAAAAAGTCGATGACCATTATACCCTCAGAAAGAAAGAAATATTTATTTACATTAATAGTTTTGATTATTGAAATTCCTGCATGCAGAGTATTCAATTCAAATATCAGAGAGTCTGATTTGAGGATCAAATTGAAGCAGAAAAGTGCGGATTTCCATGGGAGCAAGTTCCACAACCAGTTTCTGAGAGTCCACAGCTTTTCCTCTTCTTGTCAATTTGGAAGAGGAGTCACTACTTTGTCCTTGTCCTTTCCACACAAGTCTCTTCGCCTCCATCTCTGATCTTTCCTGGTTAGCTGATAAGCTCATCTCCACCACTTTATCAATCTACATTTATTTATATATATGAATCAAGATTTCATATTACACCAAGTATAACATTGCTTCAGGAAGTCACAGTTGTTACCTGCTTCCCTGGGAATAGCTTTTTCAGTTCAACCTGTGTCGTCACCGAAAGATTCTGGTCCTCGCCAATCTATTAACATAGTTTTGAAAGCAATGGGAATTATAGTTCATGAGATAGTATTCTAATCGAGATCAGCAATAAAGAGTACCTCGTATAAGTGTGCTAAGCGGAGAAGAACCTCGTTGTTTGTCAGCTCCTGCATTATATAATGACAATTGTTAACCATGCGACTGAATTAAGAATACGAATGTTCTTGCTTCGGCCAAATTCTTTCTTAGAGGTTACTGTTACGAGGACAATGCTCAGCACCTGTAGAGTTAAAATTGCCACATTATCAGGTAATGTGTAGGAGTCATCTAATGCTGAGAAGGTGGGTACATGAGAATTTATCCAGCCGTCTTCGTCCTGCAGCAACAACTTGAGTTTAGCCTCTTGTCCACTTAAGATTTGAAACTAGTTGAAAATTCAATCAATACCGGTTCATTAAAGGCTAAAAGGAGTGGAGAATATATCTCCTGGCCTGCTGACCGACGCCATTTAGCACCCTCTCCAAGCGGGTCTATCTTATAATAGTATTTTCCTTGAATCTATAAAGGAAATGTAGTTATTATAGAATGCCAAATAGAGAAATTGTGAATCAGAAGGACGAGCGTCTGTTTAAGAGTTGGCTAAACAAACTCACTACTAATCCCTGGCAGTGATTGTCAATGCAGACTGTTTCATTTAGAGCCTCATCAACTCCTTCACCATCATCACGAAGTAATCTCCTATATGGTATGAAACAATAGGTTGGAAATTTTGAGGACTGAAAGCAAAGAATACTGATAAGAGTGGTGTTAAACCTGTGAAGCATCAGCTCAATCTGGCCATCTACTAAACTTGATCCTCCCACAGCTCGGTCCACCAAAACTGATAGTTCTTTCTTATTGTCTTTGACATAAATTCCAAGATTTATCTGCATTAGTTTTGGTAATTGAAGAATCAATTTGCTTCGTCAATCTGAAATTGTGAATCATTTGAAAAGGTGGAATGAAAGCGACATACTGGGTAATAATTTCCAGCAGCAGGTTCATTCACTTCCAGGTCCCAATCTGACCTATAATCACGAATCTGAGAGCAGATAAATATTAGTTGTGATGTGAATTGCCAACAAATTTGACCGCCCTAAAACACATAATATCTAGATTCAGATTAGAGTCGTTTAGCAGGGATTGTCACACCATACCCTTTCAATAAAATCACGGCCATTGGAGTCTGTATAGAAGGTTTTATTTGTTGCCAGGTTGGTCGTAATTTGAGTTGCAACTTCTTTCCCAATCCCATCATTGATGGGAATGGGACCGACCTGCAAAACAACAGAATTTCACTCTAATCCAAGTATCCAACCAAATCTGACTAAATAAACATAACAATAAAATAGAGAACTCAGATTTAAAAGAAAAAGGTGAATTTCAGCTAAAGGGTGTATAGAAACTATTTATTGCTACATAGGAAAGTTCACACACATTATATGTAGCAATTTAAGGGCAACATCATAGATTAGTATGCTTACAGCGAATTCAACTTCAACATGCTCCTTTCCCTTGTGAAGACGATTAATCTACAATCGACAACAAAATGTAGTATCAATAAGTGGAAGAATGTTATTTTCTAAAGTCTTGTAACGCAAATTGAAATGCACTGATTGGGAATCGTAGGAACTTATAAAAACATGGTTCTACATGATACAGTCTGAATCTTTACATATAAAACCATTACTTCCTTTGCCATTAGATTAAAGAAATGGTTTATGGTATCTACAAAAACGAGCATCATTCATTCATGATTCAGTTTTTCCATAGAACAGTACTTTGCATCAAGTCCTACATATGCTGAAAATTTTTCTTATAAAACAAAAATAAGAAACAATGAACTGCTGAGAAATGCACCTGATAGATCCATGGATTAATAATTTGGTGAACTTCATCAATAACTGGTCCACGTATTACTGTAACAACACCCTACAAGTATTACAACGAACTTCAGTTGGATCATTCCAAATGAAATCAACTTTGGAAACACTGTAGCTCAGTCCTCAAAGTGCAGCACCTGTTTTTGGGGTTTTATGGGAAATGTGCCATTGGGTCGGAAGACATATGCTCCAGATGACTTCAAAGAATACATAACTTTCAGTAAGTCCATTAGAAAGAAAATAATGCCTACGGACATGGCAGAAAATTTAACTCAACAAGGAAATTATATGGTGAACAATGCAGGGAAATTTGGATGAACCTGAGGATCATCATCACTTCCATTGAATCCAGAATAAAAGCTAAATGACTGCTGAATACTTTCATTGACCTTGAAAAGTCATAGGTATTAGTCATGCCGAAATTAGAAAATGTTTATCAAAAATAATTCCCTCAAACACAATATAGAGGCATGAATCAACATATCATCATCATTCAACCATCATGCTAATCACTTACTGTGCTTCTGTGATTAACATAATGAGTTACTTTCCCTCCAGAAGAAAATGTGAGCTTCAGATGGTCATGGCCCACTTCAAAGGAAGACCTATCACTCCCTCGAAACAATTGTACAGATGATTTTGCTGATCCAAAACCTAATTTTAACCAGGCAAGAGACTGTATCAACTCATGAATTTAGGAAAACGAAGTTCTCTTACTGTGGAAGGAAATTCGATATTACCTTTTGTTTTGGCGTTAGAAATAGTATATGTAGCAAATCCAAGAGGAGGTACAGATGCAGTAAAAGCGAGCCAATACTTTGGAGTCTTACTTGGTGTCTTGCCCAGGTAAGCCTTGACATGATAGTTTCTCAAGCTTACATGGGTATCAGATAAAGGTAGGAGCTGTGATTCGAGTACTCTGCCAGAAGAATCACGGACCGTAATATCCTCATACATGACCTATAAATTGAAGACCTTTTTACTTTATTTAGTCTCAAATTTAGAAAATCTAAACACAAGCATAAGTTGCAATCTCCTCCTAAAAGCATGAAACCTCCAAGTTATGATTCTAATACAGGCATAACAGTTCTAAGAAAATAAGACTTCCTGTCCACAAATGAATGACGTATGCTGGAAAAAACTAAAGCTCGAAAACCGAGATCAGAGCATGGGTACCAACAGGTATGCGGATTACTTCTTCTCGTTTCCATCCAAGAGCATTGTAGACTACAACAATCTAAAACAAGATCAACAACTTTTAGTCTTACGAAACACTTCAGAAGTTAAATCAACTTGGAGTAGTAGTAGCAAAAGGGCGAAATTTGAACTCCTACCAAGCTTTTCCCATTAGAGAGATTGGATTCTGATGGCGGGCAGTAACTAATGTTCAGAAGGGGACACTGGGAAGAAAGGTTACTATTGTTAGAACTTCAATATAACAAAGAAAGCTCAAAAGTATTTCATTCAAGAATCAACATCAAAAATATAACAGTAAGCGTCTTTCAACAGCATAACAATTGTCCGCAAGATCACATCGGCCTCTAGAAAAAAGGTTACATAAAGCTCTTTTACCTGTTCAAATTTGGTGGTACTACCACATCCAGCAGGCAACCTGGGTTCTACCAAGCATGAAAGTGATGATGCAGCCAAGTCCTCGGCCTGGACATGTAATCAATACATTGCTAGAGTCTGAAAATTCGGGAAATGGGAAAGAACTCTATTCAAGAAGATGATGATAGTTTATACCTCCATATAGCCCATTGACAATCTCTTCGCATAATCATTAGCCACATGTTGCTTTTCAGTTCCAGTAACTGCATCATGATGTTGTGCAATTGCCAAAGCATCACCCAACGAGTCTGTGCTTGAACCAGACTTATTTCTTCCTTTGAAGAACTCGAGCTGCCTAACAGCCTGATTACAGATAAAAGAATCATCAGGATCACTACACTATTGATTGTCACCTTGGAAACAATATTTAGATAATTCAATACCAAATAATATCCACTCATCATTCTGACATAGCGCTTGAGAGCTGGTCTACTTGTGAAATACCCAGTCCAATAACCATGTACACGATCTGCATATCTGAGCACAATAGACATTGATCTCAATATTCAAGATGAGAAATACTCACAACAGAAACGCACAAACTGGATAAATTACTAACGGGAAGTAGTCATCAGTCTTTAAAGGCCATGTCCGTTCAGTTGCATGTTTTGCATCAGTATATATCGATGGTGTAGAGTATAGTGCATTCACACGTCCATCCTGGGAACAACCAGAGGCAGTCAGCAATTCATGTAGCATAAAACTGATATCAATTCACCACTGTTTGAGACACATCCATCATCACGACAATCACTTATCATTGAGATCCATTTGCTGGAAAACAACTGAATGTGAAGTTTATCACTATAAAGCAGCAGAAAGTACTAAACATAGGAAACAGAGGTGCTCACAATGTTAACATAATGGATGAGCTTGTCCAACTGCCGAAACCATGTCTCTGCATATTGGTATTTAAAGTCAGTTCCCATGGTAAACATGATGTGATTTGTCCGGGTAATGTTCGCCTGCAAATATAACAAGTGTGTTTAAAAAGTTTATATATAACTATATTATATATGTATGCATGCATATATATATATATAGAGAGAGAGAGAGAGAAATAAAGAACTATTCACTAGAAAAATCTATTTCATGGGCACAGGTGCCTTTTCCATGTCATTCCAGATGCACCACCAATAACCAAAATACCTGAGCCAATGCAGCATCGACAAAGTCTTCAACTCGTTCTTGAACATTGTAATCAAACAAGTTAATATCATCCTTCATTTAGAAAAGCAAGAAAGAAAAGAAATGTCACGTACATAAATATTCATTCAGACCACTTGCAACTCTAAGTAAGTGATGGATCAAGGTTCCTGAATACTTTACTTGAACAATTGGTGAATCGTCATTAACTTCGAAGTAGAAACCAGTTGGAGGTTCATAGTTCTTTGGGAAAGCACCGGCAAAAATCTGAAAAGAGAAACTAGGGCATCAATAAATACGAAGTAAGCTTAGGAAAAAGCAGTTTAAAATAATTTAGTCTATACTCTGTACTGTTGAATTATACTATAAGACATTATAGAAGAAAAAGTTGTATCGTTCTCTGCATTTACAATATCGACAATGTCCTGTACAAAGGGCCATAATCAATTTGTTGCCTGAAATAATTTACCTCGCACACCACATACTTGCAACACATGCTTCATCTAACATATACCAACAAACCTGTGCCGAAGATCCAAAGCTCTTTGATCCCTGCCAAATAACTTCGAGACTCTTATCAGCTTTCCGCTTTTTTCTATCTTGATAGTCAATTCGCCCAAAGAAAAGTGAGTCAAATCCAACCTGACAGAATAATAGTATAAAAACTGATTAATCACCTGCATAGAGTTTCTCTGCTGGTTACATCCTTCTCAGGTTAGTATAGAACATCTTAAAATCAAAATCCATTCTTGCACTATTCTCCAAAAAGAAATAATTGGATTCCAAAATTTAAGCATTGATAAGGAAACCTACTGCTGCTCCTAACAAGTAAGCTTGTACAGCAGAATGCCCAAAAGGGTCGATTTGCCACCCAATTCTTGGTGTCACACCAAACTCTTCTTTAATGAAACGATGCCCTAGGGTTGTCTGGTCGATCATATCAATGTAATGCGTTGCCGCTTCATCATGCATGCACATTCCCCCATTTCTTCAAAAGAAAAAAAGAGGGGGAATTACTCTCTGATCTGAAATTCTTATAAATATGATAGTAGCTAGGAATTTAGCGTTTTAAATTTATGGTATTTTATCAGTCAATTCTGGTGAAAGTGAGTACCCACCACCGTTCAAGAACAATGTTGGCAATACATAGCAGAATTTAAGTTTGACAGTGAGAGGGAGTTCAAGTCCCAGAATCAGCACAATGAATATCAAGCGCATTCAGCAAAACCGTAGCATCAAAGGTGAAAGAAGAATAGAAGTAAAACTTTACATGAATTCCAGTTGACCAGAGTCGACAAGCCGGCGGACGGTGTGCTGGACTGCCTCGCTCTGGTCCCTCCACCACCGTTGGAAAAATGCCTGCATTGTCGTGTCATTCGTAAGTCCAGATGATACTGAACAAAAAGAATCATCTATTCGCGCACACAAACAGATGAGCAATCGCAATAAGGAATTCAGTTGGTTCAAATTTCAAGTTCAAAAAATAATAATAACTAGCAGCGTCCCAACAAACTGGGTATGTGAATAAGCAAGCAGTAGAGCAACCTGTTCAACATAGATAAATTTGCGATTCTTGTCAGCGAGGAGAGCAGGGATTAGAGAATCCAAGACGTTTTGGACGCATGCCCCCTGAATAGAATTGTTGGAGCCGACGTAGTACTGATCGACGGTCTTCAACCAGCCAACATCGTCGTGAGTGTGGGCCACCAAATGAACATTGAGCTTGTCGGGGACAATTCCTTGGGAAGTGTTGTACACCCTGAATTTGCAGTCTGCATTCCCAATTAAGCTCAGCAAAAACACCAGGCATAGCCATAGCGCAGCAATCATCTCCATTTGACTTTCACTTTTCTTCTTCATTTCTTAGACTCTGCAACACTGTGGAATGGGAATCAAAGGTGTGAGAGAGAGATGAGATAGAGGCGACACGTAGACGAAGAGAAGGAGAATCGTGGATTTGGATTGAAGTTTGAAAAAGAAATTTGCTTTGATAGGTAGTGGAGACTGGAGAGTGGACTGATAATTAAATAAAGCAGCATTGTTTTCTACGCTTTATTTTTCTTTTTTATTATTAGGGTTACTTGTAAGCTTGGATAAAGATGACTTTTCTATGATAATAATTTAGTGGAAACTGGAAACGGATGAAGACCAGCTGCTAAACATCTTTTCAGGAACTACACTACTAAAATAAGATGATTTATTTTTATATATTTGAACACTTTTGGTCTGTTCAATCTTCAACTTTCAGTAGTCAATACGGATGTTCAAATGGTTGATGAGTTCATTCTTTAAGACAATCGAGTACGAGTCCCGCTTGGCAAGTGAATCGTATAGCTTAATTATTGCAACAAAAACAGAAGCTTGAATGCCATGTAAAAGGCTTGAGTTTGGCTGTTTACAACATCATATGTTCTTAATCCCACTATCGATAGACTGAGAATCGAAAGCTTGAATGTAATATATGTCGATAATGAATGTCCTAATCTCCATGGGCGCAAGTTGAACAATGAGCTTGACTGGATCAACAGGTCCTCCTCTAATAACTCGAGCTTCATTTTGAGGGTGTCGTACCTTCCAGTTCAGCCTCTTCTTCTCCATCTCCGCCCTCTCTTGATTGGCAGATAAGCTCGTCTCCGTCACCTTCGTTATCTGGATTGCAAACATTATCAGGAACATGACTGCAGGTTGAAAATACCATTTTAGCATCATATCAATTAGGATTACCTTCTTCCCTGGAAATAGTTTCCTTAGTTCGACATCAGTGACCACGGAGTAGTCTTTATCCTCTCCAGTCTTTGCACATGTCAACAACATCACACTGTTAGATTGCTTCATAATAATAATAAAAGAAATACACTAACAAGTACATCAATATCTCATGAGTTCCAAGATATCCAAGCACGAAAAAAACAAAGTGTAGGACAACAGAAGTAAATGTTCAAAAGACCTCGTATAGGTGAGCCAAACGAAGTAAAACTTTGCCGCTTTGAAGTTCCTGCAACACAATAGAAAAGGAGTTGAACTCGTAACAACATTCGCATACAATTTACAAACAAAACTCAAATACAGGAAATAAGTGGTAAATACCTGGAGGGTGATCACTGCAATATTGTTCGGTAAGCTATAAGAGGGATCAATAGCTGAAAATGTAGTTACACGGGAATTCTTCCAATTATTTCCCTCCTGCATGAACTACACGAATTAGCCATATGTCGACTACACCTTTAATTTATATAATAACCAGATAATTTCCTCACCTCTTCAGAAAATGCCAAGAGAAGAGGTGAGTAAATCTCCTGCCCAAGTGAGCGGCGCCACTTCGCCCCTTCTCCATGCGGGTCAACTCTGAGATAAAATTTCCCTTGAATCTGAAAAAAAACGTAAAAGTTAGAAATAGTTGGAACAGATATATTACGAGCTAGGTCAGTTAATCTATGCAGGACGTCGAAACAACAAAAGCATCGGGAGAAAGATCTTTGACAAAGAAAAGGCTTTCCGCCTTGAAATGATAGTTCAAGTAAACAAAGTTAAGTATCCCTTAAATTCTGTAATCACCGTTAGACCCTTGCAACTGTCAAGTACGCAAACTTCTTCATTTAAGGCCTCACCAACACCTCTAGAATCATCATTGATCAGCCTCCTATAAAACAACAAACAAGCCAACAAGTACGGTAGGCATCCCAAAAGCAGACAACTAAGAATATGCCTAACCAAAACTTAGAGGGTAGGCTGTATGCCTGAAGGAGACAACAGTAAACTTACCTGTGGAGCATCAACTCTAATTGTCCATCCACCAAGCTTGACCCACCAACTGCTCGGTCCACCAACACCGAAACTTCTTTAGTTTCATCTTCCAGATAAATTCCAAGATTTATCTGCACAACATACCGAGTTAAGTTGCTTTTTAGCATTCCTAGTACAAGACAATTCCAACACACTCGATGCATCTCAGGAATATAGATATGCAATGGGCAGAATATATGATAAAGCAGCTACAAAGCTGAAAAATAGCTTAAATGTTAAACTAATGTGCACGGATTACATCACATACAGGATAATAATTTCCTGAAATAGGTTGGTGTACTTCAAGGTCCCAATCAGCTCTATAATCACGAATCTGCAATGAGCCAATTTTAACAGAAGACAATTAATAGCAGGTAAATTTATATATGGAATCAAGGCAAGCAATTCTTCCTGTCCCCTTCCATATTTCTTCATCACAAGTCTCAAGAGCAACCACAGAAATTGTACCCTTTTGATGAAATCACGGCCATTGGAGTCTGTATAAAAAGTCTTATTCGTATTCAAGGTAGTGCTAATTTGAGTAATTATTTCCTTTCCATATCCATCATCCACAGGTATAGGCCCAATCTGAAATTAAAATTTTACATGAGAAAATCCAGTTCCCACAAGGTAATACTTAAATCATTTGGCTGGACATTATATAAGGCAAAATGCAGATAAACTTACCGTAAACTCAACTTCAGCATGTTCCTTTCCCTTGTAGACCCTGGTGACCTGCACAAATTTTGCATCAGCTGCTACGCATAATGTCATCAAATCCAAGACTGAATTAGTTTACTGAGGTCAACAGCCAAATAACAAGGACTGACAAAGAAGCTAATTGCTTGCTAGCATAAACCTATTACACATTTTGCTATTCTGATCTTCCTCGCCTGCTCAAAGCTAGTCTAGTGAATGGAATATGGAAAGGAGATGGTAGGGCACCTGATGTAACCATGTATTAAGCTGCTGGTGCACTTCATCCAGTAAAGGACCACGTATAACAGTCAAAGGAACCTGAAAACAAGAGATAATTCATTTTAATGACTCAAATAAGAGCAAAAGTTGGATAAAAAGATATCAGTTAGTAGCCATTTGAAGGTGCGAAATAAGACAAATCAAGCAAGAGTTTACCTGGCCTTCAGGTTTTATAGGAAATGTGCCATTTGGGCGGAAAACATAAGCCCCGGATGCCTTCAAACAGGAAGCACATATTTCACACAATTACCAATATTGTCAAGCAAACATAAATGAGGGAATTCATAATTTCTGCAGTAAACATGTTATGTGAAAACATAGATGGCATGGCACTGTTACCAAGGGAAAAAGGATACCTGGAAAACTCTGTCAGTACCATTATAACCAGTGTAGTAGCTATATGATTGCTCCGTCGCTGCAGTGAGCTTTCCAGTAAAACAAACATCATTCGTCAGCATTATGTGCACAAGATCAGAAGTGAACAATAATGTATAATACCTATGGAAGAACTATTCTATTTCCTAACAAGTTGCACCAGTTAACTATTAGAGATTTTCAACATGGTGCGCGTCAATAATTATGGTCAAAACAAGAAGCATTGTATAGTCTTTTACAGAGGATATATATTATAAAAGATGTTCATATTCTGAATATTCCCCAATAACTTTCAAGAGTCAATATTGGAACACTTAACAAAAGCAATATACCGAGTTTCTTCTGTTTGTAAAATGTGTGAGTTTTCCTTCATTGTAAAGCAGCTTAAGATTTCCTCGACCAACTTCAAATGTTTTACCAGAACCTTCATCTGGACTATACACTGTTGAGATGATTGCTCTAGAATCTGATCAAAATTTGCAATGAAAAGCTATCGCAAAGTTAATCGTCTAAGTAAAAATAGATTCCCTTCTTAAATAAGTGAACTCAATCATTTCTACCTGTTGTTTTTGCACTTAACACAACATAAGTGCTGAAACCAAGGGGTGGCACAGATGCTGAAAAGGCAAGCCAATATCTTGCCGAGCTGTTGGTTGATATACCTAAATATGCTTTGATGTGATAGTTCAGTGTATGCAAAGAGACATTAGATAGAGGAAGGATCTGAGATTCAATCTCTCTTCCAGAAGGATCCACAACTACTAGATTTTCAGAAGAAACCTGCAAAACATATGATATGTTACTTCTACTAACTTTATACTGACCCATAATACCATGACTTCATAATCATCAAGGCACAAGTTAATTTTCTCAACATGGCCACTTATCAACTCTCTAAATTATGAAAGTTGATTGAGTAGCCCCAGAGTACTCACAGGAATGCGAATAACCTCCTCTCTTTTCCATCCTAGAGGATTGTACGCTATTACAACCTAGAGAAAAGAAAAAAATAAGAACTCTGTAAATAATGCAATATAAATCATATCTAGGAAAGAGAAAAACAAATGGCCATGTCCGTGTATGTAGAAAATAATGATTCTTACCAAGCTTTTCTCACCAGTGAAACTAGCTTCTGATGGAGGACAGTAACTTATGTTGAGCAGAGGACACTATCAAAAGAAAGCATATTGGAAAATCAGAACATTGAATTTCCCTAGATAAATCATAAAATTTTGGAAACTAAACAAGGATAGTTGATTAGTTATAAATTGTAACAAAGGCAAAATCACAAAAATTATACTGAAAGCCGTTGACTATTTCATGTCTGGATATTCTTCAAATTTTACCTTAAAACCCATTCCGCATATTATGAAAAAATATCACATGCATTAGATTCTTAAGCAATTGTTGAATCTCATGACTACTGATACAGAATATATGAAACCTCCCGAAGCAATAAAACCAAAAGGAATAATCGGTTCTTGTAAAAGAACTTGAAAAATAATCTAACAATCAAACAACTCGAGTGTAAAGTAGGGAAGTGTGTATTGCCTGCTGAATTTCAGGGACTGACTCACTGCACATAAAGTTCTTTGAGCCAGTTAAAACAGCCAATGATGATGAAACCACTTTCTCAGCCTGAAATTTTAATCAACCAGTCAAGAGGACTTCAGTGATCTATGGCAAAAGAAAAATATTTCCACCAGGCAAGCGAAAGCTACCACTGAATGGAAGAAAGTGTATGCCTCAGACAAACAGTATCAATTTGATAGGACAGATAAGAAACTGTTATAGAAGAAAATGAAGATTAAGAAAGCATTCAACGGATTAAAAATCTCTCTAACCTCTTTGTAACCAATTGACAACCGCAGTGCATAATCAGCAGCCACATGCTGCCTTTGTGTCCCACTAACGGCATCATGATGTTGAGCAATAGCCAAAGCATCAGCTAAGGCATCTGTGCTTGGTCCAGAAACATGCCTGCCTCTGAAAAACTCCAATTGCCTTGCTGCCTAAAGTTCCAAATAAATATCAGTCTGACTGTGAGGAAAGCTTGATAAAGTAGCCCTCGACACATGAAGTCCATCCACATATTATCATAACCAAGTAAGAAGGTGCAAAACTTACTAAGTAGTAACCACTCAGCATCCTCACATATCCTTTGAAGGCTGGCCTACTGGTAAAGTAGCCCGTCCAGTAGGCATTCTCTCGATCCGCATACCTGGGAGATGCACATAACTACTCAGACCAAATTGTTATTTTTGACTAACCAGCTGTGGTTTAATTTTCACTGATGAGAATAGCACTCACGGGAAAAAATCACCAGTCTTCAGAGGCCATTCCTCATTTGCTGCATATTTTGCATCAGTGTAGATGGATGGTGTAGAATATAGAGCATTAACACGTCCATCCTGAGAAGCAAAGGATGGACCGAGAATTTAGATAGTAAAAATATGTGTATGCATAAACAACAGAAGCTCTATGCAGAATTGAGACGTGAATACCAGATTGACATAATGAATGAACTTGTCCATCTGTCTAAACCAAGAAAGTGCATATTGGTAGCGGAAATCAGTTCCCATATTCCACATTATATGATTTGCCATGGTTAAATTTGCCTGAAATTGGAGGGACAGCGGTTACTTGAATTCCAACCACAGTAATTAAAAATGATACAAGCAAAGATGTGGTGCCTGAAGATTCATTTATTTCTATCATCTTCTTAAAGACAAAATTGAAAATGATTCCCATTATCCCACATCCTTCTAATCTAATCTCACCGCAAATTTGTTTTTAATAAAGATGTCACACACGTGTGGACACAGAGGATAAATGCTAACACAGATTGAAGTAACAGAATATAATATTGGGGTCCAGGTGATGGCGTAAGCTAAGAGAATCATACATCATACCTGTGCTAAAGCAGCTGCAACAAAATCATCCACTCGCTGTTGCACATTATAATCGAATAGGAGAACATCGTCCTGAATTCAACCTTTGCATTTATAAAATATTCCACAACACACAATCCAAGACTTAGTGTTTTGTTTTCAGATGACAAAAGTTAACCTGAATCGGTGGAGACACATCATTTATTTCAAAAGTAAACCCATCTGGAGGATCGTAATGAACCGGAAATATCCCTGTGAATATCTGGACATGAATTCATGACAGACAAAGTCAGAACTTCTAATCCAACAGTTTTGTGCATGATAACAACAACAACAAATCTGTCAGACTGAGTGTACAGTTTTAACATTTTGAACATGAAGAAAAGTTTCAGTACAATTAAACACACATAAAGGGACAGAAAGAGAACAGAAACATTGGCCATGGCTCCTACAGAATTACCTGAGAAGACGAACCGAGGGACCTTGAGCCCTGCCAGATAACTTCAAGAGTTTTATCACTTTTTCGCTTCGCTCTATCTTGGTAATCAATTCGAGCAAAATAGAGTGAGTCGAACCCAAGCTGCAACATAATAATATAGAATGAAATGAAATACTTTATGCCATATAATTGCATCACTGTGAAATAGTTGGAATTCCACTCGTTGCGTTTTATGAAAAATCTACATTCCAAACATATTGTGTTATCACGTCACATTAGCAGCATAAATTATCAAACAGATACCTCTGCACCAAGCAAATAAGCCTGAACAGCAGAATGTCCAAAAGGATCAATCTGCCACCCAACTCTGGGTTTTTTGCCAAACTCTTCAAGAATAAACTGATGTCCCAAGGTTGTCTGATCAATCAAATCAATGTAATGTGGGGTTGCCTCATCATGCATACACATTCCCCCATTTCTGAATCATAACAAAGATCTAATTATAAGTAAAATGAGTATTACAGTAAGGATGGACAGAAAAAGTAACCAAATATCAATTTGGAAAAGGGGGAGGACGATGATAGAGAGTACATGAATTCAAGTTGACCAGAGTCAACAAGCTGTTTAACTTTAGCCTTGAGAGAGTCACTCTGCTGTCTCCACCATCTCTGAAAGAATGCCTGATTGTAGAAAAACCCATGATGAGATAAAGTTGCTGGTAATAATAACAGCCTACATAAATACTAAGCGGCAGTAGCACATTTGAAGAAAAACAATTATAGACTTGCCATCTCAACATAAATGAACCTCCGATTCTTGTCATCCAACAAAGCCGAGATGACCGAATCCAATACGTTCTGAACGCAAGCTCCCTGAGCGAGGATTACAAGGTTTACTCAATTAACAACTGAAGGAATGTAATCACTGAGGTAAGGGGCAGTTAAACTTAAAGGAATTGTAGAGAATTACCCGAATGGAATTGTTGGCTCCGACGTAGTACTGATCGACGGTCTTCAGCCATCCGACATCGTCGTGAGTGTGGGGCACTAAATGGACGTTTAATTTGCCCGGCACGATCCCGGAGGTAGTATTATAGTGTATGTAAGCGGAGCTGAGTTGAATCGGAAAGCAAATTCCGGCGAAAATTGCAGCTATAATGCAGAAGAGGAGCTTGGACTTGGAGAGCTCCATAGAGAGAGAGTGAGAGTAGTGCGGACTGCGAAGGTGGAATGAATCGTATCAGTATCAATATCTTCACTTGGCAGCAAAGCAACGCAACAATTGCTTCTTAGTTTCGTCAACTACTGTCTGTGTTTGTCTACTCCGATTACTGATTTTCAGACATTATTGTCTATACTTGCTTGCTGCTGCTTCTAAACTCCATCCAGAAAGACATTTAACTTTGATTGTTTATTTAATTAAATAATTAAACACGCAAAGATATAATAAAGAGAAAATTGCATTTTTGGTCCATAGGAAATAAGTCAATTTTTTTTTTTTGTCCCGTAGTTTTTAAATCGTCCCGTATTTTTTGTTTTTCGATAAATGTAGTCCCAAAGTGAAAAAAAATTCAATATTAGTCCCAAAAAATTTAGAAATATATATTTATAATATTTTTTCTTAATTAAAAAATACATATCAAATATTAGGAAAATTTTAAAAGAATACCAACCACATGATATGCATTTTATTTTTATAATAAATAATAAATTATTACATTTTAAAATATAAGTATTACTTTAAAATTATAAAATAAAAATATATACATAATAACATAAATAATAAAATAATCTTCAATATTGCATTTAGTTAAAAATATGTAAAATAAAAAATTGAAAATAATTAATATTTACAATACTTAAATATTTCTTATATATATAACATTGTATTCATTTAAAATAATTAACTTTGGATTTAGTTAAAATTGAAAATAACATAAAATTTATATATTTTTTATTCAGTAATATAATATTAATTAAAAAATTAAAAAGTAATTAATAGCCATATATATTTAATGATAATTCAAAAATAACATCAATATTTTATTTTCAATTAGTAGCCATATATATATTAATTATTTTCAATTTTTTATTTTATATATTTTTAACTAAATGCAATATTGAAGATTATTTTATTAATTATGTTACTATGTATATGTTTTTATTCTTTTATTTTATAATTTTAAAGTAATACTTATACTTTAAAATGTAATAATTTATTATTTATTATAAAAATAAAATGCATATCTTGTGGTTGGTATTCTTTTAAATTTTTCCTAATATTTGATATGTATTTTTTAATTAAGGAAAAATATTATAAATATATATTTCTAAATTTTTTGGGACTAATATTGAAAAATTTTCACTTTGGGACTACATTTGTCGAAAAACTAAAAGTGCGGGACGATTTAAAAACTATGGGACCAAAAAAAAATTGACCTATATCCTATGGGACCAAAAATGCAATTTTCTCTATAATAAAATAAAACGAGGCTCTACTCTATATGGATAATGTTGAACAAAAATATTTATTTTTTTTAAATTAAGTTGTATCAATTCAAA
The DNA here is from genome assembly GCA_037501455.1 of Lantana camara. Classification (NCBI taxonomy): domain Eukaryota; kingdom Viridiplantae; phylum Streptophyta; class Magnoliopsida; order Lamiales; family Verbenaceae; genus Lantana; species Lantana camara. The sequence continues at coordinate 540,404 of CM074858.1, read as the reverse complement.
GGGGTTGTTTGCGAAAACTCCCCTCCTGTTGAGAAAATTTTAGTTAGGTCCCAAATTTTAAAATTATTTTTATTATAAAAACTCAAGAATCACGTACCTGAATCGTATTATGTCGTATCTAAATCGCAATATGTCATATTTGGTGTTCAAAATGGGAAGTAAACTCAAATTATGCATCTCATTTGGGGATTGATGTATAAAAACTCAATAATCACGTACCCGGATCGCATTATGTCGTATCTAAATCGCAATATGTCGTATTTGGTGTCCAAAATGGGGAGTAAACTCAAATTATCATCTCATTTGGGGATTGATGTATAAAAACTCAAGAATCACGTATCCGGATCGCATTATGTCGTATCTAAATCGCAATATGTCGTATTTGGTATCCAAAATTGGGAGTAAACTCAAATTATGCATCTCATTTGGGGATTGAACAAAAATAATTTTGAAAATTGGGACTTAACTAAAAATTGAGTCCACATTTGGGGATTTTTCACACATCTCCCGTAATTCAAAAGGCACTGGAATCACATTTAATGATCATATATTTTCGGGTAAAATGGCACTGTTATTTAGTTTGGCAAATCCTTTAAAAATCATTAACATAGGCATGTTTATTGCAACGGAAAATAGTTGGACGGTCTTAACCTAGACAGCTATGATGCACGGTAGGGCGGTCAACGGGTCGGATTCGGGCCGGACCAGGGGATTCCGGATCCGAATCCGACAAGAGGATCCGACAACCGGATCCGAATCCGAATCCTATAGGATTCGGATTCATATATTTTGAATCCATGTATAATCGGATCGGATTATATCCGATTAAAGATCCGACCCGATTAGTAATAAAATTTATTTTTTTTATTTAATAAATTTAATATAAAGAATAAATATAATTACATAATATTAATAAATAATAATTATTTAATGGATTATTTGATATTTTATTTATATTTGTTTAAAATAAGTTAACTTAAACTTATTAATAAAGGAAAATATATACTTTTAGAGTAAATAATTCAAATTTTATTGTTGTTTAAAGTGATAATTATGTGAAAATTATAATTTTAGTCATTTTACTTAATATTATGTACTAGTAAATAATTTATTTTAATTATATATTATATATATAATCGGATTCGGATTCTAAACGGATCGGATTCGTTAATTCCATATTCGCTCCATTTATTTCGGATAACGAATATTTATAATCGGATATGATCCATCGGACATTTTTATCGGACGAATATGCTAAAATTCGGATCGGATTCGGATTAAAATCCGATCCATTGACAGCCCTAATGCACGGACACTTCTAAAAATATCATTTTGCCGTGTCGTGTCGGACACACTCCTTACGTGGGAAATTCAAGAAAAAATCCGTAACGCCGTATCCGTGTCGCCGTGTCCATACATCATAGCTAGACAGAAATGTTTATTGGGCCAGAAACTATTTAACGTTACAAACCCATATTATTAAGGGAAAATAGTGCAGAGAAGGTATTGGCCCACGAGCCTAGGCCCAATTTGGCTGAAATTTGAATACATGATCGGAAATTTAAAACAAAAATATTTGTTTTTGAAAACTATCAATTTAGAAAGAAAAAAAACAACGCATTGAGCAGCCATTTTTTGGACTGGAAATACATTTAGTAATGTTTCAAATAGATAATTGATTGGATAAAATAGTAAGTCGTCCCAACATCTCTGGGTCAAAAGCAACAGAGGTCCAAAACAGGTCCTATTGGCATACAGCCAGCTTTCTCATTTGGGAGTAGAATTGAATCCCTATTAACAAATTATCAAAAGAGAAAGCTCAAAAATGAAAGTCTGAATTTATAGGAAACTAATATAAGCGTTTCCTGCATCCTTGTGCTCCGCAGTAGCATGGCAATTGTCGTATCTTTCCATCCGGACCAATAACGCTGTCCAGGGCGTACCCGTAGTCATAACTTAGCTCCTATACAACACCAAAACCAAAACCACATTCAATATTTTAAGTTTTAGCCGCACACATGTATGCATGCAGATTGCAGAATAATAAGAAGAAAATCAACCTTCAATGGAGGTATGTTGTCAGCAGCAACGAATATCACCCTTGCAAGTTTCATATCGTGATGATCGCTTAACATACATTGGACAAACAAATTGGGCTGGCAGCTATGATTGATGAACCTTGCTACATTACCAGTCTGCCCTGCATCTATGCAAAACGGCACACTTTCTGACACCTGTTCCCCAAACTTTTGCAAATGAGCAGGCAAAGACACTTCCCCTAGTCGGCTCTACAAAAGGTAATGTGTACTCAGAACATTTCGAAACAACAGAATCCAGACTCCTCAAACGAAAAAATCAATTGAAAACTAATAAAATGCACAACTCACCTCTCTTCCATCGAGTCCTTTCATCGTTTGCAAGCAATCGATGTCAAAAACATAACTATTATCAGCAGCAGGGTCTAGATCATCGGTTTTCTTAAGAAGACCAATGTATTCACATACAGGTGCCCCAGAAGGTATGTGGTCCCAAGATCTAACACCCCATCCCTTGTTTGGGGTACGAAATATCTGTCCATATAAACCACACGTATTTAAAAATACACAAGTATGGTTTACTTGATAAAGAAAGATAACATGAACTTGATACAAACCTCCAAATGGTACCTAAGCCCTTTTTGAGAGGTCCTATTGACACATTTGGGTCCACAACCACAATTTGGGCCGCATTCGAAAACCACTCCTTTTGGTTCCCATAGCCTACAAATGAAACAGAATTGTAAATAAACTAATGTTAAGGAACAAAAAGAAAACTCAACACGTCAGCTAAAATATGGACATTTCATTCTGATTGATGATCCCTCTACTTTAAACAAGACCACAGGCGCCAAACTTGCTCATACTGTTTGAAACATCAAAACTCTTCCAACTTTGCCGGTGTGTTCTTTTTTTTCTTATTAGTTATTACAACTGTTAACATACATAAAATGAGACCAAAGGAGTATATAAAACCATAACTACCTCAATGACTAAAGAAAAGCAAATGTTGTGAAGAAATAAGTGAACAGAACACACATTTCAATTATAAGGTGGTAAGCCATAAGCAAATTCACTTAACAAGTTGATATTAAAATACTACAACTAGGAATTGAAAGGATCAATAAATTTGGTACCTTCCACCATCACGGTGCACATATGGGAAATCGCCCCCATTAAGTTTAGCGCACGCACAGGTCCTTGGGTCAAGGCATTCTTTTACGCAGTTGCATCCCGCGGGAGCAACAGTGCGCACACGTAGACCTTTACTGAATTTCATATCCTTGATGTAGACAAAACCTAAATTTTGACATCAAAGGTGGAGAATTGGAGAATGAAGGTATTCAGAGTTCGTGACAGCACAAACATCTTATATTTAGGTTTAATTAATATAATTAAACCTAAATATAATTCAAAGGTCGTGACAGCACAAACATCTAGTAACACCACTCACCTTCTGGAGAAATGGGTGGATCATCAACCAAGTTAGTAACAGGGATAGGAATAGCCTCAAGGCCTTCAGAAATATCTTGGCATACCAACCTTTTAAGGGACAATGAAACACACTTCACAAAAGGTTAAAAACACAGAGAAAGATAACCACACAATTTAAAAGATCATGTCTTTACCCTCTTAATTCTGATATCGATTTCGGGATACGACCTCTAGTAAAATGAACCTGCAATGATTAAACGCAAAGTACCGATGACAATGCAGTGTATCAAGCCGAAATCAAAAGAACTGTGGCTATACAAATATACAAATTTTTTATAATTTTCAGATTGCACAAGACTATGTTAACTTCAAGAAATGAAAATAAAAACCCCCCAAACAAACAGGCACATAAAGAACTTCATAAACCCAAACTAAACATAACTATATTTTAAGTCATATCAATAAACAATTCAAACTAGCAGAGTTATGCTTGATTATAATCTCTTGGCATCAAAAGAAAAGGTGAGAACATGCTGCACCAAAAGAAATAATGCAACCAATTTTGTATTATTAGCTGGAAACATATTGTATAAGGAAAAACATTACCTGCTCTGTCGTCACCGGTGGCTGTCCCTCGAACCGTTTGAGTTGAAATTTATAAACCGTGAAGCCGGAAACACCCTTCTCAGCCCAATATTTAACAACCTTCAAAATATAGGACCACCCATCAATAAATGATCTCTACACATCATGGGTATAAATTATTTCATTTCCATACCTTGTACAACCCATCATAGGTATAAACCTTCCCCACATAGCTATTTTGGCATTTATGTCCACGAACTACTCTAACAGGCACAGATTGCTCCATACAGTTCTACAGAAAGGAAAATGATCCCAAATTAGCTCAACTAATAATGACCAAGGATCTATTAAATAGGATCACAGACCAAGCTTTAACATGCAACTGTTTGAAAGGGCTTAACACATAATAAAAGTTGAGATACCATGCAAGCTAAAGACCTATAAGATTACAGCTAGAATGTTTGTTCAGAATCACCAATACAAATATCATATTGGATTGAACCAATATTAATATAAGTGTGTAATAGACAGAGGAAAAGACAATTGAAAGATAAAGGATTACATGCCTTAAGTCCCAAATTTCCCCGTTCCATCACTTGATCTTTAAACTGACGTTTGTCACCTAACAAGTTATTTCCCCCTTGGCCGGTGTATACAACGTCATCACAATTGTCTAGATCATCTTCATATTGGCCAGATAAAACAATTGACACAGTCAAGGGAAATTTGTAGTCCTTCAAATCCTGCAACAACCAGAGGGAAAAAATGAATGACAATGACACACACACACGTGCATGTATATGTGTGTGAAGTTAGGAAATCATCAATTTTACTCATACAACAGACCAAAAAAAAATATCAAAAATCAGATACTAACTACCAAAAAAAATATCAAAAATCACATCTTTACCAAGCAAAAGATCCAATGTAAGGAGAGATAAGTTAGTAGGGGAATATTCATCAGATACAAACATTCATGCATGGTCAAATATTATTTTGTAAGAGGAAAGTAATCATTCAAGATGAAACCAGCACAAAACACATGGAGATCTACAATATTAATAACTTACCAATCTTTTTTTGGCAGTCTTCCCAATATAATCAATTCCATTGAGCCAATGGTTGTGGAAGCCCAGCACAGCCATTTCCGCCCTTGAAAAGAACTGATAGCCAACATCTATTCCTGTCATTACAGCCAAAAAAGAAAACTGATACAGGGAATTGCATAATTTAAACACCAACTGGGATTGTTATTTCTCCCAATCACTTGAACACCCACATATTGCAAATAATTTGTTTGAAAATGCAACAGGACAATTTATAATTTCACATGACAAGGTTTCTGAAATTTGGTAATCCATTGTGTGATTCTAGACTAAATGAAGAATTTGTAGAGACCAACCTGGAAAAGGGCCAATTCGTTTCTCGTCCCATAGAATAGCATTGAGCTTCTTCATCTGCCGATTCAATAACAATGGGTAAAGCAATACAAAATTAAAACCACAACAATATAAAAACAGTAAATTTATTTAGATAAGTCAAAAGAATAAAAAGAACATGTTGCAGTTTACAAAAAGACATGCCTCAGAGACCGCCTTCAAATCGGGTCGCCTAGAAGGGTTTTTAATACATTCTTCAGTTGCTCCCTTCTGCAATCATATCAAACATTATAAGTTAAGAACTCATTAGTTTCCCAGCTAAAAAGAAGCAGAAAGCAGATGCAAACTAAAAGAAAGAAAATACTGCATTAAGAAATCATAGTTATGGCAGGAAAAGATGCTATGGATCCTACAACTATGAGCAAAGTTATTGCCCAATGTAAATTCATAATTAGAAAAGGACTATGTTGTTGGAAGACTTCTAAACATCAGATACCTTTGGTTTTTTTCCTTCATCTGCACATCTCTTCTCTTCAACCTACAAATCATGCAAAAAAAGGCCTCATCCACTGTTTATCCCATTAATAAGAGGTAATAAATAAAAGCGCATAAGATCATAAATAAATAATGTAATGAAAAAGAATCACATTAGGATACACATGATTATCCAAAGACATATGGGCCATTAACAGCATGAGATAAATAAACAATAAACCCAAGCAAATATAATGATTCACCTGTACAAAATGAAGATAAAATTTATTGAACTGTCGCAGAGTCTCCCTAATGGAGTTGGTGGTGACAAGTGTGCCACCACCGGCATCAGCCTGCTGAAGATTCTCCTCCATAACTTTGTGATTGGGCTTGGGTTTCTCCTCCATAACTTTGTGATCGGGCTTGGGTTTTTTCTCTTTCTCCGCCCGACGAACAGTGGACTCTGAAGTTTTCCTCTTTTCAGGAAAGTAAGTTTTGGTCTTCATTTGCTTCAACCGAGCACTAGCCCTCCGTGGAGGGGAAGCATTTTGCGAAGAAAGTTTGCATTTTGCGCCGTCTTGTTGGTAGACAACCACCATGGCGGGGAAATGAAGAGTTCAAAAAGAAAGTTGAAGAGTTAAAAATGAAATTAGGGTTGAATGAAGACGACGAAGCAGCAGCAAGTGGGAGGGAAAAGGGTGATTTTCGATTTGGGTTTTCTCACAAACTTTTCTTCTTCACTACTGTGCCGTTAAATAGATAAAACTAAAATAATTCAGAGATTTTGTATTTGGCAGTGTATAATTTTCCCGCCCCTATCGCGATACCTGTTTATTTTAGCTTTATCTTACCCAAAAACATGTCATTTTTTTCGAAATTTTTACCGTTGCGGTGCGGGTGCCGTCAATCAATCAAATCTTTCTTCTATCTATAACCAATTTTTTGAATCAATCTCCATCGTATATTGTTTAGTGTTTACAATTACAATTACAATTACAATTATATATATACCATACATATGATTATTGACCTTCCCCCACAAACCAAAGATATTATATATATACTAAACATGAAATGTACATTTACCCATCATTTTTTTGAGATAGTTACGTCGAGCTATTTTTGCATTTTGCCATAAGTCTGTGGTCAATCAAAATCAATTAATATGTCCCCCCATTCATGTATGTTTGACAGACCCCAATTGATGAGAGAATTTCTAAGCATATATTAAGGGTGTTTTTTTTTTTTATCCAAATCGAACCAAAGAGGCCCGTGGAATTTTTACCGAGGACCCTAATGAACAAAAATGAGCCCAAGGGAAGTTTGTCCAAAACGCATAAGATCCAACAAAAGAATCAAATTAAACTACCAAGTGCATTTTTTCCTAATTCTCATATATTCAACAATTTTTCAATGTATAACTCATAAATTAACCCCAAAACATTCTACAGTCTACAGTACTAGACAAACTTCAACATAATCCAGCATCACCGCATCTTGAGCTTCTTCATCCACAGATCCCAACGCCATTTTGGATTCTCATTTAAATGATATTGCACATATTAAACGGGCATTCAATTTCCATTTCCAGAAGATGTATTACAGCAAAATTTTTCCTTGGTGTGGCATCTCATTACAAGACCCCTGGTCTTCATCCCCTGTTTCGATCCTGGAATCTGAGTATTCCGGCTCTGGACGAGGAAACAATAGCTTCAACCGAAAAGCATCAACTCCGTTTAAGTAATACCGGAAAAGCCTTTTGGCTCTAATAAAACCCAGACGGCCATATAATGCAAGTGCTCCTTTATTAGTAACTTCTGCTTCCAATGTTACCTTAAAAGACATGAAAAACAAAATTCTTAAATCATCAACATGCATAAAACATCTAAGGCTGCATTTGAATTGAAGAATTACAAACATGTAATAACAAATTGATAGAGTTTGTTTAGATAATTATGTGCCGTGGATTTCAGATCTTGAGGTATATTCCAGTCAGTTAAGTTGATTTGAAATCATAATGGCATGGAGTCATTTCAAATCATTTCCCTCAAATCCAAAGCCTTAACCAAACTAGGAAACAGAGGTACGTACTTCTCATATAAACCAAACTAACAAAAACAAAGGAAGACAAAACGGGAAATCTCAAACATTGCAAGGTGGTGTAAATGCATATGGCTGATTTGGGTGAAATATGGAGAAGGCATCAATGCAGTCATGCAGAAGAATAGGGCTGAGGCTTTGTATTATGCAAATGCTTATTTCCAATGCTGTAGAAATTATCCTATGATTTTGATTGGATTGTCATAAGCATTGACTTTATAAGACAAGAAAATGCTTATCCAATGAATGACATACCTCCTCACAACCTGATTCCATCATTACTTGAATTGACCTAGTAACAAGTCCAGTAGCTGCAAATATGAAAAGAAATAGGAAGTTACTACTTAAAGAAGCAGAAGAACATTGCAGCTGGATACACATGCTTTCAAGGAAATATTGTAGCAAATAAACAGCAGTAGTGAACGAGCAGCTGGCATAGATAAAAACTGCAAATCGTTCAACAACCAATTTCACAATAGCTTTGACAGATGGAGGTTAATTGAGTTAAATCCTGAATAAGGAGTGGAATCAGCACTGACCTATGCCTCTGCCTCTGTACGCGTTGAGAACAACAAGCATGGCGATATATCCTCTGAAAGTATGGCGATGATCTCCCATCTTGCAAACCACAGTTCCCACGCATTTCCCTTTATGGAATGCCTGATAACAAACAAGTCATTCAATACATATAATCAATCTAGCACCGAAAAATCTGAAGTTGGAGCTGATCTGAGAAGGGACTAACGAGAAAAGAGAGATGGGGCCAGAGATAGACGAAATATCTGTAGGTGAAGATGGAATAGGGTTCGCTGAGCTCCTGATCCACCAGGTTCATAATCAGCGGCAGGTGATGCTCGCCGCCATAGCTCACGTACTCTATCTCCGATGCCTCGAACTCCGCCTTTCCCTCCTCCATACAAACACTGCACTGCGTCACTGCCCCTTCTGCTGTTGCCTATTGTCACAATTTGGGCATTCTAAAAGTAATAATTTGTAATTTACCCCCTGTATCAATGAATTATTCAAAAGATCGCCTTTTGGGGCTGAAAACAAATATATAGGCAAAAAATGCAGTCAAATTAGCGAAAAGTCGAATGAGCAAATATATAGAATTAACACAACCGCATCAGAATTTATAAAGATAAATGACACCATCCATGAGTGTCCTAGTGAGGTTCAGTTCAGTAAACTCACGCGTCAGTAGAAGCTAACTAGCAGTGATCCTTTTCCTAATAATCTAGGATAAGCTAGAGTTTAGAGTTCATCCAGTACAGTAGATATCATCTTTTATCTTCGAAAAGGATTCTCCAGCCAATGAATTGAGCAATCACATTCAGTAGCAATCAAGAAATAAATAAGCAGCACAAAACTGGGAATGAGCGAGTCCTAATTGCCCATTGGGCAGCAAACAGAAAGCTATATTGAAGTTCAAACTGCAGGCAGCGTCAGCTCATTATGGCCGGGCAATTGAAAGGCAGCTTATTCCTATGCGTGCCAGAAAACAGTTGCATATGCAAGACTAAAAGAAAACAGTAAGCAAACGGGACAAGCATCCAGCTAAAACACACAAACAAAACCATTAATTGGAAACGAATTTGAGAAGTATGGGAGAGACGGGGCAGAAAGAAGAAGAATAAATAATAATAATAATTACAACAAAAAAAAAACCCTAAAAAATAAGAAAAATTGGGAGGGAAAGAGGTACCTGCAACCGAGGAGAAACCCAGACGGCAAAACAAATTAGAGGATTACAAAAAATTGAGGGAATAATCTCTACACAAACTATAACAGATTAAGGCATTGGAAAGGTAAAGAAGAGAAGAAGACATGTGCGTATATACACACATGTACCTACATCACACACACATATAGGTCGACCTTTGTTAAATTACACAAACAAGCTAAGGGGGGTCAAATAAAACAAATAAAAATGCATACCCCTCATAAAAATTAGCAACCGTATATACTAGTAAAATAATTATTATTATTTAAATTTACATTAGATTAAAATTTTCATATTAATATTTATTTATAATTATTTATAATAAATAAATGAAAATATAATAAAACAATATCATATTAGTATAAAATAATAATTTAAATATATGGAGAAAAGATTAAAAAAATATAATAAAAAAAGTCGATATGAGATATGAGGTAAGAGAAAAAAAAGAGTTGAAAAGATAAATCAAAAATAATAATACCATATAGGAGTGGTGGAAAATAAATAAATAAAAAAGAAAAAAGACTTTGCGGTCGATCTTGTCACTCAATCAAGATTGGAAGTGGTCGAGATGACTTTGTGGTTGGGAAATCTTGGCTTCGTGAGGCTCGCGAAGTGCATAGGTCTATCGGGCTCCATCGGTTGACGTGAACGATCGACCCCTTCGTTGGGCAAGTTAACATGGTTGAACGGGGTCAGTCATGGGAATTGGTACCATATCAATGGATAACGTGTCAATTTGCAAGGATGGAGTTGACCAAGTATTTCGTTGAGGGTGGCCACGCGACGATATGTGGCATAACAAAATTATGTTGCGTCAAGTTTTATTTTAAAAATTATATTATGGATTATACATTATGATGAGCTCAAATCACGCTCAGATCAACACCGCACACGTGTCGCGATATGAATACTCCAGAGCTTGGACGCTCGCGATAATGGGCCCGCGGAATAAACCCAACCCATTCACCCATTATCTCACTGTTTAGGACTTATGCATCTCGGCCCAAGTCACGGGCGGGGGATCTGCTTGCCAATCCCATCTGACGTCCGCGATGCGGTCCCACGGAATGCTCTCCTCTAGAGTCCATCCATTCCACACCAGTGGGACCCTTCACGAGGGAGCTTGCGGTCGTATCCACCCACCGCTCGAGTCTCTCGGACCGAGTCGCTTTTACCAAAGCACCCCTGCCCTCAACAAATCTTAAAGTGTTGGTGTTTTAATCATTTTCCAGTTTTTACACTATATCACATTATATATTTATATATAATTCAATATTCAATGTGGCGTGACACATTGAACCATAATAACGAAATCATATCGAACTTCCAACTAAAAAAAATTATTACCGAATTCAAATAACTAATTGGTAAATGATTTCGATGTTCATATGTAAAATGAATTTTATGATTTGATATAGTATATCAATTTAGTTGAAAAATTATATTTTCAATCTAATGAAGTAATGTGAATTAATGACTATATCAAAATTCCAAAAACAAAATTAATCTACAAAGATAAGTTTATTGTTATTATATATATATATGTATATTAGTGTGAATTTTAACAAAAACCTTATTGAAGAGCCAAATGTGAAGCTTTTTATAAATTATGGGGCCGAAATCGATAAGTTAAAAAAGAAGAGGGCGAATACTGGAAAAAACGATATACGAGGGACCAAAGATGCAATTTATGCCGGATAAGAAGAGGGTAGGCGTATTTACAGTGGGAGTTGTGTGTGTATTTCAGTATTTCTGGCCTCCCTTAGCTTGTCTGTGTTCAACAAAGGCCGACCTATATGTGTGAATTGTGATATATGTACATGTGTGTATATACGCACCTGTCTTTTTCTCTTCTTTACCACTCGGATAACGCCCTTTCCAATGCCTTAATCTATAGTTTGCGTAGAGATATATTCCCTCAATTTTTTGTAATCCTCTAATTTGTTTTGCCGTCTGGGTTTCTCCTCGGTTGCAGGTACCTCTTTCCCTCCCAATTTTTCTTATTTTTTAGGGTTTTTTTGTAATTATTATTGTTTTTTCTTCTTCTTCGTGCCCCGTCTCTCCCATACTTCTCAAATTCGTTTTCCAATTAATGGTTTTGTTTGTGTGTTTTAGCTGGATGCTTGTCCCGTTTGCTTACTGTTTTCTTGTACTCTTGCATATGCAACTGTTTTCTTGCACGCATAGGAATAAGCTGCGTTTCAATTGCCCGGCCATAATTGGCGCTGTTGTTGCATGCAGTTTGAACTTCAATATAGCTTTCTGTTTGCTGCCCAATGGGCGATTAGGACTCGTTCATTCACAGTTTCGTGCTACTTATTTATTTCTTGATTGCTCAATTCATTGGTTGGAGAACCCTTTTCGAAGATAAAAGATGCTATCTTGTACGAGTTAATACTATTTTGTCTACTTTACTGAATGAACTCTAAACTCTAGTTTATCCTGGATTATTAGGGAAAGGATCACTGCTAGTTAGCTTCTACTGACTTATGAGTTTACTGAACTGAACCTCGCTAGGACATGGATGGTGTCATTTATCTTTCAAAATTCTGATGCAGTTGTGTTAATTCTGTACATTTCCTCATTCGACTTTTCGCTAATCTGACTGCATGTTTACCTATATATTTGAACTGATTTCAGTTTTCATCTGGTTTTGCTTGTCAAAGGAGCAATTTTGCTGAAGTCAAAATTTCAAATGCTCTGTTGAGGGCTCAAGTGATAAGGTGTCTGAGTTGGACAAATGACAGCTGATCAGCGGAAAAAGCGCATGAATGCTGCCAGTCTTGTCGGATGCACTTCTCGTGAACAATACAGGGTAAATAGGAAAAAACAGCAAGTTCAGCACCATGATCTGAACATGAAACCGACTATCACCCTTGAGTGGGATAACAAGAGAAAGAGTGTTGTTTCCAAGAGGGAGCAGATTGGAATTTCTCTAAGGCACTTGATTCCATTTATCGAGCGTGATCCTCATGGCCACAACATATTGGCTGATGTTTTATCTGTTCCTCGAGAGATATTTGAATTAGAAAATCTGTCTGGGGTTCTCTCATATGAGGTGACAGTTAATTTGATTTTTCTTTTAGGGACTTCAACTTTTGCAAGTCTTGAGATTTATTTATTGTTATGGAACTTGTTATAGGTGTGGCAGTGTCATTTGTCAGACAAGGAAAGAAGCTTTCTTTCACAATTCCTACCTAAAGAACCTGATCCAGATACAGTTGTTCGAGATTTGCTTGCTGGGGATAACTTCCATTTTGGAAATCCTTGTACAAAATGGCAAGTGCTGCATGCATTCTGTTACTTTGGGCTACATTGAGCTAGTTCTATGTTGATTCTAGAATGGATAGTTATACTTCTTCTGAGTTTTGTTTTGATTCTTAAATGTAGGACTCCACTCTTGTACAGAAAAGTATTCTTATAAATCCCATAGATTAACTTAAGCTCCTTTCCGGATATCATACTTTTGATTTTCCTATACATTCAACTCATCTAATTTCAAGATATCATCTACTGGCTCGTGGAGTCTTCTGGCTTAGTTCTTTGGGCAGTTCTTTTTTTTTTTTCAAAAATTTCTCCAGTTAGTTTGATAAAAAGAAGATGTCCTTAGTGTGCCTTTTGTTATGTAAAAATGGATCATTGTACATCCACTGTTTATATTTGTGATTTGCCTTTTGTAAGTTTCGAATTGTCTAAATGATTTATGCTTTATTGCTTCAGGGGTGCTTCTCTCTGTTCTGGGGAGCTTCATCCTGATAACATTCTTCAGAAGGAGCTATCTCTGAAAGCCGAAAAAAAGGTGTACTACTCAGATTTACAGAAGTTTCACAATGAGTATGTCATCCTATTAACTCGGTCATTTGTTTGATACCATTTTTTATACTTTCATTTGGCCTTTTGCTTTACTTTGTTGTTTAACCACTCTTTTGTTTGCCTTCTGCTAGTATGATTGACGATCTACAAATGTGGAAAGAAAAATGGGCCAGTTGCAAGGATTCGGAGGTGGATATTGTGCAAAATACGTGGAGGTTATTCCTTTTTAATGCCTTTTCTTTTATGTATGAGATAATATTTGCGTTGTCTCTTTGACCTTATTATCTTGAATTCTCATGCCTTTTCATTCGGCTTCTTTATCCTCTAATTCATTTTTGTGGCCCTGGTGGCCATTAACAAAGAATTTCTGCTGCTTTGCTTTAGTTTTGATTCCAAAAGAACCATGTATATTTTAGAACTTCCAAAGAAAGTTTCCATTTTGGAATCTGAAGCCTAATTATCTTATCAACATAGCATGGGCACCTATAAGGTGATCTTTACCTCCTGAACATTGAAGATCTTCATGCCATCAATATGTTTCAAACTTATAATATCAATCATATTTTGGTTTCCTATGACAATTTTAAGTCTTTCTTAGTTCTCAGCTGTGTTTTTTTTTCTGTTGGATTTTGTATGTACTTCTACAGAACTATTTCTTGTGCATATTTAGTGGGTGATTAGTGATTACACCAGCAGTGTATGAGCTTGTAGCATCTGTAAATGCTGGTTACCTTATAGCAGATTCAATGGTATCTTTGCTGAAATAGTAGACTATGATCTTCAGATTTTTTGAATAATATTTTTGTTTCTTCAATGTGCTTGTGATTTTAAGGTTCTGCGTCTTGGTCAAATATTGGCTATGTTGATCTTTGCCTTGTATGTTTTATTCTGGTTAAGCCATTTAGTTTGTTTCATGTTATATGCAGTTCTAGGAAGCATTCCGAGACAAGTATGCTGCCATCGGAGACTAGATTTTGTGCCACTGAAGAGAACCTTGTCATGACACCTGAGTCTTGTTCTTGGGCTAATTCCGAGATAGCTTATAGTAGTGATAACCAGAACTTGGGAACAGGGAATGGAGAATCTCAAAGAAGGTAATGCTGGCCTTATTCCCTGCAATTTGTTTGCCCTATCCCCCTAAAAAAGACCTCCATCGACGTGGTCATGTGCATACTTTTGCTAGGCAAGTGCATTGGAAAAATGCACTTCAGTTTTTGTTAAACTCGCATTCACAACTGTTGAACTACTCTGTGTGCTTGAGTATGCAGGAAAGACATATTGAGCAAATTATCAGATAATTCATCCAGTGGGCGAAAGGTGGCAGTTGCAGTACCTAAAAAAGGAGAAAAGCTACACAAGAGGAATATCCAGCACAGTGATGGAGCTAAATATATGTCCTATATCAAGGTTGTTTCTTGTGGCAGTTAATTTCATTTACTCCTCTTTCTGTTAATTGGAACTTTGGGCAGTCCAGACCGCAGGGTTTCATGTCTCACATTGGAGGTTGTTTGACTGTTACCATTCTTATATACCTGGAGTTCACTTCATTTGGTTCTGCAGGTTAGCAGGGAACAGCATGAACGTGTTAAAAGCTCCATGAAGCATGCTGGTAATAGTATCCAGCCAAGGTCTCTAAATAATGTTTTAGGCAGCATTGATGCTCTTAATGTACAACCGTTTGAAAGATTTGAGGAAGAAGAGAGTAATAAGCTGCATGAATACTGGTCAGTTATTTCATTTCGTTTTATGCTTGAGCTGAAATTGATGTAGCTATTTGAGATCCTGAGTTTACATTTAACGTTTAATGCCTTAGGTTGAAATTGGCAACTATAGATATTCCAGAAAGTTTTGGTAACTGGAGAAAGAGGCAACTACTGAGACAAGAAGTAATACGGTCCCTGGGTGAAGAAATGGTTGAAAAATTTGAGCTCCAGGAGCCTGAGGTTTTGAGCCCTCTTCTATCTGTGATGCATCTTTTAAATTTGTTTTTAAATTTTGTTCCGTATGGATTGGCTAATCTCTAGTTGATGCAATTTTTTTATCTTTTCCTTTTCTGTAGATTACTCTGGATGAGAATGAGGGTTCTCCATATAAGGAAACAGAGGTCTCAGATGAGCGTGAAGAAGAAATTATACCATCAACCCCAATTGAGGTTCACAACATTCACTTTTCTCCTTTGAATCTGTATAATTTGGTTATGACTTGTTTGAAACCATAATCACTTTTTTCTGACTTCCTTCATTGGTAGCAAAATTATTGGCCTGTAGTATACTGTATACCTATACTGTGGGTTTATCAAATCAATATTTTATGGTCAGGGTGTAGAGAAAGAGCAATCAGATGAGTTACTTCAGGAGCAGACGGATAATGAAGAGGCACTTGATGAAATTGCGACAGAGCCAGAGGTTATTCTGCTGTTCCTTCCTGTTGCTGTTTTACCGCCTCTTTTGTGTTTTTGGTTGCTGGTATCTGGTCTCAAAATAAGCTTCTAGGTGTCTGTAGATGAGCAGTTGTGTGTTGTTAAGTTTTGAGAATGAATTTACTTGTTGGGTTATTTCTTGTTTTAACACTTTATATGACCATCAGGATATGAAGGAAATAAAAAGTGACATCATATTTAAGGACCAAACAGAAGAGGATACAGAAATGATTGAAGATGAGGATGTGGCTGGTCATGTTTTTATTCATGGTCACAATCAACATCAGATCACTTCACTTGATAATAGTGCCAGGAACACAACGGTCACACCACCGAGCCCTAGTGATCTCCAGGATCAGAATCATCAGCAGATTGGTTCACTTAATAGTAATTTTCATACCAATACAATGGAGATTCAATTGACTTGCAGTAATGCAATTGAAAAGGCAGATGAAAATGATTCTCCACTTGTATCAGAGTACCCAGGAAATCTGAGCCATGTGGATATTCCTGTTAGCCAGGGGGCTCATCTCCCTTCTGCTAGTGAGGTTTGGCCAGTGGGTGATGTTCATCCTTCTTATTATCAATCTAATGTCGCAAATACTGGATTTGCCTCCTCTCAAGAATTGTCGATTGGGCATCCACACTTTATACAGGATCAAGCAGTTCGAATGCTGAATCTAGAAACAGACAGGCAGAATAAAGATACCACAAAGGATCTACTGCATAGACAAACTGATGACGTGCCTTTCTTCACTTATCCTAACCAACACCGACACGAACTCATTCAATCTCTCTTGAAGCCCCCGAGTAATTTACCGTACCATCATCAGCAAAAACACCTGGGGTTGGAGTTCCAGCCTGGGAATGATCTAATGATGGAAGCAGGTCCAAATTTTCCTGGACATTTTAGGGAGCAGGTTCATCCATCACTTCCTCCCGATCTGAGGCAGAAGAGACTGAATGATCATGTATACATACATCAAAATGTTGAAGAGAGTTTGTATCCTGGAGGGCGTTTTGCCATGCTGAGGCAGGAGAACTTGCCTGTAAATGTCCATGATTTTCGAGGACTTGGCATGCCAGTTCCATCCCAACCTCATCTGAGCAGTGGTGGAGAATTGAGCCAGAATTGGTATGCAGGTGAAAATGGAAATAGGGATGGATGGCCCTCACTTGAGGTTGCTAACAATCTTACCCTTAGCAGTGGAAGTAACTCAGACCAAACTCTCTTCAGTGTCCTATCTGAATGTAGTGAACTACGACCTCGTGCAGGTTATGATGCAGTCGGAACAACAGAAAGATTGATCCATGCTGGAAATTATGGTGGGATTGGTACAGGAATTCCTTCAACCAGCAATTTCCTACAACAGTCGCCCAATCCACTCAATTACTTAAGTGGCCATGATGCTGCTGCCGCTGCCGCTGCTGGTATTAAGATGAATAGTGTTGGGTGGATGCTGCCGCAGCAGAATTCCGGAATTCAAGAGTCCATCAGTAAACCATTCCTAAGGTCGTGGAATCAGTAAGGATCGAGGGATGCGTCTCCTGTTGGCTATTCCATCAGTTAACAAAAAGTCTACATGGTGCAGGAATGTAAGGACAGACTACAGAGTACAAAAGTCAAGCAAAGCTGCTCCTAATCTACACCTGAACCTTGTAACGAACTTTTGTTTTCCAAGGTGGAATTTTTTGTTTTCCTTTTTCCCTTGAATTGTGCTACAAGGTGATGGCACATTGTACATATCGAGCAAAATGTTATGCCATGTATATTATTATTAAGATGGCCTATGTTCTGGGGTAGTAGGGCTGCATAGTTGGCCAAATTTGATTTTGTTGCTGTAGTCGAAATTTTAGATTAACATTTGGTTTTTGCAGGCCAAATTCCCCATTATTAGATTAACAACCCTCTTTTTTCTGAGTGAAGAATAATAAGAAAACAGAAGGGTTGAATCAGCATTTTTTTGTATATTTTTTGTACACATGAAATTGCAGGCCGCCAAGCACTTTGTTTTTCTGAACCCTCATTTTAAAATTTCTAGGCATTTTCAGGTGATTTGTACACAGAATCAGTGAATTATTTGAGTCAATCAAGTGCTGGGTCGTACTATTCACAAGTCACATCGTAAGTCTAGTGATTTCTTGTGATAATACAACCAACCTCAGCCACGAAAACTCCAAAAAGCTCGGGGAAATTACACTAAACCCCCAGATAGATTTGAAGCATTACAGTTAACCCGCTAATACTATTAATTAGGTATTAACTGCAACGTTAAAATACCTGACGTTTTCCCTGGAATACGACGAAACTGAAAACACAAGAAATCCCGTTCCGGTGCTGCACTCCACTCCATGTATGTGTTCTGTCTTGATCTTTCTCGATTACAGAAGTTGCCAAACTGGCAAATGCTAATCTTCTACTTTAATACTTTCTTTCTATTATAATTATTCAGTTCTTGCTGTAAGATGCCGACGCCCGAAGAGGAAAAACTGATGCTGTCGAAGAACAAGAAGGACGTGATCCGCTTGGAGAGAGAATCCGTTATTCCGATTCTCAAGCCCAGGCTCATCGTCCATTTGGCCAACCTCATTGGTATTCCCCTCTTTTTCTTAAATTCTTTTTTCCAATTCGACCTCTACATAGCGTCAGAAGATAATCCTTCACGGGTTTTCAAATCTTACTGCAATCACCACTTATCTATTCTCTCCCTTTTAATACTCGTTTATATTTGCTTTCTTTCTTCTCCTTGTCTTCGGAATGGACTTCGTCGAACAAATATCTCTGCCTTTTTTGGATTCTATTTCTACAATTTGAAAAAAAAAAAAAAGAAAAAAATGGGAAATTGAGTTGGACGCTATTCATACATTGAATTTTTGGAAACCCACATTAAATTGCATTTTGAATTGATTTTATGTAAAAATAAAAGCTTGATACTTTAGCCTTCATTTCTCACTTGAAATCCATTATCACCTTAATCATGGGTTTTGTCAACCTGTATATGCTGCAGAACATAGTTCTGATCGGGCAGAGTTTCTGAAACTTTGCAAGAGAGTAGAGTACACAATACGAGCTTGGTACACATTGCAGTTTGAGGACCTCATGGTGATTCCTATGCTCTGTTATCTCTCATTGAATCTATGTTACCTGCTGCCCCGGTTAAGATTTATATAGAATGTGCTTGCAGCAACTGTACTCCCTCTTTGATCCTGTCCATGGCGCTCAGAAGCTGGAGCAGCAGAAGTTGTCTTCCGATGAAATTGACATTCTTGAACAGAATTTCTTGAGATATTTGTTTGAGGTAGCATTCCACTACGATTTGTTGACATCTGTGGCTCTACTCTGTTATAGCAAACCAGAAACTTGTGCAACTTTATGCTCACATATGTTGGTCTATATGTAACCTTTAACTCACACTCCGGACCATTCTCATCACCTGAATGAGGCTTTCTAGTATTATATTTCTTATGGCTGATCCTTGGATGGAGGATAAAAGTAATTCTTAGGTCCCCTTGAATTCCTTTCGTCTTTCCAATTATTTCTTTTCCCTTCTTCTTTATATTAATATGCAGATCATGGAGAAAAGCAATTTCAAGATAGCCACTGATGAAGAGATTGAAGTTGCTCATTCAGGGCAATATCTTCTTAATCTTCCTATTACAGTTGATGAGTCCAAGGTACACTGATATGCATATGTTTGACTGAATACAAGCATGTTTTTTCACTTTTAGTGTGTCCACTTTGTTTATTAACTACTTTTGCTGAATGTAGCTTGATAACAAGGTTTTGAAGAAATTCTTCGAATCACATCCTCAGGAGAATCTCCCTGATTTTGCAGATAAGGTCCGTGTGTGAGCAATGCAGACTCAGTTTCCTGAGTTTCTATCTAAAAGTTTTGGTGAATTTTGTGTCATAATTACCTGATATTCACAAGGGGAACAAATTTCTGGTGCCATTATGTTGTGATCAGTCTATTTTTTATCCTCTTAATCAACTCTTTATATAATCTTCTGTGTAGGGTATAATTCCTTTTCCAAATGATATGATAATTATTCTCGTTGTAATAAGATTTTGAACTCTATGACGATATAGATATGGGTTACTTTTATGTCCTCACCATAGTAGGGTCTTCAATAGACTAAGCCAAATATGGTATATATAGCTACTGCCATTTTGTTTGTTATTGTTTCTCAAGTAACTAACAAATTGCATGTGGATTGTGCCTATATAGTTATTTATTCTCAGATATAGAGTAATGATATTTCTTTTGTGTATAATTAGAACTGATAGGAAATTGACGAGCATTGATCTGCATATTCTAATTTAGTTGAGGAAGTTATCAGAACAGATCTATAAGTAAATAAATAACTAATTAATGAAGTACTGAAAGCATTACATGTTGGCCTCTATTCTCATGACATTGAAATATTAGATATTTATGATGACCCTAATTAATATACTTTTTGTTTCTTTTCTTAGTATGTAATCTTCCGGCGTGGGATTGGCATAGATAAGACAAGTGATTATTTTGTCATGGAGAAAGTGGATGCAATCATTGGACGTTTCTGGGCTTGGATTTTGAGAAAGACCAAGTGAGTGACGGTCTATGGCTCAATAAACTTTACTTTAACTTGAGCCTAGGCCAGCAGATATAAGTAGATCTAGTTATGGTTACAAATTGGCATTTCAATTGTTATCTCTTGCTGTCTTCCTTATTGTCTCTTTGCAGTTAAGAAGTTTAACTGATTCATCCTTTCATCATATATACACTTTGAGCAAGAAGTCTTTTCTTCCTGCAGGTTAGAGAAGCTGTTAAGGAAGCCAAAGTCTCAGCGGAAGAAGGACCCTAAAAAGGATGACGAAATTATCTCTGAAGGAGAGGATGATGGATTGTATGTTGAACGTATCCGTCTTGAGAATATGGAGCTAAGGTCTTTTCAGATCTGTTATGTTTTTTATGATCTCATCTTTCATCTTATTCATCAGTTTGATGTACTATTTAATCTAATCAGAGGGTTTCTTTTGGTTATGTGAGTTCTTGACTGTACACGATCTACGCGTTCCATTAGAACATTTGTTTTAAAGGTTATTGTTAACGGTCAGATCACCATGTTAGATCTTATTATCTAGCTATTAACTAATTTTAAATTTTAATGACCTTTACATTTTCTTGCTTCAGTTTCCGCAATCTGCTCAGTAAAACTACAATTCAAGAGCCCACCTTTGATAGGATTATTGTCGTCTACAGGTATCCATTTGATATCATGGTATAGAAATTACATCTCTGTTGCAACTTGCAATTCTTTTCGATTTTTATTTTTTAAATTCGGTAAAGAGTGTGGTCTATTACTAGACTTTGTTTCAATGCAGAGAAGGTGCAGTCGACACCCTCAACCCTTTATATAATAGTTTTATATGTATTATTAAAATTCAACCCCACCCTTCCACCCTCTAAAAAAAAAGATGATAAATGTATCTATATGTTGCAAGAAATTAGTTTTCCCCCTCAAATAAACTTTATGGGTCCTTTTCTTCCAATATCAGTTGCCCTATTGTTCTCTTTGCTCACACTTCTTGTAGTTAAAGAGTTTTCACTGAATTACTTGCTCTAGAAGATCATTGCGTTTAGAAATTTGTCTCTGTCTGGGTGGGCGGTTTGTACTTAATATAGCTTTCAGACAGTGCATATTAACTGAGAGATTTAAACCACCTATATGAGGTCAAGGCTTCTTTATTATCTTTTCTTTTATTATTTATCAATATTTCTTTCCTTATTTTGTTCAAACTCTTTTACGGTTAAGGGGCAGTGTTGGTTACTGTGCAGGCGAGCAAGTTCCAAAGCAAAAGCAGAACGAGGCATATATGTAAAGCATTTCAAAAACATTCCCATGGCTGATCTGGAAATCGTCCTTGTGGGTTACTTTCATCTTTACCTTGATCATTTTAGATTTTCTATACATGGCATCTGTTGAGAAGTTTGTTTTATTTTTAGATACTGACCAGTATTTCTGCATTTCTTGTTCTTAGCCGGAGAAAAAGAATCCAAGTTTAACTCCGATGGATTGGGTTAAATTTCTTATATCAGCAATAGTTGGATTGGTTAGTCGAGTTTTTCAGTGACAATACTTGGTTGCAATTGGTTGATAACACAATTTTAACATATGTTTGATGGACCCTTTCAGGTTGCTGTAGCAGGATCTGTTGAAATGCCCAAAGCTGATCTCTGGGTCATGTTTGCTATTCTTTCAACAGTTGTTGGCTATTGTGCTAAGATTTACTTCACGTTAAGTCTTCCTCCCTTGGAGTTGTTCTTGGAAATTTTACTATGATGCCTATTTGGTTTCAGGATTGATTTGACTTGTTTATATTGTCACTGAAGTTTGTTTAGTTGACAGGTTTCAACAAAATATGGCTACGTATCAGAATCTAATCACACAATCAATGTACGACAAGCAGTTGGATAGTGGACGGGGCACCCTTCTTCACTTATGTGATGATGTAATTCAACAAGAAGTAAGTTTGTCTTTGTCTAATAAGTCTGTAAATTATAGTTAGAGAGCCAACTTGACACCCCCACCCTCACACACAAAAGTAGAACAATAGTACCAGGGCTTAGTCAAGAACTTTTTTTTTCTGAAAGTAATTATCACAAACGACTGACATCATTGAATGCGAACCCTATATGCCGCACCAAGTGGGTTGGGGCTGTGTGCCCCTGGGCTCTTTTACTCTTTTCTAAAGTACACACGAATTTCCTTGGTAAACTCTGATATTTCAAAACTGAAAATATCCAGGCATAACAGGCTTATAATAAAATGCAGTTGCTGGCTTAAGCACTGGCAGAGGTTTTACTAACAGATCACTAACATGCAGGTAAAGGAGGTCATAATTTCATTTTTCATATTGATGGAACAAGGGAAAGCCACCTTACAGGTATGCTGAGCTGGTTATGTCCATGAGTTGCAACTGCTTTTTATGAGTTTTCCGTTTTCGCTTTACTACTTCCTGACATACGACCTGATATTCCTTTGATGTAAAATAGGATCTCGATCAGCATTGCGAAGAATTAATACAAGATGAATTTGGTGAACACTGTAATTTTGATGTTGATGATGCAGTGCAGAAACTGGAGAAATTGGGCATAGTTTGTCGGGTGAGATTCAATTCAGTATGTTATGTTTTCAGCCAAGTATAAGTCTTCTGTGAGATGATGAAACTCTAATCTGTTGAAGTTCTCTGAGAAGGGTCGGTCTAATGGAATTTTCAATTCCCGTGGTTCCCGGGATGATTGAATTCCACCTTTCACCTTATAGAGGCTTCTAAAGTGGTCTTGTATATTAGTATCCTCCGTACAGCAGACTTACTGCATGATTTCGAATCTGACTTGTTTGTACTGATGTTAGGATACAATTGGAAGGTATTACTGCGTTGGCCTAAAGCGTGCTAATGAAATCATAGGCACGACCACTGAAGAACTTGTCCTGAAAGCTAAACAAGGTTCCATTTCTGCTTGATAAGCAGCTTTTGCCATACTTAAAACCGTGGGATCTCCTTTACCAGGGGCTTAGTGCATAGGACCTATATGGAAGCTGTTCATGTGGTTGTTTCTACTACTTTAGTAGCTCATGATAGTTGTTTGATTTGTTCTTTCATATGAAATACATGGCTTGTTTGTAATCTAGTATTACTGAATTGTTGACAGCGTATTAGTTTCTGTTTGTAATTGTATTTGGGCTTTATTCTTGACCCAGTTTAGCTTTATTTATCCAATAGTTTGTGTTTTTTCAAATCCTTTATACATCTAGCTGAACTTTGATGTATTAGCAAGGACATCTCAACTAAGTTGTCTGAACTAAAATCCTTATCCGTGCAAGCAGTTTCCTTGCACATACACATGATATACATTAGGAAGAAAACTTGTCTACCAGAGCCATAGTAGTTATCATTATATTCTAATGAGCTGCAGTTGTAAGGTTGATGCAAGCACGATGCAGGACCAACAGGTTACAACATCGCTAGAAGATGTACTGCATTTTCTTTCCATACTCCATAGACCACAGTACAAGAAGCAAATACTGATAGTAACAGAGACCAATTCAATTCAGTAAAAAGCCTTCTTGACAGTGCAAGCAAGGCGTGAAGACCAACCCGCATAATCCCAACTCCGCATTACTATAATATTAACAATAAATAGAAATTTGTTTACAAGAACATTAATGAACACATTGAAGGAAAAATAAGGAAAAACAAAATTAAAAATTATAACCCAACTGTTCTTTATACAATTATCAAACAGCTGGAAAACTCTTTTACTTTGGTGTTTCAGCAGAAGTATATGAATATTCCCATAAAGCAAGACCTTTGTTACTTTGAAGACCTAAAAAGCTGGCTTCCAAGGGTAACAACTGGGGTCCCTTCCCCCATGATGGTAGTCAAGCTCATTTCCTTCTCAAGAATGCGATCGAGTTCTGTTACCACATAGCTCATGGCAGGACGCCTTTCGCTCGAAGGGTTCACACAATGCACTATCAACTGTATCAGTTCTTCCATGCCTTCCGTTGTAAAGCTATTACCCAATCTCACATCAATGATGTTAGATATGCTGCCAGACTCCTGAAGATTTTGCAACTGCAAAGAATAGACACATAAGCTTGCATTTCTTCTATAAAAATGTCATTCAATTTGTATAGTTGTTTGCCTGAACTGATATAATGTGTGCACTGTACTATCTATTTTTTGGGTAATAATAAAACCTCACCATACTATAAAAGATTACATTTATAGCAGTCATTCCTAGTCTGATTTGATTCTTGACTGATATAGAAAGGAGGTCATTAACTTTACTGAACAAAATGGTCCACAACATAGAGAAGCTCGTAATCATTTGTGCAAAAAGCAAATTTACCCAATCAACCAGATTCTGATTGACATCTGAAGATAGCAAGTCCCTTGCTTCCTGCCCACTTACTAACTCCATGAGAAACACCCCAAAACTGTAAACATCACTTTTGTCAGAAAACCGTCTGAATTCCCTGACCCTGCACAAGTAAATGAAAATGACACTTAACAACTGCACAAGTAAAGCACAAAGTATCAAGCGTATTAGTAGTATTATTACTCCGGAGCAAGAAAAATTTCATCAGCTGCCACTTGAGAAGATGGGCCCGCATAATCAAATCTTCCAAGAAAATTACGTAACCCAGCATCTGCTACTTTAGCTATGAAATTCTCATCCACAAGCACATTTGCTGTTTTGAAATCCTTATGTATCAACCTTGGACTGAGGGTGTGGAGGTGAGATAAGCCTGAATACGCAGAGCCATGTATACGGATGAGAGTGCACATAAGAACAATTTTGCAATGCTTGAAGAGAAAATTAGCAAATACCAATTTCTGTCTCGTGGAACCTCATAAAGTTTAGTTGAGTCATCTTTGCTATTATGTTATTCTTTTTCAGCATAAGACAAGATAAACTAATACCAGGAAAGCCAAAAATGCTCACTGATTTTGCAGAGGATCACCTTTAGCTGCCCCAAGAGCTATTGAAAGCCTGTGCTTGAATTCAAGCTTCTCCTTTGAAACCTGGCTGGCACCTGAGATTCAGACGTGGGGGTAAATGAAATGTACTCATGCACAGCACAACAATAGATGATGAGGAACTACAAAAATGAGAGTTCAAGGAAAACTGAATTGGAAAATTCACTTCCAGAGACACATATGCAAACATTCACAACGGGCTGGGGGTGGAGAGCAATGGAGGAAAATTGATTACCATACAAGTGAATAGAAACACTTCCATTCGGTATGTATTCATACACAAGAATCTGTAGGTCATTTTCCTGGCAATAACCCAAGAGCGTGACCAGATTTCGGTGTTGAATTGATGAAAGATATCGGACCTGACAAGAAATGAAACCCAGATTCAATCCATAATTACTGAAAAAATCAGAAAAATATCGCACTAAAGTGTTCGCTGCCAATATGGCAGTTTAGCAATCCAATGAACATTCAAACATATGTCATATTCCTGGAATAACAAATTAGACATGGATGGTCAATCAAAAATCATAATTTCAGTTGCAAAGCTCTAAAACAGGAAAGAATATAAAAATAGCAGGAAGCATGAAATTTAAGGGTACAAAAAATGAGAACAACGTCAAGCATTCCGAAATAATTAAGCCCTGGTATCAGATGGCACTTTCAGATTGTATTTTGAAGGCACGACAACAATACGTTATTCCTTATTTACAATAATCTTTGGTAATTTCGATACCTCATCAACAAACTCCTGACTAGGGGGTCCAGACCGCTTTTTTATTGCAACTAACATCCCATCATGAAGTAAACCTTTATATACCTCCCCGAATTTTCCTTGTCCAATCAAACTTTTGTCGCTAAAATTTCTTGTCGCTGATGACAACTCATCCAATTCAAATCTTCTTGCATCGCGCAAAGTAAATTCAATTGCACCAGTTCTCCCAACTGCAACATTAAATGTTTCTACCATCTGATTTTTAATGATGCATTCAGTAATATACTTCTGTACACGTGCAAAACAAAAATTTACCTTGAACTGATGGGTCTGAAGAACCTGTCTCAGATGTTCTTGAAACATTCCTACCGCGAAAAACGCAATACCAAAGAATAATTACAAGTATCCCCACCAATGCCACGGCTCCTGCAGCACCTCCTAAAATTGCTGCAAGAGTCCCTGACATTTGGTTTGGGATCCACTTCAGCTACGGTGTTGGTATTTCTGGGAAGAATAGACTATCATACATGGAACCTGAAATTCAGAATAGTGAACAAGTCGGTTACAAATGACTGAATTAGATTATGAAACTGAGGCTTTGAAAGTTTATGATCGGCCTAACTCACCTCAAAAGCTAGGTGATGAGGTGAGGGTTGCCTTGCATTTATGTACTAGCACATGATTTGATCTTTTTCCAATGTGATGTTAACGGAGGTACTTAAGAGATAAAACTGAAGGAGCATAGATCCGAGGAGAACAGTTAGTATTAAAGAAGTAATACAGATTACACGAATTGAATAGGTGACAAAATAACAGCTTTTTCCAGATGTAATACAAACGTAACAAGTTTAATTTTGGCAAGTAGAGTTACTGTGCATGCAGATGGGCATCATGCCTGCAGAATAATTCGTTGATAATCATGCAATAAACTCAGACTTTCCAATGAAAGGATATGAATGGTTTAGAGTGACTGAGAAATCAAAGTAACAAGGCAGTCAGATGAAGTTGAATGAAAACTGAGAGCCAGAGAACACAGAGAAATTACTAGAAGTTAGTCCATACTCAATGTAAAGAGAATTAGGAGCAAACTCATTAAGATCAGAGGGTAATAATTCAAGTGGCAGGAAGCAAGATTGGTCTTTTAAAGAAGTAGATGAGGATTCATAAAAACCACAAGCAGAACTCAACCAAAACGAACGTGGCGTGAAAGAAAATGATAAAACAATTACACAGTTGGGAAAGAAAAAGAGCAGAGAATGTGGTAAATCGGAACCTGTTTCTTGACAGAAGCAGGGATCCTCAGAAACCCAGCTCCATTTTGCGGAAATATTCAAAGAGAGACAAATTTCAGATCGCCAGTCATTCCAGCATTGAATTCCCAGTTGAGGAAATGGATAAATGGTGGAATATAACCGAATAAGAGATGGATCTACCGATTGATTTGAGTGACGCCGCTCCAACTAATCAGTCTTGAATCATTCGAGCATGCGTGAAACTCACTCACTGAAGTTTCCTTTTCTTTTTTCTTTTCTTTATTGATTTGTGACAAAATTACAAAATGATTATAAGCATAGTCGTCATCATCAGCATGAGTGATGGATTAAGACAGAGATAATGCCGACAGAAAGGGACCTGGGCGCCGACAACAAACTCTACCAATCCACTCAACCCTGTACACAAATTTATTTCCCGAATTTACAAATATTTATATCATTGATTAGAAGGAGAGAGAGAGAGAGAGGAGAGCAGTTGTCTAAGCGTTATATATGGGTGGGGAAAAACCCAGAAAGAATCAGGAGAAACAACAGAAGCAGGATGAGGAAAGAAGGAGAGAGAGAGAGTAGAAGAGAAGAGAGGATTGATATTGATTGATACAGATACTGGTGGGGGTCGGGGATTATAATAGAAGAGAAGAGAAGAGAATAGGTGGTTTTGTAATTGTAATTGTATGTATGGGTTGTAAAGTAGTCGAATGGGGTTGTCTGATACTGCAACTTGGAGCGAAGCGTTTTTATTTTTGCTCTTGTTTGTGTGTCCCAAATTCCCAATCTCCTCCATCAACATCACCCTTTCTTTGCATTTCTATTTATTATCTCTACTCAGACTCAGGAGTCTTGCACCACTCCATCTTCGTCATCTCCCTCCACTCCACAGTAGAAATCCAGTTAGTTTTAAGTTTTAACACGATTAAAGATTGATTTCTTTCTTTCTTTTAGTGCACTGATAATATTAATAATAGTAATTAGTGAGTGAGTGAAGGAGATTGATGAGAACAAAGGTTGCCAATTGCCATCCCTACCAGCCAGCTATGTTGACATTGCTCCTACTCATTCATTCTCATTTTTAAATGTTAAATGTGCACTCCTCCTCCTCCTCTACTGTCAATACCAATAACAATAATAATACTCCTCTACGCAGACAGTGAGACAAACCAAGCGTTACTAACGGCTACAATCAAAATACTACTACTGTATTACCCATTTCTTTATTCTAAATTCCAAATCAACTCCATTGGATTCTTGTACGACATCATCACTCACCCACCAAATAACATTAACAATTCAATTGGGCCGCCTAATTGTTTGGGCCGAAAATACTATTACTAAATTCATTGTCTTCCTTATTCGTTATTCCTCCAGCTGAATAATTGGCACCCATGTGATTTGATTTGATTTTCCTTTTCTTTCATTGCCCCATTGGAATGTCCTGTCTTTCTTTTTTTTTTTCTTTGAAATGGGATGTCCTGTCTTTCATATTACATAATTAATATAATGGATTCCCCAATGCAACAAGAAGTATGAGTTGACAATCAATTTCTAACAATAATTTGTTTCGCATTATTCGTTTTGAATCTTCTCTCTCTGCAGTGCACAAGTGACAAATCTTGTCCAATTTCCATTCCAAAGCATCAACGTTGCCATATTACATACCCAAGGAAAAGACCAGTTCTTTTATTCAAATGGAATCAGGCATTTGACGTTTGATTTTGTCCCCTACGACAAAATTGATGAATTTACAGGATAGATTACAATTACTAGAAGAGTCGGACACTATACATCACACTTCAGCTGAAAAATAAGCTGCAGTATAATTGCAATAAATTAGAGCTGAATATGGAAACGTACATCAAGTCAAATTTGGAATATTACGATGGTTATCAGCAAATTCTCTTAATAACCGTTTAAGAAATCTTCCCCCTTTCCCTTTCATATGTCCATGGTCACTTATTTCTCCACTATGTCTGCTCTCAAGATAATCTGAAGCTGCAGCAACAAGAGCCTTCAGCCAATTTGGCACTAGGGATTCAGCTTCACCATGTTTTAGATATTCAGCAGGCAGCGTCTGCAACTGAAATAGCTCCAAACTTTAGAATCTTAAAGGACAGGCTTCTACGTTTGCCGGAAAAAAAAAAAAAGGGACGGGCTTCTACGGATATGGATGCTATGAAACAATTACGACATAATACAACACATCAAAACAAGCAAAGGTGAAACTGAAAATATCAGACTAAGCATAGAGGGAACTGATACTTGGATATTTGGCATATCCTTAATGGCTGTATGATACGTGCGCGCGCATGTGTGTATGTGTGTGTGTGTGTGTGTGTGTGAGTGAGAGAGAGAGAGACTAACAGCAGAATACAGCCATCGATGCAACATTTCCCAGCAAATAAAAGCTTTCCATTTTGTTCTTTCACTTAAACTGCATATTGCAGCCAATTGTTGGAGGATAGTCGCAGATTTGTGAACCTGCAAGAGGAAAAATAGTAATTTGTCTGAAACACAGTTCTGCAAGTCTCTCAAAATTAGCCTTACTCTTTTCAAAAGCAGGGTTCATTTTTTCTAATCTCTTAACAGCAGATTCCAAAGCAAATAAAAGAAACCATAAGCAATGGTTTTCCAAAATTCTGCAACAGCAGAGTTACTCTTTTGTCCAAAGATAAATTGGTGTTAATCTCAATTGGGATTCTCAATAATCAATATCAATAAGTAATCATTCGAGTATCTTCAGGTGAGGAATTGCTAAAAAGGAGATATCAAAATATTAGAAGTCTTAATTTGAAGGATCTCATGTTTACCCTTGACATTGCAGAAACGCCAAGTAGAGCATACACAAGATTTGATATGAGACCCTCGCCGTTGACAGATACGACCCTTATCACCATATCCTGAACTGATCTTTCAGATGTAGGGGGCTCAGGTTCCAGCAGAAAAGCAATACCAACCTCCAAGAAACCTGAAGAGCTCATGAATAAGTTAGGAATGCAGTAACCCTCATTGTTTTCACCAGTTAACATTCAAACAATGAAAAGATGGATAATGTGGAGATGAATGTTAAGCAAGCAGGTAAATGGAGAAAACTAAATAAAATTAGTTATTTCATCTACACTGGTTCCCAGAACAACATTAACATGATTCACAAACTGCTATTATAGCAAATCAATAGACAAGCTACAGGAAATTACAGAGTTCATCCTGCTCCATTTGGGAGCAGATAGAGAATATTAAAAATTTACGATGAAACACCCTAGATTGGAAAATTCCATGGTAGCACAGAACACCAAGACAGAAGAAATATATAGCACACATGTATAGTATTCAAAACATTTAACAAGGCTTACAGGTCATGTATGACATTGCTGATAAAGCTGCACCACGATGCAAAGCTGTACAGCAAATTCCTGCTTTCTGCATGGATACTTCAAAAAGAGAAGAAGACACAGCTAACACTTCCTGAAATATAAGTAGAATTTGGTTCAATTTCGCAAAATTGACAGATCAGAAAGTGAAAATTCCGTACGACAAGAGTAGGAGCAAGGAGCTACACATTATTTTTACAAAATAAGTGACAAACATGTAATGAGCATGCTGACAAGCACCTTTGGGCAACTTCGCACATAGGCAGAGGAGAAACTTGTGTAGGCCTCAACCAGATCCGGCTCTTGATCACAGATATATGATGAAGTAAGAGCCATTACTGATGTTGAAGAAGTAAACCTTTCAAACATGCTGATGAATAGCGGTCCGTATTCCCCCTTACAGCCAAATTCTTCAACAATGAAAGAAGCTGTGGAACACTAATGGTAATGAGACCTAATGGGGAAAGCAGAGGGGCAGAGAGAGAGATGACTCACAAATATAATAAAAAGAAGGTACTCTACAGCGAAACACTGAACAGGTAATTAATGTACAAACAGTTCAATCAATGAGGGAAATTTTAAATTAGAATACTTGAATCCTGCAATATTTCCACCACACAATAGACTCCAACCTATTTTTCTAAAGCTAAGCATGTTTTCTTCCTAGGTGGCATTTCTCAATGTTTCGTGAAGGATCAAAGAAACTAAACTGCTAGGCACAGTGCCATTTGCATATTAACCATACAGAATACAATAATGTCCAAGATGTAACTCAAACAATACGGATATTTCATACACCTTCGATTATCAATAATTTGGATACTTGCAGGCACAAAGACTACTCGTTGTAAATGCTTCACCTGTTCTTATGTAGCAATCATGACTTTGGAATAACATAAAATTGGTTGACATAGAATCGAGCACCTTTGGCAATCGTGTCCCAATGTTCTGACCTGCAAATGAATGAGATCGTGTTATGAAGCAAAGTCATTCATTTGAAACTTTAGTAGGGGTTGAAATCTTTATTCTTTATGATTTCACAACACAGTTCTCTCTGTATATTTTCACACAATATCTTGAAAAGTGATACTTGGGAGATTCAAAGAATCAAAGTTACATGTATCCTAGCACCTATATCTATTACAAGTCATCTATCATATAGTACAGTCTCCTTACTGATGACAATTGAGCCTTTAGTCATCATGGTCTTTGAGCAACATGACAGGCTTTAGCTAAGTAAGAGGAATGTTGTCTTGGTGCCACAGAAAAGCTAATTACAAAAGTGAAACCTGATGCCTGAATTGCTAGTGTGAGAGCACGGCAAGCAGCTGTAGACAGGCTCGCACTTTCTATGTGCTCGGACAAGAAGAGTTTCTCAAGCATCGGCCAAAACACCTCAAGTAAAGCAAGGATAGACTGATCAGGACACAGACCAGTAGATAAATGCGTAGCAAGATAATTGAATACAGTTCCAATCCTGCAAAAATCAGCAAGTAATTAAGCTAAGGAAATCACAACATTGATACATGCATCACTCTCTAGAAGGATAAAACACATATGATATATCTGAGCAAAAAGTCAATATGGAAGAACATTTAATAAAAAAAGAAGAGAAATCTATCTCCACCTGCTGGCATGAAACATGTAAATCATGACAATACGTTAATAAATGAAAAGATAAACTTACAAATCAAGAAAATACTTTAACGCAGAAGAAACGACAAGCATAAATACGGGTGTATCGAACCTATGTAGCCCTCTTCCAGCCGAGTTGACTGACTCAATATAAGTAGATGGATCTTGCCTCAGCGCACACCCAAGATCTCCATCGATCTGAATGAATGAGGATAAACCTTTTAATAACTTAAGATGTAAGACCACACTGAATAAGTCTACTGATTGAAAGGTAATTCATCGAAGGCCCATGTGAAACATACGAATATTTTTCGAACCTAAAACTGTCTGGTCTAAAAAAGATAGAGGTGGGAGATAGTCAACTTCCACTACAGCATACATTCATAATTCAAAAAAAAAAATAAAATTTGAGATCTAGATGCAGTTGCTAGAGGAATCATGGTCCAAAGGGATATTGCGGTTCTAGACTCCTTGGGTTATTCAAGATGTTTAATAAGTCTCATGTGTATCAAATCATATGGAAATATGCAATACTGATAATTTGAATTCATCCGTTATCTGCTTATAGGTTGCACAGCTGTTATTAAAATTTTTTTAAAAAAAATTGAAGAAATTAAAATAGAAAGTCAGGTGAATCGATTATGGGAGAAACAAACAAAAAGGTGGTTTCAGTGCCCATGCTGCATAATGAACTTAGAACAGGCATTGAACCATAAGACTAGAAATGAACATGAACTTGTGCAAGTTCTGTCTAGATGTCTTGAAATGATATATTGAAGGACAAGAAGAACTCTTACAAGTTTACCGATAGTTTCATAAGAAGGAGAAAGTAATCGAGCAAACAAGTTAATTATCAGCTGCTTATCAGGGACAGAGCAAAATGTCATAGTAATGGCACCAACAACTTCATCCTCATCCTCCAATGGCAGCTTCCTCTCGTCCAACCCCTAACAGCCATTTCTGTTGATAGTTAATACCCATGAAATTTAAGAGTGTGCTGACGCACCCAGTATGGCAAATCACATGTGATTAAATACAAAGTCTACATTGCCCAACATAGAGGTTTAGTATGACTTAAATGGAATTCGTGTTTTTATGCCAAGATATACCTAGTCCTATGGCACTCAGTAATATAATTTTGCCTTTTCATTAAAAATATACTACAGTTCTATATAATATATATTCCTATAATGATAGAGTCCTAAACGAAAGAGATCAATGACCAGCTATTGAACCTTTGTAATTTGTATTGCATATCAGGCATGGTATTCTCATTAAAACTACACTTACCTGACCAATATTATCCAATCATCTTTCTATCTATATGATTACGGATACTGAAATGAAATAGGGCTCATTGAACAGGAGGCATTGACATTAAAATAGTAGCACTAATTACACAATTTAACATTAAAATAGTAGCACTAATTACACAAACATCTAATGCAATACTTGAATACCCAAAAACTGACCTCTCCTATCCAAACCAAGATTTCCAAATTGGAGGGTTCATGCATCATAGTGGCAGCTTCTTCACAGAATTTGCGAAAGGCCAAAGCACAAGCACTCGAACAAAATGGATGAGAAATCCCAGAGCCAAAAAATAATCTGAAATTGCAGGTGAAATACACATTGTTGTAGCAAAGCAAATTAAATTGTCGAAAAGGGATAGCTGAAAGTGCTGCTTTATAGAAACTTAATGCTATGTTGCGAAGAATATGTTTTAAAATCATAACATTCTCAATATCTTATTTTTCTAACATCTACAGCATAATATTCTTTCTTTTCGTACAGATTAGACATATTAAATGTGAAAGCATACTAAAGCAGATTTTTTTTTATTTTTTTTTTATTTTTAAACACACACCCCCCAAGTGACCCAAGGGATTCGAACCCGGGACCTTGCCTTCGAGAATACTTAAGCAGATTACTTGTAATGTTGTACAGCATAGTAAGTGTAGAAGCATTTACATCAAAGGTCTCGTGTTTGTTTGAGAGGTTGACATCCATTTAGCATAGGAACCAATAACATCTGCAAGTGATTTGTATACCTGGGAAGGAAAATATTCAATGAGAATAGTTGTCAGGTAAGGTTACTCATGCTGCTAATGTTCACGATTTGTTGGCATAATAAGAATTCTCACTCCATCTTCTTGCTTCAGCCATTAGAGTTCACCAACACAAAGAATATCATAATATGACAGGAAACGCTAAATAAACAGAAGACATACAAGGCACATAAATCCCCTGAGGTCAGACGCCTTGCTGGACAACATCATCACCAATTGCATAATGATGGACATATCAAAATGATGTCCCTCCTTAAGAACAACTTCAGCAACCTAAAAGAAACTTGCATAAAATTTATGAACAAATACAAAATAATATATTGATATAATAGGCAAGAATTCTCTTGCTGCAACATTAGGGTAATGATAGTAATGTAAAGGAAAAGAATTTCTGAAGGGAATTCACACACTCACCGCATTAAGCATGAATAATTTAGCCTCGACCTCTTTCCAAGGAATATGCACGGTGGAAGATATCCAATTCCCAAGGAATATCTAACATGTTATTTTCGAGAAAATAGTAAGAATAGAAGTCAAAAGTCAAATCAACTAGTATTAACAATAGGTGAAGTTTAGATTTGCTTTTCCATTAATTACTAGATAACGAGATAGCATCAATATTGCTTACTTTGCGGCAATAATACAAAATATTTAATGCTACTCAAATGCAGGAGAACTGTTGATTTTTTTTTCTTATTTCAGTATCTATTTACAAGTTAATGGATCAAACACTTCTTTCCTTGTAGATAGTCTTGAGTTTACAGAAATCCCTATTCATAGTTACAAGAACTCATTCAGCAAATTAAAGGGATCAGCGATTAGATCATGCAAACTATATATATTTTTCTTACAATGCCATTTTGTTAAATATGCCAAGTGCTCAAAATTTTATATGAACACAACAAGACTAATTTATCCAAATAAGTCAAAAGAATTAGAATCAATTATGCAATCATTACCTTCTGAACAAATAAAGCAGACCCTAAAAGCTGACAAATGTCCACTAAAAGTTCCACCAAGTTCATCCTAAATTGATCGAGGCCATTGGGTAAGTCGACGGTCCTTCCGTTTTCATTATATGTGGAATCATCAACCTGGAGAGACACAATTCAACCTTAAGAGAGTAAGTAACGTTGTCATTTCAGAAGATAGAAGCCAATGATGTTATAGTTACAGAGTAGAATGACATCCTCCAGGAACCATCTGAAACGGTGCTACTACAGTAAAACAGCAGTATATACGATAACATTAAATAATCTGTATAGCAGAATCATTACAAAAGTAGTGAAGCAATAAAATAGTTTGGAAGAACCTAGATGTCTTGCACAGATTTCTCGACTCTCCGAACAAAGAAATTTCTAAACAGAATGCATCATTATAAATTTATATATATGATAAATTTACCAAGGAACACATTGAGTCATAATGAGAAACCCCAGAGATAAAATCAGTTATAAGAGAACAAACTTAAACATGAAGGAAGCTACTACTGAAAAACCAACTAAGAACAAGAACTACAAGGGCACGTGCCCAAGTCATAAAAATCTACTTTGAAGGTGCTCACAGGAACTCTATTTTATTCATCAGAGCCAAGAAGAGTTTCAAATGCTTAAGCACAGACCTGAACACGCAACGATAGAGCATCGACCAATGCTGAGAAAATAGGAAGGAAACGTTCCACCAAAACTTTCCTACTTTCAGCACTACCCGCCTCAAGCCCAAGAATGTACCCAGCAAGACTACACCTGGAATGCCAGAAACCAGAACAAGTCAAAGTTTTTATCACTTCCACACGAATGAAACCATGAGTTCATAAGATCATAAGGTACCAAAACTGAAGCGTTGAGTCCGCAATATCCCAATCTTCACTTGGAAATGCTACACAACTGTCAGCATATAAACATGTTGAATGTGAAACTTCCAACACAGACTTCAAAACTTTTTGCTCTGGTCAAGTATGTCTTGGCCAGTTCAATATTTTCGCAAGGACATCATAAACAAAATATCTGACCTCAATAGAGCATCTGCCAGTGCAAGTGCCTCAGCATTTGCTTCCATAATAAGAAAGGGTGCCTAGCACAGAAACAAACAGGCTATTGCAAATCTGACCAAAAAAAAAAGGGGGAGGAGAGCAAGGGAGTGGGCAGAATGAAATGAAAAATGGTATGATTCACTCCATAGCTAGAATTGACAAAATGCCAAAGTGCAAAGGAAGATTAGAAAGAAAAAATTGCTCTCTCATACACTAATATAGAAGTTTGATACTCACAGTCTGACCAATTTCTGCCATCAAACATGCAAGTCTTCCTATCACTTTCTCGTCTCCACTTTTAAGGGCAGGAAAGAGAAGTGCTTCCTTGAGAAATCCAATTTGGCACAGCAAAGCCTGTGGCAGCCCCTATAGAGCAAAAGAAAAAAGAAATTGTGAGCATTCAACGGCATTATGTTTTGAAATCGGCTAAGCAGTTCCAAAAGGTGGCTAACAAGGAAGCAAAAACTAAATTGCTTAAAGTGACAACCAAGTCAGAAATTGAACTTGGGCCAGGATAAACCTACATAGGTGAATTTCGTGAAAATTACACGGATGAAGAATCCAACAGTTCAGACAACGTTAAACAGTAATTCATAACTTTAAGCTACTGTTATAGGTAGAGCAATCAACTTAAGTGCTTTTCAGATATTCATATATGCCACCTTCAGCCATCCCCGTATCTCACATGATTTGCCAATTACTACCACTTAATACCAAAAACAAACGACAGAAAAGAATCTTTCAGTAAGAAAACTGGGGCAGTAACTAAGAGAATCATAGTTCAAGGGTTGCTTTATCCTTAGTTTTCTACTTATCGTGTCCAAAATTGGTTATCCAGCAGCTGATATCAACTGCTTTAAATTAAATCAGAAATTGATCTTAGCACATAACCTTTTAGGATGTAGCGCTCTCCTCTATCCTTATCTAATACATACAGTATAGAGAGCAGCCTGCTGAACCAATTAATTGCAATGATAAATCCTGCTGAAAGGCATTTCCTAACACAACTCATCCAAATGGAACTAATCTGAAAATGGTATACAAAACTCACTGGACTTGCAGCATAATTGAGATTGCAGATGGGAACATGAAAGGTTATCTAAAATAAATCAATAAAACTCTTAAAATGCCCTGGCTGTAGGATCAGAAAGCCCATTTTCTTCATAAAACTGAAAATGATGTAGGAGTCAAAATTCAAAAGAGATACATACTCAAATCAGGCGTGGACTCGACTAACTTAACCCCTAGGAAGCATCCTTGTCCTTCATGGTATGATTTTGGTTGTAAATTGTATGTCTTTTATATCTACACCAGTAGATTGCATATCCATAGAATAAATATCATACTTTTATTTATTAACGAGTATTCTGCAAAAATGAATCTATCACCAGAAACACTAAGAATTTATTGATTCGAATACATGCAAGAAAGAACAACATTAGCAAACTTATACCTCATGTCGACCCACAAGTTCAACAAGAACTTCAACAGCCAGATCAAATGAAGATGCAGCCTATTAATAACAAGTAAAGAAGACACGTGTAAATTTGATATGCCTATCATTCTGAAGAAACCTTAGAGCCACCACTTAAAGTGAGGAACACATCACCTGCAACGAACTCAAGACAAAGCTAAAAAGTGGATGAGCAGGCAACGAGCCTGGAGGAATCTCCGAGAAGCACCCAGCACGAACCTAAGTATGTGGAACGTAAACTTACAAAAATGAGACACTTCAACTGACAACACCAACAGGAGTAGAAGCACACAGAATGGTAATGCATGCTTTATGGAACCAGTCGCATCTCAAATTTATAGTGTCGCTATCAGTTTTCATAAATAACTAAAGTAAGACTAGTGAATTAGTTACTGTTTACACAAACGTAATTAAGCGATGGGTTTAAATTGTTCGCCATGGATGAAGGGAGTATAATAAACCACTGGTTTTGTTTGAGTGTGCAGTGGAATAGATTCTATATGCTGTTAGGTTTATTAAGTAACAGAGAGAGACACATGCCTCCCTCCTTATCAGTTCACTTTCTACCAAAAAAAGGAAGGACTTCCAAACCCCCCAACCCCCATCCTCCTTGCCAAGCATTACTTTAAACTACATCTAATTCCTTCTTTATTTCACCAACTCTTGAAAATCAGAGGTTGCCAGACGCATTTTACCAAGTTAGAAAACAAATTCATCAAAAAGAATATATTCTTACCCAACTTAGCAAGCAACGCAATATCTTTTTGCTCCTATCATGAGGTTGAATATGGTCGCCAAAGCCCTCC
Organism: Lantana camara; assembly: GCA_037501455.1. Taxonomy (NCBI): domain Eukaryota; kingdom Viridiplantae; phylum Streptophyta; class Magnoliopsida; order Lamiales; family Verbenaceae; genus Lantana; species Lantana camara. Next base: position 501,533 of record CM074858.1, on the reverse strand, counting down.
TCAAGCTGCTTCATTAAAAACTCAAGTACAGTGGGAGTATGTGCAAGAAGCTGCATCAGCAAAAGTACATTTGATGTCAGAAGATCTAGTAAAAATTTCAAACAATGCAAGGGGGAACAAGAACAGTAGATATCAGCAGTTGTGTTAATAGAATGACAGACCTCTTGCCCATACTCATAGCGCTGAGCAGAAGTTATCCGGAAATCACTATTTTGATCCTCAATAATTTCAGGTAATACTGTCAGCATTTCTAAAACAACAATGTTCCCATTATCATGGCTCTGCAAATTCCGGAGGCTATGGAAGAGCTTCTCAATTGGCTTTCCATGCTCCACAGCATGAAGCACAAGCGTAGATATTGCAAGACATATTTGGGTTAAGAGCTGCTTTGGAAAAGAAAATTAAACATCAAAACATAATTTGAGCAGAAATGTAATGAGAAGAAATCGCAATTGAAGTAATTAGTGACCTGAGGTGGTCCTGAACTAAATCTCCTCGCAGCCACAAGAAGTGCATTTAGGAGAGCATCCTTGGCTCCTAACTGCAAATTGCATCCTTGATTATGGATCTGGGAAGAGGTCCTAGGTTAGTATCAACCTGTTTAGTTAGGGTTAGTAAGAAAGTAGTAGAGTGACAATAGACTTTACCTTTCGCTTGAGAATCTGAGCAGCGAAAAACTCGACCTCGTAATCTGAGAGGAAGGCGTGGTGGTCGGAGGTGAGAATGGAAGTGGCGATTTCCCAAGCAGCATCTGTTTGCTGGAACTGAACGAGCCATTGATTAGCAGCTACACGATTGCTGGATTGAGTGTCGTGATTCAGGACGTGGACGGCCTGCGCTACTTTCATGTGCAGCTCCATTTACGCAGCAACTACGCCGTCTTCTTTGGCCATCGATTCTCAACGCCCATCCAAGTGCGAGTGTGAGTGCTCCTCCTCCAGGCTCCAGTTTCACTTCACCTCAAGAATTTTCTGAAACGAAAATAATAAGTAATTATATATGTTGAAATTGCGGTTTGCAATAATCAATTAGTTTGCTTTCATGTCCTGTTGGGCTTGCTTCTCAAAAGAAATGGGCTGTGCAAGATTTTCATAATGGGCTTGCAAGTAATTGACCCAATCAATGATGGGAGTGCCGCGTAGATTGTTAGTGTTACAGCTTACCAACCAACCAGACAAAAATCAACTAAATTAAGTTGGAGTGTTGAACCGCCATTCCTATGCAGTCCCAGTAAGCGTTCATTGACGGTTGACAAAACGAACGAACCAAAGATCTGAAATCAAAATCCTGCCTGCTGTTCTGATCGCCTCCCTAATCCACCCTCATCTCCATCGCCATTCTCACGAGGTAAGAAACATCAACCACAATCACTTATTTCTCCGTTTACATACGCCAATCTTTGTTTGCTTCCATTTATTTTATTCGTTTTGGGGATTAGCAGCATCACTGGTGCAAGATTGGATGACATTGTACAATCAAATAACATGATTATTGATATTTCTCTTATCGTATGCCTTCCTCGACCATCCGCATTTTCCATCTTAATTCATATTTCATTGGTCTGATTCTGATACGCGCTTTACTTCATTGACATCTCAACATCATCAATGAGGTTTCCTCCATCAAGTGCCAATTGGAGGTTTTACTAGTTGGGTTACCGGTTAATATTTTCACCTCTAATGCAGCTTATCTTCATTATATAGGGGATTCAAAGACTGTTATAAAAGCATAGTTAAGTCAATAAGCAATATAATATTGAATTGCTTTCTATGTTCTTTATAGATTCATCCTCCTTCCAACTCCAAACCCCCAGACCTACATTGTAAAACACTCACATTCATAATGCTTTTCTTCATATGCATAATTTTCTATTTGTGGGAAGGTCTGACACTTTGAGAAAATTCATAGTGATTTGGTAAATATCTCGTCAAACGTCATCAATGTTGTGTTCCCTTTCCAGTTTTTCACTTTAATTTGATATTGCAGGTTAATATTAAGTTCTTTGCTAATCCCAACCAATGAGAAATGGGGCAATTTATAATGATGGTTCTTCAAGTTCAACTTCTATGAGCAGTCAGCGAGATGTGGAGGATGATCAGATGATTGCTGCAGTACTGTCTGAAGAGTACGCTAAATTAGATGGTGCAGTTGGTCGGCGATTATCTAATCTTGCACCTATTCCTGTAAGACCATAATTAGCATATATCAAATAGAGTTGTTAATTGTGATATTGTTTGATGCATTTCAACGTGACATGTTGTGGTCTTACTTTATCCATTTCACTATAATTAGGCAGCAAATTATGGTTGTTAAAATGTCGGATAAAATGAGTTACTGTTTCATGAAGACAATACTGAGAAACTATATCTGAACCCGATCTTTGTGGAAACCAGAAGGTTATATTAGCCACAGCCACTTCCTTGAGCCTATCGGAAATATTTATAAAAGGTTCTTTGATTTACCCCAGACTGATTTAAATCCAGAAAACATTTTGAATGCTCCATCCTTAACTTCAAATGATCAGTGAAGAAAATAACAGTTTAATTAACGCTGATTGCATCGTAACGTACTGGGTGTTGCTTGTTTCACATGCCTAAATAGCTCATAAAATGACTTGGATGTGGTTTGGAGAGTAACCACTGGATGTTCGGTTTTATGATTGAAATGGGACAAGCATAAACTTCTTTACATCTGTAATAGGTCTATAATATTGCAAAGTTTTTACATTTGTGGAGTGTCAAAGCCCTTGTTTCAAAGATACACTACACCCTTAGCCTGCATCAAGGTATTTGTATCAACAATATGGTTAGTACTTTGTTTTCCAGATGTAGTGAAACCAGATATGAAATAATTTTTCGCGAGACTATTTCCTCTTAACTATATTATAAGATGGCATGTAGGACTTCCTTGCTGATCGTTGCGTGGTAATACTACGATCTTTCCATAGAGCATTTGTCTTTCTATTTCAAGGTTCTTTTCCATTTAACTGGCCTGATATCAAAGTGTTCAATTGTTCCAAGCTTGATAAGAGTAAAATGAGAAAAAGGATGGTGGGTCTCCAAAGGATCTGTTCACAAATAATGGAATTTTCTTTTGGCTAAATATTATTTCAGTGTATTTTGTTTGGCTTTTTATTTCATGTATTGTCAGCACATTCCAAGGGTAAATTTGCACTTCCCTTCCTCAAGTGACTCTAATCTGGACTACCAACGGCTCCTCCAGAGGTAAGCTATAAATGTCAGTTCAGATGTAGAACAAAAGAATAATTCAACAAAAATTAACATTCTGTTACGTATACTCAGGCTAAATGTTTATGGTTTATATGAAGTGAAGGTCTCCGGAGATGGGAATTGTCAGGTTTGTGCAACTTTCAAAACATTTGAGTTTCTTTTGCCTTTTTAAATGCTAACCTTGTCTTCTCTAGTTTCGTGCACTTTCAGACCAGATGTATAGATCACCTGATTACCACAAGCATGTCCGCAAAGAAGTTGTCAAACAGGTTTGTTAATGGTGGAAATGTTAGTTGTGGCTTGAAATATAGACTTGCATTTAACTTTTAATTACAAAATTTCAGGCCACTTCAGTGTAGCTTAATGTGATAAAACAGTTCTTCGTTAAAATGAATTGTTTCTTTTTTGTTAACTGGTTAGCGGGGTGTACTCCCTCATCCTTTTGTACAATTGTTCCGACTTACCTGTTTTTCTTTTTCTAAATCCTGTCCATTTGGTACTAATATAATCATGAAGAATGATGCAAGCAGTGATCTAATTTCTTCACTCTAATTTTTAATGATGATGAACTATTATGATTTATGGCGACAATTCAGTAACAAATACATATGTTTTCTATTGCTAATCTAGTTCTTGCCTGCTTTAGTTAATAGAAGTAGAAATCAGAAACCCCCTCTTGTGTACTCATTTAATTTCATGTGTTTCTTTTTCCAGCTTAAGGATAACCGTGCTTCATATGAAGCTTATGTACCCATGAAGTTCAAAAGCTATTACAAGAAAATGGCTAAGTAGGGTCTTCTGGAGCTCTAGTTCTCATGTAGATCCAGTTATTGTATTTCCTTCTGAATTTTCACCTCTATTTTATTATTACATTTCAGGTTGGGTGAATGGGGGGACCATGTTACCCTACAAGCTGCAGCAGATAAAGTAAGGAATTCTCACTGGCAGTATTTCTTTTTTCTGTTCTTTTATGCTGATGTTTATAATCTTTCTCCTGTTGCACCAAATGATAAAGTGGTCATATCCTGCAATAATATTCTAAAATCAAGCTCTTTGTGTGTATCCATGATGTGGAGCTCAGAATATAGGCAGTCTACCTTTAGAGGATTTTATATCTTTCACATAGGTGGAATACCACAGAAGAGATAAGCTGTACAATGGTCACAACATATGAATGTGGATTTTTCTTTTGATCTCCCTATATGGTTATAACTAGATGATTATTGTATTTGTCCGTCTTTCTTTAGTATGAACCTTTCCTTCTCACCGAGTTACTGATGCACATGTTGATTTGGCCAATGTATGAGTCTGGCAGCCCGTAGGTTTTCTACTACTACGATGCTATTTTAATTTCTACTTCCTTCTATATCCTCCATGTAGCCTCTCTAGTGTTAACTAATAACCATTTCTTGTGACTTTCTTCTTTCCTTGACATATATCATATATGCCATTCTTGTTTGGCACAAAATGTGTCTCTTGTGTGGAGAAGTGGAGCATCAGTTTAGTGGTTGTTGTAATGCAGTTTGCAGCCAAGATCTGTCTATTGACATCTTTCAGAGAGACGTGTTTCATTGAAATTGTTCCACAGCATCAGACCCCTATTCGAGGTATATTAAAATACATTGCACGCCACAAATGGAATGCCTTTTTAGTTATTGAAATAAATGGTGTTTGCTTTATCACGAGGCATGTTTCTTACTGCTTGTATCCTGAAATACTCTGTTTCTTACGCGATTAAACTCCTATCATATAAAATCATAAACTTATTATTTTTAAGATAAGTTAATAGTAATATATATAACTAAATATATAAAAGATAATAGAAATTCACTGAGAGAAATGGATTTCTAGAAAGATGGGAGAAAACAGTGGAGTGAAAACAAATGTGAAAATAGAGAATTTGGTTATTGGTTTTTATTTTAAACGACAATCCAAATTAGTGGAGAGACCAAAGGTAGTTACTACATGAGTTTCTTGATTTATATAATAACATGGACTAGTGTATATGATAGAACAACCCTGAAATAAAAGAATTACAAAACAGTATGATTTATTGAAAACTTAATAAGCAACTGAGTGGACAAACCAGAAGCTTTCACTTGCTTTGAAGAAGTAAAGGTTTTTATGTCGATACTTGTCAATGAATGAGCTAACATGTTGGATGACGGCTCACTTAATGTAGTTTCATATACCTATGCTGCAGAACTTTGGCTAAGCTTTTGGTCTGAGGTGCATTACAATTCCCTTTATGAAATGCAAGGTTTGTACATCACATATTTAAATGAGAGCTTGAAAGAAGAGCAGAAAATCATAAGAGGAAATGAGATAATAACATTCATAAATTGTTGTTTTCTGCAGATGCACCGTTGCAGTACAAGCCAAGAAAGAAGCACTGGCTGTTCTAAGTGACAAAAGTATTTCATTCATTCCTTGTACATTTGATACACCAACTCTGCTTGTATTCGGGTTGCAACGATCATTAATTGTTTCTACGTGTTGTGTTTCCTGGTATTCTAGAATTAGCACGTATATATAAGTAGTTGTGCCTTATTCATCTTTTTTCTGAAACTAAACAGTCATGTATGTTGTGTTGCTGCTAAAGAAAACTAGTGTAATTTGTGCCAACAGTATGAAATGCGAGACTGCCAATCTCCTTAACACTTCTGTGCAATCACGGTGCTAATTTTTCCCCGCTTATGTCAAGGTGAGAAAGTCCGCCCTCCTCATTAGTAGGATCCGACTTGGAATCCCTGACGACTAAGAGACACCAGAGTATTATTATATGTATGGCAAATCCCAAAGACACCGTCATTTTCTAATATCTCCAACAAAGACGCACATGTTGTATGCGTATAAATAAAATTTTGTATCACAACTCAAGTTGGGCCATAGTAATGTAGCTTTGACCAACTTGAAGATAAACTAAATGACCTTGAGATTGAAGAAGAACTATTTATTATTCAGTAATCAGCAGCGGTAAAAACAAGATGAAAATGAACATTGAAGTGTGCGCCCAAAAGAATGAGACAGTTCGTATCTGACGGATGCTATTGAAAGGGTGGAGATTAACGCCTGTCTGTAATCTGTATTGCTTGCATATGCTTTACATAGCGGTTAGTTTAGTCTCGTTAGAAGTTGGAGTGAAGATAATCAAAGATGATGATGATATCACTCTCCATACATTCAGGCTCAGTCTGCTCTCCCCGTTGCTGTTCTTCTTCTCCTTCTTCTTCTTCTTCTTCTTCTCATCATCCTATTCGTAGGCGCTCCACCATTATTAATTGCTATTATGGTAATAGTAAGAACACAATTATTAGTCAAGAACATGGGGCTGCGTCTGCGGGGGGACTTTGCCGAAGGTCTACTCAAGATTTAATTATTATTAATTGTAAATTCTCTCCCAGCTCAATTAAAAAAGAAGAAAATCGGCGGAGGATTTCGTCTCCAATCTCAATATATAGGTCCAAGGTCAACCATCTCTACTCTTTCCATTTGCATCTACCATTCATGGCTCCCGATCATCTCCGCCATGTCGACTCTATGGCTACTCTGCCATCCGGTGCAGGTACCATTTCCAGATTGAATGCCGTCATTCTTGGTGAGGCGCTTGCGTCCGAGGAGGATGATTTTATCATCCCCAGTCAAGATTTCTCTGCGCAAGCTCACGTCCCTTCCCCCAATAAGGTCCAATAAGCTCATTACTATTACTGATCTCCCTAATTCGGCCACACACTGTTGTGATTCTTGATTATGCATACTTGAAACCCTGCAGTATCTCGAGATGTACAAAAGGTCCATTGAGGATCCCGCTGGATTTTGGTCCGACATCGCCTCCCAGTTTTACTGGAAGCAAAAATGGGGTTTACCAGTTTGCTCTGAGAATCTTGACATTCGAAAGGGTAGAATCAACATCGAGGTCATCATCTCTTTCTGCCCTCCTTTTGCCTTCTTTGTCTTTTACTACTTATTTCTCTTCTACATTTTTAACACTCTGATACCGTAACTATGTTTGAATCAGTGGTTCAAGGGTGGGATTACCAACATCTGCTACAACTGTCTAGACACAAACATTGCTGCGGGAAACGGTGACAAGATTGCACTCTATTGGGAAGGGAACGAACCTGGTGTTGATGCCACTTTGACTTACAACCAACTCCTACAGAGAGTTTGCCAGGTTGCTTTCCCATTTGCTCTTCTCTTCCGCTTTTGGTTGAGCACTGCCATGCTAATCAGATAAAAATACTTCCTTGTGTTTTGTGCTGACAGCTTGCAAATTACTTGAAAGACGTTGGGATCCGGAAGGGCGATGCCGTTTTGATTTATCTACCTATGCTCATGGAACTGCCTATAGCAATGCTTGCGTGTGCTCGCATTGGTGCTGTACACTCGGTATTGCACTGGAATAAACTTGGCTATCTTCTTTCTAATAACTCCTCACAAGTCTAAATGTTAATCTGTTTGTCTCTTCAGGTTGTTTTTGCTGGATTCTCCGCTGAGTCTCTGTCCCAGAGGATCATGGATTGCAAACCAAAGGTTGTAATAACCTGCAATGCTGTTCAAAGAGGACCCAAGATCATCCATCTGAAAGACATAGTTGACACTGCACTTGCAGATAGTGCGCAGAATGGTGCTGTTGTAGGTAAGTACATGAAAGTCACAACATTCTAGCTGGAACGCATTTCTGATTCTAACTACTGCATTTCCTCTTTATTTACGTAAGAAAGTTATATCTGTTGTGGGGAGAAGAGGGGCACAGGTCGGAAACCCTTTAATTTCCATAATAATGGGGAATTCTGTGCCATTGTAACTTAGAAATGAATGCCACTTACATCATGTAAAATTGAATGTCTGCTTACGTATCAGGCAAGCAAAGAGACTGGAGTCATCACAGAACTGTAACTAGTTGGAACTCGGAGCTCTTTGTTTGTTTTATTACTAACCAGAACTATTGTAAACTCGGCTAATCTTGTTATTTTTATTACCCGAAGTAGCATTCTCGGATTCAAGATACAATATAGAACTTGCATTGGAATTTTCCTTTTAGTATTACTTATTTCCTTGTTTCGCAGATGTGTGCTTGACCTATGAAAATAGCTCTGCCTTGAAGAAGGAAAGCACCAAGTGGGTGGAGGGAAGAGATACTTGGTGGCAGGTTGGATAATTTCTTACTTTTCTTTAGTTAAAAGATTTGATAGCTGCCGGAAGGAAAGGTCATTTCCCTGGCATTATACATATTAAGCAGTGTTCTCCCATACTTCAAAGCTTCAATTTCTGCACTTATGATTTAAAACTTCATCTCAGCATGTTGTAATTCATGCCCTCATATTTTCCAGGATGCTGTTCCTAAATATCCGGTTACGTGTGATGTGGAATGGGTTGATGCAGAGGACCCACTTTTCTTGCTTTATACCAGCGGGAGTACTGGAAAGCCCAAGGTATGGATACCTTAGAATAGGGAGATATCTCACACCTTTGCTCATGTATCATGTCTCAACTTGCTCAAAGAGTAATTTTTGTTTGATTAGGGAGTCCTGCATACAACTGGAGGATACATGGTGTATACAGCCACAACATTTAAATATGCGTTTGACTATAAACCAGCAGACATATACTGGTACCTAAAATCTATGTTTCCTTACCACATCGATTCTTGATCTCATAACTGATCAACCTTCTGTTTCTTCTCTGGGTGGCCCTATATTTACATTTTTCAGGTGTACAGCTGACTGTGGTTGGATTACTGGCCACAGCTATGTCACTTATGGGCCTCTGTTGAATGGAGCAAGTGTTGTGGTTTTTGAAGGGGTATCTATTTGAGTACCAAATTACGAATTTTGCTAGTCAGATCACTAAGCATGTGACATGAATTAAATGCTTTACTGCATTACCCTTGCACAGGTTTCACATGGTTTTAGTGAGAGTATTATTGGTGGATAAAATTTTCATAATTATGAGAAGAAGGTGGTGAAGCTGGATGTTTCATTTAGTTATTTCTGAAGCTCTAATGTAGTTGCAAGGACTGCAAATCAAATTGAATTGTGATTCTGCAGATGTAATCCATGATTTAGCACTAGAGGAGCCATAGTTAATGGGGCATGGTATAATCATTTAACATCTTAATTTGAACTCTGTGCAGGCTCCTAATTATCCTGATGCTGGACGCTCTTGGGACATAGTCGACAAATACAAGGTGTCTATATTCTATACTGCCCCCACACTGATCCGGTCTTTGATGCGTGAAGGAGACCAGGCAAGTATAGGACATATTGCCATGCTACTTATTGTTAAGGAATATTAATTAGTTTTATCTGTGAACAGTTTTGAATTTCATGGATAAGGATGAAAGTTTTCCCTTCCAACTTACCATTTCTTATAACCATTATTTTTTGAATCATTTATTGCTCGCAATAATTGTTTGTTGAGCTTTTCTTAGTCTGCCAAGCCTTTTCTCTAGTGGCTAAAACAGTGTAAAGTAGTCCTGAGTGGCCAACACTTGTTCTTGTGCTATCCTGAGAAGAACGAATAAATATGAGAGATTGAAGTTTATTAAGAATAGCGAATATTTGCTAATTTATTATGTTAACCTTGCAGCATGTCACTCGATATTCACGGAAATCTTTGCGAGTCCTTGGTAGTGTTGGTGAGCCCATTAATCCTAGCGCATGGAGGTTTGTGATTTTCCCTAAAAACTTTGGCTTTCATCATCTTATACTGTATATAGAAATTGATATTTCTGGACAAATAGGATAAACTGCTTACTCATGCATTGCCATCAATCGTTATATAACCAGGTGGTTTTTCAATTTGGTTGGAGACTCAAGATGCCCCATTTCTGACACTTGGTGGCAAACAGAAACGGGGGGTTTCATGGTAGGTTTGTTTATTTTACTTGATTTTATCTTTCTGAAGAAGCACCCTAATATTACTTGCAACTGGATTCACTTCCATTCCCTTGCAGATCACGCCTATGCCAGGTGCTTGGCCACAAAAACCTGGTTCTGCTACTTTCCCTTTCTTTGGAGTTCAGGTACTAGAATGCATATTCATTATATTTCACATTTTGCCAGTCCAATATGTATATATAATATTAGTGAATGTATTTGTGTTGCCTTTTCTATTTCTCTACAAATATTCTTATGTGTTATGAATTTGAATCGACCAAAGATTAAACATGTATCTTGTTGGATTGTGTTGAGAGGAATATAAACTGAATATTATTATTATGGTAGTGTAGTGTGTTACAAAGAGACCAACTAACCTCTATAGCAAACATGCACAACTTGTTGCACAAACAAAAGAAACTAAAATCCTAACAAATTAAAACATTCTAAGAAGAACTGAAACTATTTCATCCTTCCCCTCAAGCTGAGAAACATTGAAGCTTGAAACTAAAATTCATATCTATATATTGTGATAGTGTAGACAAATAGAGGTCATGATTGAGAGTTTTTTTAGAGAAATATAAGCTGAATATATAAATTATACTGTATTGTGTTACATAGAGACCAACTAACCTCTATTGTATATAGAGATTAGAGAGAGACTAAATAAACCAAGAATCCTGATCCTATTGCGTAACATAGACCTAATCCTATCTAATATCAACTTTCTAATCCTTCTCAGATACTAATTCTAACAATTTGAAACCCTGAGAATATTAGATCTTAAAGAACACAAATTTGAACTCTTTATCATATAATTGGGGATTTGATCTTCCCTGAGACTGTTTTTGTTGTACCTGATTTGGTTTTAGAACGGCAGTTGCGTAGACATATAGTTTCCCACTCTTATAGGAATGCAAAACTAACCTATTCCCATTGTTATAGGAATGCAAAACTAACCTTTTTCTGATAGTTTTTTATGCTTTGGCATTTTGGTTTAAAGTATAAAATGCTTCCTCCTAGCCATCCCTTCATAATGAGTTTCGTCTGATTATGTGATTAGTTCAGTTCTATATTCAAAGAATTATGACATTGATCGAACATTTATATGCCGTACAACCTTGTAATACAGCCCGTCATAGTGGATGAGAAGGGTGTTGAAATTGAAGGGGAGTGCAGCGGCTATTTGTGTGTCAAAAGCTCTTGGCCAGGGGCATTTCGGACGCTTTATGGAGACCATGAAAGATATGAAACGACATATTTCAGTGCCTTCCCTGGCTATTATTTCAGTGGTGATGGTTGCAGCAGGTAGTGATTTGTTGGCAATTAGGTTCTTTTTTTGTAGGTCATACAAGTAAAATAGCTTTATCTAATATCTATATTTATTCTGTTTGTAATCCAGGGACAAGGATGGTTACCACTGGCTTACAGGCAGAGTTGATGATGTTATTAATGTCAGGTAGGTTCTTCAATTATCTTTTCATGTTTCAGATGGACGAACCAACTGTTGTTTGATTTGTGTTGCTCCATTTAAATTTTATAGAGGCAAGTGAAAAAGTTGAAAAGAATGATAGAAAAGGTTCACTGCACACTGCATAAAACTTTGATCTACACAAACCTGTTTCAGCTGGATTGAGGGTATTAATTACCATAGATCTCTCAGCGGGCTAAAGTGGACACATCAAATATACTAGCAGCATACAAAATCCGTAAACTATATGCCCCATTATCACCTTTATTGGATTCTTCTTTGCTTTCTGCTACACCTGCTACTAACTTGATTATCGTCACAAACTGGTGAAAGCATAAACGAGGAAGTTTGGAATCTAGTATTCATATATTTGACAGTATTTTACAGTGATATAACTTGTGCTTGACCACAACCCAATATTTGAAGTCTTTTACATTCTTTGCTCTCTTTTTTGTTTTGGGATTCCTTTTCGTGTGCTTGCTTAGATTGGTGTGTGGATTGGTGAAGGTGATGTTTGTGTAAAAGATAACTTTTTCAAAACAACCATAAAAAAAAAGTTAAGTTTCTTATGAAGCATGTTCCATCTGCATTTTTTTCTTGACAGAAACTCTGAAAAAGCTTCTGTTTCTACTTTCGAAGGAAATACAAACTGGTTACTGTCAAGAGACATGAGATAAATAATCTCTCATTTTAACATCTTGACTCTATCTGCTTTTTAAGCAATTGCAGTTGTTTATCAGGGTTTATTTGTACTTTTGTTAATATGCAGTGGACATCGCATCGGCACTGCAGAAGTGGAATCTGCCTTGGTTTCACATCCCCAATGTGCTGAAGCAGCTGTCGTCGGTGTTGAGCACGAGGTTCCTTTATATCATTTTTATTGTACTTGTGTAAACTTTCATTCTCTACGTTTTTCTACTTAGACCTCTCTGTCAAGGTTTGGCTTCAGGCATCTTTGTTTTGAATATGATGTTAGGTTAAAGGACAGGGCATATATGCATTCGTTACTTTGGTTGAAGGTGTGCCTTACAGTGATGATCTCAGGAAAAGCCTTATTATGACAGTGAGAAAGCAGGTGCGTGTTAACTTCCAAATATTTATCGTATGTCCTAAGTAAAAAAGTTCAAATGCATGGATCCTCATGTTGTACATATTGGTAACGATGGCGCGAGTTGTTGATATATTGTAGAATGTAGAAGCAATATCTTATGAAGGTTATATGTTCCGTCTTCAGATTGGAGCATTCGCAGCACCTGACAGAATTCATTGGGCTCCTGGCCTCCCAAAGACGAGAAGCGGAAAGATAATGAGACGAATTTTAAGGAAAATTGCCTCCAAGCAATTAGATGAACTTGGGGATATAAGCACACTTGCCGATCCTGGGGTCGTTGGTCAGCTTATTGAACTTGCTGATTACTGATTTTTTTTTCCCCTCAAGTTTGGTGTAAACAAAAACAAACTATCTGAGTATGATCAGCTAGTACAAAGTCGAATGGTTCTTCTCGTGATTATGTTGGCCATTGACTTTTGCAATTGCCAATATAGTTCCTGTATTCTAGTAAGTTTGTCCAAAGCAGTCACTGAACTCGTGGAACTTTGATACTGAAGTATATTTATTTGGCCTATAATGATATTGGCGGATGGTGATTTTTATTTCTGTTACAGTTCATTGAATTGTTCAATTTAAAAAGTTCTGATCTGCTGCAAGTTTGATACTTCCACAACTCCGAAAATAGTAGTAATATGAGAACTAGGTGGTAAGTCCAGAATGATAAAAACACAGAATATGTCAGTTTGGATAAACTTAAGGGATATCTATGATATTAAAAAAATTATGGTTGAAATTGAAACAGATTATTGGGCCCTAAATTCGTGCCAGCAGTTTGTGGCCTGGGCTCAAAAGATGGGTGGGCTTCAAACTTTTATTATTTCTTAAAGGACGACTTTTGTTATTTAAGTTGAATTTTAAAATGAAAATAATAAAGATTGTGAGGAAAATTGCTATGCTACCGACAGTTGGCCAAGAAAGGAGAAGCGGTCGATGCAGTGTCACGTTTTGGGTTTGGCGTGCAAAATTGACCCCTGTGTATTTATTTTTTGGGTAAAAATTTAAAAGAAATATCAAATAAAAGAGTCTGCCTTCAACGACTAAACCGTAAACAGTCCACGCTAGCTAGCTCCGAATTTTCAAAGCTCAACAGATTTGTCTTTGCTCTCTCTCTCCTCTTTCTGGAAAAATAAATGTAACAATTACTGAATTTCCTCCTTGTTTGTGCTTCCGCAGCAATCTTTCTGAACTCATCCAAGCTCAACAAAGCCCAGCCTTGCTCGCGGTATGATTACTTTGTTATTTTTAATTTGTTTTGATCTATTCTAGCTACCTTATCTTTTAATTCGATTTGATCATTATTTAATGCTCGTAATGCTATGCCATTTCCGGATTTGAATCCCCAACCCTGTGTATGGATATAGGGTTAGATCTGAAGAAGAAGAAGAAGAAGAAGAAGAAATCATCCATATATTAATTAAAAGTTCATTCGTCCTTAATCTCAACTGTGGTTTCAGATCAACGTAATGCACACCTCACCAACGCCTGCTTCGAGTTCGTTATTTTGATCTGTACAGCTGTATTACATCCTACCTCTCCTCTGGTCACCCACACAACTCATTGGGATGCAATTTTGATGAAAAAAGTCCAGCCAGACTTAATGGATGTAAATATTCATTTGTACTCTGCATCGCAACCCCAATGATGGATAGAGTTGAATAAAAAGACTGTTCCAACATACTTTTAACTGTCTTAGCACATTATTAATCTATGGGAGAGTGGGTTATTGGCGCATTCATCAACCTTTTTGGTAGTATTGCCATCAACTTCGGGACTAATCTTCTTAAACTGGGTCATGATGAGGTATGTTAGGCTTGTCAAATAATGTTCTCCCCTTATTCTTTCACCTTTCAATACATGAATAAGAAAAGGATGTAAAATCAGACCAAACTGATGATGGTGATACTCTTAGAATCACTTTGTAACTTACCTATCTGAGCTTTCATCTTGCAGAGAGAAAGACAGTCTATACTTGGCATTGATGGGACAAATGGAAAAGCTTTAATGAAGCCTATTATACACTTCCAGACCTGGAGAATTGGTACCATCAATTCAATGCTTATTGGTTTGAATAAATTACAAATTGTATGTTTCATCAAAATTAAGTAATATCTTGTATTTTCGTTATATGCAGGTATTATATTTTTCATCCTTGGAAACATTCTTAATTTTATATCATTCGGCTATGCTGCTCAGGTGGGTATGATGGACAGAGTTGGCTTTAGGAATGACTCATTTTGAAGAGATCATATATATTCGATTTTTTACTTGTCTTGATGTCTGATAGATGCATTTCAAACTTCTTGTCTTTGGTTTTCATTTGTCTTTGACTAATCTTCTTTTGGTATCTATGTTTCCTGCAGTCGCTTCTTGCTGCTCTGGGATCTGTCCAATTTGTGTCGAACATTGCATTCGCCTACTTTGTGCTAAATAAAACTGTTACTGTCAAGTATGTACAATTTCAAATTCTTAAGCTTTAAAATAGCTCTATGATAACCAAATACCACTTATTGTATTCCTTTATATCTACTTTTTAAGGTAATATATGTACTTTTCTAGATGAGTAATATCTTCATGGATATTAATTTGTTCTGCAGAGTACTTGTTGCCACAGCCTTCATTGTTCTAGGAAACATCTTCCTTGTGGCTTTTGGCAACCACCAATCACCAGGTATGTCATCTGAGAGTAATGAGGTTTCATTTGCTTCTGATTTTGTAGCCAAACCCTTGTCTATGATGCATTTAAAGTATAACTTCCATACATATGTATATATATATATGGCAAAAATCTGGAATAGTAGATACCAGTTTCACACATAAGATCTAAAGCTGCAAAAGTCTCTTTCTAATCTCCATATATCTCGAAAAATAAAAGTTATTCTTCATTTGGTCCTCTGGTTGGGCATTGAGCTAGTTTATCTGCTCTGGCTCAAATTAGCTGGAAAAAGCTTATTATTAAGTAATGGTCCACCTAAAATGCCAATTTGGAAGCCTAAACTATTCCAAAGCTTCCCTGCTCAAATATGTGAAGCATCTATGCACATCTGCTGTTTCCTTGGAAGCATCATAGTAACCCAACGCTCATGCATAAAGGATAAAGCATTAGGGTTTTATATTCATGATACTCTTATCTCATCTTTAAAATTTTGTGATTGTTTGGTGAATTATCAACTCTATTGATGACTTGACCCTTGCAACAGTTTACACACCTGAGGAGTTGGCAGAGAAGTATGGCAATGCCACTTTCCTGATTTACTGTCTGATTCTGATTATAGTTGTCTGCTTGCATCATTTAATTTATAGGTGGGAAGATATGGTAATTTTCAAATTAATGAAAGTGAAATACGCCTTTTATCCATGTTATTTTGTTGTTCAATGACCAATCCATTATTTATCCCTGTAATCATTCAACTTTGGAAAATTGCAGAAGAGGAGAAATGTTGGTTTCTATTCCAGGGAATGACATTAAACCTTACTGGCATATGCTTCTTCCACTTTCTTATGCTATTGTTTCGGGTGCTGTGGGCTCTTGTTCAGTGTTGTTTGCAAAGTCTTTGTAAGTTTGCTGCGATGTGTTTCCTCATTTGTTATAAAGCTTTAAGAGCATATCTAGTTCTGATTGTGACTTAATTTTGCAGATCAAATCTGCTACGGTTGTCCATTTCAAGCGGTTATCAGTTGCATAATTGGTTCACGTACTCCATGCTTTTATTATTTTTTAGTACAGCTGGATTTTGGGTAAAAATCAAACTCATCTAGTTCTTGAACCTCAAGAAAAGAACCTTAGGTTCTTACATGAGCAAATGGATTATAATTGTTGATAATATCTTGACAAATGTCTGCAGATGGCAAGGCTGAACGAAGGGCTATCTCTTTTTGACGCAATACTCATTGTCCCCATGTTTCAGATTGTGTGGACATCTTTTTCCATTTGTACAGGATTTGTATATTTTCAAGAATATCAGGTACGCCTTTTCCCCTTGAATCACATTTTTCAATTAAGTTCTTCTGCAACTCAGCTATCCGTCTTCCTAGACTGATTGGTATAAGGATTTTTGCATATTCATTTATTCACAAGATGGCTTTTGAATATGACGAAATACATGGTGATAATAGCTGAATGAAATTTATGTCTAATAGTTTGGGCTTAGTTCTCCAGGATTGTGCAGCCTTGGAAGTAGGACCCAAAATATAGCGCTGCCATTATGTCTAGGTTTCTTATTGGCTCTGTTGAGTAGTGACTGGATAAATGGGATAATAGGTTTCATTGGTGTTGCTAATGTCAGGCAAAATCTCGATTCTCGTGTTACTCGAGATGGCCTTTCGGTTTGTTGCCATCAGCGGCAAACACTTGTGTTGCCATCCTAGTCCTTTCATGTCTATTAAATAAGTTACTTCCATTAACATCTTTGATACTGGTTCCTTGTCCATTCCAAACTAAGTGGCCGTCTCTTTTTTGAAAAACCGTCTATTTACTTTAGAAGGTTTCTCTGAGCCATGTGACAGTACCTGGTATTCGCTTTCAGCCTGCTACTTAAATCTTTCTTATTATTTTGTAGAATGACATGATCAAAAGTTTTGTATTGATGCAGGTTTTTGATGCATTACGAACTACGATGTTCGTACTAGGAATGATTTCTGTATTCATAGGCATTTCTTTACTGGCACCTGACGAATCAAAAGGTACGTCCATCGTCACAGCCTTCCTTTCATATTTTGTTTGGGCATCTAAAAATATAATAAAAATTAGGGAATTTGTCAGGAGGAGAAATGAAAGATGCAGCTCTGCTTCCTGTAACTACAAGTCATTCAAATGATGTGGACAGGTACGAAACTACCTAGCTTGCATTAGTTTGTCCAGAAACAATGTTTTGCTAATAGTCCCAACTCCCAACTAAGTAATGCATACATATGTTGGCCAAATTAATACTAGCCTGACTGAGGTTGTCCTCTTTGGAATTATATGCAATTAATTACAGACTGGTCATGCCTTCTGAGGATTCTCAAATTAAAGACATGAGATCACTTCGCATGGTGCAGATGAAAGCTGCAAAATTGATTATGAAGGCTAAGGTTCTGGCATTATTTTGTCAGCTTCTTGAATTGGACGGTTAATATAAATAATAATGTTGAGAGAAATATAAACTGACTATTATTATTATTGTTGTAGGCTGCTTGTTCATTATCATTGGGGTTGGGAGAAGAATCAATGCACGCATCATCAGTTTTTGCGATGCCCATGGTTTCATCGAAAATAAATGGTTTCAGATCGAGTGGTTTCAACAGGAACAAACTCTTCTCCTTTAGAGCCCCAGATTGGAGTAAGATTGATGAAGATGGTCAGAGTTTATTGGAGACAACAACAATGCTTCCACAGAGCATGAAGTAGGACCAGTCTTGTAGCATTCATTCAAGAATGAAATTCATACTAATTCATCCATGTTCTTAATATATTCTTTAAACAAAGCTGTGTAAGTTCTCACTGTATGCTTCCACTATTTTGGAAGAAGAGAACTGTGAAGTCTATTAGTTTTGTCCGGGATAATGTATATGTATCATAGGAAACATTGCATGTTTTGTAGATAGATAGAACTTTAGTTTTCCACTCCTGCAAGATACTGTTCATGTAGCAAGGAAGAGTGTATAATAACTGGAATCTGCGAGAGAAATTGGAAACTGGGCACTGGACAGTAATGCTGTAGGCGTTAACTGCTCCGTTTCACCCATGGATTGTAACAGTAAAGTAAATTTTTTCCACAGTTTGTATTTATAGTGCTTTGTGTTGAATTTATTGGAATATTTTCAAGGGGCCTTTTGCTTTCTTTACCGAAACGTAGAACAAACGACGGGGGGACGAGAAAGAGGACAGAAAGGAAAAATAAAAGAAAGAAAGAAAACAATGTTGATAGACTAGTTAGCGGAGAGTTGAGGCTCAGGGTGGAACTTGTGCAATCTAATCTGATGATGAAATCTTCGAATGAACAACTCAGCCGCCTCGTCTATGTTGTCCTCCAGTTTGAACTCCTTCCCTTGCCTCTCTTTTGCATTCTTTACCATTTCTATAACAGACGTCGATTCATCCTTCATTTGGTCTTCTTCAAAAGGCAGATGCTCATAATCTTCCTCTGCTTCCATCTTCACCTCCACCAGTTGGACTCTGCTGACTGGAATAGTAGCAAATGAGTTGTCAACAAGGGTAGCGAAGTTTTTTGATTGGTAATCATCACAGTCAGCCACTGCAGGCAGCTCGTAATCTTCATCTGCCTTCATTTCCAGATTGTCCTCTGTCGATTGCTCAACACTGAGTGTAGTAGTAAATCCAATATTGATTGATTGGTAATTTCCATCTTCAATAGCGTTGGAGAGGTTAAGGTGTCTTCTCCGATGGAAGAAATGCCGGACAATCTTCTTGTCCCGCAACAGAAGCGAGTGTATGGTAAGACGAGTCTCTATGGCCCTCATCTTAGTCTTGATGGACAAATATTTTGAAGCCAGCATTCCCATAATCTTCTTCAGCATTTTGTGAACTCTGTTTGGACTACCACTAGAATTGCTAGTTCAAATGTCATGGCAGACTTGTCCTTTACTCTTCGTTTTATAAAGAAAAGAGCAACGGCTAAGAGAAAGAATCACTTTTATTTTTACTTTAATAAATATACAGCAAAGTGAAAGTGAAAAGCGGAGGAACAAGGAACCATAAAAACATAACCGGAAAAGTTGCTCTTAAAGAAAAAGAGAGGGCACTATAGTTTTACACTTTCATCTCAGCTTCTTTGACGCTGTGAACAGAAGCACCACCGTACCGGTTATAAGTTATAACGTTTTATTCTCATTCCCAATGGGACATCCACAATCTACAATCTAATCTGCAAGTGTAAATCCTCAGGAATGGTTAATGAAGAATTGAGTGGCATGTTCTGCAGTCTTTCTTGGATAGCTGTGTCATCAGACGTGCAAAGCGAAGAGCTGGTTGTCCTCCCCTTGCATGCTTTTCTTTGGAAGATGAACAGTAAACTTATGAAGTGTATTTCCACTTAATTTGGCATCAGATTCCAAAAGTTAGTTCATTTGAGGCTTCTGTATGAAAAGATGCATTTATGGGTTTAGAAGGCTCAAAATCAATCGTGACCTTCTCTTAATTTGCCATCTTCAGTAACAATAGTTCCGGTGTAAATTAAGAACCTTTTTTAGCCATTGTTGGTGCAACTTTCAAGAACAAATAATGCGATGGAACGAACCTAATTACATTAACAGCAAAATAAATGGGTTTAGGTAAGCATATAATTAGAATGATTTAAGATCAGATAGGTGAGGTGAGCAACTGCAAGAGATCTCAAATGAACCAGTTTCCAGGTGATGTGGACTGTAAAGGTCCAGAGGAAGCCACCCAAGACTCAAGAGTACACATTTCATTTTTTATTTATTTATTTTTTTTGTTTGTATGTGTTACTCCGACCCGACTTAAAGCAATTTTTTTTATTTATTTACTCGTCAGTCATTAATAAATAAATAAAAAAAACTCGAAAAAAGATTTCATTTGGCAGGCGGCGGCAATAGCAAGCAAAGAGTATTGAATTGACCAATTCGATGGCCTTCCATTGCCAATCGCCGGCGTTGGCTTCCCTTGGCCGCCACCACTACCTCCAATTCCATCACCTTCCTACTAATTCTGATACCACGAAGCTCAACGTATTCCACGGCCGCAGGTGCGCCACCGCCGCCGTTTCTTTCAGTCTTGGATCTGCTTCTAGAAAGACGACCTCCATTCGATGTTTTTCAGGTATCTATCTATTCTCCCTATCGATTTTAATTTCAGTTGCTTCTTTTGCAATTAATTCATTAATTATTGCCCCTTTCTCTACTCTGCTGCTCCAAATTTGGTATCTTTTTTACCTTTTCAAGTGCTGAAAGAAAATATTAATTATGTATAACCAAGACCAATCTTTGATTGTAAACAAACATGACTGATTTAGTGTGTCTTCCTTGATGATGCAGCAGCCCTTACTCCTCAGTTGAAAACTACCTTGGATAAAGTTGTTACCTCACACAAGATAGTTGCCTTCATCAAAGGAACTAAGGATTTCCCCCAGTGTGGATTTTCAAACACTGTTGTCCAGATACTGAAATCCTTCAACGTACCTTTTGAAACCATAAACATTCTCGAAAATGAGTTATTGCGTCAGGGACTCAAGGAGTATTCCAGTTGGCCAACATTTCCACAGTTGTACATTGATGGCGAGTTCTTTGGTGGCTGTGACATTACAGTAGGTCAGTATTTATTTTTTTCATTTAAACTGAAGCTCAACAATTTATGTGATCATGTTATAAAGTAGAAGACAACTAATTTCTTTCTTGAGGTATGGGAGGAATACTGAGTTTATCTCAAAGAAATAGAGGCAGATTCTACCGGTATATGCAAAGAAGTGAACAACAAAATCTTGGTAATCGCCTAAAGAGTCTAAAGAATAGGCCACTGATGGCTAATTTCATGTTTTATATTTTTTCCTGATATACATTTAAACGGAGGGAGCAAATATCTAGAGCGTATGAAAGAGTTAATGAATTCAAAGTATGAACTTCCTCGCTCAATCACCGAAAGGCGTACCTTCTAATGCTCAATACCCTTCACGCCTCGGCCTTACCAAGGTTCAGTTTGAGGAATTGAAAGTGAGATTTAAAGGTAACTATAGAGAAGTTGGGGAAGTAGGGCCTAGTTGCAAGTGGAGAAATGGTTTTGTTAGTTCATACATAGTAATAGACAAAATCTCCTTCAGAAATATTTGGTTGGAAACTCGTTAATTGCTTTAGCAAATTGTCAATTTTCGATTGCCATGAAATAAAAGGCTTACAAATTTCATGAATTTTGAAACAGAGGCATACAAGAGTGGGGAGTTGCAGGAAATATTGGAGAAAGCAATATGTTCCTAACTCTGATGGCTTGCTACTTGCTTCAGGGGATTCAATTCTGAACTTGGATTGCTATCATACGTTGTTACTCCTTCTCACTTGTATGTGTGATTATATGGCTACAAATTACAATATTGCTTAATGGTCATGTATTTCAATTTCTTTTCTCGAGCTTACTGTAGCTTGCTCATCGAAATCTGCTGACTGTTCTAATATTATGGCATCTTGGAGTTGTGATTGAGTAATTGACTCAGCTGATCATCAATAATAACAAGATGAGTTGCTAAGGTCTACATGTTTAAAATCCCACTTTGAGAGGCATTCAGTTCATTAGGGTATGATTTTTTTATATAATAGATATCCCATTTGTTGTTTATATATCATTCTAGACTTGCCACCTAGTTCTCATATTACTACTATTTTCGGAGTTGTTGAAGTATCAAACTTGCAGCAGATCAAAAATTTTGAAATCGAACAATTCAATGAACTGTAACAGAAATAGCACGTACATTGATATTAATTAGGGGTGGCAAAATGGGTTGAATCCAATGGGTCCAACCCATTATAGGTGGGTTGGTTTGGGTTGGTTTTGATGAAATTTAAATTGGGTTGGTTTGGGTTGGGTCAATTATGGGTTAGGAAAGTAATGGGTCCTTAATGGGTTATGGTGGGTTGATATTGGATTTGAGTTGGGTCTTTAATGGTTTAAGATTAATTATCCAATTTTAATGTTTTATTACTATTTTACCCTCCCCATAAATTAAATATTATACTTTTATTCATAAACTTTTTAAACATAATTACACATCTTTTACACATACTAACACACACTAACATAATTTTACACATATTTTCACACAATAACATATTTTTTACACACATTTACACACTAACATAATTTTACACGTATTTTCACACACGAACACGATTTTTAATTCGTTTGTCAAATTTTCAACCTGTTCTATTTATTTTAGACTCGTTTGACCCATTTTGGATCAATTTCACCCATTTTTCAACCCGTTCAATCTATTTTGGACTCGTTTGACCCGTTTTTGACCATTTTAACCCGTTTTTCGACTTATTCGACCTATTTTGGACTCGTTTGACCAGTTTTGGACCCGTTTCATCCATTTATCGACCTATTAGACCTGTTTTGGACTTACTTGGCCCATTTTGAGCTCGTTTCACCTGTTTTTTAACTTGTTCAACCTATTTTGGATTCGTTTGACCCATTTCGGACCATTTTAATCGGTTTTTCGACCTATTCGACCAATTTTGGACTCATTTGACCAGTTTTGGACCTCTTTCACTCGTTTTTCAACCTATTCGATCTATTTTGGACTCGTTTGACCCATTTTAGACCTATTTCACCGATTTTTTTGTGTGTTTGAATTATTTTAGACCCATTTGATCCGTTTTTTGACTTATTCAACCAATTTTGGGCTTGCTTCACCTATTTTTCAATATGTTTGATTTATTTTGAGCCCATTTCACCCGTTTTTCGACTTGTTCAACCTATTTTGGACTCGTTTGACCCATTTCAGACCATTTTTACCGGTTTTTCGCCCTATTCGACCAATTTTGGACTTGTTTGACCAGTTTTGGACCTCTTTCACTCGTTTTTCAACCTATTCGATCTATTTTGGACTCGTTTGACCCATTTTAGACCTATTTCACAGATTTTTTTGTGTGTTTGAATTATTTTAGACCCATTTGATCCGTTTTTTGACTTATTCAACCCATTTTGGGCTTGCTTCACCTATTTTTCAATATGTTTGATTTATTTTGAGCCCATTTCACCCGTTTTTCGACTTGTTCAACCTATTTTAGACTCGTTTGACCCATTTCAGACCATTTTTACCGGTTTTTCGCCCTATTCGACCAATTTTGGACTCGTTTGACCAGTTTTGGACCACTTTCACTCGTTTTTCAACCTATTCGATCTATTTTGGACTCGTTTGACCCATTTTAGACCTATTTCACCGATTTTTTTGTGTGTTTGAATTATTTTAGACCCATTTGATCCGTTTTTTGACTTATTCAACCCATTTTGGGCTTGCTTCACCTATTTTTCAATATGTTTGATTTATTTTGAGCCAATTTCACCCGTTTTTCGACTTGTTCAACCTATTTTGGACTCGTTTGACCCATTTCAGACCATTTTTACCGGTTTTTCGCACTATTCGACCAATTTTGGATTCGTTTGACCAGTTTTGGACCTCTTTCACTCGTTTTTCAACCTATTCGATCTATTTTGGACTCGTTTGACCCATTTTAGACCTATTTCACCGATTTTTTATGTGTGTGATTATTTTAGACCCATTTGATCCGTTTTTTGGAATTGTTCAACCAATTTGGACTTATTTCAATCTATTTTTAGCATGTTTACTCTAACGTATCATATATATTCAAATTTGGTGAATATGATCTAAAATGGGCCAAATAGATCCAAAATAAGTAAAATGGATCAAAATGGGTAAAATGGATCCAACTTGGCTAAATGGATCCAAATGGGTTAAATGAATCCAAGTGAGTAAAATGGATCCAAGTGGGTAAAATGTGGATTAAATGGATCCAAGTGGGTAAAATGGATCCAAATGGGTAAAATGGATTCATATGGATAAAATGGATCCAAGTGGATAAAATGGACCCAAATGGGTAAAATGGATCCAACTGGGCTAAATGGATCGAAATGGGTAAAATGGATCGAAATGGGTAAAATATGGGTTAAATGGATCCAACTGGGTAAAATATGGGTAAAATGGATTCAAGTGGGTAAAATGGATCTAAATGGGTAAAATGGATCCAAAATGGATCCAAGTGGGTAAAATGGATCCAAAATGGGTAAATGGATAAAATGGATCCAAAATGGGTAAAATGGATCCAAATGGGTAAAATGGATCCAAGTGGGTAAAATAAATCCAAATGGGTAAAATGTGGATTAAATGGATCCAAGTGGATAAAATGGATTCAAGTGGGTAAAATGGATCCAAATGGGTAAAATGGATCCAAAATTGGTTAAATGGATTCATATGAATAAAATGGATCCAAATGGGTAAAATATGGGTAAAATGGATCCAAGTGGGTAAAATGGATCCAAATGGGTAAAATGGATCCAAGTAGGTAAAATGGATTCAAAATGGGTAAAATTGATACAAATGGGTAAAATAAATACAAATTGGTAAAATTGAATCGAAATGAGTAAAATGGTTCCAAATTGGTAAAATTTGGATAAAATTGATCCAAATGGGTAAAATTGATCCAAATGGGTAAAATGGATCCAAAATGGGTAAAGTAGATCCAAAACGGGTGAAAAGGACCCAAAACGAGTCGAACGATTCCAAAATAGGACAAATAGGTCGAAATACGGGTTGAAATGACAAAAAATGGGTCAAACGAGTCTTAAATTCGAAAAACGAGTGAAACGATCACGAAATGGGTCAAATGATTCCAAAATAGGTCGAAAAACGGGTGAAAGGGGCCCAAAACGAGTTGAACGAGTCAAAAATCGGCCGAACAGGTTGAAAATTAGGTGAAATAGGTCCAAAACGGGTCAAACGAGTCCAAAATAGGTCGAACAGGTTGAAAATTGGGTGAAATGGGTTCAAAACGGATCAAATGATTCCTAAAAAGGTTGAATAGGTCGAAAAAAAGGGTGAAAAAGGCCCAAAACGAGTCGAACGAGTCAAAAATAGGTCGAACGGATTGAAAATTGGGTGAAACGGGTCCAAAATAGGTCGAACATGTCAAAAAACGGGTGAAACAGGCCAAAAATGGGTTAAACGAGTCTAAAATAAAACGAACATGTCGAAAAACGAAAAAACGGACTCAAAATAGACGAAATGGGTTGAAAATATATTAATTGGGTCAAATAAATCCAAAATAAGTTAAATATATTAGTGAAGGGTATATTGGACATTTAAGTACTTGAATTGAATTGGAACTCATTAATAACACATTATTGAACCCACTAGCAAACCATTAAAACCCACCACAACCCATTAAAAACCCATTAAGAACCCAACCCATTAAAAATCCATTAGTATAGAACCCATTTTTGACCAAATCCATTTAGACCCAACCCAAAC
The DNA here is from genome assembly GCA_037501455.1 of Lantana camara. Lineage (NCBI taxonomy): Eukaryota > Viridiplantae > Streptophyta > Magnoliopsida > Lamiales > Verbenaceae > Lantana > Lantana camara. The sequence continues at coordinate 475,848 of CM074858.1, read as the reverse complement.
CCAGCCCAACCCACCCATTTGACACCCCTAATATTAATCACCATCCGCCAATCTCATTATAGGCCATATCACCACCTATTATTTTCACAGTTTCACACACACACGCCACTTACCATAAATAAAGAGAAAGAGTTGTGTTAGTTGGGTTGAGGACACATAGATCCTCCCATACACGTGCAGCAATCCTGCACCACTTATAATGTATAAATAATAGATAATATACATTGATGTAATCACTTTTTCATTACTTTCAATAACAGAGTTTTACTTTCAGCTCATCTCTCTCTCTCTCTAGAATGAACTTTCGTCTCTGAATTCATATGTTAACATGGTATCAAGAGGATAGATTTTCCGCTTTCCGCTACCTAATTCTTTGTTTTTTGATCGGATTCCTCTTCTTCTTCCTCAATTTCATTCGAATTTCTTCGCTTCTGTGATTTCTGTGATTTCGTTGGTTTTTTTTTTTTGTTTCTCTGATTCGTCGATCATGGCAACTGCGGAGGAAATTGTTGCGGCTAAGTCCAAATTAACACCATCTAGTCCCTATTTCTTGCATTCCAATGAGAATCCAGCTATGATCTTGGTTCAACCGCTATTGGATGGGTCGAATTATCACACTTAGGCTAGGACGATGAAGATGGCTCTGCTCTCCAAGAACAAGTACGTTTTTGTTACTGGTTCTCTCCCCATGCCTTCATCTATTGATCCATTGCTTCCGGTCTGGATTCGCTGCAACACAACGGTTCTTTCTTGGCTTTCACGTGCTGTCACGCCTTCAATTGGGCAATCAGTCTTATGGATGGATAAGGCCTCTGACGTCTGGTCAGATCTTCGTGAGCGTTTCTCTCATGGCGATGCTTTCCGCATCGCAGAGCTTCAAGAAGAATTGTTTTCGGTAAAACAGGGTGATACTACAGTTTCTGAATACTTTACCAAATTAAAAATCTTGTGGGATGAGTATTACAATTATCGCCCCTTACCCTCCTTTGTCTGTTCCAATCCTTGTGCTTGTGGTGCGATTGATGTTTTTAAGCAATACCAGCAGAGTGATTGTGTGATTAGGTTCTTGAATGGTCTGCATGATAGATTTTCTGGTGTTCGTTCTCAAATCATGCTTATTGATCCTTTACCCCCTGTTTCGAAAGTATTTTCAATGGTTTTGCAGCAAGAACGTCAATTAACCCCTGTTCTTGATCATAAATCCTTTGCTGCGCAATCTTCTGCTTCTTCTAGTTATAAGCCTTTTTTTAAGCAGCCAAATTCTTCCTCAAAAGGGCCTGTTTCAACTTCTTATGGTAAAGGCCAATCAGGCCAACAACGATTCTCTGGGAATAAGCCAGCTCCACAGGATAATACAAGGAAATGCAGGCATTGTGGCCGTCCCAATCACACTGAGGCTACATGTCATAAGAAACATGGTTTTCCGCTAAATTTCAGGTTCTATAACCCTGTCGCTGCTGCCATTTATGCCACTGATACTCCAGATGCCACTCTTTCTAAGGATCAGGTTCAGGAGACTCCTGTTGTATCTCAGAATGCATCTCAGGCATCACTTACTCCTGATCAGATTCAACAATTGTTAACTCTCATTCAGCAACAACCAAGTTCTTCCCATAGAGCCAATCAAGTATCTGTTGCAGCTTCTTCCTCTCATTCATTGAATCCCTCTTTTGAGTCAGGTATATCTTATAGTTTGACTTGTCCTAATGCTCAGTTCACTTGGATTTTAGATACTGGTGCGACTGATCACATATGTTGTTCTCTATCCTGCTTTGACACTATTAATAGCATTACTCCTATCTCTGTTAAGCTGCCTAATGGTTCTTTTGTGCAGGCTCATAAATCCGGTACTGTAACTTTATCTTCATCTCTTATATTGACTGATGTGTTGTATATTCCTGACTTTGCATTTAATCTTTTATCTGTTTCACAACTGACCAAAACTCTCAAGTATTGTTTCTCTTTTCTGAATGATTTTTGCTCCATTCAGGATCCCAGGACCTTGAAGATGATTGGTTCAGCTAGTCTTCAGGGTGGTTTATATGTTCTGCATAATCCTCACTCATCTGCAAATTCAGTCACTGCATCTTCCATTGATTCACACAGCATTTGGCATTTCAGATTAGGCCACCTTTCTAGTTCAATCATGAATATACTGCATACTATGGACAACTCTATTCATTGTAAATTTTCTCCTTTACATTGTGATATATGTCATTTGTCCAAACAAAGAAAACTTCCTTTTTCAACAAGTGTATCAGTTACTAAAAATCTATTTGAAATACTTCATGTTGATATTTGGGGACCATATTCTGTTCCTTCTGTTTTAGGCCACAAATATTTTTTAACTGTGGTTGATGACTTCTCTAGATACACTTGGGTGGCTTTAGTCAAACAAAAGTGTGAAGTCAGGCAGCAACTTCAATCTTTAATATTATTTCTTGAAAATCAATACAATGCTAAAGTAAAAATTGTGCGGTCTGACAATGGACCAGAATTTTCCATGCATGCTTTTTATTCTCAAAAAGGCATACTTCATCAGACCTCATGTGTAGAAACGCCTGAGCAAAACGGCTTGGTTGAACGAAAGCACCAGCATATTCTAAATGTTGCCAGATCTTTATTCTTTCAATCAGGGATTCCCAAAAATCTGTGGGCATTTGCTATCATTCATGTTGTGTACATCATTAATCGTTTACCAACTCCTGTTTTACAAAACAGAACCCCGTTTGAGATTCTTAACAAAACTGTACCCACCTTTGCGGATCTCAAAGTCTTCGGTTACCTAGCTTTTGCTTCTTCTATTTCTCAAAACAGAACTAAATTTGAACCTAGAGCAACAAAATGCTTGTTCCTTGGTTATAAACCAGGTACAAAGGGATATCTTTTACAAAATTTAGAAACACAACAGATTTTTGTCTCTAGGAATGTCCAGTTCCTAGAAAATACTTTTCCCTTGAAAGTTCAAACTTCATCTCATTTTAATCCTTTCATGGTCAGCTTACCAAATTCCTCTGATGTAACATACTCTGATTCTTCATCTAATCATTCTTCTAATAATTCATCTAACCAATTACTTGACAATATCATATCTGCTAATCTTCCTTCACCACAGGTTATTCCAGAACAGGTCACTCAACAATAGGTTGTTCAACCACCAGCTCCTCAAGCACCAGTTCATCCTCAGCCCGCACCAAATGAACCGAATGCACCTGTTCCAGCACAGAGACCTCACAGGGTCAGAACTACACCAAACTACCTACAAGATTACCACTGTAATCTAATAAAATCCAATGTTATCAAGCCTGCCGGAGTCTCTTCTCCATACCCTTTATCATCCGCTGTGAACTATGATGCTCTATCTTCTTCATATCGCCATTTCAGTTTAAGTATATCTTCACTAACTGAGCCTAAGACATACAATCAAGCTGTCAAACACAAAGAATGGCAAGATGCAATGCAACAAGAACTCACAGCTCTTCAAAACACACACACTTGGGACATCGTTGATCTCCCACCGGGCAAGAAGACTATAGGCTGCAAATGGGTATTTAGAATCAAATACAAGTCTGATGGCACCATTGAAAGGTTCAAAGCAAGACTTGTCGCCAAAGGATATACCCAAACTGAAGGCATCGATTACTTTGATACATTCAGTCCTGTGGCGAAGATCACAACAATCAGATTATTGCTCGCTTTGGCATCTCAAAAGGGATGGATTTTACAACAGCTTGATGTCAACAATGCCTTCCTCCACGGAGACTTGGATGAAGAGGTCTACATGACAATCCCTCCAGGATTCACCACTGACAGCCCTACGAAAGTCTGCAAATTAACTAAATCACTATATGGCTTGAAACAAGCATCCAGGCAATGGTTTGCCAAGCTTTCAACAACTCTAACATCTCAGGGCTATTCTCAATCTTTATCGGATTACAGCCTATTTGTCAAAGTCTCAGACAATTCTTTTACTGCACTTCTAGTATATGTTGATGATATAATTCTTACTGGCAATAATCAATCTGAAATTGACCATATTAAGTCTTTTCTTGATCATAAATTTAAAATCAAAGACCTTGGCTCACTCAAATTTTTTCTAGGTTTGGAGATTGCAAGATCAAAGAATGGAATTACAATAAACCAACGCAAGTATGCCCTGGAACTTCTTCAAGATACAGGAATGCTAGCTGCCAAACCAGCCCTTACTCCAATGGATTCCTCAATCAAGATCACCTCAGAAGGACCTCCATATGAAGATATACCAGGCTATAGAAGATTGATAGGCAAGCTGCTGTATCTTTGCACCACACGGCCGGACATCTCCTTCGCAGTTCAACAACTTAGCCAATATTTGTCATGTCCAATCTTGCACCATTATCAAGCTGCCACAAGAGTTTTACGTTACATAAAACTGGCACCAGGCCAAGGGCTCTTCTATTCATCTCAATCAGAACCTGACCTTAAAGCTTATAGCGATTCTGATTGGGCAGGTTGCATCGACTCACGAAGATCAGTCACAGGTTTTTGTGTCTTCCTTGGCCAATCTCTAATTAGTTGGAAATCAAAGAAACAATCTACCATCTCAAGAAGCTCGTCCGAAGCAGAATATCGAGCACTAGCAGCTACTACATGTGAACTGCAATGGATTAAGTATCTCCTCAAAGATCTCCACATCTCAGACAATAAGCCTGCCATGATATATTGCGACAACAAATCCGCTTTACACATCGCCGCCAATCCTACATTTCATGAAAGAACAAAACATATAGAAATCGATTGTTACGTCGTCCGTGAGAAACTTCAAGCCAAGATCATCCACTTACTCCCATTACGGACAGAAGAACAGACAGCAGACATCTTTACAAAACCCTTACCCAAAATACCTTTTCAGACTCACTTGGGCAAACTGGGACTCTTGAACATTCACGCCCCAGTTTGAGGGGGGGTATCACCACCTATTATTTTCACAGTTTCACACACACACGCCACTTACCATAAATAAAGAGAAAGAGTTGTGTTAGTTGGGTTGAGGACACATAGATCCTCCCATACACGTGCAGCAATCCTGCACCACTTATAATGTATAAATAATAGATAATATACATTGATGTAATCACTTTTTCATTACTTTCAATAACAGAGTTTTACTTTCAGCTCATCTCTCTCTCTCTCTAGAATGAACTTTCGTCTCTGAATTCATATGTTAACAGGCCAAATAAATATATACTTCAGTATCAAAGTTCCACAAGTTCAGTGACTACTTTGAACAAACTTTATAGAATACAGGAACTATATTGGCAATTGCAAAAGTCAATGGCCAACATAATCACGAGAAGAACCATTCGATTTTGTACTAGCTGATCATACAGGGAACTATATAGGGCTAGTTTGTTTTTGTTTACGCCGAACTTGAGAAAGAAAAAAAAATCAGGAATCAGCAAGTGCGATAAGCTGATCAACGACCCCAGGATCGGTAAGTGTGCTTATATCCCCAAGCTTATCTAATTGCCTGGGGGCAATTTTCCTTAAAATTTGTCCCATTATCTTTCCGCTTCTCGTCTTTGGGAGACCAGGAGCCCAATGAATTCTGTCAGGTGCTGCGAATGCTCCAATCTGAAGACGAAACATATGACCTTCATAAGATATTGCTTCTACATTCTACAATGTAATGTCCTCGGGAAATCATGTTGACAAGTGGTAAGGCTAAGAAAAGCAAGTAATTTCATTTGGTGTTTCCTACCCTTCACCTTCAACAACTTGCACCATCATTACAAATATGTACAACATGAGGATCCATGCATTTGAACTTTTTTACTTGGGACATATGATAAATATTCGGAAGTTAACACGCACCTGATTTCTCACTGTCATAATAAGGCTTTTCCTGAGATCATCATTGTAAGGCACACCTTCAACCTAAGTAACAAATGCATATATGCCCTGTCCTTTAACCTAACATCATATTCAAAACACAGATGCCTGAAGCCAAACCTTGACAGAGAGGTCTAAGTAGAAAAACTTAGAGAATGAAAGTTTGCACAAGTACAATAAAAATGATATAAAGGAACCTCGTGCTCAACACCAACGACAGCTGCTTCAGCACATTGGGGATGTGAAACCAAGGTGGATTCCACTTCTGCAGTGCCGATGTGATGTCCACTGCATATTAACAAAAGTACAAATAAACCGGATAAACAACTGCAATTACTTAAAATGCAGAGAGTCGGGATGTTAAAATGAGATTATATATCTCATGTCTCTCGACAGTAACCAGTAGGAACTGACTATTGTGAAGATTGAGAAATTGAGGTTTTGCACTTTGAAAATTTCAGGCAAAAAGAAAGATACAGAGGTGAATGTAAAAGATGTGAATGTGAATTTTTGTGTTTGAATATTTTTTTGTTCAAATTGAATTCGGATTATTTCTACTTATATAGAAATTGAGCAATTTCTAATTTTTCTTTGAGTTCTATATGCAAATCTGTTGCCTAATCATTTTTTCAATTTAGCTGGATTGAAGACAAGAACTGTCCCGTTGCTTGACAACAAGATAAGCATGTCATGAAGTTCAAGAGGCACCAATGTGATTGTTATATATGTTTTGTGAAGGTGGTTGTTACCAACTCCTTTTTCCCGCCTTGAGCAATCAAATTGTTAATATGCAAATACTAATCAAAATGACACTGAGAAAGTTTGGGAGTTTCTCTAAAATTTATTTACTAAGATAGTTTTTTTGTTTGGTATGAATCCATCATTAAGTGATATCACATCAATTAAGCGATTGTCTTTTTTCAACATATCATTAAGTTTGAACAAATTAATGCATCATTAAGGGAATCTAATGTTGATGAAAATTAAAACTTTTATATTAGATTATGTTGTGTCTTTTGATATAAAGCTAAATGTTGTTTTATTGGTATTTAGATTTATGTACAATGTCTTTATATTTTTACCTAAGGAGCTATTTGATCATGTAAGTTTTTCTTGCTCATTTTTACTCTTGTAATTTGTTTATCTTTATGAGAATTTTTCTGCTCTTATGTATTGGAATCTGTATTCATAATTTAATGTTGTTCAAATAAGCAATTTCAGTTGTTCAAATTTAGATTTTGAAAAAAGCGATTTGAGAATAAATAACCAATGACTTATTTACTATTGAAATCGCTTATTTCAAATTTAGATTTTGAAAAAAGAGATTTGAGAATAAATAAACGATGACTTATTTACTATTGAAATCGCTTATTTTAGTTGTTCAAATTGAAATCTTGAAAAAAGCAATTCAGAGTAAATAAGCGATGGCTTATTTACTGTTGAAATCGTTTATTTGGGTTGTTCAATTTAAGATCCAGAAAAAAGCAATTTCAGAGTAAATAAGCATCGTTTATTCGCATATTTCACTTGTTCAAATTTAGATCCTGAAAAAAGCAATTTGAGAGTAAATAAACGATCACTTATTTACTTTTGACATCGTTTATTTGGGTTATTCAATTAAAGATCCTTAAAAAAGCGATTTCAGAGTAAATAAGCAATTGACTTTAAACGTTTAAGCGATTGGGTTTGTCACTTAAGCGATCTAGTTAAAATACAAGGAATCGTTTAAGTGATTTGGCTTGTCGCTTAAGCGATTTAGTTAAAATACAAATAATATGATTTATTTGATATAATTCTAAGCTCTATCACTTCTTTGTCCTTATGAGCCAAATTTCGTAAGGCCTGTTCGTATTTTTCTCTGAACTTTTTCAATTCACCATCCTTACTAGCCAATTTCTGTTCGTATTTTTCTCTAAACTCCTACAACTCAGCATCCTTACAAGCCAATTTCTCTTCATATATTTCTTTGAACCCCTCCAATTCAGCATCCTTACTCGCCATTTTCTTTTCAAGTTCAGCATCCTTACTAGTCAATTTTTCTTCATATTTTCCTCTGAACTCCTCCAATTCAGCATCCTTTCCCGGCCATTTTCCTTTCAAGTTCAGTTGTACATGTTTTTGGTGCATCTTCATTCTTCTCCACTTGAATATCTGACGAAGTTTTCCATTTGTTTAGGCTGACTTTAATTTTTGTGCTTACTTCTTCGAATTCGTCAGTCTCCCAGAATGCACATAGCAGTGCCCAATGTGCATTGTCTATCCAATCGGGCCGTCTTTTTCTTTTTCGGGCTCGACGAAATTTGTTTTTGAGGAGACTGGAGCACTGCTTTTTGAAGCATCCAAAATTTACGGTCTTTCACCGTCCGCCCAAGAAAACTTTTTCTACAATTGTCCCAAAATAAATTCATAAGTTATGTGTTTTTTATTTGCAGTATACATTAGATTAAATATTTGTTACCTCGAATTCACCCAAAATTATCTGTCTATTTTTCAGTGGAATCAAGTCCCACGAAGACCAACAACTGTCTGGCTGAGCATGAAAGTTATCTTCTATAATACGACAAATCACATCACCACAATGTGGTATAAGCCTACTAACTCCACCGTTGGTGGGAGCCATTATTGATTTTCCTATCTTAACTTTGGAATTCGACAAATGATTGTCTAGAGGAATCACCATTATTTTACCGCAAGAAATAGAAATTTTCAGATGATGAGGTAAAAACTTTTTTGTTTGACGGAAGATTCAATTTTTCTCACTTTAGGTTTAGTTGTAGGAACTGACTATTACGAAGATTGAGAAATTGAGGTTTTGCACTTCGAAAATTTCAGGCAAAAAGAAAGAGACAGAGGTGAATGTAAAAGATGTGAATGTTAATTTCTGTGTTTGAATATTTTTTTGTTCAAATTGAATTCGGATTATTTCTACTTATATAGAAATTGAGCAATTTCTAATTTTTCTTTGAGTTCTATATGCAAATCTGTTGCCTAATCATTTTTTCAATTTAGCTGGATTGAAGACAAGAACTGTCCCGTTGCTTGACAACAAGATAAGCATGTCATGAAGTTCAAGAGGCACCAATGTGATTGTTATATATGTTTTGTGAAGGTGGTTGTTACCAACTCCTTTTTCCCGCCTTGAGCAATCAAATTGTTAATATGCAAATACTAATCAAAATGACACTGAGAAAGTTTGGGAGTTTCTCTAAAATTTATTTACTAAGATAGTTTTTTTGTTTGGTATGAATCCATCATTAAGTGATATCACATCAATTAAGCGATTGTCTTTTTTCAACATATCATTAAGTTTGAACAAATTAATGCATCATTAAGGGAATCTAATGTTGATGAAAATTAAAACTTTTATATTAGATTATGTTGTGTCTTTTGATATAAAGCTAAATGTTGTTTTATTGGTATTTAGATTTATGTACAATGTCTTTATATTTTTACCTAAGGAGCTATTTGATCATATAAGTTTTTCTTGCTCATTTTTACTCTTGTAATTTGTTTATCTTTATGAGAATTTTTCTGCTCTTATGTATTGGAATCTGTATTCATAATTTAATGTTGTTCAAATAAGCAATTTCAGTTGTTCAAATTTAGATTTTGAAAAAAGCGATTTGAGAATAAATAACCAATGGCTTATTTACTACTGAAATCGCTTATTTCAAATTTAGATTTTGAAAAAAGCGATTTGAGAATAAATAAACGATGACTTATTTACTATTGAAATCGCTTATTTTAGTTGTTCAAATTGAAATCTTGAAAAAAGCGATTTCAGAGTAAATAAGCATCGCTTATTCGCATATTTCACATGTTCAAATTTAGATCCTGAAAAAAGCGATTTGAGAGTAAATAAATGATCACTTATTTACTTTTGACATCGCTTATTTGGGTTATTCAATTAAAGATCCTTAAAAAAAGCGATTTCAGAGTAAATAAGCAATTGACTTTAATCGTTTAAGCGATTGAGTTTGCTGCTTAAGCGATCTAGTTAAAATACAAGGAATTGTTTAAGTGATTGGGCTTGTCGCTTAAGCAATTTAGTTAAAATACAAAGAATATGATTTATTTAATGTAAATTTAGCATTAATGTTTGTCCTTTCACCAATTAAATAAAATTCATGTAATTTTTAATTACATTGATTAATGGTTGTTTTGAACTTTAATACACAAGACATGTTTTTACGATCACTTGGTTATTGAGTGTCCCGTGAAACAAAGTATTTCAATAATTAGCCCTCTTGGTTACTACAACATGATTAATGGAATGATTTTCATTAAAATATTAATAATTCGCTCGATTTATGCACATTATAACTTAAAAAAGTTAATTTTCTAAGATATTGACTTTAATTGTTTAAGTAATTGGATTTGTCGCTTAAGCGATTTAGTTAAAATATAAGAAATTGTTTAAGCGATTGGTTTGTTACTTAAGCGATTTAGTTGAAAATACAAGGTTCTTTAAGCGATTTGGTTTGTCGCTTAAGTGATTATATTTCATGACGAATAAAAGATGTACACAAATTAACAAAAAATATGATTTATTTAATGTGAACTTAGCATTAATGTCTGTCCTTTCATCAATTAAATATAATTCATGTAATTTTTAATTATATTGATTAATAGTTGTTTTGAACTTTAATACACAAGACATGTTTTTACAGTCACTTGGTGATTGAGTGTCTCGTAAAACAAAATATTTCAATAAGTAGACCTCTTGGTTACTAAAACATGATTAATTGTACAACCTTAATTAATATAGTAATAATTCACTTGATTCATTGATATGTATTATAATGTAGAATTTTAATTTTCTAAGATATTGACTATAGTCGTTTAAGCGACTAAGTTTGTCATTTAAACGATTTATGTAAAATACAAAAAATCGTTTAAGCGATTTAGTTAAAATAAAAAGAATCGTTTAAGCGATGTTCCGCTTGATGTTATAATTGCAAAAATACGATTTCTTTTACTATAAATTTAGCACTAAGATTTTTCCCATCATCAAGTTGTTAGGAATAGTGCCCTAGAAAGCCGATTGTATATCCGCTTTGTGCTTTTCCTTATTGTAATCACAGACAATCTTTGAATGAAATAACGAATTGAGGCAACACTTCTTTATATGCTCTTGTTTGGTATGCGTTTACTTTAGCTGTGCATGTATAAGAACTCCCTTAATCCTGATGACTTTAGGACTCTACCATTTAGGTGAAATGGTTCATGAAACGAGCCCTATATCACATAAGTCATGATTAGTAAAATACTCCAAGCCGATGAGTCCTACAGACAGTGGGAGTGTCAACCTGACTCCTCTAAGGCTTGCTTGTGGGATCGCGCCCTTAAGAAGGACCACCTTGTTTCATGGAGGTGCAAAGTGTATAGTTGATACGTGCGTGATACATGAGGGTGCTTACTTTAATAAGTGAGTTCACTGAGGTGTCCCGTGTGAGAACATTCCTAAATGGGAAAGGAAGCTTCTATTTCAGGAAATGGAAACTTCCAGATTAGGAAATATCTCACGAGTCATTGATGTGATTAATTGATCCTTAGACTTGAGGTTCCTTGTCACTTTATGAGTTAACTCTGTAGTCTTAGGTATAAGCTTTAAAGGGTGTCGCCTTAGACAACTGATTCAAGGCTTATGCTGGGGCTGCACAAGTGATTCATGAAAGTGAATGAGAATCAAGAAAGGACCTACACTTGCATTTGCAAGGTGATCTCTTATTGTGTAAGTCATTCATATGCCATATGGAGTCCTTGGCCAAGGCAGTAGATCAAGACATCAAGAAAAGGGTTTCTTGGATTGAGATCAAATGGATATGAAATGCACTTAGCTTTAAGACCGGATTATTAGGGTTCTGATTATTCCCTTACCCTAGATCTTGGTTGAGAGATAGTAAGTAGGAGGATTGTATCTTACATGAATCAATGACTTAAAGGTTCTATCGAATCCGAACATTCCAATTCAGCTAGGGGTTAAACACCTGTTGCTAGACTATGGTCGTTTAATCTGTGGACTGATTAATTAATTAGTGAATTAATTAATTAGGGTCACTGCTAATTGAATTGAGAACCTAGAGGGTCACACACAACAACTTGGTTACATGAGTTGAGGCTTGAAAATGATTAAACGAGTTAATCAGGCCTAGAGGGTTCCACATGTGTGAAACCACACGTGTGGGTCACGTGACTGGACACGTGTCATTGTGACACGTGTGCTACACGTGATTGTTTAATAAAATATTAAATAATTAATTAGTTAATTATTTAATAGACTTTGGTTTAATTTTGAATTAAAAAGAAAGTCTAATTTTGGAGAAAAATAATCTAGTTAATTAATTATGAATTAATTAATTAGATAAAATAAGTTATTTATTTTAAATAAATAAAGTATAAAATTATCCAAAAATAGTTTGGATATTTTTAGCTCTCTTGAAAGTTGATTTGAATTAGAATTCAAAGTCAAAGTCAAAATTACTTGATGATCAAGTAATAGGAGAGAGAGAGAGACCAAAATCCTAGCCCATTAAGGACTAGGAATTTCGGCACTACCTTGCTTATAAATAGGGGAGCTCGAGCTCCCCTTAGAGCTAATTGGCAATTCTTTTGGTTCATGTGTTGAACACCTTCCTTTCTCCAAGATTAAATAAAACCCTAGGTTAAGCCTAAACACTAACTAGAGAACTAGCATCCTTACTAGTTAGATTGTGATCAAGTTGGTGGACTATCTCTAGAGAGCTTCAAGTTAGAAGTTTGAAGATTCGAGCTTTACCAAGGAGAGGGGATCAAGCCGCGAGAAGAGCGTTCTTGGGTGGCTTGAAACGCTTCAAGAAAGAATAAAAGAAAAGTAAGTTTTCTATCTCTACGAATTTGGATACACGATTGTGAGTCCAAGGTCCTTTTGTTGGGAATTTTTTTTTAAATTCCGCTGCTTTCTGATTCGTGTTATCCAACACAAGTGATATATGAATGTATATTATGTAACATTAATAACATATAATTTAAATATATTATTATCCCCTATAAATTTAGTTATATTGTTTTTCCTATCATTTAATTTGTAATTTTCTATCATCATGTAATATAGTTCATATAACATTAATAATATATTTCATGACGAATCAAAGATGTACACGTTTTAACTACAATATGATTTATTTAATGTAAATTTAGCACTAATGTTTGTCTTATCATCAATTAGATATACATATCATGTAATTTTATATATTGTGAATTTTTTATACATTTGTGCCCAACAAGCGATCTTTTTTTTTTGGGTAATTATGTAACGCCTCGGCTTTTTAGTCGTATTGTATGACGTTATTTTACGTCTTATGCATCTCATATCATGTTCTTTACATGCCGTGCGTCGTATATAGTTCATTTGGAGTCTTGAGTCTCAAGAGTGCTTTGTATTATCCTTTGTACAGTCTTCTTCAGGGCGGAGACTTACCCGGTTCATAGGACACCTTCAAGTCTTTCTGTCTTTTGGTATTGTTCGGTAAAGTGTAACAGGTGAGTTTCTCTTCTATTAGCTAAATGACCGAATATACCTCCAATGTGCAACGTTTTGAGCCAAAATAATATATACGTATATTGAGTTAATTTTTAGAGTAAATGTTTTCAAACGTTGAGCCTTTTTGGTTATGAAACCTACCGAACGTTTTGGCGAGATAATGAAAGATTCAACAGAATGGGGCTCGGGGTCTTAGTGTGAGCGGCTAACCGGGGAGGCAAGGGCCGACGGTGATCCCTCACATTAGCCCCACCAAACTACGGTGATACCGGACCTTGCCAGGAAATTGGCGGGGAATGGGAGCTGAGTGCCATCTGGGGAGTCATGTAACCCCCTTTGGTCAATGATTGGGTGGTCGGGCCTTGCAAGCCCGTCCACCACCCGAAGGAAAAAGGATTATATGACCGATTGATTAGAATCGAATAATTGTGCACGAAAGAATGAATATATGATTGCATGAATGATTAAATAAGTAATGGATTACACAAGGTGTTGGTCGGAGACTATGCACGCCCACTCGTCGGACCTAAATAACCTTTAACCGAATATGAACGTTAAAAACCCAAGTGATGCTTTTATTTCATCCACTTGGTAAAGTATTAAGAAAACCTCATTTGGGATTATAACTCGCATGCGAATGTTTAAATATGGTTATATATATCACTTATGCCCCGTTTTATACCCACCAGTCCCTTGTGGACTGAACCCGTTTGGTTTTCAGCTTTTGTACAGATTCGAGTAGTGCTAGGCGGGAATCCAGGTCTAGAGTGTCTTGTATTTTGGTCTAGCATTTCCGTTTACACATACACTCATATTTTGTATCGTTATGATCATATGGAGTGCACTTGTATAATTCTGTAAACTATGTTAGAACATTTAATATTGGTTTTGGATATGCTCATGTATATAGCTTGCTTCCGCATTTTGTTTCATGCTCTGATTTAATGTTTGCAACTTTGAATGGTTTAAGGGTTAGTCCCGCCTAGCACAGCGTGTGTGTTTGTCCCCGTTCGCCATGACTTAGCTCGTGTATGGATTTTCCATTTCATATGTGGGTCGGGTCTCGGTGCTGGGGATGTGGTATCTTACGCTCGGGTGCTACATCCTTGTGTGGTATCAGAGCTCCAAGTTGCAAAATCGAGGTTCGTTTGTCGTGATTGAGTCAGTTTAGGTTGTACGACATAGGGATTAATTGTCAATGTGTGCATTGCATCGATTTTTGACCTCAATTGTTAGTGTTTGACTTAAGATGTTGAAAATTTATATGTTGAAGCTTGTTTTACTTCAAACTTTTCGATTATGTGTTGCATTTTGCATTAAATGCGTGCTTTATAATTATGTGGCATAAGCATGCACTAACCGCATGCATTTATTCTCGGAGTGATTTGTGATTTATAGATTATGAAGATATTATCAGACCACGACCAATCTCTGTGACAACCACCATCTATCACAAACTCTTCGCTTTAGCTCAAAAGTTGTAAATGATGCATTGGGGATTACATACAAGGGTTCGAGACTGTTCCTAAATGGAGCTATGGTTCGAAAGGTAGGATCCAAAATAGGAGGCCGATTTGTGGGAAAAGTTCACAAGTTTTATGGAAGTTAGTGAATGTTCGATGAAACAGTGGTAGGGCGTGATGTTTATAACTCGCAAGATCAACACTCATATGTCTACACTACTAAAATCATTTCAACCGGATTCCATAGGATCACCTAGTTCGGGGACGGAGCGAAGAAAATCTTGAAGGTATTTAGATTTGAGGTTCAAACCGATAAGAAATGATGCCCTTCAAGAGAACTTAAGGCAAAATAGGCTTGTTGAGGGATAAATAACGTAACGAAGATCGTCAGAGAAGGTTCGGAATAAAATAGGGTCGATGGATGATGAGCAATATGGGGCTATCAAGGAAGAACTTCCAAGTAAATCAATCCACTAGAAGTCAAGTTTGGGAAGAAGAGGAATAAGAGGTGAAATGAGATATTTCGGATTTCGGGAAAAAAAGAGAAGTCGAATTGGAGGACAATTACTTCAACCAATATGAACTCACAAGAATAGATCAAGGGAACTTCTGCTGGACTTTTATATTAGTTATGAGGAAAAGAAGTTAAATCGGACCATCATGTCTCGTTGATGATGACTATGGAAATTATTTCAAATAAGTATGAAAAGGGATTCGGACAACACAACAAATAAAACCCTACTAATCAGTCGTCAGTTTCCATGATGATTAAAAGGAATTTGAAAGGGGGGATGTGGCGCCTTCCGTTTGGGGTGCTACAAATTATCTGATAAAATTAGACTTGATATTGTCTGTAAAAAACGATTTCTGCATAATAAGCGATGACTTTCTAGGCATGAAATCGCTTATCGAACAATCTTTAGTTTTCAATAAAATCTTTCAAATACCCAATGCCCATCTTGTTGGAAAACACGAATCAGAAAGCAGCGGAATTTAAAAAATTTTCCCAACAAAAGGACCTTGAACTCGCAATCGTGTAACCAAATTCGTAAGGATAGAAAACTTACTTTTCTTTTGTACTTTCTTGAAGCGTTTCAAGCCACCCAAGAACGCTCTTCTCACAGCTTGATCCCCTCTCCTTGGTAAAGCTCGAATCTTCAAACTTCTAACTTGAAGCCTCTAGAGAAAGTCCACCAACTTGATCACAATCTAACTAGTAAGGATGCTAGTTCTCTAGTTAGTGTTTAGGCTTAACCTAGGGTTTAATTTAATCTTGGAGAAAGGAAGGTGTTCAACACATGAACCAAGAATTGTCAATTAGCTCTAAAGGGGAGCTCATGCTCCCCTATATATAGGAAAGGGGAGGGGCGGCTGAACCTAGTCCTTATGGACAAAGGATTTGGTCCCTCTCTCTCCTATTACTTGATCATCAAGTATTTTCCAACTTTGACTTTGAATTCTAATTCAAGTCAACTTTTAAGAGAGCCAAAAAAATATCCAAACTATTTTTGGATAATTTTATACTTTATTTATTATAAAATAAATAACTTATTTTTATCTAATTAATTAATTCGTAATTAATTAACTAGATTATTTTCTCCAAAATTAGACTTTCTTTTTAATTCAAAATTAAACCAAAGTCTATTAAATAATTAACTAATTAATTATTTAATATATATAATATATATATATACACACACGTGTGTGACACGTGTCACAGTGACACGTGTCACTCACGTAAGCCACACGTGTGACTTCACACGTGTGGAACCCTCTTGGCCCAATTAACTCGTTTAATCATTTTCAAGCCTCAACTCATGTAACCAAGTTGTTGTGTGTGACCCTCTAGGTTCTCAATTCAATTAGCAGTGACCCTAATTAATTAATTCACTAATTAATTAATCAGTCCACAGATTAAACGACCATAGTCTAGCAACAGGTGTTTAACCCCTAGCTGAATTGGAATGTTCGGATTCGACAGAACCTTTAAGTCATTGATTCATGTGAGATACAATCCTCCTACTTACTATCTCTCAACCAAGATCTAGGGCAAGGGAATAATCAGAACCCTAATAATCCGGTCATAAAGCTAAGTGCATTTCATATCCATTTGATCTCAATCCAAGAAACCCTTTTCTTAATGTCTTGATCTACTGCCTTGGCCAAGGACTCCATATGGCATATGAATGACTTACACAATAAGAGATCACCTTGCAAATGCAAGTGTAGGTCCTATCTTGATTCTCATTCACTTTCATGAGTCACTTGTGCAGCCCCAGCATAAGCCTTGAATCAGTTGTCTAAGGCGACACCCTTTAAAGCTTATACCTAAGACTACAGAGTTAACTCATAAAGTGACAAGGAACCTCAAGTCTAAGGATCAATTAATCACATCAATGACTCGTGAGATATTTCCTAATCTGGAAGTTTCCATTTCCTGAAATAGAAACTTCCTTTCCCATTTAGGAATCTTCTCACACGGAGCACCTCAGTGAACTTACTTATTAAAGTAAGCACCCTCATGTATCACGCACGTATCAACTATACACTTTGCACCTCCATGAAACAAGGTGGTCCTTCTTAAGGGCGTGATCCCACAAGCAAGCCTTAGAGGAGTCAGGTTGACACTCCCACTGTCTGTAGGACTCATCGGCTTGGAGTATTTTACTAATCATGACTTATGTGATATAGGGCTCGTTTCATGAACCATTTCACCTAAATGGTAGAGTCCTATAGTCATCAGGATTAGGGGAGTTCTCATACATGCACAGCTAAAGTAAACGCATACCAAACAAGAGCATATAAAGAAGTGTTGCCTTAATTCGTTATTTCATTCAAAGATTGTCTGTGATTACAATAAGGAAAAGCACAAAGCGGATATACAATCGGCTTTCTAGGGCACTATTCCTAACAATCTCCCACTTACCCGTCAAAGCCATTCTGAAGCTATTCTAAGTCCCATCTTCTGAAGATGACCTTGGAAAGCTTCTCGACTAAGGGGTTTAGTAAGTGGATCTGCCACGTTCTCTGCTGATGTGACCCTCTCAATTTGCACATCTCCTCTTTTGACAATATCACGGATTAGGTGATACTTCCTCATAATGTGCTTGGTCCGTTGGTGAGATCTTGGTTCTCTTGCTTGAGCAACCGCCCCAGTGTTGTCACAAAACACAGTAATGGGGTCTTTCATGCTAGGAACAACATTCAACTCTTGAATGAAGTTTCTAATCCAAACACCTTCCTTAGCTGCATCATTTGCAGCTAAGTATTCGGCCTCAGTGGTCGAATCTGCAGTGGTAGTTTGCTTGGAACTCTTCCAACTCACTGCTCCGCCGTTTAGGCAGAAAATGTATCCTGACATTGACTTAAAATCATCTAAGTCAGATGCAAAGCTTGCATCGCAGTATCCTTCGACAGTAAGATCTTTCTGACCTCCGTAAACTAAGAATAAATCTTTAGTACTTTTCAAGTACTTAAGAATATTCTTCACGGCAGCCCAGTGACCATCTCCAGGGTCAGATTGGAAACGACTTGTCACACTAAGTGCATAAGCCACATCCGGTCGAGTACATAACATTGCATACATTATGCTACCTATTGCTGACGCATAAGGTGTATGAGTCATTCTCTTCTTCTCAAGGTTAGTCTTAGGACACATCTTCTTTGTAAGACATGTTCCTACACTCATAGGAAGGTTCTTAACCTTTGCTGACTCCATATTGAATCTCTTCAATATTTTGTCAATGTACATCGACTGTGACAGTCCTATTAACCTTCTAGATCTATCTCTATAGATTTTAATTCCAAGGATATAGGACGCATCACCAAGATCTTTCATCTCGAATTGGTTCGATAACCATAACTTAGTCACTTTCATGTCATCCTTCGAATTCCCAATAAGAAGGATGTCATCAACATAAAGTACTAAGAATTGCACTGAGGTCTCCAATTCCTTTTTATACACACATGATTCATTCGAAATTTGGATGAAGCCAAACGCTTTGACCGATTCATCAAATCGAATGTTCCAATTCCTAGAAGCCTGTTTCAATCCATAGATTGATCTTTGGAGTTTGCAAACCTTTTGCTCACTCCCACTGAATGTGAAACCTATGGGTTGCTCCATATAAATGTCTTTGTCAATGTCACCATTGAAAAAGGCAGTTTTCACATCCATTTGCCATATCTCATAGTCATAATATGCAGCAATGGCAAGCATGATTCGAATGGACTTTTGCATTGCAACTGGTGAAAAGGTTTCATCAAAGTCCACGCCGGGTCTTTGAGTGAATCCTTTTGCAACCAGTCTTGCTTTGTAGGCTGCAATGCTTCCACCAACTCCAAGCTTTCTCTTAAAGATCCATTTGCAACCTATGGGTTTGACCCCATCAGGCAAATCTACCAAGGTCCAAACTTGGTTGGAGTTCATGGAGTCCATTTCGGATTTCATGGCTTCTATCCACTGTTCAGAGTCAGAATCTGAAAGTGCCTCCTCATATGTTGAAGGATCATTATCCTTTTGAGAGATTTCATGGAAGAATCCATACCATCTCTCCGGCTGTCTAGGATTGCGTTCAGAACGCCTTAGAGGAGGATTTACATGTGTATCGAAATTCGTGATTGGTTGTGGTTGATCAGAGTGGGACGTTTCTTCAGTGGGTGGTATGGGGTCACTTTGTACTTCTTCTAATTCTATGATCTTGCCTTTCTTTTCTTTAAGGAACGGTTCCTCCAGAAAAGTAGCATTTCTGGAAACAAACACCTTTTGCTCAGATTGATCATAGAAGTAGTATCCTATGGATTCCTTAGGATAACCTACAAAGTAGCATAAGTTAGAACGAGATTCTAACTTATCTCCCACTGTCCTCTTCACGTAAGCAGGACAACCCCAAATTCTTAAGTAAGAATAACTAGGGATTTTACCATGCCACATTTCATAGGGCGTTTTAGGGACTGACTTAGAGGGAACTAGATTCAAAATCTTTGCTGCACTTTCTAGGGCATAACCCCAGAAAGAAGGTGGTAAGTCAGTGAAACTCATCATGGAACGAACCATATCAAGTAGGGTTCGATTCCTTCTCTCAGAAACTCCATTAAGCTGAGGAGTTCCCGGAGGAGTCCACTGAGAGATAATCCCATTATCTTTGAGATGATTAAGGAATTCTTCACTAAGATACTCGCCTCCTCGATCAGATCGAAGTGCTTTGATCTTGTGACCAGTTTGGTTCTCAACCTCCTTTTGAAATTCTAAGAATTTCTCAAAAGCTTCAGATTTATACTTCATTAAGTATACATAACCATACCGACTAAAGTCATCAGTAAAGGTTATGAAATACTGATGATTGCTTCTAGTGCTTACACTAAGCGGTCCACAAACATCAGTATGGATCAAATCCAAAACCTCAATGGCACGTTCCACAGTTCCTTTAAAAGGGACTTTGGACATTTTTCCTTTGAGACAGGATTCGCAAGAAGTTAACTCTTTGAGATCATTTTCAGAGAATGATCCTAAAGTGTTTATCTTGCTAATTCTGTTCTTGGAAATGTGTCCTAATCTAGCGTGCCATAAGGGAGCTGAAACTTTGTCATCTCTCTTACGCTTTGTTTCTCGTTGTATATTCATAATATTGATATTTTGAGTTAGGTAAAGTCCATTACTTAGAGTACCGATATGAACGGAAGAGTTGTTCCGTTTGATAAAGTATTTACCATTCTTAATATAAGTTTCATAACCTTCACAATCTAATATTGGAACTGAAATTATATTACGAATAATGGTCGGTACATAAAGGACTTTGTTTAATACTAACTCAAAACTACCTAAATCTAATCTAATTGTGCCTAAAGCTCGAGCTTCAACGTTTGAGCCATCGCCGATCTTCAAGACACATTCTCCTTCTTTGAGTTGTTGGACTTCACTTAGCATCTGTACATCATTACAGATATGAGTCCCACAACCGGTATCAAGTACCCAAGAACTAGAATTAATAGAAAGATTCACTTCAACGAGAAAGATACCTTTCTTTAGAGTAGCCTTGTACTCTGGGCAGTTTCTCCTCCAATGTCCCGCTTTGCCACAATGGAAGCAAACATCCTCTTTCTGATCACGCTTCTTCTTTTGGGCCTTCCCCTTCGAAATGCCACCAGCGGGCCTAAGGGGTTTCTTCTTCTTCTTTTGGGCTTTCTTGCCCTTACCTTTAGAAGGCCCAGAAGAGGAAGATGGAGCATTCACCATAAAAACCTTATTGTCCTTCTTGATCGTGCTTTCAGCAGTCACAAGCTGACTAATCAGTTCAGCTACAGTAGCACCAGCATGATTCATGTTGAAGTTAAGGACAAATGGGTTGAATGATGGTGGGAGCGAAGCTAGCAACAAATCCACTGAAAGCTCATCTTTCAGTGGCATGTCCATGGAGGCAAGTTTCTCAGTAAGGGCAAGAAACTTGAGTCCATATTCATGGACACTTGAACCTTCCCTCATTCTTAAGTGGAACAATTCCTTTGAAGTGTTATACCTTGTAACACGTTCATGAGGGCGGTAAAGTTGCTCTAAGTGGTCGTAAATCTCCCAAGCAAATTCCATGGCCTCATGTTGTCTTTGCAAGTCCGGAGACATGTTAGCCAACATAAGGCAACGGGCTTGGAGATTATCATCCTTCCACTTCTGAATCGCATCCCGCTCAGCCCGAGTGGGAGCCTCCCCTTCGAAAAGAACATAAGTTCTCTTCTCAGAATCTAAAATGATTTTTAGATTCCTCAGCCAATCAGAATAGTTGGGACCAGTCAACTTGTTTGACTCGAGGATCGATACAAGAGGGTTTTTGGTTGCCATTTCAAAACACGTAGAGAATCACAGAATCTACGACCTAAATGGTAAAACAGAGAACTAGTGAGCATGCTGAATTATAACGATATACAAAAGATAAGGTCTTTAATCTATTGTAGCTCCCACTGTTTTTAAAAGATCTATAATTCCCAAAGATCTAAGAGGAACACGTTTCCCAGTGGGTACTAAGATCCTAGGCATTTTACCTTGAACCCACGACTCGCGGACATTCTCAGTAAGAACCCTAGGTAGGTACTTTACCAATTCTAACGCCTTTAGAACTCTTAGTAATTGTTTTTGCATCACCTATCTTTCAATATGGACCCACGACTCGTGCGACATCCATATTTACTTAGGCGTTAAGCTAGACCCATCAGTCATAAGATCATGACCAAAACTTAGTTCGAACGACCCACGACTCGCGGACATCGCCCTTGCTAAAATTGACCACGAAATATTGATCATTTAAAAATGATCAATTAGGTAACTAAGAACTAATAAGCTCCACTAGCTATCCCACGACTCGCGGACAATAACTAGCTTTACTTACTAAACTTAAAACCTATTGATGGAATGCTAGGAATTTAATTCAAAATTTGCATCTAGAATTAAATACCTATTTGTTCGAAATTAGCTTAATATTTAATGGGAATTTTCGAATCAACCGGAGAGTTGTCCGGTTCGACCTCACCAACATATATGTTATCCAATTTTATTAGTCTTGATTAATGCAAGTACACTTAAATGCATTTCAAACAAGCACATAAACAGATAACATGTCCTAGCATGATACTAACATGTAATGATCTTGGGTTCTACCTATCTTATGCGTGATATGTGGGAGCCACTCCACAATCACAAGTTCTAACATACATGCCACATAAACAGTTCAAATCACATAAGGGAAAGCGGTAACAAAATACGAGCCCTATCTCTATTACATTTAACAATTGAGATTCCCCTCCCTTACATTTTGAGGGGTCTTCACTTATGGCCTCCTTGTTACTTGAATGTGGTCCATCTTACTCCATGGGTGCATTGTCTCCAAAATGAAAATAAAACCTCACCACCTATCTCTACTCTCAAATTACAATAAAAAGAAAAAGACATAAAGTAATAAGGCTCAATCTTCATATTGGCCTTAGACAATTACACGGGGCATACCCCGGCCTCAAAAACAGTAATATGGAAAGCCACATAATAAATCACATAACAGTACGCACATAAGTGAGGCTCCAACCTCAATTGAAAAACGCAACTATAGGGCTCCAACCCCAATTTAAACCATCCATGTGCATAAATTAAAATCATACATAGATCTAAACCCATGATCACCTAACATGCTTTTGCGAGAATTTAAATTTAGCCAATAAATTAAAATTCTCGTTTCAAGTCCTAATGACTTAAAACACGACTTAGATGCAATTCTTGTTCAAGAGCCTTTTCAATAAAACCCGAAAAACAATAAACCAATAAAATTCCAATTAATTTCCAAAATTAATAATTTTATTCTTTCAATATTTTCAGAAAATAAAATTCATAATTTTCCCAAAATCCAAATCGCTTTAATTTCTCAAAAATCCCAATTTAATCAAAATTTTAAAATAATTTTATTTTAGCAAAACTGATTTTAAAAGATAAAATTAAAATAAAATTAAATCGGGATTTTACTGACCGAAAACACGAAAAACACGAAACACGAAAACGAGTCCGAAAAGGGCCTATCCGCGCGAGGGGCCGTCGCGCAGCACGCGCGGAGACGCGCCAGCAGCGCGCACAGCGCGCGGCAATTGCCGCTCGCGTGCGCGCAGCAGCGCCCACCGCGGCTAGGCGGGCTGGGCAGGCGTCCCGCGCTGTTGCGGGACGGGCTGGGCGCGCCCCGGGACGGCTCCCGCGCTGTTGCGGGAGGAGCTGGGCGACGGCGACGGGCCTGGGCGTGCGACGTGCTAGCACGCATAGGCTCGTTGCTTTTCGTGTTCGTTTCGTATTTCTGGGTTTCTCGAAAACCCGGTTCAATCCTAAAATTAAAAATTCGATTTAAATATATTTCAATCAAAACGGTTTTCAAAAACACAATTTAAGAAAACAGTTTCAGAAATTCAGGAAAAATTACAGTTTCGTATTTCAGGCTTTCTAAAAGAACTCATGAATACCTAATTCGCATCTAAGCCTAAGAATTTCTACCAAATTCAGAGTAATGGAGACGAATCAGAAACACGATTAACGAGGTGGCTCTGATACCACTTGTTGGAAAACACGAATCAGAAAGCAGCGGAATTTAAAAAATTTTCCCATCAAAAGGACCTTGAACTCGCAATCGTGTAACCAAATTCGTAAGGATAGAAAACGTACTTTTCTTTTGTACTTTCTTGAAGCGTTTCAAGCCACCCAAGAACGCTCTTCTCGCGGCTTGATCCCCTCTCCTTGGTAAAGCTCGAATCTTCAAACTTCTAACTTGAAGCCTCTAGAGAAAGTCCACCAACTTGATCACAATCTAACTAGTAAGGATGCTAGTTCTCTAGTTAGTGTTTAGACTTAACCTAGGGTTTAATTTAATCTTGGAGAAAGGAAGGTGTTCAACACATGAACCAAGAATTGTCAATTAGCTCTAAAGGGGAGCATGAGCTCCCCTATATATAGGAAAGGGGAGGGGCGGCCGAACCTAGTCCTTATGGACAAAGGATTTGGTCCCTCTCTCTCCTATTACTTGATCATCAAGTATTTTCCAACTTTGACTTTGAATTCTAATTCAAGTCAACTTTTAAGAGAGCCAAAAAAATATCCAAACTATTTTTGGATAATTTTATACTTTATTTATTATAAAATAAATAACTTATTTTTATCTAATTAATTAATTCGTAATTAATTAACTAGATTATTTTCTCCAAAATTAGACTTTCTTTTTAATTCAAAATTAAACCAAAGTCTATTAAATAATTAACTAATTAATTATTTAATATATATAATATATATATATACACACACGTGTGTGACACGTGTCACAGTGACACGTGTCACTCACGTGTGACTTCACACGTGTGGAACCCTCTTGGCCCGATTAACTCGTTTAATCATTTTCAAGCCTCAACTCATGTAACCAAGTTGTTGTGTGTGACCCTCTAGGTTCTCAATTCAATTAGCAGTGACCCTAATTAATTAATTCACTAATTAATTAATCAGTCCACAGATTAAACGACCATAGTCTAGCAACAGGTGTTTAACCCCTAGCTGAATTGGAATGTTCGGATTCGATAGAACCTTTAAGTCATTGATTCATGTGAGATACAATCCTCCTACTTACTATCTCTCAACCAAGATCTAGGGCAAGGGAAAAATCAGAACCCTAATAATCCGGTCTTAAAGCTAAGTGCATTTCATATCCATTTGATCTCAATCCAAGAAACCCTTTTCTTGATGTCTTGATCTACTGCCTTGGCCAAGGACTCCATATGGCATATGAATGACTTACACAATAAGAGATCACCTTGCAAATGCAAGTGTAGGTCCTATCTTGATTCTCATTCACTTTCATAAGTCACTTGTGCAGCCCCAGCATAAGCCTTGAATCAGTTGTCTAAGGCGACACCCTTTAAAGCTTATACCTAAGACTACAGAGTTAACTCATAAAGTGACAAGGAACCTCAAGTCTAAGGATCAATTAATCACATCAATGACTCGTGAGATATTTCCTAATCTGGAAGTTTCCATTTCCTGAAATAGAAACTTCCTTTCCCATTTAGGAATCTTCTCACACGGAGCACCTCAGTGAACTTACTTATTAAAGTAAGCACCCTCATGTATCACGCACGTATCAACTATACACTTTGCACCTCCATGAAACAAGGTGGTCCTTCTTAAGGGCGTGATCCCACAAGCAAGCCTTAGAGGAGTCAGGTTGACACTCCCACTGTCTGTAGGACTCATCGGCTTGGAGTATTTTACTAATCATGACTTATGTGATATAGGGCTCGTTTCATGAACCATTTCACCTAAATGGTAGAGTCCTATAGTCATCAGGATTAGGGGAGTTCTCATACATGCACAGCTAAAGTAAACGCATACCAAACAAGAGCATATAAAGAAGTGTTGCCTTAATTCGTTATTTCATTCAAAGATTGTCTGTGATTACAATAAGGAAAAGCACAAAGCGGATATACAATCGGCTTTCTAGGGCACTATTCCTAACACATCTTTCTAATTAGATATATATATTTGATAAAAGTACAAAAATATTTCTTATTTTGAACTTTGTAGTTTAACTTTTGTAGAAATCCTTACAAAAAGGAAAAATAAAATCATCAAACCCTAGCTAAATGAGAGAATGAATAAAATGAATGAAAAAATGTGTTTATCTTGGGTTAATAATTTTTTGGGGTTTAATTGTAATATATATAAGTTATTGGGTTAGAATGCAATTCTTAAAAGTATGTGGGAGGCTTTTTTTTAATGTTATTTATGTTAATTGGTAAAAAAAGGTTATCTAATAAACACCCAAATATCTAGTTAGCTTAGCTAACTGTGACGGCACGGAAACCTCTCCGCCTCTTCTTCCATGGCAATGCATTTGTAGTGAAAATTGAAATGGCAATAACAAAACCAGCCTCCGTCGATCTAATGGTTGGTGCTCTGTCCTCCGGTGGGGCTGGATTCATACAATGGTGTCCCTGTAACCGCAACCGCCGGCCTAACCACTGCTCTCCCTTATCCTCAGTTGGACATGGATATGGCTTCAGATTAAGAGCCAGAGGAACTTTATCTTCCTCAGCCTGGTCCCCATCTGTCGCCTTCGACATTTCTGTTCCATCCAAAATTCGGACTCCAACTGATGCTGAGTCGCTTGACGCCATATCTCTGCTCAACGACAGGATTCGGCGTGACCACTGCAAGAGAGAATCTCCGTCGTCCAGGCCGTCCATGAACTCCGAGGAGGCCGACAAGTATATTCAGATGGTGAAGGAGCAACAGCAGAGGGGTTTCCAGAAACTCAAGGGACCTTCGTCTGCGGTTGGTTATAAGGTGGATCCTTATACCCTCCGCTCTGGCGACTATGTTGTGCACAAGAAAGTAGGTATTGGACGCTTTGTGGGTGTCAAATTTGATGTTCCTAAAGATTCATCCGAGCCGATTGAGTATGTTTTCATAGAGTACGCTGATGGAATGGCCAAACTTCCTCTTAAGCAGGCTTCACGGATGCTTTACCGCTACAACCTGTGGGTTTCCTGTTTTACATCTCATAATCCTTACTTGATTAGCTCACTAACAGATTCACACTACACTTGAATTGTGGCATTATTGTTAATTTTATTTCTGTTGTACAAGATTTTACTACTTTATATTACCAACGCCTCGCTTCACATTGTTTAAGGAACAACTGTTATACGTCTTTCTTCCTAAGTGTGATGCAATAAGTTATGATGTATTGCCGCATTGCCTAGTTCAAAAAGTACTAGGTTGAGCAATGTAGATATCCATTTACCCTTTGTTTCTGTTGCCAGTCCAAATGAAACCAAGAAGCCACGGACTTTAAGCAAATTAAGTGATACTAGTGCATGGGAAAGGAGAAGAATAAAAGGTAAAGTTGCGGTTCAGAAAATGGTTGTTGACCTGATGGAATTGTACCTGCACAGACTGAAACAGAGGCGGGCACCCTACCCAAAAAGTCCTGCCATGGCTGAATTTGCGTCTCAGTTTCCATACAAGCCAACTCCAGATCAAAAACAGGTAATAAAAATGTATGTATGTTTTTCGCTATCAGAAATTATCGAATTGTTGGATCACTACTATTACCACTTAATAAGAACTTTGGTCACCAGTTTTATTTGATATGCTTCCATATACATATATTAGATACATGTCAGATACTTTTTCCATCATGAATCAAGCCGTTTTCATTTCCTTAGGCAGACCTACCTTGTCGTCATTTGAAGTTTCTTTTCATGTTGCATATGTTTATGTTGCAATTTAGTTTGAATTGTGTTCGCATTTGGCACATGTATCCAGCATGGTTGATGCTCATTCTCTCACAATTTAGATTCTCACCTTAGGCATTCATGGATGTGGAAAGGGATTTGACAGAGAGAGAAAACCCAATGGATCGACTGATTTGCGGGGATGTTGGGTTTGGTAAAACTGAAGTTGCATTGCGTGCCATATTTTGTGTGGTTTCAGCCGGCCGGCAGGCAATGGTCTTAGCTCCAACAATAGTGCTGGCCAAGCAACATTTTGAAGTTATCTCAGAGAGATTCGCTAGATATCACAATATCAAGGTTGGACTTCTAAGTAGGTTTCAGGTATGTGAGATCCATGTCATATTTTTTTTTTTAAAATTTTACTTCCGTCCACTCTACCCTTGTCTATGATATTGATGTGGGCTTCATGGCCCGCCAACGACTCAAGATTACTTTTTATGCGATTTCTTCTAAGTATTCAAGTTACATTGTTCTATTTATCCAATGTCATTTGTCATATATGTAGAGATTGGACTACAAGTATGGTATGGATACATATCATACATAATAACATGACTTACACACCTACAATTAGCATAAATTGGTGGGACATTATTATTTTTTTGGTAATAACAGAGCTACCTAATTAACTGTTAATTAGGAAATACCATTTAGTAAATAACAGATCACCTAATTAACTGTTGAGGGGATACCCTTTAGTAAATAACAGAGCTACCTATTTTACTGTCAATTTCCTTTTATAGCTGTTGAAATGGATTATCATATGATCAAAACACATGTGATGGAAAGAAACTGTGCAATTTTTCACTTTGGTTACAAATTGATATATTCCAAGATCTTTTATACTTTGTAGGTGCTACATAGTACTCAAAATGTTGCTTATTAGTATTTACGTTTGGAGTTCAGAATTTAAGGTTTGTTTCCCTGCGAGGTTGGGATTTGAAGGTTTCGCACACTTTCATCTGTAGTTTTTAGGTCTTGGAGTTTGGATTTTTGATCATTTGTGGTTTGGGTTTGGCTAAAATTGTTTTGAGGTTAAGGGTGTGCCAGGTTGAGTATGATGGCATGGGTTATGGTGCTTAGAACTTTTTGTAATTGAGATTAGAGTTTGAAGCTTGAGTTTTAGGGTGTAGCCTTATGTTTTGGGGTCTTCAGTTGGTTTCAGGGCTTCAATGTTGCACTTGGATTCAGGTTTTGCATGGAGGGATTAGTTGGTAAACAAAGGAGACTTGGCTCCCCACATTGCTGTTTTTCTTTATACCCTTATACATACTGGTTCATCCTGAACTTAGCAAATTTATGCAACTCTTTTGTATCAAGCAGGTCATTTATATCAAGAATTTTTTTTTAAAAATCTTCTTTTTTTCTAGACTTACCTTCTGAAAATATAGTTTATTGGTTTCCTTTCATTTGCATCTAGTGTTGTATTTTCTTATTGCTCGCTCTGCTCTTGCATGAGATGTGATACGTAATATTCTAACTTCTTCTTTACTATGAAATCCATCCTGATGAATCATGAAGACCAAGTTGGAGAAAGATATGTATCTACAGATGATAAAAAATGGTGACTTGGATATTATTGTTGGGACTCATTCGTTGTTGGGTGATCGTGTTGTATATAATAACCTTGGCCTGCTTGTTGTTGATGAAGAACAGGTTCTCTCTTCTCTCTCTCTCTCACCAGCAGATTTTGGACCCTTAGCTTCACCTTATTTGTCTTGTATATCTATGTTTATCTTGATTTGCTATACCTATTTGATACACGAGCATTTTTCTTTTCTTTTGGGGTAAGGTCAACTTTGTTAACTTAACAAATCTGCAAAGCAACTTCAGGAAAGACCTTCCAAGACTAGTAATATTTTCTGGAGCTTTCATGAATAATACAACTCTACATTTGGATAGACACATCTCCATAGGAATTCATATTATGGTAAATCAATATCACCAAACACAATTTGTCAACAGAATGCAGTTTGTATTTACCTTAATTTGTATAATCATCCAACTGAAAAGTTGGATAATATCTCCAAGCCAAGTTGTGGCAATGACTCATGCTTCTCATTTTGAACAGTCTCTATTTTAGGCAACTGATTACTGGTGCCAAACTTTTTGAGTTGGAAATATGACGAACCTTATTTTTGTTACACTCAAATTGACCTATAACTGAAGAATAAAGGCATAGAATGAAGGTTAACATACTGTACTAAATGCCAAAATATACCAGAGGTTTTGGTACTCGGACTATGGTTTCAAGAATATTACTTGATATGCTAATTGCTCACACGGCCTAAAAGGCACAAAATCTAGAGTCCCACGTCAAGGCCAAAAGAAAGTTACCCTTTTGAATTTCTTGTACTATCTTATCAGGACCAGTAGTTTTACTCCCGTTACAACTGTATATATCTGGTTATGTTAATAGAGATATAAGGATGAAACTCTAGATGTATCTCATGGGAATTAGTCTTTCCATTAGAGTTGTAATCTGTATTAGTATGTGTTTATGTGGTTCAATAACAAATATGAATTCTCTAAGAATTTTTATTTCAACTCCTATGTTTCGCTGAAGCAATATTTTATATTTATAGAAATGAAAAAAAAAATTGCTGATTTGAATAATTTTAAGTTTTTGCGTTCTAGAGGTTTGGTGTCAAACAGAAAGAGAAGATTGCTTCATTCAAAACTTCTGTTGATGTGCTCACACTTTCAGCAACACCAATTCCAAGAACACTTTATTTAGCATTGACCGGGTTTCGTGATGCCAGGTAATTTTCACATGTAGAATTTAGTGAAGATCTTTTCTTTATTTTTTGTATATTGAACGCACAAAAACAAGTCAAGAATATATACATACTCTCTAAGAGTTCTACTAAGGGAATAAGTATAAAAGGAAATAAATACAAAGAATTAGGGTGCATGAATATCACATATGCCTAACTTGCAAATCCACGTATAAAAGGTCTTGTTGCTCAGCCCTTTAGTGAACACATCAACTAGTTGTCTCGGGGCCACATAAATGATACTCAAGGAACCATCGGTTAGCTTCTCCTTGATGAAATATCGATCAATCTCTATGTGCTTTTTCCGATCACGTTGAACACAATTATGAGCACGACAACTTCGTTGTCCAGTGCACAAATTACTCTTTTGCAACAACCTCAGTTCCTCCAATAATTTTTTCAACTAAAGTAGCTCACAAACTCCCTAAGCCATAGCTCTGTAATCCGCTTTGTCACTTGATCGAGCAAAAACACTCTATTTTTTACTTCTCCAAGTGACTAGGTTTTCTCCCACAAATATACAATAAGGGGTTGACCTCCTATCATCTAGAGGCCGTGTCCAATATGCATCTGTAAGGTCTTCTAGTTGAAGGTCACAATTTTTGGAGAAAAAGAGGCCTTTTCTTGGTGCCGATTTTAGATACAGTAGAACACAAACAAAGAATATGAAGCTCACGAGGGTCATGATATATTGATTTCTGGTATTGAAGGAAATAAGTACAAAGAATTAGGGTAAATCACTGTCAATCAAGAATTAATATATTTGATTACTCAACAACACTAAAACGAAAAAGTTTGATTTGTTATACTCAGTTGGCATTCCTTTGCGATGAAACTGGGGCTTAGACAAGAGTGGTCAGACAAAGTTAGAAAATCAAATAGAGTTCTTGTTGCATTGGCATGAATTAGATACTTGGTATAATATAACTTGTGAATTCACTTAGATGGCTAATAAATACCTTTTAAATTCACCTGACTATATTTTTCCTTTTCTTACATGCAGTTTAATATCGACACCACCTCCGGAGAGAGTTCCAATAAGAACCCATCTTTCTGCATACACAAAAGAGAAAGTGGTATCTGCGATCAAGCATGAGTTGGATCGTGGTGGCCAAGTGTTTTATGTTTTGCCCCGTATCAAGGGTACTTTGTTTTCGTGTATTGTGTATATGCATTTTTTTTACATATATCATAAGATTCATAACATGCGAAATCACAAGACATGCACTGTCCACAGGGCTTGAGGAGGTTATGGATTTTTTGGCGCAATCATTTCCCAACGTTGAAATTGCAATAGCTCATGGAAAGGTAATTTTCTTTTACTTTGTAAACACTGTCACTGCAATCCATTTCTCTCCCGCATATGACCGAATGTTTGCATGGAAATGGATGTGCGTAACTCTAATAAACTAAATTATCCTATTCCTTGTGTAGCACTATTGTTGCATTTGCACACCTCACTTACTTCTCGTTTTCGCATGCTTGGTGTTTCCATTTAGCTTAGTGGTGCTGCAGTTTATGTTGCATGATGCTAAATTTGTAATGATGATTGTGTTCTTTAAAACTACTAACTACTGCATGTTTAACTTTTCTGTTTTGCAGCAATACTCTAGACAGCTTGAGGAAACCATGGAAGATTTTGCACGGGGGCATATTAAAATTTTAATCTGCACCAATATAGTCGAAAGTGGGCTTGACATTCAAAACGCAAATACCATTGTAATTCAAGATGTTCAGCAATTTGGCCTTGCACAGTTGTATCAGGTTTTACTTATCTGCTCCATCTTTTTCTTTCTTTTTAATTTTTTTTAAATATTTTATAAACTGTTTTTATATTTTATTCATTATGCCCATATTATTTGTAGGCATATATTTTTCATTTCTTGTAAATTTTTAATTTTTCTTTCTTGTATTGGAATTAAATCTTTTCTTATAAAAAGTGGTAATTTCTTGAATTTTTGTAATTTTTTTAGTAATTTTTCTTCGTTGTATATTTTGCTTTCTATTTTTTTAACATGTTATAAGAAATTTCTTATATCTTTTATTCATATTAAGCGGACGTTATTTGGTATGCTATATTACGTCTTCTTTTTATATATCTACAAATTTTTGCATTTCATGTGTTAAACTCATTTATTTGGTATATATAAACTTATATAAGTCGTCAGAGTTTTTTGTGCAAGTTTTTATAAACACAAGGTATTTTGTGTTAAATTTTGGTTTAAAGAAGAAAATTTTGGCGCGTGTGCATCACTCAGTGCGTTCAGGGTTTCTGGTGCATATTTTAGAAAATACGAGGTCTTTTATAACAGTTTTTGAAACACAGGGTTTTTTATAATAGTTTGCCATAACACAGGGCTGATGTGTGCAATTTACTCTAATGTAAAATATAGTTACCATATTGAGTAGTTTTATGTTGTGCCTAACAGACAACCTACAAAGCAATGTTCAATATTGACCAAGCTATAATTTGACCAATTTTGCATTATACTTCTTGGGCTACTTCCAGAGTTATATCTTATGTAATGAATTTAATCATCTCATGTACCAATAGGTTTCAAGACTCAAGAGAAAAGATTTTTTAAGATCAATATTTGTCCTCATATCCTATGACGTGTTGCATGATTAGTAATTCTAGGCTTTGAATTCTAAAATTTGAAGTTTCTCAATTCCTATCCTTTGCCAAAACAAAATTAAATAACCATTTCCCGTTTTCAAAATTCATTTCTAAAAAGAAAAAAAAAACTTAAAACGTCAAATCATGACTGGATTGTGATTTTTTCAAGACATAATTTTTTTTCTAAAACTCTTTGTTATCATGACATGACCATGATTTTATTCATATTTCAGCTTTCTCATACTCTATCACAACTGGTTCGTGATTTCTTTCTCATGGCAGTGCCATAATGTCTAGTTTTCATAGGGTGTTTGATTCTCTGTACTCTTATCACAACTTAAAAGAGAAAGAAACTCTCAATCATAGTCTTTATCGGTCTACTCTATTTTACAATGCATTGTGATATTTAGAATGATGTTTGTGCACCAAGGATGCATCAAGGATATTGATGCTTCAGATTTAATTCATTCTTATAAATTTCTTAGCTTGAGGGGGAGAAATGAAATAGTTTCAGATGTTAGATTATTTTCAATTTGTTAGGATTATATTTTCTTTTGTTTCTGCATCAAGATGTGCATGTTTGCTATATATGCTCCTGTTTGAGGGGGAGTGTTAGAATTAGTATCTAAGTTAATATCAAGTAGGATTAGGAAGTTGATGTTAGGTAGGATTAGGATCTATATTATGTGATAGGATCCTTAGTCTATTTTGGTACCTCTCTCTGGCCTGTATATATAACAGAGATTAGGTGTTTCTACAAAATGAATAGTCAGTTTAGGATCTATATTAATAGTCAGTTTATATTCCTCTCAACATAGATATATGAATATTTAATTTCTTTATTGTATAGTTGCGTGGAAGAGTTGGCCGAGCAGATAAGGAGGCTCATGCATTCTTGTTTTACCCGGATAAGTCACTGCTTTCAGAACAGGCACTTGTATGTTCATCTTCACTTTTTTTAGTATTGGTTAGAACATCTCTATCTGTACCAGTGTGACTAACTTTGGAAGTTTATTTGGATTTATGGGGCGACAAAAATATATTTTCAATATAATGACAATTTGAAATTTTAATGTCACCAATTTTTGTTTAAAGATTTGCTTTGGCAGTGGGGTTCTGAGACTATAAGGGAAGATATCATGTGGTAATTGATATGGCTCAGAATGGCATGAATTAAGGAATGAGCTACAATTAGGAAAGGAATTGTATTTGGTTAGCATAGTTTTTGCTCTTTGCTTTCAGGAGAGGCTTGCTGCTCTAGAAGAATGTCGAGATCTTGGCCAAGGTTTTCAACTTGCGGAAAGAGACATGGCCATCAGAGGCTTTGGTAACATCTTTGGTGAGCAGCAAACTGGGGATGTTGGAAATGTGGGGATTGATCTTTTCTTTGAAATGCTTTTTGAAAGCCTGTCCAAGGTATGTAGATTCCATTGTATTATTTTGCATAATGTTCCAAATGTTTTTTAACTCTAGAAACCTGGTTCTAGACTGTCATTTGTGATTTCTTTTTCCAAGCACTAAAGTTAATATTGTTAGATTTTGTGTTTAAGTTGATATACATTAGGATTAGAAAGTTGATGTTGGATTCAATATATGCTATGTTATAACTCCTAGTCTATTTGGTATTTGTCTTTAATCTCTCTATATAATAGAGATTAAGTGTCTTCTATATATACAATAATAATAATATTCTGTTTATATTCCTCTCAACATGGTATCGAGCATGTTAAAAAATAAAATATTGGGCGACACCATAAAAAATAAAAAATAAATCTGTTGCAGATATTGAAAAAAGAATTGGTCCTCTTGTCCTTCTACCAAACTTAAGAAAAGATTCGGCCTCTTTGGCCTTTCCTCAAACCTAAGAAAAGAATCGGTCCTCTTTGTCCTTTATCAGTCCTTGGGTCCTTTCAGCTGTTGTTCTGCTAGTTTCCACAACTATCATCCTTGTCGTCAATTCTTGCTGCGCTACCTACTCTGCAGCATATGAAACCTCGATTTTGCTAATTTTTAGCCTCTTCAACCAATTTTTGTTCTTCTAAACTTTGGTTTTTATTCTTTCCACTCTTTCATGATTGGGGGGGGGGGGGGGGGTGTTAAAATTCGTATCTAAGTTGATATAAGGTAGAATATAAAATAGATGTTAGATAGGATTAGATTTATATTGTGCAATAATAATATTCTGCCTACTATGTACACAATAATAATAATATTCAGTTTATATTCTTTTAACATATACCATTTTAATTGTGATGAACTAAATATTCTGCAGTCCTCACAGTAAGTCTGTTTTTTGAAATTCTAGGTAGATGAACATCGGGTTGTCTCTGTTCCTTACCATGCAGTGCAGGTAATGCTTTCTTGCAATATGATGTCAGTAGAAAATTATTTGTCATCTAATTTTCTTTTCCTGAAGGATAGTATATGGGAGCAACTTACGATTCATCAGCACCTCTTTCTTCTTGTTCCTAAACAGTTTGATATGAACTTGAACCCTCATCTCCCTTCGGAATACATAAATTATTTGGAGAATCCCATGGAAACAATTAAGGAAGCTGATAAAGCTGCTGAGAAGGACATATGGAATCTAATTCAGTTTACTGAGAATCTTCGCCGTCAATATGGAAAGGAGCCTTACTCAATGGAAATTCTGTTGAAGAAGCTATATGTGAGAAGAATGGCTGCAGATTTAGGAATTACAAATATATATGCTTCAGGTAAGGTAGTTGGCATGAAAACAAACATGAGTAAGAAGGTTTTCAAGCTGATGGTAGATTCAATGGCATCTGAAACCCACCGAAGTTCTCTTGTTTATGAGGATGGATCAATTAAGGTATGCTAAACTTACTCATGGAAATTAGTTATTTGCCTATAAGGATTAGAGAGAAGAGTTGAACTGTTGAACTCTTTTGGATCATCCTGTTCCCTTCTTGTTCATGTATCAAAGTACATGGTTCTTTTATGTTGTTATTGTTGGAAACTTTCAAGTTGGAGCACATGATGAATATAGAGGTTATTCGCACACTTGCTAAGTCAAACTAGAACATCTGTTGGGTCCTCTTTCTTTTCTTTTCTTTTCGTTTGTTTTTGGGCTTTCTAAACACCTCACATACCCCAGGTTGTTTAAAATTGCCTTCTGTATTTAAAAAAATTGTATCCAGTTTATATATATTTTCAGAAAAGGTGACGGTGTAATTTCTAACAAGGAAACAAGGAATATTATGATTGACCAAAGACTCATAAACCAGTTACTAATTTTATAAAAGGGTATGAATGTTTAATTTAATGCTTACTGAGTGTCTAATATGTTATAATTTATAGAAGGGTTATGAATGAGCAGATGGAAATTATCGGAAATTTTTTGTGCTTTTATCGTATAATAGATAGATATGCATCTTAGATGGGTAGTTACTTTAAAAATCTATATTGTGGCTTGTCATGCTTCCTATTGACCAACATTTGCATTATCCTACATCTTTCATTTCTTATGACTTAGGCTGAGCTACTTTTGGAACTACCAAGAGAACAGTTGCTCAATTGGATCTTCCAGTGCTTAGCTGAACTCTATGCTTCGCTGCCAGCCTTGATAAAGTATTAGTTCGCAGTGCAGTGTAGTTAAAGTTTTCCCTCTATGGATCAATATGATGTTAAAACCCACAAGGGTCTGCTCAAAGATGCTGCGTTGGTGCTTTGTACTGCAACATGCAGACTTTTACTTATACACAAACAGAAGTTCGTTGTAAATTACAATGCAATAGTTATATCAGATCATACGCTAGAAACCAAAGATAGAGCCCTGAATAAGCTGTCGACTTCTTTTAAGGTATGGCATATCATTTAT
The DNA here is from genome assembly GCA_037501455.1 of Lantana camara. Taxonomy (NCBI): domain Eukaryota; kingdom Viridiplantae; phylum Streptophyta; class Magnoliopsida; order Lamiales; family Verbenaceae; genus Lantana; species Lantana camara. Next base: position 438,962 of record CM074858.1, on the reverse strand, counting down.
CTGTGATAAAAGTAGAATTAATAAAATAGGTTTTCTGATCTTTCTTTCCGTTGTTTCTTCTCTTTTCTTTTCCCAGCGGTTGTGGATGTCTTGAAACCAAAGCAAGTCAAATTGGCATGATTGTGAAGTATATTTTTTCTTGGTTCCCGTAGTCTCTTCTCCAAATTATGTGGGAACATGGAGAAAGGAGTAAGGAGTCACTTATCCAGATTATAAGTGCTAACATGGAGAAGGGAAAGAAACGACTTCTCCTGGCGGGTAAATTACTTTGATGACTAGTAATATGAAGTCTACAAATAAATTCTTCTAGGATAATGGAGACCTTCCCAGTCAGAACCCACTTCCAAAAAAGAAATACTTTGGTATATAAAGTCAATGTTGCACTTGGATTCAGGTTTTGCATGGAGGGATTAGTTGGTAAACAAAGGAGACTTGGCTCCCCACATTGCTGTTTTTCTTTATACCCTTCTACATACTGGTTCATCCTGAACTTAGCAAATTTATGCAACTCTTTTGTATCAAGCAGGTCATTTATATCAAGAATTTTTTTTTAAAAATCTTCTTTTTTTCTAGACTTACCTTCTGAAAATATAGTTTATTGGTTTCCTTTCATTTGCATCTAGTGTTGTATTTTCTTATTGCTCGCTCTGCTCTTGCATGAGATGTGATACGTAATATTCTAACTTCTTCTTTACTATGAAATCCATCCTGATGAATCATGAAGACCAAGTTGGAGAAAGATATGTATCTACAGATGATAAAAAATGGTGACTTGGATATTATTGTTGGGACTCATTCGTTGTTGGGTGATCGTGTTGTATATAATAACCTTGGCCTGCTTGTTGTTGATGAAGAACAGGTTCTCTCTTCTCTCTCTCTCTCACCAGCAGATTTTGGACCCTTAGCTTCACCTTATTTGTCTTGTATATCTATGTTTATCTTGATTTGCTATACCTATTTGATACACGAGCATTTTTCTTTTCTTTTGGGGTAAGGTCAACTTTGTTAACTTAACAAATCTGCAAAGCAACTTCAGGAAAGACCTTCCAAGACTAGTAATATTTTCTGGAGCTTTCATGAATAATACAACTCTACATTTGGATAGACACATCTCCATAGGAATTCATATTATGGTAAATCAATATCACCAAACACAATTTGTCAACAGAATGCAGTTTGTATTTACCTTAATTTGTATAATCATCCAACTGAAAAGTTGGATAATATCTCCAAGCCAAGTTGTGGCAATGACTCATGCTTCTCATTTTGAACAGTCTCTATTTTAGGCAACTGATTACTGGTGCCAAACTTTTTGAGTTGGAAATATGACGAACCTTATTTTTGTTACACTCAAATTGACCTATAACTGAAGAATAAAGGCATAGAATGAAGGTTAACATACTGTACTAAATGCCAAAATATACCAGAGGTTTTGGTACTCGGACTATGGTTTCAAGAATATTACTTGATATGCTAATTGCTCGCACGGCCTAAAAGGCACAAAAATCTAGAGTCCCACGTCAAGGCCAAAAGAAAGTGACCTTTTTTAATTTCTTGTAATTTATTAGCCAAACTAGTCATAGGACAAAAGTTGTCGAATTTTGCCAAAATCACTAGGCTTTAGCCTATCAATTCTTAAATTTTTTTGACGAGGTGTAAAATTCATGAAAATCGAATCTATGTGTGAACATTAACAAATACAAAAATTGAGTAGATAGGTGTAATTTATTGGCCAAACTACTCACAAGACAAAAGTTGTCGAGTTTTGTCAAAATCCCTAGGCTTTAGCCTATCAATTTTTAAAATTTTTTGACGAGGTGTAAAATTCATGAAAATCGAATCAATCATGCACAAACTAAGTGTGAACATTAAAAAATTATGAAAATTGTATAGATAGGTGTAATTTATTGGCCAAACTAGTCACAGGAAATAAGTTGCCGAACTTTGCCAAAATCCCTAGACTTTATCCTATCAATTTTTAAAATTTTTTGACGTGGTGTAAAATTCATGAAAATCGAATCAATCATGCACAAACTAAGTTTGAACATTAACAAATATGAAAATTGAGTAGATAGGTATAATTTATTAGCCAAACTAGTCACAGAACAAAACTTGTCGAATTTTGCCAAAATCCCTAGGCTTTTGCCTATCAACTTTTAAATTTTTTTGACGAGATGTAAAATTCATGAAAATCGAATCAACCATGCGCAAACTAAGTGTAAACATTAAAAAATAAGAAAATTGAGAAGATAGGTGTAATTTATTAGCCAAACTAGTCACAGGACAAAAGTTGTTGAATTTTGCCAAAATCCCTAGGCTTTAGCCTATCAATTTTTAAAATTTTTTGACGAGATGTAAAATTCATGAAAATCGAATCAAGCATGCACAAACGAAGTGTGAACATTAGAAAATATGAAAAGTGACAAGATAGGTGCAATTTATTAGCCAAACCAGTCACAGGACAAAAGTTGTCGAATTTTGCCAAAATCCCTAGGCTTTAGCCCATCAATTTTTAAATTTTTTTGACGAGGTGCAAAATTCTTGAAAATCGAATCGACCATGGATAAAATAAGTGTGAACATTAAAAAATATAAAAATTGAGTAGAAAGGTGTAATTTATTGGCCAAACTACTCACAGGAAAAAAGTTGTCAAATTTTGCGAAAATCCCTAGGATTTAGCCTATCAATTTTTAAAATTTTTTGACGAGGTGAAAAATTCATGAAAATCGAATCAACCATGCACAAACTAAGTTTGAACATTAACAAATATGAAAATTGAGTAGATAGGAGAAATTTATTAGTCAAACTACTGAAAGGGAAAAAAGTTGTTGAATTTTGCCAAAATCCCTAGGCTTTAGCCTATCAATTTTTAAATTTTTTTGACGAGGTGTAAAATACATGAAAATCAAATCAACCATGCACAAATGAAGTGTTAACATTAAAAAATTTGAAAATTGAGTAGATAGGTGTAATTTATTAGCCAAACTAGTCAAAGGACAAAAGTTGTCGAATTTTGCCAAAATCCCTAGGCTTTAACCCATCAATTTTTAAAATTTTTTGACGAGGTGTACAATTCATGAAAATCGAATCAACCATGCACAAACTAAGTGTGAACATTAATAAATATGAAAATTGAGTAGATAGGTGTAATTTATTAGCCAAACTACTCAAAGGAAAAAAAGTTGTTGAATTTCGCAAAAATCCATAGGCTTTAGCCTATCAATTTTTAAAATTTTTTGACGAGGTGTAAAATTCATAAAAATCGAATTGACCATGCACAAATGAAGTGTTAACATTAACAAATATGAAAATTGAGTAGATAGGTGTAATTTATTAGCCAAACTAGTCAAAGGACAAAAGTTGTCGAATTTTGCCAAAATTCCTGGGCTTTAACCCATCAATTTTTAAATTTTTTTGACGAGGTGTAAAATTCATGAAAATCGAATCAACCATGCACAAACTAAGTGTGAACATTAATAAATATGAAAATTGAGTAGATAGGTGTAATTTATTAGCCAAACTACTCAAAGGAAAAAAAGTTGCTGAATTTCGCAAAAATCCCTAGGCTTTAGCCTATCAGTTTTTAAAATTTTTTGACGACGTGTAAAATTCATGAAAATCGAATCGAACATGCACAAATGAAGTGTTAACATTAACAAATATGAAAATTGAGTAGATAGGTGCAATTTATTAGCCAAACTAGTCACAGGACAAAAGTTGTCGAATTTTGCCAAAATCCCTAGGCTTTAGCCCATCAATTTTTAAATTTTTTTGACGTGGTGTAAAATTCATGAAAATCGAATCAACCATACACAAACTAAGTGTAACCATTAAAAAATATAAAAATTGAGTAGATAGGTGCAATTTAATGGTCAAACAACTCACAGGAAAAATGTTGTCGAATTTTACGAAAATCCCAAGGCTAAAAGCCTATCAATTTTTAAATTTTTTCGACGAGGTGTAAAACACTTGAAAATCAAATCAACCATGAACAAACTAACTGTGAACATTAACAAATATGAAAATTGAGTAGATGGGTGTAATTTATTGGCCAAACTACTCACAGTAAAAAAAGTTGTCGAATTTCGCAAAAATCCCTATGCTTTAGCCTATTAATTTTTAAAATTTTTTGACGATGTGTAAAATTCATGAAAATCGAATCGACCATGCGCAAACTAAGTGTGAACATTAAAAAATATGAAAATTGAGTAGGTATGTTTAATTTATTGGCCAAACTAGTCACAGAACAAAAGTTGTCGAATTTCGCGAAAATCCCTAGGCTTTAGCCTATCGATTTTTAAAATTTTTTGACGAGGTGTAAAATTCATAAAAATCGAATCAAGCATACAAAAATGATATTTGAACATTAACAAATATGAAAATTGAGTTGATAGGTGTAATTTATTGACCAAACTAGTCACAGAACAAAAGTTGTCGAATTTAACCAAAATCCCTAGGCTTTAGCCTATCAATTTTCAAAATTTTTTGATGACTTGTAAAATTCATGAAAATCAAATCAACCAAGCACAAACTAAGTGTGAACATTAACTAATATGAAAATTGGGTCGATAGGTGTAATTTATTGGCCAAACAAGTCACAGAACAAAAGCTGTCGAATTTCACCAAAATCTCTAGGCTTTAGCCTATCAATTTTTAAAATTTTTTGACGAGGTGTAAAATTCATAAAAATCAAATAAATCATACACAAACGATGTTTGAACATCAACAAATATGAAAATTGAGTTGATAGGTGTAATTTATTGGCCAAACTAGTCACAGAAGAAAAGTTGTCGAATTTCACCAAAATCCCTAGGCTTTAGCCAATCAATTTTCAATTTTTTTTGATGAGTTGTAAAATTCCAGAAAATCAAATCAACCATGCACAAAGGAAGTGTGAACATTAAAAAATATGAAAATTGAGTAGATAGAAGTAATTTATTGGCCAAACTAGTCACAGAACAAAAGCTGTTGAATTTCACCAAAATCTCTAGGCTTTAGCCTATCAATTTTTAAAATTTTTTGACGAGGTGTAAAATTCATAAAAATCAAATCAATCATACAAAAACGATGTTTGAACATCAACAAATATGAAAATTGAGTTGATAGGTGTAATTTATTGGCCAAACTAGTCACAGAAGAAAAGTTGTCGAATTTCACCAAAATCCCTAGGCTTTAGCCAATCAATTTTCAATTTTTTTTGATGAGTTGTAAAATTCCAGAAAATCAAATCAACCATGTACAAACTAAGTGTGAACATTAAAAAATAGGAAAATTGAGTAGATATGTTTAATTTATTGGCCAAACTAGTCACAGAACAAAAGTTGTCGAATTTCGCCAAAATCCCTAGGCTTTAGCCAATCAATTTTTGAAATTTTTTGAAGAGATGTAAAATTAATGAAAATAGAATCAACCATGCACAAACGAAGTGTGAACATTAAAAAATATGAAAATTGAGTAGACAGGTGTAATTTATTGGCTAAACTAGTCACAGAACAAATATTTTCGAATTTTACCAAAATCCCTAGGCTTTAGCCTAACAATTTTTAAAAATTTTTTTCGAGGTGTAAAATTCATGAAAATCAAATCAACCATGCACAAAGGAAGTGTGAACATTAAAAAATATGAAAATTGGGTAGATAGAAGTAATTTATTGGCCAAACTAGTCACAGAACAAAAGCTGTCGAATTTCCCCAAAATTCCTAGGCTTTAGCCCATCAATTTTTAAAATTTTTTGACGAGGTGTAAAATTCATAAAAATCAAATCAATCATACAAAAATGATGTTTGAACATCAACAAATATGAAAATTGATTTGATAGGTGTAATTTATTAGCCAAACTAGTCACAGAAGAAAAGTTGTCGAATTTCACCAAAATCCCTAGGCTTTAGCCTATCAATTTTAAATTTTTTTTGATGAGTTGTAAAATTCAAGAAAATCAAATCAACCATATAGAAACGAAGTGTGAACATTAAAAAATAGGAAAATTGAGTAGATATGTTTAATTTATTGGCCAAACTAGTCACAGAACAAAAGTTGTCGAATTTCGCCAAAATCCCTAGGCTTTAGCCTACTAATTTTCAAATTTTTTTGACGAGGTGTAAAATTCATGAAAATCGAATCAACCATGCATAAACGAAGTGTGAATGTTAACAAATATGAAAATTTAGTAGATAGGCGTAATTTATTGGCCAAACTAGTCACAGAACAAAAGTTATCGAATTTCACCAAAATCCCTAGGCTTTAGCCTATCAATTTTCAAAATTTTTGGATGAGGTGTAAAATTCATGAAAATCAAATAAACCTTGCACAAACTAAGTGTGAACATTAAAAAATATGAAAATTGAGAACATATGTTTAATTTATTGGCCAAACTAGCCACAGTACAAAATTTGTCGAATTTCGCCAAAATCCCTAGGCTTTAGCCTATCAATTTTTGAAATTTTTTGTCGAGGTGTAAAATTAATGAAAATCAAATAAACCATGTAAAAACCAAGTTTGAACATTAAAAAATATGAAAATTGAGTAGACAGGTGTAATTTATTGGCTAAACTAGTCACAGAACAAAAATTGTCGAATTTTACCAAAATCCCTAGGCTTTAGCCTATCAATTTTTAATTTTTTTTTTCGAGGTGTAAAATTCATGAAAATCAAATCAACCTTCCACAAAGGAAGTGTGAACATTAAAAAATATGAAAATTGAGTAGATAGAACTAATTTATTGGCCAAACTAGTCACAGAACAAAAGCTGTCGAATTTCACCAAAATCCCTATGCTTTAGCCTATCAATTTTTAAAATTTTTTGACGAGGTGTAAAATTCATAAAAATCAAATCAATCATACACAAACGATGTTTGAACATAAAAAAATATGAAAATTGAGTAGGTAGGTGTAATTTATTGGCCAAATTAGTCACAGAACAAAAGTTGTCGAATTTCGTAAAAATCCCTAGGCTTTAGCATATCAATTTTCAAAATTTTTTAACGAGTTGTAAAATTCATGAAAATCAAATCAATCATGCACAAACGAAGTGTGAACATTAAAAAATATGAAATTTGGGTTGATAGGTGTAATTTATTGGCCAAACTATTCACAGAACAAAAGTTGTCGAATTTTGCCAAAATCCCAAGGCTTTAGCCAATCAATTTTTAAAATTTTTTAACGAGGAGTGAAATTCATGAAAATCGAATCAACTATGCATAATCAAAGTTTAAACATTAATAAATATGAAAATTGAGTAGATAGGTGTAATTTATTGGCCAAAATAGTCACAAAACAAAAGTTGTCGAATTTTGCCAAAATCCTTAGGCTTTAGCCTATTAATTTTCAAAATTTTTTGACGAGGTTTAAAATACATGAAAATCGAATCAACCATGCGTAATCAAAGTTTGAACATTAATAAATATTAAAATTGAGTAGATAGGTGTAATTTATTGGCAAAATAGTCACAGAACAAAAGTTGTCGAATTTCGCCAAAATCCCTAGGCTTTAGCCTATTAATTTTCAAAATTTTTTGACGAGGTGTAAAATTCATGAAAATCGAATCAACCATGCATAAACGATGTGTGAATGTTAACAAATATGAAAATTGAGTAGATAGGCGTAATTTATTGGCCAAACTAGTCACAAAACAAAAGTTGTCGAATTTCACCAAAATCCCTAGGCTTTAGCCTATCAATTTTCAAAATTTTTGGATGAGGTGTAAATTTCATGAAAATCAAATCAACCATGCACAAACTAAGTGTGAACATTGAAAAATATGAAAATTGAGTAGATATGTTTAATTTATTGGCCAAACTAGTCACAGAACAAAAGTTGTCGAATTTCGCCAAAATCCCTAGCCTAAGCCTATCAATTTTTGAAATTTTTTGACGAGGTGTAAAATTCATAAAAATCAAATCAATCATACACAAGCGATGTTTGAACATAAAAAAATATGAAAATTGAGTAGGTAGGTGTAATTTATTGGCCAAATTAGTCACAGAACAAAAGTTGTCGAATTTCGTAAAAATCCCTAGGCTTTAGCATATCAATTTTCAAAATTTTTTAACGAGTTGTAAAATTCATGAAAATCAAATCAATCATGCACAAACGAAGTGTGAACATTAAAAAATATGAAATTTGGGTTGATAGGTGTAATTTATTGGCCAAACTATTCACAGAACAAAAGTTGTCGAATTTTGCCAAAATCCCTAGGCTTTAGCCTATCAATTTTCAGAATTTTTGGATGAGGTGTAAATTTCATGAAAATCAAATCAACCATGCACAAACTAAGTGTGAACATTAAAAAATATGAAAATTGAGTACATATGTTTAATTTATTAGCCAAACTAGCCACAGAACAAAATTTGTCGAATTTCGCCAAAATCCCTAGGCTTTAGCCTATCAATTTTTGAAATTTTTTGTCGAGGTATAAAATTAATGAAAATCAAATAAACCATGCAAAAACGAAGTGTGAACATTAAAAAATATGAAAATTGAGTAGACAGGTGTAATTTATTGGCCAAACTAGTCACAGAACAAAAATTGTCGAATTTTACCAAAATCCCTAGGCTTTAGGCTATCAATTTTTAAATTTTTTTTTCGAGGTGTAAAATTCATGAAAATCAAATCAACCTTGCACAAAGGAAGTGTGAACATTAAAAAATATGAAAATTGAGTAGATAGAACTAATTTATTGGCCAAACTAGTCACAGAACAAAAGCTGTCGAATTTTTAAATTTTTTTGACGAGATGTAAAATTCATAAAAATGAAATCAATCATACACAAACGATGTTTGAACATTAACAAATACGAAAATTGAGTTGATAGGTGTAATTTATTGGCCAAACTAGTCACAGCAGAAAAGTTGTTGAATTTCACCAAAATCCCTAGGCTTTAGCCTTTCAATTTTCAAATTTTTTTGATGAGTTGTAGAATTCAAGAAAATCAAATTAACCATGTACAAACGAAGTGTGAACATTAAAAAATAGGAAAATGGAGTAGATATGTTTAATTTATTGGGCAAACTAGTCACAGAACAAAAGTTGTCGAATTTCGCCAAAATCCCTAGGCAGCCTATCAATTTTTGAAATTATTGGACGAGGTGTAAAATTCATGAAAATCGAATCAACCATGCAGAAAGTAAGTGTGAACATTAAAAAATATGAAAATTGAGTAGATAGGTGTAATTTATTAGCCAAACTAGTCACACAACAAAAGTTGTCGAATTTTGCCAAAATCCCGAGGCTTTAGCCTATCAAATTTTGAAATTTTTTGACGAGGTGTAAAATTGATGAAAATCAAATCAACCATGCACAAACGAAGTGTGAACATTAAAAAATATGAAAATTAGAGTAGGTAGGTGTAATTTATTGGCCAAACTAGTCACAGAACAAAAGTTTTCGAATTTCGTAAAAATCCCAAGGCTTTAGCATATCAATTTTCAAATTTTTTAACGAGGTGTAAAATTCATGAAAATCAAATCAACCATGCACAAACGAAGTGTGAACATTAACAAATATGAAATTTGGGTTGATAGGAGTAATTTATTTGCCAAACTAGTCACAGAAGAAAAGTTGTCGAATTTGGCCAAAATCCCAAGGCTTTAGCCAATCAATTTTTAAAATTTTTTAACGAGGAGTAAAATTCATGAAAATCGAATCAACTATGTGATGAGGCCTGAAAATCATTCTCGAATCAGAGCCGTCCACGTGGCAGCACACCGCTGACTAATACCCTTGACGCTCGCCTTGGTGGGCTCATGGGCCTTCACGCCGCTCAATTGCCAGCTAATGTCATCCATCAGCCAGCGGATGACCATTCGGACCAAGGGCCCCAACCAACGGGTTTGACGCTCGGACAGCGGCCCTCAAGGTTATCCTTCACAGGGAAGCACCCACATGGGGGCCCCACTAATACGCTCGGTATTCCGACGCTCAGGGATCATATATCGCGAGGAGGCCACCCATGCATTCTTCGAGCGTCACCAACGTTCGGGCATATCCATGCCCCGTTTCGCTGAATCCGATCCTCGGCAAAAAGAATCTTAGGCCCATCCCCCGCGTAGCCCTCGTCAACAACCTCTGACACAAAAGTATTGTGCACCGCGCACCTGACACGCCGTCATCCTTTTCAGGGATGTCATTCTCACTCCACCAAAGTCTGACGCGTGTTAGGGCAACACAGGTTTGGGACCACCTGGTCAATTTACCCATTTACCCCCGTCCCTAACATATAAATAGGAGAGAAGCCATGCATTCTCTCCCAAGTGATCATCCGCATACTAAACCACACACACTGTTCTGGGCATTCTCTCGTTAATCTTCCCAAGCTTTTCATTTCGCCACAGTAACACTACCTTGGTAGCTTGCACACTTGGTGTTATCCTAGCTGGAAGAACCCACGCTCAAAAGGAAACCCAGATCCTGAGGCTCTCACGCCTGTGATGGTCTTTCCCTTTTCAAACAAATTCTAAAGTGTTGTTGCATTAGGAAACTCAGATTCCTGCACCATCATTTTTGGCACCGTCTGTGGGAAACCATCACCAACTTCTTTGGTATTGCCATTTCCTTCCTCTGAAAGCTAGTTGAAAAGTAACACCCAAATCCTAAATCATGGTAACTGCAACAAGATCCGGAGCATTAAGAGAAAGAGGCTCTCTTCCCCCCGTCAATGAAGAGAACCCAGAAGGCAACGTCCCCGCCGGGGAAGTAAACCCCTCAGCCGCAGGAAACGGGGGCGAGAACGCAGAACCCGCAGGGACAAATCTCCCGCTAGGTGGGAACGCCGGGGGAGGACCTAGCACCGTTATTCCTCCAGCAGCTTCCTATCCATACTCTGGGATGTATCCCATGGCCATGCCACCTCCAGGATACCCGTTCGTGCAGCCAGGATTGATGCACGGATTGGTGCCGGCGATCCAGCCTTACCAGGTGGGAACTCTGAATCTCCCCACGACGTTACCGAGGGAGATACAAGGGGTGGAGATGCCCCAAGTCACAGCCCAGCAACTCCAGGCGCTGTATGCTCAGTGCGAGAGCCAGGCCGTTCAGAATGCCTGGGAGCATTTCATGGCCGCGTACTTCCCATCGCAGGCTGGCGCTCGTCCGGCCCCACCACTTGGCGGGCTCCCCGCGCATCCTTTAACAATGGCCCAGAACGCGTTAAGGGCACAGCAACCTCCCCAACCACCGAATCCGGAGAATGAAGCCCCACCGAGGGTCCAAACAGAACGACCTGTGGGAGGAGATGAGAGGGCCCCTCGAAATGAGGTGGCCGGAGAAAATGAAGAGGTCCAGTCAAGGGCCGCAAGGAGGGCAAACCGCAGAAATGTCGATGACCCTCAGCTAGCAGCTGTGCAGGATCAGATACGAGGGCTCCAAAACGTGGTAGAGCAGCTCTCTCGAGCGCGGTCTCACGCTTCCCGCGATGGGGGCGAGAGGTCCAAGGCCAGAGACGCTCGGCGACCACGTAGCCCCGTTTCCCACTGAAGAAGAGAGGCCAGCTACGAAGATCCCGACGAGCGAGATTACAGGATCATGGCGGGCGATTCCCCCCTCGTCGAGGAAGTTCTGATGACCCGTGCAGGGAAGGGTAAAATTCCCTCATCAATCAACAGATATGACGGTACTTCGGATCCGGCCGAGCATCTGGACCATTTCGTACATCTAATGCATCTCTATGACCATCCGGACAACTACTGGGCCAAGGTGTTTGTCACCTCCCTCACAGGAATGGCCCAAGAATGGTACAAAAAGCTCCCCCCGCGCTCAATCAGAGGATATTATGACCTGACGGACGCCTTTGTCAGCCACTTCAACTCGCTGAAAGCGCCTGCCCCGGCCGCGACCGCTCTTTATAGCCTGGTCCAAGGGCCGAACGAGACCCTCAGATCCTTCATGGGGAGGTTCAATAAAGAGATCTTGCTGGTTGAAAAGCCCTCGATGGACTTTTTGAGACACGTTCTGTTTGGGGCCATCAACATGAAGCATTACGTCAGCAAGGAATTTGTGGAAGAAGTGGCCAAGAAGAAACCACGCTCGCTGATGGAAATTAGGGAAATTGCCGACTCCTTCTTTACCCTCGAGGATATGTACATAGCGAGGGATCAGAAGATGGCCAATGCCCCTCGCCCCAACAGAGCCCACGAGGACAAAGTGGAGCCCCACCGGAGTCATCGCCGCAGCCCAATACCCGCTCGCCGTCATTCCTCTCCTCCGCGGAGGCTCGAGCGTGTCCCCCTCAACCGCCCAATTGCGGAAGTTTATTCCCTGGCGGACCAGAAGTTGTTCAAAAGGCCGCCCAAGCTAAGAGAGACCGAGGCTCAAAAGCGCTCGGGGAAGTATTGTGCTTTCCATAAGCAGAAAGGGCATGACACTAACGAATGCCGTCACCTGGAGAAGGAGATTCAGCGGCTGATTGCTGGGGGGCACCTCAAGGAATTTGTAAAAGCACTGGAAGGGTATGACGAACATTGCGCAGGACGGGCGCTCGAAAGAAGAAGAAGCCGTTCACGTTCCCGAAGTCCTCGTCGCCAGCACCCCGAAACCAGCGAGCGTAACAAAGGGAAAGGGGTGGACATGGAAAATCAACCCTTTGCGGTCATTCACATGATTGCGGGAGGCCCCTCGGGAGGCGACTCCAATGCTTCCCGCCGCCGCCACGTACGGAGCTATAATCAAAGGCCGGCACTCCCTCGCTCAGTGCTCTCCGTGGACAGCTCACCGCGCTCAAAAGAGGATGATGTTATAGGGTTTACAGAGAAAGATCTTGAACACATTGTAACACCCCATGGGATAGGAAAAACCTCTGACTGTCCCATGGTGGTTAGTTTAGACGTTCATAACCACACTGTAAAGAGGGTTTTATTTGATAGTGGAAGCTCTGTGAACGTTCTCCCTTACTCCACGTTTCAACAAATGAATATAACAAACATCCCCCTCGAACCTCTCAGAACTGCCCTCGTAGGGTTTGGAGGTTCCGAGATCGTCCCTCGGGGACAAATTCGCTTGGCCACCTCTTTTGGTCGCGCCCCACAGCGGAAAACTTTGAGCGTTCTCTACACCATCGTTGAGGTGGATCTTCCTTACAACATCATCATCGGGCGCCCAGCCCTCGTGGATTTCAAGGCTGTAATTTCCACCTATCATCAGAAGGTCAAGTTCCCAACCCCCGAGGGTACTGGAGAAATTCTGTGTAACGTCAAAGAAGCTTGGGAATGCTATATACTTTCGCTTCGAAGCCACAAGCCCAAACAGCCCATTCAACCTGGATCTACTAGAAAATCCGTTGATTTCCCTGAGTTAAACGAAGATGGTCCTGAGCGCAAAAGAGCAAAGCTGTACCGGAAGAAGAATAAGAAGAGGACCCCTGGAGGCGTTCAGTGCTCGGAGAGTGGGCCACCGGGGGCCGTCGAGGGTTCTTCCTCAGAGAACGAGGGGGATGAGCCCAAGAATACGCTCACTGGGAAGAAACGAGCGTTAGAAGCACCGAGGCCGGAGGTTCGGATTGAGCCCACCGAGGAGTTTTTGACCGTCGAGTTGGAGCCTGGGAATCCGGATAAAACAACCCAGATTGGCTCGAGCCTGGATGGGCCCTCGCAAGTTTTGATGATCGACTTCCTACGGGAGAATATAGACGTTTTTGCTTGGAAAGCTTCTGACCTCACCGGGATAGATCCGAGCGTCATTGTCCACAGACTGAACGTAGATCCAGCCTTCAAGCCCATCAAGCAGAAGAAGAGGGATGTTCATGGATTTAGAAAATGGGTCATCGAAGAAGAGGTTAATAAATTACTTGATGCTCAGTACATTGAGGAAATCTTGTACCCAGAGTGGCTCTGCAATGTGGTGCTCGTTCCAAAGAGCGCCAATAAATGGCGTATGTGCAACGACTTCACTGACCTCAACAAAGCGTGCCCCAAAGACCATTACCCACTACCGAGGATCGATCAATTGGTAGATTCTACAGCCGGGTGCGAACTCATGAGTATGATGGACGCCTTCCAAGGATATTATCAAATTTTTATGGCGCCCGAAGATCGCCCCAAAACCGCGTTTATTGTGCATTTGGGGGTTTATTGTTTCAAAGTCATGCCCTTCGGGCTCAAAAACGCGGGAGCGACTTATCAACGCCTTGTCAATAGAATGTTCGAGCGTGAAATTAGAAAATCTATGGAGGTATATGTGGATGACATGATAGTCAAAAGTGAGCGCCAGCACTCCCATCTGGAGGATCTCAGGCAGACTTTTGATATTCTTCGTCGCTACGGAATGAAGTTGAACCCTTCAAAATGCACTTTTGGCGTTCGAGGTGGTAAGTTCCTGGGATACATGGTCAGTCAACGGGGCATAGACGCCAACCCCGAAAAGATCAAAGCAATTTTGGATATACCCTCCCCTCGCAATCTGAGAGAGGTCCAGGTGCTCGTGGGTAAGATAATTTCGTTAAACAGGTTCATCTCCCGATCAGCGGACCGGAATTTACCCTTCTTTAAAATTTTGCGCAACGCTCGGAACTTTACCTGGAACGAGGATTGCGAAAAGGCCCTGCAGAGCATGAAACAGTACCTGTCGAGCGCGCCTTTGTTAACCAAGCCAATCCCGGGGGAGAATTTGTTCGTCTATCTATCAGTCTCTTTAGAAGCCACGAGCGCTGTCCTCGTAGCAATCCGCGAGCGTAAGCATATGCCGGTATATTACCTGAGCAAGACTCTACAGGGGGCCGAGAAAAGATACATGGAAATTGAGAAATTTGCCTTTGCGCTCGTTAACGCATCCCGAAGGTTGAGGCCATATTTTCAAGCTCACTCCATCACAGTGCTTACAGATCAACCACTCAAGCAAGTGTTATCCAAACCGGATGTTTCGGGAAGGTTAATTAAGTGGGCAATTGAACTCAGTCAGTTTGATATCTCCTTCGAGCCTCGTACAGCCATCCAGGCTCAGGCCGTGGCCGATCTGTTGGTAGAACGTTTCAATTTGGAGAGTGGGCCACCGGCGGACGAAGGTTTATGGCTTTTGCACACAGATGGCTCCTCGACCTCACAAGGGGGCGGTGCTGGGGTGACCCTCAGGGATCCCCTAGGAGCAGAAGTTGACTACGCAATCAAACTGGCATTTCAAGTCACCAACAACGAAGCTGAATATAAGGCCCTCATCCAAGGGCTCAGGATTGCGCTCCAAAATGGGGCCGCTCGTGTCACAGCATATGTTGATTCGCAGTTGATCGCAAGTCAAATTGATGGTAGTTATGAGGCTCGAGAAGCCACCATGGCACGGTACCTATCGAGCGCCAAGGAGGAGATAGCGAAGTTCAAGGAATTCCATCTTTTGCAAGTTCCGAGGGCGGAAAACGAACACGCTGACGCTCTTTCGAAGTTTGCATCCGCCCTAGATGGCCATAATGAGCGCGCTGTTACATTTTTGAGAACGGAGGAGCCGCTGATAAGTAAAGGGGAACCTCCAAAAGAAGTGCACATGATTGACCCCTCCGAGCCTTGCTGGCTTGACGAAATCGTCAGATTCCTACGGGATGGAACATGCCCCAGCGACAAAGTTGAAGCTCGGAAGACCAAAAGCAAGGCCCCTCGTTTCTCATTGGATACTGAGGGTAGATTGTTCAAGCGATCCTTCCAGGGCCCGCCGTTGAGATGTTTGAGACCCTCGCAAGCTAAAGAAGTTTTAGAGCATGTACACAGTGGAAGTTGTGGAAACCACTCGGGCGGACGAATCTTGGCGAAGAAAATCTTAAGAAGTGGATTTTATTGGCCCTCGGTATTGCAGGATGCCATTAAATATTCCAAGAAGTGTCCCAAGTGCCAGTTCCATTCCAACACTCCTCAGCTGCCGGCAGCTCAAATGATTCCTATCGATGTTTCGTGGCCCTTTGATCAATGGGGCATTGATATCGTGGGACCTTTCCCAATGGCGGTCGGGCAAAAGAAGTTCGTAATACTTGCTGTGGATTATTTCACCAAATGGGCTGAGGCAGAAGCGGTCGCTAAGATAACGTTCAAAGTTGTAAGGGATTTCATTTGGAAGAATATCATCTGCAGATACGGCATCCCGAGGGTGCTCATTTCAGATAACGGTTCCCAGTTTATCGCTGCGGACACGCGGGATTGGTGCTATGAATTAGGGATCGAGCAACGATTCACTTCCGTGGGTCACCCTCAAGCTAATGGTCAGGCTGAAGTGACCAACCGAACCATACTCCAGCATTTGAAAACGATGCTCGAGAGTAAGAAAGGAGAATGGGCTGAAGAGCTTCAGGGAGCTCTATGGGCTTACCGTACTACTCCGCGAGCGGCAACGGGGGAAACCCCTTATTCCCTCGTGTACGGCTCCGAGGCCATGATACCTGCGGAGATTGCACAAGAATCCGCACGCGTAGCCTATTTCGAGCCTACAGTCAACAACGCCAATAGGGCGCTCGAGTTAGACTTGCTGGATGAAAGGAGGGATTCTGCGTGGGCACGCATTCACAAATACAAAGCAACCGTCGCCCGCCACTACAATAAACGTGTTAAAGAAAGGACTTTCCAGCTAGGGGACTTGGTCCTCAAAAAAGTTGAAGTCTCAAAACACGTAGGTAAGTTGGACCCTAATTGGGAAGGCCCCTTCAAAGTCATTCAAGTGCGAGCGAATAACACCTACTTGCTAGAAACTTTGCAAGGCGAGCGTCTTCCTAGGCCATGGAATGCATGTAACCTTAGAAGGTTCTACGTGTAAACTTCAACCTCTTTGTAATGGCCCGTCCGCGGCAGGAAATGTTTTTCTTTGATGAAAAGCGCGTTGTAATAATTCCCAAGAATGCATTTATATAACAGTAAGTATTTAATTCTTTGTTTTTGTTATCCATTTGTTTTCTTATCTGATCAAGTGATTCGAGCGCCAAAAGGCCTACTCCGTGTTGAGCATCCTCCACGTTGAACGGTCTACGCAATACGTCAATCGTTTCAAAAACTACACTATCCAGGTGTTGATGTCCATCCACCTATAACAGTTTGGGCGACTTGTAAGAATAAATCCTAAAAATGAGCGCGTCGGACAATGGGGAGCGCAACGCTCAACATACGCCGTCTGAGTGCTCACCGCTCCAGCACGTGCCCGCAATGACCCCATCTGACCCTCATCCAATTGGGTAAGAGTACGCTCGTAAATAGTGGACGCCACAAACACTACGGCTACGCTCGTTTTAATCCTTACTAAGCCAATCCTACAGGCCAAACGTCTACAGCCGACACTCAACTGAACCTTTATGAATTTCCTAAGTTCAAATTCAAGCCTCAAGGAGAATACAGCCAGGGAATACTCATGAGGATCACCCTCGCGCCTGTATTTCCTCAAAGGTTTTCTAAGTCCAAATACACAGTTCATTTCTGCTGTGGCCAGGGAACCCTCCTAAGGGTCACCCTCGCGCCCATAAGCAATAAGCCAACCGCCTGACGTCGCGAGCATCTAAACTTAATGTGCATGGTGATGAGCGTCAGAGGACCGTCGTAAAAGACACTCTGGCCTACTTACACACTTATCTCGAACGCTCGCACAACAGACATCAATATGAAAGCGGTGAGTGCAAGGGAATAACGTCATTCATTATTTAAAAGCAAATAAGACAACATCCAGACATTCAGATATTTAAAAACACAAGGAAGTCCAAGTATGTTAAAAAGTGACGGAGAGGATCCAAAATACTCAGGAAACAAAGGAAGAATTAAATACAAGAATAAAATTGTTCATAAAGGGAAAAAGGCATTCGAGCGAACAAGAGCAAGAAGATGGTAGCCTTAAAAGCTTCATTGGGCCGGAGCGTCAGGCTCAGGAGGGGCGGTCGAGAGGGGAACTGGGGCCAACACGTTAGCATCGGAAGTTTGGGCCTCACCTGGTTCCTCAGCATCCAAGACATCCATGACAGTGCCCTCATCTTCTATCAAGAGAGGCTCTGGATCTACCCTGTTGGCAGCGATGAACTCCCTTTGGAGTGTTTCTACCAATTCCTGATATTCAGGCTCCGCTAGATTATCCGTGGGATCCTCCTCCTGAACCATTGGCTCGCCGTTCTCGTCAAGATCCATGCGCAGACGAGCGTCGGAACGAGCGCTTTCCGGGGCCAGTCCAAACCTCACCATCTGCCCAATCGCCTTGTGAAAGAAGCGTCGAGCATTATCGAAGCATTGAATGTTGGCCGCGAACACAAAGGCCTTAGAGCGCACGAACTTCTTCACCGCCTCCCAAGATACCTTCGCCTCCAGGCCCTGTATTTTGCCCTGCAAATCAGCGAAGGCCTTGTTGGCTGCCTCGTTCTGGCGGGTGCTCTCCGCTAACTGCTCACCCAGTTCCACGTTTTGGGCCCTCAGCTGGTCTCGCTCCTCCTTCATTTTCTTGTGACGCTCGTCCAAAGTAAGATAGGCCTCGTCCGTCTTACGAAGGTTCTCCCTTGCCTGATCCAAATCACGTTGGGTCGCAGTCAGCTGAGCGTGGAGGTTATTGTAATCTTCTTGCAGTTGGACTGGGTCAGAGACGCGCAACAATCTTTTGTACTTGGCCTTATGGTTGGAATATGCTTGCGCTCGACCCTGCAAGTTCTTTAGTCTCGGGATTACCTCCTGGGAAACAGTAAACGAGGGTCATAATCCGAGCGTGGAAGGAAGAAAGGAAAACTTGGTAAAGGGGAATACAAACTTACAGTCAGGAGAACATGGCAGGCATCATCCGTGACCCGAGCGGCGTCATGCTCGTTCAATTTATCGTGGTCGGCAGAAAATTGGAGCTTTCCGACGATATCGGAGACCATATTAACAGAGAAGGCGCTCTTTTTCAGTAGGACGGGACCGTCCTTCCTTTGGCGCTTGTACCGAGCGTCACCCCGGCAACCAATCTTCCAAAAATCTTCATCCTCAGACGATGACGTGTCGCTGCCCTCGCCACGATGGCCCACAACCACCTCTTTCCCCTTGCCGGAAATAGGGAGGGAGTCCGGCATCCTTTTCCTTTTCCCCTGGCGATCAGCCCGGAGAGTTTCATGAATACGGATGGGCTCCCCCGAGCGGTTCCGTGACCCGCTGGAGCTGAGGGAAATTGGGCCCACGGGGGCAGCCGGCGGAGGAGTGGCCTCGTGGGCACCCTCCAACGTTAAATCCTCGATTGGGCCCCTCGGAGGAACTTCATTTCCTGCGCCCCCACGGGCCTGCCCTTGTCCTCTGCCCGCCGCTCGACGGTTTACCCTCGCCCTCGGTGGGCGGTTCTGCTGTGTTTGCGGCTGTTGAGGATCCGCGGCGGGCCCTTGAGCACCCAACATCCGTGAAAGGGCCTCAGCATTCATCCCTCGTGAGAGTATTTGGATACCTGTAAATGAAGGGGAACGAGCGTCAGAAGAACGGTTGTTTGAATTGTATAAACAAGGAAACAGGGATAACTGCCGGTCAGAGAACTATTCTAAAGGTTAGAGATGTTAGTTCCTAGAATCTAACCGTCGAGGGCCATGATGTCAGTAGGCGGGTGGAGTATCATTTCAGGGGGGCAGGATAATCCGTATCGGAACAACACTCCTTCATTCTTCACTAAGGTCTCCGCCTCAATCCACTTCTTTTCAGCCCTCATCTCGAGCGCCAACCCCATCGCCCACTCCTCAAAATCCTTGTTCCTCATCCTCTCTCTAATCAGTGGACCCTCACCATGAACCAACCATTGCCGGTGAACTCCGAAAATTCCCCCGGGAGCCCCCACGAAAAAATATTTTTCCTTCCAGTGCTCGCCATATGAAGAAGATGGAGAATTTATCATCTTAAAGCCTGATTTGGCCTGAGCGTAGTAAAATCCATCTGTGGGCGACGAGCGTGGTGAGCGGGCCGCTTGGATCAAGCTGTCAAAATTGATGATCGAGGGTGCTTTGCCCAGGGCCTTCATCGTTATTATGAACGTATTGATTAGGGCTATGCCGTTGGGAAGAATTTGTGAAGGGCAAAGCCCTAAGTGTTGGTAGATGTTGGCGGCCTCGCGAGCGATGGGAAACCTCAGACCCCCAGCAAGAACGGCATCCCAGTATACAGTCAACATCCCGGGCGGTGGTCGATTGGCTCTTTCTCCCTCCTCCGGGAGCCTCATGGGAAACACGGCTTCATCCCAATATGCCTTCGCCCTCAACTCATCCAAGTCACCGAGGGTCAGAATACTCTCAATTTCATCCGGAGACCTGTCAGTCTGATGGCGGTTGTCTTGCCTTACTCGAGTGACAGGCTCCTTGCCTCTCCTGTGACGCCTCCTGGAAGGTTCAGCTTCGAATGGACGCCCGGATGGTCCCGCTTCACCCTCGGGAGCCGCCATCGCTACTGTGATCCTGTGATCTTGGGGTCTCACAGCACTGTTCAAAACTGGGAGGGCTCTTTCCCCTTGTCTCATCATCTCCATCACATTGTCCATCTCCTCAAAAGGATCTTCCTGCTCACCGAGAACACGCTCGTCCATCCCTTGAACAACAGCGTTCACCTCTTCCTCCCCGGCGTCAACTGGAGCCTGGGCCACCGATATAGCCATGGGAATACCTCCAACTTGGTGCGCCCTAGTTAGGGGAACGGCCACAGGGACATCGCCATGAGGAGAAGAGCTCCCCACGGACATCTCCTCAATCTCCCGCACATAATCATCGGCTTGATTTCCGGCCATGGTCAATTTTCAATTTTTCGGAAATGGGACTTCTCACAGAAAGATTAAGGGAGGATAAAGCTTCCAGGAACAAATTCAATGGTGGATAGCGGTTTTTCCCTCAAGGGTTTGTCTCACACAACCTAAAGCTAATGTTAGCACAGGGGAAATAAAAAATAACCAGGAGTTTTTTTACCTAAGATGTGGAGAAGAAGAAATTCGCCGGAACAAAGGGCTCTTGCTATGGATATGCTTGAAGGAAGTCTGAATGCGTGAAAAAGCTTCCAAGGCCCTGCAAACCCTTATTTATAGGGGAGATGGAACATGGATTAGGTTTGAAAATTCAAAAAGGCAATCATTTCCCGCCTGGGAAACCCCCCACTTTTGGTAACCGCCTCACGTCTCCCGGAGTCCACGCGCCCACGTTCCCACTCAGCATTAAATGCGGACTTGACAGCATTTAATGCGATGTCAGTTTGTGTCCGTTACAGAAGGCCAGCAGTCTCGTCGAGGGTAATGCCCCGTCCCTCGGATATTTGAAATTCAGGATTCCTTCTTTATAAATTCTACAGTACGCTCGATGCGATACTACAGAATTTGGGGGGCAAAATGATGAGGCCTGAAAATCATTCTCGAATCAGAGCCGTCCACGTGGCAGCACACCGCTGACTAATACCCTTGACGCTCGCCTTGGTGGGCTCATGGGCCTTCACGCCGCTCAATTGCCAGCTAATGTCATCCATCAGCCAGCGGATGACCATTCGGACCAAGGGCCCCAACCAACGGGTTTGACGCTCGGACAGCGGCCCTCAAGGTTATCCTTCACAGGGAAGCACCCACATGGGGGCCCCACTAATACGCTCGGTATTCCGACGCTCAGGGATCATATATCGCGAGGAGGCCACCCATGCATTCTTCGAGCGTCACCAACGTTCGGGCATATCCATGCCCCGTTTCGCTGAATCCGATCCTCGGCAGAAAGAATCTTAGGCCCATCCCCTGCGTAGCCCTCGTCAACAACCTCTGACACAAAAGTACTGTGCACCGCGCACCTGACACGCCGTCATCCTTTTCAGGGATGTCATTCTCACTCCACCAAAGTCTGACGCGTGTTAGGGCAACACAGGTTTGGGACCACCTGGTCAATTTACCCATTTACCCCCGTCCCTAACATATAAATAGGAGAGAAGCCATGCATTCTCTCCCAAGTGATCATCCGCATACTAAACCACACACACTGTTCTGGGCATTCTCTCGTTAATCTTCCCAAGCTTTTCATTTCGCCACAGTAACACTACCTTGGTAGCTTGCACACTTGGTGTTATCCTAGCTGGAAGAACCCACGCTCAAAAGGAAACCCAGATCCTGAGGCTCTCACGCCTGTGATGGTCTTTCCCTTTTCAAACAAATTCTAAAGTGTTGTTGCATTAGGAAACTCAGATTCCTGCACCATCACTATGCATAATCAAAGTTTGAACATTAATAAATATGAAAATTGAGTAGATAGGTGTAATTTATTGGCCAAAATAGTCACAGAACAAAAGTTATCGAATTTCGCCAAAATCCCTAGGCTTTAGGCTATTAATTTTCAAAATTTTTTGACGAGGTGTAAAATACATGAAAATCGAATCAACCATGCATAATCAAAGTTTGAACATTAATAAATATTAAAATTGAGTAGATAGGTGTAATTTATTGGCCAAAATAGTCACAGAACAAAAGTTGTCGAATTTCGCCAAAATCCCCAGGCTTTAGCCTATTAATTTTCAAAATTTTTTGACGAGGTGTAAAATTCATGAAAATCGAATCAACCTTGCATAAACGATGTGTGAACGTTAACAAATATGAAAATTGAGTAGATATGCGTAATTTATTGGGCAAACTAGTCACAAAACAAAAGTTGTCGAATTTCACCAAAATCCCTAGGCTTTAGCCTATCAATTTTCAAAATTTTTGGATGAGGTGTAAATTTCATGAAAATCAAATCAACCAAGCACAAACTAAGTGTGAACATTAAAAAATATGAAAATTGAGTAGATATGTTTAATTTATTGGCCAAACTAGTCACAGAACAAAAGTTGTCAAATTTCGCCAAAATCCCTAGGCTTTAGCCTATCAATTTTTGAAATTTTTTGACGAGGTGTAAAATTCATGAAAATCGAATAAACCTTGCATAAACTAAGTGTGAACATTAAAAAATATGAAAATTGAGTAGATAGGTGTAATTTTTTAGCCAAAATAGTCACAGAACAAAAGTTGTCGAATTTCGCCAAAATCCCTAGGCTTTGGCCTATCAATTTTTGAAATTTTTTGACGAGGTGTAAAATTCATGAAAATCGAATCAACCATGCATAAACGAAGTGTGAACATTAAAAAATATGAAAATTGAGTAGATAGGTGTAATTTATTGGCCAAACTAGTCACAGAACAAAAGTTGTCGAATTTCACCAAAATCCCTAGGCTTTATCCTATCAATTTTTAAAAAATTTTTGACGAGCTGTGAAATTCATAAAAATCAAATCAATCATACACAAACGATGTTTGAACATTAACAAATATGAAAATTGAGTTGATAGCTATAATTTATTGGCCAAACTAGTAACAGAACAAAAGTTGTCGAATTTTGCCAAAATCCCTAGGCTTTAGCCTATCAATTTTTAAAATTTTTTGACGAGATGTAAAATTCATAAAAATCAAATCAATCATACACAAACAATGTTTGAACATTAAAAAATATTAAAATTGAGATGATAGGTGTAATTTATTGGCCAAACTAGTCACAAAATAAAAGTTGTCGAATTTCACCAAAATCCCTAGGCTTTAGCCTATCCATTTTCAAAATTTTTTGATGAGGTGTAAAATTCATGAAAATCAAATCAACCATGCACAAACTAAGTGTGAACATTAAAAAATATGAAAATTGAGTACATATGTTTAATTTATTGGCCAAACTAGTCACAGAACAAAAGTTGTCGAATTTCGCCAAAATCCCTAGGCTTTAGCCTATCAATTTTTGAAATTTTTTGACGAGGTGTAAAATTAATGAAAATCGAATCAACCATGCACAAACGAAGTGTGAACATTAAAAAATATAAAAATTGAGTAGACAGGTGTAATTTATTGGCTAAACTAGTCACAGAACAAATATTTTCGAATTTTACCAAAATCCCTAGGCTTTAGCCTATCAATTTTTTAAAATTTTTTTCGAGGTGTAAAATTCATGAAAATCAAATCAACCATGCACAAAGGAAGTGTGAACATTAAAAAATATGAAAATTGAGCAGATAGAAGTAATTTATTGGCAAAACTAGTCATAGAACAAAAGCTGTCGAATTTCACCAAAATCCCAAGGCTTTAGCCTATCAATTTTTAAATTTTTTTGACGAGGTGTAAAATTCATAAAAATCAAATCAATCATACACAAACGATGTTTGAACATCAACAAATATTAAAATTGAGTTGATAGGTGTAATTTATTGGCCAAACTAGTCACAGAAGAAAAGTTGTCGAATTTCACCAAAATCCCTAGGCTTTAGCCAATCAATTTTCAAATTTTTTTGATGAGTTGTAAAATTGCAGAAAATCAAATCAACCATATACAAACTAAGTGTGAACATTAAATAATAGGAAAATTGAGTAGATATGTTTAATTTATTGGCCAAACTAGTCACAGAACAAAAGTTGTCGAATTTCGCCAAAATCCCTAGGCTTTAGCCTATCAATATTTGAAAATTTTTGATGAGGTGTAAAATTAATGAAAATCGAATCAACCATGCACAAACGAAGTGTGAACATTAAAAAATATGAAAATTGAGTAGACAGGTGTAATTTATTGGCTAAACTAGTCACAGAACAAATATTTTTGAATTTTACAAAAATCCCTAGGCTTTAGCCTATCAATTTTTAAAAAATTTTTTCGAGGTGTAAAATTCATGAAAATCAAATCAACCATGCACAAAGGAAGTGTGAACATTAAAAAATATGAAAATTGGGTAGATAGAAGTAGTTTATTGGCCAAACTAGTCACAGAACAAAAGCTGTCGAATTTCCCCAAAATCCCTAGGCTTTAGCTTATCAATTTTTAAAATTTTTTGACGAGGTGTAAAATTCATAAAAATCAAATCAATCATACACAAACGATGTTCGAACATCAACAAATATGAAAATTGATTTGATAGGTGTAATTTATTAGCAAAACTAGTCACAGAAGAAAAGTTGTCGAATTTCACCAAAATCCCTAGGCTTTAGCCTATCAATTTTAAAATTTTTTTGATGAGTTGTAAAATTCAAGATAATCAAATCAACCATATAGAAACGAAGTGTGAACATTAAAAAATAGGAAAATTGAGTAGATAAGTTTAATTTATTGGCCAAACTAGTCACAGAACAAAAGTTGTCGAATTTCGCCAAAATCCCTAGGCTTTAGCCTACTAATTTTCAAAATTTTTTGACGAGGTGTAAAATTCATGAAAATCGAATCAACCATGCATAAACGAAGTGTGAATGTTAACAAATATGAAAATTTAGTAGATAGGTGTAATTTATTGGCCAAACTAGTCACAGAACAAAAGTTGTCGAATTTCACCAAAATCCCTAGGCTTTAGCCTATCAATTTTCAAAAATTTTGGATGAGGTGTAAAATTCATGAAAATCAAATAAACCTTGCACAAACTAAGTGTGAACATTAAAAAATATGAAAATTGAGTACATATGTTTAATTTATTGGCCAAACTAGCCACAGAACAAAATTTGTCGAATTTGAAATTTTTTGTCGAGGTGTAAAATTAATGAAAATCAAATAAACCATGCAAAAACGAAGTGTGAACATTAAAAAATATGAAAATTGAGTAGACCGGTGTAATTTATTGGCTAAACTAGTCACAGAACAAAAATTGTCGAATTTTACCAAAATCCCTAGGCTTTAGTCTATCAATTTTTAAATTTTTTTTTCGAGGTGTAAAATTCATGAAAATCAAATCAACATTGCACAAAGGAAGTGTGAACATTAAAAAATATGAAAATTGAGTAGATAGAACTAATTTATTGGCCAAACTAGTCACAGAACAAAAGCTGTCGAATTTCACCAAAATCCCTATGCTTTAGCCAATCAATTTTTAAAATTTTTTGACGAGATGTAAAATTCATAAAAATAAAATCAATCATACACAAACGATGTTTGAACATTAACAAATATGAAAATTGAGTTGATAGGTGTAATTTATTGGCCAAACTAGTCACAGAAGAAAAGTTGTCGAATTTCACCAAAATCCCTAGGCTTTAGCCTTTCAATTTTCAAATTTTTTTGATGAGTTGTAGAATTCAAGAAAATCAAATTAACCATGTACAAACGAAGTGTGAACATTAAAAAATAGGAAAATGGAGTAGATATGTTTAATTTATTGGCCAAACAAGTCACAGAACAAAAGTTGTCGAATTTCGCCAAAATCCCTAGACAGCCTATCAATTTTTGAAATTATTGGACGAGGTGTAAAATTCATGAAAATCGAATCAACCATGCAGAAAGTAAGTGTGAACATTAAAAAATATGAAAATTTAGTAGATAGGTGTAATTTATTAGCCAAACTAGTCACACAACAAAAGTTGTCGAATTTTGCCAAAATCCCGAGGCTTTAGCCTATCAATTTTTGAATTTTTTTGACGAGGTTTAAAATTGATGAAAATCAAATCAACCATGCACAAACGAAGTGTGAACATTAAAAAATATGAAAATTGAGTAGGTAGGTGTAATTTATTGGCCAAACTAGTCACAGAACAAAAGTTTTCGAATTTCGTAAAAATCCCTATGCTTTAGCATATCAATTTTCAAATTTTTTAACGAGGTGTAAAATTCATGAAAATCAAATCAACCTTGCACAAAGGAAGTGTGATCATTAAAAAATATGAAAATTGAGTAGATAGAACTAATTTATTGGCCAAACTAGTCACATAACAAAAGCTGTCGAATTTCACCAAAATCCCTATGCTTTAGCCTATCAATTTTTAAAATTTTTTGACGAGGTATAAAATTCATAAAAATCAAATCAATCATACACAAACGATGTTTGAACATAAAAAAATATGAAAATTGAGTAGGTAGGTGTAATTTATTGGCCAAACTAGTCACAGAACAAAAGTTGTCGAATTTCGTAAAAATCCCTAGGCTTTAGCATATCAACTTTCAAATTTTTTTAACGAGTTGTAAAATTCATGAAAATCAAATCAATCATGCACAAACGAAGTCTGAACATTAACAAATATGAAATTTGGGTTGATAGGTGTAATTTATTGGCCAAACTATTCACAGAACAAAAGTTGTCGAATTTGGCCAAAATCCCAAGGCTTTAGCCAATCAATTTTTAAAATTTTTTAACGAGGAGTAAAATATATGAAAATCGAATCAACTATGCATAATCAAAGTTTGAACATTAATAAATATGAAAATTGAGTAGATAAGTGTAATTTATTGGCCAAAATAGTCACAGAACAAAAGTTGTCGAATTTCGCCAAAATCCTATTAATTTTAAATTTTTTTTTGACAAGGTGTAAAATTCATGAAAATCGAATCAACCATGCATAAACGAAGTGTGAACGTTAACAAATATGAAAATTGAGTAGATAGGCGTAATTTATTGGCCAAACTAGTCACAGAACAAAAGTTGTCGAATTTCACAAAAATCCCTAGGCTTTAGCCCATCAATTTTCAAAATTTTTGGATGAGGTGTAAAATTCATGAAAATCAAATCAACCATGCACAAACTAAGTGTGAACATTAAAAAATATGAAAATTGAGTAGATATGTTTAATTTATTGGCCAAACTAGTCACAGAACAAAAGTTGTCGAATTTCGCCAAAATCCCTAGGCTTTAGCCTATCAATTTTTGAAATTTTTTGACGGGGTGTAAAATTCATGAAAATCGAATCAACCATGAACAAAGTAAGTGTGAACATTAATAAATATGAAAATGTAGTAGATAGGTGTAATTTGTTAGCCAAAATAGTCACAGAACAAAAGTTGTCGAATTTCGTCAAAATCCCTAGGCTTTAGCTTATCAATTTTTAAAATTTTTTGACGAGGTGTAAAATTCATGAAAATCGAATCAACCTTCCACAAACGAAGTGTGAACATTAAAAAATATGAAAATTGAGTAGACAGGTGTAATTTTTTGGCTAAACTAGTCACAGAACAAAAATTATCGAATTTCGCCAAAATCCCTAGGCTTTAGCCTACCAATTTTTGAAATTTTTTGACGAGGTGTAAAACTCATGAAAATCGAATCAACCTTCCACAAACGAAGTGTGAACATTAAAAAATATGAAAATTGAGTAGACAGGTGTAATTTATTGGCTAAACTAGTCACAGAACAAAAATTGTCGAATTTTACCAAAATCCCTAGGCTTTAGCCTATCAATTTTTTAAAAATTTTTTCGAGGTGTAAAATTCATGAAAATCAAATCAATCATGCACAAACGAAGTGTGAACATTAAAAAATATGAAAATTGAGTTGATAGGTGTAATTTATTGGCCAAACTAGTCACAGAAGAAAAATTATCGAATTTTACCAAAATCCCTAGGGTTTAGCCTATGAATTTTCAAATTTTTTTGATGAGTTGTAAAATTCAAGAAAATCAAATCAACCATGTACAAACTAAGTGTGAACATTAAAAAATATGAAAATTGAGTAGATATGTTTAATTTATTAGCCAAACTAGTCACAGAACAAAAGTTGTCGAATTTCGCCAAAATCCCTAGGCAGCCTATCAATTTTTGAAATTTTTTGACGAGGTGTAAAATTCATGAAAATCGAATCAACCATGCACAAAGTAAGTTTGAAAATTAAAAATTATCAAAATTGAGTAGATAGGTGTAATTTATTAACCAAACTAGTCACACAACAAAAGTTGTCGAATTTCGCCACAATACATAGGCTTTAGCCTATCAATTTTTGAAATTTTTTGACGAGGTGTAAAATTGATAAAAATCAAATCAACAATGCACAAACGAAGTGTGAACATTAAAAAATATGAAAATTGAGTAGGTAGGTGTAATTTATTGGCCAAACTAGTCACAGAACAAAATTTGTCGAATTTCGTAAAATTCCCTAGGCTTTAGCATATCGATTTTCAAATTTTTTTAACGAGGTGTAAAATTCATGAAAATCAAATCAATCATGCACAAACAAAGTGTGAACATTAACAAATATGAAAAATGGGTTGATAGGTGTAATTTATTGGCCAAACTAGTCACAGAACAAAAGTTGTCGAATTTGGCCAAAATTCCAAGGCTTTAGCCTATCAATTTTTAAAATTTTTTAACGAGGAGTAAAATTCATGCAAATCGAATCAACCATGAATAATCAAAGTTTGAACATTAATAAATATGAAAATTGAGTAGATAGGTGTAATTTATTGGCCAAAATAGTCACAGAACAAAAGTTGTCGAATTTCGCAAAAATCCCTAGGCTTTAGCCTATTAATTTTCAAAATTTTTTGACGAGGTGTAAAATTCATGAAAATCGAATCAACCATGCAAAAACGAAGTGTGAACATAAACAAATATGAAAATTGAGTAGATAGGTGTAATTTATTGGCCAAACTAGTTACAAAACAAAAGTTGTCGAATTTCACCAAAATCCCTAGGCTTTAGCCTATCAATTTTCAAAATTTTTTGACGAGGTGTGAAATTCATGAAAATTGAATCAACCATGCATAAACGAAGTGTGAACATTAAGAAAATATGAAAACTGAGTAGATAGGTGTAATTTATTGGCCACACTAGTCACAGAACAAAAGTTGTCGAATTTCGCCAAAATCCCAAGGCTTCAGCCTATCGATTTTTGAAATTTTTTGACGAGGTGTAAAATTCATGAAAATCAAATTAACCATTCACAAACTAAGAATGAACATTAAAAAATATGAAAATGGAGTTGATATGTTTAATTTATTGGCCAAACTAGTCACAGAACAAAAGTTGTGGAATTTCGCCAAAATCCCTAAGCTTTAGCCTATTAATTTTTAATATTTTTTAATGAGGTGTAAAATTCTTGAAAATCGAGTCAACCATGCATAAACTAAGTGTGAACATTAAAAAATATGAAAATTGAGTTGATAGGTGTAATTTATTGGCCAAACTAGTCACAGAACAAACGTTGTCGAATTTCGCAAAAATCCCCAGGCTTTAGCCTATCAATTTTTAAAAATTTTTGTCGAGGTGTAAAATTCATAAAAATCGAATCAACCATGCACAAACGAAGTACGAACATTAACAAACATGAAAATTTAGTAGATAGGTGTAATTTATTTGCCAAACTAGTCACAGAACAAAAGTTGACGAATTTCACCAAAATCCCTAGACTTTAGGTTATCAATTTTTAAAAAATTTTGACGAGGTGTAAAATTCATAAAAATCAAATCAAACATACACAAACGATATTTGAACATTAACAAATATGAAAATTGAGTTGATAGGTGTAATTTATTGGCCAAACTAGTCACAGAACAAAAGTTGTCGAATTTGGCAAAAATCCCAAGGCTTTAGCCTAACAATTTTCAAAATTTTTTGATGAGTTGTAAAATTTATGAAAATGAAATCAACCATGCACAAACGAAGTGTGAACCTTAAAAGATATGAAAATTGAGTAGATAGGTTTAATTTTTTGGCCAAACTAGTCACAGAACAAAAGTTGTCGAATTTTGCCAAAATCCCTAGGCAGCCTATCAATTTTTGAAATTTTTTGACGAGCTGTAAAATTCATGAAAATCAAATCAACCATGCACAAAGTAAGTTTGAACATTAGAAAATATGAAAATTGAGTAGATAGGTGTAATTTATTAGCCAAACTAGTCACAGAACAAAAGTTGTCGAATTTCGCCAAAATCCTTAGGCTAAAGCATATCAATTTTTGAAATTTTTTGACGACGTGTAAAGTTGATGAAAATCGAATCAACCATGAACAAACAAAGTGTGAACATTAAAAAATATGAGAATTGAGTAGGTAGGTGAAATTTATTCGCTAAACTAGTCAGAGGACAAAAGTTGTCGAATTTTGCCAAAATCCCTAGGCTTTAGCTTATCAATTTTCAAAATTTTTTGACGAGGTGTAAAATTCATGAAAATCAAATCACCCATGCAAAAACTAAGTGTGAACATTAAGAAATATGAAAATTGAGTAGATAGGTATACTTTATTAGCCAAACTAGTCACAGAACAAAAGTTATCGAATTTCGCCAAAATCCCTAGGCTTTAGCCTGTCAATTTTTAAAATTTTTTGACGAGGTGTAAAATTCATGGAAATCGAATCAACCATGCATAAACGAAGTGTGAACTTTAAAAAATATGAAAATTGAGTAGACAGGTCTAATTTATTGGCCAAACTAGTCACAGAACAAAAGTTGTCGAATTTCACCAAAATCCCAAGACTTTAGCCTATCAATTTTTAAAATTTTTTGACGAGGTGAAAAATTCACAAAAATCAAATTAACCATTCACAAACTAAGAGTGAACATTAAAAAATATGAAAATGGAGTTGATATGTTTAATTTATTGGCCAAACTAGTCACAGAACAAAAGTTGTGGAATTTCGCCAAAATCCCTAAGCTTTAGCCTATTAATTTTTAAAATTTTTTAATGAGGTGTAAAATTCATGAAAATCGAATCAACCATGCATAAACTAAATGTAATTTTTTGGCCAAACTAGTCACAGAACAAACGTTGTCAAATTTCGCAAAAATCCCCAAGCTTTAACCTATCAATTTTTAAAATTTTTTGTCGAGGTGTAAAATTCATGAAAATCGAATCAACCATGCACAAACGAAGTACGAACATTAATAAATTTGACAATTGAGTAGATAGGTGTAATTTATTTGCCAAACTAGTCACAGAACAAAAGTTGACGAATTTCACCAAAATCCCTAGACTTTAGCCTATCAATTTTTAAAATTTTTTGACGAGGTGTAAAATTCATAAAAATCAAATCAATCATACACAAACGATGTTTGAACATTAACAAATATGAAAATTGAGTTGATAGCTGTAATTTATTGGCCAAACTAGTCACAGAATAAAAGTTGTCGAATTTCACCAAAATCCCTCGGCTTTAGCCTAACAATTTTCAAAATTTTTTGATGAGTTGTAAAATTCATGAAAATGAAATCAACCATGAACAAAGTAAGTTTGAACATTAAAAAATATGAAAATTGAGTAGATATGTTTAATTTATTGGCCAAACTAGTCACAGAACAAAAGTTGTCGAATTTCGCCAAAATCCCTAAGCTTTAGCCTATTAAATTTTAAAATTTTTTAATGAGGTGTAAAATTCGTGAAAATCGAATGAACCATGCATAAACTAAGTGTGAAAATTAACAAATATGAAAATTGAGTTGATAGGTGTAATTTATTGGTCAAACTAGTCACAGAACAAACGTTGTCGAATTTTGCAAAAATCCCCAGGCTTTAGCCTATCAATTTTTAAAATTTTTTTTCGAGGTGTAAAATTCATGAAAATCGAATCAACCATGCACAAACGAAGTACGAACATTAACAAATATGAAAATTGAGTAGATAGGTGTAATTTATTGGCCAAACTAGTCACATAACAAAAGTTGACGAATTTCACCAAAGTCCCTAGACTTTAGCCTATCAATTTTTAAAAATTTTTGACGAGGTGTAAAATTCATAAAAATCAAATCAATCATACACAAACGATGTTTGAACATTAACAAATATGAAAATTTAGTTGATAGGTGTAATTTATTGGCCAAACTATTCACAGAACAAAAGTTGTCGAATTTCACCAAAATCCCTCGGCTTTAGCCTAACAATTTTCAAAATTTTTTGATGAGTTGTAAAATTCATGAAAATGAAATCAACCATGCGCAAAGTAAGTTTGAACATTAAAAAATATGAAAATTGACTAGATATGATAAATTTATTGGCCAAACTAGTCACAGAACAAAAGTTATCAAATTTCGCCAAAATCCCTAGGCGGCCTATAAATTTTTGAAATTTTTTGAGGAGGAGTAAAATTCATGAAAATCGAATCAACCATGCACAAAGTAAGTGTGAACATTAAAAAATATGAAAATTGAGTAGATAGGTGTAATTTATTAGCCAAACTAGTCACAGAACAATAGTTGTCGAATTTCGCGAAAATCCCTAGGCTTTAGCCTGTCAATTTTTAAAAATTAGAAAAAGCTATAAGGGTCCTCCATTGTGGTTCTGGCCAAAATTGAAAATTTTTGTTCTTCGAGTATTTGGGTGAATCAAAGCAGTCATTTCACTTATATATTAACGATTATGTTTGGTTTATGCATGGTTAATATGATTTACATGAGTTTCTTAGGGAATCAAAAATTGGAAAAAGCTGTAAGGGTCCCCCTTTGTGGTTCAGGCAAAAATTGAAAACTTTTGTTCTTCGAGTATTTGGGCGAATAAAAGCATCCTAAATACACATTTCACTTATATATTAATGATCATGTTTTTTTTTATGCACTGTTGATACGATTTACATGAGTTTTTTAGGCAATCAAAAATTGGAAAAAGCTGTAAGGGTCCCCCCATGTGGTTCTAGCAAAAATTGAAAACTTTTGTTCTTCGAGTATTTGGGTGAATCAAAGCATCCTAAATACACATTTCACTTATATAT
Source organism: Lantana camara (assembly GCA_037501455.1). Classification (NCBI taxonomy): domain Eukaryota; kingdom Viridiplantae; phylum Streptophyta; class Magnoliopsida; order Lamiales; family Verbenaceae; genus Lantana; species Lantana camara. Next base: position 405,699 of record CM074858.1, on the reverse strand, counting down.
TAATGATCATGTTTTGTTTATGCATGGTTTATATGATTTGCATAAGTTTCTGAGGCAATCAAATATTGGAAAAAGCTGTAAGGGTCCCCCCATGTGGTTCTGTCAAAAATTGAAAATTTTTGTTCTTCGAGTATTTGGGTGAATCAAAGCATTCTAACTACTCATTTCACTTGTATATTAACGATTATGTTTGGTTTATGCATGGTTGATATGATTTATAGGAGTTTCTGAGGCAATCAAAAATTGGAAAAACCTGTAAGGGCCCCCCCTTGTGGTTCAGGCAAAAATTGAAAACTTTTGTTGTTCGAGTATATGGGTAAATCAATGCATCCTAACTACTCATTTCACTTATATATTAACGATTATGTTTGGTTTATGCATGGTTGATATGATTTACATGAGTTTCTGAGGCAATCAAAATTTGGAAAAAGTTGTAAGGGTCCCCCCTTGTGGTTCTGGCAAAAATTGAAAACTTTTGTTCTTCGATTATTTTGGGCAAATCAAAGCTTCCTAACTACTCATTTCACTTGTATATTAACGATTATGTTTGGTTTATGCATGGTTGATATGATTTACATGAGTTTCTGAGGCAATCAAAAATTGAAAAAAGCTTTAAGGATCCCCCCTTGTGGTTCTGGCAAAAATTGAATACTTTTGTTCTTCGTGTATTTGGGCGAATCAAGGCATCCTAACAACTCATTTCACTTTTATATTAACGATTATTTTTGGTTTATGCATGGTTGATATGATTTACATGAGTTTCTGAGGCAATCAAAATGTGGAAAAAGCTGTAAGGGTCCCCACTTGTTGTTCTGGCAAAAATTGAAAACTTTTGTTCTTCGAGTATTTAGGGGGATAAAAGAATCCAAACTACTCATTTCACTTATATATTAACGATTATGTTTGGTTTATGCCTGGTTGATAAGATTTACATGAGTTTCTGAGGCAATCAAAAATTGGAAAAAGCTATAAGGGTCCCCAATTGTGGTTCTGGCAAAAATTGAAAACTTTTGTTCTTCGAGTAATTGGGCGAATCAAAGCAACCTAACTACTAATTTCACTTATATATTAACGATTATGTTTGTTTTATGCGTGGATGATATGATTTACAGGAGTTTCTGAGGCAATCAAGTATTGGAAAAAGCTGTAAGGGTCCCCCGTTGTGGTTCAGGTAAAAATTGAAAACTTTTGTTCTTCGAGTATTTGGGCGAATCAGAGCATCCTAATTACTCATTTCAATTTTATATTAACGATTATGTTTGGTTTATGCATGGTTGATATGATTTACATGAGTTTCTGAGGCAATCAAAATGTGGAAAAAGTTGTAAGGGTCCCCCCTTGTGATTCTGGCAAAAATTGAAAACTTTTGTTCTTTGAGTATTTGGGCGGATAAAATAATCCAGACTACTCATTTCATTTATATATTAACGATTATGTTTGGTTTATGCATGGTCGATAAGATTTACATGAGTTTCTGAGGCAATCAAAAATTGGAAAAAGCTATAAGGGTCCCCCATTGTGGTTTTGGCAAAAATTGAAAATTTTTTTTCTTCGAGTATTTGGGTGAATCAAAGCATCGTAACTACTCTTTTCACTTATATATTAACGATTATGTATGGTTTAAGCATGGTTGATATGATTTACATGAGTTTCTGAGGTAATCAAAAATTGGAAAAAGCAGTAAGGGTCCCCCCTTGTGGTTCTGGCAAAAATTGAAAACTTTTGTTCTTCGATTATTTGGGCGAATCAAAGCATCCTAACTACTCATTTCACTTATATATTAATGACCATGTTTTGTTTATGCATGGTTGATACGATTTACATGAGTTTCTGAGGCATTCAAAAATTGGAAAAAGCTGTATGGGACCCCCCTTGTGGTTCTGGTAAAAATTGAAAACTTTTGTTCTTCGATTATTTGGGCGAATCAAAGCATCCTAACTACTCATTTCACTTATATATTAATGATTATGTTTGGTTTATGCATGGTTGATATGATTTACAGGAGTTTCTGAGGCAATTAAAAATTAGAAAAAGCTATAAGGGGCCCCCCTTGTGGTTCTGGCAAAAATTGAAAACTTTTGTTCTTCGAGTGTTTGGGTGAATCAAAGCATGATAAATACACATTTCACTTATATATTAATGATCATGTTTTGTTTATGCAGGGTTGATACGATTTACAAGAGTTTCTGAGGCAATCAAATATTGAAAAAAGCTGTAAGGGTCCCCCCTTGTGGTTCTGTCAAAAATTGAAAACATAGGCTCTTCGATTATTTTGGGCAAATCAAAGCTTCCTAACTACTCATTTCACTTGTATATTAACGATTATGTTTGGTTTATGCATGGTTGATATGATTTACATGAGTTTCTGAGGCAATCAAAAATTGAAAAAAGCTTTAAGGATCCCCCCTTGTGGTTCTGGCAAAAATTGAATACTTTTGTTCTTCGTGTATTTGGGCGAATCAAGGCATCCTAACTACTCATTTCACTTGTATATTAAAGATTATGTTTGGTTTATGCAAGGGTGATGTGATTTACTTGAGTTTCTAAGTCAATCAAAAATTGGGAAAAGCTGTAAGGGTCCCCCTTGTGGTTCTGGAAAAAATTGAAAACTTCTGTTCTTCGAGTATTTAGGGGAATCAAAGAATCCTAACTACTCATTTCACTTATATATTAACGATTAAGTTTGGTTTATGAATGGTTGATACAATTTACATGAGTTTCTGATGCAATCAAAATCGGAAAAAGCTGTAAGGGTCCCCCCTTGTGGTTCTGGCAAAAATTGAAAACTTTTGTTCTTCGATTATTTGGGCGAATCAAAGCATCCTAACTAATCATTTCAGTTTTATATTAACGATTATGTTTGGTTTATGCATGGTTGATCTGATTTACAGGAGTTTCTGAGGCAAGCAAAAATTAGAAAAAGCTGTAAGGGGCCCCCCTTGTGGTTCTGGCAAAAATTGAAAACTTTTGTTCTTCGAGTATTTGGGTGAATCAAAGCATCCTAAATACACATTTCACATGTATATTAATGATCATGTTTTGTTTATGCAGGGTTTATACGATTTAAATGAGTTTCTGAGGCAATCAAATATTGGAAAAAGCTGTAAGGGTCCCCCATGTGGTTCTGTCAAAAATTGAAAATTTTTGTTCTTCGAGTATTTGGGTGAATCAAAGCATCCTAACTACTCATTTCAATTATATATTAACGATTATGTTTGGTTTATGCATGGTTGATATGATTTACATGAGTTTCTCAGGCAATCAAAAATCGGAAAAAGGTGTAAGGGGACCCTTGTGGTTCTAGCAAAAATTGAAAAGTTTTGTTCTTCGAGTATTTGGGTGAATCAAAGCATCCTAAATACACATTTCACTTATATATTAATGATCATGTTTTGTTTATGCATGGTTTATACGATTTACATGAGTTTCTGAGGCAATCAAATATTGGAAAAAGCTGTAAGGGTCCTCGCGTGTTGTTCTGTCAAAAATTGAAAACTTTTGTTCTTGGAGTATTTGGGCGAATTAAAGCATCCTAACTACTCATTTCAATTGTATATTAACGATTATATTTGGTTTATGCATGGTTGATATGATTTACAGGAGTTTCTGAGGCAATCAAAAATTGGAAAAACCTGTAAGGGTCCCCACTTGTGGTTCTGGCAAAAATTGAAAACTTTTGTTCTTCGTGTATTTGGGCGAATCAAAGCATTCTAAATAACCATTTCACTTATATATTAACGATTATGTTTGGTTTATGCATGGTTGATAAGATTTACATGAGTTCCTCAGGCAATCAAAATTTGGAAAAACCTGTAATGGTCCCCCCTTGTGGTTCTGGCAAAAATTGAAAACTTTTGTTCTTTGAGTATTTGGGCGAATCAAAACATCCTAACTACTCATTTCACTTGTATATTAACGATTATGTTTTGTTTATGCATGGTTGATATGATTTACATGAGTTTCTAAGACAATCAAAATTTGGAAAAAGCTGTAAGGGTCCCCCCTTGTGGTTCTGGCAAAAATTGAAAACTTTTGTTCTTCGAGTATTTGGGGGGATAAAAGCATCCTAACTACTCATTTCACTTATATTAATGATTATGTTTGGTTTATGCATGGTTGATACGATCTACACGAGTTTCTGAGGCAATCAAAAATTGGAAAAACCTGTAAGGGTCCCCCCTTGTGGTTCTGGCAAAAATTGAAAACTTTTGATCTTCAAGTATTTGGGTGAATCAAAGCATCCTAACTACTCATTTTACTTGTATATTAATGATTATGTTTGGTTTATGCATGGTTGATAAGATTTACATGAGTTTCTGAGGCAATCAAAAATTGGAAAAAGCTGTAAGGGACACCCCTTGTGGTTCTGGCAAAATTTGAAAACTTTTCTTCTTCGAGTATTTGGGTGAATCACAGCATCCAAAATACATATTGCACTTATATATTAATGATTATATTTGGTTTGTGCATGGTTGATCTGATTTACAGGAGTTTCTGAGGCAATCAAAAATTTGAAAAAGTTGTAGGGGTCCCCCATTGCGGTTCTGGCAAAAATTGAAAACTTTTGTTCTTCGAGTATTTGGGTGAAACAAAGCATCCTAACTACTCAATTCACTTATATATTAATGATTATATTTGGTTTATGCATGGTTGATATGATTTACAGGAGTTTCTGAGTCAATCAAAAATTGGAAAAAGCTGTAAGGGTCCCCCCTTGTGGTTCTGGCAAAAATTGAAAACTTTTGTTCTTCCATTATTTCGGTGAATCAAAGCATCCTAAATACACATTTCACTTATATATTAATGATCATGTTTTGTTTATGCATGGTTGATACGATTTACATGAGTTTCTGAGGCAATCAAATATTGGAAAAAGCTGTAAGGGTCCCCCCTTGTGGTTCTGTCAAAAATTGAAAACTTTTGTTCTTCGAGTATTTGGGCGAATCAAAGCATCCTAACTACTCATTGCACTTGTATATTAACGATTATGTTTGGTTTATGCATGGTTGATATGATTTACAGGAGTTTCTGTGGCAATCAAAAATTGGAAAAACCTGTAAGGGTCCCCCCTTGTGGTTCTGGCAAAAATTGAAGACTTTTGTTCTTCGAGTATTTGGGCGAATCAAAGCATCCTAACTACTCATTTCACTTGTATATTAACAATTATGTTTGGTTTATGCATGGTTGATATGATTTACATGAGTTTCTGAGGCAATCAAAAATTGGAAAAAGCTGTAAGGGTCCCCCCTTGTGGTTCTGGCAAAAATTGAAAACTTTTGTTCTTCGAGTATTTGGGCGAATCAAAGCATCCTAACTACTCATTTCACTTGTATATTAACGATTATGTTTGCTTTATGCATGGTCGATATGATTTACATGAGTTTATGAGGCAATGAAAAATTGGAAAAAGCAGTAACGGTCCCCCCTTGTGGTTCTGACAAAAATTGAAAACTTTTGTTCTTCGAGTATTTGGGCGGATAAAAGCATCCTAACTACTCATTTCACTTATATATTCACGATTATGTTTCGTTTATGCATGGTTGATAAGATTTACATGAGTTTCTAAGGCAATCAAAAATTGGAAAAAGCTGTAAGGGTCCCCCCTTGTGGTTCAGGCAAAAATTGAAAACTTTTGTTCTTCGAGTATTTGGGCGAATCAAAGCATCCTAACTGCTCATTTCACTTATATATTAAAGAGTAAGTTTGGTTTATGTATGGTTGATATGATTTACATGACTTTCAGAGACAATCAAAAATTGGAAAAAGCTATAGGGGTCCCCCCTTGTGGTTCTGGCAAAAATTGAAAACTTTTGTTCTTCGAGTATTTGGGCGAATCAAAGCATCCTAAATACTCATTTTACTTATATAGTAAAGATTAAGTTTGGTTTATGTACGGTTGATATGATTTACATGAGTTTCTGAGGCAATCAAAACTTGAAAAAAGCTGTAAGGGTCCCCCCTTGTGGTTCTAGCAAAATTTGAAACTTTTGTTCTTCGAGTATCTGGGCGAATCAAAGCATCCTAACTTCTCATTTCAATTATATATTAACGATTAAGTTTGGTTTATGTATGGTTGATATGATTTACATGAGTTTCTGAGGTAATCAAAACTTGGAAAAAGCTGTAATGGTCCCCCCTTGTGGTTCTGGCAAAAATTGAAAACTTTTGTTCTTCGAGTATTTGGGCGAATCAAAGCATCCTAACTACTCATTTCACTTGTATATTAACGATTATGTTTGCTTTATGCATGGTTGATATGATTTACATGAGTTTATGAGGCAATCAAAAATTGGAAAAAGCTGTAAGGGTCCCCCCTTGTGGTTCTGGCAAAAATTGAAAACTTTTGTTCTTCGAGTATTTGGGCGGATAAAAGCATCCTAACTACTCATTTCACTTATATATTCACGATTATGTTTGGTTTATGCATGGTTGATAAGATTTACATGAGTTTCTAAGGCAATCAAAAATTGGAAAAAGCTGTAAGGGTCCCCCCTTGTGGTTCTGGCAAAAATTGAAAACTTTTGTTCTTCCATTATTTCGGTGAATCAAAGCATCCTAAATACACATTTCACTTAAATATTAATGATCATGTTTTGTTTGTGCATGGTTGATACGATTTACATGAGTTTCTGAGGCAATCAAATATTGGAAAAAGCTGTAAGGGTCCCCCCTTGTGGTTCTGTCAAAAATTGAAAACTTTTGTTCTTCGAGTATTTGGGCGAATCAAAGCATCCTAACTACTCATTGCACTTGTATATTAACGATTATGTTTGGTTTATGCATGGTTGATATGATTTACAGGAGTTTCTGTGGCAATTAAAAATTGGAAAAACCTGTAAGGGTCCCCCCTTGTGGTTCTGGCAAAAATTGAAAACTTTTGTTCTTCGAGTATTTGGGCGGATAAAAGCATCCTAACTACTCATTTCACTTGTATATTAACGATTATGTTTGGTTTATGCATGGTTGATATGATTTACATGAGTTTCTGAGGCAATCAAAAATTGGAAAAAGCTGTAAGGGTCCCCCCTTGTGGTTCTGGCAAAAATTGAAAACTTTTGTTCTTCGAGTATTTGGGCGAATCAAAGCATCCTAACTACTCATTTCACTTGTATATTAATGATTATGTCTGCTTTATGCATGGTTGATATGATTTACCTGAGTTTATGAGGCAATCAAAAATTGAAAAAAGCTGTAAGGGTCCCCCCTTGTGGTTCTGGCAAAAATTGAAAACTTTTGTTCTTCGAGTATTTGGGCGGATAAAAGCATCCTAACTACTCATTTCACTTATATATTAATGATCATGTTTTGCTTATGCATGGTTTATACGATTTACATGAGTTTCTGAGGCTATCAAATATTGGAAAAAGCTGTAAGAGTCCCCCCATGTGGTTCTGTCAAAAATTGAAATTTTTTGTTCTTTGAGTATTTGGGTGAATCAAAGCATCCTAACTACTCATTTCACTTATATATTAACGATTATGTTTGGTTTAAGCATGGTTGATATGATTTACATGAGTTTCTCAGGCAATCAAAAATTGGAAAAAGGTGTAAGGGTCCCCCCTTGTGGTTCTAGCAAAATTTGAAAACTTTTGTTCTTCGAGTATTTGGGTGAATCAAAGCATCCTAAATACACATTTCACTTATATATTAATGATCATGTTTTGTTTATGCATGGTTTATGACAGGTGTCGAATCCGTCAAAAAATAAATAAAGTTCCTATTTAACGACTAAACACTGAGTATAGCGTAAACAGGGTCGATCCACGGAGACTGGTTGACTTATTTCTAATAATTCCAAGTAATTCACGGAAAGTAACAATTAAAAGGGGGGTTTTAGAATTATTCTAACCTAAGTATGTAATTAAAATAAATAACAAGAATTAAAAAGCTAACTAAAACTAAACAAGTAAGATCACGTAGGATTAAATCAATCAAAGGGAAAATTACCTAGCCAGGGATATTCGATTCGAATTGTTATATTGATCATTGACTCAAAGATGAATTCAAGTTATTTAGACAGATTGGCTATAGTTGATAGAGACACTCGACTCAACCTCGTTTTTACTTAATTAATCGGATAACCTAGAGACACTCGACAGTTATCTTCCCTAACAAATTCACAACCCCTAGAGACACTCGACAGGATTTAATGAATTCGCAGCATTAAGAATCATAAAAACACCAACCCTAATTAACCAAGTCGTGACACACGCAAGATTTAAATTAGATTATCAAATCCCTTAGTGAACGAGGAATGTTATCGCTAAGACCCTGCCACTAATTTACCACAATTTATCAATCAACTTTACTGCACTTCAAGCATCAAGATTGGCTATATGCAAATTAAACAACCTAGAGATCGTGCACTATCCCGAAATTGCCTAATCACAATAAACACGAAACGCGGAGATAAGATAAATGCCTAAATAAACATGAATTAAATAAAACGTTTAGGTCTCACAATATCCAAATCGAATCTATAATCCCTAGCTAGATAATTAAAAACTTAGCTACTAAAATTCATAAAAACAATAGAGGAATTCTTTAACATAAATTAAAATTGTCTAAAGAAGAAAGAAATAAAAGAAAAACTCCCGAAGTCGGTTTTTGTTGCTCGCGTCTCCAAGAGAGCTGCTCCCCAAATTTGTTACGTCCTTCCTTCCCAAAGTTGCTGCCAAAACTATATATAAGTATACGTCCCAAGCTTTCTCTTGCAAATTGGATTCCTTAATCCAATCAAAATTGGACTCAAAGCTTGCTCTCCAAGAATTAATCACAAACTGGGCCTCCAAATTAATTTTCTTCAAATAACACCAAGGCACCACGTGCAGCCCACAAAGTAATCTTCCAAGTCAAATAAATTGGGCCATCTCAATTAATAATACATGCACAGCCCACTACTACTTTAATTTCCATGCAACAATCCCCCGGCCCACTTGCAATAAGAAAGTTAGCTATTCAGTTGTTAATCAATGCAACTCCACGCGCCCATCTCCAATTAATACTAAGGATTTAAATGCAACCCATTCAAATCAATATAAGTCAACCCTCCACTAACAACGTGTATGCATGCTTGCTACGCACAATCCAATTACTTCTAATTGATCAAAATTTTATACAGCAATCACCATGTTGAATCTCAATTTCTAGCTTCTTCTCGCATGCATTAATTTTCTTCTCAAAACAGCCGAGTTTTGCTTCAATTCCGCATTATATTAACGATTATGTTTGGTTTATGCATGGTTGATATGATTTACATGAGTTTCTGAGGCAATCAAAAATTGGAAAAAGCTGTAAGGGTCCCCCCTTGTGGTTCTGCTAAATATTGAAAATTTTTGTTCTTCGAGTATTTGGGCGAATCAAAGCATCCTAACTACTCATTTCACTTTTATATTAACGATTATGTTTTGTTTATGTACGATTGATATGATTTACATAAGTTTCTGAGGCAATCAAAAATTGGAAAAAGCTGTAAGGGTCCCCCCTTGTGGTTCTGCTAAAAATTGAAAATTTTTGTTCTTCGAGTATTTGGGTGAATCAAAGCATCCTAACTACTCATTTCACTTATATATTAACCATTATGTTTGGTTTATGCATGGTTGATATGATTTACTTGAGTTTCTGAGGCAATCAAAAATTGGGAAAAGCTGTAAGGGTCCCCCCTTGTGGTTCTGGCAAAAATTGAAAACTTTTGTTCTTCGAGTATTTGGGCGAATCAAAGCATCCTAACTACCCATTTCACTTATATGTTAATGATTATTTTTGGTTTAGGTATGGTTGATATGATTTACATGAGTTTCTGAGGCAATCAAAAATTGGGAAAAGCTGTAAGGGTCCCCGCTTGTGGTTCTGGCAAAAATTGAAAACTTTTGTTCTTCGAGTATTTGGGCGAATCAAAGCATCCTAACTACCCATTTCACTTATATATTAACGATTATTTTTGGTTTAGGTATGGTTGATATGATTTACATGAGTTTCTGAGGCAATTAAAAATTGGAAAAAGCTGTAAGGGTCCCCCCTTGTGGTTCTGGCAAAAATTGAAAACTTTTGTTCTTCGAGTATTTAGGCGAATCAAAGCATCGTAACTACCCATTTCACTTATATATTAACGATTATGTTTGGTTTATGCATGGTTGATATGATTTACATGAGTTTCTGAGGCAATCAAAAATTGGAAAAAGCTGTAAGGGTCCCCCCTTGTGGTTCTGCCAAAAATTGAAAACTTTTGTTCTTCGAGTATTTGGGCGAATCAAAGCATCCTAACTACCCATTTCACTTATATATTAATGATTATGTTTGGTTTATGCATCGTTGATATGATTTACGTGAGTTTCTGAGGCAATCAAAAATTGGAAAAAGCTGTAAGGGTCTCCCCTTGTGGTTCTGGCAAAAATTGAAAACTTTTGTTCTTCGAGTATTTGGGCGAATCAAAGCATCCTAACTACCCATTTCACTTATATATTAACGATTATTTTTGGTTTAGGTATGGTTGATATGATTTACATGAGTTTCTGAGACAATCAAAAATTGGGAAAAGCTGTAAGGGTCCCCCCTTGTGGTTCTGGCAAAAATTAAAAACTTTTGTTCTTCGAGTATTTGGGCGAATCAAAGCATCCTAACTACCCATTTCACTTATATATTAACGATTATTTTTGGTTTAGGTGTGGTTGATATGATTTACATGAGTTTCTGAGGCATTCAAAAATTAGAAAAAGCTGTAAGGGCCCCCCCTTGTGGTTCTGGCAAAAATTGAAAACTTTTGTTCTTCGAGTATTTTGGCGAATCAAAGCATCGTAACTACCCATTTCACTTATATATTAACGATTATGCTTGGTTTATGCATGGTTGATATGATTTACATGAGTTTCTGAGGCAATCAAAAATTGGAAAAAGCTGTAAGGGTCCCCCCTTGTGGTTCTGCCAAAAATTGAAAACTTTTGTTCTTCGAGTATTTGGGCGAATCAAAGCATCCTAACTACCCATTTCACTTATATATTAACGATTATGTTTGGTTTATGCATGGTTGATATGATTTACGTGAGTTTCTGAGGCAATCAAAAATTGGAAAAAGCTGTAAAGGTCCCCCCTTGTGGTTCTGCCAAAAATTGAAAACTTTTGTTCTTCGAGTATTTGGGCGAATCAAAGCATCCTAACTACCCATTTCACTTATATATTAACGATTATATTTGGTTTATGCATGGTTGATATGATTTACATGAGTTTCCGAGGCAATCAAAAATTAGAAAAAGCTGTAAGGGTCCCCCCTTGTGGTTCTGGCAAAAATTGAAAACTTTTGTTCTTCGAGTATTTAGGCGAATAAAAGCATCGTAACTACCCATTTCACATATATATTAATGATTATGTTTGGTTTATGCATGGTTGATATGATTTACATGAGTTTCTGAGGCAATCAAAAATTGGAAAAAGCTGTAAGGGTCCCCCCTTGTGGTTCTGCCAAAAATTGAAAACTTTTGTTCTTCGAGTATTTGGGCGAATCAAAGCATCCTAACTACCCATTTCACTTATATATTAATGATTATGTTTGGTTTATGTATGGTTGATATGATTTACATGAGTTTCTGAGGCAATAAAAAATTGGGAAAAGCTGTAAGGGTCCCCCCTTGTGGTTCTGGCAAAAATTTAAAACTTTTGTTCTTCGAGTATTTGTGCGAATCAAAAATTTAAGGGTCCCCCCTTGTGGTTCTGGCAAAGATTGAAAACTTTTGTTCTTCGAGTATTTAGGCGAGTCAAAGCATCGTAACTACCCATTTCACTTATATATTAACGATTATGTTTGGTTTATGCATGGTTGATATGATTTACATGAGTTTCTGAGGCAATCAAAAATTGGAAAAAGTTGTAAGGGTCCCCCCTTGTGGTTCTGCCAAAAATTGAAAACTTTTGTTCTTCGAGTATTTGGGCGAATCAAAGCATCCTAACTACCCATTTCACTTATATATTAACGATTATGTTTGGTTTATGCATCGTTGATATGATTTACGTGAGTTTCTGAGGCAATCAAAAATTGGAAAAAGCTGTAAGGGTCCCCCCCTTGTGGTTCTGGCAAAAATTGAAAACTTTTGTTCTTCGAGTATTTGGGCGAATCAAAGCATCCTAACTACTCAATTCACTTTTATATTAACGATTATGTTTTGTTTATGTATGATTGATATGATTTACATAAGTTTCTGAGGCAATCAAAAATTGGAAAAAGCGGTAAGGGTCCCCCCTTGTGGTTCTGCTAAAAATTGAAAATTTTTGTTCATCGAGTATTTGGGTGAATCAAAGCATCCTAACTACTCATTTCACTTATATATTAACCATTATGTTTGGTTTATGCATGGTTGATATGATTTACTTGAGTTTCTGAGGCAATCAAAAATTGGGAAAAGCTGTAAGGGTCCCCCCTTGTGGTTCAGGCAAAAATTGAAAACTTTTGTTCTTCGAGTATTTGGGCGAATCAAAGCATCCTAACTACCCATTTCACTTATATATTAACGATTATGTTTGGTTTATACATCGTTGATATGATTTACATGAGTTTCTGAGGCAATCAAAAATTGGAAAAAGCTGTAAGGGTCCCCCCTCGTGGTTCTGGCAAAAATTGAAAACTTTTGTTCTTCGAGTATTTGGGCGAATCAAAGCATCCTAACTACCCATTTCACTTATATATTAACGATTATTTTTGGTTTAGGTATGGTTGATATGATTTGCTTGAGTTTCTGAGGCAATCAAAAATTGGGAAAAGCTGTAAGGGTCCCCCCTTGTGGTTCTGGCAAAAATTGAAAACTTTTGTTCTTCGAGTATTTCGGCGAATCAAAGCATCCTAACTACTCAATTCACTTTTACATTAACGATTATGTTTTGTTTATGTATGATTGATATGATTTACATAAGTTTCTGAGGCAATAAAAAATTGGAAAAAGCTGTAAGGGTCCCCCCTTGTGGTTCTGCTAAAAATTGAAAATTTTTGTTCTTCGAGTATTTGGGTGAATCAAAGCATCCTAACTACTCATTTCACTTATATATTAACCATTATGTTTGGTTTATGCATGGTTGATATGATTTACTTGAGTTTCTGAGGCAATCAAAAATTGGAAAAAGCTGTAAGGGTCCCACCTTGTGGTTCTGGCAAAAATTGAAAACTTTTGTTCTTCGAGTATTTGGGCGAATCAAAGCATCCTAACTACCCATTTCACTTATATATTAACGATTATGTTTGGTTTATGCATGGTTGATATGATTTACATGAGTTTCTGAGGCAATCAAAAATTGGAAAAAGCTGTAAGGGTCCCCCCTTGTGGTTCTGCCAAAAATTGAAAACTTTTGTTCTTCGAGTATTTGGGCGAATCAAAGCATCCTAACTACCCATTTCACTTATATATTAACGATTATGTTTGGTTTATGCATGGTTGATATGATTTACATGAGTTTCTAAGGCAATCAAAAATTGGAAAAAGCTGTAAGGGTCCCTCCTTGTGGTTCTGGCAAAAATTGAAAACTTTTGTTCTTCGAGTATTTAGGCGAATCAAAGCATCGTAACCACCCATTTCACTTATATATTAACGATTATGTTTGGTTTATGCATGGTTGATATGATTTACATGAGTTTCTGAGGCAATCAAAAATTGGAAAAATCTGTAAGGGTCCCCCCTTGTGGTTCTGCCAAAAATTGAAAACTTTTGTTCTTCGAGTACTTGGGCGAATCAAAGCATCCTAACTACCCATTTCACTTATATATTAACGATTATGTTTGGTTTATGCATGGTTGATATGATTTACGTGAGTTTCTGAGGTAATCAAAAATTGGAAAAAGCTGTAAGGGTCCCCCCTTGTGGTTCTGGCAACAATTGAAAACTTTTGTTCTTCGAGTATTTGGGCGAATCAAAGCATCCTAACTACCCATTTCACTTATATATTAACGATTATTTTTGGTTTAGGTATGGTTGATATGATTTACATGAGTTTCTGAGGCAATCAAAAATTGGGAAAAGCTGTAAGGGTCCCCCCTTATGGTTCTGGCAAAAATTGAAAAATTTTGTTCTTCGAGTATTTGGGCGAATCAAAGCATCCTAACTACCCATTTCATTTATATATTAACGATTATTTTTGGTTTAGGTATGGTTGATATGATTTACATGAGTTTCTGAGGCAATCAAAAATTAGAAAAAGCTGTAAGGGTCCCCCCTTGTGGTTCTGGCAAAAATTGAAAACTTTTGTTCTTCGAGTATTTAGGCGAATCAAAGCATCATAACTACCCATTTCACTTATATATTAACGATTATGTTTGGTTTACGCATGGTTGATATGATTTACATGAGTTTCTGAGGCAATCAAAAATTGGAAAAAGTTGTAAGGGTCCCCCCTTGTGGTTCTGCCAAAAATTGAAAACTTTTGTTCTTCGAGTATTTGGGCGAATCAAAGCATCCTAACTACCCATTTCACTTATATATTAACGATTATATTTGGTTTATGCATGGTTGATATGATTTACATGAGTTTCTGAGGCAATCAAAAATTAGAAAAAGCTATAAGGGTCCCCCCTTGTGGTTCTGGCAAAAATTGAAAACTTTTGTTCTTCGAGTATTTAGGCGAATCAAAGCATCGTAACTACCCATTTCACTTATATATTAACGATTATGTTTGGTTTATGCATGGTTGATATGATTTACATGAGTTTCTGAGGCAATCAAAAATTGGAAAAAGCTGTAAGGGTCCCCCCTTGTGGTTCTGCCAAAAATTGAAAACTTTTGTTCTTCGAGTATTTGGGCGAATCAAAGCATCCTAACTACCCATTTCACTTATATATTAACGATTATGTTTGGTTTATGCATGGTTGATATGATTTACATGAGTTTCTGAGGCAATCAAAAATTGGAAAAAGCTGTAAGGGTCCCCCCTTGTGGTTCTGGCAAAAATTGAAAACTTTTGTTCTTCGAGTATTTGGGCGAATCAAAGCATCCTAACTACCCATTTCACTTATATATTAACGATTATTTTTGGTTTAGGTATGGTTGATATGATTTACATGAGTTTCTGAGGCAATAAAAAATTAGAAAAAGCTGTAAGGGTCCCCCCTTGTGGTTCTGGCAAAAATTGAAAACTTTTGTTCTTCGAGTATTTAGGCAAATCAAAGCATCGTAACTACCCATTTCACTTATATATTAACGATTATGTTTGGTTTATGCATGGTTGATATGATTTACATGAGTTTCTGAGGCAATCAAAAATTGGAAAAAGCTGTAAGGGTCCCCCCTCGTGGTTCTGGCAAAAATTGAAAACTTTTGTTCTTCGAGTATTTGGGCGAATCAAAGCATCCTAACTACCCATTTCACTTATATATTAACGATTATTTTTGGTTTAGGTATGGTTGATATGATTTGCTTGAGTTTCTGAGGCAATCAAAAATTGGGAAAAGCTGTAAGGGTCCCCCCTTGTGGTTCTGGCAAAAATTGAAAACTTTTGTTCTTCGAGTATTTCGGCGAATCAAAGCATCCTAACTACTCAATTCACTTTTATATTAACGATTATGTTTTGTTTATGTATGATTGATATGATTTACATAAGTTTCTGAGGCAATGAAAAATTGGAAAAAGCTGTAAGGGTCCCCACTTGTGGTTCTGCTAAAAATTGAAAATTTTTGTTCTTCGAGTATTTGGGTGAATCAAAGCATCCTAACTACTCATTTCACTTATATATTAACCATTATGTTTGGTTTATGCATGGTTGATATGATTTACATGAGTTTCTGAGGCAATCAAAAATTAGAAAAAGCTGTAAGGGTCCCCCCTTATGGTTCTGGCAAAAATTGAAAACTTTTGTTCTTCGAGTATTTAGGCGAATCAAAGCATCGTAACTACCCATTTCACTTATATATTAACGATTATGTTTGGTTTACGCATGGTTGATATGATTTACATGAGTTTCTGAGGCAATCAAAAATTGGAAAAAGCTGTAAGGGTCCCCCATTGTGGTTCTGCCAAAAATTGAAAACTTTTGTTCTTCGAGTATTTGGGCGAATCAAAGCATCCTAACTACCCATTTCACTTATATATTAACGATTATGTTTGGTTTATGCATGGTTGATATGATTTACATGAGTTTCTGAGGCAATCAAAAATTGGAAAAAGCTGTAAGGGTCCCTCCTTGTGGTTCTGGCAAAAATTAAAAACTTTTGTTCTTCGAGTATTTAGGCGAATCAAAGCATCGTAACTACCCATTTCACTTATATATTAACGATTATGTTTGGTTTATGCATGGTTGATATGATTTACATGAGTTTCTGAGGCAGTCAAAAATTGGAAAAAGCTGTAAGGGTCCCCCCTTTTGGTTCTGCCAAAAATTGAAAACTTTTGTTCTTCGAGTACTTGGGCGAATCAAAGCATCCTAACTACCCATTTCACTTATATATTAACGATTATGTTTGGTTTATGCATGGTTGATATGATTTACGTGAGTTTCTGAGGTAATCAAAAATTGGAAAAAGCTGTAAGGGTCCCCCTTGTGGTTCTGGCAAAAATTGAAAACTTTTGTTCTTCGAGTATTTGGGCGAATCAAAGCATCCTAACTACCCATTTCACTTATATATTAACGATTATTTTTGGTTTAGGTATGGTTGATATGATTTACATGAGTTTCTGAGGCAATCAAAAATTGGGAAAAGCTGTAAGGGTCCCCCCTTATGGTTCTGGCAAAAATTGAAAACTTTTGTTCTTCGAGTATTTGGGCGAATCAAAGCATCCTAACTACCCATTTCACTTATATATTAACGATTATTTTTGGTTTAGGTATGGTTGATATGATTTACATGAGTTTCTGAGGCAATCAAAAATTAGAAAAAGCTGTAAGGGTCCCCCCTTGTGGTTCTGGCAAAAATTGAAAACTTTTGTTCTTCGAGTATTTAGGCGAATCAAAGCATCGTAACTACCCATTTCACTTATATATTAACGATTATGTTTGGTTTACGCATGGTTGATATGATTTACATGAGTTTCTGAGGCAATCAAAAATTGGAAAAAGCTGTAAGGGTCCCCCCTTGTGGTTCTGCCAAAAATTGAAAACTTTTATTCTTCGAGTATTTGGGCGAATCAAAGCATCCTAACTACCCATTTCACTTATATATTAACGATTATGTTTGGTTTATGCATGGTTGATATGATTTACGTGAGTTTCTGAGGCAATCAAAAATTGGAAAAAGCTGTAAGGGTCCCCCCTTGTGGTTCTGCCAAAAATTGAAATCTTTTGTTCTTCGAGTATTTGGGCGAATCAAAGCATCCTAACTACCCATTTCACTTATATATTAACGATTATATTTGGTTTATGCATGGTTGATATGATTTACATGAGTTTCTGAGGTAATAAAAAATTAGAAAAAGCTATAAGGGTCCCCCCTTGTGGTTCTGGCAAAAATTGAAAACTTTTGTTCTTCGAGTATTTAGGCGAATCAAAGCATCGTAACTACCCATTTCACTTATATATTAACGATTATGTTTGGTTTATGCATGGTTGATATGATTTACATGAGTTTCTGAGGCAATCAAAAATTGGAAAAAGCTGTAAGGGTCCCCCCTTGTGGTTCTGCCAAAAATTGAAAACTTTTGTTCTTAGAGTATTTGGGCGAATCAAAGCATCCTAACCACCCATTTCACTTATATATTAACGATTATGTTTGGTTTATGCATGGTTGATATGATTTACATGAGTTTCTGAGGCAATCAAAAATTGGAAAAAGCTGTAAGGGTCCCCCCTTGTGGTTCTGGCAAAAATTGAAAACTTTTGTTCTTCGAGTATTTGGGCGAATCAAAGCATCCTAACTACCCATTTCACTTATATATTAACGATTATTTTTGGTTTAGGTATGGTTGATATGATTTACATGAGTTTCTGAGGCAATCAAAAATTGGGAAAAGCTGTAAGGGTCCCCCCTTATGGTTCTGGCAAAAATTGAAAACTTTTGTTCTTCGAGTATTTGGGCGAATCAAAGCATCCTAACTACCCATTTCACTTATATATTAACGATTATTTTTGGTTTAGGTATGGTTGATATGATTTACATGAGTTTCTGAGGCAATCAAAAATTAGAAAAAGCTGTAAGGGTCCCCCCTTGTGGTTCTGGCAAAAATTGAAAACTTTTGTTCTTCGAGTATTTAGGCGAATCAAAGCATCGTAACTACCCATTTCACTTATATATTAACGATTATGTTTGGTTTACGCATGGTTGATATGATTTACATGAGTTTCTGAGGCAATCAAAAATTGGAAAAAGCTGTAAGGGTCCCCCCTTGTGGTTCTGCCAAAAATTGAAAACTTTTATTCTTCGAGTATTTGGGCGAATCAAAGCATCCTAACTACCCATTTCACTTATATATTAACGATTATGTTTGGTTTATGCATGGTTGATATGATTTACGTGAGTTTCTGAGGCAATCAAAAATTGGAAAAAGCTGTAAGGGTCCCCCCTTGTGGTTCTGCCAAAAATTGAAATCTTTTGTTCTTCGAGTATTTGGGCGAATCAAAGCATCCTAACTACCCATTTCACTTATATATTAACGATTATATTTGGTTTATGCATGGTTGATATGATTTACATGAGTTTCTGAGGTAATAAAAAATTAGAAAAAGCTATAAGGGTCCCCCCTTGTGGTTCTGGCAAAAATTGAAAACTTTTGTTCTTCGAGTATTTAGGCGAATCAAAGCATCGTAACTACCCATTTCACTTATATATTAACGATTATGTTTGGTTTATGCATGGTTGATATGATTTACATGAGTTTCTGAGGCAATCAAAAATTGGAAAAAGCTGTAAGGGTCCCCCCTTGTGGTTCTGCCAAAAATTGAAAACTTTTGTTCTTAGAGTATTTGGGCGAATCAAAGCATCCTAACCACCCATTTCACTTATATATTAACGATTATGTTTGGTTTATGCATGGTTGATATGATTTACATGAGTTTCTGAGGCAATCAAAAATTGGAAAAAGCTGTAAGGGTCCCCCCTTGTGGTTCTGGCAAAAATTGAAAACTTTTGTTCTTCGAGTATTTGGGCGAATCAAAGCATCCTAACTACCCATTTCACTTATATATTAACGATTATTTTTGGTTTAGGTATGGTTGATATGATTTACATGAGTTTCTGAGGCAATAAAAAATTAGAAAAAGCTGTAAGGGTCCCCCCTTGTGGTTCTGGCAAAAATTGAAAACTTTTGTTCTTCGAGTATTTAGGCAAATCAAAGCATCGTAACTACCCATTTCACTTATATATTAACGATTATGTTTGGTTTATGCATGGTTGATATGATTTACATGAGTTTCTGAGGCAATCAAAAATTGGAAAAAGCTGTAAGGGTCCACCCTTGTGGTTCTGCCAAAAATTGAAAACTTTTGTTCTTCGAGTAATTGGGCGAATCAAAGCATCCTAACTACCCATTTCACTTATATATTAACGATTATGTTTGGTTGATGCATGGTTGATATGATTTACGTGAGTTTCTGAGGCAATCAAAAATTGGAAAAAGCTGTAAGGGTCCCCCCTTGTGGTTCTGCCAAAAATTGAAAACTTTTGTTCTTCGAGTATTTGGGCGAATCAAAGCATCCTAACTACCCATTTCACATATATATTAACGATTATATTTGGTTTATGCATGGTTGATATGATTTACATGAGTTTCTGAGGCAATCAAAAATTAGAAAAAGCTGTAAGGGTCCCCCCTTGTGGTTCTGGCAAAAAATGAAAACTTTTGTTCTTCGAGTATTTAGGCGAATCAAAGCATCGTAACTACCCATTTCACTTATATATTAACGATTATGTTTGGTTTATGCATGGTTGATATGATTTACATGAGTTTCTGAGGCAATCAAAAATTGGAAAAAGCTGTAAGGGTCCCCCCTTGTGGTTCTGCCAAAAATTGAAAACTTTTGTTCTTCGAGTATTTGGGCGAATCAAAGCATCCTAACTACCCATTTCACTTATATATTAACGATTATGTTTGGTTTATGCATGGTTGATATAATTTACATGAGTTTCTGAGGCAATCAAAAATTGGAAAAAGCTGTAAGGGTCCCTCCTTGTGGTTCTGGCAAAAATTGAAAACTTTTGTTCTTCGAGTATTTGAGCGAATCAAAGCACCCTAACTACCCATTTCACTTATATATTAACGATTATTTTTGGTTTAGGTATGGTTGATATGATTTACATGAGTTTCTGAGGCAATAAAAAATTAGAAAAAGCTGTAAGGGTCCCCCCTTGTGGTTCTGGCAAAAATTGAAAACTTTTGTTCTTCGAGTATTTAGGCAAATCAAAGCATCGTAACTACCCATTTCACTTATATATTAACGATTATGTTTGGTTTATGCATGGTTGATATGATTTACATGAGTTTCTGAGGCAATCAAAAATTGGAAAAAGCTGTAAGGGTCCCCCCTCGTGGTTCTGGCAAAAATTGAAAACTTTTGTTCTTCGAGTATTTGGGCGAATCAAAGCATCCTAACTACCCATTTCACTTATATATTAACGATTATTTTTGGTTTAGGTATGGTTGATATGATTTACATGAGTTTCTGAGGCAATCAAAAATTGGGAAAAGCTGTAAGGGTCCCCCCTTGTGGTTCTGGCAAAAATTGAAAACTTTTGTTCTTCGAGTATTTCGGCGAATCAAAGCATCCTAACTACTCAATTCACTTTTATATTAACGATTATGTTTTGTTTATGTATGATTGATATGATTTACATAAGTTTCTAAGGCAATCAAAAATTGGAAAAAGCTGTAAGGGTCCCCCCTTGTGGTTCTGCCAAAAATTGAAATCTTTTGTTCTTCGAGTATTTGGGCGAATCAAAGCATCCTAACTACCCATTTCACTTATATATTAACGATTATATTTGGTTTATGCATGGTTGATATGATTTACATGAGTTTCTGAGGTAATAAAAAATTAGAAAAAGCTATAAGGGTCCCCCCTTGTGGTTCTGGCAAAAATTGAAAACTTTTGTTCTTCGAGTATTTAGGCGAATCAAAGCATCGTAACTACCCATTTCACTTATATATTAACGATTATGTTTGGTTTATGCATGGTTGATATGATTTACATGAGTTTCTGAGGCAATCAAAAATTGGAAAAAGCTGTAAGGGTCCCCCCTTGTGGTTCTGCCAAAAATTGAAAACTTTTGTTCTTAGAGTATTTGGGCGAATCAAAGCATCCTAACCACCCATTTCACTTATATATTAACGATTATGTTTGGTTTATGCATGGTTGATATGATTTACATGAGTTTCTGAGGCAATCAAAAATTGGAAAAAGCTGTAAGGGTCCCCCCTTGTGGTTCTGGCAAAAATTGAAAACTTTTGTTCTTCGAGTATTTGGGCGAATCAAAGCATCCTAACTACCCATTTCACTTATATATTAACGATTATTTTTGGTTTAGGTATGGTTGATATGATTTACATGAGTTTCTGAGGCAATCAAAAATTGGGAAAAGCTGTAAGGGTCCCCCCTTATGGTTCTGGCAAAAATTGAAAACTTTTGTTCTTCGAGTATTTGGGCGAATCAAAGCATCCTAACTACCCATTTCACTTATATATTAACGATTATTTTTGGTTTAGGTATGGTTGATATGATTTACATGAGTTTCTGAGGCAATCAAAAATTAGAAAAAGCTGTAAGGGTCCCCCCTTGTGGTTCTGGCAAAAATTGAAAACTTTTGTTCTTCGAGTATTTAGGCGAATCAAAGCATCGTAACTACCCATTTCACTTATATATTAACGATTATGTTTGGTTTACGCATGGTTGATATGATTTACATGAGTTTCTGAGGCAATCAAAAATTGGAAAAAGCTGTAAGGGTCCCCCCTTGTGGTTCTGCCAAAAATTGAAAACTTTTATTCTTCGAGTATTTGGGCGAATCAAAGCATCCTAACTACCCATTTCACTTATATATTAACGATTATGTTTGGTTTATGCATGGTTGATATGATTTACGTGAGTTTCTGAGGCAATCAAAAATTGGAAAAAGCTGTAAGGGTCCCCCCTTGTGGTTCTGCCAAAAATTGAAATCTTTTGTTCTTCGAGTATTTGGGCGAATCAAAGCATCCTAACTACCCATTTCACTTATATATTAACGATTATATTTGGTTTATGCATGGTTGATATGATTTACATGAGTTTCTGAGGTAATAAAAAATTAGAAAAAGCTATAAGGGTCCCCCCTTGTGGTTCTGGCAAAAATTGAAAACTTTTGTTCTTCGAGTATTTAGGCGAATCAAAGCATCGTAACTACCCATTTCACTTATATATTAACGATTATGTTTGGTTTATGCATGGTTGATATGATTTACATGAGTTTCTGAGGCAATCAAAAATTGGAAAAAGCTGTAAGGGTCCCCCCTTGTGGTTCTGCCAAAAATTGAAAACTTTTGTTCTTAGAGTATTTGGGCGAATCAAAGCATCCTAACCACCCATTTCACTTATATATTAACGATTATGTTTGGTTTATGCATGGTTGATATGATTTACATGAGTTTCTGAGGCAATCAAAAATTGGAAAAAGCTGTAAGGGTCCCCCCTTGTGGTTCTGGCAAAAATTGAAAACTTTTGTTCTTCGAGTATTTGGGCGAATCAAAGCATCCTAACTACCCATTTCACTTATATATTAACGATTATTTTTGGTTTAGGTATGGTTGATATGATTTACATGAGTTTCTGAGGCAATAAAAAATTAGAAAAAGCTGTAAGGGTCCCCCCTTGTGGTTCTGGCAAAAATTGAAAACTTTTGTTCTTCGAGTATTTAGGCAAATCAAAGCATCGTAACTACCCATTTCACTTATATATTAACGATTATGTTTGGTTTATGCATGGTTGATATGATTTACATGAGTTTCTGAGGCAATCAAAAATTGGAAAAAGCTGTAAGGGTCCACCCTTGTGGTTCTGCCAAAAATTGAAAACTTTTGTTCTTCGAGTAATTGGGCGAATCAAAGCATCCTAACTACCCATTTCACTTATATATTAACGATTATGTTTGGTTGATGCATGGTTGATATGATTTACGTGAGTTTCTGAGGCAATCAAAAATTGGAAAAAGCTGTAAGGGTCCCCCCTTGTGGTTCTGCCAAAAATTGAAAACTTTTGTTCTTCGAGTATTTGGGCGAATCAAAGCATCCTAACTACCCATTTCACATATATATTAACGATTATATTTGGTTTATGCATGGTTGATATGATTTACATGAGTTTCTGAGGCAATCAAAAATTAGAAAAAGCTGTAAGGGTCCCCCCTTGTGGTTCTGGCAAAAAATGAAAACTTTTGTTCTTCGAGTATTTAGGCGAATCAAAGCATCGTAACTACCCATTTCACTTATATATTAACGATTATGTTTGGTTTATGCATGGTTGATATGATTTACATGAGTTTCTGAGGCAATCAAAAATTGGAAAAAGCTGTAAGGGTCCCCCCTTGTGGTTCTGCCAAAAATTGAAAACTTTTGTTCTTCGAGTATTTGGGCGAATCAAAGCATCCTAACTACCCATTTCACTTATATATTAACGATTATGTTTGGTTTATGCATGGTTGATATAATTTACATGAGTTTCTGAGGCAATCAAAAATTGGAAAAAGCTGTAAGGGTCCCTCCTTGTGGTTCTGGCAAAAATTGAAAACTTTTGTTCTTCGAGTATTTGAGCGAATCAAAGCACCCTAACTACCCATTTCACTTATATATTAACGATTATTTTTGGTTTAGGTATGGTTGATATGATTTACATGAGTTTCTGAGGCAATAAAAAATTAGAAAAAGCTGTAAGGGTCCCCCCTTGTGGTTCTGGCAAAAATTGAAAACTTTTGTTCTTCGAGTATTTAGGCAAATCAAAGCATCGTAACTACCCATTTCACTTATATATTAACGATTATGTTTGGTTTATGCATGGTTGATATGATTTACATGAGTTTCTGAGGCAATCAAAAATTGGAAAAAGCTGTAAGGGTCCCCCCTCGTGGTTCTGGCAAAAATTGAAAACTTTTGTTCTTCGAGTATTTGGGCGAATCAAAGCATCCTAACTACCCATTTCACTTATATATTAACGATTATTTTTGGTTTAGGTATGGTTGATATGATTTACATGAGTTTCTGAGGCAATCAAAAATTGGGAAAAGCTGTAAGGGTCCCCCCTTGTGGTTCTGGCAAAAATTGAAAACTTTTGTTCTTCGAGTATTTCGGCGAATCAAAGCATCCTAACTACTCAATTCACTTTTATATTAACGATTATGTTTTGTTTATGTATGATTGATATGATTTACATAAGTTTCTAAGGCAATCAAAAATTGGAAAAAGCTGTAAGGGTCCCCCCTTGTGGTTCTGCTAAAAATTGAAAATTTTTGTTCTTCGAGTATTTGGGTGAATCAAAGCATCCTAACTACTCATTTCACTTATATATTAACCATTATGTTTGGTTTATGCATGGTTGATATGATTTACTTGAGTTTCTGAGGCAATCAAAAATTGGAAAAAGCTGTAAGGGTCCCACCTTGTGGTTCTGGCAAAAATTGAAAACTTTTGTTCTTCGAGTATTTGGGCGAATCAAAGCATCCTAACTACCCATTTCACTTATATATTAACGATTATGTTTGGTTTATGCATGGTTGACATGATTTACATGAGTTTCTGAGGCAATCAAAAATTGGAAAAAGCTGTAAGGGTCCCCCCTTGTGGTTCTGCCAAAAATTGAAAACTTTTGTTCTTCGAGTATTTGGGCGAATCAAAGCATCCTAACTACCCATTTCACTTATATATTAACGATTATGTTTGGTTTATGCATTGCTGATATGATTTACATGAGTTTCTGAGGCAATCAAAAATTGGAAAAAGCTGTGAGGGTCCCTCCTTGTGGTTCTGGCAATAATTAAAAACTTTTGTTCTTCGAGTATTTAGGCGAATCAAAGCATCGTAACTACCCATTTCACTTATATATTAACGATTATGTTTGGTTTATGCATGGTTGATATGATTTACATGAGTTTCTGAGGCAGTCAAAAATTGGAAAAAGCTGTAAGGGTCCCCCCTTATGGTTCTGCCAAAAATTGAAAACTTTTGTTCTTCGAGTACTTGGGCGAATCAAAGCATCCTAACTACCCATTTCACTTATATATTAACGATTATGTATGGTTTATGCATGGTTGATATGATTTACGTGAGTTTCTGAGGTAATCAAAAATTGGAAAAAGCTGTAAGGGTCCCCCCTTGTGGTTCTGGCAAAAATTGAAAACTTTTGTTCTTCGAGTATTTGGGCGAATCAAAGCATCCTAACTACCCATTTCACTTATATATTAACGATTATTTTTGGTTTAGGTATGGTTGATATGATTTACATGAGTTTCTGAGGCAATCAAAAATTGGGAAAAGCTGTAAGGGTCCCCCCTTATGGTTCTGGCAAAAATTGAAAACTTTTGTTCTTCGAGTATTTGGGCGAATCAAAGCGTCCTAACTACCCATTTCACTTATATATTAACGATTATTTTTGGTTTAGGTATGGTTGATATGATTTACATGAGTTTCTGAGGCAATCAAAAATTAGAAAAAGCTGTAAGGGTCCCCCCTTGTGGTTCTGGCAAAAATTGAAAACTTTTGTTCTTCGAGTATTTAGGCGAATCAAAGCATCGTAACTACCCATTTCACTTATATATTAACGATTATGTTTGGTTTACGCATGGTTGATATGATTTACATGAGTTTCTGCGGCAATCAAAAATTGGAAAAAGCTGTAAGGGTCCCCCCTTGTGGTTCTGCCAAAAATTCAAAACTTTTGTTCTTCGAGTATTTGGGCGAATCAAAGCATCCTAACCACCCATTTCACTTATATATTAACGATTATGTTTGGTTTATGCATGGTTGATATGATTTACATGAGTTTCTGAGGCAATCAAAAATTGGAAAAAGCTGTAAGGGTCCCCCCTTGTGGTTCTGGCAAAAATTGAAAATTTTTGTTCTTCGAGTATTTGGGTGAATGAAAGCATCCTAACTACTCATTTCACTTATATATTAACCATTATATTTGGTTTATGCATGGTTGATATGATTTACTTGAGTTTCTGAGGCAATCAAAAATTGGAAAAAGCTGTAAGGGTCCCCCCTTCTGGTTCTGCCAAAAATTGAAAACTTTTGTTCTTCGAGTATTTGGGCGAATCAAAGCATCCTAACCACCCATTTCACTTATATATTAACGATTATGTTTGGTTTATGCATGGTTGATATGATTTACATGAGTTTCTGAGGCAATCAAAAATTGGAAAAAGCTGTAAGGGTCCCCCCTTGTGGTTCTGGCAAAAATTGAAAACTTTTGTTCTTCGAGTATTTGGGCGAATCAAAGCATCCTAACTACCCATTTCACTTATATATTAAAGATTATTTTTGGTTTAGGTATGGTTGATATGATTTACATGAGTTTCTGAGGCAATAAAAAATTAGAAAAAGCTGTAAGGGTCCCCCCTTGTGGTTCTGGCAAAAATTGAAAACTTTTGTTCTTCGAGTATTTAAGCAAATCAAAGCATCGTAACTACCCATTTCACTTATATATTAACGATTATGTTTGGTTTATGCATGGTTGATATGATTTACATGAGTTTCTGAGGCAATCAAAAATTGGAAAAAGCTGTAAGGGTCCCCCCTTGTGGTTCTGCCAAAAATTGAAAACTTTTGTTCTTCGAGTATTTGGGCGAATCAAAGCATCCTAACTACCCATTTCACTTATATATTAACGATTATGTTTGGTTGATGCATGGTTGATATGATTTACGTGAGTTTCTGAGGCAATCAAAAATTGGAAAAAGCTGTAACGGTCCCCCCTTGTGGTTCTGCCAAAAATTGAAAACTTTTGTTCTTCGAGTATTTGGGCGAATCAAAGCATCCTAACTACCCATTTCACTTATATATTAACGATTATATTTGGTTTATGCATGGTTGATATGATTTACATAAGTTTCTGAGGCAATCAAAAATTAGAAAAAGCTGTAAGGGTCCCCCCTTGTGGTTCTGGCAAAAAATGAAAACTTTTGTTCTTCGAGTATTTAGGCCAATCAAAGCATCGTAACTACCCATTTCACTTATATATTAACGATTATGTTTGGTTTATGCATGGTTGATATGATTTACATGAGTTTCTGAGGCAATCAAAAATTGGAAAAAGCTGTAAGGGTCCCTCCTTGTGGTTCTGGCAAAAATTAAAAACTTTTGTTCTTCGAGTATTTAGGCGAATCAAAGCATCGTAACTACCCATTTCACTTATATATTAACGATTATGTTTGGTTTATGCATGGTTGATATGATTTACATGAGTTTCTGAGGCAGTCAAAAATTGGAAAAAGCTGTAAGGGTCCCCCCTTGTGGTTCTGCCAAAAATTGAAAACTTTTGTTCTTCGAGTACTTGGGCGAATCAAAGCATCCTAACTACCCATTTCACTTATATATTAACGATTATGTTTGGTTTATGCATGGTTGATGTGATTTACGTGAGTTTCTGAGGTAATCAAAAATTGGAAAAAGCTGTAAGGGTCCCCCCTTGTGGTTCTGGCAAAAATTGAAAACTTTTGTTCTTCGAGTATTTGGGCGAATCAAAGCATCCTAACTACCCATTTCACTTATATATTAACGATTATGTAACACCCCGACTCACAGTCGGTACAGGTAAATTATGTGATTTAATAATATTTGCGTTTTGAATTAATTGTTTACGACTTATATGAATTTATTTGAATTAGTGTTGCATGTGTTTTATTCGTTTTATTTTGAGTTGGCCATATTTGAACCCGTATTTGTTAAACCGAACCAACTTGAACCGGAAACCTTGAACCGAACCCGTGAACCGAACCGGCTCAGCCTTAAAGGCTGAACCATTTTCCTTCTCTTTCATTTACGTTCAACAACAGCAACATCAAGCCAAGCAAGAGCCAAACCCTCAAGTTTGATCATCCAACTTCCCGAGCCAATATCTTCCTCGTTTCTTCGCCTTTTCTCGAACTTAGGTAGGTTTCGGAATCCCCTCGTCATGCTCTTCGTTTCCATGGTTTAACTTCTGAGTTTGGAGTGAGTTTGGCATGCCTTTGCTCCCTACGTGAATAGTAAGGGTTTTGCTAAAAACTTGGATATGTGCTCTTTACTTGAAGTGTTTGATCTTTAGCTTCATATATGAGTGGTATATGCTATATAAGTTGCATTTATTGCATTTTATCCATGGTTGGTTGAGCATTTATGATTGAGCATGAATTTAGCTTGAATTTTGCATTCATTTGATCATGCCATTTCATTCCGTTTTCTTGCATTATTTGAGTGTTTATATGTCAAGCATGATTTATATGTATTGTGTGTGCATTTTGGGAGGTTGTGGCAACTCTTGGGATTGAATTTTGGCCATTTTTGGCTCTTAAATGGAGTTCCCCTGTTTCTGTGAAATTATTTTCTGTTCCAGACTTCGAACCAGGCCGGAACGGCCGTTCCCGCCCAGTTTTAAACTGGGAACGACCGTTCCCATGCCCGGTACTGTTCATCCCGAGAGTGGGAACGACCGTTCCCAGTTTGTACTGGGAACGGGAACGGTCGTTCCCAGGGCCGGAACCCGTTCTACTGGAGCAAATCCACGATCGTGGATTTTTCCTTTTGGAAAAATCCGCGAGGGTGGATTTGAGGCAGTAGCTTGGGAAAAATCCATGGGGGTGGATTTTTCCCTTTGGAAAAATCCGCTAGGGTGGATTTTGCCATTTCTTTCCTTTGATTTAGTTATGCATTTGTATGATTTTAAATGCTTTTCTTTTGCATTTTAATTGTATAATTTGATTGTTTTGCATAATTAAATTGTAATTAAGCATGTGTGATATGATTTTGTGAATTTTATGAATTAATTGTAACATTTTATCTTGAATATGAACCATGCATTTTGCCGAGCGTCCTATTTGGTTCATATAGAGTCTAAGTCTTGGGCTTTCGTGTTTTCTTTACAGAGGAGGTTCCAGTTGACGAGCCCGAGGCGTAGGTTCACGTCTGCTCATATTTTGTCAAGTTCAAGGTGAGGTTTAGGGTTTTTACTAGCTAAAGCGACCTAAAGCCTTATGTGATGTTTTCAAGCCGTGCATGTGACTATATATTATATATATAGATATGTCTGTGTTGATTAGAATATGTTTATGATCTTGTGAACAACTTTGTTTTGGGAAAAGATATTAAGTAAGCCTATGTAAGCTATGTTTTGGAAAAGCTTTACGATTCTGTTAGCGAGATCGCCATGAAAGATTTGGCATATGTTATGATATGATTTGTATGTGTGGATCCAAGGAGCTACGGGTAAGGAACCCTCGGGACGGTTCGGGCCGTCGAGGTTCGGCCTGTGCGTAGTCTCCATCCGATATATCACACGCGACCCCTGGGAGTTTGGGAAGGTGTGATATTTCGATGCCTTCGGCGTAAAAACCGGGGAGGGCACGATGTGGGTTCGCTACCCCTCGTGAGTCTGTATATGTTTGGATGGTTAGGGCCGCCGGTGGCTCTTCCATCATTGGTGTAGAGGAGTATGTATGATTTCTGTTTTGTTTGTTCTGAGGAGTAAAGGTTGGAAGCTCGTTCTCGCCGAGCATTATGTTTGTTGTGTATGATTGAGAAGTATGAATCGGGATAGTGTTTATGAAATGTTTTAAAGTATATGTATTTGTTTTGGAAAGTTTTAGCTTGTAAAACCTATTCCGGTTCATAGTTTCGCCTTTGCTTTGTGCTCTGCTCTATATATATGTAGGGTGTGGGTGTGCGTTAGCCCCCCTCACTCAGTCAGTTGACTGACTCCTCGTTTACTCTTTTAGTTGCAGGTTTTGGGAGCGTGAGCTAGGCGGAGAAGTGTGTCTGCTTTATGCACTTGTCAGTCTAGGTCTCGTTAGGTGCATTTACCTTCTTGCAGCTTTGATTTGTATATACCTACTGATACATTATTTTGTTCGAGCCGGGATGGCTTTTGTAAGTGATGCGTTGGTACTTATATGTAAATACTATATGGATAGGTGTGAGTTGGTACCTACGTATATATATGTGATGATTCTGTTTATGGTTTTATTTATTGCTTCCGCGCACTCTGTTTCGTTGTTGGTTTAGCTCCGCCTAGCCTAGTGTGTGTGTTTGGTCTCCCGTTCGCTATGATTCGGATTCGGGTACGGACAATCCATTTCGTATTCGGGTTCGGGTTATAGTGCGGGGGATGTGGCCCTACGTGTGGGTGCTACATCCTGAAGTGGTATCAGAGCGCGGTTGCAAAACCGGGCTCTAGTGTCGTGTGGGTCTGTCTAGGTCGTACGGCTTAGGACAACGTGATTGTGTGATTATGTGCATCTATGATTTGAATGTGTGATTACTTGATTATTTGATTATTTTCTTAAATTGTATACATATTCATACACTAATATACATGCATCTATATTGCTTGAATTTGTGAATTTCAGGATGCCTCCAAGAAGACATAACAACCGTGAACAAACTCCTGATTTGAATGAACCGGCTCTACATAACGCACCTCCGCCACCACCTATGAACGCGGAGAATGTTGTTCAAGCCCTACTCAATCAACTCCAACAAAATCAAAGGGGTAATGTAAATCCGGGTGAAGGACAAGATATTTCTACCGTATATCGGGACTTTCGGAACAACAATCCTCCAAAGTGGTATGGAGGTGATGATATTAAGGCAGAAGAATGGTTGTCGGAAATTCGAGGTATTTGGGAGATATGTCCAGGGACTTCTCAGGACAAGGCTATTTGCACCGGGCGTATTATTCAAGGGCCAGCGGCCATTTGGCTAAGGAGTGTGAGATCCAAGTTGGAGAGGATGGGTATGGAATTTAACTGGGAGACGTTCGTGCAGGAATTCCATGAGAAATATATCCCTCATAGTGCACAAGAACGTCGCCTCCAAGAGTTCACTAATTTGAGGCAAGGCAACCGGACGGTGGAGGATTACTTATTGGAGTTTGAGAGGCTAGCTCCGTATGCTACTCACATCACCGACCATGATGATCATAAGGCCCGAGCTTTTCTTCATGGACTTCGCCGGGATATTCAAGAAGCCTTACAAGCTACGAATGTGAGTACTTGGGCCAAGGTTACAAAGAGGGCAATACAAGTTGAGGCCCAAATGGCTCGGTTGAAGCCTCCACCTTTCTCTTCTACACGGGTTGCAGGATCCGGTTCTGGATTGGGTAAGAGGCCCATTTCTTTTGCTCCACGAGCTCCTGTCCCACCGGCTTTTCGTCCCCAAGGTTTAGGGAACAAGAAGCCCCGTATTACCGGTCCCGTAGCACCTCCTGTTGCTCCAGTTCGACCGGCTCCAGCTCAGGGACCACCCGTTTGTTCACATTGTCAGGGGAGACACCCAGTGGAGCGGTGTTGGAGACTTCAGGGCAAATGCTTTGTGTGCGGGTCCTCTGATCACTTGGTGAATGCTTGCCCGAATAGGAGGCCGGTTGTGCAGGCACGTGTTTATGCTTTGGACGGAGAGGAGGAAGCTGCTGATGTCGACCCAAATGCCGTGATAGAAGGTACAATCAACATTCATGGCATATCACTACATGCATTGTTTGATCCCGGGGCTACGCATTCATTTATTTCCCGGGATATTGTTGCTTCTTTGCCTGTACTTGATGATTTATCTGCGCATGTGTATGTGGTGATTACTCCTTTGGGAGGATCTGTGGAAGCGGACAGGGTGTTTAGGGAGTGTCCGGTGGTGTTTGAGGGCCGAGTTTTTCCTGCAGATCTGATAGTTCTACCGTTGAAGAAGTATGGGGTTATTCTTGGTATGGATTTTCTCTTCAGATACCGAGCTCAGTTGGACTGTCATGAGAAGAAGGTTTCGTTGGGGTCAGTGGTCTTTACGGGTGAGAGGTTGAAGTCCAGCCCGTTTGTGTCTTTTATGGAAGCAAGTAAGCTCCTCCGGGACGGCGCGACAGGTTTTGTAGCCTATCTTTTGAATAAACCGAAGGATCAGGCCAAACTTGAGGAGACAGAGGTCGTGAGCGAGTTTCCCGATGTATTCCCTGAGAATTTGGGTTCTTTGCCACCCGATAGGGACATCGAGTTTGTAGTCGACCTTTATCCTGGAGCTGAGCCTTCCTCTAAGACACCGTATCGGATGGCTCCTGCTGAGTTGAAGGAGTTGAAAACTCAGCTGGATGAGCTTTTGACTTGCGGTTACATCCGTCCGAGTACATCCCCGTGGGGTGCTCCGGTGTTATTTGTGAAGAAGAAGGATGGGACTTTGAGGATGTGTATAGATTACCGCGAGTTGAACCGGATGACAGTAAAGAATAAGTATCCTTTACCTCACATCGAAGAGTTGTTTGACATCTTGCAAGGGTCGCAGGTGTACTCTAAGTTAGATTTGAGGCAAGGGTATTACCAACTTCGTATCCGGGAAGAGGATATCTCTAAGACTGCGTTTAATACCCGTTACGGACACTTCGAGTTTGTAGTGATGCCGTTTGGGTTAACTAACGCTCCAGCCGTGTTCATGGATATGATGCACCGAGTGTTCAGACAGTATCTTGACAAGTTTGTGGTCATTTTTATAGACGACATCTTGGTGTATTCTAAGTCTGCAGAAGAGCACGCATCTCACCTCAGAATTGTTTTGGAGACACTTAGAGAGCACAAGCTTTATGCTAAGTTTAGCAAGTGTGAGTTCTGGCTCGACAAAGTGTCTTTTCTGGGTCATATTATTTCAGGTAAGGGAATTGAAGTTGATCCTTCTAAGATTGAGACCGTGGTTCAGTGGGAAAGACCGAAGAATGCCTCCGAGATAAGAAGTTTTCTCGGGTTAGCGGGTTACTATAGGAGATTTGTAAAGGATTTCTCCAAGATTGCCTGCCCGTTGACTCGATTAACTAAGAAGGAGGTGAAGTATGAGTGGGATGATGGGTGCGAGAGAAGTTTCCAAGCTTTGAAGGAAAGATTAACTTCAGCACCAGTTCTTACCCTACCCGAGGGATCCGAGGGCTATTCAGTTTTTGCAGATGCTTCTAAGGAAGGGCTCGGATGTGTATTGATGCAGAATGGCCGAGTGGTGGCCTATGCTTCTAGGAAGTTGAAGGAACACGAGAAGAACTACCCCACTCATGATCTTGAGCTTGCAGCGGTTGTATTTGCTTTGAGGAAGTGGCGTCATTACCTCTATGGAGCGACTTTCGAGATATTCACGGATCATAAGAGCCTCAAGTATCTTTTCACTCAGAAGGAGTTGAATAACAGACAGAGGCGTTGGATGGAATTCTTAGAGGATTATGACTGCACGATTCAGTATCATCCAGGCAAGGCTAATGTCGTAGCAGATGCTTTGAGCAGGAAAGCAAGTGTTTCCGGTTTGAGTACAGAGTCTTCAGGACAGGGTTCGACAGTTTTGGTTTCAGTGGCTCGATTAGCTAACATCTCAGTTCAGCCGGATTTGAAACAGAGGTTGTTGGATTCTCAGGCTTCGGATGCAGAGATTCAGAGATTAGTGGTTCGGTCTAGGATAGACCCCGAGACGAAGTTTGGGTTTGATGATTCCGGTTTGTTCAGGTTCAAGACCAGGGTTTGTGTCCCAGAAGACCTCAAGAGGTTAATACTTGAGGAAGGACATCGTTCTGGATATTCCATTCACCCCGGTGGTACGAAGATGTACCGAGATTTGAAGGAATACTTCTGGTGGAATGGCATGAAGAGAGATGTCGCGAACTTTGTGAAGCGGTGTCTCACGTGTCAAGTGGTGAAAGCAGAACACCAGAAACCGGGAGGAACTCTCCAACCACTTCCGATTCCTGAGTGGAAGTGGGAGCAAGTGACTATGGACTTTGTGTCCGGCTTGCCGAGATCAAGAGGAGGTTATGATGGAATTTGGGTGATAGTCGACCGATTGACCAAGTCTGCTCATTTTCTCAAGGTAAAGATGTCTTACAAGACTCCGAAGTTGGCCGAATTGTATTGTAATGAGATTGTGAGACTTCATGGGGCGCCTGCCAGCATTGTCTCAGATCGTGACCCGAGGTTCACAGCTAAGTTTTGGCAGGATCTTCAGAGTAGGTTGGGTACGAGACTTAATTTCAGCACCGCTTTTCATCCTCAGACAGATGGACAATCAGAGAGACTGATTAAGTATTTGGAGGATTTGTTGAGGGCATGTGCTTTAGATTTCCAGGAGAAGTGGGATAAGCATTTAGCTCTGGTTGAGTTTGCCTATAACAACAGTTTTCAGACTTCTATTGGTATGGCTCCCTACGAGGCACTATATGGAAGGAAGTGTAGATCGCCTCTATTTTGGGATATGGAAGATTGGCGGTGGACCGAGGAGAATAAGCTCGAAAGAGCTACACCTCGAGAGAGATTGGATAAGACCACTGCCAAGGTTAAGTTGATCCAGCAGAGAATGAAGGCAGCTCAGGACCGTCAGAAGAGCTATGCGGATAAGAGGAGAAGGCCCCTTGAGTTTGAAGTCGGAGATAAGGTGTTCTTGAAAGCATCTCCGAGGAAGGGATTTTCTCGAATAGGTCGAGGTGGGAAGCTTAACCCGAGATACCTTGGACCTTTTGAAATCCTTGAGAGAGTTGGAGAAGTGGCATATAGGTTGGACCTACCGCCGAGATTGACCGGGATACATAATGTGTTTCATGTTTCACAGCTTAGGAAATTTTATCCCGAAGAATCAACTATTCTCCCTGTGGAAGAGGTACAACTTGAGTCGGATTTGACGATAGTAAGACATCCGGTTGAGATTCAAGACCGGAAGATTCAAGTGTTGAGGAATAAACAGATTCCCTTGGTCCGAGTTCTTTGGAGAGATCAGAAATCCGAAGAGTCTACTTGGGAGACCGAAGAGAAGATGAGACAGTTGTACCCAGAGTTGTTCTCAGGTCAGACAGTTAACCTGGGGACCAGGTTCTCCGAAGGGGGGGAGGTTGTAACACCCCGACTCACAGTCGGTACAGGTAAATTATGTGATTTAATAATATTTGCGTTTTGAATTAATTGTTTACGACTTATATGAATTTATTTGAATTAGTGTTGCATGTGTTTTATTCGTTTTATTTTGAGTTGGCCATATTTGAACCCGTATTTGTTAAACCGAACCAACTTGAACCGGAAACCTTGAACCGAACCCGTGAACCGAACCGGCTCAGCCTTAAAGGCTGAACCATTTTCCTTCTCTTTCATTTACGTTCAACAACAGCAACATCAAGCCAAGCAAGAGCCAAACCCTCAAGTTTGATCATCCAACTTCCCGAGCCAATATCTTCCTCGTTTCTTCGCCTTTTCTCGAACTTAGGTAGGTTTCGGAATCCCCTCGTCATGCTCTTCGTTTCCATGGTTTAACTTCTGAGTTTGGAGTGAGTTTGGCATGCCTTTGCTCCCTACGTGAATAGTAAGGGTTTTGCTAAAAACTTGGATATGTGCTCTTTACTTGAAGTGTTTGATCTTTAGCTTCATATATGAGTGGTATATGCTATATAAGTTGCATTTATTGCATTTTATCCATGGTTGGTTGAGCATTTATGATTGAGCATGAATTTAGCTTGAATTTTGCATTCATTTGATCATGCCATTTCATTCCGTTTTCTTGCATTATTTGAGTGTTTATATGTCAAGCATGATTTATATGTATTGTGTGTGCATTTTGGGAGGTTGTGGCAACTCTTGGGATTGAATTTTGGCCATTTTTGGCTCTTAAATGGAGTTCCCCTGTTTCTGTGAAATTATTTTCTGTTCCAGACTTCGAACCAGGCCGGAACGGCCGTTCCCGCCCAGTTTTAAACTGGGAACGACCGTTCCCATGCCCGGTACTGTTCATCCCGAGAGTGGGAACGACCGTTCCCAGTTTGTACTGGGAACGGGAACGGTCGTTCCCAGGGCCGGAACCCGTTCTACTGGAGCAAATCCACGATCGTGGATTTTTCCTTTTGGAAAAATCCG
This sequence comes from Lantana camara, assembly GCA_037501455.1. NCBI lineage: Eukaryota > Viridiplantae > Streptophyta > Magnoliopsida > Lamiales > Verbenaceae > Lantana > Lantana camara. Next base: position 369,755 of record CM074858.1, on the reverse strand, counting down.
CGAGGGTGGATTTGAGGCAGTAGCTTGGGAAAAATCCATGGGGGTGGATTTTTCCCTTTGGAAAAATCCGCTAGGGTGGATTTTGCCATTTCTTTCCTTTGATTTAGTTATGCATTTGTATGATTTTAAATGCTTTTCTTTTGCATTTTAATTGTATAATTTGATTGTTTTGCATAATTAAATTGTAATTAAGCATGTGTGATATGATTTTGTGAATTTTATGAATTAATTGTAACATTTTATCTTGAATATGAACCATGCATTTTGCCGAGCGTCCTATTTGGTTCATATAGAGTCTAAGTCTTGGGCTTTCGTGTTTTCTTTACAGAGGAGGTTCCAGTTGACGAGCCCGAGGCGTAGGTTCACGTCTGCTCATATTTTGTCAAGTTCAAGGTGAGGTTTAGGGTTTTTACTAGCTAAAGCGACCTAAAGCCTTATGTGATGTTTTCAAGCCGTGCATGTGACTATATATTATATATATAGATATGTCTGTGTTGATTAGAATATGTTTATGATCTTGTGAACAACTTTGTTTTGGGAAAAGATATTAAGTAAGCCTATGTAAGCTATGTTTTGGAAAAGCTTTACGATTCTGTTAGCGAGATCGCCATGAAAGATTTGGCATATGTTATGATATGATTTGTATGTGTGGATCCAAGGAGCTACGGGTAAGGAACCCTCGGGACGGTTCGGGCCGTCGAGGTTCGGCCTGTGCGTAGTCTCCATCCGATATATCACACGCGACCCCTGGGAGTTTGGGAAGGTGTGATATTTCGATGCCTTCGGCGTAAAAACCGGGGAGGGCACGATGTGGGTTCGCTACCCCTCGTGAGTCTGTATATGTTTGGATGGTTAGGGCCGCCGGTGGCTCTTCCATCATTGGTGTAGAGGAGTATGTATGATTTCTGTTTTGTTTGTTCTGAGGAGTAAAGGTTGGAAGCTCGTTCTCGCCGAGCATTATGTTTGTTGTGTATGATTGAGAAGTATGAATCGGGATAGTGTTTATGAAATGTTTTAAAGTATATGTATTTGTTTTGGAAAGTTTTAGCTTGTAAAACCTATTCCGGTTCATAGTTTCGCCTTTGCTTTGTGCTCTGCTCTATATATATGTAGGGTGTGGGTGTGCGTTAGCCCCCCTCACTCAGTCAGTTGACTGACTCCTCGTTTACTCTTTTAGTTGCAGGTTTTGGGAGCGTGAGCTAGGCGGAGAAGTGTGTCTGCTTTATGCACTTGTCAGTCTAGGTCTCGTTAGGTGCATTTACCTTCTTGCAGCTTTGATTTGTATATACCTACTGATACATTATTTTGTTCGAGCCGGGATGGCTTTTGTAAGTGATGCGTTGGTACTTATATGTAAATACTATATGGATAGGTGTGAGTTGGTACCTACGTATATATATGTGATGATTCTGTTTATGGTTTTATTTATTGCTTCCGCGCACTCTGTTTCGTTGTTGGTTTAGCTCCGCCTAGCCTAGTGTGTGTGTTTGGTCTCCCGTTCGCTATGATTCGGATTCGGGTACGGACAATCCATTTCGTATTCGGGTTCGGGTTATAGTGCGGGGGATGTGGCCCTACGTGTGGGTGCTACAGATTATTTTTGGTTTAGGTATGGTTGATATGATTTACATGAGTTTCTGAGGCAATCAAAAATTGGGAAAAGCTGTAAGGGTCCCCCCTTATGGTTCTGGCAAAAATTGAAAACTTTTGTTCTTCGAGTATTTGGGCGAATCAAAGCATCCTAACTACCCATTTCACTTATATATTAACGATTATTTTTGGTTTAGGTATGGTTGATATGATTTACATGAGTTTCTGAGGCAATCAAAAATTAGAAAAAGCTGTAAGGGTCCCCCCTTGTGGTTCTGGCAAAAATTGAAAACTTTTGTTCTTCGAGTATTTAGGCGAATCAAAGCATCGTAACTACCCATTTCACTTATATATTAACGATTATGTTTGGTTTACGCATGGTTGATATGATTTACATGAGTTTCTGAGGCAATCAAAAATTGGAAAAAGCTGTAAGGGTCCCCCCTTGTGGTTCTGCCAAAAATTGAAAACTTTTGTTCTTCGAGTATTTGGGCGAATCAAAGCATCCTAACTACCCATTTCACTTATATATTAACGATTATGTTTGGTTTATGCATGGTTGATATGATTTACGTGAGTTTCTGAGGCAATCAAAAATTGGAAAAAGCTGTAAGGGTCCCCCCTTGTGGTTCTGCCAAAAATTGAAAACTTTTGTTCTTCGAGTATTTGGGCGAATCAAAGCATCCTAACTACCCATTTCACTTATATATTAACGATTATATTTGGTTTAGGTATGGTTGATATGATTTACATGAGTTTCTGAGGCAATCAAAAATTGGGAAAAGCTGTAAGGGTCCCCCCTTATGGTTCTGGCAAAAATTGAAAACTTTTGTTCTTCGAGTATTTGGGCGAATCAAAGCATCCTAACTACCCATTTCACTTATATATTAACGATTATTTTTGGTTTAGGTATGGTTGATATGATTTACATGAGTTTCTGAGGCAATCAAAAATTAGAAAAAGCTGTAAGGGTCCCCCCTTGTGGTTCTGGCAAAAATTGAAAACTTTTGTTCTTCGAGTATTTAGGCGAATCAAAGCATCGTAACTACCCATTTCACTTATATATTAACGATTATGTTTGGTTTACGCATGGTTGATATGATTTACATGAGTTTCTGAGGCAATCAAAAATTGGAAAAAGCTGTAAGGGTCCCCCCTTGTGGTTCTGCCAAAAATTGAAAACTTTTGTTCTTCGAGTATTTGGGCGAATCAAAGCATCCTAACTACCCATTTCACTTATATATTAACGATTATGTTTGGTTTATGCATGGTTGATATGATTTACGTGAGTTTCTGAGGCAATCAAAAATTGGAAAAAGCTGTAAGGGTCCCCCCTTGTGGTTCTGCCAAAAATTGAAAACTTTTGTTCTTCGAGTATTTGGGCGAATCAAAGCATCCTAACTACCCATTTCACTTATATATTAACGATTATGTTTGGTTTATGCATGGTTGATATGATTTACATGAGTTTCTGAGGCAGTCAAAATTGGAAAAAGCTGTAAGGGTCCCCCCTTGTGGTTCTGCCAAAAATTGAAAACTTTTGTTCTTCGAGTACTTGGGCGAATCAAAGCATCCTAACTACCCATTTCACTTATATATTAACGATTATGTTTGGTTTATGCATGGTTGATATGATTTACGTGAGTTTCTGAGGTAATCAAAAATTGGAAAAAGCTGTAAGGGTCCCCCCTTGTGGTTCTGGCAAAAATTGAAAACTTTTGTTCTTCGAGTATTTGGGCGAATCAAAGCATCCTAACTACCCATTTCACTTATATATTAACGATTATTTTTGGTTTAGGTATGGTTGATATGATTTACATGAGTTTCTGAGGCAATCAAAAATTGGGAAAAGCTGTAAGGGTCCCCCCTTATGGTTCTGGCAAAAATTGAAAACTTTTGTTCTTCGAGTATTTGGGCGAATCAAAGCATCCTAACTACCCATTTCACTTATATATTAACGATTATTTTTGGTTTAGGTATGGTTGATATGATTTACATGAGTTTCTGAGGCAATCAAAAATTAGAAAAAGCTGTAAGGGTCCCCCCTTGTGGTTCTGGCAAAAATTGAAAACTTTTGTTCTTCGAGTATTTAGGCGAATCAAAGCATCGTAACTACCCATTTCACTTATATATTAACGATTATGTTTGGTTTACGCATGGTTGATATGATTTACATGAGTTTCTGAGGCAATCAAAAATTGGAAAAAGCTGTAAGGGTCCCCCCTTGTGGTTCTGCCAAAAATTGAAAACTTTTGTTCTTCGAGTATTTGGGCGAATCAAAGCATCCTAACTACCCATTTCACTTATATATTAACGATTATGTTTGGTTTATGCATGGTTGATATGATTTACGTGAGTTTCTGAGGCAATCAAAAATTGGAAAAAGCTGTAAGGGTCCCCCCTTGTGGTTCTGCCAAAAATTGAAAACTTTTGTTCTTCGAGTATTTGGGCGAATCAAAGCATCCTAACTACCCATTTCACTTATATATTAACGATTATATTTGGTTTATGCATGGTTGATATGATTTACATGCGTTTCTGAGGCAATCAAAAATTAGAAAAAGCTATAAGGGTCCCCCCTTGTGGTTCTGGCAAAAATTGAAAACTTTTGTTCTTCGAGTATTTAGTCGAATCAAAGCATCGTAACTACCCATTTCACTTATATATTAACGATTATGTTTGGTTTATGCATGGTTGATATGATTTACATGAGTTTCTGAGGCAATCAAAAATTGGAAAAAGCTGTAAGGGTCCCCCCTTGTGGTTCTGGCAAAAATTGAAAACTTTTGTTCTTCGAGTATTTGGGCGAATCAAAGCATCCTAACTACCCATTTCACTTATATATTAACGATTATATTTGGTTTATGCATGGTTGATATGATTTACATGAGTTTCTGAGGCAATCAAAAATTAGAAAAAGCTGTAAGGGTCCCCCCTTGTGGTTCTGGCAAAAATTGAAAACTTTTGTTCTTCGAGTATTTAGGCGAATCAAAGCATCGTAACTACCCATTTCACTTATATATTAACGATTATGTTTGGTTTATGCGTGGTTGATATGATTTACATGAGTTTCTGAGGCAATCAAAAATTGGGAAAAGCTGTAAGGGTCCCCCCTTGTGGTTCTGCCAAAAATTGAAAACTTTTGTTCTTCGAGTATTTGGGCGAATCAAAGCATCCTAACCACCCATTTCACTTATATATTAACGATTATGTTTGGTTTATGCATGGTTGATATGATTTACATGAGTTTCTGAGGCAATCAAAAATTGGAAAAAGCTGTAAGGGTCCCCCCTTGTGGTTCTGGCAAAAATTGAAAACTTTTGTTCTTCGAGTATTTGGGCGAATCAAAGCATCCTAACTACCCATTTCACTTATATATTAACGATTATTTTTGGTTTAGGTATGGTTGATATGATTTACATGAGTTTCTGAGGCAATAAAAAATTAGAAAAAGCTGTAAGGGTCCCCCCTTGTGGTTCTGGCAAAAATTGAAAACTTTTGTTCTTCGAGTATTTAGGCAGATCAAAGCATCGTAACTACCCATTTCACTTATATATTAACGATTATGTTTGGTTTATGCATGGTTGATATGATTTACATGAGTTTCTGAGGCAATCAAAAATTGGAAAAAGCTGTAAGGGTCCCCCCTTGTGGTTCTGCCAAAAATTGAAAACTTTTGTTCTTCGAGTATTTGGGCGAATCAAAGCATCCTAACTACCCATTTCACTTATATATTAACGATTATGTTTGGTTGATGCATGGTTGATATGATTTACGTGAGTTTCTGAGGCAATCAAAAATTGGAAAAAGCTGTAAGGGTCCCCCCTTGTGGTTCTGCCAAAAATTGAAAACTTTTGTTCTTCGAGTATTTGGGCGAATCAAAGCATCCTAACTACCCATTTCACTTATATATTAACGATTATATTTGGTTTATGCATGGTTGATATGATTTACATGAGTTTCTGAGGCAATCAAAAATTAGAAAAAGCTGTAAGGGTCCCCCCTTGTGGTTCTGGCAAAAAATGAAAACTTTTGTTCTTCGAGTATTTAGGCGAATCAAAGCATCGTAACTACCCATTTCACTTATATATTAAGGATTATGTTTGGTTTATGCATGGTTGATATGATTTACATGAGTTTCTGAGGCAATCAAAAATTGGAAAAAGATGTAAGGGTCCCCCCTTCTAGTTCTGCCAAAAATTGAAAACTTTTGTTCTTCGAGTATTTGGGCGAATCAAAGCATCCTAACTACCCATTTCACTTATATATTAACGATTATATTTGGTTTATGCATGGTTGATATGATTTACATGAGTTTCTGAGGCAATCAAAAATTAGAAAAAGCTGTAAGGGTCCCCCCTTGTGGTTCTGGCAAAAATTGAAAACTTTTGTTCTTCGAGTATTTAGGCGAATCAAAGCATCGTAACTACCCATTTCACTTATATATTAACGATTATGTTTGGTTTATGCGTGGTTGATATGATTTACATGAGTTTCTGAGGCAATCAAAAATTGGAAAAAGCTGTAAGGGTCCCCCCTTGCGGTTCTGCCAAAAATTGAAAACTTTTGTTCTTCGAGTATTTGGGCGAATCAAAGCATCCTAACTACCCATTTCACTTATATATTAACGATTATGTTTGGGTTGTGCATGGTTGATATGATTTACATGAGTTTCTGAGGCAATCAAAAATTGGAAAAAGCTGTAAGGGTCCCCCCTTGTGGTTCTGGCAAAAATTGAAAACTTTTGTTCTTCGAGTATTTAGGCGAATCAAAGCATCGTAACTACCCATTTCACTTATATATTAACGATTATGTTTGGTTTATGCATGGTTGATATGATTTACATGAGTTTCTGAGGCAATCAAAAATTGGAAAAAGCTGTAAGGGTCCCCCCTTGTGGTTCTGCCAAAAATTGAAAACTTTTGTTCTTCGAGTATTTGGGCGAATCAAAGCATCCTAACTACCCATTTCACTTATATATTAACGATTATGTTTGGGTTGTGCATGGTTGATATGATTTACATGAGTTTCTGAGGCAATCAAAAATTGGAAAAAGCTGTAAGGGTCCCCCCTTGTGGTTCTGGCAAAAATTGAAAACTTTTGTTCTTCGAGTATTTAGGCGAATCAAAGCATCGTAACTATCCATTTCACTTATATATTAACGATTATGTTTGGTTTATGCATGGTTGATATGATTTACATGAGTTTCTGAGGCAATCAAAAATTGGAAAAAGCTGTAAGGGTCCCCCCTTGTGGTTCTGCCAAAAATTGAAAACTTTTGTTCTTCGAGTATTTGGGCGAATCAAAGCATCCTAACTACCCATTTCACTTATATATTAACGATTATATTTGGTTTATGCATGGTTGATATGATTTACATGAGTTTCTGAGGCAATCAAAAATTAGAAAAAGCTGTAAGGGTCCCCCCTTGTGGTTCTGGCAAAAAATGAAAACTTTTGTTCTTCGAGTATTTAGGCGAATCAAAGCATCGTAACTACCCATTTCACTTATATATTAACGATTATGTTTGGTTTATGCATGGTTGATATGATTTACATGAGTTTCTGAGGCAATCAAAAATTGGAAAAAGATGTAAGGGTCCCCCCTTGTAGTTCTGCCAAAAATTGAAAACTTTTGTTCTTCGAGTATTTGGGCGAATCAAAGCATCCTAACTACCCATTTCACTTATATATTAACGATTATATTTGGTTTATGCATGGTTGATAAGATTTACATGAGTTTCTGAGGCAATCAAAAATTAGAAAAAGCTGTAAGGGTCCCCCCTTGTGGTTCTGGCAAAAATTGAAAACTTTTGTTCTTCGAGTATTTAGGCGAATCAAAGCATCGTAACTACCCATTTCACTTATATATTAACGATTATGTTTGGTTTATGCATGGTTGATATGATTTACATGAGTTTCTGAGGCAATCAAAAATTGGAAAAAGCTGTAAGGGTCCCCCCTTGTGGTTCTGCCAAAAATTGAAAACTTTTGTTCTTCGAGTATTTGGGCGAATCAAAGCATCCTAACTACCCATTTCACTTATATATTAACGATTATGTTTGGTTTGTGCATGGTTGATATGATTTACATGAGTTTTTGAGGCAATCAAAAATTGGAAAAAGCTGTAAGGGTCCCCCCTTGTGGTTCTGGCAAAAATTGAAAACTTTTGTTCTTCGAGTATTTAGGCGAATCAAAGCATCGTAACTACCCATTTCACTTATATATTAATGATTATGTTTGGTTTATGCATGGTTGATATGATTTACCTGAGTTTCTGAGGCAATCAAAAATTGGAAAAAGATGTAAGGGTCCCCCCTTGTGGTTCTGCCAAAAATTGAAAACTTTTGTTCTTCGAGTACTTGGGCGAATCAAAGCATCCTAACTACCCATTTCACTTATATATTAACGATTATGTTTGGTTTATGCATGGTTGATATGATTTACGTGAGTTACTGAGGTAATCAAAAATTGGAAAAAGCTGTAAGGGTCCCCCCTTGTGGTTCTGCCAAAAATTGAAAACTTTTGTTCTTCGAGTATTTGGGCGAATCAAAGCATCCTAACTACCCATTTCACTTATATATTAACGATTATTTTTGGTTTAGGTATGGTTGATATGATTTACATGAGTTTCTGAGGCAATCAAAAATTGGGAAAAGCTGTAAGGGTCCCCCCTTGTGGTTCTGGCAAAAATTGAAAACTTTTGTTCTTCGAGTATTTGGGCGAATCAAAGCATCCTAACTACCCATTTCACTTATATATTAACGATTATGTTTGGTTTATGCATGGTTGATATGATTTACATGAGTTTCTGAGGCAATCAAAAATTGGAAAAAGCTGTAAGGGTCCCCCCTTGTGGTTCTGGCAAAAATTGAAAACTTTTGTTCTTCGAGTATTTGGGCGAATCAAAGCATCCTAACTACCCATTTCACTTATATATTAACGATTATATTTGGTTTATGCATGGTTGATATGATTTACATGCGTTTCTGAGGCAATCAAAAATTAGAAAAAGCTATAAGGGTCCCCCCTTGTGGTTCTGGCAAAAATTGAAAACTTTTGTTCTTCGAGTATTTAGTCGAATCAAAGCATCGTAACTACCCATTTCACTTATATATTAACGATTATGTTTGGTTTATGCATGGTTGATATGATTTACATGCGTTTCTGAGGCAATCAAAAATTAGAAAAAGCTGTAAGGTCCCCCCTTGTGGTTCTGGCAAAAAATGAAAACTTTTGTTCTTCGAGTATTTGGGCGAATCAAAGCATCCTAACTACCCATTTCACTTATATATTAACGATTATATTTGGTTTATGCATGGTTGATAAGATTTACATGAGTTTCTGAGGCAATCAAAAATTAGAAAAAGCTGTAAGGGTCCCCCCTTGTGGTTCTGGCAAAAATTGAAAACTTTTGTTCTTCGAGTATTTGGGCGAATCAAAGCGTCCTAACTACCCATTTCACTTATATATTAACGATTATGTTTGGTTTATGCATGGTTGATATGATTTACATGAGTTTCTGAGGCAATCACAAATTGGAAAAAGCTGTAAGGGTCCCCCCGTGGTTTTGCCAAAAATTGAAAACTTTTGTTCTTCGAGTATTTGGGCGAATCAAAGCATCCTAACTACCCATTTCACTTATATATTAACGATTATGTTTGGTTTGTGGATGGTTGATATGATTTACATGAGTTTCTGAGGCAATCAAAAATTGGAAAAAGCTGTAAGGGTCCCCCCTTGTGGTTCTGGCAAAAATTGAAAACTTTTGTTCTTCGAGTATTTAGGCGAATCAAAGCATCGTAACTACCCATTTCACTTATATATTAACGATTATGTTTGGTTTATGCATGGTTGATATGATTTACATGAGTTTCTGAGGCAATCAAAAATTGGAAAAAGCTGTAAGGGTCCCCCCTTGTGGTTCTGCCAAAAATTGAAAACTTTTGTTCTTCGAGTATTTGGGCGAATCAAAGCATCCTAACTACCCATTTCACTTATATATTAACGATTATGTTTGGTTTGTGGATGGTTGATATGATTTACATGAGTTTCTGAGGCAATCAAAAATTGGAAAAAGCTGTAAGGGTCCCCCCTTGTGGTTCTGGCAAAAATTGAAAACTTTTGTTCTTCGAGTATTTAGGCGAATCAAAGCATCGTAACTACCCATTTCACTTATATATTAACGATTATGTTTGGTTTATGCATGGTTGATATGATTTACCTGAGTTTCTGAGGCAATCAAAAATTGGAAAAAGATGTAAGGGTCCCCCCTTGTGGTTCTGCCAAAAATTGAAAACTTTTGTTCTTCGAGTACTTGGGCGAATCAAAGCATCCTAACTACCCATTTCACATATATATTAACGATTATGTTTTGTTTATGCATGGTTGATATGATTTACGTGAGTTACTGAGGTAATCAAAAATTGGAAAAAGCTGTAAGGGTCCCCCCTTGTGGTTCTGGCAAAAATTGAAAACTTTTGTTCTTCGAGTATTTGGGCGAATCAAAGCATCCTAACTACCCATTTCACTTATATATTAACGATTATTTTTGGTTTAGGTATGGTTGATATGATTTACATGAGTTTCTGAGGCAATCAAAAATTGGGAAAAGCTGTAAGGGTCCCCCGTTGTGGTTCTGGCAAAAATTGAAAACTTTTGTTCTTCGAGTATTTGGGCGAATCAAAGCATCCTAACTACCCATTTCACTTATATATTAACGATTATTTTTGGTTTAGGTATGGTCGATATGATTTACATGAGTTTCTGAGGCAATCAAAAATTAGAAAAAGCTGTAAGGGTCCCCCCTTGTGGTTCTGCCAAAAATTGAAAACTTTTGTTCTTCGAGTATTTGGGCGAATCAAAGCATCCTTACTACCCATTTCACTGATATATTAACGATTATGTTTGGTTTATGCATGGTTGATATGATTTACGTGAGTTTCTGAGTCAATCAAAAATTGGAAAAAGCTGTAAGGGTCCACCCTTGTGGTTCTGCCAAAAATTGAAAACTTTTGTTCTTCGAGTATTTGGGCGAATCAAAGGATCCTAACTACCCATTTCACTTATATATCAACGATTATATTTGGTTTATGCATGGTTGATATGATTTACATGAGTTTCTGAGGCAATCAAAAATTAGAAAAAGCTGTAAGGGTCCCCCCTTGTGGTTCTGGCAAAAAATGAAAACTTCTGTTTTTCGAGTATTTGGGCGAATCAAAGCATCCTAACTACCCATTTCACTTATATATTAACGATTATGTTTGGTTTATGTATGGTTGATATGATTTACATGAGTTTCTGAGGCAATCAAAAATTGGGAAAAGCTGTAAGGGTCCCCCTTTGTGGTTCTGGCAAAAATTTAAAACTTTTGTTCTTCGAGTATTTGTGCGAATCAAAGCATCCTAACTACCCATTTCACTTATATATTAGCGATTATGTTTGGTTTAGGTATGGTTGATATGATTTACATGAGTTTCTGAGGCAATCAAAAATTGGAAAAAGCTGTAAGGGTCCCCCCTTGTGGTTCTGGCAAAAATTTAAAACTTTTGTTCTTCGAGTATTTGGGCGAATCAAAGCATCCTAACTACCCATTTCACTTATATATTAGCGAATATGTTTGGTTTAGGTATGGTTGATATGATTTACATGAGTTTCTGAGGCAATCAAAAATTGGAAAAAGCTGTAAGGGTCCCCCCTTGTGGTGCTGGTAAATTTTTAAAACTTTTGTTCTTCAAGTACTTGGGCGAATCAAAGCATCCTAACTACCCATTTCACTTATATATTAACGATTATGTTTGGTTTAGGTATGGTTGATATGATTTACATGAGTTTCTGAGGCAATCAAAAATTGGAAAAAGCTGTAAGGGTCCCCCCTTGTGGTTCTGGCAAAAATTGAAAACTTTTGTTCTTCGAGTATTTGGGCGTATCAAAGCATCCTAACTACCCATTTCACTTATATATTAACGATTATGTTTGGTTTATGCATGGTTGATATGATTTACGTGAGTTTCTGAGGCAATCAAAAATTGGAAAAAGCTGTAACGGTCCCCCCTTGTGGTTCTGCCAAAAATTGAAAACTTTTGTTCTTCGAGTATTTGGGCGAATCAAAGCATCCTAACTACCCATTTCACTTATGTATTAACGATTATGTTTGGTTTATGCATGGTTGATATGATTTACATGAGTTTCTGAGGCAATCAAAAATTGGAAAAAGCTGTAAGGGTCCCCCCTTGTGGTTCTGCTAAATATTGAAAATTTTTGTTCTTCGAGTATTTGGGCGAATCAAAGCATCCTAACTACTCATTTCACTTTTATATTAACGATTATGTTTTGTTTATGTATGATTGATATGATTTACATAAGTTTCTGAGGCAATCAAAAATTGGAAAAAGCTGTAAGGGTCCCCCCTTGTGGTTCTGCTAAAAATTGAAAATTTTTGTTCTTCGAGTATTTGGGTGAATGAAAGCATCCTAACTACTCATTTCACTTATATATTAACCATTATGTTTGGTTTATGCATGGTTGATATGATTTACTTGAGTTTCTGAGGCAATCAAAAATTGGGAAAAGCTGTAAGGGTCCCCCTTGTGGTTCTGGCAAAAATTGAAAACTTTTGTTCTTCGAGTATTTGGGCGAATCAAAGCATCCTAACTACCCATTTCACTTATATATTAACGATTATTTTTGGTTTAGGTATGGTTGATATGATTTACATGAGTTTCTGAGGCAATCAAAAATTGGAAAAAGCTGTAAGGGTCCCCGCTTGTGGTTCTGGCAAAAATTGAAAAATTTTGTTCTTGGAGTATTTAGGCGAATCAAAGCATCGTAAGTACCCATTTCACTTATATATTAACGATTATGTTTGGTTTATGCATGGTTGATATGATTTATATGAGTTTTTGAGGCAATCAAAAATTGGAAAAAGCTGTAAGGGTCCCCCTTGTGGTTCTGCCAAAAATTGAAAATTTTTGTTCTTCGAGTATTTGAGCGAATCAAAGCATCCTAACTACCCATTTCACTTATATATTAACGATTATGTTTGGTTTATGCATGGTTGATATGATTTACGTGAGTTTCTGAGGCAATCAAAAATTGGAAAAAGCTGTAAGGGTCCCCCCTTGTGGTTCTGGCAAAAATTGAAAACTTTTGTTCTTCGAGTATTTGGGCGAATCAAAGCATCCTAACTACCCATTTCACTTATATATTAACGATTATTTTTGGTTTAGGTATGGTTGATATGATTTACATGAATTTCTGAGGAAATCAAAAATTGGGAAAGCTGTAAGGGTCCCCCCTTGTGGTTCTGGCAAAAATTGAAAACTTTTGTTCTTCGAGTATTTGGGCGAATCAAAGCATCCTAACTACCCATTTCACTTATATATTAACGATTATTTTTGGTTTAGGTATGGTTGATATGATTTACATGAGTTTCTGAGGCAATCAAAAATAAGAGAAAGCTGTAAGGGTCCCCCCTTGTGGTTCTGGCAAAAATTGTAAACTTTTGTTCTTCGAGTATTTAGGCGAATCAAAGCATCGTAACTACCCATTTCACTTATATATTAACGATTATGTTTGGTTTATGCATGGTTGATATGATTTACATGAGTTTCTGAGGCAATCCAAAATTGGAAAAAGCTGTAAGGGTCCCCCCTTGTGGTTCTGCCAAAAATTGAAAACTTTTGTTCTTCGAGTATTTGGGCGAATCAAAGCATCCTAACTACCCATTTCACTTATATATTAACGATTATGTTTGGTTTATGCATGGTTGATACGATTTACGTGAGTTTCTGAGGCAATCAAAAATTGGAAAAAACTGTAAGGGTCCCCCTTGTGGTTCTGCCAAAAATTGAAAACTTTTGTTCTTCGAGTATTTGGGCGAATCAAAGCATCCTAACTACCCATTTCACTTATATATTAACGATTATTTTTGGTTTAGGTAAGGTTGATAAGATTTACATGAGTTTCTGAGGCAATCAAAAATTGGGAAAAGCTGTAAGGGTCCCCCCTTGTGGTTCTGGCAAAAATTGAAAACTTTTGTTCTTCGAGTATTTGGGCGAATAAAAGCATCCTAACTACCCATTTCACTTATATATTAACGATTATTTTTGGTTTAGGTATGGTTGATATGATTTACACGAGTTTCTGAGCCAATCAAAAATTGGAAAAAGCTGTAAGGGTCCCCCCTTGTGGTTCTGGCAAAAATTGAAAACTTTTGTTCTTTGAGTATTTAGGCGAATCAAAGCATCGTAACTATCCATTTCACTTATATATTAACGATTATGTTTGGTTTATGCATGGTTGATATGATTTACATGAGTTTCTAAGGCAATCAAAAATTGGAAAAAGCTGTAAGGGTCCCCCCTTGTGGTTCTGCCAAAAATTGAAAATTTTTGTTCTTCGAGTATTTGAGCGAATCAAAGCATCCTAACTACCCATTTCAATTATATATTAATGATTATGTTTGGTTTATGCATGGTTGATATGATTTACGTGAGTTTCTGAGGCAATCAAAAATTGGAAAAAGCTGTAGGGGTCCCCCCTTGTGGTTCTGGCAAAAATTGAAAACTTTTGTTCTTCGAGTATTTGGGCGAATAAAAGCATCCTAACTACCCATTTCACTTATATATTAACGATTATTTTTGGTTTAGGTATGGTTGATATGATTTACATGAGTTTCTGAGGCAATCAAAAATTGGAAAAAGCTGTAAGGGTCCCCCCTTGTGGTTCTGGCAAAAATTGAAAAATTTTGTTCTTCGAGTATTTAGGCGAATCAAAGCATCGTAACTATCCATTTCACTTATATATTAACGATTATGATTGGTTTATGCATGGTTGATATGATTTACATGAGTTTCTGAGGCAATCAAAAATTGGAAAAAGCTGTAAGGGTCCCCCCTTGTGGTTCTGCCAAAAATTGAAAATTTTTGTTCTTCGAGTATTTGAGCGAATCAAAGCATCCTAACTACCCATTTCACTTATATATTAACGATTATGTTTGGTTTATGCATGGTTGATATGATTTACGTGAGTTTCTGAGGCAATCAAAAATTGGAAAAAGCTGTAGGGGCCCCCCCTTGTGGTTCTGGCAAAAATTAAAAACTTTTGTTCTTCGAGTATTTGGGCGAATCAAAGCATCCTAACTACCCATTTCACTTATATATTAACGATTATTTTTGGTTTAGGTATGGTTGATATGATTTACATGAGTTTCTGAGGCAATCAAAAATTGGAAAAAGCTGTAAGGGTCCCCGCTTGTGGTTCTGGCAAAAATTGAAAACTTTTGTTCTTCGAGTATTTGGGCGAATCAAAGCATCCTAACTACCCATTTCACTTATATATTAACGATTATGTTTGGTTTATGCATGGTTGATACGATTTACGTGAGTTTCTGAGGCAATCAAAAATTGGAAAAAACTGTAAGGGTCCCCCTTGTGGTTCTGCCAAAAATTGAAAACTTTTGTTCTTCGAGTATTTGGGCGAATCAAAGCATCCTAACTACCCATTTCACTTATATATTAACGATTATGTTTGGTTTATGCATGGTTGATATGATTTACGTGAGTTTCTGAGGCAATCAAAAATTGGAAAAAGCTGTAAGGGTCCCCCCTTGTGGTTCTGGCAAAAATTGAAAACTTTTGTTCTTCGAGTATTTGGGCGAATCAAAGCATCCTAACTACCCATTTCACTTATATATTAACGATTATTTTTGGTTTAGGTATGGTTGATATGATTTACATGAGTTTCTGAGGCAATCAAAAATAAGAGAAAGCTGTAAGGGTCCCCCCTTGTGGTTCTGGCAAAAATTGAAAACTTTTGTTCTTCGAGTATTTAGGCGAATCAAAGCATCGTAACTACCATTTCACTTATATATTAACGATTATGTTTGGTTTATGCATGGTTGATATGATTTACGTGAGTTTCTGAGGCAATCAAAAATTGGAAAAAGCTGTAATGGTCCCCCCTTGTGGTTCTGCCAAAAATTGAAAACTTTTGTTCTTCGAGTATTTGAGCGAATCAAAGCATCATAACTGCCCATTTCACTTATATATTGACGATTATTTTTGGTTTAGGTATGGTTGATATGATTTACATGAATTTCTGAGGAAATCAAAAATTGGGAAAAGCTGTAAGGGTCCCCCCTTGTGGTTCTGGCAAAAATTGAAAACTTTTGTTCTTCGAGTATTTGGGCGAATCAAAGCATCCTAACTACCCATTTCACTTATATATTAACGATTATTTTTGGTTTAGGTATGTTTGATATGATTTACATGAGTTTCTGAGGCAATCAAAAATAAGAGAAATCTGTAAGGGTCCCCCCTTGTGGTTTTGGCAAAAATTGAAAACTTTTGTTCTTCGAGTATTTAGGCGAATCAAAGCATCGTAACTCCCCATTTCACTTATATATTAACGATTATGTTTGGTTTATGCATGGTTGATATGATTTACATGAGTTTCTGAGGCAATCAAAAATTGGAAAAAGCTGTAAGGGTCCCCCCTTGTGGTTCTGCCAAAAATTGAAAACTTTTGTTCTTCGAGTATTTGGGCGAATCAAAGCATCCTAACTACCCATTTCACTTATATATTAACGATTATGTTTGGTTTATGCATGGTTGATATGATTTACGTGAGTTTCTGAGGCAATCAAAAATTGTAAAAAACTGTAAGGGTCCCCCCTTGTGGTTCTGCCAAAAATTGAAAACTTTTGTTCTTCGAGTATTTGGGCGAATCAAAGCATCCTAACTACCCATTTCACTTATATATTAACGATTATTATTGGTTTAGGTAAGGTTGATATGATTTACATGAGTTTCTGAGGCAATCAAAAATTGGGAAAAGCTGTAAGGGTCCCCCCTTGTGGTTCTGGCAAAAATTGAAAACTTTTGTTCTTCGAGTATTTGGGCGAATAAAAGCATCCTAACTACCCATTTCACTTATATATTAACGATTATTTTTGGTTTAGGTATGGTTGATATGATTTACATGAGTTTCTGAGGCAATCAAAAATTGGAAAAAGCTGTAAGGGTCCCCCCTTGTGGTTCTGGCAAAAATTGAAAACTTTTGTTCTTCGAGTATTTAGGCGAATCAAAGCATCGTAACTACCCATTTCACTTATATATTAACGATTATGTTTGGTTTATGCATGGTTGATATGATTTACATGAGTTTCTGAGGCAATCAAAAATTGGAAAAAGCTGTAGGGGTCCCCCCTTGTGGTTCTGGCAAAAATTGAAAACTTTTGTTCTTCGAGTATTTGGGCGAATCAAAGCAACCTAACTACCCATTTCACTTATATATTAACGATTATTTTTGGTTTAGGTATGGTTGATATGATTTACATGAGTTTCTGAGGCAATCAAAAATTGGAAAAAGCTGTAAGGGTCCCCGCTTGTGGTTCTGGCAAAAATTGAAAACTTTTGTTCTTCGAGTATTTAGGCGAATCAAAGCATCGTAAGTACCCATTTCACTTATATGTTAACGGTTATGTTTGGTTTATGCATGGTTGATATGATTTATATGAGTTTCTGAGGCAATCAAAAATTGGAAAAAGCTGTAAGGGTCCCCCCTTGTGGTTCTGCCAAAAATTGAAAATTTTTGTTCTTCGAGTATTTGAGCGAATCAAAGCATCCTAACTACCCATTTCACTTATATATTAACGATTATGTTTGGTTTATGCATGGTTGATATGATTTACGTGAGTTTCTGAGGCAATCAAAAATTGGAAAAAGCTGTAAGGGTCCCTCCTTGTGGTTCTGGCAAAAATTGAAAACTTTTGTTCTTCGAGTATTTGGGCGAATCAAAGCATCCTAACTACCCATTTCACTTATATATTAACGATTATTTTTGGTTTAGGTATGGTTGATATGATTTACATGAGTTTCTGAGGAAATCAAAAATTGGGAAAAGCTGTAAGGGTCCCCCCTTGTGGTTCTGGCAAAAATTGAAAACTTTTGTTCTTCGAGTATTTGGGCGAATCAAAGCATCCTAACTACCCATTTCACTTATATATTAACGATTATGTTTGGTTTATGCATGGTTGATATGATTTACGTGAGTTTCTGAGGCAATCAAAAATTGGAAAAAGCTGTAAGGGTCCCCCCTTGTGGTTCTGGCAAAAATTGAAAACTTTTGTTCTTCGAGTATTTGGGCGTATCAAAGCATCCTAACTACCCATTTCACTTATATATTAAAGATTATGTTTGGTTTATGCATGGTTGATATGATTTACGTGAGTTTCTGAGGCAATCAAAAATTGGAAAAAGCTGTAACGGTCCCCCCTTGTGGTTCTGGCAAAAATTGAAAACTTTTGTTCTTCGAGTATTTGGGCGAATCAAAGCATCCTAACTACCCATTTCACTTATGTATTAACGATTATGTTTGGTTTATGCATGGTTGATATGATTTACATGAGTTTCTGAGGCAATCAAAAATTGGAAAAAGTTGTAAGGGTCCCCCCTTGTGGTTCTGCTAAATATTGAAAATTTTTGTTCTTCGAGTATTTGGGCGAATCAAAGCATCCTAACTACTCATTTCACTTTTATATTAACGATTATGTTTTGTTTATGTATGATTGATATGATTTACATAAGTTTCTGAGGCAATCAAAAATTGGAAAAAGCTGTAAGGGTCCCCCCTTGTGGTTCTGCTAAAAATTGAAAATTTTTGTTCTTCGAGTATTTGGGTGAATGAAAGCATCCTAACTACTCATTTCACTTATATATTAACCATTATGTTTGGTTTATGCAGGGTTGATATGATTTACTTGAGTTTCTGAGGCAATCAAAAATTGGGAAAAGCTGTAAGGGTCCCCCTTGTGGTTCTGGCAAAAATTGAAAACTTTTGTTCTTCGAGTATTTGGGCGAATCAAAGCATCCTAACTACCCATTTCACTTATATATTAACGATTATTTTTGGTTTAGGTATGGTTGATATGATTTACATGAGTTTCTGAGGCAATCAAAAATTGGAAAAAGCTGTAAGGGTCCCCGCTTGTGGTTCTGGCAAAAATTGAAAAATTTTGTTCTTGGAGTATTTAGGCGAATCAAAGCATCGTAAGTACCCATTTCACTTATATATTAATGATTATGTTTGGTTTATGCATGGTTGATATGATTTATATGAGTTTTTGAGGCAATCAAAAATTGGAAAAAGCTGTAAGGGTCCCCCTTGTGGTTCTGCCAAAAATTGAAAATTTTTGTTCTTCGAGTATTGGAGCGAATCAAAGCATCCTAACTACCCATTTCACTTATATATTAACGATTATGTTTGGTTTATGCATGGTTGATATGATTTACGTGAGTTTCTGAGGCAATCAAAAATTGGAAAAAGCTGTAAGGGTCCCCCCTTGTGGTTCTGGCAAAAATTGAAAACTTTTGTTCTTCGAGTATTTGGGCGAATCAAAGCATCCTAACTACCCATTTCACTTATATATTAACGATTATTTTTGGTTTAGGTATGGTTGATATGATTTACATGAATTTCTGAGGAAATCAAAAATTGGGAAAGCTGTAAGGGTCCCCCCTTGTGGTTCTGGCAAAAATTGAAAACTTTTGTTCTTCGAGTATTTGGGCGAATCAAAGCATCCTAACTACCCATTTCACTTATATATTAACGATTATTTTTGGTTTAGGTATGGTTGATATGATTTACATGAGTTTCTGAGGCAATCAAAAATAAGAGAAAGCTGTAAGGGTCCCCCCATGTGGTTCTGGCAAAAATTGAAAACTTTTGTTCTTCGAGTATTTAGGCGAATCAAAGCATCGTAACTACCCATTTCACTTATATATTAACGATTATGTTTGCTTTATGCATGGTTGATATGATTTACATGAGTTTCTGAGGCAATCAAAAATTGGAAAAAGCTGTAAGGGTCCCCCCTTGTGGTTCTGCCAAAAATTGAAAACTTTTGTTCTTCGAGTATTTGAGCGAATCAAAGCATCCTAACTACCCATTTCACTTATATATTAACGATTATATTTGGTTTATGCATGGTTGATATGATTTACATGAGTTTCTGAGGTAATCAAAAATTGGAAAAAGCTGTAAGGGTCCCCCCTTGTGGTTCTGCCAAAAATTGAAAACATTTGTTCTTCGAGTATTTGGGCGAATCAAAGCATCCTAACTACCCATTTCACTTATATATTAACGATTATGTTTGGTTTATGCATGGTTGATATGATTTACGTGAGTTTCTGAGGCAATCAAAAGTTGGAAAAAACTGTAAGGGTCCCCCCTTGTGGTTCTGCCAAAAATTGAAAACTTTTGTTCTTCGAGTATTTGAGCGAATCAAAGCATCCTAACTACCCATTTCACTTATATATTAACTATTATGTTTGGTTTATGCATGGTTGATATGATTTACGTGAGTTTCTGAGGCAATCAAAAATTGGAAAAAGCTGTAGGGGTCCCCCCTTGTGGTTCTGGCAAAAATTGAAAACTTTTGTTCTTCGAGTATTTGGGCGAATCAAAGCATCCTAACTACCCATTTCACTTATATATTAAAGATTATTTTTGGTTTAGGTATGGTTGATATGATTTACATGAGTTTCTGAGGCAATCAAAAATTGGAAAAAGCTGTAAGGGTCCCCGCTTGTGGTTCTGGCAAAAATTGAAAACTTTTGTTCTTCGAGTATTTGGGCGAATCAAAGCATCCTAACTACCCATTTCACTTATATATTAACGATTATGTTTGGTTTATGCATGGTTGATACGATTTACGTGAGTTTCTGAGGCAATCAAAAATTGGAAAAAACTGTAAGGGTCCCCCTTGTGGTTCTGCCAAAAATTGAAAACTTTTGTTCTTCGAGTATTTGGGCGAATCAAAGCATCCTAACTACCCATTTCACTTATATATTAACGATTATGTTTGGTTTATGCATGGTTGATATGATTTACGTGAGTTTCTGAGGCAATCAAAAATTGGAAAAAGCTGTTAGGGTCCCCCCTTGTGCTTCTGCCAAAAATTGAAAACTTTTGTTCTTCGAGTATTTGGGTGAATCAAAGCATCCTAACTACCCATTTCACTTATATGTTAACGATTATGTTTGGTTTATGCATGGTTGATATGATTTACGTGAGTTTCTGAGGCAATCAAAAGTTGGAAAAAACTGTAAGGGTCCCCCCTTGTGGTTCTGGCAAAAATTGAAAACTTTTGTTCTTCGAGTATTTGGGCGAATCAAAGCATCCTAACTACCCATTTCACTTATATATTAACGATTATATTTGGTTTAGGTATGGTTGATATGATTTACATGAGTTTATGAGGAAATCAAAAATTGGGAAAAGCTGTAAGTGTCCCCCCTTGTGGTTCTGGCAAAAATTGAAAACTTTTGTTCTTCGAGTATTTGGGCGAATCAAAGCATCCTAACTACCCATTTCACTTATATATTAACGATTATTTTTGGTTTAGGTATGGTTGATATGATTTACATGAGTTTCTGAGGCAATCAAAAATAAGAGAAAGCTGTAAGGGTCCCCCCTTGTGGTTCTGGCAAAAATTGAAAACTTTTGTTCTTCGAGTATTTAGGCGAATCAAAGCATCGTAACTACCATTTCACTTATATATTAACGATTATGTTTGGTTTATGCATGGTTGATATGATTTACGTGAGTTTCTGAGGCAATCAAAAATTGGAAAAAGCTGTAAGGGTCCCCCCTTGTGGTTCTGCCAAAAATTGAAAACTTTTGTTCTTCGAGTATTTGAGCGAATCAAAGCATCCTAACTGCCCATTTCACTTATATATTAACGATTATTTTTGGTTTAGGTATGGTTGATATGATTTACATGAATTTCTGAGGAAATCAAAAATTGGGAAAAGCTGTAAGGGTCCCCCCTTGTGGTTCTGGCAAAAATTGAAAACTTTTGTTCTTCGAGTATTTGGGCGAATCAAAGCATCCTAACTACCCATTTCATTTATATATTAACGATTATTTTTGGTTTAGGTATGTTTGATATGATTTACATGAGTTTCTGAGGCAATCAAAAATAAGAGAAATCTGTAAGGGTCCCCCCTTGTGGTTTTGGCAAAAATTGAAAACTTTTGTTCTTCGAGTATTTAGGCGAATCAAAGCATCGTAACTCCCCATTTCACTTATATATTAACGATTATGTTTGGTTTATGCATGGTTGATATGATTTACATGAGTTTCTGAGGCAATCAAAAATTGGAAAAAGCTGTAAGGGTCCCCCATTGTGGTTCTGCCAAAAATTGAAAACTTTTGTTCTTCGAGTATTTGGGCGAATCAAAGCATCCTAACTACCCATTTCACTTATATATTAACGATTATGTTTGGTTTATGCATGGTTGATATGATTTACGTGAGTTTCTGAGGCAATCAAAAATTGTAAAAAACTGTAAGGGTCCCCCCTTGTGGTTCTGCCAAAAATTGAAAACTTTTGTTCTTCGAGTATTTGGGCGAATCAAAGCATCCTAACTACCCATTTCACTTATATATTAACGATTATTATTGGTTTAGGTAAGGTTGATATGATTTACATGAGTTTCTGAGGCAATCAAAAATTGGGAAAAGCTGTAAGGGTCCCCCCTTGTGGTTCTGGCAAAAATTGAAAACTTTTGTTCTTCGAGTATTTGGGCGAATAAAAGCATCCTAACTACCCATTTCACTTATATATTAACGATTATTTTTGGTTTAGGTATGGTTGATATGATTTACATGAGTTTCTGAGGCAATCAAAAATTGGAAAAAGCTGTAAGGGTCCCCCCTTGTGGTTCTGGCAAAAATTGAAAACTTTTGTTCTTCGAGTATTTAGGCGAATCAAAGCATCGTAACTACCCATTTCACTTATATATTAACGATTATGTTTGGTTTATGCATGGTTGATATGATTTACATGAGTTTCTGAGGCAATCAAAAATTGGAAAAAGCTGTAGGGGTCCCCCCTTGTGGTTCTGGCAAAAATTGAAAACTTTTGTTCTTCGAGTATTTGGGCGAATCAAAGCATCCTAACTACCCATTTCAATTATATATTAACGATTATTTTTGGTTTAGGTATGGTTGATATGATTTACATGAGTTTCTGAGGCAATCAAAAATTGGAAAAAGCTGTAAGGGTCCCCGCTTGTGGTTCTGGCAAAAATTGAAAACTTTTGTTCTTCGAGTATTTAGGCGAATCAAAGCATCGTAAGTACCCATTTCACTTATATGTTAACGGTTATGTTTGGTTTATGCATGGTTGATATGATTTATATGAGTTTCTGAGGCAATCAAAAATTGGAAAAAGCTGTAAGGGTCCCCCCTTGTGGTTCTGCCAAAAATTGAAAATTTTTGTTCTTCGAGTATTTGAGCGAATCAAAGCATCCTAACTACCCATTTCACTTATATATTAACGATTATGTTTGGTTTATGCATGGTTGATATGATTTACGTGAGTTTCTGAGGCAATCAAAAATTGGAAAAAGCTGTAAGGGTCCCTCCTTGTGGTTCTGGCAAAAATTGAAAACTTTTGTTCTTCGAGTATTTGGGCGAATCAAAGCATCCTAACTACCCATTTCACTTATATATTAACGATTATTTTTGGTTTAGGTATGGTTGATATGATTTACATGAGTTTCTGAGGAAATCAAAAATTGGGAAAAGCTGTAAGGGTCCCCCCTTGTGGTTCTGGCAAAAATTGAAAACTTTTGTTCTTCGAGTATTTGGGCGAATCAAAGCATCCTAACTACCCATTTCACTTATATATTAACGATTATGTTTGGTTTATGCATGGTTGATATGATTTACGTGAGTTTCTGAGGCAATCAAAAATTGGAAAAAGCTGTAAGGGTCCCCCCTTGTGGTTCTGGCAAAAATTGAAAACTTTTGTTCTTCGAGTATTTGGGCGTATCAAAGCATCCTAACTACCCATTTCACTTATATATTAAAGATTATGTTTGGTTTATGCATGGTTGATATGATTTACGTGAGTTTCTGAGGCAATCAAAAATTGGAAAAAGCTGTAACGGTCCCCCCTTGTGGTTCTGGCAAAAATTGAAAACTTTTGTTCTTCGAGTATTTGGGCGAATCAAAGCATCCTAACTACCCATTTCACTTATGTATTAACGATTATGTTTGGTTTATGCATGGTTGATATGATTTACATGAGTTTCTGAGGCAATCAAAAATTGGAAAAAGTTGTAAGGGTCCCCCCTTGTGGTTCTGCTAAATATTGAAAATTTTTGTTCTTCGAGTATTTGGGCGAATCAAAGCATCCTAACTACTCATTTCACTTTTATATTAACGATTATGTTTTGTTTATGTATGATTGATATGATTTACATAAGTTTCTGAGGCAATCAAAAATTGGAAAAAGCTGTAAGGGTCCCCCCTTGTGGTTCTGCTAAAAATTGAAAATTTTTGTTCTTCGAGTATTTGGGTGAATGAAAGCATCCTAACTACTCATTTCACTTATATATTAACCATTATGTTTGGTTTATGCAGGGTTGATATGATTTACTTGAGTTTCTGAGGCAATAAAAAATTGGGAAAAGCTGTAAGGGTCCCCCTTGTGGTTCTGGCAAAAATTGAAAACTTTTGTTCTTCGAGTATTTGGGCGAATCAAAGCATCCTAACTACCCATTTCACTTATATATTAACGATTATTTTTGGTTTAGGTATGGTTGATATGATTTACATGAGTTTTTGAGGCAATCAAAAATTGGAAAAAGCTGTAAGGGTCCCCGCTTGTGGTTCTGGCAAAAATTGAAAAATTTTGTTCTTGGAGTATTTAGGCGAATCAAAGCATCGTAAGTACCCATTTCACTTATATATTAACGATTATGTTTGGTTTATGCATGGTTGATATGATTTATATGAGTTTTTGAGGCAATCAAAAATTGGAAAAAGCTGTAAGGGTCCCCCTTGTGGTTCTGCCAAAAATTGAAAATTTTTGTTCTTCGAGTATTTGAGCGAATCAAAGCATCCTAACTACCCATTTCACTTATATATTAACGATTATGTTTGGTTTATGCATGGTTGATATGATTTACGTGAGTTTCTGAGGCAATCAAAAATTGGAAAAAGCTGTAAGGGTCCCCCCTTGTGGTTCTGGCAAAAATTGAAAACTTTTGTTCTTCGAGTATTTGGGCGAATCAAAGCATCCTAACTACCCATTTCACTTATATATTAACGATTATTTTTGGTTTAGGTATGGTTGATATGATTTACATGAATTTCTGAGGAAATCAAAAATTGGGAAAGCTGTAAGGGTCCCCCCTTGTGGTTCTGGCAAAAATTGAAAACTTTTGTTCTTCGAGTATTTGGGCGAATCAAAGCATCCTAACTACCCATTTCACTTATATATTAACGATTATTTTTGGTTTAGGTATGGTTGATATGATTTACATGAGTTTCTGAGGCAATCAAAAATAAGAGAAAGCTGTAAGGGTCCCCCCATGTGGTTCTGGCAAAAATTGAAAACTTTTGTTCTTCGAGTATTTAGGCGAATCAAAGCATCGTAACTACCCATTTCACTTATATATTAACGATTATGTTTGCTTTATGCATGGTTGATATGATTTACATGAGTTTCTGAGGCAATCAAAAATTGGAAAAAGCTGTAAGGGTCCCCCCTTGTGGTTCTGCCAAAAATTGAAAACTTTTGTTCTTCGAGTATTTGAGCGAATCAAAGCATCCTAACTACCCATTTCACTTATATATTAACGATTATATTTGGTTTATGCATGGTTGATATGATTTACATGAGTTTCTGAGGTAATCAAAAATTGGAAAAAGCTGTAAGGGTCCCCCCTTGTGGTTCTGCCAAAAATTGAAAACATTTGTTCTTCGAGTATTTGGGCGAATCAAAGCATCCTAACTACCCATTTCACTTATATATTAACGATTATGTTTGGTTTATGCATGGTTGATATGATTTACGTGAGTTTCTGAGGCAATCAAAAGTTGAAAAAAACTGTAAGGGTCCCCCCTTGTGGTTCTGCCAAAAATTGAAAACTTTTGTTCTTCGAGTATTTGAGCGAATCAAAGCATCCTAACTACCCATTTCACTTATATATTAACTATTATGTTTGGTTTATGCATGGTTGATATGATTTACGTGAGTTTCTGAGGCAATCAAAAATTGGAAAAAGCTGTAGGGGTCCCCCCTTGTGGTTCTGGCAAAAATTGAAAACTTTTGTTCTTCGAGTATTTGGGCGAATCAAAGCATCCTAACTACCCATTTCACTTATATATTAAAGATTATTTTTGGTTTAGGTATGGTTGATATGATTTACATGAGTTTCTGAGGCAATCAAAAATTGGAAAAAGCTGTAAGGGTCCCCGCTTGTGGTTCTGGCAAAAATTGAAAACTTTTGTTCTTCGAGTATTTAGGCGAATCAAAGCATCGTAAGTACCCATTTCACTTATATATTAACGATTATGTTTGGTTTATGCATGGTTGATATGATTTATATGAGTTTCTGAGGCAATCAAAAATTGGAAAAAATCTGTAAGGGTCCCCCCTTGTGGTTCTGCCAAAAATTGAAAATTTTTGTTCTTCGAGTATTTGAGCGAATCAAAGCATCCTAACTACCCATTTCACTTATATATTAACGATTATGTTTGGTTTATGCATGGTTGATATGATTTACGTGAGTTTCTGAGGCAATCAAAAATTGGAAAAAGCTGTAAGGGTCCCCCCTTGTGGTTCTGCCAAAAATTGAAAACTTTTGTTCTTCGAGTATTTGGGCGAATCAAAGCATCCTAACTACCCATTTCACTTATATATTAACGATTATGTTTGGTTTATGCATGGTTGATATGATTTACATGAGTTTCTGAGGCAATCAAAAATTGGAAAAAGCTGTTTGGGTCCCCCCTTGTGCTTCTGCCAAAAATTGAAAACTTTTGTTCTTCGAGTATTTGGGTGAATCAAAGCATCCTAACTACCCATTTCACTTATATGTTAACGATTATGTTTGGTTTATGCATGGTTGAT
The DNA here is from genome assembly GCA_037501455.1 of Lantana camara. Taxonomy (NCBI): domain Eukaryota; kingdom Viridiplantae; phylum Streptophyta; class Magnoliopsida; order Lamiales; family Verbenaceae; genus Lantana; species Lantana camara. The sequence continues at coordinate 343,232 of CM074858.1, read as the reverse complement.
ATGATTTACGTGAGTTTCTGAGGCAATCAAAAATTGGAAAATGCTGTAAGGGTCCCCCCTTGTGGTTCTGCCAAAAATTGAAAACTTTTGTTCTTCGAGTATTTGGGCGAATCAAAGCATCCTAACTACCCATTTCACTTATATATTAACGATTATATTTGGTTTATGCATGGTTGATATGATTTACATGAGTTTCTGGGGCAATCAAAAATTAGAAAAAGCTGTAAGGGTCCCCCCTTGTGGTTCTGCCAAAAATTGAAAACTTTTATTCTTCGAGTATTTAGGCGAATCAAAGCATCGTAACTACCCATTTCACTTATATATTAACGATTATTTTTGGTTTAGGTATGGTTGATATGATTTACATGAGTTTCTGAGGTAATCAAAAATTGGGAAAAGTTGTAAGGGTCCCCCCTTGTGGTTCTGGCAAAAATTGAAAACTTTTGTTCTTCGAGTATTTGGGCGAATCAAAGCATCCTAACTACCCATTTCACTTATATATTAACGATTATGTTTGGTTTATGCATGGTTGATATGATTTACATGAGTTTCTGAGGCAATCAAAAATTGGAAAAAGCTGTAAGGGTCCCCCCTTGTGGTTCTACCAAAAATTGAAAACTTTTGTTCTTTGAGTATTTGGGCGAATCAAAGTATCCTAACTACTCATTTCACTTATATATTAACGATTATGTTTGGTTTAGGTATGGTTGATATGATTTACATGAGTTTCTGAGGCAATCAAAAATTGGAAAAAGCTGTAAGGGTCCCCCCTTATGGTTCTGCCAAAAATTGAAAATTTTTGTTCTTCGAGTATTTGAGCGAATCAAAGCATCCTAACTACCCATTTCACTTATATATTAACGATTATGTTTGGTTTATGTATGGTTGATATGATTTACGTGAGTTTCTGAGGCAATCAAAAATTGGAAAAAGCTGTAGGGGTCCCCCCTTGTGGTTCTGGCAAAAATTGAAAACTTTTGTTCTTCGAGTATTTGGGCGAATCAAAGCATCCTAACTACCCATTTAACTTATATATTAACGATTATTTTTGGTTTAGGTATGGTTGATATGATTTACATGAGTTTCTGAGGCAATCAAAAATTGGAAAAAGCTGTATGGGTCCCCGCTTGTGGTTCTGGCAAAAATTGAAAACTTTTGTTCTTCGAGTATTTAGGCAAATCAAAGCATCGTAAGTACCCATTTCACTTATATGTTAACGGTTATGTTTGGTTTATGCATGGTTGATATGATTTATATGAGTTTCTGAGGCAATCAAAAATTGGAAAAAGCTGTAAGGGTCCCCCCTTGTGGTTCTGCCAAAAATTGAAAATTTTTGTTCTTCGAGTATTTGAGCGAATCAAAGCATCCTAACTACCCATTTCACTTATATATTAACGATTATGTTTGGTTTATGCATGGTTGATATGATTTACGTGAGTTTCTGAGGCAATCAAAAATTGGAAAAAGCTGTAAGGGTCCCTCCTTGTGGTTCTGGCAAAAATTGAAAACTTTTGTTCTTCGAGTATTTGGGCGAATCAAAGCATCCTAACTACCCATTTCACTTATATATTAACGATTATTTTTGGTTTAGGTATGGTTGATATGATTTACATGAGTTTCTGAGGAAATCAAAAATTGGGAAAAGCTGTAAGGGTCCCACCTTGTGGTTCTGGCAAAATTTGAAAACTTTTGTTCTTCGAGTATTTGGGCGAATCAAAGCATCCTAACTACCCATTTCACTTATATATTAACGAATATTTTTGGTTTAGGTATGGTTGATATGATTTACATGAGTTTCTGAGGCAATCAAAAATAAGAGAAAGCTGTAAGGGTCCCCCCTTGTGGTTCTGGCAAAAATTGAAAACTTTTGTTCTTCGAGTATTTAGGCGAATCAAAGCATCGTAACTACCCATTTCACTTATATATTAACGATTATGTTTGCTTTATGCATGGTTGATATGATTTACATGAGTTTCTGAGGCAATCAAAAATTGGAGAAAGCTGTAAGGGTCCCCCGTTGTGGTTCTGCCAAAAATTGAAAACTTTTGTTCTTCGAGTATTTGAGCGAATCAAAGCATCCTAACTACCCATTTCACTTATATATTAACGATTATTTTTGGTTTAGGTATGGTTGATATGATTTCCATGAATTTCTGAGGAAATCAAAAATTGGGAAAAGCTGTAAGGGTCCCCCCTTGTGGTTCTGGCAAAAATTGAAAACTTTTGTTCTTCGAGTATTTGGGCGAATCAAAGCATCCTAACTACCCATTTCACTTATATATTAACGATTATTTTTGGTTTAGGTATGGTTGATATGATTTACATGAGTTTCTGAGGCAATCAAAAATAAGAGAAAGTTGTAAGGGTCCCCCCTTGTGGTTCTGGCAAAAATTGAAAACTTTTGTTCTTCGAGTATTTAGGCGAATCAAAGCATCGTAACTACCCATTTCACTTATATATTAACGATTATATTTGGTTTATGCATGGTTGATATGATTTACATGAGTTTCTGAGGTAATCAAAAATTGGAAAAAGCTGTAAGGGTCCCCCCCTTGTGGTTCTGCCAAAAATTGAAAACTTTTGTTCTTCGAGTATTTGGGCGAATCCAAGCATCCTAACTACCCATTTCACTTATATATTAACGATTATGTTTGGTTTATGCATGGTTGATATGATTTACGTGAGTTTCTGAGGCAATCAAAAGTTGGAAAAAACTGTAAGGGTCCCCCCTTGTGGTTCTGCCAAAAATTGAAAACTTTTGTTCTTCGAGTATTTGGGCGAATCAAAGCATCCTAACTACCCATTTCACTTATATATTAACGATTATTTTTGGTTTAGGTATGGTTGATATGATTTACATGAGTTTCTGAGGCAATCAAAAATTGGGAAAAGCTGTAAGGGTCCCCCCTTGTGGTTCTGGCAAAAATTGAAAACTTTTGTTCTTCGAGTATTTGGGCGAATCAAAGCATCCTAACTACCCATTTCACTTATATATTAGCGATTATTTTTGGTTTAGGTATGGTTGATATGATTTACATGAGTTTCTGAGGCAATCAAAAATTGGAAAAAGCTGTAAGGGTCCCCCCTTGTGGTTCTGGCAAAAATTGAAAACTTTTGTTCTTCGAGTATTTAGGCGAATCAAAGCATCGTAACTACCCATTTCACTTATATATTAACGATTATGTTTGGTTTATGCATGGTTGATATGATTTACATGAGTTTCTGAGGCAATCAAAAATTGGAAAAAGCTGTAAGGGTCCCCCCTTGTGGTTCTGCCAAAAATTGAAAATTTTTGTTCTTCGAGTATTTGAGCGAATCAAAGCATCCTAACTACCCATTTCACTTATATATTAACGATTATGTTTGGTTTATGCATGGTTGATATGATTTACGTGAGTTTCTGAGGCAATCAAAAATTGGAAAAAGCTGTAGGGGTCCCCCCTTGTGCTTCTGGCAAAAATTGAAAACTTTTGTTCTTCGAGTATTTGGGCGAATCAAAGCATCCTAACTACCCATTTCACTTATATATTAAAGATTATTTTTGGTTTAGGTATGGTTGATATGATTTACATGAGTTTCTGAGGCAATCAAAAATTGGAAAAAGCTGTAAGGGTCCCCGCTTGTGGTTCTGGCAAAAATTGAAAACTTTTGTTCTTCGAGTATTTAGGCGAATCAAAGCATCGTAAGTACCCATTTCACTTATATATTAACGATTATGTTTGGTTTATGCATGGTTGATATGATTTATATGAGTTTCTGAGGCAATCAAAAATTGGAAAAAATCTGTAAGGGTCCCCCCTTGTGGTTCTGCCAAAAATTGAAAATTTTTGTTCATCGAGTATTTGAGCGAATCAAAGCATCCTAACTACCCATTTCACTTATATATTAACGATTATGTTTGGTTTATGCATGGTTGATATGATTTACGTGAGTTTCTGAGGCAATCAAAAATTGGAAAAAGCTGTAAGGGTCCCCCCTTGTGCTTCTGCCAAAAATTGAAAACTTTTGTTCTTCGAGTATTTGGGCGAATCAAAGCATCCTAACTACCCATTTCACTTATATATTAACGATTATGTTTGGTTTATGCATGGTTGATATGATTTACATGAGTTTCTGAGGCAATCGAAAATTGGAAAAAGCTGTAAGGGTCCCCCCTTGTGCTTTTGCCAAAAATTGAAAACTTTTGTTCTTCGAGTATTTGGGCGAATCAAAGCATCCTAACTACCCATTTCACTTATATGTTAACGATTATGTTTGGTTTATGCATGGTTGATATGATTTACGTGAGTTTCTGAGGCAATCAAAAATTGGAAAATGCTGTAAGGGTCCCCCCTTGTGGTTCTGCCAAAAATTGAAAACTTTTGTTCTTCGAGTATTTGGGCGAATCAAAGCATCCTAACTACCCATTTCACTTATATATTAACGATTATATTTGGTTTATGCATGGTTGATATGATTTACATGAGTTTCTGGGGCAATCAAAAATTAGAAAAAGCTGTAAGGGTCCCCCCTTGTGGTTCTGCCAAAAATTGAAAACTTTTATTCTTCGAGTATTTAGGCGAATCAAAGCATCGTAACTACCCATTTCACTTATATATTAACGATTATTTTTGGTTTAGGTATGGTTGATATGATTTACATGAGTTTCTGAGGCAATCAAAAATTGGGAAAAGCTGTAAGGGTCCCCCCTTGTGGTTCTGGCAAAAATTGAAAACTTTTGTTCTTCGAGTATTTGGGCAAATAAAAGCATCCTAACTACCCATTTCACTTATATATTAACGATTATTTTTGGTTTAGGTATGGTTGATATGATTTACATGAGTTTTTGAGGCAATCAAAAATTGGAAAAAGCTGTAAGGGTCCCCCCTTGTGGTTCTACCAAAAATTGAAAACTTTTGTTCTTTGAGTATTTGGGCGAATCAAAGTATCCTAACTACTCATTTCACTTATATATTAACGATTATGTTTGGTTTAGGTATGGTTGATATGATTTACATGAGTTTCTGAGGCAATCAAAAATTGGAAAAAGCTGTAAGGGTCCCCCCTTGTGGTTCTGCCAAAAATTGAAAATTTTTGTTCTTCGAGTATTTGAGCGAATCAAAGCATCCTAACTACCCATTTCACTTATATATTAACGATTATGTTTGGTTTATGCATGGTTGATATGATTTACGTGAGTTTCTGAGGCAATCAAAAATTGGAAAAAGCTTTAGGGGTCCCCCCTTGTGGTTCTGGCAAAAATTAAAAACTTTTGTTCTTCGAGTATTTGGGCGAATCAAAGCATCCTAACTACCCATTTCACTTATATATTAACGATTATTTTTGGTTTAGGTATGGTTGATATGATTTACATGAGTTTCTGAGGCAATCAAAAATTGGAAAAAGCTGTAAGGGTCCCCGCTTGTGGTTCTGGCAAAAATTGAAAACTTTTGTTCTTCGAGTATTTGGGCGAATCAAAGCATCCTAACTACCCATTTCACTTATATATTAACGATTATGTTTGGTTTATGCATGGTTGATACGATTTACGTGAGTTTCTGAGGCAATCAAAAATTGGAAAAAACTGTAAGGGTCCCCCTTGTGGTTCTGCCAAAAATTGAAAACTTTTGTTCTTTGAGTATTTGGGCGAATCAAAGCATCCTAACTACCCATTTCACTTATATATTAACGATTATGTTTGGTTTATGCATGGTTGATATGATTTGCGTGAGTTTATGAGGCAATCAAAAATTGGAAAAAGCTGTAAGGGTCCCCCCTTGTGGTTCTGGCAAAAATTGAAAACTTTTGTTCATCGAGTATTTGGGCGAATCAAAGCATCCTAACTACCCATTTCACTTATATATTAACGATTATATTTGGTTTAGGTATGGTTGATATGATTTACATGAGTTTCTGAGGAAATCAAAAATTGGGAAAAGCTGTAAGGGTCCCCCCTTGTGGTTCTGGCAAAAATTGAAAACTTTTGTTCTTCGAGTATTTGGGCGAATCAAAGCATCCTAACTACCCATTTCACTTATATATTAACGATTATTTTTGGTGTAGGTATGGTTGATATGATTTACATGAGTTTCTGAGGCAATCAAAAATAAGAGAAAGCTGTAAGGGTCCCCCCTTGTGGTTCTGGCAAAAATTGAAAACTTTTGTTCTTCGAGTATTTAGGCGAATCAAAGCATCGTAACTACCCATTTCACTTATATATTAACGATTATGTTTGGTTTATGCATGGTTGATATGATTTACGTGAGTTTCTGAGGCAATCAAAAATTGGAAAAAGCTGTAAGGGTCCCCCCTTGTGGTTCTGCCAAAAATTGAAAACTTTTGTTCTTCGAGTATTTGAGCGAATCAAAGCATCCTAACTGCCCATTTCACTTATATATTAACGATTATTTTTGGTTTAGGTATGGTTGATATGATTTACATGAATTTCTGAGGAAATCAAAAATTGGGAAAAGCTGTAAGGGTCCCCCCTTGTGGTTCTGGCAAAAATTGAAAATTTTGTTCTTCGAGTATTTGGGCGAATCAAAGCATCCTAACTACCCATTTCACTTATATATTAACGATTATTTTTGGTTTAGGTATGGTTGATATGATTTACATGAGTTTCTGAGGCAATCAAAAATAAGAGAAATCTGTAAGGGTCCCCCCTTGTGGTTTTGGCAAAAATTGAAAACTTTTGTTCTTCGAGTATTTAGGCGAATCAAAGCATCGTAACTCCCCATTTCACTTATATATTAACGATTATGTTTGGTTTATGCATGGTTGATATGATTTACATGAGTTTCTGAGGCAATCAAAAATTGGAAAAAGCTGTAAGGGTCCCCCCTTGTGGTTCTGCCAAAAATTGAAAACTTTTGTTCTTCGAGTATTTGGGCGAATCAAAGCATCCTAACTACCCATTTCACTTATATATTAACGATTATGTTTGGTTTATGCATGGTTGATATGATTTACGTGAGTTTCTGAGGCAATCAAAAATTGTAAAAAACTGTAAGGGTCCCGCCTTGTGGTTCTGCCAAAAATTGAAAACTTTTGTTCTTCGAGTATTTGGGCGAATCAAAGCATCCTAACTACCCATTTCACTTATATATTAACGATTATTTTTGGTTTAGGTAAGGTTGATATGATTTACATGAGTTTCTGAGGCAATCAAAAATTGGGAAAAGCTGTAAGGGTCCCCCCTTGTGGTTCTGGCAAAAATTGAAAACTTTTGTTCTTCGAGTATTTGGGCGAATAAAAGCATCCTAACTACCCATTTCACTTATATATTAACGATTATTTTTGGTTTAGGTATGGTTGATATGATTTACATGAGTTTCTGAGGCAATCAAAAATTGGAAAAAGCTGTAAGGGTCCCCCCTTGTGGTTCTGGCAAAAATTGAAAACTTTTGTTCTTCGAGTATTTAGGCGAATCAAAGCATCGTAACTACCCATTTCACTTATATATTAACGATTATGTTTGGTTTATGCATGGTTGATATGATTTACATGAGTTTCTGAGGCAATCAAAAATTGGAAAAAACTGTAAGGGTCCCCCCTTGGGGTTCTGCCAAAAATTGAAAATTTTTGTTCTTCGAGTATTTGAGCGAATCAAAGCATCCTAACTAACCATTTCACTTATATATTAACGATTATGTTTGGTTTATGCATGGTTGATATGATTTACGTGAGTTTCTGAGGCAATCAAAAATTGGAAAAAGCTGTAGGGCTCCCCCCTTGTGGTTCTGGCAAAAATTGAAAACTTTTGTTCTTCGAGTATTTGGGCGAATCAAAGCATCCTAACTACCCATTTCACTTATATATTAACGATTATTTTTGGTTTAGGTATGGTTGATATGATTTACATGAGTTTCTGAGGCAATCAAAAATTGGAAAAAGCTGTAAGGGTCCCCGCTTGTGGTTCTGGCAAAAATTGAAAACTTTTGTTCTTCGAGTATTTGGGCGAATCAAAGCATCGTAACAACCAATTTCACTTATATATTAACGATTATTTTTGGTTTAGGTATGGTTGATATGATTTACATGAGTTTCTGAGGCAATCAAAAATAAGAGAAATCTGTAAGGGTCCCCCCTTGTGGTTTTGGCAAAAATTGAAAACTTTTGTTCTTCGAGTATTTAGGCGAATCAAAGCATCGTAACTCCCCATTTCACTTATATATTAACGATTATGTTTGGTTTATGCATGGTTGATATGATTTACATGAGTTTCTGAGGCAATCAAAAATTGGAAAAAGCTGTAAGGGTCCCCCCTTGTGGTTCTGCCAAAAATTGAAAACTTTTGTTCTTCGAGTATTTGGGCGAATCAAAGCATCCTAACTACCCATTTCACTTATATATTAACGATTATGTTTGGTTTATGCATGGTTGATATGATTTACGTGAGTTTCTGAGGCAATCAAAAATTGTAAAAAACTGTAAGGGTCCCCCCTTGTGGTTCTGCCAAAAATTGAAAACTTTTGTTCTTCGAGTATTTGGGCGAATCAAAGCATCCTAACTACCCATTTCACTTATATATTAACGATTATTTTTGGTTTAGGTAAGGTTGATATGATTTACATGAGTTTCTGAGGCAATCAAAAATTGGGAAAAGCTGTAAGGGTCCCCCCTTGTGGTTCTGGCAAAAATTGAAAACTTTTGTTCTTCGAGTATTTGGGCGAATAAAAGCATCCTAACTACCCATTTCACTTAAATATTAACGATTATTTTTGGTTTAGGTATGGTTGATATGATTTACATGAGTTTCTGAGGCAATCAAAAATTGGAAAAAGCTGTAAGGGTCCCCCCTTGTGGTTCTGGCAAAAATTGAAAACTTTTGTTCTTCGAGTATTTAGGCGAATCAAAGCATCGTAACTACCCATTTCACTTATATATTAACGATTATGTTTGGTTTATGCATGGTTGATATGATTTACATGAGTTTCTGAGGCAATCAAAAATTGGAAAAAACTGTAAGGGTCCCCCCTTGGGGTTCTGCCAAAAATTGAAAATTTTTGTTCTTCGAGTATTTGAGCGAATCAAAGCATCCTAACTAACCATTTCACTTATATATTAACGATTATGTTTGGTTTATGCATGGTTGATATGATTTACGTGAGTTTCTGAGGCAATCAAAAATTGGAAAAAGCTGTAGGGCTCCCCCCTTGTGGTTCTGGCAAAAATTGAAAACTTTTGTTCTTCGAGTATTTGGGCGAATCAAAGCATCCTAACTACCCATTTCACTTATATATTAACGATTATTTTTGGTTTAGGTATGGTTGATATGATTTACATGAGTTTCTGAGGCAATCAAAAATTGGAAAAAGCTGTAAGGGTCCCCGCTTGTGGTTCTGGCAAAAATTGAAAACTTTTGTTCTTCGAGTATTTAGGCGAATCAAAGCATCGTAAGTACCCATTTCACTTATATGTTAACGGTTATGTTTGGTTTATGCATGGTTGATATGATTTATATGAGTTTCTGAGGCAATCAAAAATTGGAAAAAGCTGTAAGGGTCCCCCCTTGTGGTTCTGCCAAAAATTAAAAATTTTTGTTCTTCGAGTATTTGAGCGAATCAAAGCATCCTAACTACCCATTTCACTTATATATTAACGATTATGTTTGGTTTATGCATGGTTGATATGATTTACGTGAGTTTCTGAGGCAATCAAAAATTGGAAAAAGCTGTAAGGGTCCCTCTTTGTGGTTCTGGCAAAAATTGAAAACTTTTGTTCTTCGAGTATTTGGGCGAATCAAAGCATCCTAACTACCCATTTCACTTATATATTAACGATTATTTTTGGTTTAGGTATGGTTGATATGATTTACATGAGTTTCTGAGGAAATCAAAAATTGGGAAAAGCTTTAAGGGTCCCCCCTTGTGGTTCTGGCAAAAATTGAAAACTTTTGTTCTTCGAGTATTTGGGCGAATCAAAGCATCCTAACTACCCATTTCACTTATATATTAGCGATTATTTTTGGTTTAGGTATGGTTGATATGATTTACATGAGTTTCTGAGGCAATCAAAAATAAGAGAAAGCTGTAAGGGTCCCCCCTTGTGGTTCTGGCAAAAATTGAAAACTTTTGTTCTTCGAGTATTTAGGCGAATCAAAGCATCGTAACTACCCATTTCACTTATATATTAACGATTATGTTTGCTTTATGCATGGTTGATATGATTTACATGAGTTTCTGAGGCAATCAAAAATTGGAAAAAGCTGTAAGGGTCCCCCCTTGTGGTTCTGCCAAAAATTGAAAACTTTTGTTCTTCGAGTATTTGGGCGAATCAAAGCATCCTAACTACCCATTTCACTTATATATTAACGATTATTTTTGGTTTAGGTAAGGTTGATATGATTTACATGAGTTTCTGAGGCAATCAAAAATTGGGAAAAGCTGTAAGGGTCCCCCCTTGTGGTTCTGGCAAAAATTGAAAACTTTTGTTCTTCGAGTATTTGGGCGAATAAAAGCATCCTAACTACCCATTTCACTTAAATATTAACGATTATTTTTGGTTTAGGTATGGTTGATATGATTTACATGAGTTTCTGAGGCAATCAAAAATTGGAAAAAGCTGTAAGGGTCCCCCCTTGTGGTTCTGGCAAAAATTGAAAACTTTTGTTCTTCGAGTATTTAGGCGAATCAAAGCATCGTAACTACCCATTTCACTTATATATTAACGATTATGTTTGGTTTATGCATGGTTGATATGATTTACATGAGTTTCTGAGGCAATCAAAAATTGGAAAAAACTGTAAGGGTCCCCCCTTGGGGTTCTGCCAAAAATTGAAAATTTTTGTTCTTCGAGTATTTGAGCGAATCAAAGCATCCTAACTAACCATTTCACTTATATATTAACGATTATGTTTGGTTTATGCATGGTTGATATGATTTACGTGAGTTTCTGAGGCAATCAAAAATTGGAAAAAGCTGTAGGGCTCCCCCCTTGTGGTTCTGGCAAAAATTGAAAACTTTTGTTCTTCGAGTATTTGGGCGAATCAAAGCATCCTAACTACCCATTTCACTTATATATTAACGATTATTTTTGGTTTAGGTATGGTTGATATGATTTACATGAGTTTCTGAGGCAATCAAAAATTGGAAAAAGCTGTAAGGGTCCCCGCTTGTGGTTCTGGCAAAAATTGAAAACTTTTGTTCTTCGAGTATTTAGGCGAATCAAAGCATCGTAAGTACCCATTTCACTTATATGTTAACGGTTATGTTTGGTTTATGCATGGTTGATATGATTTATATGAGTTTCTGAGGCAATCAAAAATTGGAAAAAGCTGTAAGGGTCCCCCTTGTGGTTCTGCCAAAAATTAAAAATTTTTGTTCTTCGAGTATTTGAGCGAATCAAAGCATCCTAACTACCCATTTCACTTATATATTAACGATTATGTTTGGTTTATGCATGGTTGATATGATTTACGTGAGTTTCTGAGGCAATCAAAAATTGGAAAAAGCTGTAAGGGTCCCTCTTTGTGGTTCTGGCAAAAATTGAAAACTTTTGTTCTTCGAGTATTTGGGCGAATCAAAGCATCCTAACTACCCATTTCACTTATATATTAACGATTATTTTTGGTTTAGGTATGGTTGATATGATTTACATGAGTTTCTGAGGAAATCAAAAATTGGGAAAAGCTTTAAGGGTCCCCCCTTGTGGTTCTGGCAAAAATTGAAAACTTTTGTTCTTCGAGTATTTGGGCGAATCAAAGCATCCTAACTACCCATTTCACTTATATATTAGCGATTATTTTTGGTTTAGGTATGGTTGATATGATTTACATGAGTTTCTGAGGCAATCAAAAATAAGAGAAAGCTGTAAGGGTCCCCCCTTGTGGTTCTGGCAAAAATTGAAAACTTTTGTTCTTCGAGTATTTAGGCGAATCAAAGCATCGTAACTACCCATTTCACTTATATATTAACGATTATGTTTGCTTTATGCATGGTTGATATGATTTACATGAGTTTCTGAGGCAATCAAAAATTGGAAAAAGCTGTAAGGGTCCCCCCTTGTGGTTCTGCCAAAAATGGAAAACTTTTGTTCTTCGAGTATTTGAGCGAATCAAAGCATCCTAACTACCCATTTCACTTATATATTAACGATTATTTTTGGTTTAGGTATGGTTGATATGATTTCCATGAATTTCTGAGGAAATCAAAAATTGGGAAAAGCTGTAAGGGTCCCCCCTTGTGGTTCTGGCAAAAATTGAAAACTTTTGTTCTTCGAGTATTTGGGCGAATCAAAGCATCCTAACTACCCATTTCACTTATATATTAACGATTATTTTTGGTTTAGGTATGGTTGATATGATTTACATGAGTTTCTGAGGCAATCAAAAATAAGAGAAAGCTGTAAGGGTCCCCCCTTGTGGTTCTGGCAAAAATTGAAAACTTTTGTTCTTCGAGTATTTAGGCGAATGAAAGCATCGTAACTACCCATTTCACTTATATATTAACGATTATATTTGGTTTATGCATGGTTGATATGATTTACATGAGTTTCTGAGGTAATCAAAAATTGGAAAAAGCTGTAAGGGTCCCCCCTTGTAGTTCTGCCAAAAATTGAAAACTTTTGTTCTTCGATTATTTGGGCGAATCAAAGCATCCTAACTACCCATTTCACTTATATATTAACGATTATGTTTGGTTTATGCATAGTTGATATGATTTACGTGAGTTTCTGAGGCAATCAAAAGTTGGAAAAAACTGTAAGGGTCCCCCCTTGTGGTTCTGCCAAAAATTGAAAACTTTTGTTCTTCGAGTATTTGGGCGAATCAAAGCATCCTAACTACCCATTTCACTTATATATTAACGATTATTTTTGGTTTAGGTATGGTTGATATGATTTACATGAGTTTCTGAGGCAATCAAAAATTGGGAAAAGCTGTAAGGGTCCCCCCTTGTGGTTCTGGCAAAAATTGAAAACTTTTGTTCTTCGAGTATTTGGGCGAATAAAAGCATCCTAACTACCCATTTCACTTATATATTAGCGATTATTTTTGGTTTAGGTATGGTTGATATGATTTACATGAGTTTCTGAGGCAATCAAAAATTGGAAAAAGCTGTAAAGGTCCCCCCTTGTGGTTCTGGCAAAAATTGAAAACTTTTGTTCTTCGAGTATTTAGGCGAATCAAAGCATCGTAACTACCCATTTCACTTATATATTAACGATTATGTTTGGTTTATGCATGGTTGATATGATTTACATGAGTTTCTGAGGCAATCAAAAATTGGAAAAAGCTGTAAGGGTCCCCCCTTGTGGTTCTGCCAAAAATTGAAAATTTTTGTTCTTCGAGTATTTGAGCGAATCAAAGCATCCTAACTACCCATTTCACTTATATATTAACGATTATGTTTGGTTTATGCATGGTTGATATGATTTACGTGAGTTTCTGAGGCAATCAAAAATTGGAAAAAGCTGTAGGGGTCCCCCCTTGTGCTTCTGGCAAAAATTGAAAACTTTTGTTCTTCGAGTATTTGGGCGAATCAAAGCATCCTAACTACCCATTTCACTTATATATTAAAGATTATTTTTGGTTTAGGTATGGTTGATATGATTTACATGAGTTTCTGAGGCAATCAAAAATTGGAAAAAGCTGTAAGGGTCCCCGCTTGTGGTTCTGGCAAAAATTGAAAACTTTTGTTCTTCGAGTATTTAGGCGAATCAAAGCATCGTAAGTACCCATTTCACTTATATATTAACGATTATGTTTGGTTTATGCATGGTTGATATGATTTATATGAGTTTCTGAGGCAATCAAAAATTGGAAAAAATCTGTAAGGGTCCCCCCTTGGGGTTCTGCCAAAAATTGAAAATTTTTGTTCTTCGAGTATTTGAGCGAATCAAAGCATCCTAACTACCCATTTCACTTATATATTAACGATTATGTTTGGTTTATGCATGGTTGATATGATTTACGTGAGTTTCTGAGGCAATCAAAAATTGGAAAAAGCTGTAAGGGTCCCCCCTTGTGGTTCTGGCAAAAATTGAAAACTTTTGTTCTTCGAGTATTTGGGCGAATCAAAGCATCCTAACTACCCATTTCACTTATATATTAACGATTATGTTTGGTTTATGCATGGTTGATATGATTTACATGAGTTTCTGAGGCAATCAAAAATTGGAAAAAGCTGTAAGGGTCCCCCCTTGTGCTTCTGCCAAAAATTGAAAACTTTTGTTCTTCGAGTATTTGGGCGAATCAAAGCATCCTAACTACCCATTTCACTTATATGTTAACGATTATGTTTGGTTTATGCATGGTTGATATGATTTACGTGAGTTTCTGAGGCAATCAAAAATTGGAAAATGCTGTAAGGGTCCCCCCTTGTGGTTCTGCCAAAAATTGAAAACTTTTGTTCTTCGAGTATTTGGGCGAATCAAAGCATCCTAACTACCCATTTCACTTATATATTAACGATTATATTTGGTTTATGCATGGTTGATATGATTTACATGAGTTTCTGGGGCAATCAAAAATTAGAAAAAACTGTAAGGGTCCCCCCTTGTGGTTCTGCCAAAAATTGAAAACTTTTATTCTTCGAGTATTTAGGCGAATCAAAGCATCGTAACTACCCATTTCACTTATATATTAACGATTATTTTTGGTTTAGGTATGGTTGATATGATTTACATGAGTTTCTGAGGCAATCAAAAATTGGGAAAAGCTGTAAGGGTCCCCCCTTGTGGTTCTGGCAAAAATTGAAAACTTTTGTTCTTCGAGTATTTGGGCAAATAAAAGCATCCTAACTACCCATTTCACTTATATATTAACGATTATTTTTGGTTTAGGTATGGTTGATATGATTTACATGAGTTTCTGAGGCAATCAAAAATTGGAAAAAGCTGTAAGGGTCCCCCCTTGTGGTTCTGGCAAAAATTGAAAACTTTTGTTCTTCGAGTATTTGGGCGAATCAAAGCATCCTAACTACCCATTTCACTTATATATTGACGATTATATTTGGTTTATGCATGGTTGATATGATTTACATGAGTTTCTGGGGCAATCAAAAATTAGAAAAAGCTGTAAGGGTCCCCCCTTGTGGTTCTGCCAAAAATTGAAAACTTTTATTCTTCGAGTATTTAGGCGAATCAAAGCATCGTAACTACCCATTTCACTTATATATTAACGATTATTTTTGGTTTAGGTATGGTTGATATGATTTACATGAGTTTCTGAGGCAATCAAAAATTGGGAAAAGCTGTAAGGGTCCCCCCTTGTGGTTCTGCCAAAAATTGAAAACTTTTGTTCTTCGAGTATTTGGGCGAATCAAAGCATCCTAACTACCCATTTCACTTATATATTAACGATTATGTTTGGTTTATGCATGGTTGATATGATTTACATGAGTTTCTGAGGCAATCAAAAATTGGAAAAAGCTGTAAGGGTCCCCCCTTGTGGTTCTGCCAAAAATTGAAAATTTTTGTTCTTCGAGTATTTGAGCGAATCAAAGCATCCTAACTACCCATTTCACTTATATATTAACGATTATGTTTGGTTTATGACTGGTTGATATGATTTACGTGAGTTTCTGAGGCAATCAAAAATTGGGAAAAGCTGTAAGGGTCCCCCCTTGTGGTTCTGGCAAAAATTGAAAACTTTTGTTCTTCGAGTATTTAGGCGAATCAAAGCATCGTAACTACCCATTTCACTTATATATTAACGATTATGTTTGGTTTATGCATGGTTGATATGATTTACATGAGTTTCTGAGGCAATCAAAAATTGGAAAAAGCTGTAAGGGTCCCCCCTTGTGGTTCTGCCAAAAATTGAAAACTTTTGTTCTTCGAGTATTTGGGCGAATCAAAGCATCCTAACTACCCATTTCACTTATATATTAACGATTATGTTTGGTTTATGCATGGTTGATATGATTTACATGAGTTTCTGAGGCAATCAAAAATTGGAAAAAGCTGTAAGGGTCCCCCCTTGTGGTTCTGCCAAAAATTGAAAATTTTTGTTCTTCGAGTATATGAGCGAATCAAAGCATCCTAACTACCCATTTCACTTATATATTAACGATTATGTTTGGTTTATGACTGGTTGATATGATTTACGTGAGTTTCTGAGGCAATCAAAAATTGGGAAAAGCTGTAAGGGTCCCCCCTTGTGGTTCTGGCAAAAATTGAAAACTTTTGTTCTTCGAGTATTTGGGCGAATCAAAGCATCCTAACTACCCATTTCAATTATATATTAACGATTATTTTTGGTTTAGGTATGGTTGATAGGATTTACATAAGTTTCTGAGGCAATCAAAAATTAGAAAAAGCTTGAAGGGTCCCCCTTTGTGGTTCTGGCAAAAATTGAAAACTTTTGTTCTTCGAGTATTTGGCCGAATCAAAGCATCCTAACTACCCATTTCACTTATATATTAACGATTATTTTTGGTTTAGGTATGGTTGATATGATTTACATGAGTTTCTGAGGCAATCAAAAATTGGAAAAAGCTGTAAGGGTCCCCCCTTGTGGTTCTGGCAAAAATTGAAAACTTTTGTTCTTCGAGTATTTAGGCGAATCAAAGCATCGTAACTACCCATTTCACTTATATATTAACGATTATGTTTGGTTTATACATGGTTGATATGATTTACATGAGTTTCTGAGGCAATCAAAAATTGGAAAAAGCTGTAAGGGTCCCCCCTTGTGGTTCTGCCAAAAATTGAAAATTTTTGTTCTTCGAGTATTTGAGCGAATCAAAGCATCCTAACTACCCATTTCACTTATATATTAACGATTATGTTTGGTTTATGCATGGTTGATATGATTTACGTGAGTTTCTGAGGCAATCAAAAATTGGAAAAAACTGTAAGGGTCCCCCCTTGTGGTTCTGCCAAAAATTGAAAACTTTTGTTCTTCGAGTATTTGGACGAATCAAAGCATCCTAACTACCCATTTCACTTATATATTAATGATTATATTTGGTTTATGCATGGTTGATATGATTTACATGAGTTTCTGAGGCAATCAAAAATTAGAAAAAGCTGTAAGGGTCCCCCCTTGTGGTTCTGGCAAAAATTGAAAACTTTTGTTCTTCGAGTATTTAGGCAAATCAAAGCATCGTAACTACCCATTTCACTTATATATTAACGATTATGTTTGGTTTATGCATGGTTGATATGATTTACATGAGTTTCTGAGGCAATCAAAAATTGGAAAAAGCTGTAAGGGTCCCCCCTTGTGCTTCTGCCAAAAATTGAAAACTTTTGTTCTTCGAGTATTTGGGCGAATCAAAGCATCCTAACTACCCATTTCACTTATATGTTAACGATTATGTTTGGTTTATAACTACCCATTTCACTTATATATTAACGATTATGTTTGGTTTATGCATGGTTGATATGATTTACATGAGTTTCTGAGGCAATCAAAAATTGGAAAAAGCTGTAAGGGTCCCCCCTTGTGCTTCTGCCAAAAATTGAAAACTTTTGTTCTTCGAGTATTTGGGCGAATCATCGTAACTACCCATTTCACTTATATATTAACGATTATGTTTGGTTTATGCATGGTTGATATGATTTACATGAGTTTCTGAGGCAATCAAAAATTGGAAAAAGCTGTAAGGGTCCCCCCTTGTGCTTCTGCCAAAAATTGAAAACTTTTGTTCTTCGAGTATTTGGGCGAATCAAAGCATCCTAACTACCCATTTCACTTATATGTTAACGATTATGTTTGGTTTATGCATGGTTGATATGATTTACGTGAGTTTCTGAGGCAATCAAAAATTGGAAAATGCTGTAAGGGTCCCCCCTTGTGGTTCTGCCAAAAATTGAAAACTTTTGTTCTTCGAGTATTTGGGCGAATCAAAGCATCCTAACTACCCATTTCACTTATATATTAACGATTATATTTGGTTTATGCATGGTTGATATGATTTACATGAGTTTCTGGGGCAATCAAAAATTATAAAAAGCTGTAAGGGTCCCCCCTTGTGGTTCTGCCAAAAATTGAAAACTTTTATTCTTCGAGTATTTAGGCGAATCAAAGCATCGTAACTACCCATTTCACTTATATATTAACGATTATTTTTGGTTTAGGTATGGTTGATATGATTTACATGAGTTTCTGAGGCAATCAAAAATTGGGAAAAGCTGTAAGGGTCCCCCCTTGTGGTTCTGGCAAAAATTGAAAACTTTTGTTCTTCGAGTATTTGGGCGAATAAAAGCATCCTAACTACCCATTTCACTTATATATTAACGATTATTTTTGGTTTAGGTATGGTTGATATGATTTACATGAGTTTCTGAGGCAATCAAAAATTGGAAAAAGCTGTAAGGGTCCCCCCTTGTGGTTCTGGCAAAAATTGAAAACTTTTGTTCTTCGAGTATTTAGGCGAATCAAAGCATCGTAACTACCCATTTCACTTATATATTAACGATTATGTTTGGTTTATGCATGGTTGATATGATTTACATGAGTTTCTGAGGCAATCAAAAATTGGAAAAAGCTGTAAGGGTCCCCCCTTGTGGTTCTGCCAAAAATTGAAAACTTTTGTTCTTCGAGTATTTGGGCGAATCAAAGCATCCTAACTATCCATTTCACTTATATATTAACGATTATGTTTGGTTTATGCATGGTTGATATGATTTACATGAGTTTCTGAGGCAATCAAAAATTGGAAAAAGCTGTAAGGGTCCCCCCTTGTGGTTCTGCCAAAAATTGAAAATTTTTGTTCTTCGAGTATTTGAGCGAATCAAAGCATCCTAACTACCCATTTCACTTATATATTAACGATTATGTTTGGTTTATGCATGGTTGATATGATTTACGTGAGTTTCTGAGGCAATCAAAAATTGGAAAAAGCTGTAAGGGTCCCCCCTTGTGGTTCTGGCAAAAATTGAAAACTTTTGTTCTTCGAGTATTTGGCCGAATCAAAGCATCCTAACTTCCCATTTCACTTATATATTAACGATTATTTTTGGTTTAGGTATGGTTGATATGATTTACATGAGTTTCTGAGGCAATCAAAAATTAGAAAAAGCTGTAAGGGTCCCCCCTTGTGGTTCTGGCAAAAATTGAAAACTTTTGTTCTTCGAGTATTTAGGCGAATCAAAGCATCGTAACTACCCCTTTCACTTATATATTAACGATTATTTTTGGTTTAGGTATGGTTGATATGATTTACATGAGTTTCTGAGGCAATCAAAAATTGGGAAAAGCTGTAAGGGTCCCCCCTTGTGGTTCTGCCAAAAATTGAAAACTTTTGTTCTTCGAGTATTTGGGCGAATCAAAGCATCCTAACTACCCATTTCACTTATATATTAACGATTATGTTTGGTTTATGCATGGTTGATATGATTTACATGAGTTTCTGAGGCAATCAAAAATTGGAAAAAGCTGTAAGGGTCCCCCCTTGTGGTTCTGCCAAAAATTGAAAATTTTTGTTCTTCGAGTATTTGAGCGAATCAAAGCATCCTAACTACCCATTTCACTTATATATTAACGATTATGTTTGGTTTATGACTGGTTGATATGATTTACGTGAGTTTCTGAGGCAATCAAAAATTGGGAAAAGCTGTAAGGGTCCCCCCTTGTGGTTCTGGCAAAAATTGAAAACTTTTGTTCTTCGAGTATTTAGGCGAATCAAAGCATCGTAACTACCCATTTCACTTATATATTAACGATTATGTTTGGTTTATGCATGGTTGATATGATTTACATGAGTTTCTGAGGCAATCAAAAATTGGAAAAAGCTGTAAGGGTCCCCCCTTGTGGTTCTGCCAAAAATTGAAAACTTTTGTTCTTCGAGTATTTGGGCGAATCAAAGCATCCTAACTACCCATTTCACTTATATATTAACGATTATGTTTGGTTTATGCATGGTTGATATGATTTACATGAGTTTCTGAGGCAATCAAAAATTGGAAAAAGCTGTAAGGGTCCCCCCTTGTGGTTCTGCCAAAAATTGAAAATTTTTGTTCTTCGAGTATTTGAGCGAATCAAAGCATCCTAACTACCCATTTCACTTATATATTAACGATTATGTTTGGTTTATGACTGGTTGATATGATTTACGTGAGTTTCTGAGGCAATCAAAAATTGGGAAAAGCTGTAAGGGTCCCCCCTTGTGGTTCTGGCAAAAATTGAAAACTTTTGTTCTTCGAGTATTTGGGCGAATCAAAGCATCCTAACTACCCATTTCAATTATATATTAACGATTATTTTTGGTTTAGGTATGGTTGATAGGATTTACATAAGTTTCTGAGGCAATCAAAAATTAGAAAAAGCTTGAAGGGTCCCCCTTTGTGGTTCTGGCAAAAATTGAAAACTTTTGTTCTTCGAGTATTTGGCCGAATCAAAGCATCCTAACTACCCATTTCACTTATATATTAACGATTATTTTTGGTTTAGGTATGGTTGATATGATTTACATGAGTTTCTGAGGCAATCAAAAATTGGAAAAAGCTGTAAGGGTCCCCCCTTGTGGTTCTGGCAAAAATTGAAAACTTTTGTTCTTCGAGTATTTAGGCGAATCAAAGCATCGTAACTACCCATTTCACTTATATATTAACGATTATGTTTGGTTTATACATGGTTGATATGATTTACATGAGTTTCTGAGGCAATCAAAAATTGGAAAAAGCTGTAAGGGTCCCCCCTTGTGGTTCTGCCAAAAATTGAAAATTTTTGTTCTTCGAGTATTTGAGCGAATCAAAGCATCCTAACTACCCATTTCACTTATATATTAACGATTATGTTTGGTTTATGCATGGTTGATATGATTTACATGAGTTTCTGAGGCAATCAAAAATTGGAAAAAGCTGTAAGGGTCCCCCCTTGTGGTTCTGCCAAAAATTGAAAATTTTTGTTCTTCGAGTATTTGAGCGAATCAAAGCATCCTAACTACCCATTTCACTTATATATTAACGATTATGTTTGGTTTATGACTGGTTGATATGATTTACGTGAGTTTCTGAGGCAATCAAAAATTGGGAAAAGCTGTAAGGGTCCCCCCTTGTGGTTCTGGCAAAAATTGAAAACTTTTGTTCTTCGAGTATTTAGGCGAATCAAAGCATCGTAACTACCCATTTCACTTATATATTTACGATTATGTTTGGTTTATGCATGGTTGATATGATTTACATGAGTTTCTGAGGCAATCAAAAATTGGAAAAAGCTGTAAGGGTCCCCCCTTGTGGTTCTGCCAAAAATTGAAAACTTTTGTTCTTCGAGTATTTGGGCGAATCAAAGCATCCTAACTACCCATTTCACTTATATATTAACGATTATGTTTGGTTTATGCATGGTTGATATGATTTACATGAGTTTCTGAGGCAATCAAAAATTGGAAAAAGCTGTAAGGGTCCCCCCTTGTGGTTCTGCCAAAAATTGAAAATTTTTGTTCTTCGAGTATTTGAGCGAATCAAAGCATCCTAACTACCCATTTCACTTATATATTAACGATTATGTTTGGTTTATGACTGGTTGATATGATTTACGTGAGTTTCTGAGGCAATCAAAAATTGGGAAAAGCTGTAAGGGTCCCCCCTTGTGGTTCTGGCAAAAATTGAAAACTTTTGTTCTTCGAGTATTTGGGCGAATCAAAGCATCCTAACTACCCATTTCAATTATATATTAACGATTATTTTTGGTTTAGGTATGGTTGATAGGATTTACATAAGTTTCTGAGGCAATCAAAAATTAGAAAAAGCTTGAAGGGTCCCCCTTTGTGGTTCTGGCAAAAATTGAAAACTTTTGTTCTTCGAGTATTTGGCCGAATCAAAGCATCCTAACTACCCATTTCACTTATATATTAACGATTATTTTTGGTTTAGGTATGGTTGATATGATTTACATGAGTTTCTGAGGCAATCAAAAATTGGAAAAAGCTGTAAGGGTCCCCCCTTGTGGTTCTGGCAAAAATTGAAAACTTTTGTTCTTCGAGTATTTAGGCGAATCAAAGCATCGTAACTACCCATTTCACTTATATATTAACGATTATGTTTGGTTTATACATGGTTGATATGATTTACATGAGTTTCTGAGGCAATCAAAAATTGGAAAAAGCTGTAAGGGTCCCCCCTTGTGGTTCTGCCAAAAATTGAAAATTTTTGTTCTTCGAGTATTTGAGCGAATCAAAGCATCCTAACTACCCATTTCACTTATATATTAACGATTATGTTTGGTTTATGCATGGTTGATATGATTTACGTGAGTTTCTGAGGCAATCAAAAATTGGAAAAAACTGTAAGGGTCCCCCCTTGTGGTTCTGCCAAAAATTGAAAACTTTTGTTCTTCGAGTATTTGGACGAATCAAAGCATCCTAACTACCCATTTCACTTATATATTAATGATTATATTTGGTTTATGCATGGTTGATATGATTTACATGAGTTTCTGAGGCAATCAAAAATTAGAAAAAGCTGTAAGGGTCCCCCCTTGTGGTTCTGGCAAAAATTGAAAACTTTTGTTCTTCGAGTATTTAGGCAAATCAAAGCATCGTAACTACCCATTTCACTTATATATTAACGATTATGTTTGGTTTATGCATGGTTGATATGATTTACATGAGTTTCTGAGGCAATCAAAAATTGGAAAAAGCTGTAAGGGTCCCCCTTGTGCTTCTGCCAAAAATTGAAAACTTTTGTTCTTCGAGTATTTGGGCGAATCAAAGCATCCTAACTACCCATTTCACTTATATGTTAACGATTATGTTTGGTTTATAACTACCCATTTCACTTATATATTAACGATTATGTTTGGTTTATGCATGGTTGATATGATTTACATGAGTTTCTGAGGCAATCAAAAATTGGAAAAAGCTGTAAGGGTCCCCCCTTGTGCTTCTGCCAAAAATTGAAAACTTTTGTTCTTCGAGTATTTGGGCGAATCATCGTAACTACCCATTTCACTTATATATTAACGATTATGTTTGGTTTATGCATGGTTGATATGATTTACATGAGTTTCTGAGGCAATCAAAAATTGGAAAAAGCTGTAAGGGTCCCCCCTTGTGCTTCTGCCAAAAATTGAAAACTTTTGTTCTTCGAGTATTTGGGCGAATCAAAGCATCCTAACTACCCATTTCACTTATATGTTAACGATTATGTTTGGTTTATGCATGGTTGATATGATTTACGTGAGTTTCTGAGGCAATCAAAAATTGGAAAATGCTGTAAGGGTCCCCCCTTGTGGTTCTGCCAAAAATTGAAAACTTTTGTTCTTCGAGTATTTGGGCGAATCAAAGCATCCTAACTACCCATTTCACTTATATATTAACGATTATATTTGGTTTATGCATGGTTGATATGATTTACATGAGTTTCTGGGGCAATCAAAAATTATAAAAAGCTGTAAGGGTCCCCCCTTGTGGTTCTGCCAAAAATTGAAAACTTTTATTCTTCGAGTATTTAGGCGAATCAAAGCATCGTAACTACCCATTTCACTTATATATTAACGATTATTTTTGGTTTAGGTATGGTTGATATGATTTACATGAGTTTCTGAGGCAATCAAAAATTGGGAAAAGCTGTAAGGGTCCCCCCTTGTGGTTCTGGCAAAAATTGAAAACTTTTGTTCTTCGAGTATTTGGGCGAATAAAAGCATCCTAACTACCCATTTCACTTATATATTAACGATTATTTTTGGTTTAGGTATGGTTGATATGATTTACATGAGTTTCTGAGGCAATCAAAAATTGGAAAAAGCTGTAAGGGTCCCCCCTTGTGGTTCTGGCAAAAATTGAAAACTTTTGTTCTTCGAGTATTTAGGCGAATCAAAGCATCGTAACTACCCATTTCACTTATATATTAACGATTATGTTTGGTTTATGCATGGTTGATATGATTTACATGAGTTTCTGAGGCAATCAAAAATTGGAAAAAGCTGTAAGGGTCCCCCCTTGTGGTTCTGCCAAAAATTGAAAACTTTTGTTCTTCGAGTATTTGGGCGAATCAAAGCATCCTAACTATCCATTTCACTTATATATTAACGATTATGTTTGGTTTATGCATGGTTGATATGATTTACATGAGTTTCTGAGGCAATCAAAAATTGGAAAAAGCTGTAAGGGTCCCCCCTTGTGGTTCTGCCAAAAATTGAAAATTTTTGTTCTTCGAGTATTTGAGCGAATCAAAGCATCCTAACTACCCATTTCACTTATATATTAACGATTATGTTTGGTTTATGCATGGTTGATATGATTTACGTGAGTTTCTGAGGCAATCAAAAATTGGAAAAAGCTGTAAGGGTCCCCCCTTGTGGTTCTGGCAAAAATTGAAAACTTTTGTTCTTCGAGTATTTGGCCGAATCAAAGCATCCTAACTTCCCATTTCACTTATATATTAACGATTATTTTTGGTTTAGGTATGGTTGATATGATTTACATGAGTTTCTGAGGCAATCAAAAATTAGAAAAAGCTGTAAGGGTCCCCCCTTGTGGTTCTGGCAAAAATTGAAAACTTTTGTTCTTCGAGTATTTAGGCGAATCAAAGCATCGTAACTACCCCTTTCACTTATATATTAACGATTATGTTTGGTTTATGCATGGTTGATATGATTTACATGAGTTTCTGAGGCAATCAAAAATTGGAAAAAGCTGTAAGGGTCCCCCCTTGTGGTTCTGCCAAAAATTGAAAATTTTTGTTCTTCGAGTATTTGAGCGAATCAAAGCATCCTAACTACCCATTTCACTTATATATTAACGATTATGTTTGGTTTATGCATGGTTGATATGATTTACATGAGTTTCTGTGGCAATCAAAAATTGGAAAGAGCTGTAAGGGTCCCCCCTTGTGGTTCTGTCAAAAATTGAAAACTTTTGTTCTTCGAGTATTTGGGCGAATCAAAGCATCCTAACTACCCGTTTCACTTATATATTAACGATTATTTTTGGTTTAGGTATGGTTGATATGATTTACATGAGTTTATGAGGCAATCAAAAATTGGGAAAAGCTGTAAGGGTCCCCCCTTGTGGTTCTGGCAAAAATTGAAAACTTTTGTTCTTCGAGTATTTGGGCGAATCAAAGCATCCTAACTACCCATTTCACTTATATATTAACGATTATTTTTGGTTTAGGTATGGTTGATATGATTTACATGAGTTTCTGAGGCAATAAAAAATTGGGAAAAGCTGTAAGGGTCCCCCCTTGTGGTTCTGGCAAAAATTGAAAACTTTTTTTCTTCGAGTATTTGGCCGAATCAAAGCATCCTAACTACCCATTTCACTTATATATTAACGATTATTTTTGGTTTAGGTATGGTTGATATGATTTACATGAGTTTCTGAGGCAATCAAAAATTAGAAAAAGCTGTAAGGGTCCCCCCTTGTGGTTCTGGCAAAAATTGAAAACTTTTGTTCTTCGAGTATTTAGGCGAATCAAAGCATCGTAACTACCCATTTCACTTATATATTAACGATTATGTTTGGTTTATGCATGGTTGATATGATTTACATGAGTTTCTGAGGCAATCAAAAATTGGAAAAAGCTGTAAGGGTCCCCCCTTGTGGTTCTGCCAAAAATTGAAAATTTTTGTTCTTCGAGTATTTGAGCGAATCAAAGCATCCTAACTACCCATTTCACTTATATATTAACGATTATGTTTGGTTTATGCATGGTTGATATGATTTACATGAGTTTCTGTGGCAATCAAAAATTGGAAAGAGCTGTAAGGGTCCCCCCTTGTGGTTCTGTCAAAAATTGAAAACTTTTGTTCTTCGAGTATTTGGGCGAATCAAAGCATCCTAACTACCCGTTTCACTTATATATTAACGATTATTTTTTGTTTAGGTATGGTTGATATGATTTACATGAGTTTCTGAGGCAATCAAAAATTGGGAAAAGCTGTAAGGGTCCCCCCTTGTGGTTCTGGCAAAAATTGAAAACTTTTGTTCTTCGAGTATTTGGGCGAATCAAAGCATCTTAACTACCCATTTCACTTATATATTAACGATTATTTTTGGTTTAGGTATGGTTGATATGATTTGCATGAGTTTC
Source organism: Lantana camara (assembly GCA_037501455.1). NCBI lineage: Eukaryota > Viridiplantae > Streptophyta > Magnoliopsida > Lamiales > Verbenaceae > Lantana > Lantana camara. Next base: position 317,327 of record CM074858.1, on the reverse strand, counting down.
TGAGGCAATAAAAAATTGGGAAAAGCTGTAAGGGTCCCCCCTTGTGGTTCTGGCAAAAATTGAAAACTTTTTTTCTTCGAGTATTTGGCCGAATCAAAGCATCCTAACTACCCATTTCACTTATATATTAACGATTATTTTTGGTTTAGGTATGGTTGATATGATTTACATGAGTTTCTGAGGCAATCAAAAATTAGAAAAAGCTGTAAGGGTCCCCCCTTGTGGTTCTGGCAAAAATTGAAAACTTTTGTTCTTCGAGTATTTAGGCGAATCAAAGCATCGTAACTACCCATTTCACTTATATATTAACGATTATGTTTGGTTTATGCATGGTTGATATGATTTACATGAGTTTCTGAGGCAATCAAAAATTGGAAAAAGCTGTAAGGGTCCCCCCTTGTGGTTCTGCCAAAAATTGAAAATTTTTGTTCTTCGAGTATTTGAGCGAATCAAAGCATCCTAACTACCCATTTCACTTATATATTAACGATTATGTTTGGTTTATGCATGGTTGATATGATTTACATGAGTTTCTGTGGCAATCAAAAATTGGAAAGAGCTGTAAGGGTCCCCCCTTGTGGTTCTGGCAAAAATTGAAAACTTTTGTTCTTCGAGTATTTGGGCGAATCAAAGCATCCTAACTACCCGTTTCACTTATATATTAACGATTATTTTTGGTTTAGGTATGGTTGATATGATTTACATGAGTTTCTGAGGCAATCAAAAATTGGGAAAAGCTGTAAGGGTCCCTCCTTGTGATTCTGGCAAAAATTGAAAACTTTTGTTCTTCGAGTATTTGGGCGAATCAAAGCATCCTAACTACCCATTTCAATTATATATTAACGATTATTTTTGGTTTAGGTATGGTTGATATGATTTACATGAGTTTCTAAGGCAATCAAAAATTGGGAAAAGCTGTAAGGGTCCCCCCTTGTGGTTCTGGCAAAAATTGAAAACTTTTGTTCTTCGAGTATTTGGGCGAATCAAAGCATCCTAACTACCCATTTCAATTATATATTAACGATTATTTTTGGTTTAGGTATGGTTGATAGGATTTACATGAGTTTCTGAGGCAATCAAAAATTAGAAAAAGCTGTAAGGGTCCCCCCTTGTGGTTCTGCCAAAAATTGAAAATTTTTGTTCTTCGAGTATTTGAGCGAATCAAAGCATCCTAACTACCCATTTCACTTATATATTAACGATTATGTTTGGTTTATGCATGGTTGATATGATTTACATGAGTTTCTGTGGCAATCAAAAATTGGAAATAACTGTAAGGTTCCCCCCTTGTGGTTCTGCCAAAAATTGAAAACTTTTGTTCTTCGAGTATTTGGGCGAATCAAAGCATCCTAACTACCCATTTCACTTATATATTAATGATTATATTTGGTTTATGCATGGTTGATATGATTTACATGAGTTTTTGAGGCAATCAAAAATTAGAAAAAGCTGTAAGGGTCCCCCCTTGTGGTTCTGGCAAAAATTGAAAACTTTTGTTCTTCGAGTATTTAGGCGAATCAAAGCTTCGTAACTACCCATTTCACTTATATATTAATGATTATGTTTGGTTTATGCATGGTTGATATGATTTACATGAGTTTCTGAGACAATCAAAAATTGGAAAAAGCTGTAAGGGTCCCCCCTTGTGGTTCTGCCAAAAATTGAAAACTTTTGTTCTTCGAGTATTTGGGCGAATCAAAGCATCCTAACTACCCATTTCACTTATATGTTAACGATTATGTTTGGTTTATGCATGGTTGATATGATTTACGTGAGTTTCTGAGGCAATCAAAAATTGGAAAATGCTGTAAGGGTCCCCCCTTGTGGTTCTGCCAAAAATTGAAAACTTTTGTTCTTCGAATATTTGGGCGAATCAAAGCATCCTAACTACCCATTTCACTTATATATTAACGATTATATTTGGTTTATGCATGGTTGATATGATTTACATGAGTTTCTGGGGCAATCAAAAATTAGAAAAAGCTGCAAGGGTCCCCCCTTGTGGTTCTGGCAAAAATTGAAAACTTTTGTTCTTCGAGTATTTAGGCGAATCAAAGCATAGTAACTACCCATTTCACTTATATATTAACGATTATGTTTGGTTTATGCATGTTTGATATGATTTACATGAGTTTCTGAGGCAATCAAAAATTGGAAAAAGCTGTAAGGGTCCCCCCTTGTGGTTCTGCCAAAAATTGAAAACTTTTGTTCTTCGAGTATTTGGGCGAATCAATGCATCCTAACTACCCATTTCACTTATATATTAAAGATTATATTTGGTTTATGCATGGTTGATAAGATTTACATGAGTTTCTGAGGCAATCAAAAATTGGAAAAAGCTGTAAGGGTCCCCCCTTGTGGTTCTGGCAAAAATTGAAAACTTTTGTTCTTCGAGTATTTGGGAGAATCAAAGCATCCTAACTACCCATTTCACTTATATATTAACGATTATGTTTGGTTTATGCATGGTTGATATGATTTACGTGAGTTTCTGAGGCAATCAAAAATTGGGAAAAGCTGTAAGGGTCCCCGCTTGTGGTTCTGGCAAAAATTGAAAACTTTTGTTCTTCGAGTATTTGGGCGAATCAAAGCATCCTAACTACCCATTTCACTTATATATTAACGATTATGTTTGATTTATGCATGGTTGATATGATTTACATGAGTTTCTGAGGCAATCAAAAATTGGAAAAACCTGTAAGGGTCCCCCTTGTGGTTCTGCCTAAAATTGAAAACTTTTGTTCTTCGAGTATTTGGGTGAATCAAAGCATCCTAACTACTCATTTCACTTTTATATTAACGATTATGTTTTGTTTATGTATGCTTGATAAGATTTACATGAGTTTCTGTGGCAATCAAAAATTGGAAAAAGCTGTAAGGGTCCCCCCTTGTGGTTCTGGCAAAAATTGAAAACTTTTGTTCTTCGAGTATTTGGGCGAATCAAAGCATCCTAACTACCCGTTTCACTTATATATTAACGATTATTTTTGGTTTAGGTATGGTTGATACGATTTACATGAGTTTCTAAGGCAATCAAAAATTGGGAAAAGTTGTAAGGGTCTCCCCTTGTGGTTCTGGCATAAATTGAAAACTTTTGTTCTTCGAGTATTTGGGCGAATCAAAGCATCCTAACTACCCATTTCACTTATATATTAACGATTATTTTTGGTTTAGGTATGGTTGATATGTTTTACATGAGTTTCTGAGGCAATCAAAAATTGGAAAAAGCTGTAAGGGTCCCCCCTTGTGGTTCTGGCAAAAATTGAAAACTTTTGTTCTTCGAGTATTTAGGCGAATCAAAGCATCGTAACTACACATTTCACTTATATATTAACGATTATGTTTGGTTTATGCATGGTTGATATGATTTACATGAGTTTCTGAGGCAATCAAAAATTGGAAAAAGCTGTAAGGGTCCCCCCTTGTGGTTCTGCCAAAAATTGAAAACTTTTGTTCTTCGAGTATTTGGGCGAATCAAAGCATCCTAACTACTCGTTTCACTTTTATATTAACGATTATGTTTTGTTTATGTATGCTTGATATGATTTACATGAGTTTCCGAGGCAATCAAAAATTGGAAAAAGCTGTAAGGGTCCCCCCTTGTGGTTCTGCTAAAAATTGAAAACTTTTGTTCTTCGAGTATTTGGGTGAATCAAAGCATCCTAACTACTCATTTCACGTTTATATTAACGATTACGTTTTGTTTATGTATGCTTGATATGATTTACATGAGTTTCTGAGGCAATCAAAAATTGGAAAAAGCTATAAGGGTCCCCCCTTGTGGTTCTGCTAAAAATTGAAAACTTTTGTTCTTCGAGTATTTGGGTGAATCAAAGCATCCTAACTACTCATTTCACTTATATATTAACCATTTTGTTTGGTTTATGCATGGTTGATATGATTTACATGAGTTTCTAAGGCAATCAAAAATTGGGAAAAGCTGTAAGGGTCCCCCCTTGTGGTTCTGGCAAAAATTGAAAACTTTTGTTCTTCGAGTATTTGGGCGAATCAAAGCATCCTAACTACCCATTTCACTTATATATTAACGATTATTTTTGGTTTAGGTATAGTTGATATGTTTTACATGAGTTTCTGAGGCAATCAAAAATTGGAAAAAGGTGTAAGGGTCCCCCCTTGTGGTTCTGGCAAAAATTGAAAACTTTTGTTCTTCGAGTATTTAGGCGAATCAAAGCATCGTAACTACCCATTTCACTTATATATTAACGATTATGTTTGGTTTATACATGGTTGATATGATTTACATGAGTTTATGAGGCAATCAAAAATTGGAAAAAGCTGTAAGGGTCCCCCCTTGTCGTTCTGGCAAAAATTGAAAACTTTTGTTCTTCGAGTATTTGGGCGAATCAAAGCATCCTAACTACTCATTTCACTTTTATATTAACGATTATGTTTTGTTTATGTATGCTTGATATGATTTACATGAGTTTCTGAGCCAATCAAAAATTGGATAAAGCTGTAAGGGTCCCCCCTTGGGGTTCTGCTAAAAATTGAAAACTTTTGTTCTTCGAGTATTTGGGTGAATCAAAGCATCCTAACTGCTCATTTCACTTATATATTAACCATTTTGTTTGGTTTATGCATGGTTGATATGATTTACATGAGTTTCTAAGGCAATCAAAAATTGGGAAAAGCTGTAAGGGTCCCCCCTTGCGGTTCTGGCAAAAATTGAAAACTTTTGTTCTTCGAGTATTTGGGCGAATCAAAGCATCCTAACTACCCATTTCACTTATATATTAATGATTATTTTTGGTTTAGGTAAGGTTGATATGTTTTGCATGAGTTTCTGAGGCAATCAAAAATTGGAAAAAGCTGTAAGGGTCCCCCCATGTGGTTCTGGCAAAAATTGAAAACTTTTCTTCTTCGAGTATTTGGGCGAATCAAAGCATCCTAACTACCCATTTCACTTATATATTAACGATTATTTTTGGTTTAGGTATGGTTGATATGTTTTACATGAGTTTCTGAGGCAATCAAAAATTGGAAAAAGCTGTAAGGGTCCCCCCTTGTGGTTCTGCCAAAAATTGAAAACTTTTGTTCTTCGAGAATTTGGGCGAATCAAAGCATCCTAATTACTCATTTCACTTTTATATTAACGATTATGTTTTGTTTATGTATGCTTGATATGATTTACATGAGTTTCTGAGGCAATCAAAAATTGGAAAAAGCTGTAAGGGTCCCCCCTTGTGGTTCTGCTAAAAATTGATAACTTTTGTTCTTCGAGTATTTGGGTGAATCAAAGCATCCTAACTACTCATTTCACTTATATATTAACCATTTTGTTTGGTTTATGCATGGTTGATATGATTTACATGAGTTTCTAAGGCAATCAAAAATTGGGAAAAGTTGTAAGGGTCCCCCCTTGTGGTTCTGGCAAAAATTGAAAACTTTTGTTCTTCTAGTATTTGGGCGAATCAAAGCATCCTAACTACCCATTTCACTTATATATTAACGATTATGTTTGGTTTAGGTATGGTTGATATGATTTACATGAGTTTCTGAGGCAATCAAAAATTGGAAAAAGCTGTAAGGGTCCCCCCTTGTGGTTCTGGCAAAAATTGAAAACTTTTGTTTTTCGAGTATTTAGGCGAATCAAAGCATCGTAACTACCCATTTCACTTATATATTAACGATTATGTTTGGTTTATGCACGGTTGATATGATTTACATGAGTTTCTGAGGCAATCAAAAATTGGGAAAAGCTGTAAGGGTCCCCCCTCGTGGTTCTGGCAAAAATTTAAAACTTTTGTTCTTCGAGTATATGGGCGAATCAAAGCATCCTAACTACCCATTTCACTTATATATTAGCGATTATATTTGGTTTAGGTATGGTTGATATGCTTTACATGAGTTTCTGAGGCAATCAAAAATTGGAAAAAGCTGTAAGGGTCCCCCCTTGTGGTTCTGGCAAAAATTGAAAACTTTTGTTCTTCGAGTATTTAGGCGAATCAAAGTATCGTAACTACCCATTTCACTTATATATTAACGATTATGTTTGGTTTATGCATGGTTGATATGATTTACATGAGTTTCTGAGGCAATCAAAATTTGGAAAAAGCTGTAAGGGTCCCCCCTTGTGGTTCTGCCAAAAATTGAAAACTTTTGTTCTTCGAGTATTTGGGCGAATCAAAGCATCCTAACTACTCGTTTCACTTTTATATTAATGATTATGTTTTGTTTATGTATGCTTGATATGATTTACATGAGTTTCTGAGGCAATCAAAAATTGGAAAAAGCTGTAAGGGTCCCCCCTTGTGGTTCTGCTAAAAATTGAAAACTTTTGTTCTTCGAGTATTTGGGTGAATCAAAGCATCCTAACTACTCATTTCACTTTTATATTAACGATTATGTTTTGTTTATGTATGCTTGATATGATTTACATGAGTTTCTGAGGCAATCAAAAATTGGAAAAAGCTGTAAGGGTCCCCCCTTGTGGTTCTGCTAAAAATTGAAAACTTTTGTTCTTCGAGTATTTGGGTGAATCAAAGCATCCTAACTACTCATTTCACTTATATATTAACCATTTTGTTTGGTTTATGCATGGTTGATATGATTTACATGAGTTTCTAAGGCAATCAAAAATTGGGAAAAGCTGTAAGGGTCCCCCCTTGTGGTTCTGCCAAAAATTGAAAACTTTTGTTCTTCGAGTATTTGGGCGAATCAAAGCATCCTAACTACCCATTTCACTTATATATTAACGATTATTTTTGGTTTAGGTAAGGTTGATATGTTTTACATGAGTTTCTGAGGCAATCAAAAATTGGAAAAAGCTGTAAGGGTCCCCCCTTGTGGTTCTGGCAAAAATTGAAAACTTTTGTTCTTCGAGTATTTGGGCGAATCAAAGCATCCTAACTACCCATTTCACTTATATATTAGCGATTATGTTTGGTTTAGGTATGGTTGATATGATTTACATGAGTTTCTGAGGCAATCAAAAATTGGGAAAAGCTGTAAGGGTCCCCCCTTGTCGTTCTGGCAAAAATTTAAAACTTTTGTTCTTCGAGTATATGGGCGAATCAAAGCATCCTAACTACCCATTTCACTTATATATTAGCGATTATATTTGGTTTAGGTATGGTTGATATGCTTTACATGAGTTTCTGAGGCAATCAAAAATTGGAAAAAGCTGTAAGGGTCCCCCCTTGTGGTTCTGGCAAAAATTGAAAACTTTTGTTCTTCGAGTATTTAGGCGAATCAAAGTATCGTAACTACCCATTTCACTTATATATTAACGATTATGTTTGGTTTATGCATGGTTGATAAGATTTACATGAGTTTCTGAGGCAATCAAAATTTGGAAAAAGCTGTAAGGGTCCCCCCTTGTGGTTCTGCCAAAAATTGAAAACTTTTGTTCTTCGAGTATTTGGGCGAATCAAAGCATCCTAACTACTCGTTTCACTTTTATATTAATGATTATGTTTTGTTTATGTATGCTTGATATGATTTACATGAGTTTCTGAGGCAATCAAAAATTGGAAAAAGCTGTAAGGGTCCCCCCTTGTGGTTCTGCTAAAAATTGAAAACTTTTGTTCTTCGAGTATTTGGGTGAATCAAAGCATCCTAACTACTCATTTCACTTTTATATTAACGATTATGTTTTGTTTATGTATGCTTGATATGATTTACATGAGTTTCTGAGGCAATCAAAAATTGGAAAAAGCTGTAAGGGTCCCCCCTTGTGGTTCTGCTAAAAATTGAAAACTTTTGTTCTTCGAGTATTTGGGTGAATCAAAGCATCCTAACTACTCATTTCACTTATATATTAACCATTTTGTTTGGTTTATGCATGGTTGATATGATTTACATGAGTTTCTAAGGCAATCAAAAATTGGGAAAAGCTGTAAGGGTCCCCCCTTGTGGTTCTGCCAAAAATTGAAAACTTTTGTTCTTCGAGTATTTGGGCGAATCAAAGCATCCTAACTACCCATTTCACTTATATATTAACGATTATTTTTGGTTTAGGTAAGGTTGATATGTTTTACATGAGTTTCTGAGGCAATCAAAAATTGGAAAAAGCTGTAAGGGTCCCCCCTTGTGGTTCTGGCAAAAATTGAAAACTTTTGTTCTTCGAGTATTTGGGCGAATCAAAGCATCCTAACTACCCATTTCACTTATATATTAGCGATTATGTTTGGTTTAGGTATGGTTGATATGATTTACATGAGTTTCTGAGGCAATCAAAAATTGGGAAAAGCTGTAAGGGTCCCCCCTTGTGGTTCTGCCAAAAATTGAAAACTTTTGTTCTTCGAGTATTTGGGCGAATCAAAGCATCCTAACACTCGTTTCACTTTTATATTAATGATTATGTTTTGTTTATGTATGCTTGATATGATTTACATGAGTTTCTGAGGCAATCAAAAATTGGAAAAAGCTGTAAGGGTCCCCCCTTGTGGTTCTGCTAAAAATTGAAAACTTTTGTTCTTCGAGTATTTGGGTGAATCAAAGCATCCTAACTACTCATTTCACTTTTATATTAACGATTATGTTTTGTTTATGTATGCTTGATATGATTTACATGAGTTTCTGAGGCAATCAAAAATTGGAAAAAGCTGTAAGGGTCCCCCCTTGTGGTTCTGCTAAAAATTGAAAACTTTTGTTCTTCGAGTATTTGGGTGAATCAAAGCATCCTAACTACTCATTTCACTTATATATTAACCATTTTGTTTGGTTTATGCATGGTTGATATGATTTACATGAGTTTCTAAGGCAATCAAAAATTGGGAAAAGCTGTAAGGGTCCCCCCTTGTGGTTCTGCCAAAAATTGAAAACTTTTGTTCTTCGAGTATTTGGGCGAATCAAAGCATCCTAACTACCCATTTCACTTATATATTAACGATTATTTTTGGTTTAGGTAAGGTTGATATGTTTTACATGAGTTTCTGAGGCAATCAAAAATTGGAAAAAGCTGTAAGGGTCCCCCCTTGTGGTTCTGGCAAAAATTGAAAACTTTTGTTCTTCGAGTATTTGGGCGAATCAAAGCATCCTAACTACCCATTTCACTTATATATTAGCGATTATGTTTGGTTTAGGTATGGTTGATATGATTTACATGAGTTTCTGAGGCAATCAAAAATTGGGAAAAGCTGTAAGGGTCCCCCCTTGTCGTTCTGGCAAAAATTGAAAACTTTTGTTCTTCGAGTATTTGGGCGAATCAAACCATCCTAACTACTCATTTCACTTTTATATTAACTATTACGTTTGGTTTATGTATGGTTGATATGATTTACATGAGTTTCTGAGGCAATCAAAAATTGGAAAAAGCTGTAAGGGTCCCCCCTTGTGGTTTTGCCAAAAACTGAAAACTTTTGTTCTTCGAGAATTTGGGCGAATCAAAGCATCCTAATTACTCATTTCACTTTTATATTAACGATTATGTTTTGTTTATGTATGCTTGATATGATTTACATGAGTTTCTGAGGCAATCCAAAATTGGAAAAAGCTGTAAGGGTCCCCCCTTGTGGTTCTGCTAAAAATTGAAAACTTTTGTTCTTCGAGTATTTGGGTGAATCAAGGCATCCTAACTACTCATTTCACTTATATATTAACCATTTTGTTTGGTTTATGCATGGTTGATATGATTTACATGAGTTTCTAAGGCAATCAAAAATTGGGAAAAGCTGTAAGGGTCCCCCCTTGTGGTTCTGGCAAAAATTGAAAACTTTTGTTTTTCGAGTATTTAGGCGAATCAAAGCATCGTAACTACCCATTTCACTTATATATTAACGATTATGTTTGGTTTATGCATGGTTGATATGATTTACATGAGTTTCTGAGGCAATCAAAAATTGGGAAAAGCTGTAAGGGTCCCCCCTTGTGGTTCTGGCAAAAATTGAAAACTTTTGTTCTTCGAGTATTTGGGCGAATCAAAGCATCCTAACTACTCGTTTCACTTTTATATTAATGATTATGTTTTGTTTATGTATGCTTGATATGATTTACATGAGTTTCTGAGGCAATCAAAAATTGGAAAAAGCTGTAAGGGTCCCCCCTTGTGGTTCTGCTAAAAATTGAAAACTTTTGTTCTTCGAGTATTTGGGTGAATCAAAGCATCCTAACTACTCATTTCACTTATATATTAACCATTTTGTTTGGTTTATGCATGGTTGATATGATTTACATGAGTTTCTAAGGCAATCAAAAATTGGGAAAAGCTGTAAGGGTCCCCCCTTGTGGTTCTGGCAAAAATTGAAAACTTTTGTTCTTCGAGTATTTGGGCGAATCAAAGCATCCTAACTACCCATTTCACTTATATAATAACGATTATTTTTGGTTTAGGTATGTTTGATATGTTTTACATGAGTTTCTGAGGCAATCAAAAATTGGAAAAAGCTGTAAGGGTCCCCCCTTGTGGTTCTGGCAAAAATTGAAAACTTTTGTTCTTCGAGTATTTAGGCGAATCAAAGCATCGTAACTACCCATTTCACTTATATATTAACGATTATGTTTGGTTTATGCATGGTTGATATGATTTACATCAGTTTCTGAGGCAATCAAAAATTGGAAAAAGCTGTAAGGGTCCCCCCTTGTGGTTCTGCCAAAAATTGAAAACTTTTGTTCTTCGAGTATTTGGGCGAATCAAAGCATCCTAACTACTCATTTCACTTTTATATTAACGATTATGTTTTGTTTATGTATGCTTGATATGATTTATATGAGTTTCTGAGGCAATCAAAAATTGGAAAAAGCTGTAAGGGTCCCCCATTGTGGTTCTGCTAAAAATTGAAAACTTTTGTTCTTCGAGTATTTGGGTGAATCAAAGCATCCTAACTGCTCATTTCACTTATATATTAACCATTTTGTTTGGTTTATGCATGGTTGATATGATTTACATGAGTTTCTAAGGCAATCAAAAATTGTGAAAAGCTGTAAGGGTCCCCCCTTGTGGTTCTGGCAAAAATTGAAAACTTTTGTTCTTCGAGTATTTGGGCGAATCAAAGCATCCTAACTACCCATTTCACTTATATATTAACGATTATTTTTGGTTTAGGTAAGGTTGATATGTTTTACATGAGTTTCTGAGGCAATCAAAAATTGGAAAAAGCTGTAAGGGTCCCCCCTTGTGGTTCTTGCAAAAATTGAAAACTTTTGTTCTTCGAGTATTTGGGCGAATCAAAGCATCCTAACTACAAATTTCACTTATATATTAGCGATTATGTTTGGTTTAGGTATGGTTGATATGATTTATATGAGTTTCTGAGGCAATCAAAAATTGGGAAAAGCTGTAAGGGTCCCCCCTTGTCGTTCTGGCAAAAATTGAAAACTTTTGTTCTTCGAGTATTTGGGCGAATCAAACCATCCTAACTACTCATTTCACTTTTATATTAACTATTACGTTTGGTTTATGTATGGTTGATATGATTTATATGGGTTTCTGAGGCAATCAAAAATTGGAAAAAGCTGTAAGGGTCCCCCCTTGTGGTTCTGCTAAAAATTGAAAACTTTTGTTCTTCGAGAATTTGGGCGAATCAAAGCATCCTAATTACTCATTTCAATTTTATATTAATGATTATGTTTTGTTTATGTATGCTTGATATGATTTACATGAGTTTCTGAGGCAATCAAAAATTGGAAAAAGCTGTAAGGGTCCCCCCTTGTGGTTCTGCTAAAAATTGAAAACTTTTGTTCTTCGAGTATTTGGGTGAATCAAAGCATCCTAACTACTCATTTCACTTATATATTAACCATTTTGTTTGGTTTATGCATGGTTGATATGATTTACATGAGTTTCTAAGGCAATCAAAAATTGGGAAAAGCTATAAGGGTCCCCCTTGTGGTTCTGGCAAAAATTGAAAACTTTTGTTCTTCGAGTATTTGGGCGAATCAAACCATCCTAACTACTCATTTCACTTTTATATTAACTATTACGTTTGGTTTATGTATGGTTGATATGATTTACATGGGTTTCTGAGGCAATCAAAAATTGGAAAAAGCTGTAAGGGTCCCCCCTTGTGGTTCTGCCAAAAATTGAAAACTTTTGTTCTTCGAGTATTTGGGCGAATCAAAGCATCCTAACTACTCATTTCACTTTTATATTAACGATTATGTTTTGTTTATGTATGCTTGATATGATTTACATGAGTTTCTGAGGCAATCAAAAATTGGAAAAAGCTGTAAGGGTCCCCCCTTGTGGTTCTGCTAAAAATTGAAAACTTTTGTTCTTCGAGTATTTGGGTGAATCAAAGCATCCTAACTGCTCATTTCACTTATATATTAACCATTTTGTTTGGTTTATGCATGGTTGATATGATTTACATGAGTTTCTAAGGCAATCAAAAATTGTGAAAAGCTGTAAGGGTCCCCCCTTGTGGTTCTGGCAAAAATTGAAAACTTTTGTTCTTCGAGTATTTGGGCGAATCAAAGCATCCTAACTACCAATTTCACTTATATATTAGCGATTATGTTTGGTTTAGGTATGGTTGATATGATTTATATGAGTTTCTGAGGCAATCAAAAATTGGGAAAAGCTGTAAGGGTCCCCCCTTGTCGTTCTGGCAAAAATTGAAAACTTTTGTTCTTCGAGTATTTGGGCGAATCAAACCATCCTAACTACTCATTTCACTTTTATATTAACTATTACGTTTGGTTTATGTATGGTTGATATGATTTACATGGGTTTCTGAGGCAATCAAAAATTGGAAAAAGCTGTAAGGGTCCCCCCTTGTGGTTCTGCCAAAAATTGAAAACATTTGTTCTTCGAGAATTTGGGTGAATCAAAGCATCCTAATTACTCATTTCACTTTTATATTAATGATTATGTTTTGTTTATGTATGCTTGATATGATTTACATGAGTTTCTGAGGCAATCAAAAATTGGAAAAAGCTGTAAGGGTCCCCCCTTGTGGTTCTGCTAAAAATTGAAAACTTTTGTTCTTCGAGTATTTGGGTGAATCAAAGCATCCTAACTACTCATTTCACTTATATATTAACCATTTTGTTTGGTTTATGCATGGTTGATATGATTTACATGAGTTTCTAAGGCAATCAAAAATTGGGAAAAGCTATAAGGGTCCCCCCTTGTGGTTCTGGCAAAAATTGAAAACTTTTGTTCTTCTAGTATTTGGGCGAATCAAAGCATCCTAACTACCCATTTCACTTATATATTAACGATTATGTTTGGTTTAGGTATGGTTGATATGATTTACATGAGTTTCTGAGGCAATCAAAAATTGGAAAAAGCTGTAAGGGTCCCCCCTTGTGGTTCTGGCAAAAATTGAAAACTTTTCTTTTTCGAGTATTTAGGCGAATCAAAGCATCGTAACTTCCCATTTCACTTATATACTAACGATTATGTTTGGTTTATGCATGGTTGATATGATTTACATGAGTTTCTGAGGCAATCAAAAATTGGGAAAAGCTGTAAGGGTCCCCCCTTGTGGTTCTGGCAAAAATTTAAAACTTTTGTTCTTCGAGTATATGGGCGAATCAAAGCATCCTAACTAACCATTTCACTTATATATTAGCGATTATGTTTGGTTTAGGTATGGTTGATATGATTTACATGAGTTTCTGAGGCAATCAAAAATTGGAAAAAGCTGTAAGTGTCCCCCCTTGTGGTTCTGGCTAAAATTGAAAACTTTTGTTCTTCGAGTATTTGGGCGAATCAAAGCATCCTAACTACCCATTTCACTTATATATTAACGATTATGTTTGGTTTAGGTATGGTTGATATGATTTACATGCGTTTCTGAGGCAATCAAAAATTGGAAAAGGCTGTAAGGGTCCCCCCATGTGGTTTTGGCTAAAATTGAAAACTTTTGTTCTTCGAGTATTTGGGCGAATCAAACCATCCTAACTACCCATTTCACTTTTATATTAACTATTATGTTTGGTTTATGTATGGTTGATATGATTTACATGAGTTTCTGAGGCAATCAAAAATTGGAAAAAGCTGTAAGGGTCCCCCCTTGTGGTTCTGGAAAAATTGAAAACTTTTGTTCTTCAAGTATTTGGGCGAATCAAAGCATCCTAACTACCCATTTCACTTATATATTAACGATTATGTTTGGTTTAGGTATGGTTGATATGATTTACATGAGTTTCTGAGGCAATCAAAAATTGGAAAAAGCTGTAAGGGTCCCCCCCTTGTGGTTCTGCCAAAAATTGAAAACTTTTGTTCTTCGAGTATTTGGGCGAATCAAAGCATCCTAACTACTCATTTCACTTTTATATTAACGATTATGTTTTGTTTTTGTATGATTGATAAGATTTACATGAGTTTTTCTGAGGCAATCAAAAATTGGAAAAAGCTGTAAGGGTCCCCCCTTGTGGTTCTGGCAAAAATTGAAAACTTTTGTTGTTCAAGTATTTGGGCGAATCAAAGCATCCTAACTACCCATTTCTCTTATATATTAACGATTATGTTGGGTTTATGCATGGTTGATATGATTTACGTGAGTTTCTGAGGCAATCAAAAATTGGAAAAAGCTGTGAGGGTCCCCCCTTGTGGTTCTGCCAAAAATTGAAAACTTTTGTTCTTCGAGTATTTGGGCGAATCAAAGCATCCTAACTACCCATTTCACTTATATATTAGCGATTATGTTTGGTTTAGGTATGGTTGATATGATTTACATGAGTTTCTGAGGCAATCAAAAATTGGAAAAAGCTGTAAGGGTCCCCCCCTTGTGGTTCTGGCAAAAATTGAAAACTTTTGTTCTTCAAGTATTTGGGCGAATCAAAGCATCCTAACTACCCATTTCACTTATATAATAAGAATTATGTTTGGTTTAGGTATGGTTGATATGATTTACATGCGTTTCTGAGGCAATCAAAAATTGGAAAAAGCTGTAAGGGTCCCCCCTTGTGGTTTTGGCTAAAATTTAAAACTTTTGTTCTTCGAGTATTTGGGCGAATCAAAGCATCCTAACTACCCATTTCACTTATATATTAGCGATTATGTTTGGTTTAGGTATGGTTGATATGATTGACATGAGTTTCTGAGGCAATCAAAAATTGGAAAAAGCTGTAAGTGTCCGCCCTTGTGGTTCTGGCAAAAATTGAAAACTTTTGTTCTTCGAGTATTTGGGCGAATCAAAGCATCCTAACTACCCATTTCACTTATATATTAACGAATATGTTTGGTTTAGGTATGGTTGATATGATTTACATGCGTTTCTGAGGCAATCAAAAATTGGAAAAAGATGTAACGGTCCCCCCTTGTGGTTTTGGCTAAAATTGAAAACTTTTGTTCTTCGAGTATTTGGGCGAATCAAAGCATCCTAACTACCCATTTAACTTATATATTAGCGATTATGTTTGGTTTAGGTATGGTTGATATGATTTACATGAGTTTCTGAGGCAATCAAAAATTGGAAAAAGCTGTAAGGGTCCCCCCTTGTGGTTCTGCCAAAAATTGAAAACTTTTGTTCTTCTTGTATTTGGGCGAATCAAAGCATCCTAACTACCCATTTCACTTATATATTAACGATTATGTTTGGTTTAGGTATGGTTGATATGATTTACATGCGTTTCTGAGGCAATCAAAAATTGGAAAAAGCTGTAAGGGTCCCCCCTTGTGGTTTTGGCTAAAATTTAAAACTTTTGTTCTTCGAGTATTTGGGCGAATCAAAGCATCCTAACTACCCATTTCACTTATATATTAGCGATTATGTTTGGTTTAGGTATGGTTGATATGATTAACATGAGTTTCTGAGGCAATCAAAAATGGGAAAAAGCTGTAAGTGTCCCCCCTTGTGGTTCTGGCAAAAATTGAAAACTTTTGTTCTTCGAGTATTTGGGCGAATCAAAGCATCCTAACTACCCATTTCACTTATATATTAACGATTATGTTTGGTTTAGGTATGGTTGATATGATTTACATGCGTTTCTGAGGCAATCAAAAATTGGAAAAAGCTATAAGGGTCCCCCCTTGTGGTTTTGGCTAAAATTGAAAACTTTTGTTCTTCGAGTATTTGGGCGAATCAAACCATCCTAACTACTCATTTCACATTTATATTAACTATTATGTTTGGTTTATGTATGGTTGATATGATTTACATGAGTTTCTGAGGCAATCAAAAATTGGAAAAAGCTGTAAGGGTCCCCCTTGTGGTTCTGGCAAAAATTGAAAACTTTTTTTCTTCAAGTATTTGGGCGAATCAAAGCATCCTAACTACTCATTTCACTTATATATTAACGATTATGTTTGGTTTAGGTATGGTTGATATGATTTACATGAGTTTCTGAGGCAATCAAAAATTAGAAAAAGTTGTAAGGGTCCCCCCTTGTGGTTCTGTCAAAAATTCAAAACTTTTGTTCTTCGAGTATTTGCGCGAATCAAAGCATCCTAACTACTCATTTCACTTTTATATTAACGATTATGTTTTGTTTTTGTATGATTGATATGATTTACATGAGTTTTTCTGAGGCAATCAAAAATTGGAAAAAGCTGTAAGGGTCCCCCCTTGTGGTTTTGGCTAAAATTGAAAACTTTTTTTCTTCGAGTATTTGGGCGAAACAGAGCATCCTAACTACCCATTTCACTTATATATTAGCGATTATGTTTGGTTTAGGTATGTTTGATATGATTTACATGAATTTCTGAGGCAATCAAAAATTGGAAAAAGCTGTAAGGGTCCCCCCTTGTGGTTCTACCAAAAATTGAAAACTTTTGTTCTTCGAGTATTTGGGCGAATCAAAGCATCCTAACTACCCATTTCACTTATATATTAACTATTATGTTTGATTTAGGTATGGTTGATATGATTTACATGCGTTTCTGAAGCAATCAAAAATTGGAAAAGGCTGTAAGGGTCCCCCTTGTGGTTTTGGCTAAAATTGAAAACTTTTGTTCTTCGAGTATTTGGGCGAATCAAACCATCCTAACTACTCATTTCACTTTTATATTAACGATTATGTTTGGTTTATGCATGGTTGATATGATTTATATGAGTTTCTGAGGTAATCAAAAATTGGAAAAAGCTGTAAGGGTCCCCCCTTGTGGTTCTGCCAAAAATTGAAAACTTTTGTTCTTCGAGTATTTGGGCGAATCAAAGCATCCTAAGTACCCATTTCACTTATATATTAACGATTATGTTTGGTTTATGCATGGTTTATATGATTTACATGCGTTTCTGAGGCAATCAAAAATTGGAAAAAGCTGTAAGGGTCCCCCCTTGTGGTTTTGGCTAAAATTGAAAACTTTTGTTCTTCCAGTATTTGGGCGAATCAAACCATCCTAACTACTCATTTCACTTTTATATTAACGATTATGTTTGGTTTAGGTATGGTTGATATGATTTACAAGAGTTTCTGAGGCAATCAAAAATTGGAAAAAGCTGTAAGGGTCCCCCCTTGTGGTTCTGCCAAAAATTGAAAACTTTTGTTCTTCGAGTATTTGGGCGAATCAAAGCATCCTAACTACCCATTTCACTTATATATTAACGATTATGTTTGGTTTAGGTATGGTTGATATGATTTACATGCGTTTCTGAGACAATCAAAAATTGGAAAAAGCTGTAAGGGTCCCCCCTTGTGGTTTTGGCTAAAATTGAAAACTTTTGTTCTTCGAGTATTTGGGCGAATCAAACCATCCTAACTACTCATTTCACTTTTATATTAACGATTATGTTTGGTTTATGCATGGTTGATATGATTTATATGAGTTTCTGAGGTAATCAAAAATTGGAAAAAGCTGTAAGGGTCCCCCCTTGTGGTTCTACCAAAAATTGAAAACTTTTGTTCTTCGAGTATTTGGGCGAATCAAAGTATCCTAACTACTCATTTCACTTATATATTAACGATTATGTTTGGTTTATGCATGGTTTATATGATTTACATGAGTTTCTGAGGCAATCAAAAATTGGAAAAAGCTGTAAGGGTCCCCCCTTGTGGTTCGGCCAAAAATTGAAAACTTTTGTTCTTCGAGTATTTGTGCGAATCAAAGCATCCTAACTACTCATTTCACTTTTATATTAACGATTATGTTCGGTTTATGTATGGTTGATGTGATTTACATGAGTTTCTGAGGCAATCAAAAATTGGAAAAAGCTGTAAGGGTCCCCCCTTGTGGTTCTGCCAAAAATTGAAAACTTTTGTTCTTCGAGTATTTGGGTGAATCAAAGCATCCGAACTACTCATTTCATTTATATTTTAACGATTATGTTTGGTTTAGGTATGGTTGATATGATTTACATGAGTTTTTGAGGCAATCAAAAATTGGAAAAAGCTGTAAGGGTCCCCCCTTGTGGTTCTGCCAAAAATTGGAAACTTTTGTTCTTCGAGTATTTGGGCGAATCAAAGCATCCTAAGTACTCATTTTAATTTTATATTAACGATTATGTTTTTTTTATGTATGATTGATATGATTTACATGAGTTTCTGAGGCAATCAAAAATTAAAAAAAGCTGTAAGGGTCCCCCCTTGTGGTTCTGGCAAAAATTGAAAACTTTTGTTCTTCGAGTATTTGGGCGAATCAAAGCGTCCCAACTACCCATTTCAGTTATATATTAACGATTATGTTTGGTTTATGCATGGTTGATATGATTTACATGAGTTTCTGAGGCAATCAAAAATTGGAAAAAACTGTAAGGGTCCCCCCTTGTGGTTCTGGAAAAATTGAAAACTTTTGTTCTTTGAGTATTTGGGCTAATCAAAGCATCCTAACTACTCATTTCACTTTTATATTAACGATTATGATTGGTTTATGCATGGTTGATATGATTTGCATGAGTTTCTGAGGCAATCAAAAATTGGAAAAAGATGTAAGGGTCCCCCCTTGTGGTTCTGCCAAAAATTGAAAACTTTTGTTCTTCGAGTATTTGGGCAAATCAAAGCATCCTAACTACCCATTTCACTTATATATTAACGATTAGGTTTGGTTTATGCGTGGTTGATATGATTTGCATGAGTTTCTGAGGCAATCAAAAATTGGAAAAAGCTGTAAGGGTCCCCCTTGTGGTTCTGGCAAAAATTGAAAACTTTTGTTCTTCGAGTATTTGGGTGAATCAAAGCATCCTAACTACTCATTTCACTTATATATAAACCATTATGTTTGGTTTATGTATGGTTAATATGATTTACATGAGTTTCTGAGGCAATCAAAAATTGGAAAAAGCTGTAAGGGTCCCCCCTTGTGGTTCTGCCAAAAATTGAAAACTTTTGTTCTTCGAGTATTTGAGTGAATCAAAGCATCCTAACTACTCATTTCACTTATATATTAACGATTATGTTTGGTTTATGTATGGTTGATAAGATTTACATGAGTTTCTGAGGCAATCAAAAATTGGAAAAAGCTGTAAAGGTCCCCCCTTGTGGTTCTGGCAAAAATTGAAAACTTTTGTTCTTCAAGTATTTGGGCGAATCAAAGCATCCTAACTACCCATTTCACTTATATATTAACGATTATGTTTGGTTTATGCGTGGTTGATATGATTTGCATGAGTTTCTGAGGCAATCAAAAATTGGAAAAAGCTGTAAGGGTCCCCCCTTGTGGTTCTGCCAAAAATTGAAAACTTTTGTTCTTCGAGTATTTGGGCTAATCAAAGGATCCTAACTACTCATTTCACTTATATATTAACGATTATCTTTGGTTTATGCATGGTTTATATGATTTACATGAGTTTTTGAGGCAATCAAAAATTGGAAAAAGCTGTAAGGGTCCCCCCTTGTGGTTTTGGCTAAAATTGAAAACTTTTGTTCTTCGAGTATTTGGGCGAATCAAACCATCCTAACTACTCATTTCACTTTTATATTAACTATTATGTTTGGTTTATGCATGGTTGATATGATTTATATGAGTTTCTGAGGTAATCAAAAATTGGAAAAAGCTGTAAGGGTCCCCCCTTGTGGTTCTACCAAAAATTGAAAACTTTTGTTCTTTGAGTATTTGGGCGAATCAAAGTATCCTAACTACTCATTTCACTTATATATTAACGATTATGTTTGGTTTAGGTATGGTTGATATGATTTACATGAGTTTCTGAGGCAATCAAAAATTAGAAAAAGCTGTAAGGGTCCCCCCTTGTGGTTCTGCCAAAAATTGAAAACTTTTGTTCTTCGAGTATTTGGGCGAATCAAAGCATCCTAAGTACCCATTTCACTTATATATTAACGATTATGTTTGGTTTAGCTATGGTTGATATGATTTACATGCGTTTCTGAGGCAATCAAAAATTGGAAAAAGCTGTAAGGGTCCCCCCTTGTGGTTTTGGCTAAAATTGAAAACTTTTGTTCTTCCAGTATTTGGGCGAATCAAACCATCCTAACTACTCATTTCACTTTTATATTAACGATTATGTTTGGTTTAGGTATGGTTGATATGATTTACATGAGTTTCTGAGGCAATCAAAAATTGGAAAAAGCTGTAAGGGTCCCCTCTTGTGGTTCTGCCAAAAATTGAAAACTTTTGTTCTTCGAGTATTTGGGCGAATCAAAGCATCCTAACTACCCATTTCACTTATATATTAACGATTATGTTTGGTTTAGGTATGGTTGATATGATTTACATGCGTTTCTGAGACAATCAAAAATTGGAAAAAGCTGTAAGGGTCCCCCCTTGTGGTTTTGGCTAAAATTGAAAACTTTTGTTCTTCGAGTATTTGGGCGAATCAAACCATCCTAACTACTCATTTCACTTTTATATTAACGATTATGTTTGGTTTATGCATGGTTGATATGATTTATATGAGTTTCTGAGGTAATCAAAAATTGGAAAAAGCTGTAAGGGTCCCCCCTTGTGGTTCTACCAAAAATTGAAAACTTTTGTTCTTCGAGTATTTGGGCGAATCAAAGTATCCTAACTACTCATTTCACTTATATATTAACGATTATGTTTGGTTTATGCATGGTTTATATGATTTACATGAGTTTCTGAGGCAATCAAAAATTGGAAAAAGCTGTAAGGGTCCCCCCTTGTGGTTTTGCCAAAAATTGAAAACTTTTGTTCTTCGAGTATTTGGGCGAATCAAAGTATCCTAACTACTCATTTAACTTATATATTAACGATTATGTTTGGTTTATCCATGGTTGATATGATTTACATGAGTTTCTGAGGCAATCAAAAATTGGAAAAAGCTGTAAGGGTCCCCCCTTGTGGTTCTACTAAAATTGAAAACTTTTGTTCTTCGAGTATTTGGGCGAATCAAACCATCCTAACTACTCATTTCACTTTTATATTAACGATTATGTTCGGTTTATGTATGGTTGATGTGATTTACATGAGTTTCTGAGGCAATCAAAAATTGGAAGAAGCTGTAAGGGTCCCCCCTTGTGGTTCTGCCAAAAATTGAAAACTTTTGTTCTTCGAGTATTTGGGTGAATCAAAGCATCCGAACTACTCATTTCATTTATATTTTAACGATTATGTTTGGTTTAGGTATGGTTGATATGATTTACATGAGTTTTTGAGGCAATCAAAAATTGGAAAAAGCTGTAAGGGTCCCCCCTTGTGGTTCTGCCAAAAATTGGAAACTTTTGTTCTTCGAGTATTTGGGCGAATCAAAGCATCCTAAGTACTCATTTTAATTTTATATTAACGATTATGTTTTTTTTATGTATGATTGATATGATTTACATGAGTTTCTGAGGTAATCAAAAATTAAAAAAAGCTGTAAGGGTCCCCCCTTGTGGTTCTGGCAAAAATTGAAAACTTTTGTTCTTCGAGTATTTGGGCGAATCAAAGCGTCCCAACTACCCATTTCACTTATATATTAACGATTATGTTTGGTTTATGCATGGTTGATATGATTTACATGAGTTTCTGAGGCAATCAAAAATTGGAAAAAGCTGTAAGGGTCCCCCCTTGTGGTTCTGGAAAAATTGAAAACTTTTGTTCTTCGAGTATTTGGGCTAATCAAAGCATCCTAACTACTCATTTCACTTTTATATTAACGATTATGATTGGTTTATGCATGGTTGATATGATTTGCATGAGTTTCTGAGGCAATCAAAAATTGGAAAAAGCTGTAAGGGTCCCCCCTTGTGGTTCTGCCAAAAATTGAAAACTTTTGTTCTTCGAGTATTTTGGCAAATCAAAGCATCCTAACTACCCATTTCACTTATATATTAACGATTATGTTTGGTTTATGCGTGGTTCATATGATTTGCATGAGTTTCTGAGGCAATCAAAAATTGGAAAAAGCTGTAAGGGTCCCCCTTGTGGTTCTGGCAAAAATTGAAAACTTTTGTTCTTCGAGTATTTGGGTGAATCAAAGCATCCTAACTACTCATTTCACTTATATATAAACCATTATGTTTGGTTTATGTATGGTTAATATGATTTACATGAGTTTCTGAGGCAATCAAAAATTGGAAAAAGCTGTAAGGGTCCCCCCTTGTGGTTCTGCCAAAAATTGAAAACTTTTGTTCTTCGAGTATTTGAGTGAATCAAAGCATCCTAACTACTCATTTCACTTATATATTAACGATTATGTTTGGTTTATGTATGGTTGATAAGATTTACATGAGTTTCTGAGGCAATCAAAAATTGGAAAAAGCTGTAAGGGTCCCCCCTTGTGGTTCTGGCAAAAATGGAAAACTTTTGTTCTTCAAGTATTTGGGCGAATCAAAGCATCCTAACTACCCATTTCACTTATATATTAACGATTATGTTTGGTTTATGCGTGGTTGATATGATTTGCATGAGTTTCTGAGGCAATCAAAAATTGGAAAAAGCTGTAAGGGTCCCCCCTTGTGGTTCTGCCAAAAATTGAAAACTTTTGTTCTTCGAGTATTTGGGCTAATCAAAGCATCCTAACTACTCATTTCACTTATATATTAACGATTATGTTTGGTTTATGCATGGTTGATATGATTTACATGAGTTTCTGAGGCAATCAAAAATTGGAAAAAGCTGTAAGGGTCCCCCCTTGTGGTTCTTCAAAAATTGAAAGCTTTTGTTCTTCGAGTATTTGGGCTAATCAAAGCATCCTAACTACTCATTTCACTTTTATATTAACGATTATGTTTGGTTTATGCATGGTTGATATGATTTGCATGAGTTTCTGAGGCAATCAAAAATTGAAAAAAGCTGTAAGGGTCCCCCTTGTGGTTCTGCCAAAAATTGAAAACTTTTGTTCTTCGAGTATTTGGGCAAATCAAAGCATCCTAACTACCCATTTCACTTATATATTAACGATTATGTTTGGTTTATGCGTGGTTGATATGATTTGCTTGAGTTTCTGAGGCAATCAAAAATTGGAAAAAGCTGTAAGGGTCCCCCCTTGTGGTTCTGGCAAAAATTGAAAACTTTTGTTCTTCAAGTATTTGGGTGAATCAAAGCATCCTAACTACTCATTTCACTTATATATAAACCATTATGTTTGGTTTATGTATGGTTAATATGATTTACATTAGTTTCTGAGGCAATCAAAAATTGGAAAAAGCTGTAAGGGTCCCCCCTTGTGGTTCTGCCAAAAATTGAAGACTTTTGTTCTTCGAGTATTTGAGTGAATCAAAGCATCCTAACTTCTCATTTCACTTATATATTAACGATTATGTTTGGTTTATGTATGGTTGATAAGATTTACATGAGTTTCTGAGGCAATCAAAAATTGGAAAAAGCTGTAAGGGTCCCCCCTTGTGGTTCTGGCAAAAATTGAAAACTTTTGTTCTTCAAGTATTTGGGCGAATCAAAGCATCCTAACTACCCATTTCACTTATATATTAACGATTATGTTTGGTTTAGGTATGGTTGATATGATTTACATGAGTTTCTGAGGCAATCAAAAATTGGAAAAAGCTGTAAGGGTCCCCCCTTGTGGTTTTGGCTAAAATTGAAAACTTTTGTTCTTCGAGTATTTGGGCGAATCAAACCATCCTAACTACTCATTTCACTTTTATATTAACGATTATGTTTGGTTTAGGTATGGTTGATATGATTTACATGAGTTTCTGAGGCAATCAAAAATTGGAAAAAGGTGTAAGGGTCCCCCCTTGTGGTTCTGCCAAAAATTGAAAACTTTTGTTCTTCGAGTATTTGGGCGAATCAAAGCATCCTAACTACCCATTTCACTTATATATTAACGATTATGTTTGGTTTAGGTATGGTTGATATGATTTACATGCGTTTCTGAGGCAATCAAAAATTGGAAAAAGCTGTAAGGGTCCCCCCTTGTGGTTTTGGCTAAAATTGAAAACTTTTGTTCTTCCAGTATTTGGGCGAATCAAACCATCCTAACTACTCATTTCACTTTTATATTAACGATTATGTTTGGTTTATGCATGGTTGATATGATTTATATGAGTTTCTGAGGTAATCAAAAATTGGAAAAAGCTGTAAGGGTCCCCCCTTGTGGTTCTACCAAAAATTGAAAACTTTTGTTCTTCGAGTATTTGGGCGAATCAAAGTATCCTAACTACTCATTTCACTTATATATTAACGATTATGTTTGGTTTAGGTATGGTTGATATGATTTACAAGAGTTTCTGAGGCAATCAAAAATTAGAAAAAGCTGTAAGGGTCCCCCCTTGTGGTTCTGCCAAAAATTGAAAACTTTTGTTCTTCGAGTATTTGGGCGAATCAAAGCATCCTAACTACCCATTTCACTTATATATTAACGATTATGTTTGGTTTAGGTATGGTTGATATGATTTACATGCGTTTCTGAGGCAATCAAAAATTGGAAAAAGCTGTAAGGGTCCCCCCTTGTGGTTTTGGCTAAAATTGAAAACTTTTGTTCTTCGAGTATTTGGGCGAATCAAACCATCCTAACTACTCATTTCAATTTTATATTAACGATTATGTTTGGTTTAGGTATGGTTGATATGATTTACATGAGTTTCTGAGGCAATCAAAAATTGGAAAAAGCTGTAAGGGTCCCCCCTTGTGGTTCTGCCAAAAATTGAAAACTTTTGTTCTTCGAGTATTTTGGCAAATCAAAGCATCCTAACTACCCATTTCACTTATATATTAACGATTATGTTTGGTTTATGCGTGGTTCATATGATTTGCATGAGTTTCTGAGGCAATCAAAAATTGGAAAAAGCTGTAAGGGTCCCCCTTGTGGTTCTGGCAAAAATTGAAAACTTTTGTTCTTCGAGTATTTGGGTGAATCAAAGCATCCTAACTACTCATTTCACTTATATATAAACCATTATGTTTGGTTTATGTATGGTTAATATGATTTACATGAGTTTCTGAGGCAATCAAAAATTGGAAAAAGCTGTAAGGGTCCCCCCTTGTGGTTCTGCCAAAAATTGAAAACTTTTGTTCTTCGAGTATTTGAGTGAATCAAAGCATCCTAACTACTCATTTCACTTATATATTAACGATTATGTTTGGTTTATGTATGGTTGACAAGATTTACATGAGTTTCTGAGGCAATCAAAAATTGGAAAAAGCTGTAAGGGTCCCCCCTTGTGGTTCTGGCAAAAATGGAAAACTTTTGTTCTTCAAGTATTTGGGCGAATCAAAGCATCCTAACTACCCATTTCACTTATATATTAACGATTATGATTGGTTTATGCGTGGTTGATATGATTTGCATGAGTTTCTGAGGCAATCAAAAATTGGAAAAAGCTGTAAGGGTCCCCCCTTGTGGTTCTGCCAAAAATTGAAAACTTTTGTTCTTCGAGTATTTGGGCTAATCAAAGCATCCTAACTACTCATTTCACTTATATATTAACGATTATGTTTGGTTTATGCATGGTTGATATGATTTACATGAGTTTCTGAGGCAATCAAAAATTGGAAAAAGCTGTAACGGTCCCCCCTTGTGGTTCTTCAAAAATTGAAAGCTTTTGTTCTTCGAGTATTTGGGCTAATCAAAGCATCCTAACTACTCATTTCACTTTTATATTAACGATTATGTTTGGTTTATGCATGGTTGATATGATTTGCATGAGTTTCTGAGGCAATCAAAAATTGAAAAAAGCTGTAAGGGTCCCCCCTTGTGGTTCTGCCAAAAATTGAAAACTTTTGTTCCTCGAGTATTTGGGCAAATCAAAGCATCCTAACTACCCATTTCACTTATATATTAACGATTATGTTTGGTTTATGCGTGGTTGATATGATTTGCATGAGTTTCTGAGGCAATCAAAAATTGGAAAAAGCTGTAAGGGTCCCCCCTTGTGGTTCTGGCAAAAATTGAAAACTTTTGTTCTTCAAGTATTTGGGTGAATCAAAGCATCCTAACTACTCATTTCACTTATATATAAACCATTATGTTTGGTTTATGTATGGTTAATATGATTTACATTAGTTTCTGAGGCAATCAAAAATTGGAAAAAGCTGTAAGGGTCCCCCCTTGTGGTTCTGCCAAAAATTGAAGACTTTTGTTCTTCGAGTATTTGAGTGAATCAAAGCATCCTAACTTCTCATTTCACTTATATATTAACGATTATGTTTGGTTTATGTATGGTTGATAAGATTTACATGAGTTTCTGAGGCAATCAAAAATTGGAAAAAGCTGTAAGGGTCCCCCCTTGTGGTTCTGGCAAAAATTGAAAACTTTTGTTCTTCAAGTATTTGGGCGAATCAAAGCATCCTAACTACCCATTTCACTTATATATTAACGATTATGTTTGGTTTAGGTATGGTTGATATGATTTACATGAGTTTCTGAGGCAATCAAAAATTGGAAAAAGCTGTAAGGGTCCCCCCTTGTGGTTTTGGCTAAAATTGAAAACTTTTGTTCTTCGAGTATTTGGGCGAATCAAACCATCCTAACTACTCATTTCACATTTATATTAACGATTATGTTTGGTTTAGGTATGGTTGATATGATTTACATGAGTTTCTGAGGCAATCAAAAATTGGAAAAAGGTGTAAGGGTCCCCCCTTGTGGTTCTGCCAAAAATTGAAAACTTTTGTTCTTCGAGTATTTGGGCGAATCAAAGCATCCTAACTACCCATTTCACTTATATATTAACGATTATGTTTGGTTTAGGTATGGTTGATATGATTTACATGCGTTTCTGAGGCAATCAAAAATTGGAAAAAGCTGTAAGGGTCCCCCCTTGTGGTTCTGGCAAAAATTGAAAACTTTTGTTCTTCAAGTATTTGGGCGAATCAAAGCATCCTAACTACCCATTTCACTTATATATTAACGATTATGTTTGGTTTATGTATGGTTGATATGATTTACATGAGTTTCTGAGGCAATCAAAAATTGGAAAAAGCTGTAAGGGTCCCCCCTTGTGGTTCTTCAAAAATTGAAAGCTTTTGTTCTTCGAGTATTTGGGCTAATCAAAGCATCCTAACTACTCATTTCACTTTTATATTAACGATTATGTTTGGTTTATGCATGGTTGATATGATTTGCATGAGTTTCTGAGGCAATCAAAAATTGAAAAAAGCTGTAAGGGTCCCCCTTGTGGTTCTGCCAAAAATTGAAAACTTTTGTTCTTCGAGTATTTGGGCAAATCAAAGCATCCTAACTACCCATTTCACTTATATATTAACGATTATGTTTGGTTTATGCGTGGTTGATATGATTTGCTTGAGTTTCTGAGGCAATCAAAAATTGGAAAAAGCTGTAAGGGTCCCCCCTTGTGGTTCTGGCAAAAATTGAAAACTTTTGTTCTTCAAGTATTTGGGTGAATCAAAGCATCCTAACTACTCATTTCACTTATATATAAACCATTATGTTTGGTTTATGTATGGTTAATATGATTTACATTAGTTTCTGAGGCAATCAAAAATTGGAAAAAGCTGTAAGGGTCCCCCCTTGTGGTTCTGCCAAAAATTGAAGACTTTTGTTCTTCGAGTATTTGAGTGAATCAAAGCATCCTAACTTCTCATTTCACTTATATATTAACGATTATGTTTGGTTTATGTATGGTTGATAAGATTTACATGAGTTTCTGAGGCAATCAAAAATTGGAAAAAGCTGTAAGGGTCCCCCCTTGTGGTTCTGGCAAAAATTGAAAACTTTTGTTCTTCAAGTATTTGGGCGAATCAAAGCATCCTAACTACCCATTTCACTTATATAGTAACGATTATGTTTGGTTTAGGTATGGTTGATATGATTTACATGAGTTTCTGAGGCAATCAAAAATTGGAAAAAGCTGTAAGGGTCCCCCCTTGTGGTTTTGGCTAAAATTGAAAACTTTTGTTCTTCGAGTATTTGGGCGAATCAAACCATCCTAACTACTCATTTCACTTTTATATTAACGATTATGTTTGGTTTAGGTATGGTTGATATGATTTACATGAGTTTCTGAGGCAATCAAAAATTGGAAAAAGGTGTAAGGGTCCCCCCTTGTGGTTCTGCCAAAAATTGAAAACTTTTGTTCTTCGAGTATTTGGGCGAATCAAAGCATCCTAACTACCCATTTCACTTATATATTAACGATTATGTTTGGTTTAGGTATGGTTGATATGATTTACATGCGTTTCTGAGGCAATCAAAAATTGGAAAAAGCTGTAAGGGTCCCCCCTTGTGGTTTTGGCTAAAATTGAAAACTTTTGTTCTTCCAGTATTTGGGCGAATCAAACCATCCTAACTACTCATTTCACTTTTATATTAACGATTATGTTTGGTTTATGCATGGTTGATATGATTTATATGAGTTTCTGAGGTAATCAAAAATTGGAAAAAGCTGTAAGGGTCCCCCCTTGTGGTTCTACCAAAAATTGAAAACTTTTGTTCTTCGAGTATTTGGGCGAATCAAAGTATCCTAACTACTCATTTCACTTATATATTAACGATTATGTTTGGTTTAGGTATGGTTGATATGATTTACATTAGTTTCTGAGGCAATCAAAAATTGGAAAAAGCTGTAAGGGTCCCCCCTTGTGGTTCTGCCAAAAATTGAAGACTTTTGTTCTTCGAGTATTTGAGTGAATCAAAGCATCCTAACTTCTCATTTCACTTATATATTAACGATTATGTTTGGTTTATGTATGGTTGATAAGATTTACATGAGTTTCTGAGGCAATCAAAAATTGGAAAAAGCTGTAAGGGTCCCCCCTTGTGGTTCTGGCAAAAATTGAAAACTTTTGTTCTTCAAGTATTTGGGCGAATCAAAGCATCCTAACTACCCATTTCACTTATATATTAACGATTATGTTTGGTTTAGGTATGGTTGATATGATTTACATGAGTTTCTGAGGCAATCAAAAATTGGAAAAAGCTGTAAGGGTCCCCCCTTGTGGTTTTGGCTAAAATTGAAAACTTTTGTTCTTCGAGTATTTGGGCGAATCAAACCATCCTAACTACTCATTTCACTTTTATATTAACGATTATGTTTGGTTTAGGTATGGTTGATATGATTTACATGAGTTTCTGAGGCAATCAAAAATTGGAAAAAGGTGTAAGGGTCCCCCCTTGTGGTTCTGCCAAAAATTGAAAACTTTTGTTCTTCGAGTATTTGGGCGAATCAAAGCATCCTAACTACCCATTTCACTTATATATTAACGATTATGTTTGGTTTAGGTATGGTTGATATGATTTACATGCGTTTCTGAGGCAATCAAAAATTGGAAAAAGCTGTAAGGGTCCCCCCTTGTGGTTTTGGCTAAAATTGAAAACTTTTGTTCTTCCAGTATTTGGGCGAATCAAACCATCCTAACTACTCATTTCACTTTTATATTAACGATTATGTTTGGTTTATGCATGGTTGATATGATTTATATGAGTTTCTGAGGTAATCAAAAATTGGAAAAAGCTGTAAGGGTCCCCCCTTGTGGTTCTACCAAAAATTGAAAACTTTTGTTCTTCGAGTATTTGGGCGAATCAAAGTATCCTAACTACTCATTTCACTTATATATTAACGATTATGTTTGGTTTAGGTATGGTTGATATGATTTACAAGAGTTTCTGAGGCAATCAAAAATTAGAAAAAGCTGTAAGGGTCCCCCCTTGTGGTTCTGCCAAAAATTGAAAACTTTTGTTCTTCGAGTATTTGGGCGAATCAAAGCATCCTAACTACCCATTTCACTTATATATTAACGATTATGTTTGGTTTAGGTATGGTTGATATGATTTACATGCGTTTCTGAGGCAATCAAAAATTGGAAAAAGCTGTAAGGGTCCCCCCTTGTGGTTTTGGCTAAAATTGAAAACTTTTGTTCTTCGAGTATTTGGGCGAATCAAACCATCCTAACTACTCATTTCACTTTTATATTAACGATTATGTTTGGTTTAGGTATGGTTGATATGATTTACATGAGTTTCTGAGGCAATCAAAAATTGGAAAAAGCTGTAAGGGTCCCCCCCTTGTGGTTCTGCCAAAAATTGAAAACTTTTGTTCTTCGAGTATTTGGGCGAATCAAAGCATCCTAACTACCAATTTCACTTATATATTAACGATTATGTTTGGTTTAGGTATGGTTGATACGATTTACATGCGTTTCTGAGGCAATCAAAATTTGGAAAAAGCTGTAAGGGTCCCCCCTTGTGGTTTTGGCTAAAATTGAAACTTTTGTTCTTCGAGTATTTGGGCGAATCAAACCATCCTAACTACTCATTTCACTTTTATATTAACGATTATGTTTGGTTTATGCATGGTTGATATGATTTAAATGAGTTTCTGAGGTAATCAAAAATTGGAAAAAGCTGTAAGGGTCCCCCCTTGTGGTTCTACCAAAAATTGAAAACTTTTGTTCTTCGAGTATTTGGGCGAATCAAAGTATCCTAACTACTCATTTCACTTATATGTTAACGATTATGTTTGGTTTATGCATGGTTTATTTGATTTACATGAGTTTCTGAGGCAATCAAAAATTGGAAAAAGCTGTAAGGGTCCCCCCTTGTGGTTTTGGCTAAAATTGAAAACTTTTGTTCTTCCAGTATTTGGGCGAATCAAACCATCCTAACTACTCATTTCACTTTTATATTAACGATTATGTTTGGTTTATGCATGGTTGATATGATTTATATGAGTTTCTGAGGTAATCAAAAATTGGAAAAAGCTGTAAGGGTCCCCCCTTGTGGTTCTACCAAAAATTGAAAACTTTTGTTCTTCGAGTATTTGGGCGAATCAAAGTATCCTAACTACTCATTTCACTTATATATTAACGATTATGTTTGGTTTAGGTATGGTTGATATGATTTACATGAGTTTCTGAGGCAATCAAAAATTAGAAAAAGCTGTAAGGGTCCCCCCTTGTGGTTCTGCCAAAAATTGAAAACTTTTGTTCTTCGAGTATTTGGGCGAATCAAAGCATCCTAACTACCCATTTCACTTATATATTAACGATTATGTTTGGTTTAGGTATGGTTGATAAGATTTACATGAGTTTTTAAGGCAATCAAAAATTGTGAAAAGCTGTAAGGGTCCCCCCTTGTGGTTCTGGCAAAAATTGAAAACTTTTGTTCTTCGAGTATTTGGGCGAATCAAAGCATCCTAACTACCCATTTCACTTATATATTAACGATTATTTTTGGTTTAGGTAAGGTTGATATGTTTTACATGAGTTTCTGAGGCAATCAAAAATTGGAAAAAGCTGTAAGGGTCCCCCCTTGTGGTTCTTGCAAAAATTGACAACTTTTGTTCTTCGAGTATTTGGGCGAATCAAAGCATCCTAACTACCAATTTCACTTATATATTTGCGATTATGTTTGGTTTAGGTATGGTTGATATGATTTATATGAGTTTCTGAAGCAATCAAAAATTGGGAAAAGCTGTAAGGGTCCCCCCTTGTCGTTCTGGCAAAAATTGAAAACTTTTGTTCTTCGAGTATTTGGGCGAATCAAACCATCCTAACTACTCATTTCACTTTTATATTAACTATTACGTTTGGTTTATGTATGGTTGATATGATTTACATGGGTTTCTGAGGCAATCAAAAATTGGAAAAAGCTGTAAGGGTCCCCCCTTGTGGTTCTGCCAAAAACTGAAAACTTTTGTTCTTCGAGAATTTGGGTGAATCAAAGCATCCTAATTACTCATTTCACTTTTATATTAATGATTATGTTTTGTTTATGTATGCTTGATATGATTTACATGAGTTTCTGAGGCAATCAAAAATTGGAAAAAGCTGTAAGGGTCCCCCCTTGTGGTTCTGCTAAAAATTGAAAACTTTTGTTCTTCGAGTATTTGGGTGAATCAAAGCATCCTAACTACTCATTTCACTTATATATTAACCATTTTTTTTTGGTTTATGCATGGTTGATATGATTTACATGAGTTTCTAAGGCAATCAAAAATTGGGAAAAGCTATAAGGGTCCCCCCTTGTGGTTCTGGCAAAAATTGAAAACTTTTGTTCTTCTAGTATTTGGGCGAATCAAAGCATCCTAACTACCCATTTCACTTATATATTAACGATTATGTTTGGTTTAGGTATGGTTGATATGATTTACATGAGTTTCTGAGGCAATCAAAAATTGGAAAAAGCTGTAAGGGTCCCCCCTTGTGGTTCTGGCAAAAATTGAAAACTTTTCTTTTTCGAGTATTTAGGCGAATCAAAGCATCGTAACTTCCCATTTCACTTATATACTAACGATTATGTTTGGTTTATGCATGGTTGATATGATTTACATGAGTTTCTGAGGCAATCAAAAATTGGGAAAAGCTGTAAGGGTCCCCCCTTGTGGTTCTGGCAAAAATTTAAAACTTTTGTTCTTTGAGTATATGGGCGAATCAAAGCATCCTAACTACCCATTTCACTTATATATTAGCGATTATGTTTGGTTTAGGTATGGTTGATATGATTTACATGAGTTTCTGAGGCAATCAAAAATTGGAAAAAGCTGTAAGTGTCCCCCCTTGTGGTTCTGGCTAAAATTGAAAACTTTTGTTCTTCGAGTATTTGGGCGAATCAAAGCATCCTAACTACCCATTTCACTTATATATTAACGATTATGTTTGGTTTAGGTATGGTTGATATGATTTACATGCGTTTCTGAGGCAATCAAAAATTGGAAAAGGCTGTAAGGGTCCCCCCATGTGGTTTTGGCTAAAATTGAAAACTTTTGTTCTTCGAGTATTTGGGCGAATCAAACCATCCTAACTACCCATTTCACTTTTATATTAACTATTATGTTTGGTTTATGTATGGTTGATATGATTTACATGAGTTTCTGAGGCAATCAAAAATTGGAAAAAGCTGTAAGGGTCCCCCCTTGTGGTTCTGGAAAAATTGAAAACTTTTGTTCTTCAAGTATTTGGGCGAATCAAAGCATCCTAACTACCCATTTCACTTATATATTAACGATTATGTTTGGTTTAGGTATGGTTGATATGATTTACATGAGTTTCTGAGGCAATCAAAAATTGGAAAAAGCTGTAAGGGTCCCCCCCTTGTGGTTCTGCCAAAAATTGAAAACTTTTGTTCTTCGAGTATTTGGGCGAATCAAAGCATCCTAACTACCCATTTCACTTATATATTAGCGATTATGTTTGGTTTAGGTATGGTTGATATGATTTACATGAGTTTCTGAGGCAATCAAAAATTGGAAAAAGCTGTAAGGGTCCCCCCCTTGTGGTTCTGGCAAAAATTGAAAACTTTTGTTCTTCAAGTATTTGGGCGAATCAAAGCATCCTAACTACCCATTTCACTTATATAATAAGAATTATGTTTGGTTTAGGTATGGTTGATATGATTTACATGAGTTTCTGAGGCAATCAAAAATTGGAAAAAGCTGTAAGGGTCCCCCCTTGTGGTTCTGGCAAAAATTGAAAACTTTTGTTCTTCGAGTATTTGGGCGAATCAAAGCATCCTAACTACCCATTTCACTTATATATTAACGATTATGTTTGGTTTATGCATGGTTGATATGATTTACGTGAGTTTCTGAGGCAATCAAAAATTGGAAAACGCTGTAAGGGTCCCCCCTTGTGGTTCTATGAAAAATTGAAAACTTTTGTTCTTTGAGTATTTGGGCGAATCAAAGCATCCTAACTACCCATTTCACTTATATATTAACGATTATGTTTGGTTTAGGTATGGTTGATATGATTTACATGCGTTTCTGAGGCAA
Source organism: Lantana camara (assembly GCA_037501455.1). Classification (NCBI taxonomy): domain Eukaryota; kingdom Viridiplantae; phylum Streptophyta; class Magnoliopsida; order Lamiales; family Verbenaceae; genus Lantana; species Lantana camara. The sequence goes on along the minus strand of CM074858.1, from coordinate 283,508 downwards.
TCAAAAATTGGAAAAAGCTGTAACGGTCCCCCCTTGTGGTTTTGGCTAAAATTTAAAACTTTTGTTCTTCGAGTATTTGGGCGAATCAAAGCATCCTAACTACCCATTTCACTTATATATTAGCGATTATGTTTGGTTTAGGTATGGTTGATATGATTGACATGAGTTTCTGAGGCAATCAAAAATTGGAAAAAGTTGTAAGTGTCCGCCCTTGTGGTTCTGGCAAAAATTGAAAACTTTTGTTCTTCGAGTATTTGGGCGAATCAAAGCATCCTAACTACCCATTTCACTTATATATTAACGAATATGTTTGGTTTAGGTATGGTTGATATGATTTACATGCGTTTCTGAGGCAATCAAAAATTGGAAAAAGATGTAACGGTCCCCCCTTGTGGTTTTGGCTAAAATTGAAAACTTTTGTTCTTCGAGTATTTGGGCGAATCAAAGCATCCTAACTACCCATTTCACTTATATATTAGCGATTATGTTTGGTTTAGGTATGGTTGATATGATTTACATGAGTTTCTGAGGCAATCAAAAATTGGAAAAAGCTGTAAGGGTCCCCCCTTGTGGTTCTGCCAAAAATTGAAAACTTTTGTTCTTCGAGTATTTGGGCGAATCAAAGCATCCTAACTACCCATTTCACTTATATATTAACGATTATGTTTGGTTTATGCATGGTTGATATGATTTACGTGAGTTTCTGAGGCAATCAAAAATTGGAAAAAGCTGTAAGGGTCCCCCCTTGTGGTTCTATGAAAATTTGAAAACTTTTGTTCTTTGAGTATTTGGGCGAATCAAAGCATCCTAACTACCCATTTCACTTATATATTAACGATTATGTTTGGTTTAGGTATGGTTGATATGATTTACATGCGTTTCTGAGGCAATCAAAAATTGGAAAAAGCTGTAACGGTCCCCCCTTGTGGTTTTGGCTAAAATTTAAAACTTTTGTTCTTCGAGTATTTGGGCGAATCAAAGCATCCTAACTACCCATTTCACTTATATATTAGCGATTATGTTTGGTTTAGGTATGGTTGATATGATTGACATGAGTTTCTGAGGCAATCAAAAATTGGAAAAAGTTGTAAGTGTCCGCCCTTGTGGTTCTGGCAAAAATTGAAAACTTTTGTTCTTCGAGTATTTGGGCGAATCAAAGCATCCTAACTACCCATTTCACTTATATATTAACGAATATGTTTGGTTTAGGTATGGTTGATATGATTTACATGCGTTTCTGAGGCAATCAAAAATTGGAAAAAGATGTAACGGTCCCCCCTTGTGGTTTTGGCTAAAATTGAAAACTTTTGTTCTTCGAGTATTTGGGCGAATCAAAGCATCCTAACTACCCATTTCACTTATATATTAGCGATTATGTTTGGTTTAGGTATGGTTGATATGATTTACATGAGTTTCTGAGGCAATCAAAAATTGGAAAAAGCTGTAAGGGTCCCCCCTTGTGGTTCTGCCAAAAATTGAAAACTTTTGTTCTTCTTGTATTTGGGCGAATCAAAGCATCCTAACTACCCATTTCACTTATATATTAACGATTATGTTTGGTTTAGGTATGGTTGATATGATTTACATGCGTTTCTGAGGCAATCAAAAATTGGAAAAAGCTGTAAGGGTCCCCCCTTGTGGTTTTGGCTAAAATTTAAAACTTTTGTTCTTCGAGTATTTGGGCGAATCAAAGCATCCTAACTACCCATTTCACTTATATATTAGCGATTATGTTTGGTTTAGGTATGGTTGATATGATTAACATGAGTTTCTGAGGCAATCAAAAATGGGAAAAAGCTGTAAGTGTCCCCCCCTTGTGGTTCTGGCAAAAATTGAAAACTTTTGTTCTTCGAGTATTTGGGCGAATCAAAGCATCCTAACTACCCATTTCACTTATATATTAATGATTATGTTTGGTTTAGGTATGGTTGATATGATTTACATGCGTTTCTGAGGCAATCAAAAATTGGAAAAAGCTATAAGGGTCCCCCCTTGTGGTTTTGGCTAAAATTGAAAACTTTTGTTCTTCGAGTATTTGGGCGAATCAAACCATCCTAACTACTCATTTCACTTTTATATTAACTATTATGTTTGGTTTATGTATGGTTGATATGATTTACATGAGTTTCTGAGGCAATCAAAAATTGGAAAAAGCTGTAAGGGTCCCCCTTGTGGTTCTGGCAAAAATTGAAAACTTTTTTTCTTCAAGTATTTGGGCGAATCAAAGCATCCTAACTACTCATTTCACTTATATATTGTAACACCCCGCATTTTCAGAGCAAGATACGATGTCGTTTTCGTGCGATTAGATTGTTATTTATTTAACTCTGCTTGTGTTTGAATGACTTTAATCATGTTTTAATTGTTTAATTGACTCAATTGTAATCTTATGGAAATATGTGAACTTAATTGAAATATGCATTTAGTGTCTAATTGCTCTTTAGATTAAATTATGTGGGCTAATCTGAAATTAATAAAGTTGGGGATCTATTTCTAATTATGAGAAATTCAATTTGGACTTATTTGAACACTACTCTAAATCTTGGGGGTACTTTTATAATTTCTTAAACTTTAACTGGACTTAATTGACTTTTCTATGGAACTTGGGGACTCAATCGCATCAACTAATTCTTGAGGGACTTAATCGCAATTTTGGGCGAATCGGTCCCTTCTTAACCGAGAACCCTAAGTGCTGCCTTCATTTCCTCTTCATCCTCTCTCACTCCAGGAACCAGCCGCCCAACCCTAGCAGTCCCACTTTCGTTTCTTCTCCTCCCATACGAGACCTTCAACAGCGGCACAACCATTCCTTTCCCTCCGTCTTCGCCTCTCGCCACCTGTTGCGAGGAAGGAGGCCAGTCCGCGCGCCACCACTTCTACCGGCGAACCCCACCACCGGCCATTCTCTCTTTCTCTCCCTCCTCCGCCACTACGAGCCGCCCCGGTGAACAAGGAGAGAAAAACAGGGCAAAGCAGCAGCATCACTGTCGCCAACCGCCATCACGCCACCGTTCAGACACCACCGTGACCTTTCTGCCGCCGCTACCTTTTCCGACAACCCATCACCATCATCCAGTCTTCACTTCTGCTCCGCCGTGTCAGTCGACAACCACCACTCCAGTCGGCGCCACTCTCTTGCCTTAAAGCAGCAGCAGTAAATAAGTCGGGTCATTACCTTCATCAGCCGCTGTGAACACTCCCGCTTCTTCTCAATTGTAAATTCCCCCTGTTTCCTCTTTAATTTGTATGGATTTAATTGTTAGTGTATTGTGAAATTTGAGTTTGATAATCTGGATTGATTTGCATGATTTAATTGTCCCCTTAAGTTGTAGATCTATATGGTGTCTTTTCGGGAATGGTTTGTGTTGTTAACAAGTGAAATCTGGCCTCTAGTTTGGGTGAAATGTTGTAATTGGCGAGAGATGTTTGATCTTGTGAATATCTGTTGTTGATGGAATATGTATAAGGCTACCTTTATATACGTGATTGGTAATGTGATGATAAATTGGTTTAAGAATGAACAGTGATAGATATAACCCTCGTGTGTGTGAGTATATGTTTGTGATTAATCGAATTATAACAAGTATGATAATCTGTAATTGGGGTATTAGTGAAATTGGGGGTCTTGATGTGATGAATGTATAACTGGTTGGATTTTAATTTTAATTGGAAACATGAAGGCCGATTGGTTTAAGGCTCTTGGTAATCAATGCTCGTATTGGTAATTGAATGGAAATTGAAATCTGGAATTAATCTTGCAATTACTAATCTATGAATTCATATATGTATAACTTGACGTTTTTGAGATTGGGTGTATTTAATTTCTGATTCTCAATTAAACAAAGCCAACGTGAGTAATGATGGTTTCATAAATTGACATTTAAGTTGGGAGTTGGTATCCAGTTTCAATTCGCACTTAATGTTGTTGTAATAATGAATGCACAACGTAGTTATTTTATAATTGGAAATGACAATTTGATTCTAATTTAATTTGTATAGTATAAGTCAATGAATAGTTGTGTGTAACTACAATTGTGTTCTAGTGTTCATAATCTGCACAACTGATAAATGGTGAAGTTGGGTAACAATATTTAATTATTTATACAGTTAAGAGTTTATGGTTAGAAACGTATGATTTCCGGAAGGAATTAGTAATTAATTCGGAGTGAACTCTTATAATTCGAATATAGTTGAGTTTAAACATTGGGGTAATTGAATTATAAGTTTGATGTTGTTTGTGCACCTAAACGTGTCTATGACATATCACATTATCCTATATTCATCGTATACATATCATATCGTTTCATGCCATCTATGTACAACAACTTTGTATGTTTATAGATCAAGTTGCTCTTACTTATGCACTTTATAACTCGTCATGAACTCGATGCTTAATTCCAATATTATAATTGAACGTTGTGACATTGGATGATTTAATATGCATTTTGTGAATACATTGACTTCCTAAATTGATCTTGCATCTTTGAATATGGAATTGCATGTCGGTTGCTTGTAAATATGACCTTATTGAGCATTGATATGCTTTGAATGACCACGACACCTTATCCAAGCACAACATGAACACTTATGCATAACCACGATCATGTTGAGCAACGCCGTGCGTCTTGTTTGGTTCATATAGAGTCTAAGTCTGGGCTTCTGTATGTCTTGTCACAGAGTTTGGTGGTGCCGGTGGGCCAGAGGTTTAGAGTGTTTGGCCCTTCACACTCGCAGACTCTACTTTCACGAGGTGAGGTTTAGGATTCTGTATAGTTATTGACCTATGGCCTTAATGTGCTGTTTTTAATCCCCGCATGCGAGTATATCTTATACTTATGATTTAGTATGTGTTGGATATAATATGGGTATGATCTTATGGACCACCTTTGGTTTTGGAAAACTATTATGGAGGTGTATGTGAGCCTTTTGGAAAAATCAGTTGTGTTATGTTTCTTTAGCGAGTTGGCCATGTTATATGGTATCTGTTCTATCCTGTTCTATTATGTTATGGATCCTAGGAGCTGCAGGAATGGGTACCCCCGGGACGGTTAAGGCCGACGGGGCATTTATCCATTGCGTTCCAAGGAGCTGCGGGAATGGGTACCCCCGGGACGGTTAGGGCCGTCGGGGCATTTATCCATTGCGTAGTTTCTATTTGAGATATCATTGCGCGACCTTAGGGTGATGAGGGAGGCGTGATATCTTGAGCCTTCGGCTATGGCCGAAGATGACTCTTGTGGGTTCGCTACCCTCTTGAGATTGAGTCTATTTTTAGACGGTGTTACTATAGATGGTTTGGGGACGGTACATCTCCTCCATCACTGGTGTAGCGGTTGGATTGTTTTTGATTTATGATTCTGAGGAGTAAAGGTGGGAAGCTCGTACTCGCCGAGCAGTTGATTATGTTATGTTATGGAATTATGAATCGGGATAGAGTCTTTCTGGAAAATGGTTTCTAAATGTATATCTATATCTTATTCGGGTTCTTTCAAAACGTTTTGGTATGTAACACCTATCCCCGGTTCATGAATCCATCCCTTTTATACTGTGCTATGCTCTTTATATAGATATATTGTGGGTGTGCGTTAGCCCCCTCACTCGGTCAAGTTGACTGACCCCTCATTTACACTTTTAGTTGCAGGTTGTTGGCGTGGCTAGGCGGAAGTGAGTCTTTTGAGTTGTACTTCGTCGGTCTAGTCTTTCTATTTGCATTTGTCTTTTCATACACTTTACTTATGTCTTGACTTATAGACTTGAGATTATATTTTATTATTCGGTAGCCCTGCGTGGCATTCTCATTCGGCCCCTTGTGGCACTTGATGATTATTACTTTATGTTGATATTCGGGATTAGGAATCTATGCTAGTTGAACCCGTCACCTGCTTTGCATGATTTGTTTTAAATGCTTCCGCTATCTATCTTGTTTGAATATTTGATTTGCTTCCGCGCTCTGAGTTTGTCATTAGATCCGCCTAGCCTAGCGTGTGAGTTGGTCTCCCGTTCGCTCTGATTCGGATTCGGGCATGGACTTTCATTTCATGTTTCGGGTCTGGGTCATAGTGCGGGGGATGTGGCATCCTCCGGTTAGGGTGTTACATCCTTAAGTGGTATCAGAGCTCTAGGTTGCAAAACCGAGCTCTAGTGTCGTGTTGTGTCTGTCTAGGTCGTACGGCATAGGAATAACTGCGCATTGCATTTGTTTGACTTGATATTTTGACCCTTCGGCGTGAATTGTTTCGTGATTATATGATTGCGTGCACATTGTGACTTTGATTATGCGACATCTTGTTTTATGTGCTTTATAAATTACAACTAATTGTTGCATTTACGTGATATACGTGTTACATTTCATTTGCATCTTAATCCGCATGCATCGAATTTAGTGTTTGAATTTCAGGGTGTCATCTGAGTCAGCACTGAGATTTCCCTCCGTCAACACTACTTATTAGCACTACAACGAGAACACGCCGTAATTCGAAGATGAAAGGATCCTTTACCAAGATCGATGGTCATGAAAAGCTTCAGAGTTGAAGGAATGAGATTTACTATATTGACTTACTATCTTAAAGTCAATTGAAAGATGAAGTTTGACGAATTTTCATCTTGAGGATTCGTTCATTTAAAGGTAGTCAACTTGTTTAGGGAAATGAGTCAATGGAGGAGAATCTGATCAAGTAGAACCGATTTGAAGGAGTTTGATGAGCTTTCGTCTTGATGATTCGCTTATTTGAAAGTAGTCACCTTGTTGATTGAAACGAGTCAATGTAGAAGAATCCGATCAAATAAGATCCGATCAAGTTCAAGGGATGTGGATACATGTTACTTAAGCAACGAGCTACAAACCATCGGTGAGTGTTGAAGGTTTTGGTGCCGTTTAGAGTTAACAAGACAAGATTGGTTGTTAGCTCTCGGGTGTTTTCTTCAAGGTGAGATGGAAGTTTCTGCTGAGATGGAAGATTCTGCTGAGGTGGGAATAGATCACATAGATGCCGAAAGACTTTACTCAAGTTTTAGAATCGAAACCCATGAGTTGCTTTGGGAAGTGCCTAATACCACGACCGTCCAACGTAGCTCTGAGATGGATTTCTGATTGGCAATCGAATTATGGGCAATTCCTTGAGGATGAGCAGACTAAGGTTTAACACATAAGTCAAGAGTTCTTGAAGGAGACTGTGGATGATTCTGGTTGGGCAAGGATTATGGTTTAGTAGAGAGTTGGATGATGGACATAATTGACAAATTACTTCTTCACATCAAAAGATTTAAGACAAGAAGTTCAGATGACGGAGGTTGCATCATTATCGGCTTAATCAACTCCTACCACTTCGTCTCAACTTCCTGTCAAGATTTTGACACTACGGTGATCGGTACGCCAAGCATTCATGGCATTTGCACACATGCATCGCTTAAATACTCTTACCTTGTTTTGCTTGATGTGGGTGATGACTATTGTTGTTTTAATTGTGATAACTTGGATACTTGATCTAGTATTTGTAACTTGAAATTTCTACTTGTATGAACCATTGCTGAAATGAATGAGTTATGTACTTATGTGAACTATTCATGCCTATGTGATTTAAAACTCTCTTGATTGCTCACTAACTTCTCATATAACACACATACCTACTGTGACCTTGTTTTATAGGGATTCCATCGCGATATCCCCCTTGAGTTGAGGCATGAGCATTGAATCTATACTCAAGGGACACCGATATCAGTTGTATAAGGTACACCAAACATGCATTGCATACTTTTCGTCAAGTATTACTCTGATGTGTGTATGTATGATTAACTGATCAGTGGATTTAAGTGCAAGAGAGACCTTAGGTTTCCTCTTTTTAGGTGTTGGAGAGATGTAGGATTCTCTCTATTTATGTGATAGAAAGATGTTGGATTCCTTCTAAGTTTTGTGCACGAGAGATGTTGGATTCTCTTGTACTTAGATATTCGGAGATGTTGGATTCTCTTGAATCTGAGGGTTTGAGAAATGATGGATTTTCTCAAACTAGAATGTTTGGGAGATGTGGAAATCTTTCAGACTTAGGTTGAGAGACGGGGTTCTCTCATTATATGTTTGAGAGACGGGGATTCTCTCAATTGTGTGCTTGAGAGACGGGGTTCTCTCAATTACGTGTGCGAGAGACGGGGTTCTCTCTCTTGTTTGTGCCGAGGGACGGGCCTCACTCACTTTACGTGCAGAGAGATGGGATTCTCTCTTGTTTGTTGAGGTTGTGATACACATTGTCCTGACAACGGTCTTCAAGTGACGAGTTTGCGACGCCATCGAAGTTGAGTGTAGTGATAACTGTTCATCTCACGAGAATGGTCGAACAACTTGATGAAAGCAACGGTCCAGTACTCAAACAGATCCCAATGACAAAGAGATATCGCGAGAAAGGTCCAGTAAAGACAATGAGAGTAAACTTCACAACGGAGGCTATGTTTTACGCAACTCCTCGAGAAGGGTTAAGACACTATCAACTCGAAGCTCTTCTAGCTCAGGAGTGGAACCTGGGGACCAGGTTCTCTTAAGGGGGGAAGGGTGTAACACCCCGCATTTTCAGAGCAAGATACGATGTCGTTTTCGTGCGATTAGATTGTTATTTATTTAACTCTGCTTGTGTTTGAATGACTTTAATCATGTTTTAATTGTTTAATTGACTCAATTGTAATCTTATGGAAATATGTGAACTTAATTGAAATATGCATTTAGTGTCTAATTGCTCTTTAGATTAAATTATGTGGGCTAATCTGAAATTAATAAAGTTGGGGATCTATTTCTAATTATGAGAAATTCAATTTGGACTTATTTGAACACTACTCTAAATCTTGGGGGTACTTTTATAATTTCTTAAACTTTAACTGGACTTAATTGACTTTTCTATGGAACTTGGGGACTCAATCGCATCAACTAATTCTTGAGGGACTTAATCGCAATTTTGGGCGAATCGGTCCCTTCTTAACCGAGAACCCTAAGTGCTGCCTTCATTTCCTCTTCATCCTCTCTCACTCCAGGAACCAGCCGCCCAACCCTAGCAGTCCCACTTTCGTTTCTTCTCCTCCCATACGAGACCTTCAACAGCGGCACAACCATTCCCTTCCCTCCGTCTTCGCCTCTCGCCACCTGTTGCGAGGAAGGAGGCCAGTCCGCGCGCCACCACTTCTAGCGGCGAACCCCACCACCGGCCATTCTCTCTTTCTCTCCCTCCTCCGCCACTACGAGCCGCCCCGGTGAACAAGGAGAGAAAAACAGGGCAAAGCAGCAGCATCACTATCGCCAACCGCCATCACGCCACCGTTCAGACACCACCGTGACCTTTCTGCCGCCGCTACCTTTTCCGACAACCCATCACCATCATCCAGTCTTCACTTCTGCTCCGCCGTGTCAGTCGACAACCACCACTCCAGTCGGCGCCACTCTCTTGCCTTAAAGCAGCAGCAGTAAATAAGTCGGGTCATTACCTTCATCAGCCGCTGTGAACACTCCCGCTTCTTCTCAATTGTAAATTCCCCCTGTTTCCTCTTTAATTTGTATGGATTTAATTGTTAGTGTATTGTGAAATTTGAGTTTGATAATCTGGATTGATTTGCATGATTTAATTGTCCCCTTAAGTTGTAGATCTATATGGTGTCTTTTCGGGAATGGTTTGTGTTGTTAACAAGTGAAATCTGGCCTCTAGTTTGGGTGAAATGTTGTAATTGGCGAGAGATGTTTGATCTTGTGAATATCTGTTGTTGATGGAATATGTATAAGGCTACCTTTATATACGTGATTGGTAATGTGATGATAAATTGGTTTAAGAATGAACAGTGATAGATATAACCCTCGTGTGTGTGAGTATATGTTTGTGATTAATCGAATTATAACAAGTATGATAATCTGTAATTGGGGTATTAGTGAAATTGGGGGTCTTGATGTGATGAATGTATAACTGGTTGGATTTTAATTTTAATTGGAAACATGAAGGCCGATTGGTTTAAGGCTCTTGGTAATCAATGCTCGTATTGGTAATTGAATGGAAATTGAAATCTGGAATTAATCTTGCAATTACTAATCTATGAATTCATATATGTATAACTTGACGTTTTTGAGATTGGGTGTATTTAATTTCTGATTCTCAATTAAACAAAGCCAACGTGAGTAATGATGGTTTCATAAATTGACATTTAAGTTGGGAGTTGGTATCCAGTTTCAATTCGCACTTAATGTTGTTGTAATAATGAATGCACAACGTAGTTATTTTATAATTGGAAATGACAATTTGATTCTAATTTAATTTGTATAGTATAAGTCAATGAATAGTTGTGTGTAACTACAATTGTGTTCTAGTGTTCATAATCTGCACAACTGATAAATGGTGAAGTTGGGTAACAATATTTAATTATTTATACAGTTAAGAGTTTATGGTTAGAAACGTATGATTTCCGGAAGGAATTAGTAATTAATTCGGAGTGAACTCTTATAATTCGAATATAGTTGAGTTTAAACATTGGGGTAATTGAATTATAAGTTTGATGTTGTTTGTGCACCTAAACGTGTCTATGACATATCACATTATCCTATATTCATCGTATACATATCATATCGTTTCATGCCATCTATGTACAACAACTTTGTATGTTTATAGATCAAGTTGCTCTTACTTATGCACTTTATAACTCGTCATGAACTCGATGCTTAATTCCAATATTATAATTGAACGTTGTGACATTGGATGATTTAATATGCATTTTGTGAATACATTGACTTCCTAAATTGATCTTGCATCTTTGAATATGGAATTGCATGTCGGTTGCTTGTAAATATGACCTTATTGAGCATTGATATGCTTTGAATGACCACGACACCTTATCCAAGCACAACATGAACACTTATGCATAACCACGATCATGTTGAGCAACGCCGTGCGTCTTGTTTGGTTCATATAGAGTCTAAGTCTGGGCTTCTGTATGTCTTGTCACAGAGTTTGGTGGTGCCGGTGGGCCAGAGGTTTAGAGTGTTTGGCCCTTCACACTCGCAGACTCTACTTTCACGAGGTGAGGTTTAGGATTCTGTATAGTTATTGACCTATGGCCTTAATGTGCTGTTTTTAATCCCCGCATGCGAGTATATCTTATACTTATGATTTAGTATGTGTTGGATATAATATGGGTATGATCTTATGGACCACCTTTGGTTTTGGAAAACTATTATGGAGGTGTATGTGAGCCTTTTGGAAAAATCAGTTGTGTTATGTTTCTTTAGCGAGTTGGCCATGTTATATGGTATCTGTTCTATCCTGTTCTATTATGTTATGGATCCTAGGAGCTGCAGGAATGGGTACCCCCGGGACGGTTAAGGCCGACGGGGCATTTATCCATTGCGTTCCAAGGAGCTGCGGGAATGGGTACCCCCGGGACGGTTAGGGCCGTCGGGGCATTTATCCATTGCGTAGTTTCTATTTGAGATATCATTGCGCGACCTTAGGGTGATGAGGGAGGCGTGATATCTTGAGCCTTCGGCTATGGCCGAAGATGACTCTTGTGGGTTCGCTACCCTCTTGAGATTGAGTCTATTTTTAGACGGTGTTACTATAGATGGTTTGGGGACGGTACATCTCCTCCATCACTGGTGTAGCGGTTGGATTGTTTTTGATTTATGATTCTGAGGAGTAAAGGTGGGAAGCTCGTACTCGCCGAGCAGTTGATTATGTTATGTTATGGAATTATGAATCGGGATAGAGTCTTTCTGGAAAATGGTTTCTAAATGTATATCTATATCTTATTCGGGTTCTTTCAAAACGTTTTGGTATGTAACACCTATCCCCGGTTCATGAATCCATCCCTTTTATACTGTGCTATGCTCTTTATATAGATATATTGTGGGTGTGCGTTAGCCCCCTCACTCGGTCAAGTTGACTGACCCCTCATTTACACTTTTAGTTGCAGGTTGTTGGCGTGGCTAGGCGGAAGTGAGTCTTTTGAGTTGTACTTCGTCGGTCTAGTCTTTCTATTTGCATTTGTCTTTTCATACACTTTACTTATGCCTTGACTTATAGACTTGAGATTATATTTTATTATTCGGTAGCCCTGCGTGGCATTCTCATTCGGCCCCTTGTGGCACTTGATGATTATTACTTTATGTTGATATTCGGGATTAGGAATCTATGCTAGTTGAACCCGTCACCTGCTTTGCATGATTTGTTTTAAATGCTTCCGCTATCTATCTTGTTTGAATATTTGATTTGCTTCCGCGCTCTGAGTTTGTCATTAGATCCGCCTAGCCTAGCGTGTGAGTTGGTCTCCCGTTCGCTCTGATTCGGATTCGGGCATGGACTTTCATTTCATGTTTCGGGTCTGGGTCATAGTGCGGGGGATGTGGCATCCTCCGGTTAGGGTGTTACATATATTAACGATTATGTTTGGTTTAGGTACGGTTGATATGATTTACATGAGTTTCTGAGGCAATCAAAAATTAGAAAAAGTTGTAAGGGTCCCCCCTTGTGGTTCTGTCAAAAATTCAAAACTTTTGTTCTTCGAGTATTTGCGCGAATCAAAGCATCCTAACTACTCATTTCACTTTTATATTAACGATTATGTTTTGTTTTTGTATGATTGATAAGATTTACATGAGTTTTTCTGAGGCAATCAAAAATTGGAAAAAGCTGTAAGGGTCCCCCCTTGTGGTTTTGGCAAAAATTTAAAACTTTTTTTCTTCGAGTATTTGGGCGAAACAGAGCATCCTAACTACCCATTTCACTTATATATTAGCGATTATGTTTGGTTTAGGTATGGTTGATATGATTTACATGAATTTCTGAGGCAATCAAAAATTGGAAAAAGCTGTAAGGGTCCCCCCTTGTGGTTCTACCAAAAATTGAAAACTTTTGTTCTTCGAGTATTTGGGCGAATCAAAGCATCCTAACTACCCATTTCACTTATATATTAACTATTATGTTTGATTTAGGTATGGTTGATATGATTTACATGCGTTTCTGAAGCAATCAAAAATTGGAAAAGGCTGAAAGGGTCCCCCTTGTGGTTTTGGCTAAAATTGAAAACTTTTGTTCTTCGAGTATTTGGGCGAATCAAACCATCCTAACTACTCATTTCACTTTTATATTAACGATTATGTTTGGTTTATGCATGGTTGATATGATTTATATGAGTTTCTGAGGTAATCAAAAATTGGAAAAAGCTGTAAGGGTCCCCCCTTGTGGTTCTACCAAAAATTGAAAACTTTTGTTGTTCGAGTATTTGGGCGAATCAAAGTATCCTAACTACTCATTTCACTTATATATTAACGATTATGTTTGGTTTATGCATGGTTTATATGATTTACATGAGTTTTTGAGGCAATCAAAAATTGGAAAAAGCTGTAAGGGTCCCCCCTTGTGGTTTTGGCTAAAATTGAAAACTTTTGTTCTTCGAGTATTTGGGCGAATCAAACCATCCTAACTACTCATTTCACTTTTATATTAACTATTATGTTTGGTTTATGCATGGTTGATATGATTTATATGAGTTTCTGAGGTAATCAAAAATTGGAAAAAGCTGTAAGGGTCCCCCCTTGTGGTTCTACCAAAAATTGAAAACTTTTGTTCTTTGAGTATTTGGGCGAATCAAAGTATCCTAACTACTCATTTCACTTATATATTAACGATTATGTTTGGTTTAGGTATGGTTGATATGATTTACATGAGTTTCTGAGGCAATCAAAAATTAGAAAAAGCTGTAAGGGTCCCCCCTTGTGGTTCTGCCAAAAATTGAAAACTTTTGTTCTTCGAGTATTTGGGCGAATCAAAGCATCCTAAGTACCCATTTCACTTATATATTAACGATTATGTTTGGTTTAGCTATGGTTGATATGATTTACATGCGTTTCTGAGGCAATCAAAAATTGGAAAAAGCTGTAAGGGTCCCCCCTTGTGGTTTTGGCTAAAATTGAAAACTTTTGTTCTTCCAGTATTTGGGCGAATCAAACCATCCTAACTACTCATTTCACTTTTATATTAACGATTATGTTTGGTTTAGGTATGGTTGATATGATTTACATGAGTTTCTGAGGCAATCAAAAATTGGAAAAAGCTGTAAGGGTCCCCCCTTGTGGTTCTGCCAAAAATTGAAAACTTTTGTTCTTCGAGTATTTGGGCGAATCAAAGCATCCTAACTACCCATTTCACTTATATATTAACGATTATGTTTGGTTTAGGTATGGTTGATATGATTTACATGCGTTTCTGAGACAATCAAAAATTGGAAAAAGCTGTAAGGGTCCCCCCTTGTGGTTTTGGCTAAAATTGAAAACTTTTGTTCTTCGAGTATTTGGGCGAATCAAACCATCCTAACTACTCATTTCACTTTTATATTAACGATTATGTTTGGTTTATGCATGGTTGATATGATTTATATGAGTTTCTGAGGTAATCAAAAATTGGAAAAAGCTGTAAGGGTCCCCCCTTGTGGTTCTACCAAAAATTGAAAACTTTTGTTCTTCGAGTATTTGGGCGAATCAAAGTATCCTAACTACTCATTTCCCTTATATATTAACGATTATGTTTGGTTTATGCATGGTTTATATGATTTACATGAGTTTCTGAGGCAATCAAAAATTGGAAAAAGCTGTAATGGTCCCCCCTTGTGGTTCGGCCAAAAATTGAAAACTTTTGTTCTTCGAGTATTTGTGCGAATCAAAGCATCCTAACTACTCATTTCACTTTTATATTAACGATTATGTTCGGTTTATGTATGGTTGATGTGATTTACATGAGTTTCTGAGGCAATCTAAAATTGGAAGAAGCTGTGAGGGTCCCCCCTTGTGGTTCTGCCAAAAATTGAAAACTTTTGTTCTTCGAGTATTTGGGTGAATCAAAGCATCCGAACTACTCATTTCATTTATATTTTAACGATTATGTTTGGTTTAGGTATGGTTGATATGATTTACATGAGTTTTTGAGGCAATCAAAAATTGGAAAAAGCTGTAAGGGTCCCCCCTTGTGGTTCTGCCAAAAATTGGAAACTTTTGTTCTTCGAGTATTTGGGCGAATCAAAGCATCCTAAGTACTCATTTTAATTTTATATTAACGATTATGTTTTTTTTATGTATGATTGATATGATTTACATGAGTTTCTGAGGCAATCAAAAATTAAAAAAAGCTGTAAGGGTCCCCCCTTGTGGTTCTGGCAAAAATTGAAAACTTTTGTTCTTCGAGTATTTGGGCGAATCAAAGCGTCCCAACTACCCATTTCACTTATATATTAACGATTATGTTTGGTTTATGCATGGTTGATATGATTTACATGAGTTTCTGAGGCAATCAAAAATTGGAAAAAGCTGTAAGGGTCCCCCCTTGTGGTTCTGGAAAAATTGAAAACTTTTGTTCTTTGAGTATTTGGGCTAATCAAAGCATCCTAACTACTCATTTCACTTTTATATTAACGATTATGATTGGTTTATGCATGGTTGATATGATTTGCATGAGTTTCTGAGGCAATCAAAAATTGGAAAAAGCTGTAAGGGTCCCCCCTTGTGGTTCTGCCAAAAATAGAAAACTTTTGTTCTTCGAGTATTTGGGCAAATCAAAGCATCCTAACTACCCATTTCACTTATATATTAACGATTAGGTTTGGTTTATGCGTGGTTGATATGATTTGCATGAGTTTCTGAGGCAATCAAAAATTGGAAAAAGCTGTAAGGGTCCCCCTTGTGGTTCTGGCAAAAATTGAAAACTTTTGTTCTTCGAGTATTTGGGTGAATCAAAGCATCCTAACTACTCATTTCACTTATATATAAACCATTATGTTTGGTTTATGTATGGTTAATATGATTTACATGAGTTTCTGAGGCAATCAAAAATTGGAAAAAGCTGTAAGGGTCCCCCCTTGTGGTTCTGCCAAAAATTGAAAACTTTTGTTCTTCGAGTATTTGAGTGAATCAAAGCATCCTAACTACTCATTTCACTTATATATTAACGATTATGTTTGGTTTATGTATGGTTGATAAGATTTACATGAGTTTCTGAGGCAATCAAAAATTGGAAAAAGCTGTAAGGGTCCCCCCTTGTGGTTCTGGCAAAAATTGAAAACTTTTGTTCTTCAAGTATTTGGGCGAATCAAAGCATCCTAACTACCCATTTCACTTATATATTAACGATTATGTTTGGTTTATGCGTGGTTGATATGATTTGCATGAGTTTCTGAGGCAATCAAAAATTGGAAAAAGCTGTAAGGGTCCCCCCTTGTGGTTCTGCCAAAAATTGAAAACTTTTGTTCTTCGAGTATTTGGGCTAATCAAAGCATCCTAACTACTCATTTCACTTATATATTAACGATTATGTTTGGTTTATGCATGGTTTATATGATTTACATGAGTTTTTGAGGCAATCAAAAATTGGAAAAAGCTGTAAGGGTCCCCCCTTGTGGTTTTGGCTAAAATTGAAAACTTTTGTTCTTCGAGTATTTGGGCGAATCAAACCATCCTAACTACTCATTTCACTTTTATATTAACTATTATGTTTGGTTTATGCATGGTTGATATGATTTATATGAGTTTCTGAGGTAATCAAAAATTGGAAAAAGCTGTAAGGGTCCCCCCTTGTGGTTCTACCAAAAATTGAAAACTTTTGTTCTTTGAGTATTTGGGCGAATCAAAGTATCCTAACTACTCATTTCACATATATATTAACGATTATGTTTGGTTTAGGTATGGTTGATATGATTTACATGAGTTTCTGAGGCAATCAAAAATTAGAAAAAGCTGTAAGGGTCCCCCCTTGTGGTTCTGCCAAAAATTGAAAACTTTTGTTCTTCGAGTATTTGGGCGAATCAAAGCATCCTAAGTACCCATTTCACTTATATATTAACGATTATGTTTGGTTTAGCTATGGTTGATATGATTTACATGCGTTTCTGAGACAATCAAAAATTGGAAAAAGCTGTAAGGGTCCCCCCTTGTGGTTTTGGCTAAAATTGAAAACTTTTGTTCTTCGAGTATTTGGGCGAATCAAACCATCCTAACTACTCATTTCACTTTTATATTAACGATTATGTTTGGTTTATGCATGGTTGATATGATTTATATGAGTTTCTGAGGTAATCAAAAATTGGAAAAAGCTGTAAGGGTCCCCCCTTGTGGTTCTACCAAAAATTGAAAACTTTTGTTCTTCGAGTATTTGGGCGAATCAAAGTATCCTAACTACTCATTTCACTTATATATTAACGATTATGTTTGGTTTATGCATGGTTTATATGATTTACATGAGTTTCTGAGGCAATCAAAAATTGGAAAAAGCTGTAAGGGTCCCCCCTTGTGGTTCGGCCAAAAATTGAAAACTTTTGTTCTTCGAGTATTTGTGCGAATCAAAGCATCCTAACTACTCATTTCACTTTTATATTAACGATTATGTTCGGTTTATGTATGGTTGATGTGATTTACATGAGTTTCTGAGGGAATCAAAAATTGGAAGAAGCTGTAAGGGTCCCCCCTTGTGGTTCTGCCAAAAATTGAAAACTTTTGTTCTTCGAGTATTTGGGTGAATCAAAGCATCCGAACTACTCATTTCATTTATATTTTAACGATTATGTTTGGTTTAGGTATGGTTGATATGATTTACATGAGTTTTTGAGGCAATCAAAAATTGGAAAAAGCTGTAAGGGTCCCCCCTTGTGGTTCTGCCAAAAATTGGAAACTTTTGTTCTTCGAGTATTTGGGCGAATCAAAGCATCCTAAGTACTCATTTTAATTTTATATTAACGATTATGTTTTTTTTATGTATGATTGATATGATTTACATGAGTTTCTGAGGCAATCAAAAATTAAAAAAAGCTGTAAGGGTCCCCCCTTGTGGTTCTGGCAAAAATTGAAAACTTTTGTTCTTCGAGTATTTGGGCGAATCAAAGCGTCCCAACTACCCATTTCACTTATATATTAACGATTATGTTTGGTTTATGCATGGTTGATATGATTTACATGAGTTTCTGAGGCAATCAAAAATTGGAAAAAGCTGTAAGGGTCCCCCCTTGTGGTTCTGGAAAAATTGAAAACTTTTGTTCTTCGAGTATTTGGGCTAATCAAAGCATCCTAACTACTCATTTCACTTTTATATTAACGATTATGATTGGTTTATGCATGGTTGATATGATTTGCATGAGTTTCTGAGGCAATCAAAAATTGGAAAAAGCTGTAAGGGTCCCCCCTTGTGGTTCTGCCAAAAATTGAAAACTTTTGTTCTTCGAGTATTTTGGCAAATCAAAGCATCCTAACTACCCATTTCACTTATATATTAACGATTATGTTTGGTTTATGCGTGGTTGATATGATTTGCATGAGTTTCTGAGGCAATCAAAAATTGGAAAAAGCTGTAAGGGTCCCCCTTGTGGTTCTGGCAAAAATTGAAAACTTTTGTTCTTCGAGTATTTGGGTGAATCAAAGCATCCTAACTACTCATTTCACTTATATATAAACCATTATGTTTGGTTTATGTATGGTTAATATGATTTACATGAGTTTCTGAGGCAATCAAAAATTGGAAAAAGCTGTAAGGGTCCCCCCTTGTGGTTCTGCCAAAAATTGAAAACTTTTGTTCTTCGAGTATTTGAGTGAATCAAAGCATCCTAACTACTCATTTCACTTATATATTAATGATTATGTTTGGTTTATGTATGGTTGATAAGATTTACATGAGTTTCTGAGGCAATCAAAAATTGGAAAAAGCTGTAAGGGTCCCCCCTTGTGGTTCTGGCAAAAATGGAAAACTTTTGTTCTTCAAGTATTTGGGCGAATCAAAGCATCCTAACTACCCATTTCACTTATATATTAACGATTATGTTTGGTTTATGCGTGGTTGATATGATTTGCATGAGTTTCTGAGGCAATCAAAAATTGGAAAAAGCTGTAAGGGTCCCCCCTTGTGGTTCTGCCAAAAATTGAAAACTTTTGTTCTTCGAGTATTTGGGCTAATCAAAGCATCCTAACTACTCATTTCACTTATATATTAACGATTATGTTTGGTTTATGCATGGTTGATATGATTTACATGAGTTTCTGAGGCAATCAAAAATTGGAAAAAGCTGTAAGGGTCCCCCCTTGTGGTTCTTCAAAAATTGAAAGCTTTTGTTCTTCGAGTATTTGGGCTAATCAAAGCATCCTAACTACTCATTTCACTTTTATATTAACGATTATGTTTGGTTTATGCATGGTTGATATGATTTGCATGAGTTTCTGAGGCAATCAAAAATTGAAAAAAGCTGTAAGGGTCCCCCCTTGTGGTTCTGCCAAAAATTGAAAACTTTTGTTCTTCGAGTATTTGGGCAAATCAAAGCATCCTAACTACCCATTTCACTTATATATTAACGATTATGTTTGGTTTATGCGTGGTTGATATGATTTGCATGAGTTTCTGAGGCAATCAAAAATTGGAAAAAGCTGTAAGGGTCCCCCCTTGTGGTTCTGGCAAAAATTGAAAACTTTTGTTCTTCAAGTATTTGGGTGAATCAAAGCATCCTAACTACTCATTTCACTTATATATAAACCATTATGTTTGGTTTATGTATGGTTAATATGATTTACATTAGTTTCTGAGGCAATCAAAAATTGGAAAAAGCTGTAAGGGTCCCCCCTTGTGGTTTTGCCAAAAATTGAAGACTTTTGTCCTTCGAGTATTTGAGTGAATCAAAGCATCCTAACTACTCATTTCACTTATATATTAACGATTATGTTTGGTTTATGTATGGTTGATAAGATTTACATGAGTTTCTGAGGCAATCAAAAATTGGAAAAAGCTGTAAAGGTCCCCCCTTGTGGTTCTGGCAAAAATTGAAAACTTTTGTTCTTCAAGTATTTGGGCGAATCAAAGCATCCTAACTACCCATTTCACTTATATATTAACGATTATGTTTGGTTTAGGTATGGTTGATATGATTTACATGAGTTTCTGAGGCAATCAAAAATTGGAAAAAGCTGTAAGGGTCCCCCCTTGTGGTTTTGGCTAAAATTGAAAACTTTTGTTCTTCGAGTATTTGGGCGAATCAAACCATCCTAACTACTCATTTCACTTTTATATTAACGATTATGTTTGGTTTAGGTATGGTTGATATGATTTACATGAGTTTCTGAGGCAATCAAAAATTGGAAAAAGGTGTAAGGGTCCCCCCTTGTGGTTCTGCCAAAAATTGAAAACTTTTGTTCTTCGAGTATTTGGGCGAATCAAAGCATCCTAACTACCCATTTCACTTATATATTAACGATTATGTTTGGTTTAGGTATGGTTGATATGATTTACATGCGTTTCTGAGGCAATCAAAAATTGGAAAAAGCTGTAAGGGTCCCCCCTTGTGGTTTTGGCTAAAATTGAAAACTTTTGTTCTTCCAGTATTTGGGCGAATCAAACCATCCTAACTACTCATTTCACTTTTATATTAACGATTATGTTTGGTTTATGCATGGTTGATATGATTTATATGAGTTTCTGAGGTAATCAAAAATTGGAAAAAGCTGTAAGGGTCCCCCCTTGTGGTTCTACCAAAAATTGAAAACTTTTGTTCTTCGAGTATTTGGGCGAATCAAAGTATCCTAACTACTCATTTCACTTATATATTAACGATTATGTTTGGTTTAGGTATGGTTGATATGATTTACATGAGTTTCTGAGGCAATCAAAAATTAGAAAAAGCTGTAAGGGTCCCCCCTTGTGGTTCTGCCAAAAATTGAAAACTTTTGTTCTTCGTGTATTTGGGCGAATCAAAGCATCCTAACTACCCATTTCACTTATATATTAACGATTATGTTTGGTTTAGGTATGGTTGATATGATTTACATGCGTTTCTGAGGCAATCAAAAATTGGAAAAAGCTGTAAGGGTCCCCCCTTGTGGTTTTGGCTAAAATTGAAAACTTTTGTTCTTCGAGTATTTGGGCGAATCAAACCATCCTAACTACTCATTTCACTTTTATATTAACGATTATGTTTGGTTTTGGTATGGTTGATATGATTTACATGAGTTTCTGAGGCAATCAAAAATTGGAAAAAGCTGTAAGGGTCCCCCCTTGTGGTTCTGCCAAAAATTGAAAACTTTTGTTCTTCGAGTATTTGGGCGAATCAAAGCATCCTAACTACCCATTTCACTTATATATTAACGATTATGTTTGGTTTAGGTATGGTTGATATGATTTACATGCGTTTCTGAGGCAATCAAAATTTGGAAAAAGCTGTAATGGTCCCCCCTTGTGGTTTTGGCTAAAATTGAAACATTTGTTCTTCGAGTATTTGGGCGAATCAAACCATCCTAACTACTCATTTCACTTTTATATTAACGATTATGTTTGGTTTATGCATGGTTGATATGATTTATATGAGTTTCTGAGGTAATCAAAAATTGGAAAAAGCTGTAAGGGTCCCCCCTTGTGGTTCTACCAAAAATTGAAAACTTTTGTTCTTCGAGTATTTGGGCGAATCAAAGTATCCTAACTACTCATTTCACTTATATATTAACGATTATGTTTGGTTTATGCATGGTTTATTTGATTTACATGAGTTTCTGAGGCAATCAAAAATTGGAAAAAGCTGTAAGGGTCCCCCCTTGTGGTTTTGGCTAAAATTGAAAACTTTTGTTCTTCCAGTATTTGGGCGAATCAAACCATCCTAACTACTCATTTCACTTTTATATTAATGATTATGTTTGGTTTATGCATGGTTGATATGATTTATATGAGTTTCTGAGGTAATCAAAAATTGGAAAAAGCTGTAAGGGTCACCCCTTGTGGTTTTACCAAAAATTGAAAACTTTTGTTCTTCGAGTATTTGGGCGAATCAAAGTATCCTAACTACTCATTTCACTTATATATTAACGATTATGTTTGGTTTAGGTATGGTTGATATGATTTACATGAGTTTCTGAGGCAATCAAAAATTAGAAAAAGCTGTAAGGGTCCCCCCTTGTGGTTCTGCCAAAAATTGAAAACTTTTGTTCTTCGAGTATTTGCGCGAATCAAAGCATCCTAACTACCCATTTCACTTATATATTAACGATTATGTTTGGTTTAGGTATGGTTGATATGATTTACATGCGTTTCTGAGGCAATCAAAAATTGGAAAAAGCTGTAAGGGTCCCCCCTTGTGGTTTTGGCTAAAATTGAAAACTTTTGTTCTTCGAGTATTTGGGCGAATCAAACCATCCTAACTACTCATTTCACTTTTATATTAACGATTATGTTTGGTTTAGGTATGGTTGATATGATTTACATGAGTTTCTGAGGCAATCAAAAATTGGAAAAAGCTGTAAGGGTCCCCCCTTGTGGTTCTGCCAAAAATTGAAAACTTTTGTTCTTCGAGTATTTGGGCGAATCAAAGCATCCTAACTACCCATTTCACTTATATATTAACGATTATGTTTGGTTTAGGTATGGTTGATATGATTTACATGCGTTTCTGAGGCAATCAAAAATTGGAAAAAGCTGTAAGGGTCCCCCCTTGTGGTTTTGGCTAAAATTGAAACTTTTGTTCTTCGAGTATTTGGGCGAATCAAACCGTCCTAACTACTCATTTCACTTTTATATTAACGATTATGTTTGGTTTATGCATGGTTGATATGATTTATATGAGTTTCTGAGGTAATCAAAAATTGGAAAAAGATGTAAGGGTCCCCCCTTGTGGTTCTACCAAAAATTGAAAACTTTTGTTCTTCGAGTATTTGGGCGAATCAAAGTATCCTAACTACTCATTTCACTTATATATTAACGATTATGTTTGGTTTATGCATGGTTTATTTGATTTACATGAGTTTATGAGGCAATCAAAAATTGGAAAAAGCTGTAAGGGTCCCCCCTTGTGGTTCTGCCAAAAATTGAAAACTTTTGTTCTTCGAGTATTTGGGCGAATCAAAGCATCCTAACTACTCATTTCACTTTTATATTAACGATTATGTTCGATTTATGTATGGTTGATGTGATTTACATGAGTTTCTGAGGCAATCAAAAATTGGAAGAAGCTGTAAGGGTCCCCCCTTGTGGTTCTGCCAAAAATTGAAAACTTTTGTTCTTCGAGTATTTGGGTGAATCAAAGCATCCGAAGTACTCATTTCATTTATATTTTAACGATTATGTTTGGTTTAGGTATGGTTGATATGATTTACATGAGTTTCTGAGGCAATCAAAAATTGGAAAAAGCTGTAAGGGTCCCCCCTTGTGGTTCTACCAAAAATTGGAAACTTTTGTTCTTCGAGTATTTGGGCGAATCAAAGCATCCTAAGTACTCATTTTAATTTTATATTAACGATTATGTTTTTTTTATGTATGATTGATATGATTTACATGAGTTTCTGAGGCAATCAAAAATTAAAAAAAGCTGTAAGGGTCCCCCCTTGTGGTTCTGGCAAAAATTGAAAACTTTTGTTTTTCGAGTATTTGGGCGAATCAAAGGGTCCTAACTACCCATTTCAATTATATATTAACGATTATGTTTCGTTTATGCATGGTTGATATGATTTACATGAGTTTCTGAGGCAATCAAAAATTGGAAAAAGCTGTAAGGGTCCCCCCTTGTGGTTTTGCCAAAAATTGAAAACTTTTGTTCTTCGAGTATTTGGGCGAATCAAAGTATCCTAACTACTCATTTAACTTATATATTAACGATTATGTTTGGTTTATCCATGGTTGATATGATTTACATGAGTTTCTGAGGCAATCAAAAATTGGAAAAAGCTGTAAGGGTCCCCCCTTGTGGTTCTACAAAAATTGAAAACTTTTGTTCTTCGAGTATTTGGGCTAATCAAAGCATCCTAACTACTCATTTCACTTTTATATTAACGATTATGTTTGGTTTATGCATGGTTGATATGATTTGCATGAGTTTCTGAGGCAATCAAAAATTGGAAAAAGCTGTAAGGGTCCCCCCTTGTGGTTCTGCCAAAAATTGAAAACTTTTGTTCTTCGAGTATTTGGGCAAATCAAAGCATCCTAACTACCCATTTCACTTATATATTAACGATTATGTTTGGTTTATGCGTGGTTGATATGATTTGCATGAGTTTCTGAGGCAATCAAAAATTGGAAAAAGCTGTAAGGGTCCCCCCTTGTGGTTCTGGCAAAAATTGAAAACTTTTGTTCTTCGAGTATTTGGGTGAATCAAAGCATCCTAACTACTCATTTCACTTATATATAAGCCATTATGTTTGGTTTATGTATGGTTAATATGATTTACATGAGTTTCTGAGGCAATCAAAAATTGGAAAAAGTTGTAAGGGTCCCCCCTTGTGGTTCTGCCAAAAATTGAAAACTTTTGTTCTTCGAGTATTTGAGTGAATCAAAGCATCCTAACTACTCATTTCACTTATATATTAACGATTATGTTTGGTTTATGTATGGTTGATAAGATTTACATGAGTTTCTGAGGCAATCAAAAATTGGAAAAAGCTGTAAGGGTCCCCCCTTGTGGTTCTGGTAAAAATTGAAAACTTTTGTTCTTCAAGTATTTGGGCGAATCAAAGCATCCTAACGACCAATTTCACTTATATATTAACGATTATGTTTGGTTTAGGTATGGTTGATATGATTTACATGAGTTTCTGAGGCAATCAAAAATTGGAAAAAGCTGTAAGGGTCCCCCCTTGTGGTTCTGCCAAAAATTGAAAACTTTTGTTCTTCGAGTATTTGGGCGAATCAAAGCATCCTAACTACCCATTTCACTTATATATTAACGATTATGTTTGGTTTAGGTATGGTTGATATGATTTACATGCGTTTCTGAGGCAATCAAAAATTGGAAAAAGCTGTAAGGGTCCCCCCTTGTGGTTTTGGCTAAAATTGAAAACTTTTGTTCTTCGAGTATTTGGGCGAATCAAAGCATCCTAACTACCCATTTCACTTATATATTAACGATTATGTTTGGTTTAGGTATGGTTGATATGATTTACATGCGTTTCTGAGGCAATCAAAAATTGGAAAAAGCTGTAAGGTTCCCCCCTTGTGGTTTTGGCTAAAATTGAAAACTTTTGTTCTTCCAGTATTTGGGCGAATCAAACCATCCTAACTACTCATTTCACTTTTATATTAACGATTATGTTTGGTTTATGCATGGTTGATATAATTTATATGAGTTTCTGAGGTAATCAAAAATTGGAAAAAGCTGTAATGGTCCCCCCTTGTGGTTCTACCAAAAATTGAAAACTTTTGTTCTTTGAGTATTTGGGCGAATCAAAGTATCCTAACTACTCATTTCACTTATATATTAACGATTATGTTTGGTTTATGCATGGTTTATATGATTTACATGAGTTTCTGAGGCAATCAAAAATTGGAAGAAGCTGTAAGGGTCCCCCCTTGTGGTTCTGCCAAAAATGGAAAACTTTTGTTCTTCGAGTATTTGGGTGAATCAAAGCATCCGAACTACTCATTTCATTTATATTTTAACGATTATGTTTGGTTTAGGTATGGTTGATATGATTTACATGAGTTTCTGAGGCAATCAAAAATTGGAAAAAGCTGTAAGGGTCCCCCCTTGTGGTTCTGCCAAAAATTGGAAACTTTTGTTCTTCGAGTATTTGGGCGAATCAAAGCATCATAAGTACTCATTTTAATTTTATATTAACGATTATGTTTTTTTTATGTATGATTGATATGATTTACATGAGTTTCTGAGGCAATCAAAAATTAAAAAAAGCTGTAAGGGTCCCCCCTTGTGGTTCTGGCAAAAATTGAAAACTTTTGTTCTTCGAGTATTTGGGCGAATCAAAGCGTCCTAACTACCCATTTCACTTATATATTAACGATTATGTTTGGTTTATGCGTGGTTGATATGATTTGCATGAGTTTCTGAGGCAATCAAAAATTGGAAAAAGCTGTAAGGGTCCCCCCTTATGGTTCTGGCAAAAATTGAAAACTTTTGTTCTTCGAGTATTTGGGTGAATCAAAGCATCCTAACTACTCATTTCACTTATATATAAACCATTATGTTTGGTTTATGTATGGTTAATACGATTTAGATGAGTTTCTGAGGCAATCAAAAATTGGAAAAAGCTGTAAGGGTCCCCCCTTGTGGTTCTGCCAAAAATTGAAAACTTTTGTTCTTCGAGTATTTGAGTGAATCAAAGCATCCTAACTACTCATTTCACTTATATATTAACGATTATGTTTGGTTTATGTATGGTTGATAAGATTTACATGAGTTTCTGAGGCAATCAAAAATTGGAAAAAGCTGTAAGGGTCCCCCCTTGTGGTTCTGGCAAAAATTGAAAACTTTTGTTCTTCAAGTATTTGGGCGAATCAAAGCATCCTAACTACCCATTTCACTTATATATTAACGATTATGTTTGGTTTAGGTATGGTTTATATGATTTACATGAGTTTCTGAGGCAATCAAAATTTGGAAAAAGCTGTAAGGGTCCCCCCCTTGTGGTTCTGCCAAAAATTGAAAACTTTTGTTCTTCGAGTATTTGGGCGAATCAAAGCATCCTAACTACCCATTTCACTTATATATTAACGATTATGTTTGGTTTAGGTATGGTTGATATGATTTACATGCGTTTCTGAGGCAATCAAAAATTAGAAAAAGCTGTAAGGGTCCGCCCTTGTGGTTCTGCCAAAAATTGAAAACTTTTGTTCTTCGAGTATTTGGGCGAATCAAAGCATCCTAACTACCCATTTCACTTATATATTAACGATTATGTTTGGTTTAGGTATGGGTGATATGATTTACATGAGTTTCTGAGGCAATCAAAAATTGGAAAAAGCTGTAAGGGTCCCCCCTTGTGGTTCTGCCAAAAATTGAAAACTTTTGTTCTTCGAGTATTTGGGCGAATCAAAGCATCCTAACTACCCATTTCACTTATATATTAACGATTATGTTTGGTTTAGGTATGGTTGATATGATTTACATGCGTTTCTGAGGCAATCAAAAATTGGAAAAAGCTGTAAGGGTCCCCCCTTGTGGTTTTGGCTAAAATTGAAAACTTTTGTTCTTCCAGTATTTGGGCGAATCAAACCATCCTAACTACTCATTTCACTTTTATATTAACGATTATGGTTGGTTTATGCATGGTTGATATGATTTATATGAGTTTCTGAGGTAATCAAAAATTGGAAAAAGCTGTAAGGGTCCGCCCTTGTGGTTCTACCAAAAATTGAAAACTTTTGTTCTTCGAGTATTTGGGCGAATCAAAGTATCCTAACTACTCATTTCACTTATATATTAACGATTATGTTTGGTTTATGCATGGTTTATATGATTTACCAGAGTTTCTGAGGCAATCAAAAATTGAAAAAAGCTGTAAGGGTCCCCCCTTGTGGTTCTGCCAAAAATTGAAAACTTTTGTTCTTCGAGTATTTGGGCGAATCAAAGCATTCTAACTACTCATTTCACTTTTATATTAACGATTATGTTCGGTTTATGTATGGTTGATGTGATTTACATAAGTTTCTGAGGCAATCAAAAATTGGAAGAAGCTGTAAGGGTCCCCCCTTGTAGTTCTGCCAAAAATGGAAAACTTTTGTTCTTCGAGTATTTGGGTGAATCAAAGCATCCGAACTACTCATTTCATTTATATTTTAACGATTATGTTTAGTTTAGGTATGGTTGATATGATTTACATGAGTTTCTGAGGCAATCAAAAATTGGAAAAAGCTGTAAGGGTTCCCCCTTGTGGTTCTGCCAAAAATTGGAAACTTTTGTTCTTCGAGTATTTGGGCGAATCAAAGCATCCTAAGTACTCATTTTAATTTTATATTAACGATTATGTTTTTTTTATGTATGATTGATATGATTTACATGAGTTTCTGAGGCAATCAAAAATTAAAAAAAGCTGTAAGGGTCCCCCCTTGTGGTTCTGGCAAAAATTGAAAACTTTTGTTCTTCGAGTATTTGGGCGAATCAAAGCATCCTAACTACCCATTTCACTTATATATTAACGATTATGTTTGTTTTATGCGTGGTTGATATGATTTGCATGAGTTTCTGAGGCAATCAAAAATTGGAAAAAGCTGTAAGGGTCCCCCCTTGTGGTTCTGGCAAAAATTGAAAACTTTTGTTCTTCGAGTATTTGGGTGAATCAAAGCATCCTAACTACTCATTTCACTTATATATAAACCATTATGTTTGGTTTATGTATGGTTAATACGATTTACATGAGTTTCTGAGGCAATCAAAAATTGGAAAAAGCTGTAAGGGTCCCCCCTTGTGGTTCTGCCAAAAATTGAAAACTTTTGTTCTTCGAGTATTTGAGTGAATCAAAGCATCCTAACTACTCATTTCACTTATATATTAACGATTATGTTTGGTTTATGTATGGTTGATAAGATTTACATGAGTTTCTGAGGCAATCAAAAATTGGAAAAAGCTGTAAGGGTCCCCCCTTGTGGTTCTGGCAAAAATTGAAAACTTTTGTTCTTCAAGTATTTGGGCGAATCAAAGCATCCTAACTACCCATTTCACTTATATATTAACGATTATGTTTGGTTTAGGTATGGTTGATATGATTTACATGAGTTTCTGAGGCAATCAAAATTTGGAAAAAGCTGTAAGGGTCCCCCCCTTGTGGTTCTGCCAAAAATTGAAAACTTTTGTTCTTCGAGTATTTGGGCGAATCAAAGCATCCTAACTACCCATTTCACTTATATATTAACGATTATGTTTGGTTTAGGTATGGTTGATATGATTTACATGCGTTTCTGAGGCAATCAAAAATTAGAAAAAGCTGTAAGGGTCCGCCCTTGTGGTTCTGCCAAAAATTGAAAACTTTTGTTCTTCGAGTATTTGGGCGAATCAAAGCATCCTAACTACCCATTTCACTTATATATTAACGATTATGTTTGGTTTAGGTATGGGTGATATGATTTACATGAGTTTCTGAGGCAATCAAAAATTGGAAAAAGCTGTAAGGGGCCCCCCTTGTGGTTCTGCCAAAAATTGAAAACTTTTGTTCTTCGAGTATTTGGGCGAATCAAAGCATCCTAACTACCCATTTCACTTATATATTAACGATTATGTTTGGTTTAGGTATGGTTGATATGATTTACATGCGTTTCTGAGGCAATCAAAAATTGGAAAAAGCTGTAAGGGTCCCCCCTTGTGGTTTTGGCTAAAATTGAAAACTTTTGTTCTTCCAGTATTTGGGCGAATCAAACCATCCTAACTACTCATTTCACTTTTATATTAACGATTATGGTTGGTTTATGCATGGTTGATATGATTTATATGAGTTTCTGAGGTAATCAAAAATTGGAAAAAGCTGTAAGGGTCCGCCCTTGTGGTTCTACCAAAAATTGAAAACTTTTGTTCTTCGAGTATTTGGGCGAATCAAAGTATCCTAACTACTCATTTCACTTATATATTAACGATTATGTTTGGTTTATGCATGGTTTATATGATTTACCTGAGTTTCTGAGGCAATCAAAAATTGGAAAAAGCTGTAAGGGTCCCCCCTTGTGGTTCTGCCAAAAATTGAAAACTTTTGTTCTTCGAGTATTTGGGCGAATCAAAGCATTCTAACTACTCATTTCACTTTTATATTAACGATTATGTTCGGTTTATGTATGGTTGATGTGATTTACATAAGTTTCTGAGGCAATCAAAAATTGGAAGAAGCTGTAAGGGTCCCCCCTTGTAGTTCTGCCAAAAATGGAAAACTTTTGTTCTTCGAGTATTTGGGTGAATCAAAGCATCCGAACTACTCATTTCATTTATATTTTAACGATTATGTTTGGTTTAGGTATGGTTGATATGATTTACATGAGTTTCTGAGGCAATCAAAAATTGGAAAAAGCTGTAAGGGTCCCCCCTTGTGGTTCTGCCAAAAATTGGAAACTTTTGTTCTTCGAGTATTTGGGCGAATCAAAGCATCCTAAGTACTCATTTTAATTTTATATTAACGATTATGTTTTTTTTATGTATGATTGATATGATTTACATGAGTTTCTGAGGCAATCAAAAATTAAAAAAAGCTGTAAGGGTCCCCCCTTGTGGTTCTGGCAAAAATTGAAAACTTTTGTTCTTCGAGTATTTGGGCGAATCAAAGCATCCTAACTACCCATTTCACTTATATATTAACGATTATGTTTGGTTTATGCGTGGTTGATATGATTTGCATGATTTTCTGAGGCAATCAAAAATTGGAAAAAGCTGTAAGGGTCCCCACTTGTGGTTCTGGCAAAAATTGAAAACTTTTGTTCTTCGAGTATTTGGGTGAATCAAAGCATCCTAACTACTCATTTCACTTATATATAAACCATTATGTTTGGTTTATGTATGGTTAATACGATTTACATGAGTTTCTGAGGCAATCAAAAATTGGAAAAAGCTGTAAGGGTCCCCCCTTGTGGTTCTGCCAAAAATTGAAAACTTTTGTTCTTCGAGTATTTGAGTGAATCAAAGCATCCTAACTACTCATTTCACTTATATATTAACGATTATGTTTGGTTTATGTATGGTTGATAAGATTAACATGAGTTTCTGAGGCAATCAAAAATTGGAAAAAGCTGTAAGGGTCCCCCCTTGTGGTTCTGGCAAAAATTGAAAACTTTTGTTCTTCAAGTATTTGGGCGAATCAAAGCATCCTAACTACCCATTTCACTTATATATTAACGATTATGTTTGGTTTAGGTATGGTTGATATGATTTACATGAGTTTCTGAGGCAATCAAAATTTGGAAAAAGCTGTAAGGGTCCCCCCTTGTGGTTCTGCCAAAAATTGAAAACTTTTGTTCTTCGAGTATTTGGGCGAATCAAAGCATCCTAACTACCCATTTCACTTATATATTAACGATTATGTTTGGTTTAGGTATGGTTGATATGATTTACATGCGTTTCTGAGGCAATCAAAAATTAGAAAAAGCTGTAAGGGTCCGCCCTTGTGGTTCTGCCAAAAATTGAAAACTTTTGTTCTTCGAGTATTTGGGCGAATCAAAGCATCCTAACTACCCATTTCACTTATATATTAACGATTATGTTTGGTTTAGGTATGGGTTATATGATTTACATGAGTTTCTGAGGCAATCAAAAATTGGAAAAAGCTGTAAGGGTCCCCCCTTGTGGTTCTGCCAAAAATTGAAAACTTTTGTTCTTCGAGTATTTGGGCGAATCAAAGCATCCTAACTACCCATTTCACTTATATATTAACGATTATGTTTGGTTTAGGTATGGTTGATATGATTTACATGCGTTTCTGAGGCAATCAAAATTTGGAAAAAGCTGTAAGGGTCCCCCCTTGTGGTTTTGGCTAAAATTCAAACTTTTGTTCTTCGAGTATTTGGGCGAATCAAACCATCCTAACTACTCATTTCACTTTTATATTAACGATTATGTTTGGTTTATGCATGGTTGATATGATTTATATGAGTTTCTGAGGTAATCAAAAACTGGAAAAAGCTGTAAGGGTCCCCCCTTGTGGTTCTACCAAAAATTGAAAACTTTTGTTCTTCGAGTATTTGGGCGAATCAAAGTATCCTAACTACTCATTTCACTTATATATTAACGATTATGTTTGGTTTATGCATGGTTTATTTGATTTACATGAGTTTCTGAGGCAATCAAAAATTGGAAAAAGCTGTAAGGGTCCCCCCTTGTGGTTTTGGCTAAAATTGAAAACTTTTGTTCTTCCAGTATTTGGGCGAATCAAACCATCCTAACTACTCATTTCACTTTTATATTAATGATTATGTTTGGTTTATGCATGGTTGATATGATTTATATGAGTTTCTGAGGTAATCAAAAATTGGAAAAAGCTGTAAGGGTCCCCCCTTGTGGTTTTACCAAAAATTGAAAACTTTTGTTCTTCGAGTATTTGGGCGAATCAAAGTATCCTAACTACTCATTTCACTTATATATTAATGATTATGTTTGGTTTAGGTATGGTTGATATGATTTACATGAGTTTCTGAGGCAATCAAAAATTAGAAAAAGCTGTAAGGGTCCCCCCTTGTGGTTCTGCCAAAAATTGAAAACTTTTGTTCTTCGAGTATTTGGGCGAATCAAAGCATCCTAACTACCCATTTCACTTATATATTAACGATTATGTTTGGTTTAGGTATGGTTGATATGATTTACATGCGTTTCTGAGGCAATCAAAAATTGGAAAAAGCTGTAAGGGTCCCCCTTGTGGTTTTGGCTAAAATTGAAAACTTTTGTTCTTCGAGTATTTAGGCGAATCAAACCATCCTAACTACTCATTTCACTTTTATATTAACGATTATGTTTGGTTTAGGTATGGTTGATATGATTTACATGAGTTTCTGAGGCAATCAAAAATTGGAAAAAGCTGTAAGGGTCCCCCCTTGTGGTTCTGGCAAAAATTGAAAACTTTTGTTCTTCGAGTATTTGGGCGAATCAAAGCATCCTAACTACCCATTTCACTTATATATTAACGATTATGTTTGGTTTAGGTATGGGTGATATGATTTACATGAGTTTCTGAGGCAATCAAAAATTGGAAAAAGCTGTAAGGGTCCCCCCTTGTGGTTCTGCCAAAAATTGAAAACTTTTGTTCTTCGAGTATTTGGGCGAATCAAAGCATCCTAACTACCCATTTCACTTATATATTAACGATTATGTTTGGTTTAGGTATGGTTGATATGATTTACATGCGTTTCTGAGGCAATCAAAAATTGGAAAAAGCTGTAAGGGTCCCCCCTTGTGGTTTTCGCTAAAATTGAAAACTTTTGTTCTTCGAGTATTTGGGCGAATCAAAGCATCCTAACTACCCATTTCACTTATATATTAACGATTATGTTTGGTTTAGGTATGGTTGATATGATTTACATGCGTTTCTGAGGCAATCAAAAATTGGAAAAAGCTGTAAGGTTCCCCCCTTGTGGTTTTGGCTAAAATTGAAAACTTTTGTTCTTCCAGTATTTGGGCGAATCAAACCATCCTAACTACTCATTTCACTTTTATATTAACGATTATGTTTGGTTTATGCATGGTTGATATGATTTATATGAGTTTCTGAGGTAATCAAAAATTGGAAAAAGCTGTAAGGTTCCCCCCTTGTGGTTCTACCAAAAATTGAAAATTTTTGTTCTTCGAGTATTTGGGCGAATCAAAGTATCCTAACTACTCATTTCACTTATATATTAACGATTATGTTTGGTTTATGCATGGTTTATATGATTTACATGAGTTTCTGAGGCAATCAAAAATTGGAAGAAGCTGTAAGGGTCCCCCCTTCTGGTTCTGCCAAAAATGGAAAACTTTTGTTCTTCGAGTATTTGGGTGAATCAAAGCATCCGAACTACTCATTTCATTTATATTTTAACGATTATGTTTGGTTTAGGTATGGTTGATATGATTTACATGAGTTTCTGAGGCAATCAAAAATTGGAAAAAGCTGTAAGGGTCCCCCCTTGTGGTTCTGCCAAAAATTGGAAACTTTTGTTCTTCGAGTATTTGGGCGAATCAAAGCATCATAAGTACTCATTTTAATTTTATATTAACGATTATGTTTTTTTTTATGTATGATTGATATGATTTACATGAGTTTCTGAGGCAATCAAAAATTAAAAAAAGCTGTAAGGGTCCCCCCTTGTGGTTCTGGCAAAAATTGAAAACTTTTGTTCTTCGAGTATTTGGGCGAATCAAAGCGTCCTAACTACCCATTTCACTTATATATTAACGATTATGTTTGGTTTATGCGTGATTGATATGATTTGCATGAGTTTCTGAGGCAATCAAAAATTGGAAAAAGCTGTAAGGGTCCCCCCTTGTGGTTCTGGCAAAAATTGAAAACTTTTGTTCTTCGAGTATTTGGGTGAATCAAAGCATCCTAACTACTCATTTCACTTATATATAAACCATTATGTTTGGTTTATGTATGGTTAATACGATTTACATGAGTTTCTGAGGCAATCAAAAATTGGAAAAAGCTGTAAGGGTCCCCCCTTGTGGTTCTGCCAAAAATTGAAAACTTTTGTTCTTCGAGTATTTGAGTGAATCAAAGCATCCTAACTACTCATTTCACTTATATATAAACCATTATGTTTGGTTTATGTATGGTTAATACGATTTACATGAGTTTCTGAGGCAATCAAAAATTGGAAAAAGCTGTAAGGGTCCCCCCTTGTGGTTCTGCCAAAAATTGAAAACTTTTGTTCTTCGAGTATTTGAGTGAATCAAAGCATCCTAACTACTCATTTCACTTATATATTAACGATTATGTTTGGTTTATGTATGGTTGATAAGATTTACATGAGTTTCTGAGGCAATCAAAAATTGGAAAAAGCTGTAAGGGTCCCCCCTTGTGGTTCTGGCAAAAATTGAAAACTTTTGTTCTTCAAGTATTTGGGCGAATCAAAGCATCCTAACTACCCATTTCACTTATATATTAACGATTATGTTTGGTTTAGGTATGGTTGATATGATTTACATGAGTTTCTGAGGCAATCAAAAATTGGAAAAAGCTGTAAGGGTCCCCCCTTGTGGTTCTGGCAAAAATTGAAAACTTTTGTTCTTCAAGTATTTGGGCGAATCAAAGCATCCTAACTACCCATTTCACTTATATATTAACGATTATGTTTGGTTTAGGTATGGTTGATATGATTTACATGAGTTTCTGAGGCAATCAAAATTTGGAAAAAGCTGTAAGGGTCCCCCCCTTGTGGTTCTGCCAAAAATTGAAAACTTTTGTTCTTCGAGTATTTGGGCGAATCAAAGCATCCTAACTACCCATTTCACTTATATATTAACGATTATGTTTGGTTTAGGTATGGTTGATATGATTTACATGCGTTTCTGAGGCAATCAAAAATTAGAAAAAGCTGTAAGGGTCCGCCCTTGTGGTTCTGCCAAAAATTGAAAACTTTTGTTCTTCGAGTATTTGGACGAATCAAAGCATCCTAACTACCCATTTCACTTATATATTAACGATTATGTTTGGTTTAGGTATGGGTGATATGATTTACATGAGTTTCTGAGGCAATCAAAAATTGGAAAAAGCTGTAAGGGTCCCCCCTTGTGGTTCTGCCAAAAATTGAAAACTTTTGTTCTTCGAGTATTTGGGCGAATCAAAGCATCCTAACTACCCATTTCACTTATATATTAACGATTATGTTTGGTTTAGGTATGGTTGATATGATTTACATGCGTTTCTGAGGCAATCAAAAATTGGAAAAAGCTGTAAGGGTCCCCCCTTGTGGTTTTGGCTAAAATTGAAAACTTTTGTTCTTCCAGTATTTGGGCGAATCAAACCATCCTAACTACTCATTTCACTTTTATATTAACGATTATGGTTGGTTTATGCATGGTTGATATGATTTATATGAGTTTCTGAGGTAATCAAAAATTGGAAAAAGCTGTAAGGGTCCGCCCTTGTGGTTCTACCAAAAATTGAAAACTTTTGTTCTTCGAGTATTTGGGCGAATCAAAGTATCCTAACTACTCATTTCACTTATATATTAACGATTATGTTTGGTTTATGCATGGTTTATATGATTTACCTGAGTTTCTGAGGCAATCAAAAATTGGAAAAAGCTGTAAGGGTCCCCCCTTGTGGTTCTGCCAAAAATTGAAAACTTTTGTTCTTCGAGTATTTGGGCGAATCAAAGCATTCTAACTACTCATTTCACTTTTATATTAACGATTATGTTCGGTTTATGTATGGTTGATGTGATTTACATAAGTTTCTGAGGCATTCAAAAATTGGAAGAAGCTGTAAGGGTCCCCCCTTGTAGTTCTGCCAAAAATGGAAAACTTTTGTTCTTCGAGTATTTGGGTGAATCAAAGCATCCGAACTACTCATTTCATTTATATTTTAACGATTATGTTTGGTTTAGGTATGGTTGATATGATTTACATGAGTTTCTGAGGCAATCAAAAATTGGAAAAAGCTGTAAGGGTCCCCCCTTGTGGTTCTGCCAAAAATTGGAAACTTTTGTTCTTCGAGTATTTGGGCGAATCAAAGCATCCTAAGTACTCATTTTAATTTTATATTAACGATTATGTTTTTTTTATGTATGATTGATATGATTTACATGAGTTTCTGAGGCAATCAAAACTTAAAAAAAGCTGTAAGGGTCCCCCTTTGTGGTTCTGGCAAAAATTGAAAACTTTTGTTCTTCGAGTATTTGGGCGAATCAAAGCATCCTAACTACCCATTTCACTTATATATTAACGATTATGTTTGGTTTATGCGTGGTTGATATGATTTGCATGAGTTTCTGAGGCAATCAAAAATTGGAAAAAGCTGTAAGGGTCCCCACTTGTGGTTCTGGCAAAAATTGAAAACTTTTGTTCTTCGAGTATTTGGGTGAATCAAAGCATCCTAACTACTCATTTCACTTATATATAAACCATTATGTTTGGTTTATGTATGGTTAATACGATTTACATGAGTTTCTGAGGCAATCAAAAATTGGAAAAAGCTGTAAGGGTCCCCCCTTGTGGTTCTGCCAAAAATTGAAAACTTTTGTTCTTCGAGTATTTGAGTGAATCAAAGCATCCTAACTACTCATTTCACTTATATATTAACGATTATGTTTGGTTTATGTATGGTTGATAAGATTAACATGAGTTTCTGAGGCAATCAAAAATTGGAAAAAGCTGTAAGGGTCCCCCCTTGTGGTTCTGGCAAAAATTGAAAACTTTTGTTCTTCAAGTATTTGGGCGAATCAAAGCATCCTAACTACCCATTTCACTTATATATTAACGATTATGTTTGGTTTAGGTATGGTTGATATGATTTACAAGAGTTTCTGAGGCAATCAAAATTTGGAAAAAGCTGTAAGGGTCCCCCCTTGTGGTTCTGCCAAAAATTGAAAACTTTTGTTCTTCGAGTATTTGGGCGAATCAAAGCATCCTAACTACCCATTTCACTTATATATTAACGATTATGTTTGGTTTAGGTATGGTTGATATGATTTACATGCGTTTCTGAGGCAATCAAAAATTAGAAAAAGCTGTAAGGGTCCGCCCTTGTGGTTCTGCCAAAAATTGAAAACTTTTGTTCTTCGAGTATTTGGGCGAATCAAAGCATCCTAACTACCCATTTCACTTATATATTAACGATTATGTTTGGTTTAGGTATGGGTGATATGATTTACATGAGTTTCTGAGGCAATCAAAAATTGGAAAAAGCTGTAAGGGTCCCCCATTGTGGTTCTGCCAAAAATTGAAAACTTTTGTTCTTCGAGTATTTGGGCGAATCAAAGCATCCTAACTACCCATTTCACTTATATATTAACGATTACGTTTGGTTTAGGTATGGTTGATATGATTTACATGCGTTTCTGAGGCAATCAAAAATTGGAAAAAGCTGTAAGGGTCCCCCCTTGTGGTTTTGGCTAAAATTGAAAACTTTTGTTCTTCCAGTATTTGGGCGAATCAAACCATCCTAACTACTCATTTCACTTTTATATTAACGATTATGTTTGGTTTATGCATGGTTGATATGATTTATATGAGTTTCTGAGGTAATCAAAAATTGGAAAAAGCTGTAAGGGTCCCCCCTTGTGGTTCTACCAAAAATTGAAAACTTTTGTTCTTCGAGTATTTGGGCGAATCAAAGTATCCTAACTACTCATTTCACTTATATATTAACGATTATGTTTGGTTTATGCATGGTTTATATGATTTACCTGAGTTTCTGAGGCAATCAAAAATTGGAAAAAGCTGTAAGGGTCCCCCCTTGTGGTTCTGCCAAAAATTGAAAACTTTTGTTCTTCGAGTATTTGGGCGAATCAAAGCATTCTAACTACTCATTTCACTTTTATATTAACGATTATGTTCGGTTTATGTATGGTTCATGTGATTTACATAAGTTTCTGAGGCAATCAAAAATTGGAAGAAGCTGTAAGGGTCCCCCCTTGTAGTTCTGCCAAAAATGGAAAACTTTTGTTCTTCGAGTATTTGGGTGAATCAAAGCATCCGAACTACTCATTTCATTTATATTTTAATGATTATGTTTGGTTTAGGTATGGTTGATATGATTTAATGAGTTTCTGAGGCAATCAAAAATTGGAAAAAGCTGTAAGGGTCCCCCTTGTGGTTCTGCCAAAAATTGGAAACTTTTGTTCTTCGAGTATTTGGGCGAATCAAAGCATCCTAAGTACTCATTTTAATTTTATATTAACGATTATGTTTTTTTTATGTATGATTAATATGATTTACATGAGTTTCTGAGGCAATCAAAAATTAAAAAAAGCTGTAAGGGTCCCCCCTTGTGGTTCTGGCAAAAATTGAAAACTTTTGTTCTTCGAGTATTTGGGCGAATCAAAGCGTCCTAACTACCCATTTCACTTATATATTAACGATTATGTTTGGTTTATGCATGGTTGATATGATTTACATGAGTTTCTGAGGCAATCAAAAATTGGAAAAAGATGTAAGGGTCCCCCCTTGTGGTTTTGCCAAAAATTGAAAACTTTTGTTCTTCGAGTATTTGGGCTAATCAAAGCATCCTAACTACTCATTTCACTTTTATATTAACGATTATGTTTGGTTTATGCATGGTTGATATGATTTGCATGAGTTTCTGAGGCAATCAAAAATTGGAAAAAGCTGTAAGGGTCCCCTCTTGTGGTTCTGCCAAAATTGAAAACTTTTGTTCTTCGAGTATTTGGGCTAATCAAAGCATCCTAACTACTCATTTCACTTTTATATTAACGATTATGTTGGTTTATGCAAGGTTGATATGATTTGCATGAGTTTCTGAGGCAATCAAAAATTGGAAAAAGCTGTAAGGGTCCCCCCTTGTGGTTCTGCCAAAAATTGAAAACTTTTGTTCTTCGAGTATTTGGGCAAATCAAAGCATCCTAACTACCCATTTCACTTATATATTAACGATTATGTGTGGTTTATGCATTGTTGATATGATTTGCATGAGTTTCTGAGGCAATCAAAAATTGGAAAAAGCTGTAAGGGTCCCCCCTTGTGGTTCTGGCAAAAATTGAAAACTTTTGTTCTTCGAGTATTTGGGTGAATCAAAGCATCCTAACTACTCATTTCACTTATATATAAACCATTATGTTTGGTTTATGTATGGTTAATATGATTTACATGAGTTTCTGAGGCAATCAAAAATTGGAAAAAGCTGTAAGGGTCCCCCCTTGTGGTTCTGCCAAAAATTTAAAACTTTTGTTCTTCGAGTATTTGAGTGAATCAAAGCATCCTAACTACTCATTTCACTTATATATTAACGATTATGTTTGGTTTATGTATGGTTGATAAGATTTACATGAGTTTCTGAGGCAATCAAAAATTGGAAAAAGCTGTAAGGGTCCCCCCTTGTGGTTCTGGCAAAAATTGAAAACTTTTGTTCTTCAAGTATTTGGGCAAATCAAAGTATCCTAACTACCCATTTCACTTATATATTAACGATTATGTTTGGTTTAGGTATGGTTGATATGATTTACATGAGTTTCTGAGGCAATCAAAAATTGGAAAAAGCTGTAAGGGTCCCCCCTTGTGGTTCTGCCAAAAATTGAAAACTTTTGTTCTTCGATTATTTGGGCGAATCAAAGCATCCTAACTACCCATTTCACTTATATATTAACGATTATGTTTGGTTTAGGTATGGTTGATATGATTTACATCCGTTTCTGAGGCAATCAAAAATTGGAAAAAGCTGTAAGGGTCCCCCCTTGTGGTTTTGGCTAAAATGGAAAACTTTTGTTCTTCGAGTATTTGGGCGAATCAAACCATCCTAACTACTCATTTCACTTTTATATTAACGATTATGTTAGGTTTAGGTATGGTTGATATGATTTACATGAGTTTCTGAGGCAATCAAAAATTGGAAAAAGCTGTAAGGGTCCCCCCTTGTGGTTCTGCCAAAAATTGAAAACTTTTGTTCTTCGAGTATTTGGGCGAATCAAAGCATCCTAACTACCCATTTCACTTATATATTAACGATTATGTTTGGTTTAGGTATGGTTGATATGATTTACATGCGTTTCTGAGGCAATCAAAAATTGGAAAAAGCTGTAAGGGTCCCCCCTTGTGGTTTTGGCTAAAATTGA
Source organism: Lantana camara (assembly GCA_037501455.1). Lineage (NCBI taxonomy): Eukaryota > Viridiplantae > Streptophyta > Magnoliopsida > Lamiales > Verbenaceae > Lantana > Lantana camara. Next base: position 243,603 of record CM074858.1, on the reverse strand, counting down.
AAACTTTTGTTCTTCCAGTATTTGGGCGAATCAAACCATCCTAACTACTCATTTCACTTTTATATTAACGATTATGTTTGGTTTATACATGGTTGATATGATTTATATGAGTTTCTGAGGTAATCAAAAATTGGAAAAAGCTATAAGGGTCTCCCCTTGTGGTTCTACCAAAAATTGAAAACTTTTGTTCTTCGAGTATTTGGGCGAATCAAAGTATCCTAACTACTCATTTCACTCATATATTAACGATTATGTTTGGTTTATGCATGGTTTATATGATTTACATGAGTTTCTGAGGCAATCAAAAATTGGAAAAAGCTGTAAGGGTCCCCCCTTGTGGTTCTGGCAAAAATTGAAAACTTTTGTTCTTCAAGTATTTGGGCAAATCAAAGTATACTAACTACCCATTTCACTTATATATTAACGATTATGTTTGGTTTAGGTATGGTTGATATGATTTACATGAGTTTCTGAGGCAATCAAAAATTGGAAAAAGCTGTAAGGGTCCCCCCTTGTGGTTCTGCCAAAAATTGAAAACTTTTGTTCTTCGAGTATTTGGGCGAATCAAAGCATCCTAACTACCCATTTCACTTATATATTAACGATTATGTTTGGTTTAGGTATGGTTGATATGATTTACATGCGTTTCTGAGGCAATCAAAAATTGGAAAAAGCTGTAAGGGTCCCCCCTTGTGGTTTTGGCTAAAATTGAAAACTTTTGTTCTTCCAGTATTTGGGCGAATCAAACCATCCTAACTACTCATTTCACTTTTATATTAACGATTATGTTTGGTTTATACATGGTTGATATGATTTATATGAGTTTCTGAGGTAATCAAAAATTGGAAAAAGCTGTAAGGGTCCCCCCTTGTGGTTCTGCCAAAAATTGAAAACTTTTGTTCTTCGAGTATTTGAGTGAATCAAAGCATCCTAACTACTCATTTCACTTATATATTAACGATTATGTTTGGTTTTTGTATGGTTGATAAGATTTACATGAGTTTCTGAGGCAATCAAAAATTGGAAAAAACTGTAAGGGTCCCCCCTTGTGGTTCTGGCAAAAATTGAAAACTTTTGTTCTTCAAGTATTTGGGCAAATCAAAGTATCCTAACTACCCATTTCACTTATATATTAACGATTATGTTTGGTTTAGGTATGGTTGATATGATTTACATGAGTTTCTGAGGCAATCAAAAATTGGAAAAAGCTGTAAGGGTCCCCCCTTGTGGTTCTGCCAAAAATTGAAAACTTTTGTTCTTCGAGTATTTGGGCGAATCAAAGCATCCTAACTACCCATTTCACTTATATATTAACGATTATGTTTGGTTTAGGTATGGTTGATATGATTTACATGCGTTTCTGAGGCAATCAAAAATTGGAAAAAGCTGTAAGGGTCCCCCCTTGTGGTTTTGGCTAAAATTGAAAACTTTTGTTCTTCCAGTATTTGGGCGAATCAAACCATCCTAACTACTCATTTCACTTTTATATTAACGATTATGTTTGGTTTATACATGGTTGATATGATTTATATGAGTTTCTGAGGTAATCAAAAATTGGAAAAAGCTGTAAGGGTCCCCCCTTGTGGTTCTGCCAAAAATTGAAAACTTTTGTTCTTCGAGTATTTGAGTGAATCAAAGCATCCTAACTACTCATTTCACTTATATATTAACGATTATGTTTGGTTTTTGTATGGTTGATAAGATTTACATGAGTTTCTGAGGCAATCAAAAATTGGAAAAAACTGTAAGGGTCCCCCCTTGTGGTTCTGGCAAAAATTGAAAACTTTTGTTCTTCAAGTATTTGGGCAAATCAAAGTATCCTAACTACCCATTTCACTTATATATTAACGATTATGTTTGGTTTAGGTATGGTTGATATGATTTACATGAGTTTCTGAGGCAATCAAAAATTGGAAAAAGCTGTAAAGGTCCCCCCTTGTGGTTCTGCCAAAAATTGAAAACTTTTGTTCTTCGATTATTTGGGCGAATCAAAGCATCCTAACTACCCATTTCACTTATATATTAACGATTATGTTTGGTTTAGGTATGGTTGATATGATTTACATCCGTTTCTGAGGCAATCAAAAATTGGAAAAAGCTGTAAGGGTCCCCCCTTGTGGTTTTGGCTAAAATGGAAAACTTTTGTTCTTCGAGTATTTGGGCGAATCAAACCATCCTAACTACTCATTTCACTTTTATATTAACGATTATGTTAGGTTTAGGTATGGTTGATATGATTTACATGAGTTTCTGAGGCAATCAAAAATTGGAAAAAGCTGTAAGGGTCCCCCCTTGTGGTTCTGCCAAAAATTGAAAACTTTTGTTCTTCGAGTATTTGGGCGAATCAAAGCATCCTAACTACCCATTTCACTTATATATTAACGATTATGTTTGGTTTAGGTATGGTTGATATGATTTACATGCGTTTCTGAGGCAATCAAAAATTGGAAAAAGCTGTAAGGGTCCCCCCTTGTGGTTTTGGCTAAAATTGAAAACTTTTGTTCTTCCAGTATTTGGGCGAATCAAACCATCCTAACTACTCATTTCACTTTTATATTAACGATTATGTTTGGTTTATACATGGTTGATATGATTTATATGAGTTTCTGAGGTAATCAAAAATTGGAAAAAGCTATAAGGGTCTCCCCTTGTGGTTCTACCAAAAATTGAAAACTTTTGTTCTTCGAGTATTTGGGCGAATCAAAGTATCCTAACTACTCATTTCACTCATATATTAACGATTATGTTTGGTTTATGCATGGTTTATATGATTTACATGAGTTTCTGAGGCAATCAAAAATTGGAAAAAGCTGTAAGGGTCCCCCCCTGTGGTTCTGCCAAAAATTGAAAACTTTTGTTCTTCGAGTATTTGGGCGAATCAAAGCATCCTAACTACTCATTTCACTTTTATATTAACGATTATGTTCGGTTTATGTATGGTTGATGTGATTTACATGAGTTTCTGAGGCAATCAAAAATTGGAAGAAGCTGTAAGGGTCCCCCCCTGTGGTTCTGCCAAAAATTGAAAACTTTTGTTCTTCGAGTATTTGGGTGAATCAAAGCATCCGAACTACTCATTTCATTTATATTTTAATGATTATGTTTGGTTTAGGTATGGTTTATATGATTTACATGAGTTTCTGAGGCAATCAAAAATTGGAAAAAGCTGTATGGGTCCCCCCTTGTGGTTCTGCCAAAAATTGGAAACTTTTGTTCTTCGAGTATTTGGGCGAATCAAAGCATCCTAAGTACTCATTTTAATTTTATATTAACGATTATGTTTTTTTTATGTATGATTGATATGATTTACATGAGTTTCTGAGGCAATAAAAAATTAAAAAAAGCTGCAAGGGTCCCCCCTTGTGGTTCTGGCAAAAATTGAAAACTTTTGTTCTTCGAGTATTTGGGAGAATCAAAGCGTCCTAACTACCCATTTCACTTTTATATTAACGATTATGTTTGGTTTATGTATGGTTGATAAGATTTACATGAGTTTCTGAGGCAATCAAAAATTGGAAAAAGTTGTATGGGTCCCCCCTTGTGGTTCTGGCAAAAATTGAAAACTTTTGTTCTTCAAGTATTTGGGCGAATCAAAGCATCCTAACTACCCATTTCACTTATATATTAACGATTATGTTTGGTTTATGCGTGGTTGATATGATTTGCATGAGTTTCTGAGGCAATCAAAAATTGGAAAAAGCTGTAAGGGTCCCCCCTTGTGGTTCTGCCAAAAATTGAAAACTTTTGTTCTTCGAGTATTTGGGCTAATCAAAGCATCCTAACTACACATTTCACTTATATATTAACGATTATGTTTGGTTTATGCATGGTTGATATGATTTACATGAGTTTCTGAGGCAATCAAAAATTGGAAAAAGCTGTAAGGGTCCCCCCTTGTGGTTCTGCAAAAATTGAAAACTTTTGTTCTTCGAGTATTTGGGCTAATCAAAGCATCCTAACTACTCATTTCACTTTTATATTAACGATTATGTTTGGTTTATGCATGGTTGATATGATTTGCATGAGTTTCTGAGGCAATCAAAAATTGGAAAAAGCTGTAAGGGTCCCCCCTTGTGGTTCTGCCAAAAATTGAAAACTTTTGTTCTTCGAGTATTTGGGCAAATCAAAGCATCCTAACTACCCATTTCACTTATATATTAACGATTATGTTTGGTTTATGCGTGGTTGATATGATTTGCATGAGTTTCTGAGGCAATCAAAAATTGGAAAAAGCTGTAAGGGTCCCCCCTTGTGGTTCTGGCAAAAATTGAAAACTTTTGTTCTTCGAGTATTTGGGTGAATCAAAGCATCCTAACTACTCATTTCACTTATATATAAACCATTATGTTTGGTTGATGTATGGTTAATATGATTTACATGAGTTTCTGAGGCAATCAAAAAATGGAAAAAGCTGTAAGGGTCCCCCCTTGTGGTTCTGCCAAAAATTGAAAACTTTTGTTCTTCGAGTATTTGAGTGAATCAAAGCACCCTAACTACACATTTCACTTATATATTAACGATTATGTTTGGTTTATGTATGGTGGATAAGATTTACATGAGTTTCTGAGGCAATCAAAAATTGGAAAAAGCTGTAAGGGTCCCCCCTTGTGGTTCTGGCAAAAATTGAAAACTTTTGTTCTTCAAGTATTTGGGCGAATCAAAGCATCCTAACTACCCATTTCACTTATATATTAACGATCATGTTTGGTTTAGGTATGGTTGATATGATTTACATGAGTTTCTGAGGCAATAAAAAATTGGAAAAAGCTGTAAGGGTCCCCCCTTGTGGTTCTGCCAAAAATTGCAAACTTTTGTTCTTCGAGTATTTGGGCGAATCAAAGGATCCTAACTACCCATTTCACTTATATATTAACGATTATGTTTGGTTTAGGTATGGTTGATATGATTTACATGCGTTTCTGAGGCAATCAAAAATTGGAAAAAGCTGTAAGGGTCCCCCTTGTGGTTTTGGCTAAAATTGAAAACTTTTGTTCTTCGAGTATTTGGGCGAATCAAACCATCCTAACTACTCATTTCACTTTTATATTAACGATTATGTTTGGTTTAGGTATGGTTGATATGATTTACATGAGTTTCTGAGGCAATCAAAAATTGGAAAAAGCTGTAAGGGTCCCCCCTTGTGGTTCTGCCAAAAATTGAAAACTTTTGTTCTTCGAGTATTTGGGTAAATCAAAGCATCCTAACTACCCATTTCACTTATATATTAACGATTATGTTTGGTTTATACGTGGTTGATATGATTTGCATGAGTTTCTGAGGCAATCAAAAATTGGAAAAAGCTGTAAGGGTCCCCCCTTGTGGTTCTGGCAAAAATTGAAACCTTTTGTTCTTCGAGTATTTGGGTGAATCAAAGCATCCTAACTACTCATTTCACTTATATATAAACCATTATGTTTGGTTTATGTATGGTTAATATGATTTACATGAGTTTCTGAGGCAATCAAAAATTGGAAAAAGCTGTAAGGGTCCCCATTGTGGTTCTGCCAAAAATTGAAAACTTTTGTTCTTCGAGTATTTGGGTGAATCAAAGCATCCTAACTACTCATTTCACTTATATATAAACCATTATGTTTGGTTTATGTATGGTTAATATGATTTACATGAGTTTCTGAGGCAATCAAAAATTGGAAAAAGCTGTAAGGGTCCCCCCTTGTGGTTCTGCCAAAAATTGAAAACTTTTGTTCTTCGAGTATTTGAGTGAATCAAAGCATCCTAACTACTCATTTCACTTATATATTAACGATTATGTTTGGTTTATGTATGGTTGATAAGATTTACATGAGTTTCTGAGGTAATCAAAAATTGGAAAAAGCTGTAAGGGTCCCCCCTTGTGGTTCTGGCAAAAATTGAAAACTTTTGTTCTTCAAGTATTTGGGCGAATCAAAGCATCCTAACTACCCATTTCACTTATATATTAACGATTATGTTTGGTTTATGCGTGGTTGATATGATTTGCATGAGTTTCTGAGGCAATCAAAAATTGGAAAAAGCTGTAAGGGTCCCCCCTTGTGGTTCTGCCAAAAATTGAAAACTTTTGTTCTTCGAGTATTTGGGCTAATCAAAGCATCCTAACTACTCATTTCACTTATATATTAACGATTATGTTTGGTTTATGAATGGTTGATATGATTTACATGAGTTTCTGAGGCAATCAAAAATTGGAAAAAGCTGTAAGGGTCCCCCCTTGTGATTCTGCAAAAATTGAAAACTTTTGTTCTTCGAGTATTTGGGCTAATCAAAGCATCCTAACTACTCATTTCACTTTTATATTAACGATTATGTTTTGTTTATGCATGGTTGATATGATTTGCATGAGTTTCTGAGGCAATCAAAAATTGGAAAAAGCTGTAGGGGTCCCCCCTTGTGGTTCTGGCAAAAATTGAAAACTTTTGTTCTTCGAGTATTTGGGTGAATCAAAGCATCCTAACTACTCATTTCACTTATATATAAACAATTATGTTTGGTTTATGTATGGTTAATATGATTTACATGAGTTTCTGAGGCAATCAAAAATTGGAAAAAGCTGTAAGGGTCCCCCCTTGTGGTTCTGCCAAAAATTGAAAACTTTTGTTCTTCGAGTATTTGGGCTAATCAAAGCATCCTAACTACTCATTTCACTTATATATTAACGATTATGTTTGGTTTATGCATGGTTGATATGATTTACATGAGTTTCTGAGGCAATCAAAAATTGGAAAAAGCTGTAAGGGTCCCCCCTTGTGGTTCTGCAAAAATTGAAAACTTTTGTTCTTCGAGTATTTGGGCTAATCAAAGCATCCTAACTACTCATTTCACTTTTATATTAACGATTATGTTTGGTTTATGCATGGTTGATATGATTTGCATGAGTTTCTGAGGCAATCAAAAATTGGAAAAAGTTGTAAGGGTCCCCCCTTGTGGTTCTGCCAAAAATTGAAAACTTTTGTTCTTCGAGTATTTGGGCAAATCAAAGCATCCTAACTACCCATTTCACTTATATATGAACGATTATGTTTGGTTTATGCGTGGTTGATATGATTTGCATGAGTTTCTGAGGGAATCAAAAATTGGAAAAAGCTGTAAGGGTCCCCCCTTGTGGTTCTGCCAAAAATTGAAAACTTTTGTTCTTCGAGTATTTGAGTGAATCAAAGCATCCTAACTACTCATTTCACTTATATATTAACGATTATGTTTGGTTTATGTATGGTGGATAAGATTTACATGAGTTTCTGAGGCAATCAAAAATTGGAAAAAGCTGTAAGGGTCCCCACTTGTGGTTCTGCCAAAAATTGAAAACTTTTGTTCTTCAAGTATTTGGGCGAATCAAAGCATCCTAACTACCCATTTCACTTATATATTAACGATTATGTTTGGTTTAGGTAGGGTTGATATGATTTACATGAGTTTCTGAGGCAATCAAAAATTGGAAAAAGCTGTAAGGGTCCCCCCTTGTGGTTCTGCCAAAAATTGAAAACTTTTGTTCTTCGAGTATTTGGGCGAATCAAAGCATCCTAACTACCCATTTCACTTATATATTAACGATTATGTTTGGTTTAGGTATGGTTGATATGATTTACATGCGTTTCTGAGGCAATCAAAAATTGGAAAAAGCTGTAAGGGTCCCCCCTTGTGGTTTTGGCTAAAATTGAAAACTTTTGTTCTTCTAGTATTTGGGCGAGTCAAACCATCCTAACTACTCATTTCACTTTTATATTAACGATTATGTTTGGTTTAGGTATGGTTGATATGATTTACATGAGTTTCTGAGGCAATCAAAAATTGGAAAAAGCAGTAAGGGTCCCCCCTTGTGGTTCTGCCAAAAATTGAAAACTTTTGTTTTTCGAGTATTTGGGCAAATCAAAGCATCCTAACTACCCATTTCACTTATATATTAACGATTATGTTTGGTTTATACGTGGTTGATATAATTTGCATGTGTTTCTGAGGCAATCAAAAATTGGAAAAAGCTGTAAGTGTCCCCCCTTGTGGTTCTGGCAAAAATTGAAAACTTTTGTTCTTCGAGTATTTGGGTGAATCAAAGCATCCTAACTACTCATTTCACTTATATATAAACCATTATGTTTGGTTTATGTATGGTTAATATGATTTACATGAGTTTCTGAGGCAATCAAAAATTGGAAAAAGCTGTAAGGGTCCCCCCTTGTGGTTCTGCCAAAAATTGAAAACTTTTGTTCTTCGAGTATTTGGGTGAATCAAAGCATCCTAACTACTCATTTCACTTATATATAAACCATTATGTTTGGTTTATGTATGGTTAATAAGATTTACATGAGTTTCTGAGGCAATCAAAAATTGGAAAAAGCTGTAAGGGTCCCCCCTTGTGGTTCTGCCAAAAATTGAAAACTTTTGTTCTTCGAGTATTTGAGTGAATCAAAGCATCCTAACAACTCATTTCACTTATATATTAACGATTATGTTTGCTTTATGTATGGTTGATAAGATTTACATGAGTTTCTGAGGCAATCAAAAATTGGAAAAAGCTGTAAGGGTCCCCCCTTGTGGTTCTGCCAAAAATTGAAAACTTTGGTTCTTCAAGTATTTGGGCGAATCAAAGCATCCTAACTACCCATTTCACTTATATATTAACGATTATGTTTGGTTTATGCGTGGTTGATATGATTTGCCTGAGTTTCTGAGGCAATCAAAAATTGGAAAAAACTGTAAGGGTCCCCCCTTGTGGTTCTGCCAAAAATTGAAAACTTTTGGTCTTCGAGTATTTGGGCTAATCAAAGCATCCTAACTACTCGTTTCACTTATATATTAACGATTATGTTTGGTTTATGCATGGTTGATATGATTTACATGAGTTTCTGAGGCAATCAAAAATTGGAAAAAGCTGTAAGGGTCCCCCCTTGTGGTTCTGCAAAAATTGAAAACTTTTGTTCTTCGAGTATTTGGGCTAATCAAATCATCCTAACTACTCATTTCACTTTTATATTAACGATTATGTTTGGTTTATGCATGGTTGATATGATTTGCATGAGTTTCTGAGGCAATCAAAAATTGGAAAAAGCTGTAAGGGTCCCCCCTTGTGGTTCTGCCAAAAATTGAAAACTTTTGTTCTTCGAGTATTTGGGCAAATCAAAGCATCCTAACTACCCATTTCACTTATATATTAACGATTATGTTTGGTTTATGCGTGGTTGATATGATTTGCATGAGTTTCTGAGGCAATCAAAAATTGGAAAAAGCTGTAAGGGTCCCCCCTTGTGGTTCTGCCAAAAATTGAAAACTTTTGTTCTTCGAGTATTTGGGCAAATCAAAGCATCCTAACTACCCATTTCACTTATATATTAACGATTATGTTTGGTTTATGCGTGGTTGATATGATTTGCATGAGTTTCTGAGGCAATCAAAAATTGGAAAAAGCTGTAAGGGTCCCCCCTTGTGGTTCTGGCAAAAATTGAAAACTTTTGTTCTTCGAGTATTTGGGTGAATCAAAGCATCCTAACTACTCATTTCACTTATATATAAACCATTATGTTTGGTTTATGTATGGTTAATATGATTTACATGAGTTTCTGAGGCAATCAAAAATTGGAAAAAGCTGTAAGGGTCCCCCCTTGTGGTTCTGCCAAAAATTGAAAACTTTTGTTCTTCGAGTATTTGAGTGAATCAAAGCATCCTAACTACTCATTTCACTTATATATTAACGATTATGTTTGGTTTATGTATGGTTGATAAGATTTACATGAGTTTCTGAGGCAATCAAAAATTGGAAAAAGCTGTAAGGGTCCCCCCTTGTGGTTCTGGCAAAAATTGAAAACTTTTGTTCTTCAAGTATTTGGGCGAATCAAAGCATCCTAACTACCCATTTCACTTATATATTAACGATTATGTTTGGTTTAGGTACGGTTGATATGATTTACATGAGTTTCTGAGGCAATCAAAAATTGGAAAAAGCTGTAAGGGTCCCCCCTTGTGGTTCTACCAAAAATTGAAAACTTTTGTTCTTCGAGTATTTGGGCGAATCAAAGCATCCTAACTACCCATTTCACTTATATATTAACGATTATTTTTGGTTTAGATATGGTTGATATGATTTACATGCGTTTCTGAGGCAATCAAAAATTGGAAAAAGCTGTAAGGGTCTTCCCTTGTGGTTCTGGCAAAAATTGAAAACTTTTGTTCTTCGAGTATTTGGGTGAATCAAAGCATCCTAACTACTCATTTCACTTATATATAAACCATTATTTTTGGTTTATGTATGGTTAATATGATTTACATGAGTTTCTGAGGCAATCAAAAATTGGAAAAAGCTGTAAGGGTCCCCCCTTGTGGTTCTGCCAAAAATTGAAAACTTTTGTTCTTCGAGTATTTGAGTGAATCAAAGCATCCTAACTACTCATTTCACTTATATATTAGCGATTGTGTTTGGTTTATGTATGGTTGATAAGATTTACATGAGTTTCTGAGGCAATCAAAAATTGGAAAAAGCTGTAAGGGTCCCCCCTTGTGGTTCTGGCAAAAATTGAAAACTTTTGTTCTTCAAGTATTTGGGCGAATCAAAGCATCCTAACTACCCATTTCACTTATATATTAACGATTATGTTTGGTTTAGGTATGGTTGATATGATTTACATGAGTTTCTGAGGCAATCAAAAATTGGAAGAAGCTGTAAGGGTCCCCCCTTGTGGTTCTGCCAAAAATTGAAAACTTTTGTTCTTCGAGTATTTGGGCGAATCAAAGCATCCTAACTACCCATTTCACTTATATATTAACGATTATGTTTGGTTTAGATATGGTTGATAAGATTTACATGCGTTTCTGAGGTAATCAAAAATTGGAAAAAGCTGTAAGGGTCTCCCCTTGTGGTTCTGGCAAAAATTGAAAACTTTTGTTCTTCGAGTATTTGGGTGAATCAAAGCATCCTAACTACTCATTTCACTTATATATAAACCATTATGTTTGGTTTATGTATGGTTAATATGATTTACATGAGTTTCTGAGGCAATCAAAAATTGGAAAAAGTTGTAAGGGTCCCCCCTTGTGGTTCTGCCAAAAATTGAAAACTTTTGTTCTTCGAGTAGTTGAGTGAATCAAAGCATCCTAACTACTCATTTCACTTATATATTAACGATTATGTTTGGTTTATGTATGGTTGATAAGATTTACATGAGTTTCTTAGGCAATCAAAAATTGGAAAAAGCTGTAAGGGTCCCCCCTTGTGGTTCTGGCAAAAATTGAAAACTTTTGTTCATCAAGTATTTGGGCGAATCAAAGCATCCTAACTACCCATTTCACTTATATATTAACGATTATGTTTGGTTGATATGATTTACATGAGTTTCTGAGGCAATCAAAATTGGAAAAAGCTGTAAGGGCCCCCCTTGTGGTTCTGCCAAAAATTGAAAACTTTTGTTCTTCGAGTATTTGGGCGAATCAAAGCATCCTAACTACCCATTTCACTTATATATTAACGATTATGTTTGGTTTAGGTATGGTTGATATGATTTACATGCGTTTCTGAGGCAATCAAAAATTGGAAAAAGCTTTAAGGGTCCCCCCTTGTGGTTCTGCCAAAAATTGAAAACTTTTGTTCTTCGAGTATTTGGGTGAATCAAAGCATCCTAACTACTCATTTCACTTATATATAAACCATTATGTTTGGTTTATGTATGGTTAATATGATTTACATGAGTTTCTGAGGCAATCAAAAATTGGAAAAAGCTGTAAGGGTCCCCCCTTGTGGTTCTGCCAAAAATTGAAAACTTTTGTTCTTCGAGTATTTGAGTGAATCAAAGCATCCTAACTACTCATTTCACTTATATATTAACGATTATGTTTTGTTTATGTATGGTTGATAAGATTTACATGAGTTTCTGAGGCAATCAAAACTTGGAAAAAGTTGTAAGGGTCCCTCCTTGTGGTTCTGGCAAAAATTGAAAACTTTTGTTCTTCAAGTATTTGGGCGAATCAAAGCATCCTAACTACCCATTTCACTTATATATTAACGATCATGTTTGGTTTATGCGTGGTTGATATGATTTGCATGAGTTTCTGAGGCAATCAAAAATTGGAAAAAGCTTTAAGGGTCCCCCCTTGTGGCTTTGGCTAAAATTGAAAACTTTTGTTCTTCGAGTATTTGGGCGAATCAAACCATCCTAACTACTCATTTCACTTTTATATTAACGATTATGTTTGGTTTAGGTATGGTTGATATGATTTACATGAGTTTCTGAGGCAATCAAAAATTGGAAAAAGCTGTAAGGGTCCCCCCTTGTGGTTCTGCCAAAAATTGAAAACTTTTGTTCTTCGAGTATTTGGGCAAATCAAAGTATCCTAACTACCCATTTCACTTATATATTAACAATTATGCTTGGTTTATGCGTGGTTGATATGATTTACATGAGTTTCTGAGGCAAACAAAAATTGGAAAAAGCTGTAATGGTCTCCCCTTGTGGTTCTGGCAAAAATTGAAAACTTTTGTTCTTCGAGTATTTGGGTGAATCAAAGCATCCTAACTACTCATTTCACTTATATATAAACCATTATGTTAGGTTTATGTATGGTTAATATGATTTACATGAGTTTCTGAGGCAATCAAAAATTGGAAAAAGCTGTAAGGGTCCCCCCTTGTGGTTCTGCCAAAAATTGAAAACTTTTGTTCTTCGAGTATTTGGGTGAATCAAAGCATCCTAACAACTCATTTCACTTATATATAAACCATTATGTTTGGTTTATGTATGGTTAATATGATTTACATGAGTTTCTGAGGCAATCAAAAATTGGAAAAAGCTGTAAGGGTCCCCCCTTGTGGTTCTGCCAAAAATTGAAAACTTTTGTTCTTCGAGTATTTGAGTGAATCAAAGCATCCTAACTACTCATTTCACTTATATATTAACGATTATGTTTGGTTTATGTATGGTTGATAAGATTTACATGAGTTTCTGAGGCAATCAAAAATTGGAAAAAGCTGTAAGGGTCCCCCCTTGTGGTTCTGGCAAAAATTGAAAACTTTTGTTCTTCAAGTATTTGGGCGAATCAAAGCATCCTAACTACCCATTTCACTTATATATTAACGATTATGTTTGGTTTATGCGTGGTTGATATGATTTGCATGAGTTTCTGAGGCAATCAAAAATTGGAAAAAGCTGTAAGGGTCCCCCTTTGTGGTTCTTCCAAAAATTGAAAACTTTTGTTCTTCGAGTATTTGGGCTAATCAAAGCATCCTAACTACTCATTTCACTTATATATTAACGATTATGTTTGGTTTATGCATGGTTGATATGATTTACATGAGTTTCTGAGGCAATCAAAAATTGGAAAAAGCTGTAAGGGTCCTCCCTTGTGGTTCTGCAAAAATTGAAAACTTTTGTTCTTCGAGTATTTGGGCTAATCAAAGCATCCTAACTACTCATTTCACTTTTTTATTAACGATTATGTTTGGTTTATGCATGGTTGATATGATTTGCATGAGTTTCTGAGGCAATCAAAAATTGGAAAAAGCTGTAAGGGTCCCCCCTTGTGGTTCTGGCAAAAATTGAAAACTTTTGTTCTTCGAGTATTTGGGTGAATCAAAGCATCCTAACTACTCATTTCACTTATATATAGACCATTATGTTTGGTTTATGTATGGTTAATATGATTTACATGAGTTTCTGAGGCAATCAAAAATTGGAAAAAGCTGTAAGGGTCCCCCCTTGTGGTTCTGCCAAAAATTGAAAACTTTTGTTCTTCGAGTATTTGAGTGAATCAAAGCATCCTAACTACTCATTTCACTTATATATTAACGATTATGTTTGGTTTATGTATGGTTGATAAGATTTACATGAGTTTCTGAGGCAATCAAAAATTGGAAAAAGCTGTAAGGGTCCCCCCTTGTGGTTCTGGCAAAAATTGAAAACTTTTGTTCTTCAAGTATTTGGGCGAATCAAAGCATCCTAACTACCCATTTCACTTATATATTAACGATTATGTTTGGTTTAGGTATGGTTGATATGATTTACATGAGTTTCTGAGGCAATCAAAAATTGGAAAAAGCTGTAAAGGTCCCCCCTTGTGGTTCTGCCAAAAATTGAAAACTTTTGTTCTTTGAGTATTTGGGCGAATCAAAGCATCCTAACTACCCATTTCACTTATATATTAACGATTATGTTTGGTTTAGGTATGGTTGATATGATTTACATGAGTTTCTGAGGCAATCAAAAATTGGAAAAAGCTGTAAGGGTCCCCCCTTGTGGTTCTGCCAAAAATTGAAAACTTTTGTTCTTCGAGTATTTGGGCGAATCAAAGTATCCTAACTACTCATTTCACTTATATATTAACGATTATGTTTGATTTATGCATGGTTTATATGATTTACCTGAGTTTCTGAGGCAATCAAAAATTGGAAAAAGCTCTAAGGGTCCCCCCTTGTGGTTCTGCCAAAAATTGAAAACTTTTGTTCTTCGAGTATTTGGGCGAATCAAAGCATCCTAATTACTCATTTCACTTTTATATTAACGATTATGTTAGGTTTATGTATGGTTGATGTGATTTACATGAGTTTCTGAGGCAATCAAAAATTAGAAGAAGCTGTAAGGGTCCCCCCTTGTGGTTCTGCCAAAAATTGAAAACTTTTGTTCTTCGAGTATTTGGGTTAATCAAAGCATCCGAACTACTCATTTCATTTATATTTTAACGATTATGTTTTGTTTAGGTATGGTTGATATGATTTACATGAGTTTCTGAGGCAATCAAAAATTGGAAAAAGCTGTAAGGGTCCCCCCTTGTGGTTCTGCCAAAAATTGGAAACTTTTGTTTTTCGAGTATTTGGGCGAATCAAAGCATCCTAAGTACTCATTTTAATTTTATATTAACGATTATGTTTTTTTTATGTATGATTGATATGATTTACATGAGTTTCCGAGGCAATCAAAAATTAAAAAAAGCTGTAAGGGTCCCCTCTTGTGGTTCTGGCAAAAATTGAAAACTTTTGTTCTTCGAGTTTTTGGGCGAATCAAAGTATCCTAACTACTCATTTCACATATATATTAACGATTATGTTTGGTTTATGCATGGTTGATAAGATTTACATGAGTTTCTGAGGCAATCAAAAATTGGAAAAAGCTGTAAGGGTCCCCCCTTGTGATTCTGCAAAAATTGAAAACTTTTGTTCTTCGAGTATTTGGGCTAATCAAAGCATCCTAACTACTCATTTCACTTTTATATTAACGATTATGTTTGGTTTATGCATGGTTGATATGATTTACATGAGTTTCTGAGGCAATCAAAAATTGGAAAAAGCTGTAAGGGTCCCCCCTTGTGGTTTTGCCAAAAATTGAAAACTTTTGTTCTTCGAGTATTTGGGCGAATCAAAGTATCCTAACTACTCATTTCACATATATATTAACGATTATGTTTGGTTTATGCATGGTTGATAAGATTTACATGAGTTTCTGAGGCAATCAAAAATTGGAAAAAGCTGTAAGGGTCCCCCCTTGTGATTCTGCAAAAATTGAAAACTTTTGTTCTTCGAGTATTTGGGCTAATCAAAGCATCCTAACTACTCATTTCACTTTTATATTAACGATTATGTTTGGTTTATGCATGGTTGATATGATTTACATGAGTTTCTGAGGCAATCAAAAATTGGAAAAAGCTGTAAGGGTCCCCCCTTGTGGTTTTGCCAAAAATTGAAAACTTTTGTTCTTCGAGTATTTGGGCGAATCAAAGTATCCTAACTACTCATTTCACATATATATTAACGATTATGTTTGGTTTATGCATGGTTGATAAGATTTACATGAGTTTCTGAGGCAATCAAAAATTGGAAAAAGCTGTAAGGGTCCCCCCTTGTGATTCTGCAAAAATTGAAAACTTTTCTTCTTCGAGTATTTGGGCTAATCAAAGCATCCTAACTACTCATTTCACTTTTATATTAACGATTATGTTTGGTTTATGCATGGTTGATATGATTTGCATGAGTTTCTGAGGCAATCAAAAATTGGATAAAGGTGTAAGGGTCCCCCCTTGTGGTTCTGCCAAAAATTGAAAACTTTTGTTCTTCGAGTATTTGGGCAAATCAAAGCATCCTAACTACCCATTTCACTTATATATTAACGATTATGTTTGGTTTATGCGTGGTTGATATGATTTGCATGAGTTTCTGAGGCAATCAAAAATTGGAAAAAGCTGTAAGGGTCCCCCCTTGTGGTTCTGGCAAAAATTGAAAACTTTTGTTCTTCGAGTATTTGGGTGAATCAAAGCATCCTAACTACTCATTTCACTTATATATTAACCATTATGTTTGGTTTATGTATGGTTAATATGATTTACATGAGTTTCTGAGGCAATCAAAAATTGGAAAAAGCTGTAAGGGTCCCCCCTTGTGGTTCTGGCAAAAATTGAAAACTTTTGTTCTTCGAGTATTTGGGCGAATCAAAGCATCCTAACTACTCATTTGACTCTTATATTAACTATAGTTAGGATGCTTTGATTCGCCCAAATACTCGAAGAACAAAAGTTTTCAATTTTTGCCAGAACCACAAGGGGGGGACCCTTACAGCTTTTTCCAATTTTTGATTGTCTCAGAAACTCATATAAATCATATCAACCATGCATAAACCAAACATAATCGTTAATATATAGGTGAAATGAGTAGTTAGGATGCTTTGATTCGCCCAAATACTCGAAGAACAAAAGTTTTCAATTTTTGGCCGAACCATAAGGGGGGACCCTTACAGCTTTTTCCAATTTTTGATTGCCTCAGAAACTCATGTAAATCATATCAACCATACATAAACCAAACATAATCGTTAATATAAAAGTGAAATGAGTAGTTAGGATGCTTTGATTCGCCCAAATACTCGAAGAACAAAAGTTTTCAATTTTTGGCAGAACCACAAGGGGGGACCCTTACACCTTTATCCAATTTTTGATTGCCTCAGAAACTCATGCAAATCATATCAACCATGCATAAACCAAACATAATCGTTAATATATAAGTGAAATGAGTAGTTAGGATGCTTTGATTCACCCAAATACTCGGAGAACAAAAGTTTTCAATTTTTGGCAGAACCATAAGGGGGGACCCTTACAGCTTTTTCCAATTTTTGATTGCCTCAGAAACTCATGTAAATCATATCAACCATACATAAACCAAACATAATAGTTAATATAAAAGTGAAATGAGTAGTTA
This sequence comes from Lantana camara, assembly GCA_037501455.1. Taxonomy (NCBI): domain Eukaryota; kingdom Viridiplantae; phylum Streptophyta; class Magnoliopsida; order Lamiales; family Verbenaceae; genus Lantana; species Lantana camara. The sequence continues at coordinate 226,460 of CM074858.1, read as the reverse complement.
GGATGCTTTGATTCGCCCAAATACTCAAAGAACAAAAGTTTTCAATTTTCGCCAGAACCACAAAGGGGGACCCTTACGGCTTTTTCCAATTTTTGATTGCCTCAGAAACTCATGTAAATCATATCAACCACACATAAACCAAACATAATGGTTAATATATAAGTGAAATGAGTAGTTAGGATGCTTTGATTCACCCAAATACTAGAACAACAAAAGTTTTCAATTTTTGGCAGAACCACAAGGGGGGACCCTTATAGCTTTTTCCAATTTTTGATTGCCTCGGAAACTCATGTAAATCATATCAACCATACATAAACCAAACATAATCGTTAATATAAAAGTTAAATGAGTAGTTAGGATGCTTTGATTCGCCCAAATACTCGAAGAACAAAAGTTTTCAATTTTTGGCAGAACCACAAAGGGGGACCCTTACAACTTTTTCCAATTTTTGATTGCTTCAGAAACTCATGTAAATCATATCAACCATGCATAAACCAAACATAATCATTAATATATAAGTGAAATGGGTAGTTAGGATGCTTTGATTCGCCCAAATACTCGAAGAACAAAAGTTTTCAATTTTTGGCAGAACCACAAGGGGGGACCCTTACAGCTTTTTCCAATTTTTGATTGCCTCAGAAACTCATGTAAATCATATCAACCATGCATAAACCAAACATAATCGTTAATATATAAGTGAAATGGGTAGTTAGGATGCTTTGATTCGCCCAAATACTCGAAGAACAAAAGTTTTCAATTTTTGCCATAACCACAAGGGGGGACCCTTACAGCTTTTTCCAATTTTTGATTGCCTCGGAAACTCATGTAAATCATATCAACCATACATAAACCAAACATAATCGTTAATATATAGGTGAAATGAGTAGTTAGGATGCTTTGATTCGCCCAAATACTCGAAGAACAAAAGTTTTCAATTTTTGGCAGAACCACAAGGGGGGACCCTTACAGCTTTTTTCAATTTTTGATTGCCTCAGAAACTCATGTAAATCATATCAACCATGCACAAACCAAACATAATCGTTAATATATAAGTGAAATGGGTAGTTAGGATGCTTTGATTCACCCAAATACTCGAAGAACAAAAGTTTTCAATTTTTGGCAGAACCACAAGGGGGGACCCTTACAGCTTTTTCCAATTTTTGATTGCCTCAGAAACTCATGTAAATCATATCAATCATACATAAACAAAACATAATCGTTAATATAAAAGTGAAATGAGTAGTTAGGATGCTTTGATTCGCCCAAATACTCGAAGAACAAAAGTTTTCAATTTTTGGCAGAACCACAAGGGGGGACCCTTACAACTTTTTCCAATTTTTGATTGCTTTAGAAACTCATGTAAATCATATCAACCATGCATAAACCAAATATAATCGTTAATATATAAGTGAAATGGGTAGTTAGGATGCTTTGATTCGCCTAAATACTCGAAAAACAAAAGTTTTCAATTTTTGGCAGAACCACAAGGGGGGGGGACCCTTACAGCTTTTTCCAATTTTTGATTGCCTCAGAAACTCATGTAAATCATAACAACCATGCATAAACCAAACATAATCGTTAATATATAAGTGAAATGGGTAGTTAGGTTGCTTTGATTCGCCGAAATACTCGAAGAACAAAAGTTTTCAATTTTTGGCCGAACCACAAGGGGGGACCCTTAACGCTTTTTCCAATTTTTGATTGCCTCAGAAACTCATGTAAATCAGATCAACCATACATAAACCAAACATAATCGTTAATATAAAAGTGAAATGAGTAGTTAGGATGCTTTGATTCGCCCAAATACTCGAAGAACAAAAGTTTTCAATTTTTATCAGAACCACAAGGGGGGACCCTTACAGCTTTTTCCAATTTTTGATTGCCTCAGAAACTCGTGTAAATCATATCAACCACACATAAACCAAACATAATGGTTAATATATAAGTGAAATGAGTAGTTAGGATGCTTTGATGCACCCAAATACTCGAAGAACAAAAGTTTTCAATTTTTGCCAGAACCACAAGGGGGGACCCTTACAGCTTTTTCCAATTTTTGATTGCCTCAGAAACTCATATAAATCATATCAACCATGCATAAACCAAACATAATCATTAATATATAGGTGAAATGAGTAGTTAGGATGCTTTGATTCGCCCAAATACTCGAAGAACAAAAGTTTTCAATTTTTGGCCGAACCACAAGGGGGGACCTTTACAGCTTTTTCCAATTTTTGATTGCCTCAGAAACTCATGTAAATCATATCAACCATACATAAACCAAACATAATCGTTAATATGAAAGTGAAATGAGTAGTTAGGATGCTTTGATTCGCCCAAATACTCGAAGAACAAAAGTTTTCAATTTTTTTCAGAACCACAAGGGGGGACCCTTACAGCTTTTTCCAATTTTTGATTGCCTCAGAAACTCATGTAAATCATATCAACCACACATAAACCAAACATAATGGTTAATATATAAGTGAAATGAGTAGTTAGGATGCTTTGATTCACCCAAATACTCGAAGAACAAAAGTTTTCAATTTTTGGCAGAACCACAAGGGGGGACCCTTACAGCTTTTTCCAATTTTTGATTGCGTCAGAAACTTATGTAAATCATATCAACCATACATAAACCAAACATAATCGTTAATATATAAGTGAAATGAGTAGTTAGGATGCTTTGATTCACCCAAATACTCGAAGAACAAAAGTTTTCCATTTTAGCCAGAACGACAAAAGGGGACCCTTACAACTTTTTCCAATTTTTGATTGCTTCAGTAACTCATGTAAATCATATCAACCGTGCATAAACCAAACATAATCGTTAATATATAAGTGAAATGGGTAGTTAGGATGCTTTGATTCGCCCAAATACTCGAAGAACAAAAGTTTTCAATTTTTGGCAGAACCACAAGGGGGGACCCTTAAAACTTTTTCCAATTTTTGATTGCGTCAGAAACTTCTGTAAATCATATCAACCATACATAAACCAAACATAATCGTTAATATATAAGTGAAATGAGTAGTTAGGACGCTTTGATTCGCCCAAATACTCGAAGAACAAAAGTTTTCAATTTTTGGCAAAACCACAAGGGGGGACCCTTACAGCTTTTTCCAATTTTTGATTGCCTCAGAAACTTTTGTAAATCATTTCAACCATACATAAACCAAACATAATCGTTAATATATAAGTGAAATGAGTAGTTAGGATGCTTTGATTCACCCAAATACTCGAAGAACAAAAGTTTTCAATTTTTGGCAGAACCATAAGGGGGGACCCTTACAGCTTTTTCCAATTTTTGATTGCCTCAGAAACTCATGTAAATCATATCAACCATACATAAACCAAACATAATAGTTAATATAAAAGTGAAATGAGTAGTTAGGATGCTTTGATTCGCCCAAATACTCAAAGAACAAAAGTTTTCAATTTTCGCCAGAACCACAAAGGGGGACCCTTACGGCTTTTTCCAATTATTGATTGCCTCAGAAACTCATGTAAATCATATCAACCACACATAAACCAAACATAATGGTTAATATAAAAGTGAAATGAGTAGTTAGGATGCTTTGATTCACCCAAATACTCGAAGAACAAAAGTTTTCAATTTTTGGCAGAACCACAAGGGGGGACCCTTTACAGCTTTTTCCAATTTTTGATTGCCTCAGAAACTCATGTAAATCATATCAATCATACATAAACAAAACATAATCGTTAATATAAAAGTGAAATGAGTAGTTAGGATGCTTTGATTCGCCCAAATACTCGAAGAACAAAAGTTTTCAATTTTTGGCAGAACCACAAGGGGGGACTCTTACAACTTTTTCCAATTTTTGATTGCTTTAGAAACTCATGTAAATCATATCAACCATGCATAAACCAAATATAATCGTTAATATATAAGTGAAATGGGTAGTTAGGATGCTTTGATTCGCCTAAATACTCGAAAAACAAAAGTTTTCAATTTTTGGCAGAACCACAAGGGGGGGGGACCCTTACAGCTTTTTCCAATTTTTGATTGCCTCAGAAACTCATGTAAATCATAACAACCATGCATAAACCAAACATAATCGTTAATATATAAGTGAAATGGGTAGTTAGGTTGCTTTGATTCGCCCAAATACTCGAAGAACAAAAGTTTTCAATTTTTGGCCGAACCACAAGGGGGGACCCTTACAGCTTTTTCCAATTTTTGATTGCCTCAGAAACTCATGTAAATCATATCAACCATACATAAACCAAACATAATCGTTAATATAAAAGTGAAATGAGTAGTTAGGATGCTTTGATTCGCCCAAATACTCGAAGAACAAAAGTTTTCAATTTTTATCAGAACCACAAGGGGGGACCCTTACAGCTTTTTCCAATTTTTGATTGCCTCAGAAACTCGTGTAAATCATATCAACCACACATAAACCAAACATAATGGTTAATATATAAGTGAAATGAGTAGTTAGGATGCTTTGATGCACCCAAATACTCGAAGAACAAAAGTTTTCAATTTTTGCCAGAACCACAAGGGGGGACCCTTACAGCTTTTTCCAATTTTTGATTGCCTCAGAAACTCATATAAATCATATCAACCATGCATAAACCAAACATAATCATTAATATATAGGTGAAATGAGCAGTTAGGATGCTTTGATTCGCCCAAATACTCGAAGAACAAAAGTTTTCAATTTTTGGCCGAACCACAAGGGGGGACCTTTACAGCTTTTTCCAATTTTTGATTGCCTCAGAAACTCATGTAAATCATATCAACCATACATAAACCAAACATAATCGTTAATATAAAAGTGAAATGAGTAGTTAGGATGCTTTGATTCGCCCAAATACTCGAAGAACAAAAGTTTTCAATTTTTTTCAGAACCACAAGGGGGGACCCTTACAGCTTTTTCCAATTTTTGATTGCCTCAGAAACTCATGTAAATCATATCAACCACACATAAACCAAACATAATGGTTAATATATAAGTGAAATGAGTAGTTAGGATGCTTTGATTCACCCAAATACTCGAAGAACAAAAGTTTTCAATTTTTGGCAGAACCACAAGGGGGGACCCTTACAGCTTTTTCCAATTTTTGATTGCGTCAGAAACTTATGTAAATCATATCAACCATACATAAACCAAACATAATCGTTAATATATAAGTGAAATGAGTAGTTAGGATGCTTTGATTCACCCAAATACTCGAAGAACAAAAGTTTTCCATTTTTGCCAGAACCACAAGAGGGGACCCTTACAACATTTTCCAATTTTTGATTGCTTCAGTAACTCATGTAAATCATATCAACCGTGCATAAACCAAACATAATCGTTAATATATAAGTGAAATGGGTAGTTAGGATGCTTTGATTCGCCCAAATACTCGAAGAACAAAAGTTTTCAATTTTTGGCAGAACCACAAGGGGGGACCCTTAAAACTTTTTCCAACTTTTGATTGCGTCAGAAACTTCTGTAAATCATATCAACCATACATAAACCAAACATAATCGTTAATATATAAGTGAAATGAGTAGTTAGGATGCTTTGATTCGCCCAAATACTCGAAGAACAAAAGTTTTCAATTTTTGGCAGAACCACAAGGGGGGACCCTTACAACTTTTTCCAATTTTTGATTGCTTTAGAAACTCATGTAAATCATATCAACCGTGCATAAACCAAACATAATCGTTAATATATAAGTGAAATGGGTAGTTAGGATGCTTTGATTCGCCCAAATACTCGAAAAACAAAAGTTTTCAATTTTTGGCAGAACCACAAGGGGGGGACCCTTACAGCTTTTTCCAATATTTGATTGCCTCAGAAACTCATGTAAATCATATCAACCGTGCATAAACCAAACATAATCGTTAATATATAACTGAAATGGGTAGTTAGGTTGCTTTGATTCGCCCAAATACTCGAAAAACAAAAGTTTTCAATTTTTGGCAGAACCACAAGGTGGGGACCCTTACAGCTTTTTCCAATTTTTGATTGCCTCAGAAACTCATATAAATCATATCAACCATGCATAAACCAAACATAATCATTAATATATAGGTGAAATGAGTAGTTAGGATGCTTTGATTCGCCCAAATACTCGAAGAACAAAAGTTTTCAATTTTTGGCCGAACCACAAGGGGGGACCTTTACAGCTTTTTCCAATTTTTGATTGCCTCAGAAACTCATGTAAATCATATTAACCATACATAAACCAAACATAATGGTTTATATATAAGTGAAATGAGTTGTTAGGATGCTTTGATTCACCCAAATACTCGAAGAACAAAAGTTTTCAACTTTTGGCAGAACCACAAGGGGGGACCCTTACAGCTTTTTCCAATTTTTGATTGCCTCAGAAACTCATGTAAATCATATCAACCACACATAAACCAAACATAATGGTTAATATATAAGTGAAATGAGTAGTTAGGATGCTTTGATTCACCCAAATACTCGAAGAACAAAAGTTTTCAATTTTTGGCAGAACCACAAGGGGGGACCCTTACAGCTTTTTCCAATTTTTGATTGCGTCAGAAACTTATGTAAATCATATCAACCATACATAAACCAAACATAATCGTTAATATATAAGTGAAATGAGTAGTTAGGATGCTTTGATTCACCCAAATACTCAAAGAACAAAAGTTTTCCATTTTTGCCAGAACCACAAGAGGGGACCCTTACAACTTTTTCCAATTTTTGATTGCTTCAGTAACTCATGTAAATCATATCAACCGTGCATAAACCAAACATAATCGTTAATATATAAGTGAAATGGGTAGTTAGGATGCTTTGATTCTCCCAAATACTCGAAGAACAAAAGTTTTCAATTTTTGGCAGAACCACAAGGGGGGACCCTTAAAACTTTTTCCAATTTTTGATTGCGTCAGAAACTTCTGTAAATCATATCAACCATACATAAACCAAACATAATCGTTAATATATAAGTGAAATGAGTAGTTAGGATGCTTTGATTCGCCCAAATACTCGAAGAACAAAAGTTTTCAATTTTTGGCAGAACCACAAGGGGGGACCCTTACAACTTTTTCCAATTTTTGATTGCTTTAGAAACTCATGTAAATCATATCAACCGTGCATAAACCAAACATAATCGTTAATATATAAGTGAAATGGGTAGTTAGGATGCTTTGATTCGCCCAAATACTCGAAAAACAAAAGTTTTCAATTTTTGGCAGAACCACAAGGGGGACCCTTACAGCTTTTTCCAATTTTTGATTGCCTCAGAAACTCATGTAAATCATATCAACCGTGCATAAACCAAACATAATCGTTAATATATAAGTGAAATGGGTAGTTAGGTTGCTTTGATTCGCCCAAATACTCGAAAAACAAAAGTTTTCAATTTTTGGCAGAACCACAAGGTGGGGACCCTTACAGCTTTTTCCAATTTTTGATTGCCTCAGAAACTCATGTAAATCATATCAACCATGCATAAATCAAACATAATCGTTAATATATAAGTGAAATGGGTAGTTAGGTTGCTTTGATTCGCCCAAATACTCGAAGAACAAAAGTTTTCAATTTTTGGACGAACCACAAGGGTGGACCCTTACAGCTTTTTCCAATTTTTGATTGCCTCAGAAACTCATGTAAATCATATCAACCATACATAAACCAAACATAATCGTTAATATAAAAGTGAAATGAGTAGTTAGGATGCTTTGATTCGCCCAAATACTCGAAGAACAAAAGTTTTCAATTTTTATCAGAACCACAAAGGGGGACCCTTACAGCTTTTTCTAATTTTTGATTGCCTCAGAAACTCGTGTAAATCATATCAACCACACATAAACCAAACATAATGGTTAATATATAAGTGAAATGAGTATTTAGGATGCTTTGATTCACCCAAATACTCGAAGAACAAAAGTTTTCCATTTTTGCCAGAACCACAAGGGGGGACCCTTACAGCTTTTTCCAATTTTTGATTGCCTCAGTAACTCATGTAAATCAAATCAACCGTTCATAAACCAAACATAATAGTTAATATATAAGTGAAATGGGTAGTTAGGATGCTTTGATTCGCCCAAATACTCGAAGAACAAAAGTTTTCAATTTTTGGCAGAACCACAAGGGGGGACCCTTACAACTTTTTCCAATTTTTGATTGCGTCAGAAACTTATGTAAATCATATCAACCATACATAAACCAAACATAATCGTTAATATATAAGTGAAATGAGTAGTTAGGATGCTCTGATTCGCCCAAATACTCGAAGAACAAAAGTTTTCAATTTTTGGCAGAACCACAAGTGGGGACCCTTACAACTTTTTCCAATTTTTGATTGCTTTAGAAACTCATGTAAATCATATCAACCGTGCATAAACCAAACATAATCGTTAATATATAAGTGAAATGGGTAGTTAGGATGCTTTGATTTGCCCAAATACTCGAAAAACAAAAGTTTTCAATTTTTGGCAGAACCACAAGGGGGGGACCCTTACAGCTTTTTCCAATTTTTGATTGCCTCAGAAACTCATGTAAATCATATCAACCGTGCATAAACCAAACATAATCGTTAATATATAAGTGAAATGGGTAGTTAGGTTGCTTTGATTCGCCCAAATACTCGAAGAACAAATGTTTTCAATTTTTGGCCGAACCACAAGGGGGGACCCTTACAGCTTTTTCCAATTTTTGATTGCCTCAGAAACTCATGTAAATCATATCAACCATACATAAACCAATCATAATCGTTAATATAAAAGTGAAATGAGTAGTTAGGATGCTTTGATTCGCCCAAATACTCGAAGAACAAAAGTTTTCAATTTTTGTCAGAACCACAAGGGGGGACCCTTACAGCTTTTTTCAATTTTTGATTGCCTCAGAAACTCATGTAAATCATATCAACCACACATAAACCAAACATAATGGTTAATATATAAGTGAAATGAGTAGTTAGGATGCTTTGATTCACCCAAATACTCGAAGAACAAAAGTTTTCAATTTTTGCCCGAACCACAAGGGGGGGCCCTTACAGCTTTTTCCAATTTTTGATTGCCTCAGAAACTCATATAAATCATATCAACCATGCATAAACCAAACATAATCGTTAATATATAGCTGAAATGAGTAGTTAGGATGCTTTGATTCGCCCAAATACTCGAAGAACAAAAGTTTTCAATTTTTGGCCGAACCACAAGGGGGGACCCTTACAGCTTTTTCCAATTTTTGATTGCCTCAGAAACTCATGTATATCATATCTACCATACATAAACCAAACATAATCGTTAATATAAAAGTGAAATGAGTAGTTAGGATGCTTTGATTAGCCCAAATACTCGAAGAACAAAAGTTTTCAATTTTTGTCAGAACCACAAGGGGGGATCCTTACAGGTTTTTCCAATTTTTGGTTGCCTCAGAAACTCATGTAAATCATATCAACCATGCATTAACCAAACATAATCATTAATATATAAGTGAAATGGGTAGTTAGGATGCTTTGATTCGCCCAAATACTCAAAGAACAAAAGTTTTCAATTTTTGCCAGAACCACAAGGGGGGACCCTTACAGCTTTTTCCAATTTTTGATTGCCTCAGAAACTCATATAAATCATATCAACCATGCATAAACCAAACATAATCGTTAATATATAGGTGAAATGAGTAGTTAGGATGCTTTGATTCGCCCAAATACTCGAAGAACAAAAGTTTTCAATTTTTGGCCAAACCACAAGGGGGGACCCTTACAGCTTTTTCCAATTTTTGATTGCCTTAGAAACTCATGTAAATCATATCAACCATACAAAAACTAAACATAATCATTAATATAAAAGTGAAATGAGTAGTTAGGATGCTTTGATTCGCCCAAATACTCGAAGAACAAAAGTTTTCAATTTTTGTCAGAACCACAAGGGGGGACCCTTACAGCTTTTTCCAATTTTTGATTGCCTCAGAAACTCATGTAAATCATATCAACCACACATAAACCAAACATAATGGTTAATATATAAGTGAAATGAGTAGTTAGGATGCTTTGATTCACCCAAATACTCGAAGAACAAAAGTTTTCAATTTTTGGCAGAACCACAAGGGGGGACCCTTACAGCTTTTTCCAATTTTTGATTGCGTCAGAAACTTATGTAAATCATATCAACCATACATAAACCAAACATAATCGTTAATATATAAGTGAAATGAGTAGTTAGGATGCTTTGATTCACCCAAATACTCGAAGAACAAAAGTTTTCCATTTTTGCCAGAACCACAAGGGGGGACCCTTACAGCTTTTTCCATTTTTTGATTTCCTTAGAAACTCATGTAAATCATATCAACCATACATAAACAAAACATAATCGTTAATATATAAGTGAAATGAGTAGTTAGGATGCTTTGATTCACCCAAATACTCGAAGAATAAAAGTTTTCAATTGTTGCCAGAACCACAAGGGGGGACCCTTACAGCTTTTTCCAATTTTTGATTGCCTCAGAAACTCATGTAAATCATATCAACCATACATAAACCAAACATAATAGTTAATATAAAAGTGAAATGAGTAGTTAGGATGCTTTGATTCGCACAAATACTCGAAGAACAAAAGTTTTCAATTTTTGCCAAAACCACAAGGGGGGACCCTTATAGCTTTTTCCAATATTTGATTGCCTCAGAAACTCATGTAAATCATATCAACCAAGCATAAACCAAACATATTCGTTAATATATAAGTGAAATGGGTAGTTAGGATGCTTTGATTCGCCCAAATACTCGAAGAGCAAAAGTTTTCAATTTTTGCCAGAACCACGAGGGGGGACCCTTACTGCTTTTTCCAATTTTTGATTGCCTCAGAAACGCATGTAAATCATATCAACCATACCTAAATCAAACATAATCGTTAATATATAAGTGAAATGGGTAGTTAGGATGCTTTGATTCGCCCAAATACTCGAAGAACAAAAGTTTTCAAATTTTGGCAGAACCACAAGGGGGGCCCTTACAGCTTTTTCCAATTTTTGATTGCCTCAGAAACTCATGTAAATCATATCAACCAGACATAAACCAAACATAATAGTTAATATAAAAGTGAAATGAGTAGTTAGGATGCTTTGATTCGCCCAAATACTCGAAGAAGAAAAGTTTTCAATTTTTGCCAAAACCACAAGGGAGGACCCTTACAGCTTTTTCCAATTTTTGATTGCCTCAGAAACTCATGTAAATCATATCAACCATACCTAAACAAAACATAATCGTTAATATATAAGTGAAATGGGTAGTTAGGATGCTTTGATTCGCCCAAATACTCGAAGAACAAATGTTTTCAATTTTTGCCAGAACCACAAGGGGGACCCTTACAGCTTTTTCCAATTTTTTATTGCCTCAGAAACTCATGTAAATCATATCAACCACACATAAACCAAACATAATGGTTAATATATAAGTAAAATGAGTAGTTAGGATCTTTTGATTCACCCAAATACTCGAAGAACAAAAGTTTTCAATTTTTGGCAGAACCACAAGGGGGGACCCTTACAGCTTTTTCCAATTTTTGATTGCCTCAGAAACTCATGTAAATCATATCAACCATGCATAAACCAAAAATAATCGTTAATATATAAGTGAAATAGTTAGTTAGGATGCTTTGATTCGCCCAAATACTCGAAGAACAAAAGTTTTCAATTTTTGGCAGAACCACAAAGGGGGACCCTTACAGCTTTTTCCAATTTTTGAGTGCCTCAGAAACGCATGTAAATCATATCAACCATACCTAAACCAAACATAATCGTTAATATATAAGTGAAATGGGTAGTTAGGATGCTTTGATTCGCCCAAATACTCGAAGAACAAAAGTTTTCAAATTTTGGCAGAACCACAAGGGGGGCCCTTACAGCTTTTTCCAATTTTTGATTGCCTCAGAAACTCATGTAAATCATATCAACCAGACATAAACCAAACATAATAGTTAATATAAAAGTGAAATGAGTAGTTAGGATGCTTTGATTCGCCCAAATACTCGAAGAAGAAAAGTTTTCAATTTTTGCCAAAACCACAAGGGAGGACCCTTACAGCTTTTTCCAATTTTTGATTGCCTCAGAAACTCATGTAAATCATATCAACCATACCTAAACAAAACATAATCGTTAATATATAAGTGAAATGGGTAGTTAGGATGCTTTGATTCGCCCAAATACTCGAAGAACAAATGTTTTCAATTTTTGCCAGAACCACAAGGGGGACCCTTACAGCTTTTTCCAATTTTTGATTGCCTCAGAAACTCATGTAAATCAAAACAACCACACATAAACCAAACATAATGGTTAATATATAAGTAAAATGAGTAGTTAGGATCTTTTGATTCACCCAAATACTCGAAGAACAAAAGTTTTCAATTTTTGGCAGAACCACAAGGGGGGACCCTTACAGCTTTTTCCAATTTTTGATTGCCTCAGAAACTCATGTAAATCATATCAACCATGCATAAACCAAAAATAATCGTTAATATATAAGTGAAATAGTTAGTTAGGATGCTTTGATTCGCCCAAATACTCGAAGAACAAAAGTTTTCAATTTTTGGCAGAACCACAAGGGGGGACCCTTACAGCTTTTTCCAATTTTTGAGTGCCTCAGAAACTCATGTAAATCATATCAACCAAGCGTAAACCAAACATAATCGTTAATATATTAGTGAAATGGGTAGTTAGGATGCTTTGATTCGCCTAAATACTCGACGAACAAAAGTTTTCAATTTTTGCCAGAACCACAAGGGAGACCCTTACAGCTTTTTCCAATTTTTGATTGCCTCAGAAACTCATGCAAATCATGTGAACCATACATAAACCAAACATAATGGTTAATATATAAGTGAAATGAGTTGTTAGGATGCTTTGATTCACCCAAATACTCGAAGAACAAAAGTTTTCAATTTTTGCCAGAACCACAAGGGGGGACCCTTACAGCTTTTTCCAATTTTTGATTGCCTCAGAAACTCATGTAAATCATATCAACCATACATAAACCAAACATAATAGTTAATATAAAAGTGAAATGAGTAGTTAGGATGCTTTGATTCGCCCAAATACTCGAAGAACTAAAGTTTTCAATTTTTGCCAGAACCACAAGGGGGGACCCTTACAGCTTTTTTCAATTTTTGATTGCCTCAGAAACACATGTAAATCATATCAACCATACCTAAACCAAACATAATAGTTAATATATAAGTGAAATGGGTAGTTAGGATGCTTTGATTCGCCCAAATACTCGACGAACAAAAGTTTTCAATTTTTGCCAGAACCACAATGGAGACCCTTACAGCTTTTTCCAATTTTTGATTGCCTCAGAAACTCATGCAAATCATGTGAACCATACATAAACCAAACATAATGGTTAATATATAAGTGAAATGAGTTGTTAGGATGCTTTGATTCACCCAAATACTCGAAGAACAAAAGTTTTCAATTTTTGCCAGAACCACAAGGGGGGACCCTTACAGCTTTTTCCAATTTTTGATTGCCTCAGAAACTCATGTAAATCATATCAACCAAGCATAAACCAAACATAATCGTTAATATATTAGTGAAATGAGTAGTTAGGATGCTTTGATTCGCCCAAATACTCGAAGAACTAAAGTTTTCAATTTTTGCCAGAACCACAAGGGGGGACCCTTACAGCTTTTTTCAATTTTTGATTGCCTCAGAAACGCATGTAAATCTTATCAACCATACATAAACCAAACATAATCGTTAATATATAAGTGAAATGAGTAGTTAGGATGCTTTGATTCACCGAAATACTCGAAGAATAAAAGTTTTCAATTGTTGCCAGAACCACAAGGAGGGACCCTTACAGCTTTTTCCAATTTTTGATTGCCTCAGAAACTCATGTAAATCATACCATACATACATAAACCAAACATAATAGTTAATATAAAAGTGAAATGAGTAGTTAGGATGCTTTAATACGCCCAAATACTCGAAGAACAAAAGTTTTCAATTTTTGCCAGAACCACAAGGGGAGACCCTTACAGCTTTTTCCAATTTTTGATTGCCTCAGAAACGCATGTAAATAATATCAACCATACCTAAACCAAACATAATCGTTAATATATAAGTGAAATGGGTAGTTAGGATGCTTTGATTCGCCCAAATACTCGAAGAACAAAAGTTTTCAAATTTTGGCAGAACCACAAGGGGGGACCCTTACAGCTTTTTCCAATTTTTGATTGCCTCAGAAACTCATGTAAATCATATCAACCAGACATAAACCAAACATAATAGTTAATATAAAAGTGAAATGAGTAGTTAGGATGCTTTGATTCGCCCAAATACTCGAAGAACTAAAGTTTTCAATTTTTGCCAGAACCACAAGGGGGGACCCTTACAGGTTTTTTCAATTTTTGATTGCCTCAGAAACGCATGTAAATCATATCAACCATACCTAAACCAAACATAATAGTTAATATATAAGTGAAATGGGTAGTTAGGATGCTTTGATTCGCCCAAATACTCGACGAACAAAAGTTTTCAATTTTTGCCAGAACCACAAGGGAGACCCTTACAGCTTTTTCCAATTTTTGATTGCCTCAGAAACTCATGCAAATCATGTGAACCATACATAAACCAAACATAATGGTTAATATATAAGTGAAATGAGTTGTTAGGATGCTTTGATTCACCCAAATACTCGAAGAACAAAAGTTTTCAATTTTTGCCAGAACCACAAGGGGGGACCCTTACAGCTTTTTCCAATTTTTGATTGCCTCAGAAACTCATGTAAATCATATCAACCATACATAAACCAAACATAATAGTTAATATAAAAGTGAAATGAGTAGTTAGGATGCTTTGATTCGCCCAAATACTCGAAGAACTAAAGTTTTCAATTTTTGCCAGAACCACAAGGGGGGACCCTTACAGCTTTTTTCAATTTTTGATTGCCTCAGAAACGCATGTAAATCATATCAACCATACCGAAACCAAACATAATAGTTAATATATAATTGAAATGGGTAGTTAGGATGCTTTGATTCGCCCAAATACTCGACGAACAAAAGTTTTCAATTTTTGCCAGAACCACAAGGGAGACCCGTACAGCTTTTTCCAATTTTTGATTGCCTCAGAAACTCATGCAAATCATGTGAACCATACATAAACCAAACATAATGGTTAATATATAAGTGAAATGAGTTGTTAGGATGCTTTGATTCACCCAAATACTCGAAGAACAAAAGTTTTCAATTTTTGCCAGAACCACAAGGGGGGACCCTTACAGCTTTTTCCAATTTTTGATTGCCTCAGAAACTCATGTAAATCATATCAACCATACCTAAACAAAACATAATCGTTAATATATAAGTGAAATGGGTAGTTAGGATGCTTTGATTCGCCCAAATACTCGAAGAACAAATGTTTTCAATTTTTGCCAGAACCACAAGGGGGACTCTTACAGCTTTTTCCAATTTTTGATTGCCTCAGAAACTCATGTAAATCATATCAACCACACATAAACCAAACATAATGGTTAATATATAAGTAAAATGAGTAGTTAGGATCTTTTGATTCACCCAAATACTCGAAGAACAAAAGTTTTCAATTTTTGGCAGAACCACAAGGGGGGACCCTTACAGCTTTTTCCAATTTTTGATTGCCTCAGAAACTCATGTAAATCATATCAACCATGCATAAACCAAAAATAATCGTTAATATATAAGTGAAATAGTTAGTTAGGATGCTTTGATTCGCCCAAATACTCGAAGAACAAAAGTTTTCAATTTTTGGCAGAACCACAAGGGGGGACCCTTACAGCTTTTTCCAATTTTTGAGTGCCTCAGAAACTCATGTAAATCATATCAACCAAGCGTAAACCAAACATAATCGTTAATATATTAGTGAAATGGGTAGTTAGGATGCTTTGATTCGCCTAAATACTCGACGAACAAAAGTTTTCAATTTTTGCCAGAACCACAAGGGAGACCCTTACAGCTTTTTCCAATTTTTGATTGCCTCAGAAACTCATGCAAATCATGTGAACCATACATAAACCAAACATAATGGTTAATATATAAGTGAAATGAGTTGTTAGGATGCTTTGATTCACCCAAATACTCGAAGAACAAAAGTTTTCAATTTTTGCCAGAACCACAAGGGGGGACCCTTACAGCTTTTTCCAATTTTTGATTGCCTCAGAAACTCATGTAAATCATATCAACCATACATAAACCAAACATAATAGTTAATATAAAAGTGAAATGAGTAGTTAGGATGCTTTGATTCGCCCAAATACTCGAAGAACTAAAGTTTTCAATTTTTGCCAGAACCACAAGGGGGGACCCTTACAGCTTTTTTCAATTTTTGATTGCCTCAGAAACACATGTAAATCATATCAACCATACCTAAACCAAACATAATAGTTAATATATAAGTGAAATGGGTAGTTAGGATGCTTTGATTCGCCCAAATACTCGACGAACAAAAGTTTTCAATTTTTGCCAGAACCACAATGGAGACCCTTACAGCTTTTTCCAATTTTTGATTGCCTCAGAAACTCATGCAAATCATGTGAACCATACATAAACCAAACATAATGGTTAATATATAAGTGAAATGAGTTGTTAGGATGCTTTGATTCACCCAAATACTCGAAGAACAAAAGTTTTCAATTTTTGCCAGAACCACAAGGGGGGACCCTTACAGCTTTTTCCAATTTTTGATTGCCTCAGAAACTCATGTAAATCATATCAACCAAGCATAAACCAAACATAATCGTTAATATATTAGTGGAATGAGTAGTTAGGATGCTTTGATTCGCCCAAATACTCGAAGAACTAAAGTTTTCAATTTTTGCCAGAACCACAAGGGGGGACCCTTACAGCTTTTTTCAATTTTTGATTGCCTCAGAAACGCATGTAAATCTTATCAACCATACATAAACCAAACATAATCGTTAATATATAAGTGAAATGAGTAGTTAGGATGCTTTGATTCACCGAAATACTCGAAGAATAAAAGTTTTCAATTGTTGCCAGAACCACAAGGAGGGACCCTTACAGCTTTTTCCAATTTTTGATTGCCTCAGAAACTCATGTAAATCATACCATACATACATAAACCAAACATAATAGTTAATATAAAAGTGAAATGAGTAGTTAGGATGCTTTAATACGCCCAAATACTCGAAGAACAAAAGTTTTCAATTTTTGCCAGAACCACAAGGGGAGACCCTTACAGCTTTTTCCAATTTTTGATTGCCTCAGAAACGCATGTAAATAATATCAACCATACCTAAACCAAACATAATCGTTAATATATAAGTGAAATGGGTAGTTAGGATGCTTTGATTCGCCCAAATACTCGAAGAACAAAAGTTTTCAAATTTTGGCAGAACCACAAGGGGGGACCCTTACAGCTTTTTCCAATTTTTGATTGCCTCAGAAACTCATGTAAATCATATCAACCAGACATAAACCAAACATAATAGTTAATATAAAAGTGAAATGAGTAGTTAGGATGCTTTGATTCGCCCAAATACTCGAAGAACTAAAGTTTTCAATTTTTGCCAGAACCACAAGGGGGGACCCTTACAGGTTTTTTCAATTTTTGATTGCCTCAGAAACGCATGTAAATCATATCAACCATACCTAAACCAAACATAATAGTTAATATATAAGTGAAATGGGTAGTTAGGATGCTTTGATTCGCCCAAATACTCGACGAACAAAAGTTTTCAATTTTTGCCAGAACCACAAGGGAGACCCTTACAGCTTTTTCCAATTTTTGATTGCCTCAGAAACTCATGCAAATCATGTGAACCATACATAAACCAAACATAATGGTTAATATATAAGTGAAATGAGTTGTTAGGATGCTTTGATTCACCCAAATACTCGAAGAACAAAAGTTTTCAATTTTTGCCAGAACCACAAGGGGGGACCCTTACAGCTTTTTCCAATTTTTGATTGCCTCAGAAACTCATGTAAATCATATCAACCATACATAAACCAAACATAATAGTTAATATAAAAGTGAAATGAGTAGTTAGGATGCTTTGATTCGCCCAAATACTCGAAGAACTAAAGTTTTCAATTTTTGCCAGAACCACAAGGGGGGACCCTTACAGCTTTTTTCAATTTTTGATTGCCTCAGAAACGCATGTAAATCATATCAACCATACCGAAACCAAACATAATAGTTAATATATAATTGAAATGGGTAGTTAGGATGCTTTGATTCGCCCAAATACTCGACGAACAAAAGTTTTCAATTTTTGCCAGAACCACAAGGGAGACCCGTACAGCTTTTTCCAATTTTTGATTGCCTCAGAAACTCATGCAAATCATGTGAACCATACATAAACCAAACATAATGGTTAATATATAAGTGAAATGAGTTGTTAGGATGCTTTGATTCACCCAAATACTCGAAGAACAAAAGTTTTCAATTTTTGCCAGAACCACAAGGGGGGACCCTTACAGCTTTTTCCAATTTTTGATTGCCTCAGAAACTCATGTAAATCATATCAACCAAGCATAAACCAAACATAATCGTTAATATATTAGTGAAATGAGTAGTTAGGATGCTTTGATTCGCCCAAATATTCAAAGAACAAAAGTTTTCAATTTTTGCCAGAACCACAAGGGGGGGAACCTCACAGCTTTTTCCAATTTTTGATTACCTCAGAAACTCATGTAAATCTTATCAACCATACATAAACCAAACATAATCGTTAATATATAAGTGAAATGAGTAGTTAGGATTCTTTGATTCACCCAAATACTCGAAGAATAAAAGTTTTCAATTGTTGCCAGAACCACAAGGAGGGACCCTTACAGCTTTTTCCAATTTTTGATTGCCTCAGAAACTCATGTAAATCATATCAACCATACATACATAAACCAAACATAATAGTTAATATAAAAGTGAAATGAGTAGTTAGGAAGCTTTGATACGCCCAAATACTCGAAGAACAAAAGTTTTCAATTTTTGCCAGAACCACAAGGGGGGACCCTTACAGCTTTTTCCAATTTTTGATTGCCTCAGAAACGCATGTAAATAATATCAACCATGCATAAACCAAACATAATCATTAATATATTAGTGAAATGGGTAGTTAGGATGCTTTGATTCGCCGAAATACTCGAAGAACAAAAGTTTTCAATTTTTGCCAGAACCACAAGGGGGGACCCTTACAGCTTTTTCCAATTTTTGATTGCCTCAGAAACTCATGTAAATCATATCAACCACACATAAACCAAACATAATCGTTAATATATAAGTGAAATGGGTAGTTAGGATGCTTTGATTCGCCCAAGTACTCGAAGAACAAAAGTTTTCAATTTTTGGCAGAACCACAACGGGGGACCCTTACAGCTTTTTCCAATTTTTGATTGCCTCAGAAACTCATGTAAATTATATCAACCATGCATAAACCAAAAATAATCATTAATATATAAGTGAAATGGGTAGTTAGGATGCTTTGATTCGCCCAAATACTCGAAGAACAAAAGTTTTCAATTTTTGGCAGAACCACAAGTGGGGACCCTTACAGCTTTTTCCAATTTTTGATTGCCTCAGAAACTCATGTAAATCATATCAACCAAGCATAAACCAAACATAATCGTTAATATATTAGTGAAATAGGTTGTTAGGATGCTTTGATTCGCCTAAATAATCGAAGAACAAAAGTTTTCAATTTTTGCCAGAACCACAATGGGGGACCCTTATAGCTTTTTCCCATTTTTGATTACCTCAGAAACTCATGTAAATCATATCAACCATACATAAACCAAACATAATCGTTAATATATAAGTGAAATGAGTAGTTAGGATGCTTTGATTCACCCAAATACTCGAAGAACAAAAGTTTTCAATTTTTGGCAGAACCACAAGGGGGGACCCTTACAGCTTTTTTCAATTTTTGATTGCCTCAGAAACTCATGTAAATCATATCAACCATACATAAACCAAACATAATAGTTAATATAAAAGTGAAATGAGTAGTTAGGATGCTTTGATTCGCCCAAATACTCGAAGAACAAAAGATTTCAATTTTTGCCAGAACCACAAGGGGGGACCCTTACAGCATTTTCCAATTTTTGATTGCCTCAGAAACGCATGTAAATCATATCAACCATACCTAAACCAAACATAATCGTTAATATATAAGTGAAATGGGTAGTTAGGATGCTTTGATTCGCCCAAATACTCGAAGAACAAAAGTTTTCAATTTTTGGCAGAACCACAAGGGGGGACCCTTACAGCTTTTTCCAATTTTTGATTGCCTCAGAAACTCATGTAAATCATATCAACCAAGCATAAACCAAACATAATCATTAATATATTAGTGAAATGGGTAGTTAGGATGCTTTGATTCGCCCAAATACTCGAAGAACAAAAGTTTTCAATTTTTGCCAGAACCACAGGGGGGACCCTTATAGCTTTTTCCTATTTTTGATTACCTCAGAAACTCATGTAAATCATATCAACCATACATAAACCAAACATAATCGTTAATATATAAGTGAAATGAGTAGTTAGGATGCTTTGATTCACCCAAATACTCGAAGAACAAAAGTTTTCAATTTTTGGCAGAACCACAAGGGGGGACCCTTACAGCTTTTTCCAATTTTTGATTGCCTCAGAAACTCATGTAAATCATATCAACCATACATAAACCAAACATAATAGTTAATATAAAAGTGAAATGAGTAGTTAGGATGCTTTGATTCGCCCAAATACTCGAAGAACTAAAGTTTTCAATTTTTGCCAGAACCACAAGGGGGGACCCTTACAGCTTTTTCCAATTTTTGATTGCCTCAGAAACGAATGTAAATCAAATCAACCATACCTAAACCAAACATAATCGTTAATATATAAGTGAAATGGGTAGTTAGGATGCTTTGATTCGCCCAAATACTCGACGAACAAAAGTTTTCAATTTTTGCCAGAACCACAAGGGAGACCCTTACTGCTTTTTCCAATTTTTGATTGCCTCAGAAACTCATGTAAATCATGTCAACCATACATAAACCAAGCATAATGGTTAATATATAAGTGAAATGAGTAGTTATGATGCTTTTATTCACCCAAATACTCGAAGAACAAAAGTTTTCAATTTTTGCCAGAACCACAAGGGGGGACCCTTACAGCTTTTTCCAATTTTTGATTGCCTCAGAAACTCATGTAAATCATATCAACCAAGCATAAACCAAACATAATCGTTAATATATTAGTGAAATGGGTAGTTAGGATGCTTTGATTCGCCCAAATACTCAAAGAACAAAAGTTTTCAATTTTTGCCAGAACCACAAGGGGGGACCCTTACAGCTTTTTCCAATTTTTGATTGCCTCAGAAACTCATGTAAATCATATCAACCAAGCATAAACCAAACATAATCGTTAATATATTAGTGAAATGGGTAGTTAGGATGCTTTGATTCGCCCAAATACTCAAACAACAAAAGTTTTCAATTGTTGCCAGAACCACAAGGGGGGACCCTTACAGCTTTTTTCAATTTTTGATTGCCTCAGAAACTCATGTAAATCATATCAACCATACATAAACCAAACATAATAGTTAATATAAAAGTGAAATGAGTAGTTAGGATGCTTTGATTCGCCCAAATACTCGAAGAACAAAAGTTTTCAATTTTTGCCAGAACCACAAGGGGGGACCCTTACAGCATTTTCCAATTTTTGATTGCCTCAGAAACGCATGTAAATCATATCAACCATACCTAAACCAAACATCATCGTTAATATATAAGTGAAATGGGTAGTTAGGATGCTTTGATTCGCCCAAATACTCGAAGAACAAAAGTTTTCAATTTTTGGCAGAACCACAAGGGGGGACCCTTACAGCTTTTTCCAATTTTTGATTGCCTCAGAAACTCATGTAAATCATATCAACCATGCATAAACCAAACATAATCGTTAATATATAAGTGAAATGGGGAGTTTGGATGCTTTGATTCGCCCAAATACTCGAAGAACAAAAGTTTTCAATTTTTGCCAGAACCACAAGGGGGGACCCTTACAGCTTTTTCCAAATTTTGATTGCCTCAGAAACTCATGTAAATCATATCAACCAAGCATAAACCAAACATAATCATTAATATATTAGTGAAATGGGTAGTTAGGATGCTTTGATTCGCCCAAATACTCGAAGAACAAAAGTTTTCAATTTTTGCCAGAACCACAGGGGGGACCCTTATAGCTTTTTCCTATTTTTGATTACCTCAGAAACTCATGTAAATCATATCAACCATACATAAACCAAACATAATCGTTAATATATAAGTGAACTGAGTAGTTAGGATGCTTTGATTCACCCAAATACTCGAAGAACAAAAGTTTTCAATTTTTGGCAGAACCACAAGGGGGGACCCTTACAGCTTTTTCCAATTTTTGATTGCCTCAGAAACTCATGTAAATCATATCAACCATACATAAACCAAACATAATAGTTAATATAAAAGTGAAATGAGTAGTTAGGATGCTTTAATTCGCCCAAATACTCGAAGAACTAAAGTTTTCAATTTTTGCCAGAACCACAAGGGGGGACCCTTACAGCTTTTTCCAATTTTTGATTGCCTCAGAAACGCATGTAAATCAAATCAACCATACCTAAACCAAACATAATCGTTAATATATAAGTGAAATGGGTAGTTAGGATGCTTTGATTCGCCCAAATACTCGACGAACAAAAGTTTTCAATTTTTGCCAGAACCACAAGGGAGACCCTTACTGCTTTTTCCAATTTTTGATTGCCTCAGAAACTCATGTAAATCATGTCAACCATACATAAACCAAGCATAATGGTTAATATATAAGTGAAATGAGTAGTTATGATGCTTTGATTCACCCAAATACTCGAAGAACAAAAGTTTTCAATTTTTGCCAGAACCACAAGGGGGGACCCTTACAGCTTTTTCCAATTTTTGATTGCCTCAGAAACTCATGTAAATCATATCAACCAAGCATAAACCAAACATAATCATTAATATATTAGTGAAATGGGTAGTTAGGATGCTTTGATTCGCCCAAATACTCATAGAAGAAAAGTTTTCAATTTTTGCCAGAACCACAAGGGGGGGACCCTTACAGCTTTTTCCAATTTTTGATTACCTCAGAAACTCATGTAAATCATATCAACCATACATAAACCAAACATAATCGTTAATATATAAGTGAAATGAGTAGTTAGGATGTTTTGATTCACCCAAATACTCGAAGAACAAAAGTTTTCAATTTTTGGCAGAACCACAAGGGGGGACCCTTACAGCTTTTTCCAATTTTTGATTGCCTCAGAAACTCATGTAAATCATATCAACCATGCATAAACCAAACATAATCGTTAATATATAGGTGAGTAGTTAGGATGCTTTGATTCGCCCAAATACTCGAAGAACAAAAGTTTTCAATTTTTGGCCGAACCACAAGGGGGGACCCTTACAGCTTTTTCCGATTTTTGATTGCCTCAGAAACTCATGTAAATCATATCAACCATACATAAACCAAACATAATCGTTATTATAAAAGTGAAATGAGTAGTTAGGATGCTTTGATTCGCCCAAATACTTGAAAAACAAAAGTTTTCAATTTTTGCCAAAACCACAAGGGG
This sequence comes from Lantana camara, assembly GCA_037501455.1. Taxonomy (NCBI): domain Eukaryota; kingdom Viridiplantae; phylum Streptophyta; class Magnoliopsida; order Lamiales; family Verbenaceae; genus Lantana; species Lantana camara. Next base: position 202,903 of record CM074858.1, on the reverse strand, counting down.
GGACCCTTACAGCTTTTTCCAATATTTGATTGCCTCAGAAACTCATGTAAATCATATCAACCAAGCATAAACCAAACATATTCGTTAATATATAAGTGAAATGAGTAGTTAGGATGCTTTGATTCGCCCAAATACTCGAAGAACAAAAGTTTTCAATTTTTGCCAGAACCACAAGGGGGGACCCTTACAGCATTTTCCAATTTTTGATTGCCTCAGAAACGCATGTAAATCATATCAACCATACCTAAACCAAACATCATCGTTAATATATAAGTGAAATGGGTAGTTAGGATGCTTTGATTCGCCCAAATACTCGAAGAACAAAAGTTTTCAATTTTTGGCAGAACCACAAGGGGGGACCCTTACAGCTTTTTCCAATTTTTGATTGCCTCAGAAACTCATGTAAATCATATCAACCATGCATAAACCAAACATAATCGTTAATATATAAGTGAAATGGGGAGTTTGGATGCTTTGATTCGCCCAAATACTCGAAGAACAAAAGTTTTCAATTTTTGCCAGAACCACAAGGGGGGACCCTTACAGCTTTTTCCAAATTTTGATTGCCTCAGAAACTCATGTAAATCATATCAACCAAGCATAAACCAAACATAATCATTAATATATTAGTGAAATGGGTAGTTAGGATGCTTTGATTCGCCCAAATACTCGAAGAACAAAAGTTTTCAATTTTTGCCAGAACCACAGGGGGGACCCTTATAGCTTTTTCCTATTTTTGATTACCTCAGAAACTCATGTAAATCATATCAACCATACATAAACCAAACATAATCGTTAATATATAAGTGAACTGAGTAGTTAGGATGCTTTGATTCACCCAAATACTCGAAGAACAAAAGTTTTCAATTTTTGGCAGAACCACAAGGGGGGACCCTTACAGCTTTTTCCAATTTTTGATTGCCTCAGAAACTCATGTAAATCATATCAACCATACATAAACCAAACATAATAGTTAATATAAAAGTGAAATGAGTAGTTAGGATGCTTTAATTCGCCCAAATACTCGAAGAACTAAAGTTTTCAATTTTTGCCAGAACCACAAGGGGGGACCCTTACAGCTTTTTCCAATTTTTGATTGCCTCAGAAACGCATGTAAATCAAATCAACCATACCTAAACCAAACATAATCGTTAATATATAAGTGAAATGGGTAGTTAGGATGCTTTGATTCGCCCAAATACTCGACGAACAAAAGTTTTCAATTTTTGCCAGAACCACAAGGGAGACCCTTACTGCTTTTTCCAATTTTTGATTGCCTCAGAAACTCATGTAAATCATGTCAACCATACATAAACCAAGCATAATGGTTAATATATAAGTGAAATGAGTAGTTATGATGCTTTGATTCACCCAAATACTCGAAGAACAAAAGTTTTCAATTTTTGCCAGAACCACAAGGGGGGACCCTTACAGCTTTTTCCAATTTTTGATTGCCTCAGAAACTCATGTAAATCATATCAACCAAGCATAAACCAAACATAATCATTAATATATTAGTGAAATGGGTAGTTAGGATGCTTTGATTCGCCCAAATACTCAAAGAAGAAAAGTTTTCAATTTTTGCCAGAACCACAAGGGGGGACCCTTACAGCTTTTTCCAATTTTTGATTACCTCAGAAACTCATGTAAATCATATCAACCATACATAAACCAAACATAATCGTTAATATATAAGTGAAATGAGTAGTTAGGATGTTTTGATTCACCCAAATACTCGAAGAACAAAAGTTTTCAATTTTTGGCAGAACCACAAGGGGGGACCCTTACAGCTTTTTCCAATTTTTGATTGCCTCAGAAACTCATGTAAATCATATCAACCATGCATAAACCAAACATAATCGTTAATATATAGGTGAGTAGTTAGGATGCTTTGATTCGCCCAAATACTCGAAGAACAAAAGTTTTCAATTTTTGGCAGAACCACAAGGGGGGACCCTTACAGCATTTTCCAATTTTTGATTGCCTCAGAAACGCATGTAAATCATATCAACCATACCTAAACCAAACATAATCGTTAATATATAAGTGAAATGGGTAGTTAGGATGCTTTGATTCGCCCAAATACTCGAAGAACAAAAGTTTTCAATTTTTGCCAAAACCACAAGGGGGGACCCTTACAGCTTTTTCCAATTTTTGATTGCCTCAGAAACTCATGTAAATCGTATCAACCATACATAAACCAAACATAATCATTATTATAAAAGTGAAATGAGTAGTTAGGATGCTTTGATTCGCCCAAATACCTGAAAAACAAAAGTTTTCAATTTTTGCCAGAACCACAAGGGGGGACCCTTACAGCTTTTTCCAATTTTTGATTGCCTCAGAAACTCATGTAAATCCTATCAACCATACATAAACCAAACATAATAGTTAATATAAAAGTGAAATGAGTAGTTAGGATGCTTTGATTCGCCCAAATACTCGAAGAACAAAAGTTTTCAATTTTTGCCAGAACCACAAGGGGGGACCCTTACAGCATTTTCCAATTTTTGATTGCCTCAGAAACGCATGTAAATCATATCAACCATACCTAAACCAAACATAATCGTTAATATATAAGTGAAATGGGTAGTTAGGATGCTTTGATTCGCCCAAATACTCGAAGAACAAAAGTTTTCAATTTTTGCCAGAACCACAAGGGGGGACCCTTACAGCTTTTTCCAATTTTTGATTGCCTCAGAAACTCATGTAAATCGTATCAACCATACATAAACCAAACATAATCGTTATTATAAAAGTGAAATGAGTAGTTAGGATGCTTTGATTCGCCTAAATACCTGAAAAACAAAAGTTTTCAATTTTTGCCAAAACCACAAGGGGGGACCCTTACAGCTTTTTCCATTATTTGATTGCCTCAGAAACTCATGTAAATCATATGAACCAAGCATAAACCAAACATATTCGTTAATATATAAGTGAAATGGGTAGTTAGGATGCTTTGATTCGCCCAAATACTCGAAGAACAAAAGTTTTCAATTTTTGCCAGAACCACAAAGGGGGACCCTTACAGCTTTTTCCAATTTTTGATTGCCTCAGAAACTCATGTAAATCATATCAACCATACATAAACAAAACATCATCGTTAATATATAAGTGAAATGAGTAGTTAGCATGCTTTGATTCACCCAAATACTCGAAGAACAAAAGTTTTCAATTGTTGCCAGAACCACAAGGGGGGACCCTTACAGCTTTTTCCAATTTTTGATTGCCTCAGAAACTCATGTAAATCATATCAACCATACATAAACCAAACATAATAGTTAATATAAAAGTGAAATGAGTAGTTAGGATGCTTTGATTCGCCCAAATACTCGAAGAACAAAAGTTTTCAATTTTTGGCCGAACCACAAGGGGGGACCCTTACAGCTTTTTCCGATTTTTGATTGCCTCAGAAACTCATGTAAATCATATCAACCATACATAAACCAAACATAATCGTTATTATAAAAGTGAAATGAGTAGTTAGGATGCTTTGATTCGCCCAAATACTTGAAAAACAAAAGTTTTCAATTTTTGCCAAAACCACAAGGGGGGACCCTTACAGCTTTTTCCAATATTTTATTGCCTCAGAAACTCATGTAAATCATATCAACCAAGCATAAACCAAACATATTCGTTAATATATAAGTGAAATAGGTAGTTAGGATGCTTTGATTCGCCCAAATACTCGAAGAACAAAAGTTTTCAATTTTTGCCAGAACCACAAAGGGGGACCCTTACAGCTTTTTCCAATTTTTGATTGCCTCAGAAACTCATGTAAATCATATCAACCATACATAAACAAAACATAATCGTTAATATATAAGTGAAATGAGTAGTTAGCATGCTTTGATTCACCCAAATACTCGAAGAACAAAAGTTTTCAATTGTTGCCAGAACCACAAGGGGGGACCCTTACAGCTTTTTCCAATTTTTGATTGCCTCAGAAACGCATGTAAATCATATCAACCATACCTAAACCAAACATAATCGTTAATATATAAGTGAAATGGGTAGTTAGGATGCTTTGATTCGCCCAAATACTCGAAGAACAAAAGTTTTCAATTTTTGCCAGAACCACAAGGGGGGACCCTTACAGCTTTTTCCAATATTTGATTGCCTCAGAAACTCATGTAAATCATATCAACCAAGCATAAACCAAACATATTCGTTAATATATAAGTGAAATGGGTAGTTAGGATGCTTTGATTCGCCCAAATACTCGAAGAACAAAAGTTTTCAATTTTTGCCAGAACCACAAAGGGGGACCCTTACAGCTTTTTCCAATTTTTGATTGCCTCAGAAACTCATGTAAATCATATCAACCATACATAAACAAAACATAATCATTAATATATAAGTGAAATGAGTAGTTAGCATGCTTTGATTCACCCAAATACTCGAAGAACAAAAGTTTTCAATTTTTGGCAGAACCACAAGGTGGGACCCTTACAGCATTTTCCAATTTTTGATTGCCTCAGAAACGCATGTAAATCATATCAACCATACCTAAACCAAACATAATCGTTAATATATAAGTGAAATGGGTAGTTAGGATGCTTTGATTCGCCCAAATACTCGAAGAACAAAAGTTTTCAATTTTTGCCAGAACCACAAGGGGGGACCCTTACAGCTTTTTCCAATTTTTGATTGCCTCAGAAACTCATGTAAATCGTATCAACCATACATAAACCAAACATAATCGTTATTATAAAAGTGAAATGAGTAGTTAGGATGCTTTGATTCGCCCAAATACCTGAAAAACAAAAGTTTTCAATTTTTGCCAGAACCACAAGGGGGGACCCTTACAGCTTTTTCCAATTTTTGATTGCCTCAGAAACTCATGTAAATCCTATCAACCATACATAAACCAAACATAATAGTTAATATAAAAGTGAAATGAGTAGTTAGGATGCTTTGATTCGCCCAAATACTCGAAGAACAAAAGTTTTCAATTTTTGCCAGAACCACAAGGGGGGACCCTTACAGCATTTTCCAATTTTTGATTGCCTCAGAAACGCATGTAAATCATATCAACCATACCTAAACCAAACATAATCGTTAATATATAAGTGAAATGGGTAGTTAGGATGCTTTGATTCGCCCAAATACTCGAAGAACAAAAGTTTTCAATTTTTGCCAGAACCACAAGGGGGGACCCTTACAGCTTTTTCCAATTTTTGATTGCCTCAGAAACTCATGTAAATCGTATCAACCATACATAAACCAAACATAATCGTTATTATAAAAGTGAAATGAGTAGTTAGGATGCTTTGATTCGCCCAAATACCTGAAAAACAAAAGTTTTCAATTTTTGCCAGAACCACAAGGGGGGACCCTTACAGCTTTTTCCATTATTTGATTGCCTCAGAAACCCATGTAAATCATATCAACCAAGCATAAACCAAACATATTCGTTAATATATAAGTGAAATGGGTAGTTAGGATGCTTTGATTCGCCCAAATACTCGAAGAACAAAAGTTTTCAATTTTTGCCAGAACCACAAAGGGGGACCCTTACAGCTTTTTCCAATTTTTGATTGCCTCAGAAACTCATGTAAATCATATCAACCATACATAAACAAAACATAATCGTTAATATATAAGTGAAATGGGTAGTTAGCATGCTTTGATTCACCCAAATACTCGAAGAACAAAAGTTTTCAATTGTTGCCAGAACCACAAGGGGGGACCCTTACAGCTTTTTCCAATTTTTGATTGCCTCAGAAACTCATGTAAATCATATCAACCATACATAAACCAAACATAATAGTTAATATAAAAGTGAAATGAGTAGTTAGGATGCTTTGATTCGCCCAAATACTCGAAGAACAAAAGTTTTCAATTTTTGGCCGAACCACAAGGGGGGACCCTTACAGCTTTTTCCGATTTTTGATTGCCTCAGAAACTCATGTAAATCATATCAACCATACATAAACCAAACATAATCGTTATTATAAAAGTGAAATGAGTAGTTAGGATGCTTTGATTCGCCCAAATACTTGAAAAACAAAAGTTTTCAATTTTTGCCAAAACCACAAGGGGGGACCCTTACAGCTTTTTCCAATATTTGATTGCCTCAGAAACTCATGTAAATCATATCAACCAAGCATAAACCAAACATATTCGTTAATATATAAGTGAAATGGGTAGTTAGGATGCTTTGATTCGCCCAAATACTCGAAGAACAAAAGTTTTCAATTTTTGCCAGAACCACAAAGGGGGACCCTTACAGCTTTTTCCAATTTTTGATTGCCTCAGAAACTCATGTAAATCATATCAACCATACATAAACCAAACATAATAGTTAATATAAAAGTGAAATGAGTAGTTAGCATGCTTTGATTCACCCAAATACTCGAAGAACAAAAGTTTTCAATTGTTGCCAGAACCACAAGGGGGGACCCTTACAGCTTTTTCCAATTTTTGATTGCCTCAGAAACTCATGTAAATCATATCAACCATACATAAACCAAACATAATAGTTAATATAAAAGTGAAATGAGTAGTTAGGATGCTTTGATTCGCCCAAATACTCGAAGAACAAAAGTTTTCAATTTTTGCCAGAACCACAAGGGGGGACCCTTACAGCATTTTCCAATTTTTGATTGCCTCAGAAACGCATGTAAATCATATCAACCATACCTAAACCAAACATAATCGTTAATATATAAGTGAAATGGGTAGTTAGGATGCTTTGATTCGCCCAAATACTCGAAGAACAAAAGTTTTCAATTTTTACCAGAACCACAAGGGGGGACCCTTACAGCTTTTTCCAATTTTTGATTGCCTCAGAAACTCATGTAAATCGTATCAACCATACATAAACCAAACATAATCGTTATTATAAAAGTGAAATGAGTAGTTAGGATGCTTTGATTCGCCCAAATACTTGAAAAACAAAAGTTTTCAATTTTTGCCAAAACCACAAGGGGGGACCCTTACAGCTTTTTCCAATATTTGATTGCCTCAGAAACTCATGTAAATCATATCAACCAAGCATAAACCAAACATATTCGTTAATATATGAGTGAAATGGGTAGTTAGGATGCTTTGATTCGCCCAAATACTCGAAGAACAAAAGTTTTCAATTTTTGCCAGAACCACAAAGGGGGACCCTTACAGCTTTTTCCAATTTTTGATTGCCTCAGAAACTCATGTAAATCATATCAACCATACATAAACAAAACATAATCGTTAATATATAAGTGAAATGAGTAGTTAGCATGCTTTGATTCACCCAAATACACGAAGAACAAAAGTTTTCAATTGTTGCCAGAACCACAAGGGGGGACCCTTACAGCTTTTTCCAATTTTTGATTGCCTCAGAAACTCATGTAAATCATATCAACCATACATAAACCAAACATAATAGTTAATATAAAAGTGAAATGAGTAGTTAGGATGCTTTGATTCGCCCAAATACTCGAAGAACAAAAGTTTTCAATTTTTGCCAGAACCACAAGGGGGGACCCTTACAGCATTTTCCAATTTTTGATTGCCTCGGAAACGCATGTAAATCATATCAACCATACCTAAACCAAACATAATCGTTAATATATAAGTGAAATGGGTAGTTAGGATGCTTTGATTCGCCCAAATACTCGAAGAACAAAAGTTTTCAATTTTTGCCAGAACCACAAGGGGGGACCCTTACAGCTTTTTCCAATTTTTGATTGCCTCAGAAACTCATGTAAATCGTATCAACCATACATAAACCAAACATAATCGTTATTATAAAAGTGAAATGAGTAGTTAGGATGCTTTGATTCGCCCAAATACTTGAAAAACAAAAGTTTTCAATTTTTGCCAAAACCACAAGGGGGGACCCTTACAGCTTTTTCCAATATTTGATTGCCTCAGAAACTCATGTAAATCATATCAACCAAGCATAAACCAAACATATTCGTTAATATATAAGTGAAATGGGTAGTTAGGATGCTTTGATTCGCCCAAATACTCGAAGAACAAAAGTTTTCAATTTTTGCCAGAACCACAAAGGGGGACCCTTACAGCTTTTTCCAATTTTTGATTGCCTCAGAAACTCATGTAAATCATATCAACCATACATAAACAAAACATAATCGTTAATATATAAGTGAAATGAGTAGTTAGCATGCTTTGATTCACCCAAATACTCGAAGAACAAAAGTTTTCAATTGTTGCCAGAACCACAAGGGGGGACCCTTACAGCTTTTTCCAATTTTTGATTGCCTCAGAAACTCATGTAAATCATATCAACCATACATAAACCAAACATAATAGTTAATATAAAAGTGAAATGAGTAGTTAGGATGCTTTGATTCGCCCAAATACTCGAAGAACAAAAGTTTTCAATTTTTGCCAGAACCACAAGGGGGGACCCTTACAGCATTTTCCAATTTTTGATTGCCTCAGAAACGCATGTAAATCATATCAACCATACCTAAACCAAACATAATCGCTAATATATAAGTGAAATGGGTAGTTAGGATGCTTTGATTCGCCCAAATACTCGAAGAACAAAAGTTTTCAATTTTTGCCAGAACCACAAGGGGGGACCCTTACAGCTTTTTCCAATTTTTGATTGCCTCAGAAACTCATGTAAATCGTATCAACCATACATAAACCAAACATAATCGTTATTATAAAAGTGAAATGAGTAGTTAGGATGCTTTGATTCGCCCAAATACCTGAAAAACAAAAGCTTTCAATTTTTGCCAAAACCACAAGGGGGGACCCTTACAGCTTTTTCCATTATTTGATTGCCTCAGAAACTCATGTAAATCATATCAACCAAGCATAAACCAAACATATTCGTTAATATATAAGTGAAATGGGTAGTTAGGATGCTTTGATTCGCCCAAATACTCGAAGAACAAAAGTTTTCAATTTTTGCCAGAACCACAAAGGGGGACCCTTATAGCTTTTTCCAATTTTTGATTGCCTCAGAAACTCATGTAAATCATATCAACCATACATAAACAAAACATAATCGTTAATATATAAGTGAAATGAGTAGTTAGCATGCTTTGATTCACCCAAATACTCGAAGAACAAAAGTTTTCAATTGTTGCCAGAACCACAAGGGGGGACCCTTACAGCTTTTTCCAATTTTTGATTGCCTCAGAAACGCATGTAAATCATATCAACCATACCTAAACCAAACATAATCGTTAATATATAAGTGAAATGAGTAGTTAGGATGCTTTGATTCGCCCAAATACTCGAAGAACAAAAGTTTTCAATTTTTGCCAGAACCACAAGGGGGGACCCTTACAGCATTTTCCAATTTTTTATTGCCTCAGAAACGCATGTAAATCATATCAACCATACCTAAACCAAACATAATCGTTAATATATAAGTGAAATGGGTAGTTAGGATGCTTTGATTCGCCCAAATACTCGAAGAACAAAAGTTTTCAATTTTTGGCCGAACCACAAGGGGGGACCCTTACAGCTTTTTCCGATTTTTGATTGCCTCAGAAACTCATGTAAATCATATCAACCATACATAAACCAAACATAATCGTTATTATAAAAGTGAAATGAGTAGTTAGGATGCTTTGATTCGCCCAAATACTTGAAAAACAAAAGTTTTCAATTTTTGCCAAAACCACAAGGGGGGACCCTTACAGCTTTTTCCAATATTTGATTGCCTCAGAAACTCATGTAAATCATATCAACCAAGCATAAACCAAACATATTCGTTAATATATAAGTGAAATGGGTAGTTAGGATGCTTTGATTCGCCCAAATACTCGAAGAACAAAAGTTTTCAATTTTTGCCAGAACCACAAAGGGGGACCCTTACAGCTTTTTCCAATTTTTGATTGCCTCAGAAACTCATGTAAATCATATCAACCATACATAAACAAAAGATAATCGTTAATATATAAGTGAAATGAGTAGTTAGCATGCTTTGATTCACCCAAATACTCGAAGAACAAAAGTTTTCAATTGTTGCCAGAACCACAAGGGGGGACCCTTACAGCTTTTTCCAATTTTTGATTGCCTCAGAAACTCATGTAAATCATATCAACCATACATAAACCAAACATAATAGTTAATATAAAAGTGAAATGAGTAGTTAGGATGCTTTGATTCGCCCAAATACTCGAAGAACAAAAGTTTTCAATTTTTGCCAGAACCACAAGGGGGGACCCTTACAGCATTTTCCAATTTTTGATTGCCTCAGAAACGCATGTAAATCATATCAACCATACCTAAACCAAAAATAATCGTTAATATATAAGTGAAATGGGTAGTTAGGATGCTTTGATTCGCCCAAATACTCGAAGAACAAAAGTTTTCAATTTTTGCCAAAACCACAAGGGGGGACCCTTACAGCTTTTTCCAATTTTTGATTGCCTCAGAAACTCATGTAAATCGTATCAACCATACATAAACCAAACATAATCGTTATTATAAAAGTGAAATGAGTAGTTAGGATGCTTTGATTCGCCCAATTACCTGAAAAACAAAAGTTTTCAATTTTTGCCAAAACCACAAGGGGGGACCCTTACAGCTTTTTCCATTATTTGATTGCCTCAGAAACTCATGTAAATCATATCAACCAAGCATAAACCAAACATATTCGTTAATATATAAGTGAAATGGGTAGTTAGGATGCTTTGATTCGCCCAAATACTCGAAGAACAAAAGTTTTCAATTTTTGCTAGAACCACAAAGGGGGACCCTTACAGCTTTTTCCAATTTTTGATTGCCTCAGAAACTCATGTAAATCATATCAACCATACATAAACAAAACATAATCGTTAATATATAAGTGAAATGGGTAGTTAGCATGCTTTGATTCACCCAAATACTCGAAGAACAAAAGTTTTCAATTGTTGCCAGAACCACAAGGGGGGACCCTTACAGCTTTTTCCAATTTTTGATTGCCTCAGAAACTCATGTAAATCATATCAACCATACATAAACCAAATATAATAGTTAATATAAAAGTGAAATGAGTAGTTAGGATGCTTTGATTCGCCCAAATACTCGAAGAACAAAAGTTTTCAATTTTTGCCAGAACCACAAGGGGGGACCCTTACAGCATTTTCCAATTTTTTATTGCCTCAGAAACGCATGTAAATCATATCAACCATACCTAAACCAAACATAATCGTTAATATATAAGTGAAATGGGTAGTTAGGATGCTTTGATTCGCCCAAATACTCGAAGAACAAAAGTTTTCAATTTTTGGCCGAACTACAAGGGGGGACCCTTACAGCTTTTTCCGATTTTTGATTGCCTCAGAAACTCATGTAAATCATATCAACCATACATAAACCAAACATAATCGTTATTATAAAAGTGAAATGAGTAGTTAGGATGCTTTGATTCGCCCAAATACTTGAAAAACAAAAGTTTTCAATTTTTGCCAAAACCACAAGGGGGACCCTTACAGCTTTTTCCAATATTTGATTGCCTCAGAAACTCATGTAAATCATATCAACCAAGCATAAACGAAACATATTCGTTAATATATAAGTGAAATGGGTAGTTAGGATGCTTTGATTCGCCCAAATACTCGAAGAACAAAAGTTTTCAATTTTTGCCAGAACCACAAAGGGGGACCCTTACAGCTTTTTCCAATTTTTGATTGCCTCAGAAACTCATGTAAATCATATCAACCATACATAAACAAAAGATAATCGTTAATATATAAGTGAAATGAGTAGTTAGCATGCTTTGATTCACCCAAATACTCGAAGAACAAAAGTTTTCAATTGTTGCCAGAACCACAAGGGGGGACCCTTACAGCTTTTTCCAATTTTTGATTGCCTCAGAAACTCATGTAAATCATATCAACCATACATAAACCAAACATAATAGTTAATATAAAAGTGAAATGAGTAGTTAGGATGCTTTGATTCGCCCAAATACTCGAAGAACAAAAGTTTTCAATTTTTGCCAGAACCACAAGGGGGGACCCTTACAGCATTTTCCAATTTTTGATTGCCTCAGAAACGCATGTAAATCATATCAACCATACCTAAACCAAAAATAATCGTTAATATATAAGTGAAATGGGTAGTTAGGATGCTTTGATTCGCCCAAATACTCGAAGAACAAAAGTTTTCAATTTTTGCCAGAACCACAAGGGGGGACCCTTACAGCTTTTTCCAATTTTTGATTGCCTCAGAAACTCATGTAAATCGTATCAACCATACATAAACCAAACATAATCGTTATTATAAAAGTGAAATGAGTAGTTAGGATGCTTTGATTCGCCCAATTACCTGAAAAACAAAAGTTTTCAATTTTTGCCAAAACCACAAGGGGGGACCCTTACAGCTTTTTCCATTATTTGATTGCCTCAGAAACTCATGTAAATCATATCAACCAAGCATAAACCAAACATATTCGTTAATATATAAGTGAAATGGGTAGTTAGGATGCTTTGATTCGCCCAAATACTCGAAGAACAAAAGTTTTCAATTTTTGCCAGAACCACAAAGGGGGACCCTTACAGCTTTTTCCAATTTTTGATTGCCTCAGAAACTCATGTAAATCATATCAACCATACATAAACAAAACATAATCGTTAATATATAAGTGAAATGAGTAGTTAGCATGCTTTGATTCACCCAAATACTCGAAGAACAAAAGTTTTCAATTGTTGCCAGAACCACAAGGGGGGACCCTTACAGCTTTTTCCAATTTTTGATTGCCTCAGAAACTCATGTAAATCATATCAACCATACATAAACAAAACATAATAGTTAATATAAAAGTGAAATGAGTAGTTAGGATGCTTTGATTCGCCCAAATACTCGAAGAACAAAAGTTTTCAATTTTTGCCAGAACCACAAGGGGGGACCCTTACAGCATTTTCCAATTTTTTATTGCCTCAGAAACGCATGTAAATCATATCAACCATACCTAAACCAAACATAATCGTTAATATATAAGTGAAATGGGTAGTTAGGATGCTTTGATTCGCCCAAATACTCGAAGAACAAAAGTTTTCAATTTTTGGCCGAACCACAAGGGGGGACCCTTACAGCTTTTTCCGATTTTTGATTGCCTCAGAAACTCATGTAAATCATATCAACCATACATAAACCAAACATATTCGTTAATATATAAGTGAAATGGGTAGTTAGGATGCTTTGATTCGCCCAAATACTCGAAGAACAAAAGTTTTCAATTTTTGCCAGAACCACAAAGGGGGACCCTTACAGCTTTTTCCAATTTTTGATTGCCTCAGAAACTTATGTAAATCATATCAACCATACATAAACAAAACATAATCGTTAATATATAAGTGAAATGAGTAGTTAGCATGCTTTGATTCACCCAAATACTCGAAGAACAAAAGTTTTCAATTGTTGCCAGAACCACAAGGGGGGACCCTTACAGCTTTTTCCAATTTTTGTTTGCCTCAGAAACTCATGTAAATCATATCAACCATACATAAACCAAACATAATAGTTAATATAAAAGTGAAATGGGTAGTTAGGATGCTTTGATTCGCCCAAATACTCGAAGAACAAATGTTTTCAATTTTTGCCAGAACCACAAAGGGGGACCCTTACAGCTTTTTCAAATTTTTGATTGCCTCAGAAACTCATGTAAATCATATCAACCATACATAAACAAAACATACTCGTTAATATATTAGTGAAATGGGTAGTTAGGATGCTTTGATTCGCCCAAATACTCAAAGAACAAAAGTTTTCAATTTTTGCCAGAACCACAAGGGGGGGACCCTTACAGCTTTTTCCAATTTTTGATTACCTCAGAAACTCATGTAAATCATATCAACCATACATAAACCAAACATAATCGTTAATATATAAGTGAAATGAGTAGTTAGGATGTTTTGATTCACCCAAATACTCGAAGAACAAAAGTTTTCAATTTTTGGCAGAACCACAAGGGGGGACCCTTACAGATTTTTCCAATTTTTGATGGCCTCAGAAACTCATGTAAATCATATCAACCATGCATAAACCAAACATAATCGTTAATATATAAGTGAAATGAGTAGTTAGCATGCTTTGATTCACCCAAATACTCGAAGAACAAAAGTTTTCAATTGTTGCCAGAACCACAAGGGGGGACCCTTACAGCTTTTTCCAATTTTTGATTGCCTCAGAAACTCATGTAAATCATATCAACCATACATAAACCAAACATAATAGTTAATATAAAAGTGAAATGAGTAGTTAGGATGCTTTGATTCGCCCAAATACTCGAAGAACAAAAGTTTTCAATTTTTGCCCGAACCACAAGGGGGGACCCTTACAGCATTTTCCAATTTTTGATTGCCTCAGAAACGCATGTAAATCATATCAACCATACCTAAACCAAACATAATCGTTAATATATAAGTGAAATGGGTAGTTAGGATGCTTTGATTCGCCCAAATACTCGAAGAACAAAAGTTTTCAATTTTTGCCAGAACCACAAGGGGGGACCCTTACAGCTTTTTCCAATTTTTGATTGCCTCAGAAACTCATGTAAATCGTATCAACCATACATAAACCAAACATAATCGTTATTATAAAAGTGAAATGAGTAGTTAGGATGCTTTGATTCGCCCAAATACCTGAAAAACAAAAGTTTTCAATTTTTGCCAAAACCACAAGGGGGGACCCTTACAGCTTTTTCCATTATTTGATTGCCTCAGAAACTCATGTAAATCATATCAACCAAGCATAAACCAAACATATTCGTTAATATATAAGTGAAATGGGTAGTTAGGATGCTTTGATTCGCCCAAATACTCGAAGAACAAAAGTTTTCAATTTTTGCCAGAACCACAAAGGGGGACCCTTACAGCTTTTTCCAATTTTTGATTGCCTCAGAAACTCAAGTAAATCATATCAACCATACATAAACATAACATAATCGTTAATATATAAGTGAAATGAGTAGTTAGCATGCTTTGATTCACCCAAATACTCGAAGAACAAAAGTTTTCAATTTTTGCCAGAACCACAAGGGGGGACCCTTACAGCTTTTTCCAATTTTTGATTGCCTCAGAAACTCATGTAAATCATATCAACCATACATAAACCAAAGATAATAGTTAATATAAAAGTGAAATGAGTAGTTAGGATGCTTTGATTCGCCCAAATACTCGAAGAACAAAAGTTTTCAATTTTTGCCAGAACCACAAGGGGGGACCCTTACAGCATTTTCCAATTTTTGATTGCCTCAGAAACGCATGTAAATCATACCAACCATACCTAAACCAAACATAATCGTTAATATATAAGTGAAATGGGTAGTTAGGATGCTTTGATTCGCCCAAATACTCGAAGAACAAAAGTTTTCAATTTTTGGCAGAACCACAAGGGGGGGACCCTTACAGCTTTTTCCAATTTTTGATTGCCTCAGAAACTCATGTAAATCATATCAACCATGCATAAACCAAACATAATCGTTAATATATAAGTGAAATGGGTAGTTAGGATGCTTTGATTCGCCCAAATACTCGAAGAACAAAAGTTTTCAATTTTTGCCAGAACCACAAGGGGGGACCCTTACAGCTTTTTCCAATTTTTGATTGCCTCAGAAACTCATGTAAATCATGTCAACCATATATAAACCAAGCATAATGGTTAATATATAAGTGAAATGAGTAGTTAGGACGCTTTGATTCACCCAAATACTCGAAGAACAAAAGTTTTCAATTTTTGCCAGAACCACAAGGGGGGACCCTTACAGCTTTTTCCAATTTTTGATTGCCTCTGAAACTCATGTAAATCATATCAACCAAGCATAAACCAAACATAATCGTTAATATATTGGTGAAATTGGTAGTTAGGATGCTTTGATTCGCCCAAATACTCAAAGAACAAAAGTTTTCAATTTTTGCCAGAACCACAAGGGGGGACCCTTACAGCTTTTTCCAATTTTTGATTACCTCAGAAACTCATGTAAATCATATCAACCATACATAAACCAAACATAATCGTTAATATATAAGTGAAATGAGTAGTTAGGAGGTTTTGATTCACCCAAATACTCGAAGAACAAAAGTTTTCCATTTTTGGCAGAACCACAAGGGGGGACCCTTACAGCTTTTTCCAATTTTTGATTGCCTCAGAAACTCATGTAAATCATATCAACCATGCAAAAACCAAACATAATCGTTAATATATAGGTGAGTAGTTAGGATGCTTTGATTCGCCCAAATACTCGAAGAACAAAAGATTTCAATTTTTGGCCGAACCACAAGGGGGGACCCTTACAGTTTTTTCCAATTTTTGATTGCCTCAGAAACTCATGTAAATCATATCAACCATACATAAACCAAACATAATCGTTATTATAAAAGTGAAATGAGTAGTTAGGATGCTTTGATTCGCCCAAATACTTGAAAAACAAAAGTTTTCAATTTTTGCCAAAACCACAAGGGGGGACCCTTACAGCTTTTTCCAATATTTGATTGCCTCAGAAACTCATGTAAATCATATCAACCAAGCATAAACCAAACATATTCGTTAATATATAAGTGAAATGGGTAGTTAGGATGCTTTGATTCGCCCAAATACTCGAAGAACAAAAGTTTTCAATTTTTGCCAGAACCACAAGGGGGGACCCTTGCAGCTTTTTCCAATTTTTGATTGCCTCAGAAACTCATGTAAATCGTATCAACCATACATAAACCAAACATAATCGTTATTATAAAAGTGAAATGAGTAGTTAGGATGCTTTGATTCGCCCAAATACCTGAAAAACAAAAGTTTTCCATTTTTGCCAAAACCACAAGGGGGGACCCTTACAGCTTTTTCCATTATTTGATTGCCTCAGAAACTCATGTAAATCATATCAACCAAGCATAAACCAAACATATTCGTTAATATATAAGTGAAATGGGTAGTTAGGATGCTTTGATTCGCCCAAATACTCGAAGAACAAAAGTTTTCAATTTTTGCCAGAACCACAAAGGGGGACCCTTACAGCTTTTTCCCATTTTTGATTGCCTCAGAAACTCATGTAAATCATATCAACCATACATAAACAAAACATAATCGTTAATATATAAGTGAAATGAGTAGTTAGCATGCTTTGATTCACCCAAATACTCGAAGAACAAAAGTTTTCAATTGTTGCCAGAACCACAAGGGGGGACCCTTACAGCTTTTTCAAATTTTTGATTGCCTCAGAAACTCATGTAAATCATATCAACCATACATAAACCAAACATAATAGTTAATATAAAAGTGAAATGAGTAGTTAGGATGCTTTGATTCGCCCAAATACTCGAAGAACAAAAGTTTTCAATTTTTGCCAGAACCACAAGGGGGGACCCTTACAGCATTTTCCAATTTTTGATTGCCTCAGAAACGCATGTAAATCATACCAACCATACCTAAACCAAACATAATCGTTAATATATAAGTGAAATGGGTAGTTAGGATGCTTTGATTCGCCCAAATACTCGAATAACAAAAGTTTTCAATTTTTGGCAGAACCACAAGGGGGGGACCCTTACAGCTTTTTCCAATTTTTGATTGCCTCAGAAACTCATGTAAATCATGTCAACCATGCATAAACCAAACATAATCGTTAATATATAAGTGAAATGGGTAGTTAGGTTGCTTTGATTCGCCCAAATACTCGAAGAACAAAAGTTTTCAATTTTTGCCAGAACCACAAGGGGGGACCCTTACAGCTTTTTCCAATTTTTGATTGCCTCAGAAACTCATGTAAATCATGTCAACCATATATAAACCAAGCATAATGGTTAATATATAAGTGAAATGAGTAGTTAGGATGCTTTGATTCACCCAAATACTCGAAGAACAAAAGTTTTCAATTTTTGCCAGAACCACAAGGGGGGACCCTTACAGCTTTTTCCAATTTTTGATTGCCTCAGAAACTCATGTAAATCATATCAACCAAGCATAAACCAAACATAATCGTTAATATATTAGTGAAATGGGTAGTTAGGATGCTTTGATTCGCCCAAATACTCAAAGAACAAAAGTTTTCAATTGTTGCCAGAACCACAAGGGGGGACCCTTACAGCTTTTTCCAATTTTTGATTGCCTCAGAAACTCATGTAAATCATATCAACCATACATAAACCAAACATAATAGTTAATATAAAAGTGAAATGAGTAGTTAGGATGCTTTGATTCGCCCAAATACTCGAAGAACAAAAGTTTTCAATTTTTGCCAGAACCACAAGGGGGGACCTTTACAGCATTTTCCAATTTTTGATTGCCTCAGAAACGCATGTAAATCATACCAACCATACCTAAACCAAACATAATCGTTAATATATAAGTGAAATGGGTAGTTAGGATGCTTTGATTCGCCCAAATACTCGAATAACAAAAGTTTTCAATTTTTGGCAGAACCACAAGGGGGGGACCCTTACAGCTTTTTCCAATATTTGATTGCCTCAGAAACTCATGTAAATCATGTCAACCACGCATAAACCAAACATAATCGTTAATATATAAGTGAAATGGGTAGTTAGGTTGCTTTGATTCGCCCAAATACTCGAAGAACAAAAGTTTTCAATTTTTGCCAGAACCACAAGGGGGGACCCTTACAGCTTTTTCCAATTTTTGATTGCCTCAGAAACTCATGTAAATCATGTCAACCATATATAAACCAAGCATAATGGTTAATATATAAGTGAAATGAGTAGTTAGGACGCTTTGATTCACCCAAATACTCGAAGAACAAAAGTTTTCAATTTTTGCCAGAACCACAAGGGGGGACCCTTACAGCTTTTTCCAATTTTTGATTGCCTCAGAAACTCATGTAAATCATATCAACCAAGCATAAACCAAACATAATCGTTAATATATTAGTGAAATGGGTAGTTAGGATGCTTTGATTCGCCCAAATACTCAAAGAACAAAAGTTTTCAATTTTTGCCAGAACCACAAGGGGGGGACCCTTACAGCTTTTTCCAATTTTTGATTACCTCAGAAACTCATGTAAATCATATCAACCATACATAAACCAAACATAATCGTTAATATATAAGTGAAATGAGTAGTTAGGATGTTTTGATTCACCCAAATACTCGAAGAACAAAAGTTTTCCATTTTTGGCAGAACCACAAGGGGGGACCCTTACAGCTTTTTCCAATTTTTGATTGCCTCAGAAACTCATGTAAATCATATCAACCAAGCATAAACCAAACATAATCGTTAATATATAGGTGAGTAGTTAGGATGCTTTGATTCGCCCAAATACTCGAAGAACAAAAGATTTCAATTTTTGGCCGAACCACAAGGGGGGACCCTTACAGCTTTTTCCAATTTTTGATTGCCTCAGAAACTCATGTAAATCATATCAACCATACATAAACCAAACATAATCGTTATTATAAAAGTGAAATGAGTAGTTAGGATGCTTTGATTCGCCCAAATACTTGAAAAACAAAAGTTTTCAATTTTTGCCAAAACCACAAGGGGGGACCCTTACAGCTTTTTCCAATATTTGATTGCCTCAGAAACTCATGTAAATCATATCAACCAAGCATAAACCAAACATATTCGTTAATATATAAGTGAAATGGGTAGTTAGGATGCTTTGATTCGCCCAAATACTCGAAGAACAAAAGTTTTCAATTTTTGCCAGAACCACAAGGGGGGACCCTTACAGCTTTTTCCAATTTTTGATTGCCTCAGAAACTCATGTAAATCGTATCAACCATACATAAACCAAACATAATCGTTATTATAAAAGTGAAATGAGTAGTTAGGATGCTTTGATTCGCCCAAATACCTGAAAAACAAAAGTTTTCAATTTTTGCCAAAACCACAAGGGGGGACCCTTACAGCTTTTTCCATTATTTGATTGCCTCAGAAACTCATGTAAATCATATCAACCAAGCATAAACCAAACATATTCGTTAATATATAAGTGAAATGGGTAGTTAGGATGCTTTGATTCGCCCAAATACTCGAAGAACAAAAGTTTTCAATTTTTGCCAGAACCACAAGGGGGGACCCTTACAGCTTTTTCCAATTTTTGATTGCCTCAGAAACTCATGTAAATCATATCAACCAAGCATAAACCAAACATAATCGTTAATATATTAGTGAAATGGGTAGTTAGGATGCTTTGATTCGCCCAAATACTCAAAGAACAAAAGTTTTCAATTTTTGCCAGAACCACAAGGGGGGGACCCTTACAGCTTTTTCCAATTTTTGATTACCTCAGAAACTCATGTAAATCATATCAACCATACATAAACCAAACATAATCGTTAATATATAAGTGAAATGAGTAGTTAGGATGTTTTGATTCACCCAAATACTCGAAGAACAAAAGTTTTCCATTTTTGGCAGAACCACAAGGGGGGACCCTTACAGCTTTTTCCAATTTTTGATTGCCTCAGAAACTCATGTAAATCATATCAACCAAGCATAAACCAAACATAATCATTAATATATTGGTGAAATGGGTAGTTAGGATGCTTTGATTCGCCCAAATACTCAAAGAACAAAAGTTTTCAATTTTTGCCAGAACCACAAGGGGGGGACCCTTACAGCTTTTTCCAATTTTTGATTACCTCAGAAACTCATGTAAATCATATCAACCATACATAAACCAAACATAATCGTTAATATATAAGTGAAATGAGTAGTTAGGAGGTTTTGATTCACCCAAATACTCGAAGAACAAAAGTTTTCCATTTTTGGCAGAACCACAAGGGGGGACCCTTACAGCTTTTTCCAATTTTTGATTGCCTCAGAAACTCATGTAAATCATATCAACCATGCAAAAACCAAACATAATCGTTAATATATAGGTGAGTAGTTAGGATGCTTTGATTCGCCCAAATACTCGAAGAACAAAAGATTTCAATTTTTGGCCGAACCACAAGGGGGGACCCTTACAGCTTTTTCCAATTTTTGATTGCCTCAGAAACTCATGTAAATCATATCAACCATACATAAACCAAACATAATCGTTATTATAAAAGTGAAATGAGTAGTTTGGATGCTTTGATTCGCCCAAATACTTGAAAAACAAAAGTTTTCAATTTTTGCCAAAACCACAAGGGGGGACCCTTACAGCTTTTTCCAATATTTGATTGCCTCAGAAACTCATGTAAATCATATCAACCAAGCATAAACCAAACATATTCGTTAATATATAAGTGAAATGGGTAGTTAGGATGCTTTGATTCGCCCAAATACTCGAAGAACAAAAGTTTTCAATTTTTGCCAGAACCACAAGGGGGGACCCTTACAGCTTTTTCCAATTTTTGATTGCCTCAGAAACTCATGTAAATCGTATCAACCATACATAAACCAAACATAATCGTTATTATAAAAGTGAAATGAGTAGTTAGGATGCTTTGATTCGCCCAAATACCTGAAAAACAAAAGTTTTCAAGTTTTGCCAAAACCACAAGGGGGGACCCTTACAGCTTTTTCCATTATTTGATTGCCTCAGAAACTCATGTAAATCATATCAACCAAGCATAAACCAAACATATTCGTTAATATATAAGTGAAATGGGTAGTTAGGATGCTTTGATTCGCCCAAATACTCGAAGAACAAAAGTTTTCAATTTTTGCCAGAACCACAAAGGGGGACCCTTACAGCTTTTTCCAATTTTTGATTGCCTCAGAAACTCATGTAAATCATATCAACCATACATAAACAAAACATAATCGTTAATATATAAGTGAAATGAGTAGTTAGCATGCTTTGATTCACCCAAATACTCGAAGAACAAAAGTTTTCAATTGTTGCCAGAACCACAAGGGGGGACCCTTACAGCTTTTTCCAATTTTTGATTGCCTCAGAAACTCATGTAAATCATATCAACCATACATAAACCAAACATAATAGTTAATATAAAAGTGAAATGAGTAGTTAGGATGCTTTGATTCGCCCAAATACTCGAAGAACAAAAGTTTTCAATTTTTGCCAGAACCACAAGGGGGGACCTTTACAGCATTTTCCAATTTTTGATTGCCTCAGAAACGCATGTAAATCATACCAACCAAACCTAAACCAAACATAATCGTTAATATATAAGTGAAATGGGTAGTTAGGATGCTTTGATTCGCCCAAATACTCGAATAACAAAAGTTTTCAATTTTTGGCAGAACCACAAGGGGGGGACCCTTACAGCTTTTTCCAATATTTGATTGCCTCAGAAACTCATGTAAATCATGTCAACCATGCATAAACCAAACATAATCGTTAATATATAAGTGAAATGGGTAGTTAGGTTGCTTTGATTCGCCCAAATACTCGAAGAACAAAAGTTTTCAATTTTTCCCAGAACCACAAGGGGGGACCCTTACAGCTTTTTCCAATTTTTGATTGCCTCAGAAACTCATGTAAATCATGTCAACCATATATAAACCAAGCATAATGGTTAATATATAAGTGAAATGAGTAGTTAGGACGCTTTGATTCACCCAAATACTCGAAGAACAAAAGTTTTCAATTTTTGCCAGAACCACAAGGGGGGACCCTTACAGCTTTTTCCAATTTTTGATTGCCTCAGAAACTCATGTAAATCATATCAACCAAGCATAAACCAAACATAATCGTTAATATATTAGTGAAATGGGTAGTTAGGATGCTTTGATTCGCCCAAATACTCAAAGAACAAAAGTTTTCAATTTTTGCCAGAACCACAAGGGGGGGACCCTTACAGCTTTTTCCAATTTTTGATTACCTCAGAAACTCATGTAAATCATATCAACCATACATAAACCAAACATAATCGTTAATATATAAGTGAAATGAGTAGTTAGGATGTTTTGATTCACCCAAATACTCGAAGAACAAAAGTTTTCCATTTTTGGCAGAACCACAAGGGAGGACCCTTACAGCTTTTTCCAATTTTTGATTGCCTCAGAAACTCATGTAAATCATATCAACCATGCAAAAACCAAACATAATCGTTAATATATAGGTGAGTAGTTAGGATGCTTTGATTCGCCCAAATACTCGAAGAACAAAAGATTTCAATTTTTGGCCGAACCACAAGGGGGGACCCTTACAGCTTTTTCCAATTTTTGATTGCCTCAGAAACTCATGTAAATCATATCAACCATACATAAACCAAACATAATCGTTATTATAAAAGTGAAATGAGTAGTTAGGATGCTTTGATTCGCCCAAATACTTGAAAAACAAAAGTTTTCAATTTTTGCCAAAACCACAAGGGGGGACCCTTACAGCTTTTTCCAATATTTGATTGCCTCAGAAACTCATGTAAATCATATCAACCAAGCATAAACCAAACATATTCGTTAATATATAAGTGAAATGGGTAGTTAGGATGCTTTGATTCGCCCAAATACTCGAAGAACAAAAGTTTTCAATTTTTGCCAGAACCACAAGGGGGGACCCTTACAGCTTTTTCCATTTTTTGATTGCCTCAGAAACTCATGTAAATCATATCAACCATACATAAACAAAACATAATCGTTAATATATAAGTGAAATGAGTAGTTAGCATGCTTTGATTCACCCAAATACTCGAAGAACAAAAGTTTTCAATTGTTGCCAGAACCACAAGGGGGGACCCTTACAGCTTTTTCCAATTTTTGATTGCCTCAGAAACGCATGTAAATCATACCAACCATACCTAAACCAAACATAATCGTTAATATATAAGTGAAATGGGTAGTTAGGATGCTTTGATTCGCCCAAATACTCGAAGAACAAAAGTTTTCAATTTTTGGCAGAACCACAAGGGGGGACCCTTACAGCTTTTTCCAATT
Organism: Lantana camara; assembly: GCA_037501455.1. Classification (NCBI taxonomy): domain Eukaryota; kingdom Viridiplantae; phylum Streptophyta; class Magnoliopsida; order Lamiales; family Verbenaceae; genus Lantana; species Lantana camara. Next base: position 179,224 of record CM074858.1, on the reverse strand, counting down.
TTTGATTGCCTCAGAAACTCATGTAAATCATATCAACCAAGCATAAACCAAACATAATCATTAATATATTAGTGAAATGGGTAGTTAGGATGCTTTGATTCGCCCAAATACTCGAAGAACAAAAGTTTTCAATTTTTGCCAGAACCACAGGGGGACCCTTATAGCTTTTTCCTATTTTTGATTATCTCAGAAACTCATGTAAATCATATCAACCATACATAAACCAAACATAATCGTTAATATAAAAGTGAAATGAGTAGTTAGGATGCTTTGATTCGCCCAAATACTCGAAGAACTAAAGTTTTCAATTTTTGCCAGAACCACAAGGGGGGACCCTTACAGCTTTTTCCAATTTTTGATTGCCTCAGAAACTCATGTAAATCATATCAACCATACATAAACAAAACATAATCGTTAATATATAAGTGAAATGAGTAGTTAGCATGCTTTGATTCACCCAAATACTCGAAGAACAAAAGTTTTCAATTGTTGCCAGAACCACAAGGGGGGACCCTTAAAGCTTTTTCCAATTTTTGATTGCCTCAGAAACTCATGTAAATCATATCAACCATACATAAACCAAACATAATAGTTAATAAAAAAGTGAAATGAGTAGTTAGGATGCTTTGATTCGCCCAAATACTCGAAGAACAAAAGTTTTCAATTTTTGCCAGAACCACAAGGGGGGACCCTTACAGCATTTTCCAATTTTTGATTGCCTCAGAAACGCATGTAAATCATATCAACCATACCTAAACCAAACATAATCGTTAATATATAAGTGAAATGGGTAGTTAGGATGCTTTGATTCGCCCAAATACTCGAAGAACAAAAGTTTTCAATTTTTGCCAGAACCACAAGGGGGGACCCTTACAGCTTTTTCCAATTTTTGATTGCCTCAGAAACTCATGTAAGTCGTATCAACCATACATAAACCAAACATAATCGTTATTATAAAAGTGAAATGAGTAGTTAGGATGCTTTGATTCGCCCAAATACCTGAAAAACAAAAGTTTTCAATTTTTGCCAAAACCACAAGGGGGGACCCTTATAGCTTTTTCCATTATTTGATTGCCTCAGAAACTCATGTAAATCATATCAACCAAGCATAAACCAAACATATCCGTTAATATATAAGTGAAATGGGTAGTTAGGATGCTTTGATACGCCCAAATACTCGAAGAACAAAAGTTTTCAATTTTTGCCAGAACCACAAGGGGGGACCCTTACAGCTTTTTCCAATTTTTGATTGCCTCAGAAACTCATGTAAATCATATCAACCATGCACAACCCAAACATAATCGTTAATATATAAGTGAAATGAGTAGTTAGCATGCTTTGATTCACCCAAATACTCGAAGAACAAAAGTTTTCAATTGTTGCCAGAACCACAAGGGGGGACCCTTACAGCTTTTTCCAATTTTTGATTGCCTCAGAAACTCATGTAAATCATATCAACCATACATAAACCAAACATAATAGTTAATATAAAAGTGAAATGAGTAGTTAGGATGCTTTGATTCGCCCAAATACTCGAAGAACAAAAGTTTTCAATTTTTGCCAGAACCACAAGGGGGGACCTTTACAGCATTTTCCAATTTTTGATTGCCTCAGAAACGCATGTAAATCATACAAACCATACCTAAACCAAACATAATCGTTAATATATAAGTGAAATGGGTAGTTAGGATGCTTTGATTCGCCCAAATACTCGAATAACAAAAGTTTTCAATTTTTGGCAGAACCACAAGGGGGGGACCCTTACAGCTTTTTCCAATTTTTGATTGCCTCAGAAACTCATGTAAATCATGTCAACCATGCATAAAACAAACATAATCGTTAATATATAAGTGAAATGGGTAGTTAGGTTGCTTTGATTCGCCCAAATACTCGAAGAACAAAAGTTTTCAATTTTTGCCAGAACCACAAGGGGGGACCCTTACAGCTTTTTCCAATTTTTGATTGCCTCAGAAACTCATGTAAATCATGTCAACCATATATAAACCAAGCATAATGGTTAATATATAAGTGAAATGAGTAGTTAGGACGCTTTGATTCACCCAAATACTCGAAGAACAAAAGTTTTCAATTTTTTCCAGAACCACAAGGGGGGACCCTTACAGCTTTTTCCAATTTTTGATTGCCTCAGAAACTCATGTAAATCATATCAACCAAGCATAAACCAAACATAATCGTTAATATATTAGTGAAATGGGTAGTTAGGATGCTTTGATTCGCCCAAATACTCAAAGAACAAAAGTTTTCAATTTTTGCCAGAACCACAAGGGGGGGACCCTTACAGCTTTTTCCAATTTTTGATTACCTCATAAACTCATGTAAATCATATCAACCATACATAAACCAAACATAATCGTTAATATATAAGTGAAATGAGTAGTTAGGATGTTTTGATTCACCCAAATACTCGAAGAACAAAAGTTTTCCATTTTTGGCAGAACCACAAGGGAGGACCCTTACAGCTTTTTCCAATTTTTGATTGCCTCAGAAACTCATGTAAATCATATCAACCATGCAAAAACCAAACATAATCGTTAATATATAGGTGAGTAGTTAGGATGCTTTGATTCGCCCAAATACTCGAAGAACAAAAGATTTCAATTTTTGGCCGAACCACAAGGGGGGACCCTTACAGCTTTTTCCAATTTTTGATTGCCTCAGAAACTCATGTAAATCATATCAACCATACATAAACCAAACATAATCGTTATTATAAAAGTGAAATGAGTAGTTAGGATGCTTTGATTCGCCCAAATACTTGAAAAAGAAAAGTTTTCAATTTTTGCCAAAACCACAAGGGGGGACCCTTACAGCTTTTTCCAATATTTGATTGCCTCAGAAACTCATGTAAATCATATCAACCAAGCATAAACCAAACATATTCGTTAATATATAAGTGAAATGGGTAGTTAGGATGCTTTGATTCGCCCAAATACTCGAAGAACAAAAGTTTTCAATTTTTGCCAGAACCACAAGGGGGGACCCTTACAGCTTTTTCCAATTTTTGATTGCCTCAGAAACTCATGTAAATCATATCAACCATACATAAACAAAACATAATCGTTAATATATAAGTGAAATGAGTAGTTAGCATGCTTTGATTCACCCAAATACTCGAAGAACAAAAGTTTTCAATTGTTGCCAGAACCACCAGAGGGGACCCTTACAGCTTTTTCCAATTTTTGATTGCCTCAGAAACTCATGTAAATCCTATCAACCATACATAAACCAAACATAATAGTTAATATAAAAGTGAAATGAGTAGTTAGGATGCTTTGATTCGCCCAAATACTCGAAGAACAAAAGTTTACAATTTTTGCCAGAACCACAAGGGGGGACCCTTACAGCATTTTCCAATTTTTGATTGCCTCAGAAACGCATGTAAATCATATCAACCATACCTAAACCAAACATAATCGTTAATATATAAGTGAAATGGGTAGTTAGGATGCTTTGATTCGCCCAAATACTCGAAGAACAAAAGTTTTCAATTTTTGGCAGAACCACAAGGGGGGACCCTTACAGCTTTTTCCAATTTTTGATTGCCTCAGAAACTCATGTAAATCATATCAACCATGCATAAACCAAACATAATCGTTAATATATAAGTGAAATGGGTAGTTAGGATGCTTTGATTCGCCCAAATACTCGAAGAACAAAAGTTTTCAATTTTTGCCAGAACCACAAGGGGGGACCCTTACAGCTTTTTCCAAATTTTGATTGCCTCAGAAACTCATGTAAATCATATCAACCAAGCATAAACCAAACATAATCATTAATATATTAGTGAAATGGGTAGTTAGGATGCTTTGATTCGCCCAAATACTCGAAGAACAAAAGTTTTCAATTTTTGCCGGAACCACAGGGGGGACCCTTATAGCTTTTTCCTATTTTTGATTACCTCAGAAACTCATGTAAATCATATCAACCATACATAAACCAAACATAATCGTTAATATATAAGTGAAATGAGTAGTTAGGATGCTTTGATTCACCCAAATACTCGAAGAACAAAAGTTTTCAATTTTTGGCAGAACCACAAGTGGGACCCTTACAGCTTTTTCCAATTTTTGATTGCCTCAGAAACTCATGTAAATCATATCAACCATACATAAACTGTAACGCCCCGACTTTTCAAGTCGTTCAGGTATGAATTATGTGATGGTTATGTGCGCATTTAATTTATTTTAATTACGTTATTAATTGTTTTATTTTATATTATATGAAATTATGAAATAATTGAATTATTTGAAAATGTTTGAATTTGAATTTATATGAATTTTGAACGATTTGCGCTTGTATGAATTGTTGCTTGCCGTTTCTACGTGAAATGAATTCGGAATTTTGTGAAAATTTAATATGTTGGACTTATATGTGTTATGAATATGGATATATGATCGTTTCATAATTTCGGGTTCATTTGCATGAGTTATGAATTTATTTTGTTTTTGGAATCCAAATCGGGGGCTAACGAGAAATTAGCGCACCCTTGGTTCCGTATTTGTTATCTTGAGCTTGGGAATTCGGATTCGAATTCCGTCAACTCCGTTGCCTTCCAATCGACGATGCGGAGACAATGGAACAAGCCTCATACCTTTTTGAAATCATTAAGACCTCCGAAATCCAACCGTAACGGACAACTCGTGCAAGAAGAGCTCCTTTTGGTTGACTAGTCTTCATGGTGGGACCCTTAACACCTCTTAAACCTAACCATACCTTAACCATGGCTTGTGTACTTGAGTTAAACCCTTTCTCCTACCCTTTTAGCTCTGAAAACCGAACCAAACACTTCCCTTCTCAGCTGGAACTGATCGAGAGAGAGAGAGAGAAAGAAAGAAGAAGAAAACCTTGGCCTTTTGTGATTTTGAGCTCAAATCACCATCTTCCTTCACCAAATCTTTAAGGTATGAATATCTATGTCTTCTCTACTCTATTATACTTGATTTCATCTACTTACAACATGTTTTCTTGCTTATACATGAGTATATGAGCTTGTTTCTTGGACAATTTCTTTCCCAACTGATAGTATATGATTTTAGGAGGATTTTATCTCTTGACCCTTTTATGAAATATTGAGATATGGAGCTCCAAACTTGATGATCAAACTACTTCCCCTGTTTTGTGACTGCTGTGTGAAATTATGTGTTGTTGCTTGATCATATGGCCTCCATTTCGTGTGAAATTGCATGGAGTTTATGTACACTCATTATTCTATATGTTAACATTCATGTTTCAAGTATTTGGATCCATTTTAAGCCTCAAAACCGAAAGACATGGCCTGTTGTTATGCATGCTTCATGACAGACTTGTTGCTGTTGCGTTTTGTAACTTGTTGGGCATTCTAATGTGCTTTAAATTATACCATTTTGCAGATATATGAAGTAACTTAGTAGTTTAGTATGTTAGCATGCATTCCCCAAAGTTTCAGATCCAAATTCAAGCCCTAAGTACTTGATCAAGGCATGATTTAACCAATTGAGCCCATATGTGCGATTTTGGCGCCCCAGACTTGCTGCATGGTTTTGGTGCCCTTAACGTTTGTTTTGGCCTTATCTTTCTAAATGAAATATGCTCCTAACATGCTAAATAGGTTGTATATCAAGTTTCATAAGATTTGGAGTTGTTTTGGTATGCTATTGGATTTATTTGTTCCAGTTTCTTTCCTAGCATGAGTTGTTGCAACTTTGGACCATTAATTAGCTTGAAATGCATGATTTCTTGCTACCTTAACTTACCTATATGTGTTAGATTGATGTTTATTTGGTTTGGCATGAGTTTTGCCCTGCTTGTTGTATGTTTTTTCGCCACTGATGTAAATCCGCGAGGGTGGATTTTTCCCTTTGGAAAAATCCGCCGGGGTGGATTTGAGGCAGTGGGACTGGACCAAATCCATGGGGGTGGATTTTGTCCAGCCTGTTTTTTTTACTCCGATTCCATTTTTCTTCATTTGTTTGATATTCCTCCACCTCTTTTATGACTTCTATGCTATGCTAACATGTATTATCTTGAGTATTATGAAATTTTATGATTTTTCGTGGAATATTTTCCGAGATATGCTTCAACGTGTCTTCTTTGCTCCTAATGTGTGCATGCATGGATTTTGCTCTTAAGTTTGAACCCTAATTGTTATGTATTTCTTATTTAATGACTTGTATGATACGTATACATGTTATACTACGTGTTATGATCGTTATTTGAATTTCTTGGACTAATTTAGTATGGTTTATGGAGATGTTGAACTTTAACAATTTAAACGCTTCATGGAAGGAATGAAATGAATGTTTATATGTCCTTAAGACATTAATAGTGCACATGAACGTGTTCATTACATAATATACTCTTTTATGCGTTCATATCATGATCATCACATTGCCGAGCGTCTTATATGGTCATTTTGAGTCTCACTTCACCTTCCTTGCACAGATTTTGATCCCGTTGGAGACGAGGCCGGTCCGTGAGGCTTTTGTGCCCTTCTTTTGTCATTTTAAGGTGGGTTTCTCTTCTATTTAGATAAAATGACCCAATATACCCTTATGTGCCAAGTTTTAGCCAAAGATATAATTATCTATTTATATATATATCGAGTCATTTTCGGGTAAATGATTTTAAACGTATAACCTTTCTTTTATGAATCCTACCTTATATTTTGGCGAGATATGATTGTTATGATTGCTATGAATTCACGGGCCCTGGAACTTAATACATGTGGCTATCCGGGGAGGCAAGGGCCGACGGTGATCCCATGTGTTAGTTCCCACCAACTACGGTGATACCGGACCTCGCTAGGAGATTAGCGGGGAATGGGAGCTGAGTGCCTTTGGGGGTGTTCATGTACCCCCTCTGGCCTATGTATGGACCGGTGGTCGGGTCCTGCAAACCCGTCCACCACTTGGAGGGAGAAGGTGTATATGTATGATTATGAATCGTATGATTGTGCACAAATATGTTATGTATGATAACCAATGAAATTATGAATATGAATACACAAGGTGTTGGTTGGAGATTATGCACGCTCACTCGCCGAGCTTGAAACCCTATGAATAATTAAGAATGAATATGAACGTTGTAAACCCGTAGATGTCCTTCTTTGTTTTACCCACTTGGGGAAACCTTCTAAAAACTTCATACGGGTTTATGGCTTGCATGTATATGTTAAATTCTGCGATATTTATATACTATGCCTGTTTTTATACCCACCAGTCCCTTTTGGACTGAACCCGGTTTGTTTTCAGTGGTTTTTGTGCAGGTTAAGGAGTGCTAGGCGGGAATACAAGTCGTCTAGGTCTTGCATTAGTGTTTAGCACTCTAATTTTGGTTACACTAGCCCTCATGATTTCCTTTTGTATAGGAACATGGTTATGTTGTTAGAACCTGAAATACTTGGTTGGATTTGTATATGAATCCTATTTTTGGAGCTTGAATGCTCATGGTATATATATATATATGATTGTTATTGCTTCCGCTTTATTGTTGTTGCTCTGATTTATGGTTTAAGGGTTAGTCCCGCCTAGCCTAGAGAGTGTGTGTGTGTCCCCGTTCGCCGTGACTTAGCTCGTGTGTGGATTATTCATTTCATATGCGGGTCGGGTCTCGGTGCGGGGGATGTGGCACCTTGCGCTCGGGTGTTACATAAACCAAACATAATAGTTAATATAAAAGTGAAATGAGTAGTTAGGATGCTTTGATTCGCCCAAATACTCGAAGAACTAAAGTTTTCAATTTTTGCCAGAACCACAAGGGGGGACCCTTACAGCTTTTTCCAATTTTTGATTGCCTCAGAAATGCATGTAAATCATATCAACCATACCTAAACCAAACATAATCGTTAATATATAAGTGAAATGGGTAGTTAGGATGCTTTGATTCGCCCAAATACTCGATGAACAAAAGTTTTCAATTTTTGCCAGAACCACAAGGGAGACCCTTACAGCTTTTTCCAATTTTTGATTGCCTCAGAAACTCATGTAAATCATGTCAACCATACATAAACCAAGCATAATGGTTAATATATAAGTGAAATGAGTAGTTAGGATGCTTTGATTCACCCAAATACTCGAAGAACAAAAGTTTTCAATTTTTGCCAGAACCACAAGGGGGGGACCCTTACAGCTTTTTCCAATTTTTGATTGCCTCAGAAACTCATGTAAATCATATCAACCAAGCATAAACCAAACATAATCGTTAATATATTAGTGAAATGGGTAGTTAGGATGCTTTGATTCGCCCAAATACTCAAAGAACAAAAGTTTTCAATTTTTGCCAGAACCACAAGGGGGGACCCTTACAGCTTTTTCCAATTTTTGATTGCCTCAGAAACTCATGTAAATCATATCAACCAAGCATAAACCAAACATATTCGTTAATATATAAGTGAAATGGGTAGTTAGGATGCTTTGATTCGCCCAAATACTCGAAGAACACATGTTTTCAATTTTTGCCAGAACCACAAGGGGGGACCCTTACAGCTTTTTCCAATTTTTGATTGCCTCATAAACTCATGTAAATCATATCAACCATACATAAACAAAACATAATCGTTAATATATAAGTGAAATGAGTAGTTAGCATGCTTTGATCCACCCAAATACTCGAAGAACAAAAGTTTTCAATTTTTGGCCGAACCACAAGGGGGGACCCTTACAGCTTTTTCCAATTTTTGATTGCCTCAGAAACTCATGTAAATCATTTCAACCATACATAAACCAAACATAATCGTTATTATAAAAGTGAAATGAGTAGTTAGGATGCTTTGATTCGCCCAAATACTTGAAAAACAAAAGTTTTCAATTTTTGCCAAAACCACAAGGGGGGACCCTTACAGCTTTTTCCAATATTTGATTGCCTCAGAAACTCATGTAAATCATATCAACCAAGCATAAACCAAACATATTCGTTAATATATAAGTGAAATGGGTAGTTAGGATGCTTTGATTCGCCCAAATACTCGAAGAACAAAAGTTTTCAATTTTTGCCAGAACCACAAGGGGGGACCCTTACAGCTTTTTCCAATTTTTGATTGCCTCAGAAACTCATGTAAATCATATCAACCATACATAAACAAAACATAATCGTTAATATATAAGTGAAATGAGTAGTTAGCATGCTTTGATTCACCCAAATACTCGAAGAACAAAAGTTTTCAATTGTTGCCAGAACCACAAGGGGGGACCCTTACAGCTTTTCCCAATTTTTGATTGCCTCAGAAACTCATGTAAATCATATCAACCATACATAAACCAAACATAATAGTTAATAAAAAAGTGAAATGAATAGTTAGGATGCTTTGATTCGCCCAAATACTCGAAGAACAAAAGTTTTCAATTTTTGCCAGAACCACAAGGGGGGACCCTTACAGCATTTTCCAATTTTTGATTGCCTCAGAAACGCATGTAAATCATATCAACCATACCTAAACCAAACATAATCGTTAATATATAAGTGAAATGGGTAGTTAGGATGCTTTGATTCGCCCAAATACTCGAAGAACAAAAGTTTTCAATTTTTGCCAGAACCACAAGGGGGGACCCTTACAGCTTTTTCCAATTTTTGATTGCCTCAGAAACTCATGTAAATCGTATCAACCATACATAAACCAAACATAATCGTTATTATAAAAGTGAAATGAGTAGTTAGGATGCTTTGATTCGCCCAAATACCTGAAAAACAAAAGTTTTCAATTTTTGCCAAAACCACAAGGGGGGACCCTTACAGCTTTTTCCATTATTTGATTGCCTCAGAAACTCATGTAAATCATATCAACCAAGCATAAACCAAACATATCCGTTAATATATAAGTGAAATGGGTAGTTAGGATGCTTTGATTCGCCCAAATACTCGAAGAACAAAAGTTTGCAATTTTTGCCAGAACCACAAGGGGGGACCCTTACAGCTTTTTCCAATTTTTGATTGCCTCAGAAACTCATGTAAATCATATCAACCATACATAAACAAGACATAATCGTTAATATATAAGTGAAATGAGTAGTTAGCATGCTTTGATTCACCCAAATACTCGAAGAACAAAAGTTTTCAATTGTTGCCAGAACCACAAGGGGGGACCCTTACAGCTTTTTCCAATTTTTGATTGCCTCAGAAACTCATGTAAATCATATCAACCATACATAAACCAAACATAATAGTTAATATAAAAGTGAAATGAGTAGTTAGGATGCTTTGATTCGCCCAAATACTCGAAGAACAAAAGTTTTCAATTTTTGCCAGAACCACAAGGGGGGACCCTTACAGCATTTTCCAATTTTTGATTGCCTCAGAAACGCATGTAAATCATACCAACCATACCTAAACCAAACATAATCGTTAATATATAAGTGAAATGGGTAGTTAGGATGCTTTGATTCACCCAAATACTCGAAGAACAAAAGTTTTCAATTTTTGGCAGAACCACAAGGGGGGACCCTTACAGCTTTTTCCAATTTTTGATTGCCTCAGAAACTCATGTAAATCATATCAACCAAGCATAAACCAAACATAATCATTAATATATTAGTGAAATGGGTAGTTAGGATGCTTTGATTCGCCCAAATACTCGAAGAACAAAAGTTTTCAATTTTTGCCAGAACCACAGGGGGACCCTTATAGCTTTTTCCTATTTTTGATTACCTCAGAAACTCATGTAAATCATATCAACCATACATAAACCAAACATAATCGTTAATATAAAAGTGAAATGAGTAGTTAGGATGCTTTGATTCGCCCAAATACTCGAAGAACTAAAGTTTTCAATTTTTGCCAGAACCACAAGGGGGGACCCTTACAGCTTTTTCCAATTTTTGATTGCCTTAGAAACGCATGTAAATCATATCAACCATACCTAAACCAAACATAATCGTTAATATATAAGTGAAATGGGTACTTAGGATGCTTTGATTCGCCCAAATACTCGACGAACAAAAGTTTTCAATTTTTGCCAGAACCACAAGGGAGACCCTTACAGCTTTTTCCAACTTTTGATTGCCTCAGAAACTCATGTAAATCATGTCAACCATACATAAACCAAGCATAATGGTTAATATATAAGTGAAATGAGTAGTTAGGATGCTTTGATTCACCGAAATACTCGAAGAACAAAAGTTTTCAATTTTTGCCAGAACCACAAGGGGGGACCCTTACAGCTTTTTCCAATTTTTGATTGCCTCAGAAACTCATGTAAATCATATCAACCATGCATAAACCAAACATAATCGTTAATATATAAGTGAAATGGGTAGTTAGGATGCTTTGATTCGCCCAAATACTCGAAGAACAAAAGTTTTCAATTTTTGCCAGAACCACAAGGGGGGACCCTTACAGCTTTTTCCAATTTTTGATTGCCTCAGAAACTCATGTAAATCATATCAACCAAGCATAAACCAAACATATTCGTTAATATATAAGTGAAATGGGTAGTTAGGATGCTTTGATTCGCCCAAATACTCGAAGAACAAAAGTTTTCAATTTTTGCCAGAACCACAAGGGGGGACCCTTACAGCTTTTTCCAATTTTTGATTGCCTCAGAAACTCATGTAAATCATATCAACCATACATAAACAAAACATAATCGTTAATATATAAGTGAAATGAGTAGTTAGCATGCTTTGATTCACCCAAATACTCGAAGAACAAAAGTTTTCAATTGTTGCCAGAACCACAAGGGGGGACCCTTACAGCTTTTTCCAATTTTTGATTGCCTCAGAAACTCATGTAAATCATATCAACCATACATAAACCAAACATAATAGTTAATATAAAAGTGAAATGAGTAGTTAGGATGCTTTGATTCGCCCAAATACTCGAAGAACTAAAGTTTTCAATTTTTGCCAGAACCACAAGGGGGGACCCTTACAGCTTTTTCCAATTTTTGATTGCCTTAGAAACGCATGTAAATCATATCAACCATACCTAAACCAAACATAATCGTTAATATATAAGTGAAATGGGTACTTAGGATGCTTTGATTCGCCCAAATACTCGACGAACAAAAGTTTTCAATTTTTGCCAGAACCACAAGGGAGACCCTTACAGCTTTTTCCAACTTTTGATTGCCTCAGAAACTCATGTAAATCATGTCAACCATACATAAACCAAGCATAATGGTTAATATATAAGTGAAATGAGTAGTTAGGATGCTTTGATTCACCGAAATACTCGAAGAACAAAAGTTTTCAATTTTTGCCAGAACCACAAGGGGGGACCCTTACAGCTTTTTCCAATTTTTGATTGCCTCAGAAACTCATGTAAATCGTATCAACCATACATAAACCAAACATAATCGTTATTATAAAAGTGAAATGAGTAGTTAGGATGCTTTGATTCGCCCAAATACCTGAAAAACAAAAGTTTTCAATTTTTGCCAAAACCACAAGGGGGGACCCTTACAGCTTTTTCCATTATTTGATTACCTCAGAAACTCATGTAAATCATATCAACCAAGCATAAACCAAACATATCCGTTAATATATAAGTGAAATGGGTAGTTAGGATGCTTTGATTCGCCCAAATACTCGAAGAACAAAAGTTTTCAATTTTTGCCAGAACCACAAGGGGGGACCCTTACAGCTTTTTCCAATTTTTGATTGCCTCAGAAACTCATGTAAATCATATCAACCATACATAAACAAAACATAATCGTTAATATATAAGTGAAATGAGTAGTTAGCATGCTTTGATTCACCCAAATACTCGAAGAACAAAAGTTTTCAATTGTTGCCAGAACCACAAGGGGGGACCCTTACAGCTTTTTCCAATTTTTGATTGCCTCAGAAACTCATGTAAATCATATCAACCATACATAAACCAAACATAATCGTTATTATAAAAGTGAAATGAGTAGTTAGGATGCTTTGATTCGCCCAAATACTTGAAAAACAAAAGTTTTCAATTTTTGCCAAAACCACAAGGGGGGACCCTTACAGCTTTTTCCAATATTTGATTGCCTCAGAAACTCATGTAAATCATATCAACCAAGCATAAACCAAACATATTCGTTAATATATAAGTGAAATGGGTAGTTAGGATGCTTTGATTCGCCCAAATACTCGAAGAACAAAAGTTTTCAATTTTTGCCAGAACCACAAGGGGGGACCCTTACAGCTTTTTCCAATTTTTGATTGCCTCAGAAACTCATGTAAATCATATCAACCATACATAAACAAAACATAATCGTTAATATATAAGTGAAATGAGTAGTTAGCATGCTTTGATTCACCCAAATACTCGAAGAACAAAAGTTTTCAATTGTTGCCAGAACCACAAGGGGGGACCCTTACAGCTTTTTCCAATTTTTGATTGCCTCAGAAACTCATGTAAATCATATCAACCATACATAAACCAAACATAATAGTTAATAAAAAAGTGAAATGAATAGTTAGGATGCTTTGATTCGCCCAAATACTCGAAGAACAAAAGTTTTCAATTTTTGCCAGAACCACAAGGGGGGAACCTTACAGCATTTTCCAATTTTTGATTGCCTCAGAAACGCATGTAAATCATATCAACCATACCTAAACCAAACATAATCGTTAATATATAAGTGAAATGGGTAGTTAGGATGCTTTGATTCGCCCAAATACTCGAAGAACAAAAGTTTTCAATTTTTGCCAGAACCACAAGGGGGGACCCTTACAGCTTTTTCCAATTTTTGATTGCCTCAGAAACTCATGTAAATCGTATCAACCATACATAAACCAAACATAATCGTTATTATAAAAGTGAAATGAGTAGTTAGGATGCTTTGATTCGCCCAAATACCTGAAAAACAAAAGTTTTCAATTTTTGCCAAAACCACAAGGGGGGACCCTTACAGCTTTTTCCATTATTTGATTGCCTCAGAAACTCATGTAAATCATATCAACCAAGCATAAACCAAACATATCCGTTAATATATAAGTGAAATGGGTAGTTAGGATGCTTTGATTCGCCCAAATACTCGAAGAACAAAAGTTTTCAATTTTTGCCAGAACCACAAGGGGGGACCCTTACAGCTTTTTCCAATTTTTGATTGCCTCAGAAACTCATGTAAATCATATCAACCATACATAAACAAAACATAATCGTTAATATATAAGTGAAATGAGTAGTTAGCATGCTTTGATTCACCCAAATACTCGAAGAACAAAAGTTTTCAATTGTTGCCAGAACCACAAGGGGGGACCCTTACAGCTTTTTCCAATTTTTGATTGCCTCAGAAACTCATGTAAATCATATCAACCATACATAAACCAAACATAATAGTTAATATAAAAGTGAAATGAGTAGTTAGGATGCTTTGATTCGCCCAAATACTCGAAGAACAAAAGTTTTCAATTTTTGCCAGAACCACAAGGGGGGACCCTTACAGCATTTTCCAATTTTTGATTGCCTCAGAAACGCATGTAAATCATACCAACCATACCTAAACCAAACATAATCGTTAATATATAAGTGAAATGGGTAGTTAGGATGCTTTGATTCGCCCAAATACTCGAAGAACAAAAGTTTTCAATTTTTGGCAGAACCACAAGGGGGGACCCTTACAGTTTTTTCCAATTTTTGATTGCCTCAGAAACTCATGTAAATCGTATCAACCATACATAAACCAAACATAATCGTTATTATAAAAGTGAAATGAGTAGTTAGGATGCTTTGATTCGCCCAAATACCTGAAAAACAAAAGTTTTCAATTTTTGCCAAAACCACAAGGGGGGACCCTTACAGCTTTTTCCATTATTTGATTGCCTCAGAAACTCATGTAAATCATATCAACCAAGCATAAACCAAACATATCCGTTAATATATAAGTGAAATGGGTAGTTAGGATGCTTTGATTCGCCCAAATACTCGAAGAACAAAAGTTTTCAATTTTTGCCAGAACCACAAGGGGGGACCCTTACAGCTTTTTCCAATTTTTGATTGCCTCAGAAACTCATGTAAATCATATCAACCATACATAAACAAAACATAATCGTTAATATATAAGTGAAATGAGTAGTTAGCATGCTTTGATTCACCCAAATACTCGAAGAACAAAAGTTTTCAATTGTTGCCAGAACCACAAGGGGGGACCCTTACAGCTTTTTCCAATTTTTGATTGCCTCAGAAACTCATGTAAATCATATCAACCATACATAAACCAAACATAATAGTTAATATAAAAGTGAAATGAGTAGTTAGGATGCTTTGATTCGCCCAAATACTCGAAGAACAAAAGTTTTCAATTTTTGCCAGAACCACAAGGGGGGACCCTTACAGCATTTTCCAATTTTTGATTGCCTCAGAAACGCATGTAAATCATACCAACCATACCTAAACCAAACATAATCGTTAATATATAAGTGAAATGGGTAGTTAGGATGCTTTGATTCGCCCAAATACTCGAAGAACAAAAGTTTTCAATTTTTGGCAGAACCACAAGGGGGGACCCTTACAGCTTTTTCCAATTTTTGATTGCCTCAGAAACTCATGTAAATCATATCAACCAAGCATAAACCAAACATAATCATTAATATATTAGTGAAATGGGTAGTTAGGATGCTTTGATTCGCCCAAATACTCGAAGAACAAAAGTTTTCAATTTTTGCCAGAACCACAGGGGGACCCTTATAGCTTTTTCCTATTTTTGATTACCTCAGAAACTCATGTAAATCATATCAACCATACATAAACCAAACATAATCGTTAATATAAAAGTGAAATGAGTAGTTAGGATGCTTTGATTCGCCCAAATACTCGAAGAACTAAAGTTTTCAATTTTTGCCAGAACCACAAGGGGGGACCCTTACAGCTTTTTCCAATTTTTGATTGCCTTAGAAACGCATGTAAATCATATCAACCATACCTAAACCAAACATAATCGTTAATATATAAGTGAAATGGGTACTTAGGATGCTTTGATTCGCCCAAATACTCGACGAACAAAAGTTTTCAATTTTTGCCAGAACCACAAGGGAGACCCTTACAGCTTTTTCCAACTTTTGATTGCCTCAGAAACTCATGTAAATCATGTCAACCATACATAAACCAAGCATAATGGTTAATATATAAGTGAAATGAGTAGTTAGGATGCTTTGATTCACCGAAATACTCGAAGAACAAAAGTTTTCAATTTTTGCCAGAACCACAAGGGGGGACCCTTACAGCTTTTTCCAATTTTTGATTGCCTCAGAAACTCATGTAAATCATATCAACCATGCATAAACCAAACATAATCGTTAATATATAAGTGAAATGGGTAGTTAGGATGCTTTGATTCGCCCAAATACTCGAAGAACAAAAGTTTTCAATTTTTGCCAGAACCACAAGGGGGGACCCTTACAGCTTTTTCCAATTTTTGATTGCCTCAGAAACTCATGTAAATCATATCAACCAAGCATAAACCAAACATAATCATTAATATATTAGTGAAATGGGTAGTTAGGATGCTTTGATTCGCCCAAATACTCGAAGAACAAAAGTTTTCAATTTTTGCCAGAACCACAGGGGGGACCCTTATAGCTTTTTCCTATTTTTGATTACCTCAGAAACTCATGTAAATCATATCAACCATACATAAACCAAACATAATCGTTAATATAAAAGTGAAATGAGTAGTTAGGATGCTTTGATTCGCCCAAATACTCGAAGAACTAAAGTTTTCAATTTTTGCCAGAACCACAAGGGGGGACCCTTACAGCTTTTTCCAATTTTTGATTGCCTTAGAAACGCATGTAAATCATATCAACCATACCTAAACCAAACATAATCGTTAATATATAAGTGAAATGGGTAGTTAGGATGCTTTGATTCGCCCAAATACTCGATGAACAAAAGTTTTCAATTTTTGCCAGAACCACAAGGGAGACCCTTACAGCTTTTTCCAACTTTTGATTGCCTCAGAAACTCATGTAAATCATGTCAACCATACATAAACCAAGCATAATGGTTAATATATAAGTGAAATGAGTAGTTAGGATGCTTTGATTCACCGAAATACTCGAAGAACAAAAGTTTTCAATTTTTGCCAGAACCACAAGGGGGGACCCTTACAGCTTTTTCCAATTTTTGATTGCCTCAGAAACTCATGTAAATCATATCAACCAAGCATAAACCAAACATAATCGTTAATATATTAGTGAAATGGGTAGTTAGGATGCTTTGATTCGCCCAAATACTCAAAGAACAAAAGTTTTCAATTTTTGCCAGAACCACAAGGGGGGACCCTTACAGATTTTTCCAATTTTTGATTACCTCAGAAACTCATGTAAATCATATCAACCATACATAAACCAAACATAATCATTAATATATAAGTGAAATGAGTAGTTAGGATGTTTTGATTCACCCAAATACTCGAAGAACAAAAGTTTTCAATTTTTGGCAGAACCACCAGGGGGGACCCTTACAGCTTTTTCCAATTTTTGATTGCCTCAGAAACTCATGTAAATCATATCAACCATGCATAAACCAAACATAATCGTTAATGTATAGGTGAGTAGTTAGGATTCTTTGATTCGCCCAAATACTCGAAGAACAAAAGTTTTCAATTTTTGCCAAAACCACAAGGGGGGACCCTTACAGCTTTTTCCAATATTTGATTGCCTCAGAAACTCATGTAAATCATATCAACCAAGCATAAACCAAACATATTCGTTAATATATAAGTGAAATGGGTAGTTAGGATGCTTTGATTCGCCCAAATACTCGAAGAACAAAAGTTTTCAATTTTTGCCAGAACCACAAGGGGGGACCCTTACAGCTTTTTCCAATTTTTGATTGCCTCAGAAACTCATGTAAATCATATCAACCATACATAAACAAAACATAATCGTTAATATATAAGTGAAATGAGTAGTTAGCATGCTTTGATTCACCCAAATACTCGAAGAACAAAAGTTTTCAATTGTTGCCAGAACCACAAGGGGGGACCCTTACAGCTTTTTCCAATTTTTGATTGCCTCAGAAACTCATGTAAATCATATCAACCATACATAAACCAAACATAATAGTTAATATAAAAGTGAAATGAGTAGTTAGGATTCTTTGATTCGCCCAAATACTCGAAGAACAAAAGTTTTCAATTTTTGCCAGAACCACAAGGGGGGACCCTTACAGCATTTTCCAATTTTTGATTGCCTCAAAAACGCATGTAAATCATACCAACCATACCTAAACCAAACATAATCGTTAATATATAAGTGAAATGGGTAGTTAGGATGCTTTGATTCGCCCAAATACTCGAAGAACAAAAGTTTTAAATTTTTGGCAGAACCACAAGGGGGGGACCCTTACAGCTTTTTCCAATTTTTGATTGCCTCAGAAACTCATGTAAATCATATCAACCATGCATAAACCAAACATAATCGTTAATATATAAGTGAAATGGGTAGTTAGGATGCTTTGATTCGCCCAAATACTCGAAGAACAAAAGTTTTCAATTTTTGCCAGAACCACAAGGGGGGACCCTTACAGCTTTTTCCAATTTTTGATTGCCTCAGAAACTCATGTAAATCATATCAACCATACATAAACAAAACATAATCGTTAATATATAAGTGAAATGAGTAGTTAGCATGCTTTGATTCACCCAAATACTCGAAGAACAAAAGTTTTCAATTGTTGCCAGAACCACAAGGGGGGACCCTTACAGCTTTTTCCAATTTTTGATTGCCTCAGAAACTCATGTAAATCATATCAACCATACATAAACCAAACATAATAGTTAATATAAAAGTGAAATGAGTAGTTAGGATTCTTTGATTCGCCCAAATACTCGAAGAACAAAAGTTTTCAATTTTTGCCAGAACCACAAGGGGGGACCCTTACAGCATTTTCCAATTTTTGATTGCCTCAGAAACGCATGTAAATCATACCAACCATACATAAACAAAACATAATGGTTAATATATAAGTGAAATGAGTAGTTAGCATGCTTTGATTCACCCAAATACTCGAAGAACAAAAGTTTTCAATTTTTGGCCGAACCACAAGGGGGGACCCTTACAGCTTTTTCCAATTTTTGATTGCCTCAGAAACTCATGTAAATCATATCAACCATACATAAACCAAACATAATCGTTATTATAAAAGTGAAATGAGTAGTTAGGATGCTTTGATTCGCCCAAACACTTGAAAAACAAAAGTTTTCAATTTTTGCCAAAACCACAAGGGGGGACCCTTACAGCTTTTTCCAATAGTTGATTGCCTCAGAAACTCATGTAAATCATATCAACCAAGCATAAACCAAACATATTCGTTAATATATAAGTGAAATGGGTAGTTAGGATGCTTTGATTCGCCCAAATACTCGAAGAACAAAAGTTTTCAATTTTTGCCAGAACCACAAGGGGGGACCCTTACAGCTTTTTCCAATTTTTGATTGCCTCAGAAACTCATGTAAATCATATCAACCATACATAAACAAAACATAATCGTTAATATATAAGTGAAATGAGTAGTTAGCATGCTTTGATTCACCCAAATACTCGAAGAACAAAAGTTTTCAATTGTTGCCAGAACCACAAGGGGGGACCCTTAAAGCTTTTTCCAATTTTTGATTGCCTCAGAAACTCATGTAAATCATATCAACCATACATAAACCAAACATAATAGTTAATAAAAAAGTGAAATTAGTAGTTAGGATGCTTTGATTCGCCCAAATACTCGAAGAACAAAAGTTTTCAATTTTTGCCAGAACCACAAGGGGGGACCCTTACAGCATTTTCCAATTTTTGATTGCCTCAGAAACGCATGTAAATCATATCAACCCTACCTAAACCAAACATAATCGTTAATATATAAGTGAAATGGGTAGTTAGGATGCTTTGATTCGCCCAAATACTCGAAGAACAAAAGTTTTCAATTTTTGCCAGAACCACAAGGGGGGACCCTTACAGCATTTTCCAATTTTTGATTGCCTCAAAAACGCATGTAAATCATACCAACCATACCTAAACCAAACATAATCGTTAATATATAAGTGAAATGGGTAGTTAGGATGCTTTGATTCGCCCAAATACTCGAAGAACAAAAGTTTTCAATTTTTGGCAGAACCACAAAGGGGGGACCCTTACAGCTTTTTCCAATTTTTGATTGCCTCAGAAACTCATGTAAATCATATCAACCATGCATAAACCAAACATAATCGTTAATATATAAGTGAAATGGGTAGTTAGGATGCTTTGATTCGCCCAAATACTCGAAGAACAAAAGTTTTCAATTTTTGCCAGAACCACAAGGGGGGACCCTTACAGCTTTTTCCAATTTTTGATTGCCTCAGAAACTCATGTAAATCATATCAACCATACATAAACAAAACATAATCGTTAATATATAAGTGAAATGAGTAGTTAGCATGCTTTGATTCACCCAAATACTCGAAGAACAAAAGTTTTCAATTGTTGCCAGAACCACAAGGGGGGACCCTTACAGCTTTTTCCAATTTTTGATTGCCTCAGAAACTCATGTAAATCATATCAACCATACATAAACCAAACATAATAGTTAATATAAAAGTGAAATGAGTAGTTAGGATTCTTTGATTCGCCCAAATACTCGAAGAACAAAAGTTTTCAATTTTTGCCAGAACCACAAGGGGGGACCCTTACAGCATTTTCCAATTTTTGATTGCCTCAGAAACGCATGTAAATCATACCAACCATACATAAACAAAACATAATCGTTAATATATAAGTGAAATGAGTAGTTAGCATGCTTTGATTCACCCAAATACTCGAAGAACAAAAGTTTTCAATTTTTGGCCGAACCACAAGGGGGGACCCTTACAGCTTTTTCCAATTTTTGATTGCCTCAGAAACTCATGTAAATCATATCAACCATACATAAACCAAACATAATCGTTATTATAAAAGTGAAATGAGTAGTTAGGATGCTTTGATTCGCCCAAACACTTGAAAAACAAAAGTTTTCAATTTTTGCCAAAACCACAAGGGGGGACCCTTACAGCTTTTTCCAATAGTTGATTGCCTCAGAAACTCATGTAAATCATATCAACCAAGCATAAACCAAACATATTCGTTAATATATAAGTGAAATGGGTAGTTAGGATGCTTTGATTCGCCCAAATACTCGAAGAACAAAAGTTTTCAATTTTTGCCAGAACCACAAGGGGGGACCCTTACAGCTTTTTCCAATTTTTGATTGCCTCAGAAACTCATGTAAATCATATCAACCATACATAAACAAAACATAATCGTTAATATATAAGTGAAATGAGTAGTTAGCATGCTTTGATTCACCCAAATACTCGAAGAACAAAAGTTTTCAATTGTTGCCAGAACCGCAAGGGGGGACCCTTTAAGCTTTTTCCAATTTTTGATTGCCTCAGAAACTCATGTAAATCATATCAACCATACATAAACCAAACATAATAGTTAATAAAAAAGTGAAATTAGTAGTTAGGATGCTTTGATTCGCCCAAATACTCGAAGAACAAAAGTTTTCAATTTTTGCCAGAACCACAAGGGGGGACCCTTACAGCATTTTCCAATTTTTGATTGCCTCAGAAACGCATGTAAATCATATCAACCATACCTAAACCAAACATAATCGTTAATATATAAGTGAAATGGGTAGTTAGGATGCTTTGATTCGCCCAAATACTCGAAGAACAAAAGTTTTCAATTTTTGCCAGAACCACAAGGGGGGACCCTTACAGCTTTTTCCAATTTTTGATTGCCTCAGAAACTCATGTAAATCGTATCAACCATACATAAACCAAACATAATCGTTATTATAAAAGTGAAATGAGTAGTTAGGATGCTTTGATTCGCCCAAATACCTGAAAAACAAAAGTTTTCAATTTTTGCCAAAACCACAAGGGGGGACCCTTACAGCTTTTTCCATTATTTGATTGCCTCAGAAACTCATGTAAATCATATCAACCAAGCATAAACCAAACATATCCGTTAATATATAAGTGAAATGGGTAGTTAGGATGCTTTGATTCGCCCAAATACTCGAAGAACAAAAGTTTTCAATTTTTGCCAGAACCACAAGGGGGGACCCTTACAGCTTTTTCCAATTTTTGATTGCCTCAGAAACTCATGTAAATCATATCAACCATACGTAAACAAAACATAATCGTTAATATATAAGTGAAATGAGTAGTTAGCATGCTTTGATTCACCCAAATACTCGAAGAACAAAAGTTTTCAATTGTTGCCAGAACCACAAGGGGGGACCCTTACAGCTTTTTCCAATTTTTGATTGCCTCAGAAACTCATGTAAATCATATCAACCATACATAAACCAAACATAATAGTTAATATAAAAGTGAAATGAGTAGTTAGGATGCTTTGATTCGCCCAAATACTCGAAGAACAAAAGTTTTCAATTTTTGCCAGAACCACAAGGGGGGACCCTTACAGCATTTTCCAATTTTTGATTGCCTCAGAAACGCATGTAAATCATACCAACCATACCTAAACCAAACATAATCGTTAATATATAAGTGAAATGGGTAGTTAGGATGCTTTGATTCGCCCAAATACTCGAAGAACAAAAGTTTTCAATTTTTGGCAGAACCACAAGGGGGGACCCTTACAGCTTTTTTCCAATTTTTGATTGCCTCAGAAACTCATGTAAATCATATCAACCAAGCATAAACCAAACATAATCATTAATATATTAGTGAAATGGGTAGTTAGGATGCTTTGATTCGCCCAAATACTCGAAGAACAAAAGTTTTCAATTTTTGCCAGAACCACAGGGGGACCCTTATAGCTTTTTCCTATTTTTGATTACCTCAGAAACTCATGTAAATCATATCAACCATACATAAACCAAACATAATCGTTAATATAAAAGTGAAATGAGTAGTTAGGATGCTTTGATTCGCCCAAATACTCGAAGAACTAAAGTTTTCAATTTTTGCCAGAACCACAAGGGGGGACCCTTACAGCTTTTTCCAATTTTTGATTGCCTTAGAAACGCATGTAAATCATATCAACCATACCTAAACCAAACATAATCGTTAATATATAAGTGAAATGGGTACTTAGGATGCTTTGATTCGCCCAAATACTCGACGAACAAAAGTTTTCAATTTTTGCCAGAACCACAAGGGAGACCCTTACAGCTTTTTCCAACTTTTGATTGCCTCAGAAACTCATGTAAATTATGTCAACCATACATAAACCAAGCATAATGGTTAATATATAAGTGAAATGAGTAGTTAAGATGCTTTGATTCACCGAAATACTCGAAGAACAAAAGTTTTCAATTTTTGCCAGAACCACAAGGGGGGACCCTTACAGCTTTTTCCAATTTTTGATTGCCTCAGAAACTCATGTAAATCATATCAACCATGCATAAACCAAACATAATCGTTAATATATAAGTGAAATGGGTAGTTAGGATGCTTTGATTCGCCCAAATACTCGAAGAACAAAAGTTTTCAATTTTTGCCAGAACCACAAGGAGGGACCCTTACAGCTTTTTCCAATTTTTGATTGCCTCAGAAACTCATGTAAATCATATCAACCAAGCATAAACCAAACATAATCATTAATATATTAGTGAAATGGGTAGTTAGGATGCTTTGATTCGCCCAAATACTCGAAGAACTAAAGTTTTCAATTTTTGCCAGAACCACAAGGGGGGACCCTTACAGCTTTTTCCAATTTTTGATTGCCTTAGAAACGCATGTAAATCATATCAACCATACCTAAACCAAACATAATCGTTAATATATAAGTGAAATGGGTAGTTAGGATGCTTTGATTCGCCCAAATACTCGATGAACAAAAGTTTTCAATTTTTGCCAGAACCACAAGGGAGACCCTTACAGCTTTTTCCAACTTTTGATTGCCTCAGAAACTCATGTAAATCATGTCAACCATACATAAACCAAGCATAATGGTTAATATATAAGTGAAATGAGTAGTTAGGATGCTTTGATTCACCGAAATACTCGAAGAACAAAAGTTTTCAATTTTTGCCAGAACCACAAGGGGGGACCCTTACAGCTTTTTCCAATTTTTGATTGCCTCAGAAACTCATGTAAATCATATCAACCAAGCATAAACCAAACATAATCGTTAATATATTAGTGAAATGGGTAGTTAGGATGCTTTGATTCGCCCAAATACTCAAAGAACAAAAGTTTTCAATTTTTGCCAGAACCACAAGGGGGGACCCTTACAGATTTTTCCAATTTTTGATTACCTCAGAAACTCATGTAAATCATATCAACCATACATAAACCAAACATAATCATTAATATATAAGTGAAATGAGTAGTTAGCATGTTTTGATTCACCCAAATACTCGAAGAACAAAAGTTTTCAATTTTTGGCAGAACCACAAGGGGGGACCCTTACAGCTTTTTCCAATTTTTGATTGCCTCAGAAACTCATGTAAATCATATCAACCATGCATAAACCAAACATAATCGTTAATGTATAGGTGAGTAGTTAGGATTCTTTGATTCGCCCAAATACTCGAAGAACAAAAGTTTTCAATTTTTGCCAAAACCACAAGGGGGGACCCTTACAGCTTTTTCCAATATTTGATTGCCTCAGAAACTCATGTAAATCATATCAACCAAGCATAAACCAAACATATTCGTTAATATATAAGTGAAATGGGTAGTTAGGATGCTTTGATTCGCCCAAATACTCGAAGAACAAAAGTTTTCAATTTTTGCCAGAACCACAAGGGGGGACCCTTACAGCTTTTTCCAATTTTTGATTGCCTAAGAAACTCATGTAAATCATATCAACCATACATAAACAAAACATAATCGTTAATATATAAGTGAAATGAGTAGTTAGCATGCTTTGATTCACCCAAATACTCGAAGAACAAAAGTTTTCAATTGTTGCCAGAACCACAAGGGGGGACCCTTACAGCTTTTTCCAATTTTTGATTGCCTCAGAAACTCATGTAAATCATATCAACCATACATAAACCAAACATAATAGTTAATATAAAAGTGAAATGAGTAGTTAGGATTCTTTGATTCGCCCAAATACTCGAAGAACAAAAGTTTTCAATTTTTGCCAGAACCACAAGGGGGGACCCTTATAGCATTTTCCAATTTTTGATTGCCTCAGAAACGCATGTAAATCATACCAACCATACCTAAACCAAACATAATCGTTAATATATAAGTGAAATGGGTAGTTAGGATGCTTTGATTCGCCCAAATACTCGAAGAACAAAAGTTTTCAATTTTTGGCCGAACCACAAGGGGGGACCCTTACAGCTTTTTCCAATTTTTGATTGCCTCAGAAACTCATGTAAATCATATCAACCATACATAAACCAAACATAATCGTTATTATAAAAGTGAAATGAGTAGTTAGGATGCTTTGATTCGCCCAAATACTCGAAGAACAAAAGTTTTCAATTTTTGCCAGAACCACAAGGGGGGACCCTTACAGCATTTTCCAATTTTTGATTGCCTCAGAAACGCATGTAAATCATATCAACCATACCTAAACCAAACATAATCGTTAATATATAAGTGAAATGGGTAGTTAGGATGCTTTGATTCGCCCAAATACTCGAAGAACAAAAGTTTTCAATTTTTGCCAGAACCACAAGGGGGGACCCTTACAGCTTTTTCCAATTTTTGATTGCCTCAGAAACTCATGTAAATCGTATCAACCATACATAAACCAAACATAATCGTTATTATAAAAGTCAAATGAGTAGTTAGGATGCTTTGATTCGCCCAAATACCTGAAAAACAAAAGTTTTCAATTTTTGCCAAAACCACAAGGGGGGACCCTTACAGCTTTTTCCATTATTTGATTGCCTCAGAAACTCATGTAAATCATATCAACCAAGCATAAACCAAACATATCCGTTAATATATAAGTGAAATGGGTAGTTAGGATGCTTTGATTCGCCCAAATACTCGAAGAACAAAAGTTTTCAATTTTTGCCAGAACCACAAGGGGGGACCGTTACAGCTTTTTCCAATTTTTGATTGCCTCAGAAACTCATGTAAATCATATCAACCATACATAAACAAAACATAATCGTTAATATATAAGTGAAATGAGTAGTTAGCATGCTTTGATTCACCCAAATACTCGAAGAACAAAAGTTTTCAATTGTTGCCAGAACCACAAGGGGGGACCCTTACAGCTTTTTCCAATTTTTGATTGCCTCAGAAATTCATGTAAATCATATCAACCATACATAAACCAAACATAATGGTTAATATAAAAGTGAAATGAGTAGTTAGGATGCTTTGATTCGCCCAAATACTCGAAGAACAAAAGTTTTCAATTTTTGCCGGAACCACAAGGGGGGACCCTTACAGCATTTTCCAATTTTTCATTGCCTCAGAAACGCATGTAAATCATACCAACCATACCTAAACCAAACATAATCGTTAATATATAAGTGAAATGGGTAGTTAGGATGCTTTGCTTCGCCCAAATACTCGAAGAACAAAAGTTTTCAATTTTTGCCAGAACCACAAGGGGGGACCCTTACAGCTTTTTCCAATTTTTGATTGCCTCAGAAACTCATGTAAATCATATCAACCAAGCATAAACCAAACATAATCATTAATATATTAGTGAAATGGGTAGTTAGGATGCTTTGATTCGCCCAAATACTCGAAGAACAAAAGTTTTCAATTTTTGCCAGAACCACAGGGGGACCCTTATAGCTTTTTCCTATTTTTGATTACCTCAGAAACTCATGTAAATCATATCAACCATACATAAACCAAACATAATCGTTAATATAAAAGTGAAATGAGTAGTTAGGATGCTTTGATTCGCCCAAATACTCGAAGAACTAAAGTTTTCAATTTTTGCCAGAACCACAAGGGGGGACCCTTACAGCTTTTTCCAATTTTTGATTGCCTTAGAAACGCATGTAAATCATATCAACCATACCTAAACCAAACATAATCGTTAATATATAAGTGAAATGGGTAGTTAGGATGCTTTGATTCGCCCAAATACTCGACGAACAAAAGTTTTCAATTTTTGCCAGAACCACAAGGGAGACCCTTACAGCTTTTTCCAACTTTTGATTGCCTCAGAAACTCATGTAAATCATGTCAACCATACATAAACCAAGCATAATGGTTAATATATAGGTGAAATGAGTAGTTAGGATGCTTTGATTCACCGAAATACTCGAAGAACAAAAGTTTTCAATTTTTGCCAGAACCACAAGGGGGGACCCTTACAGCTTTTTCCAATTTTTGATTGCCTCAGAAACTCATGTAAATCATATCAACCATGCATAAACCAAACATAATCATTAATATATAAGTGAAATGGGTAGTTAGGATGCTTTGATTCGCCCAAATACTCGAAGAACAAAAGTTTTCAATTTTTGCCAGAACCACAAGGGGGGACCCTTACAGCTTTTTCCAATTTTTGATTGCCTCAGAAACTCATGTAAATCATATCAACCAAGCATAAACCAAACATAATCATTAATATATTAGTGAAATGGGTAGTTAGGATGCTTTGATTCGCCCAAATACTCGAAGAACAAAAGTTTTCAATTTTTGCCAGAACCACAGGGGGGACCTTTATAGCTTTTTCCTATTTTTGATTACCTTAGAAACTCATGTAAATCATATCAACCATACATAAACCAAACATAATCGTTAATATAAAAGTGAAATGAGTAGTTAGGATGCTTTGATTCGCCCAAATACTCGAAGAACTAAAGTTTTCAATTTTTGCCAGAACCACAAGGGGGGACCCTTACAGCTTTTTCCAATTTTTGATTGCCTTAGAAACGCATGTAAATCATATCAACCATACCTAAACCAAACATAATCGTTAATATATAAGTGAAATGGGTAGTTAGGATGCTTTGATTCGCCCAAATACTCGACGAACAAAAGTTTTCAATTTTTGCCAGAACCACAAGGGAGACCCTTACAGCTTTTTCCAACTTTTGATTGCCTTAGAAACTCATGTAAATCATGTCAACCATACATAAACCAAGCATAATGGTTAATATATAAGTGAAATGAGTAGTTAGGATGCTTTGATTCACCGAAATACTCGAAGAACAAAAGTTTTCAATTTTTGCCAGAACCACAAGGGGGGACCCTTACAGCTTTTTCCAATTTTTGATTGCCTCAGAAACTCATGTAAATCATATCAACCAAGCATAAACCAAACATAATCGTTAATATATTAGTGAAATGGGTAGTTAGGATGCTTTTATTCGCCCAAATACTCAAAGAACAAAAGTTTCAATTTTTGCCAGAACCACAAGGGAGGACCCTTACAGATTTTTCCAATTTTTGATTACCTCAGAAACTCATGTAAATCATATCAACCATACATAAACCAAACATAATCGTTAATATATAAGTGAAATGAGTAGTTAGGATGTTTTGATTCACCCAAATACTCGAAGAACAAAAGTTTTCAATTTTTGGCAGAACCACAAGGGGGGACCCTTACAGCTTTTTCCAATTTTTGATTGCATCAGAAACTCTTGTAAATCATATCAACCATGCATAAACCAAACATAATCGTTAATGTATAGGTGAGTAGTTAGGGTTCTTTGATTCGCCCAAATACTCGAAGAATAAAAGTTTTCAATTTTTGCCAAAACCACAAGGGGGGACCCTTACAGCTTTTTCCAATATTTGATTGCCTCAGAAACTCATGTAAATCATATCAACCAAGCATAAACCAAACATATTCGTTAATATATAAGTGAAATGGGTAGTTGGGATGCTTTCATTCGCCCAAATACTCGAAGAACAAAAGTTTTCAATTTTTGCCAGAACCACAAGGGGGGACCCTTACAGCTTTTTCCAATTTTTGATTGCCTCAGAAACTCATGTAAATCATATCAACCATACATAAACAAAACATAATCGTTAATATATAAGTGAAATGAGTAGTTAGCATGCTTTGATTCACCCAAATACTCGAAGAACAAAAGTTTTCAATTGTTGCCAGAACCACAAGGGGGGACCCTTACAGCTTTTTCCAATTTTTGATTGCCTCAGAAACTCATGTAAATCATATCAACCATACATAAACCAAACATAATAGTTAATATAAAAGTGAAATGAGTAGTTAGGATGCTTTGATTCGCCCAAATACTCGAAGAACAAAAGTTTTCAATTTTTGCCAGAACCACAAGGGGGGACCCTTACAGCATTTTCCAATTTTTGATTGCCTCAGAAACGCATGTAAATCATACCAACCATACCTAAACCAAACATAATCGTTAATATATAAGTGAAATGGGTAGTTAGGATGCTTTGATTCGCCCAAATACCTGAAAAACAAAAGTTTTCAATTTTTGCCAAAACCACAAGGGGGGACCCTTACAGCTTTTTCCATTATTTGATTGCCTCAGAAACTCATGTAAATCATATCAACCAAGCATAAACCAAACATATCCGTTAATATATAAGTGAAATGGGTAGTTAGGATGCTTTGATTCGCCCAAATACTCGAAGAACAAAAGTTTTCAATTTTTGCCAGAACCACAAGGGGGGACCCTTACAGCTTTTTCCAATTTTTGATTGCCTCAGAAACTCATGTAAATCATATCAACCATACATAAACAAAACATAATCATTAATATATAAGTGAAATGAGTAGTTAGCATGCTTTGATTCACCCAAATACTCGAAGAACAAAAGTTTTCAATTGTTGCCAGAACCACAAGGGGGGACCCTTACAGCTTTTTCCAATTTTTGATTGCCTCAGAAACTCATGTAAATCATATCAACCATACATAAACCAAACATAATAGTTAATATAAAAGTGAAATGAGTAGTTAGGATGCTTTGATTCGCCCAAATACTCGAAGAACAAAAGTTTTCAATTTTTGCCAGAACCACAAGGGGGGACCCTTACAGCATTTTCCAATTTTTGATTGCCTCAGAAACGCATGTAAATCATACCAACCATACCTAAACCAAACATAATCGTTAATATATAAGTGAAATGGGTAGTTAGGATGCTTTGATTCGCCCAAATACTCGAAGAACAAAAGTTTTCAATTTTTGCCAGAACCACAAGGGAGACCCTTACAGCTTTTTCCAACTTTTGATTGCCTCAGAAACTCATGTAAATCATGTCAACCATACATAAACCAAGCATAATGGTTAATATATAAGTGAAATGAGTAGTTAGGATGCTTTGATTCACCGAAATACTCGAAGAACAAAAGTTTTCAATTTTTGCCAGAACCACAAGGGGGGACCCTTACAGCTTTTTCCAATTTTTGATTGCCACAGAAACTCATGTAAATCATATCAACCAAGCATAAACCAAACATAATCGTTAATATATTAGTGAAATGGGTAGTTAGGATGCTTTGATTCGCCCAAATACTCAAAGAACAAAAGTTTTCAATTGTTGCCAGAACCACAAGGGGGGACCCTTACAGCTTTTTCCAATATTTGATTGCCTCAGAAACTCATGTAAATCATATCAACCATACATAAACCAAACATAATAGTTAATATAAAAGTGAAATGAGTAGTTAGGATGCTTTGATTCGCCCAAATACTCGAAGAACAAAAGTTTTCAATTTTTGTCAGAACCACAAGGGGGGACCCTTACAGCATTTTCCAATTTTTGATTGCCTCAGAAACGCATGTAAATCATACCAACCATACCTAAACCAAACATAATCGTTAATATATAAGTGAAATGGGTAGTTAGGATTCTTTGATTCGCCCAAATACTCGAAGAACAAAAGTTTTCAATTTTTGGCAGAACCACAAGGGGGGGACCCTTACAGCTTTTTCCAATTTTTGATTGCCTCAGAAACTCATGTAAATCATATCAACCATGCATAAACCAAACATAATCGTTAATATATAAGTGAAATGGGTAGTTAGGATGCTATGATTCGCCCAAATACTCGAAGAACAAAAGTTTTCAATTTTTGCCAGAACCACAAGGGGGGACCCTTACAGCTTTTTCCAATTTTTGATTGCCTCAGAAACTCATGTAAATCATATCAACCATACATAAACAAAACATAATCGTTAATATATAAGTGAAATGAGTAGTTAGCATGCTTTGATTCACCCAAATACTCGAAGAACAAAAGTTTTCAATTGTTGCCAGAACCACAAGGGGGGACCCTTACAGCTTTTTCCAATTTTTGATTGCCTCAGAAACTCATGTAAATCATATCAACCATACATAAACCAAACATAATAGTTAATATAAAAGTGAAATGAGTAGTTAGGATGCTTTGATTCGCCCAAATACTCGAAGAACAAAAGTTTTCAATTTTTGCCAGAACCACAAGGGGGGACCCTTACAGCATTTTCCAATTTTTGATTGCCTCAGAAACGCATGTAAATCATATCAACCATACCTAAACCAAACATAATCGTTAATATATAAGTGAAATGGGTAGTTAGAATGCTTTGATTCGCCCAAATACTCGACGAACAAAAGTTTTCAATTTTTGCCAGAACCACAAGGGAGACCCTTACAGCTTTTTCCAACTTTTGATTGCCTCAGAAACTCATGTAAATCATGTCAACCATACATAAACCAAGCATAATGGTTAATATATAAGTGAAATGAGTAGTTAGGATGCTTTGATTCACCGAAATACTCGAAGAACAAAAGTTTTCAATTTTTGCCAGAACCACAAGGGGGGACCCTTACAGCTTTTTCCAATTTTTGATTGCCTCAGAAACTCATGTAAATCATATCAACCAAGCATAAACCAAACATAATCGTTAATATATTAGTGAAATGGGTAGTTAGGATGCTTTGATTCGCCCAAATACTCAAAGAACAAAAGTTTTCAATTTTTGCCAGAACCACAAGGGAGGACCCTTACAGATTTTTCCAATTTTTGATTACCTCAGAAACTCATGTAAATCATATCAACCATACATAAACCAAACATAATCGTTAATATATAAGTGAAATGAGTAGTTAGGATGTTTTGATTCACCCAAATACTCGAAGAACAAAAGTTTTCAATTTTTGGCAGAACCACAAGGGGGGACCCTTACAGCTTTTTCCAATTTTTGATTGCCTCAGAAACTCTTGTAAATCATATCAACCATGCATAAACCAAACATAATCGTTAATGTATAGGTGAGTAGTTAGGGTTCTTTGATTCGCCCAAATACTCGAAGAACAAAAGTTTTCAATTTTTGCCAAAACCACAAGGGGGGACCGTTACAGCTTTTTCCAATATTTGATTGCCTCAGAAACTCATGTAAATCATATCAACCAAGCATAAACCAAACATATTCGTTAATATATAAGTGAAATGGGTAGTTAGGATGCTTTCATTCGCCCAAATACTCGAAGAACAAAAGTTTTCAATTTTTGCCAGAACCACAAGGGGGGACCCTTACAGCTTTTTCCAATTTTTGATTGCCTCAGAAACTCATGTAAATCATATCAACCATACATAAACAAAACATAATCGTTAATATATAAGTGAAATGAGTAGTTAGCATGCTTTGATTCACCCAAATACTCGAAGAACAAAAGTTTTCAATTGTTGCCAGAACCACAAGGGGGGACCCTTATAGCTTTTTCCAATTTTTGATTGCCTCAGAAACTCATGTAAATCATATCAACCATACATAAACCAAACATAATAGTTAATATAAAAGTGAAATGAGTAGTTAGGATGCTTTGATTCGCCCAAATACTCGAAGAACAAAAGTTTTCAATTTTTGCCAGAACCACAAGGGGGGACCCTTACAGCATTTTCCAATTTTTGATTGCCTCAGAAACGCATGTAAATCATACCAACCATACCTAAACCAAACATAATCGTTAATATATAAGTGAAATGGGTAGTTAGGATGCTTTGATTCGCCCAAATACCTGAAAAACAAAAGTTTTCAATTTTTGCCAAAACCACAAGGGGGGACCCTTACAGCTTTTTCCATTATTTGATTGCCTCAGAAACTCATGTAAATCATATCAACCAAGCATAAACCAAACATATCCGTTAATATATAAGTGAAATGGGTAGTTAGGATGCTTTGATTCGCCCAAATACTCGAAGAACAAAAGTTTTCAATTTTTGCCAGAACCACAAGGGGGGACCCTTACAGCTTTTTCCAATTTTTGATTGCCTCAGAAACTCATGTAAATCATATCAACCATACATAAACAAAACATAATCGTTAATATATAAGTGAAATGAGTAGTTAGCATGCTTTGATTCGCCCAAATACTCGAAGAACAAAAGTTTTCAATTTTTGCCAGAACCACAAGGGGGGACCCTTACAGCTTTTTCCAATATTTGATTGCCTCAGAAACTCATGTAAATCATATCAACCAAGCATAAACAAAACATATTCGTTAATATATAAGTGAAATGGGTAGTTAGGATGCTTTCATTCGCCCAAATACTCGAAGAACAAAAGTTTTCAATTTTTGCCAGAACCACAAGGGGGGACCCTTACAGCTTTTTCCAATTTTTGATTGCCTCAGAAACTCATGTAAATCATATCAACCATACATAAACAAAACATAATCGTTAATATATAAGTGAAATGAGTAGTTAGCATGCTTTGATTCACCCAAATACTCGAAGAACAAAAGTTTTCAATTGTTGCCAGAACCACAAGGGGGGACCCTTACAGCTTTTTCCAATTTTTGATTGCCTCAGAAACTCATGTAAATCATATCAACCATACATAAACCAAACATAATAGTTAATATAAAAGTGAAATGAGTAGTTAGGATGCTTTGATTCGCCCAAATACTCGAAGAACAAAAGTTTTCAATTTTTGCCAGAACCACAAGGGGGGACCCTTACAGCATTTTCCAATTTTTGATTGCCTCAGAAACGCATGTAAATCATACCAACCATACCTAAACCAAACATAATCGTTAATATATAAGTGAAATGGGTAGTTAGGATGCTTTGATTCGCCCAAATACCTGAAAAACAAAAGTTTTCAATTTTTGCCAAAACCACAAGGGGGGACCCTTACAGCTTTTTCCATTATTTGATTGCCTCAGAAACTCATGTAAATCATATCAACCAAGCATAAACCAAACATATCCGTTAATATATAAGTGAAATGGGTAGTTAGGATGCTTTGATTCGCCGAAATACTCGAAGAACAAAAGTTTTCAATTTTTGCCAGAACCACAAGGGGGGACCCTTACAGCTTTTTCCAATTTTTGATTGCCTCAGAAACTCATGTAAATCATATCAACCATACATAAACAAAACATAATCGTTAATATATAAGTGAAATGAGTAGTTAGCATGCTTTGATTCACCCAAATACTCGAAGAACAAAAGTTTTCAATTGTTGCCAGAACCACAAGGGGGGACCCTTACAGCTTTTTCCAATTTTTGATTGCCTCAGAAACTCATGTAAATCATATCAACCATACATAAACCAAACATAATAGTTAATATAAAAGTGAAATGAGTAGTTAGGATGCTTTGATTCGCCCAAATACTCGAAGAACAAAAGTTTTCAATTTTTGCCAGAACCACAAGGGGGGACCCTTACAGCATTTTCCAATTTTTGATTGCCTCAGAAACGCATGTAAATCATACCAACCATACCTAAACCAAACATAATCGTTAATATATAAGTGAAATGGGTAGTTAGGATGCTTTGATTCGCCCAAATACTCGAAGAACAAAAGTTTTCAATTTTTGGCAGAACCACAAGGGGGGACCCTTACAGCTTTTTCCAATTTTTGATTGCCTCAGAAACTCATGTAAATCATATCAACCAAGCATAAACCAAACATAATCATTAATATATTAGTGAAATGGGTAGTTAGGATGCTTTGATTCGCCCAAATACTCGAAGAACAAAAGTTTTCAATTTTTGCCAGAACCACAGGGGGACCCTTATAGCTTTTTCCTATTTTTGATTACCTCAGAAACTCATGTAAATCATATCAACCATACATAAACCAAACATAATCGTTAATATCAAAGTGAAATGAGTAGTTAGGATGCTTTGATTCGCCCAAATACTCGAAGAACTAAAGTTTTCAATTTTTGCCAGAACCACAAGGGGGGACCCTTACAGCTTTTTCCAATTTTTGATTGCCTCAGAAACTCATGTAAATCATATCAACCATACATAAACAAAACATAATCGTTAATATATAAGTGAAATGAGTAGTTAGCATGCTTTGATTCACCCAAATACTCGAAGAACAAAAGTTTTCAATTGTTGCCAGAACCACAAGGGGGGACCCTTAAAGCTTTTTCCAATTTTTGATTGCCTCAGAAACTCATGTAAATCATATCAACCATACATAAACCAAACATAATAGTTAATAAAAAAGTGAAATGAGTAGTTAGGATGCTTTGATTCGCCCAAATACTCGAAGAACAAAAGTTTTCAATTTTTGCCAGAACCACAAGGGGGGACCCTTACAGCATTTTCCAATTTTTGATTGCCTCAGAAACGCATGTAAATCATATCAACCATACCTAAACCAAACATAATCGTTAATATATAAGTGAAATGGGTAGTTAGGATGCTTTGATTCGCCCAAATACTCGAAGAACAAAAGTTATCAATTTTTGCCAGAACCACAAGGGGGGACCCTTACAGCTTTTTCCAATTTTTGATTGCCTCAGAAACTCATGTAAGTCGTATCAACCATACATAAACCAAACATAATCGTTATTATAAAAGTGAAATGAGTAGTTAGGATGCTTTGATTCGCCCAAATACCTGAAAAACAAAAGTTTTCAATTTTTGCCAAAACCACAAGGGGGGACCCTTACAGCTTTTTCCATTATTTGATTGCCTCAGAAACTCATGTAAATCATATCAACCAAGCATAAACCAAACATATCCGTTAATATATAAGTGAAATGGGTAGTTAGGATGCTTTGATTCGCCCAAATACTCGAAGAACAAAAGTTTTCAATTTTTGCCAGAACCACAAGGGGGGACCCTTACAGCTTTTTCCAATTTTTGATTGCCTCATAAACTCATGTAAATCATATCAACCGTACATAAACAAAACATAATCGTTAATATATAAGTGAAATGAGTAGTTAGCATGCTTTGATTCACCCAAATACTCGAAGAACAAAAGTTTTCAATTGTTGCTAGAACCACAAGGGGGGACCCTTACAGCTTTTTCCAATTTTTGATTGCCTCAGAAACTCATGTAAATCATATCAACCATACATAAACCAAACATAATAGTTAATATAAAAGTGAAATGAGTAGTTAGGATGCTTTGATTCGCCCAAATACTCGAAGAACAAAAGTTTTCAATTTTTGCCAGAACCACAAGGGGGGACCCTTACAGCATTTTCCAATTTTTGATTGCCTCAGAAACGCATGTAAATCATACCAACCATACCTAAACCAAACATAATCGTTAATATATAAGTGAAATGGGTAGTTAGGATGCTTTGATTCGCCCAAATACTCGAAGAACAAAAGTTTTCAATTTTTGCCAGAACCACAAGGGGGGACCCTTACAGCTTTTTCCAATTTTTGATTGCCTCAGAAACTCATGTAAATCATATCAACCAAGCATAAACCAAACATAATCATTAATATATTAGTGAAATGGGTAGTTAGGATGCTTTGATTCGCCCAAATACTCGAAGAACAAAAGTTTTCAATTTTTGCCAGAACCACAAGGGGGGACCCTTACAGCATTTTCCAATTTTTGATTGCCTCAGAAACGCATGTAAATCATATCAACCATACCTAAACCAAACATAATCGTTAATATATAAGTGAAATGGGTAGTTAGGATGCTTTGATTCGCCCAAATACTCGAAGAACAAAAGTTTTCAATTTTTGCCAGAACCACAAGGGGGGACCCTTACAGCTTTTTCCAATTTTTGATTGCCTCAGAAAACTCATGTAAGTCGTATCAACCATACATAAACCAAACATAATCATTATTATAAAAGTGAAATGAGTAGTTAGGATGCTTTGATTCGCCCAAATACCTGAAAAACAAAAGTTTTCAATTTTTGCCAAAACCACAAGGGGGGACCCTTATAGCTTTTTCCATTATTTGATTGCCTCAGAAACTCATGTAAATCATATCAACCAAGCATAAACCAAACATATCCGTTAATATATAAGTGAAATGGGTAGTTAGGATGCTTTGATTCGCCCAAATACTCGAAGAACAAAAGTTTTCAATTTTTGCCAGAACCACAAGGGGGGACCCTTACAGCTTTTTCCAATTTTTGATTGCCTCAGAAACTCATGTAAATCATATCAACCATACATAAACAAAACATAATCGTTAATATATAAGTGAAATGAGTAGTTAGCATGCTTCGATTCACCCAAATACTCGAAGAACAAAAGTTTTCAATTGTTGCCAGAACCACAAGGGGGGACCCTTACAGCTTTTTCCAATTTTTGATTGCCTCAGAAACTCATGTAAATCATATCAACCATACATAAACCAAACATAATAGTTAATATAAAAGTGAAATGAGTAGTTAGGATGCTTTGATTCGCCCAAATACTCGAAGAACAAAAGTTTTCAATTTTTGCCAGAACCACAAGGGGGGACCCTTACAGCATTTTCCAATTTTTGATTGCCTCAGAAACGCATGTAAATCATACCAACCATACCTAAACCAAACATAATCGTTAATATATAAGTGAAATGGGTAGTTAGGATGCTTTGATTCGCCCAAATACTCGAAGAACAAAAGTTTTCAATTTTTGCCAGAACCACAAGGGGGGACCCTTACAGCTTTTTCCAATTTTTGATTGCCTCAGAAACTCATGTAAATCATATCAACCAAGCAGAAACCAAACATAATCATTAATATATTAGTGAAATGGGTAGTTAGGATGCTTTGATTCGCCCAAATACTCGAAGAACAAAAGTTTTCAATTTTTGCCAGAACCACAGGGGGACCCTTATAGCTTTTTCCTATTTTTGATTACCTCAGAAACTCATGTAAATCATATCAACCATACATAAACCAAACATAATCGTTAATATAAAAGTGAAATGAGTAGTTAGGATGCTTTGATTCGCCCAAATACTCGAAGAACTAAAGTTTTCAATTTTTGCCAGAACCACAAGGGGGGACCCTTACAGCTTTTTCCAATTTTTGATTGCCTTAGAAACGCATGTAAATCATATCAACCATACCTAAACCAAACATAATCGTTAATATATAAGTGAAATGGGTAGTTAGGATGCTTTGATTCGCCCAAATACTCGACGAACAAAAGTTTTCGATTTTTGCCAGAACCACAAGGGAGACCCTTACAGCTTTTTCCAACTTTTGATTGCCTCAGAAACTCATGTAAATCATGTCAACCATACATAAACCAAGCATAATGGTTAATATATAGGTGAAATGAGTAGTTAGGATGCTTTGATTCACCGAAATACTCGAAGAACAAAAGTTTTCAATTTTTGCCAGAACCACAAGGGGGGACCCTTACAGCTTTTTCCAATTTTTGATTGCCTCAGAAACTCATGTAAATCATATCAACCATGCATAAACCAAACATAATAGTTAATATAAAAGTGAAATGAGTAGTTAGGATGCTTTGATTCGCCCAAATACTCGAAGAACAAAAGTTTTCAATTTTTGCCAGAACCACAAGGGGGGACCCTTACAGCATTTTCCAATTTTTGATTGCCTCAGAAACGCATGTAAATCATACCAACCATACCTAAACCAAACATAATCGTTAATATATAAGTGAAATGGGTAGTTAGGATGCTTTGATTCGCCCAAATACTCGAAGAACAAAAGTTTTCAATTTTTGCCAGAACCACAAGGGGGGACCCTTACAGCTTTTTCCAATTTTTGATTGCCTCAGAAACTCATGTAAATCATATCAACCAAGCATAAACCAAACATAATCATTAATATATTAGTGAAATGGGTAGTTAGGATGCTTTGATTCGCCCAAATACTCGAAGAACAAAAGTTTTCAATTTTTGCCAGAACCACAGGGGGACCCTTATAGCTTTTTCCTATTTTTGATTACCTCAGAAACTCATGTAAATCATATCAACCATACATAAACCAAACATAATCGTTAATATAAAAGTGAAATGAGTAGTTAGGATGCTTTGATTCGCCCACATACTCGAAGAACTAAAGTTTTCAATTTTTGCCAGAACCACAAGGGGGGACCCTTATAGCTTTTTCCTATTTTTGATTACCTCAGAAACTCATGTAAATCATATCAACCATACATAAACCAAACATAATCGTTAATATAAAAGTGAAATGAGTAGTTAGGATGCTTTGATTCGCCCACATACTCGAAGAACTAAAGTTTTCGATTTTTGCCAGAACCACAAGGGGGGACCCTTACAGCTTTTTCCAATTTTTGATTGCCTTAGAAACGCATGTAAATCATATCAACCATACCTAAACCAAACATAATCGTTAATATATAAGTGAAATGGGTAGTTAGGATGCTTTGATTCGCCCAAATACTCGATGAACAAAAGTTTTCGATTTTTGCCAGAACCACAAGGGAGACCCTTACAGCTTTTTCCAACTTTTGATTGCCTCAGAAACTCATGTAAATCATGTCAACCATACATAAACCAAGCATAATGGTTAATATATAGGTGAAATGAGTAGTTAGGATGCTTTGATTCACCGAAATACTCGAAGAACAAAAGTTTTCAATTTTTGCCAGAACCACAAGGGGGGACCCTTACAGCTTTTTCCAATTTTTGATTGCCTCAGAAACTCATGTAAATCATATCAACCATGCATAAACCAAACATAATCGTTAATATATAAGTGAAATGGGTAGTTAGGATGCTTTGATTCGCCCAAATACTCGAAGAACAAAAGTTTTCAATTTTTGCCAGAACCACAAGGGGGGACCCTTACAGCTTTTTCCAATTTTTGATTGCCTCAGAAATTCATGTAAATCATATCAACCAAGCATAAACCAAACATAATCATTAATATATTAGTGAAATGGGTAGTTAGGATGCTTTGATTCGCCCAAATACTCGAAGAACAAAAGTTTTCAATTTTTGCCAGAACCACAGGGGGACCCTTATAGCTTTTTCCTATTTTTGATTACCTTAGAAACTCATGTAAATCATATCAACCATACATAAACCAAACATAATCGTTAATATAAAAGTGAAATGAGTAGTTAGGATGCTTTGATTCGCCCAAATACTCGAAGAACTAAAGTTTTCAATTTTTGCCAGAACCACAAGGGGGGACCCTTACAGCTTTTTCCAATTTTTGATTGCCTTAGAAACGCATGTAAATCATATCAACCATACCTAAACCAAACATAATCGTTAATATATAAGTGAAATGGGTAGTTAGGATGCTTTGATTCGCCCAAATACTCGACGAACAAAAGTTTTCAATTTTTGCCAGAACCACAAGGGAGACCCTTACAGCTTTTTCCAACTTTTGATTGCCTCAGAAACTCATGTAAATCATGTCAACCATACATAAACCAAGCATAATGGTTAATATATAAGTGAAATGAGTAGTTAGGATGCTTTGATTCACCGAAATACTCGAAGAACAAAAGTTATCAATTTTTGCCAGAACCACAAGGGGGGACCCTTACAGCTTTTTCCAATTTTTGATTGCCTCAGAAACTCATGTAAATCATATCAACCAAGCATAAACCAAACATAATCATTAATATATTAGTGAAATGGGTAGTTAGGATGCTTTGATTCGCCCAAATACTCGAAGAACAAAAGTTTTCAATTTTTGCCAGAACCACAGGGGGGACCCTTATAGCTTTTTCCTATTTTTGATTACCTTAGAAACTCATGTAAATCATATCAACCATACATAAACCAAACATAATCGTTAATATAAAAGTGAAATGAGTAGTTAGGATGCTTTGATTCGCCCAAATACTCGAAGAACTAAAGTTTTCAATTTTTGCCAGAACCACAAGGGGGGACCCTTACAGCTTTTTCCAATTTTTGATTGCCTTAGAAACGCATGTAAATCATATCAACCATACCTAAACCAAACATAATCGTTAATATATAAGTGAAATGGGTAGTTAGGATGCTTTGATTCGCCCAAATACTCGACGAACAAAAGTTTTCAATTTTTGCCAGAACCACAAGGGAGACCCTTACAGCTTTTTCCAACTTTTGATTGCCTCAGAAACTCATGTAAATCATGTCAACCATACATAAACCAAGCATAATGGTTAATATATAAGTGAAATGAGTAGTTAGGATGCTTTGATTCACCGAAATACTCGAAGAACAAAAGTTTTCAATTTTTGCCAGAACCACAAGGGGGGACCCTTACAGCTTTTTCCAATTTTTGATTGCCTCAGAAACTCATGTAAATCATATCAACCAAGCATAAACCAAACATAATCGTTAATATATTAGTGAAATGGGTAGTTAG
The DNA here is from genome assembly GCA_037501455.1 of Lantana camara. Taxonomy (NCBI): domain Eukaryota; kingdom Viridiplantae; phylum Streptophyta; class Magnoliopsida; order Lamiales; family Verbenaceae; genus Lantana; species Lantana camara. The sequence goes on along the minus strand of CM074858.1, from coordinate 137,938 downwards.
GATGCTTTGATTCGCCCAAATACTCAAAGAACAAAAGTTTTCAATTTTTGCCAGAACCACAAGGGGGGACCCTTACAGATTTTTCCAATTTTTGATTTCCTCAGAAACTCATGTAAATCATATCAACCATACATAAACCAAACATAATCGTTAATATATAAGTGAAATGAGTAGTTAGGATGTTTTGATTCACCCAAATACTCGAAGAACAAAAGTTTTCAATTTTTGGCAGAACCACAAGATGGGACCCTTACAGCTTTTTCCAATTTTTGATTGCCTCAGAAACTCATGTAAATCATATCAACCATGCATAAACCAAACATAATCATTAATGTATAGGTGAGTAGTTAGGATTCTTTGATTCGCCCAAATACTCGAAGAACAAAAGTTTTCAATTTTTGCCAAAACCACAAGGGGGGACCCTTACAGCTTTTTCCAATATTTGATTGCCTCAGAAACTCATGTAAATCATATCAACCAAGCATAAACCAAACATATTCGTTAATATATAAGTGAAATGGGTAGTTAGGATGCTTTCATTCGCCCAAATACTCGAAGAACAAAAGTTTTCAATTTTTGCCAGAACCACAAGCGGGGACCCTTACAGCTTTTTCCAATTTTTGATTGCCTCAGAAACTCATGTAAATCATATCAACCATACATAAACAAAACATAATCGTTAATATATAAGTGAAATGAGTAGTTAGCATGCTTTGATTCACCCAAATACTCGAAGAACAAAAGTTTTCAATTGTTGCCAGAACCACAAGGGGGGACCCTTACAGCTTTTTCCAATTTTTGATTGCCTCAGAAACTCATGTAAATCATATCAACCATACATAAACCAAACATAATAGTTAATATAAAAGTGAAATGAGTAGTTAGGATGCTTTGATTCACCCAAATACTCGAAGAACAAAAGTTTTCAATTTTTGCCAGAACCACAAGGGGGGACCCTTACAGCATTTTCCAATTTTTGATTGCCTCAGAAACGCATGTAAATCATACCAACCATACCTAAACCAAACATAATCGTTAATATATAAGTGAAATGGGTAGTTAGGATGCTTTGATTCGCCCAAATACTCGAAGAACAAAAGTTTTCAATTTTTGGCAGAACCACAAGGGGGGGACCCTTACAGCTTTTTCCAATTTTTGATTGCCTCAGAAACTCATGTAAATCATATCAACCATGCATAAACCAAACATAATCGTTAATATATAAGTGAAATGGGTAGTTAGGATGCTATGATTCGCCCAAATACTCGAAGAACAAAAGTTTTCAATTTTTGCCAGAACCACAAGGGGGGACCCTTACAGCTTTTTCCAATTTTTGATTGCCTCAGAAACTCATGTAAATCATATCAACCAAGCATAAACCAAACATAATCATTAATATATTAGTGAAATGGGTAGTTAGGATGCTTTGATTCGCCCAAATACTCGAAGAACAAAAGTTTTCAATTTTTGCCAGAACCACAGGGGGACCCTTATAGCTTTTTCCTATTTTTGATTACCTCAGAAACTCATGTAAATCATATCAACCATACATAAACCAAACATAATCGTTAATATAAAAGTGAAATGAGTAGTTAGGATGCTTTGATTCGCCCAAATACTCGAAGAACTAAAGTTTTCAATTTTTGCCAGAACCACAAGGGGGGACCCTTACAGCTTTTTCCAATTTTTGATTGCCTTAGAAACGCATGTAAATCATATCAACCATACCTAAACAAAACATAATCGTTAATATATAAGTGAAATGGGTAGTTAGGATGCTTTGATTCGCCCAAATACTCGACGAACAAAAGTTTTCAATTTTTGCCAGAACCACAAGGGAGACCCTTACAGCTTTTTCCAACTTTTGATTGCCTCAGAAACTCATGTAAATCATGTCAACCATACATAAACCAAGCATAATGGTTAATATATAAGTGAAATGAGTAGTTAGGATGCTTTGATTCACCGAAATACTCGAAGAACACAAGTTTTCAATTTTTGCCAGAACCACAAGGGGGGACCCTTACAGCTTTTTCCAATTTTTGATTGCCTCAGAAACTCATGTAAATCATATCAACCATGCATAAACCAAACATAATCGTTAATATATAAGTGAAATGGGTAGTTAGGATGCTTTGATTTGCCCAAATACTCGAAGAACAAAAGTTTTCAATTTTTGCCAGAACCACAAGGGGGGACCCTTACAGCTTTTTCCAATTTTTGATTGCCTCAGAAACTCATGTAAATCATATCAACCAAGCATAAACCAAACATAATCATTAATATATTAGTGAAATGGGTAGTTAGGATGCTTTGATTCGCCCAAATACTCGAAGAACAAAAGTTTTCAATTTTTGCCAGAAACACAGGGGGGGACCCTTATAGCTTTTTCCTATTTTTGATTACCTCAGAAACTCATGTAAATCATATCAACCATACATAAACCAAACATAATCGTTAATATAAAAGTGAAATGAGTAGTTAGGATGCTTTGATTCGCCCAAATACTCGAAGAACTAAAGTTTTCAATTTTTGCCAGAACCACAAGGGGGGACCCTTACAGCTTTTTCCAATTTTTGATTGCCTTTGAAACGCATGTAAATCATATCAACCATACCTAAACCAAACATAATCGTTAATATATAAGTGAAATGGGTAGTTAGGATGCTTTGATTCGCCCAAATACTCGACGAACAAAAGTTTTCAATTTTTGCCAGAACCACAAGGGAGACCCTTACAGCTTTTTCCAACTTTTGATTGCCTCAGAAACTCATGTAAATCATGTCAACCATACATAAACCAAGCATAATGGTTAATATATAAGTGAAATGAGTAGTTAGGATGCTTTGATTCACCGAAATACTCGAATAACAAAAGTTTTCAATTTTTGCCAGAACCACAAGGGGGGACCCTTACAGCTTTTTCCAATTTTTGATTGCCTCAGAAACTCATGTAAATCATATCAACCAAGCATAAACCAAACATAATCGTTAATATATTAGTGAAATGGGTAGTTAGGATGCTTTGATTCGCCCAAATACTCAAAGAACAAAAGTTTTCAATTTTTGCCAGAACCACAAGGGGGGACCCTTACAGATTTTTCCAATTTTTGATTACCTCAGAAACTCATGTAAATCATATCAACCATACATAAACCAAACATAATCGTTAATATATAAGTGAAATGAGTAGTTAGGATGTTTTGATTCACCCAAATACTCGAAGAACAAAAGTTTTCAATTTTTGGCAGAACCACAAGGGGGGACCCTTACAGCTTTTTCCAATTTTTGATTGCCTCAGAAACTCATGTAAATCATATCAACCATGCATAAACCAAACATAATCGTTAATGTATAGGTGAGTAGTTAGGATTCTTTGATTCGCCCAAATACTCGAAGAACAAAAGTTTTCAATTTTTGCCAAAACCACAAGGGGGGACCCTTACAGCTTTTTCCAATATTTGATTGCCTCAGAAACTCATGTAAATCATATCAACCAAGCATAAACCAAACATATTCGTTAATATATAAGTGAAATGGGTAGTTAGGATGCTTTGATTCGCCCAAATACTCGAAGAACAAAAGTTTTCAATTTTTGCCAAAACCACAAGGGGGGACCCTTACAGCTTTTTCCAATTTTTGATTGCCTCAGAAACTCATGTAAATCATATCAACCATACATAAACAAAACATAATCGTTAATATATAAGTGAAATGAGTAGTTAGCATGCTTTGATTCACCCAAATACTCGAAGAACAAAAGTTTTCAATTGTTGCCAGAACCACAAGGGGGGACCCTTACAGCTTTTTCCAATTTTTGATTGCCTCAGAAACTCATGTAAATCATATCAACCATACATAAACCAAACATAATAGTTAATATAAAAGTGAAATGAGTAGTTAGGATGCTTTGATTCGCCCAAATACTCGAAGAACAAAAGTTTTCAATTTTTGCCAGAACCACAAGGGGGGACCCTTACAGCATTTTCCAATTTTTGATTGCCTCAGAAACGCATGTAAATCATACCAACCATACCTAAACCAAACATAATCGTTAATATATAAGTGAAATGGGTAGTTAGGATGCTTTGATTCGCCCAAATACTCGAAGAACAAAAGTTTTCAATTTTTGGCAGAACCACAAGGGGGGGACCCTTACAGCTTTTTCCAATTTTTGATTGCCTCAGAAACTCATGTAAATCATATCAACCATGCATAAACCAAACATAATCGTTAATATATAAGTGAAATGGGTAGTTAGGATGCTTTGATTCGCCCAAATACTCGAAGAACAAAAGTTTTCAATTTTTGCCAGAACCACAAGGGGGGACCGTTACAGCTTTTTTCCAATTTTTGATTGCCTCAGAAACTCATGTAAATCATATCAACCAAGCATAAACCAAACATAATCATTAATATATTAGTGAAATGGGTAGTTAGGATGCTTTGATTCGCCCAAATACTCGAAGAACAAAAGTTTTCAATTTTTGCCAGAACCACAGGGGGGACCCTTATAGCTTTTTCCTATTTTTGATTACCTCAGAAACTCATGTAAATCATATCAACCATACATAAACCAAACATAATCGTTAATATAAAAGTGAAATGAGTAGTTAGGATGCTTTGATTCGCCCAAATACTCGAAGAACTGAAGTTTTCAATTTTTGCCAGAACCACAAGGGGGGACCCTTATAGCTTTTTCCAATTTTTGATTGCCTTAGAAACGCATGTAAATCATATCAACCATACCTAAACCAAACATAATCGTTAATATATAAGTGAAATGGGTAGTTAGGATGCTTTGATTCGCCCAAATACTCGACGAACAAAAGTTTTCAATTTTTGCCAGAACCACAAGGGAGACCCTTACAGCTATTTTCCAACTTTTGATTGCCTCAGAAACTCATGTAAATCATGTCAACCATACATAAACCAAGCATAATGGTTAATATATAAGTGATATGAGTAGTTAGGATGCTTTGATTCACCGAAATACTCGAAGAACAAAAGTTTTCAATTTTTGCCAGAACCACAAGGGGGGACCCTTACAGCTTTTTCCAATTTTTGATTGCCTCAGAAACTCATGTAAATCATATCAACCAAGCATAAACCAAACATAATCGTTAATATATTAGTGAAATGGGTAGTTAGGATGCTTTGATTCGCCCAAATACTCAAAGAACAAAAGTTTTCAATTTTTGCCAGAACCACAAGGGGGGACCCTTACAGATTTTTCCAATTTTTGATTACCTCAGAAACTCATGTAAATCATATCAACCATACATAAACCAAACATAATCGTTAATATATAAGTGAAATGAGTAGTTAGGATGTTTTGATTCACCCAAATACTCGAAGAACAAAAGTTTTCAATTTTTGGCAGAACCACAAGGGGGGACCCTTACAGCTTTTTCCAATTTTTGATTGCCTCAGAAACTCATGTAAATCATATCAACCATGCATAAACCAAACATAATCGTTAATATATAGGTGAGTAGTTAGGATTCTTTGATTCGCCCAAATACTCGAAGAACAAAAGTTTTCAATTTTTGCCAAAACCACAAGGGGGGACCCTTACAGCTTTTTCCAATATTTGATTGCCTCAGAAACTCATGTAAATCATATCAACCAAGCATAAACCAAACATATTCGTTAATATATAAGTGAAGTGGGTAGTTAGGATGCTTTGATTCGCCCAAATACTCGAAGAACAAAAGTTTTCAATTTTTGCCAGAACCACAAGGGGGGACCCTTACAGCGTTTTCCAATTTTTGATTGCCTCATAAACTCATGTAAATCATATCAACCAAGCATAAACCAAACATATTCGTTAATATATAAGTGAAATGGGTAGTTAGGATGCTTTGATTCGCCCAAATACTCGAAGAACAAAAGTTTTCAATTTTTGCCAGAACCACAAGGGGGGACCCTTACAGCTTTTTCCAATTTTTGATTGCCTCAGAAACTCATGTAAATCATATCAACCAAGCATAAACCAAACATAATCATTAATATATTAGTGAAATGGGTAGTTAGGATGCTTTGATTCGCCCAAATACTCGAAGAACAAAAGTTTTCAATTTTTGCCAGAAACACAGGGGGGACCCTTATAGCTTTTTACTATTTTTGATTACCTCAGAAACTCATGTAAATCATATCAACCATACATAAACCAAACATAATCGTTAATATAAAAGTGAAATGAGTAGTTAGGATGCTTTGATTCGCCCAAATACTCGAAGAACTAAAGTTTTCAATTTTTGCCAGAACCACAAGGGGGGACCCTTACAGCTTTTTCCAATTTTTGATTGCCTTAGAAACGCATGTAAATCATATCAACCATACCTAAACCAAACATAATCGTTAATATATAAGTGAAATGGGTAGTTAGGATGCTTTGATTCGCCCAAATACTCGACGAACAAAAGTTTTCAATTTTTGCCAGAACCATAAGGGAGACCCTTACAGCTTTTCCAACTTTTGATTGCCTCAGAAACTCATGTAAATCATGTCAACCATACATAAACCAAGCATAATGGTTAATATATAAGTGAAATGAGTAGTTAGGATGCTTTGATTCACCGAAATACTCGAAGAACAAAAGTTTTCAATTTTTGCCAGAACCACAAGGGGGGACCCTTACAGCTTTTTCCAATTTTTGATTGCCTCAGAAACTCATGTAAATCATATCAACCAAGCATAAACCAAACATAATCGTTAATATATTAGTGAAATGGGTAGTTAGGATGCTTTGATTCGCCCAAATACTCAAAGAACAAAAGTTTTCAATTTTTGCCAGAACCACAAGGGGGGACCCTTACAGATTTTTCCAATTTTTGATTACCTCAGAAACTCATGTAAATCATATCAACCATACATAAACCAAACATAATCGTTAATATATAAGTGAAATGAGTAGTTAGGATGTTTTGATTCACCCAAATACTCGAAGAACAAAAGTTTTCAATTTTTGGCAGAACCACAAGGGGGGACCCATACAGCTTTTTCCAATTTTTGATTGCCTCAGAAACTCATGTAAATCATATCAACCATGCATAAACCAAACATAATCGTTAATGTATAGGTGAGTAGTTAGGATTCTTTGATTCGCCCAAATACTCGAAGAACAAAAGTTTTCAATTTTTGCCAAAACCACAAGGGGGGACCCTTACAGCTTTTTCCAATATTTGATTCCCTCAGAAACTCATGTAAATCATATCAACCAAGCATAAACCAAACATATTCGTTAATATATAAGTCAAATGGGTAGTTAGGATGCTTTGATTCGCCCAAATACTCGAAGAACAAAAGTTTTCAATTTTTGCCAAAACCACAAGGGGGGACCCTTACAGCTTTTTCCAATTTTTGATTGCCTCAGAAACTCATGTAAATCATATCAACCATACATAAACAAAACATAATCGTTAATATATAAGTGAAATGAGTAGTTAGCATGCTTTGATTCACCCAAATACTCGAAGAACAAAAGTTTTCAATTGTTGCCAGAACCACAAGGGGGGACCCTTACAGCTTTTTCCAATTTTTGATTGCCTCAGAAACTCATGTAAATCATATCAACCATACATAAACCAAACATAATAGTTAATATAAAAGTGAAATGAGTAGTTAGGATGCTTTGATTCGCCCAAATACTCGAAGAACAAAAGTTTTCAATTTTTGCCAGAACCACAAGGGGGGACCCTTACAGCATTTTCCAATTTTTGATTGCCTCAGAAACGCATGTAAATCATACCAACCATACCTAAACCAAACATAATCGTTAATATATAAGTGAAATGGGTAGTTAGGATGCTTTGATTCGCCCAAATACTCGAAGAACAAAAGTTTTCAATTTTTGGCAGAACCACAAGGGGGGGACCCTTACAGCTTTTTCCAATTTTTGATTGCCTCAGAAACTCATGTAAATCATATCAACCAAGCATAAACCAAACATATTCGTTAATATATAAGTGAAATGGGTAGTTAGGATGCTTTGATTCGCCCAAATACTCGAAGAACAAAAGTTTTCAATTTTTGGCAGAACCACAAGGGGGGGACCCTTACAGCTTTTTCCAATTTTTGATTGCCTCAGAAACTCATGTAAATCATATCAACCAAGCATAAACCAAACATAATCGTTAATATATAAGTGAAATGGGTAGTTAGGATGCTATGATTCGCCCAAATACTCGAAGAACAAAAGTTTTCAATTTTTGCCAGAACCACAAGGGGGGACCCTTACAGCTTTTTCCAATTTTTGATTGCCTCAGAAACTCATGTAAATCATATCAACCAAGCATAAACCAAACATAATCATTAATATATTAGTGAAATGGGTAGTTAGGATGCTTTGATTCGCCCAAATACTCGAAGAACAAAAGTTTTCAATTTTTGCCAGAACCACAGGGGGGACCCTTATAGCTTTTTCCTATTTTTGATTACCTCAGAAACTCATGTAAATCATATCAACCATACATAAACCAAACATAATCGTTAATATAAAAGTGAAATGAGTAGTTAGGATGCTTTGATTCGCCCAAATACTCGAAGAACTGAAGTTTTCAATTTTTGCCAGAACCACAAGGGGGGACCCTTACAGCTTTTTCCAATTTTTGATTGCCTTAGAAACGCATGTAAATCATATCAACCATACCTAAACCAAACATAATCGTTAATATATAAGTGAAATGGGTAGTTAGGATGCTTTGATTCGCCCAAATACTCGACGAACAAAAGTTTTCAATTTTTGCCAGAACCACAAGGGAGACCCTTACAGCTATTTTCCAACTTTTGATTGCCTCAGAAACTCATGTAAATCATGTCAACCATACATAAACCAAGCATAATGGTTAATATATAAGTGAAATGAGTAGTTAGGATGCTTTGATTCACCGAAATACTCGAAGAACAAAAGTTTTCAATTTTTGCCAGCACCACAAGGGGGGACCCTTACAGCTTTTTCCAATTTTTGATTGCCTCAGAAACTCATGTAAATCATATCAACCAAGCATAAACCAAACATAATCGTTAATATATTAGTGAAATGGGTAGTTAGGATGCTTTGAATCGCCCAAATACTCAAAGAACAAAAGTTTTCAATTTTTGCCAGAACCACAAGGGGGGACCCTTACAGATTTTTCCAATTTTTGATTACCTCAGAAACTCATGTAAATCATATCAACCATACATAAACCAAACATAATCGTTAATATATAAGTGAAATGAGTAGTTAGGATGTTTTGATTCACCCAAATACTCGAAGAACAAAAGTTTTCAATTTTTGGCAGAACCACAAGGGGGGACCCTTACAGCTTTTTCCAATTTTTGATTGCCTCAGAAACTCATGTAAATCATATCAACCATGCATAAACCAAACATAATCGTTAATATATAGGTGAGTAGTTAGGATTCTTTGATTCGCCCAAATACTCGAAGAACAAAAGTTTTCAATTTTTGCCAAAACCACAAGGGGGGACCCTTACAGCTTTTTCCAATATTTGATTGCCTCAGAAACTCATGTAAATCATATCAACCAAGCATAAACCAAACATATTCGTTAATATATAAGTGAAATCGGTAGTTAGGATGCTTTGATTCGCCCAAATACTCGAAGAACAAAAGTTTTCAATTTTTGCCAGAACCACAAGGGGGGACCCTTACAGCTTTTTCCAATTTTTGATTGCCTCAGAAACTCATGTAAATCATATCAACCATACATAAACAAAACATAATCGTTAATATATAAGTGAAATGAGTAGTTAGCATGCTTTGATTCACCGAAATACTCGAAGAACAAAAGTTTTCAATTGTTGCCAGAACCACAAGGGGGGACCCTTACAGCTTTTTCCAATTTTTGATTGCCTCAGAAACTCATGTAAATCATATCAACCATACATAAACCAAAGATAATAGTTAATATAAAAGTGAAATGAGTAGTTAGGATGCTTTGATTCGCCCAAATACTCGAAGAACAAAAGTTTTCAATTTTTGCCAGAACCACAAGGGGGGACCCTTACAGCATTTTCCAATTTTTGATTGCCTCAGAAACGCATGTAAATCATATCAACCATACCTAAACCAAACATAATCGTTAATATATAAGTGAAATGGGTAGTTAGGATGCTGTGATTCGCCCAAATACTCGAAGAACAAAAGTTTTCAATTTTTGGCAGAAGCACAAGGGGGGGACCCTTACAGCTTTTTCCAATTTTTGATTGCCTCAGAAACTCATGTAAATCATATCAACCATGCATAAACCAAACATAATCGTTAATATATAAGTGAAATGGGTAGTTAGGGTGCTTTGATTCGCCCAAATACTCGACGAACAAAAGTTTTCAATTTTTGCCAGAACCACAAGGGAGACCCTTACAGCTTTTTCCAACTTTTGATTGCCTCAGAAACTCATGTAAATCATGTCAACCATACATAAACCAAGCATAATGGTTAATATATAAGTGAAATGAGTAGTTAGGATGCTTTGATTCACCGAAATACTCGAAGAACAAAAGTTTTCAATTTTTGCCAGAACCACAAGGGGGGACCCTTACAGCTTTTTCCAATTTTTGATTGCCTCAGAAACTCATGTAAATCATATCAACCAAGCATAAACCAAACATAATCGTTAATATATTAGTGAAATGGGTAGTTAGGATGCTTTGATTCGCCCAAATACTCAAAGAACAAAAGTTTTCAATTTTTGCCAGAACCACAAGGGGGGGACCCTTACAGATTTTTCCAATTTTTGATTACCTCAGAAACTCATGTAAATCATATCAACCATACATAAACCAAACATAATCGTTAATATATAAGTGAAATGAGTAGTTAGGATGTTTTGATTCACCCAAATACTCGAAGAACAAAAGTTTTCAATTTTTGGCAGAACCACAAGGGGGGACCCTTACAGCTTTTTCCAATTTTTGATTGCCTCACAAACTCATGTAAATCATATCAACCATGCATAAACCAAACATAATCGTTAATATATAGGTGAGTAGTTAGGATTCTTTGATTCGCCCAAATACTCGAAGAACAAAAGTTTTCAATTTTTGCCAAAACCACAAGGGGGGACCCTTACGGCTTTTTCCAATATTGGATTGCCTCAGAAACTCATGTAAATCATATCAACCAAGCATAAACCAAACATATTCGTTAATATATAAGTGAAATGGGTAGTTAGGATGCTTTGATTCGCCCAAATACTCGAAGAACAAAAGTTTTCAATTTTTGCCAGAACCACAAGGGGGGACCCTTACAGCTTTTTCCAATTTTTGATTGCCTCAGAAACTCATGTAAATCATATCAACCATACATAAACAAAACATAATCGTTAATATATAAGTGAAATGAGTAGTTAGCATGCTTTGATTCACCCAAATACTCGAAGAACAAAAGTTTTCAATTGTTGCCAGAACCACAAGGGGGGACCCTTACAGCTTTTTCCAATTTTTGATTGCCTCAGAAACTCATGTAAATCATATCAACCATACATAAACCAAACATAATAGTTAATATAAAAGTGAAATTAGTAGTTAGGATGCTTTGATTCGCCCAAATACACGAAGAACAAAAGTTTTCAATTTTTGCCAGAACCACAAGGGGGGACCCTTACAGCATTTTCCAATTTTTGATTGCCTCAGAAACTCATGTAAATCATATCAACCATGCCTAAACCAAACATAATCGTTAATATATAAGTGAAATGGGTAGTTAGGATGCTTTGATTCGCCCAAATACTCGAAGAACAAAAGTTTTCAATTTTTGGCAGAAGCACAAGGGGGGGACCCTTACAGCTTTTTCCAATTTTTGATTGCCTCAGAAACTCATGTAAATCATATCAACCATGCATAAACCAAACATAATCGTTAATATATAAGTGAAATGGGTAGTTAGGGTGCTTTGATTCGCCCAAATACTCGACGAACAAAAGTTTTCAATTTTTGCCAGAACCACAAGGGAGACCCTTACAGCTTTTTCCAACTTTTGATTGCCTCAGAAACTCATGTAAATCATGTCAACCATACATAAACCAAGCATAATGGTTAATATATAAGTGAAATGAGTAGTTAGGATGCTTTGATTCACCGAAATACTCGAAGAACAAAAGTTTTCAATTTTTGCCAGAACCACAAGGGGGGACCCTTACAGCTTTTTCCAATTTTTGATTGCCTCAGAAACTCATGTAAATCATATCAACCAAGCATAAACCAAACATAATCGTTAATATATTAGTGAAATGGGTAGTTAGGATGCTTTGATTCGCCCAAATACTCAAAGAACAAAAGTTTTCAATTTTTGCCAGAACCACAAGGGGGGGACCCTTACAGATTTTTCCAATTTTTGATTACCTCAGAAACTCATGTAAATCATATCAACCATACATAAACCAAACATAATCGTTAATATATAAGTGAAATGAGTAGTTAGGATGTTTTGATTCACCCAAATACTCGAAGAACAAAAGTTTTCAATTTTTGGCAGAACCACAAGGGGGGACCCTTACAGCTTTTTCCAATTTTTGATTGCCTCACAAACTCATGTAAATCATATCAACCATGCATAAACCAAACATAATCGTTAATATATAGGTGAGTAGTTAGGATTCTTTGATTCGCCCAAATACTCGAAGAACAAAAGTTTTCAATTTTTGCCAAAACCACAAGGGGGGACCCTTACGGCTTTTTCCAATATTTGATTGCCTCAGAAACTCATGTAAATCATATCAACCAAGCATAAACCAAACATATTCGTTAATATATAAGTGAAATGGGTAGTTAGGATGCTTTGATTCGCCCAAATACTCGAAGAACAAAAGTTTTCAATTTTTGCCAGAACCACAATGGGGGACCCTTACAGCTTTTTCCAATTTTTGATTGCCTCAGAAACTCATGTAAATCATATCAACCATACATAAACAAAACATAATCGTTAATATATAAGTGAAATGAGTAGTTAGCATGCTTTGATTCACCCAAATACTCGAAGAACAAAAGTTTTCAATTGTTGCCAGAACCACAAGGGGGGACCCTTACAGCTTTTTCCAATTTTTGATTGCCTCAGAAACTCATGTAAATCATATCAACCATACATAAACCAAACATAATAGTTAATATAAAAGTGAAATGAGTAGTTAGGATGCTTTGATTCGCCCAAATACTCGAAGAACAAAAGCTTTCAATTTTTGCCAGAACCACAAGGGGGGACCCTTACAGCATTTTCCAATTTTTGATTGCCTCAGAAACTCATGTAAATCATATCAACCATGCCTAAACCAAACATAATCGTTAATATATAAGTGAAATGGGTAGTTAGGATGCTTTGATTCGCCCAAATACTCGAAGAACAAAAGTTTTCAATTTTTGGCAGAACCACAAGGGGGGACCCTTACAGCTTTTTCCAATTTTTGATTGCCTCAGAAACTCATGTAAATCATATCAACCATGCATAAACCAAACATAATCATTAATATATTAGTGAAATGGGTAGTTAGGATGCTTTGATTCGCCCAAATACTCGAAGAACAAAAGTTTTCAATTTTTGCCAGAACCACAGGGGGACCTTTATAGCTTTTTCCTATTTTTGATTACCTCAGAAACTCATGTAAATCATATCAACCATACATAAACCAAACATAATCGTTAATATATAAGTGAAATGGGTAGTTAGGATGCTTTGATTCACCCAAATACTCGAAGAACAAAAGTTTTCAATTTTTGGCAGAACCACAAGGGGGGACCCTTACAGCTTTTTCCAAATTTTGATTGCCTCAGAAACTCATGTAAATCATATCAACCATACATAAACCAAACATAATAGTTAATATAAAAGTGAAATGAGTAGTTAGGATGCTTTGATTCGCCCAAATACTCGAAGAACTAAAGTTTTCAATTTTTGCCAGAACCACAAGGGGGGACCCTTACAGCTTTTTCCAATTTTTGATTGCCTCAGAAACGCATGTAAATCATATCAACCATACCTAAACCAAACATAATCGTTAATATATAAGTGAAATGGGTAGTTAGGATGCTTTGATTCGCCCAAATACTCGAAGAACAAAAGTTTTCAATTTTTGGCAGAACCACAAGGGGGGGACCCTTACAGCTTTTTCCAATTTTTGATTGCCTCAGAAACTCATGTAAATCAAATCAACCATGCATAAACCAAACATAATCGTTAATATATAAGTGAAATGGGTAGTTAGGATGCTTTGATTCGCCCAAATACTCGAAGAACAAAAGTTTTCAATTTTTGCCAGAACCACAAGGGGGGACCCTTACAGCTTTTTCCAATTTTTGATTGCCTCAGAAACTCATGTAAATCATATCAACCAAGCATAAACCAAACATAATCATTAATATATTAGTGAAATGGGTAGTTAGGATGCTTTGATTTGCCCAAATACTCGAAGAACAAAAGTTTTCAATTTTTGCCAGAACCACAGGGGGGACCCTTATAGCTTTTTCCTATTTTTGATTACCTCAGAAACTCATGTAAATCATATCAACCATACATAAACCAAACATAATCGTTAATATATAAGTGAAATGGGTAGTTAGGATGCTTTGATTCACCCAAATACTCGAAGAACAAAAGTTTTCAATTTTTGGCAGAACCACAAGGGGGGACCCTTACAGCTTTTTCCAAATTTTGATTTCCTCAGAAACTCATGTAAATCATATCAACCATACATAAACCAAACATAATAGTTAATATAAAAGTGAAATGAGTAGTTAGGATGCTTTGATTCGCCCAAATACTCGAAGAACTAAAGTTTTCAATTTTTGCCAGAACCACAAGGGGGGACCCTTACAGCTTTTTCCAATTTTTGATTGCCTCAGAAACGCATGTAAATCATATCAACCATACCTAAACCAAACATAATCGTTAATATATAAGTGAAATGGGTAGTTAGGATGCTATGATTCGCCCAAATACTCGACGAACAAAAGTTTTCAATTTTTGCCAGAACCACAAGGGAGACCCTTACAGCTTTTTCCAATTTTTGATTGCCTCAGAAACTCATGTAAATCATGTCAACCATACATAAACCAAGCATAATGGTTAATATATAAGTGAAATGAGTAGTTAGGATGCTTTGATTCACCCAAATACTCGAAGAACAAAAGTTTTCAATTTTTGCCAGAACCACAAGGGGGGACCCTTACAGCTTTTTCCAATTTTTGATTGCCTCAGAAACTCATGTAAATCATATCAACCAAGCATAAACCAAACATAATCATTAATATATTAGTGAAATGGGTAGTTAGGATGCTTTGATTCGCCCAAATACTCAAAGAACAAAAGTTTTCAATTTTTGCCAGAACCACAAGGGGGGGACCCTTACAGCTTTTTCCAATTTTTGATTACCTCAGAAACTCATGTAAATCATATCAACCATACATAAACCAAACATAATCGTTAATATATAAGTGAAATGAGTAGTTAGGATGTTTTGATTCACCCAAATACTCGAAGAACAAAAGTTTTCAATTTTTGGCAGAACCACAAGGGGGGACCCTTACAGCTTTTTCCAATTTTTGATTGCCTCAGAAACTCATGTAAATCATATCAACCATGCATAAACCAAACATAATCGTTAATATATAGGTGAGTAGTTAGGATGATTTGATTCGCCCAAATACTCGAAGAACAAAAGTTTTCAATTTTTGGCCGAACCACGAGGGGGGACCCTTACAGCTTTTTCCAATTTTTGATTGCCTCAGAAACTCATGTAAATCATATCAACCATACATAAACCAAACATAAGCGTTATTATAAAAGTGAAATGAGTAGTTAGGATGCTTTGATTCGCCCAAATACTTGAAAAACAAAAGTTTTCAATTTTTGCCAAAACCACAAGGGTGGACCCTTACAGCTTTTTCCAATATTTGATTGCCTCAGAAACTCATGTAAATCATATCAACCAAGCATAAACCAAACATATTCGTTAATAATTAAGTGAAATGGGTAGTTAGGATGCTTTGATTCGCCCAAATACTCGAAGAACAAAAGTTTTCAATTTTTGCCAGAACCACAAGGGGGAACCCTTACAGCTTTTTCCAATTTTTGATTGCCTCAGAAACTCATGTAAATCATATCAACCATACATAAACAAAACATAATCGTTAATATATAAGTGAAATGAGTAGTTAGCATGCTTTGATTCACCCAAATACTCGAAGAACAAAAGTTTTCAATTGTTGCCAGAACCACAAGGGGGGACCCTTACAGCTTTTTCCAATTTTTGATTGCCTCAGAAACTCATGTAAATCATATCAACCATACCTAAACCAAACATAATCGTTAAAATATAAGTGAAATGAGTAGTTCGGATGCTTTGATTCGCCCAAATACTCGAATAACTAAAGTTTTCAATTTTTGCCAGAACCACAAGGGGGGACCCTTACAGCTTTTTCTAATTTTTGATTGCCTCAGAAACTCATGTAAATCATATCAACCATACATAAACCAAACATAATCGTTATTATAAAAGTGAAATGAGTAGTTAGGATGCTTTGATTCGCCCAAATACTTGAAAAACAAAAGTTTTCAATTTTTGCCAAAACCACAAGGGGGGACCCTTACAGCTTTTTCCAATATTTGATTGCCTCAGAAACTCATGTAAATCATATCAACCAAGCATAAACCAAACATATTCGTTAATATATAAGTGAAATGGGTAGTTAGGATGCTTTGATTCGCCCAAATACTCGAAGAACAAAAGTTTTCAATTTTTGCCAGAACCACAAGGGGGGACCCTTACAGCTTTTTCCAATTTTTGATTGCCTCATAAACTCATGTAAATCTTATCAACCATACATAAACAAAACATAATCGTTAATATATAAGTGAAATGAGTAGTTAGCATGCTTTGATTCACCCAAATACTCGAAGAACAAAAGTTTTCAATTGTTGCCAGAACCACAAGGGGGGACCCTTACAGCTTTTTCCAATTTTTGATTGCCTCAGAAACTCATGTAATTCATATCAACCATACATAAACCAAACATAATAGTTAATATAAAAGTGAAATGAGTAGTTAGGATGCTTTGATTCGCCCAAATACTCGAAGAACAAAAGTTTTCAATTTTTGCCAGAACCACAAGGGGGGACCCTTACAGCATTTTCCAATTTTTGATTGCCTCAGAAACGCATGTAAATCATATCAACCATACCTAAACCAAACATAATCGTTAATATATAAGTGAAATGGGTAGTTAGGATGTTTTGATTCGCCCAAATACTCGAAGAACAAAAGTTTTCAATTTTTGGCAGAACCACAAGGGGGGACCCTTACAGCTTTTTCCAATTTTTTATTGCCTCAGAAACTCATGTAAATCATATCAACCATGCATAAACCAAACATAATCGTTAATATATAAGTGAAATGGGTAGTTAGGATGCTTTGATTCGCCCAAATACTCGAAGAACAAAAGTTTTCAATTTTTGCCAGAACCACAAGGGGGGACCCTTACAGCTTTTTCGAATTTTTGATTGCCTCAGAAACTCATGTAAATCATATCAACCAAGCATAAACCAAACATAATCATTAATATATTAGTGAAATGGGTAGTTAGGATGCTTTGATTCGCCCAAATACTCGAAGAACAAAAGTTTTCAATTTTTGCCAGAACCACAGGGGGGACCCTTATAGCTTTTTCCTATTTTTGATTACCTCAGAAACTCATGTAAATCATATCAACCATACATAAACCAAACATAATCGTTAATATATAAGTGAAATGAGTAGTTAGGATGCTTTGATTCACCCAAATACTCGAAGAACAAAAGTTTTCAATTTTTGCCAGAACCACAAGGGGGACCCTTACAGCTTTTTCCAATTTTTGATTGCCTCAGAAACTCTTGTAAATCATATCAACCATACATAAACAAAACATAATCGTTAATATATAAGTGAAATGAGTAGTTAGCATGCTTTGATTCACCCAAATACTCGAAGAACAAAAGTTTTCAATTGTTGCCAGAACCACAAGGGGGGACCCTTACAGCTTTTTCCAATTTTTGATTGCCTCAGAAACTCAAGTAAATCATATCAACCATACCTAAACCAAACATAATCGTTAAAATATAAGTGAAATGAGTAGTTCGGATGCTTTGATTCGCCCAAATACTCGAAGAACTAAAGTTTTCAACTTTTGCCAGAACCACAAGGGGGGACCCTTACAGCTTTTTCTAATTTTTGATTGCCTCAGAAACTCATGTAAATCATATCAACCATACATAAACCAAACATAATCGTTATTATAAAAGTGAAATGAGTAGTTAGGATGCTTTGATTCGCCCAAATACTTGAAAAACAAAAGTTTTCAATTTTTGCCAAAACCACAAGGGGGGACCCTTACAGCTTTTTCCAATATTTGATTGCCTCAGAAACTCATGTAAATCATATCAACCAAGCATAAACCAAACATATTCGTTAATATATAAGTGAAATGGGTAGTTAGGATGCTTTGATTCGCCCAAATACTCGAAGAACAAAAGTTTTCAATTTTTGCCAGAACCACAAGGGGGGACCCTTACAGCTTTTTCCAATTTTTGATTGCCTCAGAAACTCATGTAAATCATATCAACCATACATAAACAAAACATAATCGTTAATATACAAGTGAAATGAGTAGTTAGCATGCTTTGATTCACCCAAATACTCGAAGAACAAAAGTTTTCAATTGTTGCCAGAACCACAAGGGGGGACCCTTACAGCTTTTTCCAATTTTTGATTGCCTCAGAAACTCATGTAAATCATATCAACCATACATAAACCAAACATAATAGTTAATATAAAAGTGAAATGAGTAGTGAGGATGCTTTGATTCGCCCAAATACTCGAAGAACAAAAGTTTTCAATTTTTGCCAGAACCACAAGGGGGGACCCTTACAGCTTTTTCCAATTTTTGATTGCCTCAGAAACTCATGTAAATCATATCAACCATACCTAAACCAAACATAATCGTTAAAATATAAGTGAAATGAGTAGTTCGGATGCTTTGATTCGCCCAAATACTCGAAGAACTAAAGTTTTCAATTTTTGCCAGAACCACAAGGGGGGACCCTTACAGCTTTTTCTAATTTTTGATTGCCTCAGAAACTCATGTAAATCATATCAACCATACATAAACCAAACATAATCGTTATTATAAAAGTGAAATGAGTAGTTAGGATGCTTTGATTCGCCCAAATACTTGAAAAACAAAAGTTTTCAATTTTTGCCAAAACCACAAGGGGGGACCCTTACAGCTTTTTCCAATATTTGATTGCCTCAGAAACTCATGTAAATCATATCAACCAAGCATAAACCAAACATATTCGTTAATATATAAGTGAAATGGGTAGTTAGGATGCTTTGATTCGCCCAAATACTCGAAGAACAAAAGTTTTCAATTTTTGCCAGAACCACAAGGGGGGACCCTTACAGCTTTTTCCAATTTTTGATTGCCTCAGAAACTCATGTAAATCATATCAACCATACATAAACAAAACATAATCGTTAATATATAAGTGAAATGAGTAGTTAGCATGCTTTGATTCACCCAAATACTCGAAGAACAATAGTTTTCAATTGTTGCCAGAACCACAAGGGGGGACCCTTACAGCTTTTTCCAATTTTTGATTGCCTCAGAAACTCATGTAAATCATATCAACCATACATAAACCAAACATAATAGTTAATATAAAAGTGAAATGAGTAGTTAGGATGCTTTGATTCGCCCAAATACTCGAAGAACAAAAGTTTTCAATTTTTGCCAGAACCACAAGGGGGGACCCTTACAGCTTTTTCCAATTTTTGATTGCCTCAGAAACTCATGTAAATCATATCAACCATACCTAAACCAAACATAATCGTTAAAATATAAGTGAAATGAGTAGTTCGGATGCTTTGATTCGCCCAAATACTCGAAGAACTAAAGTTTTCAATTTTTGCCAGAACCACAAGGGGGGACCCTTACAGCTTTTTCTAATTTTTGATTGCCTCAGAAACTCATGTAAATCATATCAACCATACATAAACCAAACATAATCGTTATTATAAAAGTGAAATGAGTAGTTAGGATGCTTTGATTCGCCCAAATAATTGAAAAACAAAAGTTTTCAATTTTTGCCAAAACCACAAGGGGGGACCCTTACAGCTTTTTCCAATATTTGATTGCCTCAGAAACTCATGTAAATCATATCAACCAAGCATAAACCAAACATATTCGTTAATATATAAGTGAAATGGGTAGTTAGGATGCTTTGATTCGCCCAAATACTCGAAGAACAAAAGTTTTCAATTTTTGCCAGAACCACAAGGGGGGACCCTTACAGCTTTTTCCAATTTTTGATTGCCTCAGAAACTCATGTAAATCATATCAACCATACATAAACAAAACATAATCGTTAATATATAAGTGAAATGAGTAGTTAGCATGCTTTGATTCACCCAAATACTCGAAGAACAAAAGTTTTCAATTGTTGCCAGAACCACATGGGGGGACCCTTACAGCTTTTTCCAATTTTTGATTGCCTCAGAAACTCATGTAAATCATATCAACCATACATAAACCAAACATAATAGTTAATATAAAAGTGAAATGAGTAGTTAGGATGCTTTGATTCTCCCAAATACTCGAAGAACAAAAGTTTTCAATTTTTGCCAGAACCACAAGGGGGGACCCTTACAGCATTTTCCAATTTTTGATTGCCTCAGAAACGCATGTAAATCATATCAACCATACCTAAACCAAACATAATCGTTAATATATAAGTGAAATGGGTAGTTAGGATGCTTTGATTCGCCCAAATACTCGAAGAACAAAAGTTTTCAATTTTTGCCAGAACCACAAGGGGGGACCCTTACAGCTTTTTCCAATTTTTGATTGCCTCAGAAACTCATGTAAATCATATCAACCATACATAAACAAAACATAATCGTTAATATATAAGTGAAATGAGTAGTTAGCATGCTTTGATTCACCCAAATACTCGAAGAACAATAGTTTTCAATTGTTGCCAGAACCACAAGGGGGGACCCTTACAGCTTTTTCCAATTTTTGATTGCCTCAGAAACTCATGTAAATCATATCAACCATACATAAACAAAACATAATCGTTAATATATAAGTGAAATGAGTAGTTAGCATGCTTTGATTCACCCAAATACTCGAAGAACAATAGTTTTCAATTGTTGCCAGAACCACAAGGGGGGACCCTTACAGCTTTTTCCAATTTTTGATTGCCTCAGAAACTCATGTAAATCATATCAACCATACATAAACCAAACATAATAGTTAATATAAAAGTGAAATGAGTAGTTAGGATGCTTTGATTCGCCCAAATACTCGAAGAACAAAAGTTTTCAATTTTTGCCAGAACCACAAGGGGGGACCCTTACAGCTTTTTCCAATTTTTGATTGCCTCAGAAACTCATGTAAATCATATCAACCATACCTAAACCAAACATAATCGTTAAAATATAAGTGAAATGAGTAGTTCGGATGCTTTGATTCGCCCAAATACTCGAAGAACTAAAGTTTTCAATTTTTGCCAGAACCACAAGGGGGGACCCTTACAGCTTTTTCTAATTTTTGATTGCCTCAGAAACTCATGTAAATCATATCAACCATACATAAACCAAACATAATCGTTATTATAAAAGTGAAATGAGTAGTTAGGATGCTTTGATTCGCCCAAATAATTGAAAAACAAAAGTTTTCAATTTTTGCCAAAACCACAAGGGGGGACCCTTACAGCTTTTTCCAATATTTGATTGCCTCAGAAACTCATGTAAATCATATCAACCAAGCATAAACCAAACATATTCGTTAATATATAAGTGAAATGGGTAGTTAGGATGCTTTGATTCGCCCAAATACTCGAAGAACAAAAGTTTTCAATTTTTGCCAGAACCACAAGGGGGGACCCTTACAGCTTTTTCCAATTTTTGATTGCCTCAGAAACTCATGTAAATCATATCAACCATACATAAACAAAACATAATCGTTAATATATAAGTGAAATGAGTAGTTAGCATGCTTTGATTCACCCAAATACTCGAAGAACAATAGTTTTCAATTGTTGCCAGAACCACAAGGGGGGACCCTTACAGCTTTTTCCAATTTTTGATTGCCTCAGAAACTCATGTAAATCATATCAACCATACATAAACAAAACATAATCGTTAATATATAAGTGAAATGAGTAGTTAGCATGCTTTGATTCACCCAAATACTCGAAGAACAATAGTTTTCAATTGTTGCCAGAACCACAAGGGGGGACCCTTACAGCTTTTTCCAATTTTTGATTGCCTCAGAAACTCATGTAAATCATATCAACCATACATAAACCAAACATAATAGTTAATATAAAAGTGAAATGAGTAGTTAGGATGCTTTGATTCGCCCAAATACTCGAAGAACAAAAGTTTTCAATTTTTGCCAGAACCACAAGGGGGGACCCTTACAGCTTTTTCCAATTTTTGATTGCCTCAGAAACTCATGTAAATCATATCAACCATACCTAAACCAAACATAATCGTTAAAATATAAGTGAAATGAGTAGTTCGGATGCTTTGATTCGCCCAAATACTCGAAGAACTAAAGTTTTCAATTTTTGCCAGAACCACAAGGGGGGACCCTTACAGCTTTTTCTAATTTTTGATTGCCTCAGAAACTCATGTAAATCATATCAACCATACATAAACCAAACATAATCGTTATTATAAAAGTGAAATGAGTAGTTAGGATGCTTTGATTCGCCCAAATAATTGAAAAACAAAAGTTTTCAATTTTTGCCAAAACCACAAGGGGGGACCCTTACAGCTTTTTCCAATATTTGATTGCCTCAGAAACTCATGTAAATCATATCAACCAAGCATAAACCAAACATATTCGTTAATATATAAGTGAAATGGGTAGTTAGGATGCTTTGATTCGCCCAAATACTCGAAGAACAAAAGTTTTCAATTTTTGCCAGAACCACAAGGGGGGACCCTTACAGCTTTTTCCAATTTTTGATTGCCTCAGAAACTCATGTAAATCATATCAACCATACATAAACAAAACATAATCGTTAATATATAAGTGAAATGAGTAGTTAGCATGCTTTGATTCACCCAAATACTCGAAGAACAAAAGTTTTCAATTGTTGCCAGAACCACATGGGGGGACCCTTACAGCTTTTTCCAATTTTTGATTGCCTCAGAAACTCATGTAAATCATATCAACCATACATAAACCAAACATAATAGTTAATATAAAAGTGAAATGAGTAGTTAGGATGCTTTGATTCTCCCAAATACTCGAAGAACAAAAGTTTTCAATTTTTGCCAGAACCACAAGGGGGGACCCTTACAGCATTTTCCAATTTTTGATTGCCTCAGAAACGCATGTAAATCATATCAACCATACCTAAACCAAACATAATCGTTAATATATAAGTGAAATGGGTAGTTAGGATGCTTTGATTCGCCCAAATACTCGAAGAACAAAAGTTTTCAATTTTTGGCAGAACCACAAGGGGGGGACCCTTACAGCTTTTTCCAATTTTTGATTGCCTCAGAAACTCATGTAAATCATATCAACCATGCATAAACCAAACATAATCGTTAATATATAAGTGAAATGGGTAGTTAGGATGCTTTGATTCGCCCAAATACTCGAAGAACAAAAGTTTTCAATTTTTGCCAGAACCACAAGGGGGGACCCTTACAGCTTTTTCCAATTTTTGATTGCCTCAGAAACTCATGTAAATCATATCAACCAAGCATAAACCAAACACAATCATTAATATATTAGTGAAATGGGTAGTTAGGATGCTTTGATTCGCCCAAATACTCGAAGAACAAAAGTTTTCAATTTTTGCCAGAACCACAGGGGGGACCCTTATAGCTTTTTCCTATTTTTGATTACCTCAGAAACTCATGTAAATCATATCAACCATACATAAACAAAACATAATCGTTAATATATAAGTGAAATGAGTAGTTAGCATGCTTTGATTCACCCAAATACTCGAAGAACAAAAGTTTTCAATTGTTGCCAGAACCACAAGGGGGGACCCTTACAGCTTTTTCCAATTTTTGATTGCCTCAGAAACTCATGTAAATCATATCAACCATACATAAACCAAACATAATAGTTAATATAAAAGTGAAATGAGTAGTTAGGATGCTTTGATTCGCCCAAATACTCGAAGAACAAAAGTTTTCAATTTTTGCCAGAACCACAAGGGGGGACCCTTACAGCATTTTCCAATTTTTGATTGCCACAGAAACGCATGTAAATCATATCAACCATACCTAAACCAAACATAATCGTTAATATATAAGTGAAATGGGTAGTTAGGATGCTTTGATTCGCCCAAATTCTCGAAGAACAAAAGTTTTCAATTTTTGGCAGAACCACAAGGGGGGGACCCTTACAGCTTTTTCCAATTTTTGATTGCCTCAGAAACTCATGTAAATCATATCAACCATGCATAAACCAAACATAATCGTTAATATATAAGTGAAATGGGTAGTTAGGATGCTTTGATTCGCCCAAATACTCGAAGAACAAAAGTTTTCAATTTTTGCCAGAACCACAAGGGGGAACCCTTACAGCTTTTTCCAATTTTTGATTGCCTCAGAAACTCATGTAAATCATATCAACCAAGTATAAACCAAACACAATCATTAATATATTAGTGAAATGGATAGTTAGGATGCTTTGATTCGCCCAAATACTCGAAGAACAAAAGTTTTCAATTTTTGCCAGAACCACAGGGGGGACCCTTATAGCTTTTTCCTATTTTTGATTACCTCAGAAACTCATGTAAATCATATCAACCATACATAAACCAAACTTAATCGTTAATATATAAGTGAAATGAGTAGTTAGGATGCTTTGATTCACCCAAATACTCGAAGAACGAAAGTTTTCAATTTTTGGCAGAACCACAAGGGGGACCCTTACAGCTTTTTCCAAATTTTGATTGCCTCAGAAACTCATGTAAATCATATCAACCATAGTGAAATGGGTAGTTAGGATGCTTTTATTCGCCCAAATACTCGAAGAACAAAAGTTTTCAATTTTTGCCAGAACCACAAGGGGGGACCCTTACAGCTTTTTCCAATTTTTGATTGCCTCAGAAACTCATGTAAATCATATCAACCATACATAAACCAAACATAATCGTTAATATATAAGTGAAATGAGTAGTTAGGATGCTTTGATTCGCCCAAATACTCGAAGAACAAAAGTTTTCAATTTTTGCCAGAACCACAAGGGGGGACCCTTACAGCTTTTTCCAATTTTTGATTGCCTCAGAAACGCATGTAAATCATATCAACCATACCTAAACCAAACATAATCGTTAATATATAAGTGAAATGGCTAGTTAGGATGCTTTGATTCACCCAAATACTCGAAGAACAAAAGTTTTCAATTTTTGCCAGAACCACAAGGGGGGACCCTTACAGCTTTTTCCAATTTTTGATTGCCTCAGAAACACATGTAAATCATATCAACCATACCTAAACCAAACATATTCGTTAATAGATAAGTGAAATGGGTAGTTAGGATGCTTTGATTCGCCCAAATACTCGAAGAACAAAAGTTTTCAATTTTTGCCAGAACCACAAGGGAGACCATTACAGCTTTTTCCATGTTTTGATTGCCTCAGAAACTCATGTAAATCATGTCAACCATACATTAACCACACATAATGGTTAATATATAAGTGAAATGAGTAGTTAGGATGCTTTGATTCGCCCAAATACTCGAAGAACAAAAGTTTTCAATTTTTGCCAGAACCACAAGGGGGGACCCTTACAGCTTTTTCCAATTTTTGATTGCCTCAGAAACTCATGTAAATCATATCAACCATACATAAACCAAACATAATCGTTAATATATAAGTGAAATGAGTAGTTAGGATGCTTTGATTCACCCAAATACTCGAACAACAAAAGTTTTCAATTTTGTGGCAGAACCACAAGGGGGGGGACCCTTAAAGCTTTTTCCAATTTTTGATTGCCTCAGAACCTCATGTAAATCATATCAACCATACATAAACCAAACATAATAGTTAATATAAAAGTGAAATGAGTAGTTAGGATGCTTTGATTCGCCCAAATACTCGAAGAACAAAAGTTTTCAATTTTTGCCAGAACCACAAGGAGGGACTCTTACAGCTTTTTCCAATTTTTGATTGCCCCAGAAACTCATGTAAATCATATCAACCATACAAAAAACAAACATAATAGTTAATATAAAAGTGAAATGAGTAGTTAGGATGCTTTGATTCGCCCAAATACTCGAAGAACAAAAGTTTTCAATTTTTGCCAGAACCACAAGGGGGGACCCTTAAAGCTTTTTCCAATTTTTGATTGCCTCAGAAACGCTTGTAAACAATATCAACCATACATAAACCAAACATAATCGTTAATATATAAGTGAAATGGGTAGTTAGGATGCTTTGATTCGCCCAAATACTCGACGAACAAAAGTTTTCAATTTTTGCCAGAATCACAAGGGAGACCCTTACAACTTTTTCCAATTTTTGATTACCTCAGAAACTCATGTAAATCACATCAACCATACATAAACCGAACATAATCGTTAATATAAAAGTGAAATGAGTAGTTAGGATGCTTTGATTCGCCCAAATACTCGAAGAACAAAAGTTTTCAATTTTTGGCAGAACCACAAGGGGGGACCCTTACAGCTTTTTCCAATTTTTGATTGCCTCAGAAACGCATGTAAATCATATCAACCATACATAAACCAAAAATAATCGTTAATATATAAGTGAAATGGGTAGTTAGGATGCTTTGATTCGCCCAAATACTCGACGAACAAAAGTTTTCAATTTTTGCCAGAATCACAAGGGAGACCCTTACAACTTTTTCCAATTTTTGATTGCCTCAGAAACTCATGTAAATCATATCAACCATATAGAAACCAAACATAATCGTTAATATATAAGTGAAATGATTAGTTAGGATGTATTGATTCACCCAAATACTCGAAGAACAAAAGTTTTCAATTTTTGGCAGAACCACAAGGGGTGACCCTTACAGCTTTTTCCAATTTTTGATTGCCTTAGAAAGTCATGTAAATCATATCAACCATACATAAACAAAACATAATCGTTAATATAAAAGTGAAATGAATAGTTAGGATGCTTTGATTCGCTCAAATACTCGAAGAACAAAAGTTTTCAATTTTTGGCAGAACCACAAGGGGGGACCCTTACAGCTTTTTCCATTTCTTGATTGCCTCAGAAACTCATGTAAATCATGTCAACCATGTATAAACCAAACATAATCGTTAATATATAAGAGAAATGGGTAGTTAGGATGCTTTGATTCTCCCAAATACTCGAAGAACAAAAGTTTTAAATTTTTGGCAGAACCACAAGGGGGGACCCTTACAGCTTTTTCCAATTTTTGATTGCCTCAGAAACTCATGTAAATCATATCAACCAAGCATAAACCAAACATAATCGTTAATATATTAGGGAAATGGGTAGTTAGGATGGTTTGATTCGCCCAAATACTCGAAGAACAAAAGTTTTCAATTTTTGCCAGAACCACGAGGGGGGACCCTTACAGCTTTTTCCAATTTTTGATTGCCACAGAAACTCATGTAAATCATATCAACCATACATAAACCAAACATAATCGTTAATATATAAGTGAAATGAGTAGTTAGGATGCTTTGATTCGCCCAAATACTCGAAGAACAAAAGTTTTCAATTTTTGCCAGAACCACAAGGGGGGACCCTTACAGCTTTTTCCAATTTTTGATTGCCTCAGAAACGCATGTAAATCATATCAACCATACCTAAACCAAACATAATCGTTAATATATAACTGAAATGGGTAGTTAGGATGCTTTGATTCGCCCAAATACTCGAAGAACAAAAGTTTTCAATTTTTGCCAGAACCACAAGGGGGGGACCCTTACAGCTTTTTCCAATTTTTGATTGCCTCAGAAACACATGTAAATCATATCAACCATACCTAAACCAAACATATTCGTTAATAGATAAGTGAAATGGGTAGTTAGGATGCTTTGATTCGCCCAAATACTCGAAGAACAAAAGTTTTCAATTTTTGCCAGAACCACAAGGGAGACCATTACAGCTTTTTCCATGTTTTGATTGCCTCAGAAACTCATGTAAATCATGTCAACCATACATTAACCACACATAATGGTTAATATATAAGTGAAATGAGTAGTTAGGATGCTTTGATTCGCCCAATTACTCGAAGAACAAAAGTTTTCAATTTTTGCCAGAACCACAAGGGGGGACCCTTACAGCTTTTTCCAATTTTTGATTGCCTCAGAAACTCATGTAAATCATATCAACCATACATTAACCAAACATAATCGTTAATATATAAGTGAAATGGGTAGTTAGGATGCTTTGATTCGCCCAAATACTCGAAGAACAAAAGTTCTCAATTTTTGGCAGAACCACAAGGGGGGGACCCTTACAGCTTTTTCCAATTTTTGATTGCCTCAGAAACTCATGTAAATCATATCAACCATGCATAAACCAAACATAATCGTTAATATATAAGTGAAATGGGTAGTTAGGATGCTTTGATTCGCCCAAATACTCGAAGAACAAAAGTTTTCAATTTTTGCCAGAACCACAAGGGGGGACCCTTACAGCTTTTTCCAATTTTTGATTGCCTCAGAAACTCATGTAAATCATATCAACCAAGCATAAACCAAACATAATCATTAATATATTAGTGAAATGGGTAGTTAGGATGCTTTGATTCGCCCAAATACTCGAAGAACAAAAGTTTTCAATTTTTGCCAGAACCACAGGGGGGACCCTTATAGCTTTTTCCTATTTTTGATTACCTCAGAAACTCATGTAAATCATATCAACCATACATAAACCAAACATAATCGTTAATATATAAGTGAAATGAGTAGTTAGGATGCTTTGATTCACCCAAATACTCGAAGAACGAAAGTTTTCAATTTTTGGCAGAACCACAAGGGGGACCCTTACAGCTTTTTCCAAATTTTGATTGCCTCAGAAACTCATGTAAATCATATCAACCATAGTGAAATGGGTAGTTAGGATGCTTTGATTCGCCCAAATACTCGAAGAACAAAAGTTTTCAATTTTTGCCAGAACCACAAGGGGGGACCCTTACAGCTTTTTCCAATTTTTGATTGCCTCAGAAACTCATGTAAATCATATCAACCATACATAAACCAAACATAATCGTTAATATATAAGTGAAATGAGTAGTTAGGATGCTTTGATTCGCCCAAATACTCGAAGAACAAAAGTTTTCAATTTTTGCCAGAACCACAAGGGGGGACCTTTACAGCTTTTTCCAATTTTTGATTGCCTCAGAAACGCATGTAAATCATATCAACCATACCTAAACCAAACATAATCGTTAATATATAAGTGAAATGGCTAGTTAGGATGCTTTGATTCACCCAAATACTCGAAGAACAAAAGTTTTCAATTTTTGCCAGAACCACAAGGGGGGGACCCTTACAGCTTTTTCCAATTTTTGATTGCCTCAGAAACATATGTAAATCATATCAACCATACCTAAACCAAACATATTCGTTAATAGATAAGTGAAATGGGTAGTTAGGATGCTTTGATTCGCCCAAATACTCGAAGAACAAAAGTTTTCAATTTTTGCCAGAACCACAAGGGAGACCCTTACAGCTTTTTCCATGTTTTGATTGCCTCAGAAACTCATGTAAATCATGTCAACCATACATTAACCACACATAATGGTTGATATATAAGTGAAATGAGTAGTTAGGATGCTTTGATTCGCCCAAATACTCGAAGAACAAAAGTTTTCAATTTTTGCCAGAACCACAAGGGGGGACCCTTACAGCTTTTTCCAATTTTTGATTGCCTCAGAAACTCATGTAAATCATATCAACCATACCTAAACCAAACATAATCGTTAATATATAAGTGAAATGGCTAGTTAGGATGCTTTGATTCACCCAAATACTCGAAGAACAAAAGTTCTCAATTTTTGGCAGAACCACAAGGGGGGGACCCTTACAGCTTTTTCCAATTTTTGATTGCCTCAGAAACGCATGTAAATCATATCAACCATACCTAAACCAAACATATTCGTTAATAGATAAGTGAAATGGGTAGTTAGGATGCTTTGATTCGCCCAAATACTCGAAGAACAAAAGTTTTCAATTTTTGCCAGAACCACAAGGGAGACCATTACAGCTTTTTCCATGTTTTGATTGCCTCAGAAACTCATGTAAATCATGTCAACCATACATTAACCACACATAATGGTTAATATATAAGTGAAATGAGTAGTTAGGATGCTTTGATTCGCCCAAATACTCGAAGAACAAAAGTTTTCAATTTTTGCCAGAACCACAAGGGGGGACCCTTACAGATTTTTCCAATTTTTGATTGCCTCAGAAACTCATGTAAATCATATCAACCATACATAAACCAAACATAATCGTTAATATATAAGTGAAATGGGTAGTTAGGATGCTTTGATTCGCCCAAATACTCGAAGAACAAAAGTTTTCAATTTTTGCCAGAACCACAAGGGAGACCATTACAGCTTTTTCCATGTTTTGATTGCCTCAGAAACTCATGTAAATCATATCAACCATACATAAACCAAACATAATCGTTAATATATAAGTGAAATGAGTAGTTAGGATGCTTTGATTCACCCAAATACTCGAAGAACAAAAGTTTTCAATTTTTGGCAGAACCACAAGGGGGGGACCCTTAAAGCTTTTTCCAATTTTTGATTGCCTCAGAAACTCATGTAAATCATATCAACCATGCATAAACCAAACATAATAGTTAATATAAAAGTGAAATGAGTAGTTAGGATACTTTGATTCGCCCAAATACTCGAAGAACAAAAGTTTTCAATTTTTGCCGGAACCACAAGGGGGGACCCTTACAGCTTTTTCCAATTTTTGATTGCCCCAGAAACTCATGTAAATCATATCAACCATACATAAACCAAACATAATAGTTAATATAAAAGTGAAATGAGTAGTTAGGATGCTTTGATTCGCCCAAATACTCGAAGAACAAAAGTTTTCAATTTTTGGAAGAACCACAAGGGGGGACCCTTAAAGCTTTTTCCAATTTTTGATTGCCTCAGAAACGCATGTAAACAATATCAACCATACATAAACCAAACATAATCGTTAATATATAAGTGAAATGATTAGTTAGGATGTATTGATTCACCCAAATACTCGAAGAACAAAAGTTTTCAATTTTTGGCAGAACCACAAGGGGGTGACCCTTACAGCATTTTCCAATTTTTGATTGCCTCAGAAAGTCATGTAAATCATATCAACCATACATAAACAAAACATAATCGTTAATATAAAAGTGAAATGAGTAGTTAGGATGCTTTGATTCGCTCAAATACTCGAAGAACAAAAGTTTTCAATTTTTGGCAGAACCACAAGGGGGGACCCTTACAGCTTTTTCCATTTTTTGATTGCCTCAGAAACTCATGTAAATCATATCAACCATACATTAACCACACATAATGGTTAATATATAAGTGAAATGAGTAGTTAGGATGCTTTGATTCGCCCAAATACTCGAAGAACAAAAGTTTTCAATTTTTGCCAGAACCACAAGGGGGGACCCTTACAGCTTTTTCCAATTTTTGATTGCCCCAGAAACTCATGTAAATCATATCAACCATACATAAACCAAACATAATAGTTAATATAAAAGTGAAATGAGTAGTTAGGATGCTTTGATTCGCCCAAATACTCGAAGAACAAAAGTTTTCAATTTTTGGAAGAACCACAAGGGGGGACCCTTAAAGCTTTTTCCAATTTTTGATTGCCTCAGAAACGCATGTAAACAATATCAACCATACATAAACCAAACATAATCGTTAATATATAAGTGAAATGGGTAGTTAGGATGCTTTGATTCGCCCAAATACTCGACGAACAAAAGTTTTCAATTTTTGCCAGAATCACAAGGGAGACCCTTACAACTTTTTCCAATTTTTGATTACCTCAGAAACTCATGTAAATCACATCAACCATACATAAACCGAACATAATCGTTAATATAAAAGTGAAATGAGTAGTTAGGATGCTTTGATTCGCCCAAATACTCGAAGAACAAAAGTTTTCAATTTTTGGCAGAACCACAAGGGGGGACCCTTACAGCTTTTTCCAATTTTTGATTGCCTCAGAAACGCATGTAAATCATATCAACCATACATAAACCAAAAATAATCGTTAATATATAAGTGAAATGGGTAGTTAGGATGCTTTGATTCGCCCAAATACTCGACGAACAAAAGTTTTCAATTTTTGCCAGAATCACAAGGGAGACCCTTACAACTTTTTCCAATTTTTGATTGCCTCAGAAACTCATGTAAATCATATCAACCATATAGAAACCAAACATAATCGTTAATATATAAGTGAAATGATTAGTTAGGATGCTTTGATTCGCTCAAATACTCGAAGAACAAAAGTTTTCAATTTTTGGCAGAACCACATGGGGGGCACCTTACAGCTTTTTCCAATTTTTGATTGCCTCAGAAACTCATGTAAATCATGTCAACCATGCATAAACCAAACATAATCGTTAATATATAAGAGAAATGGGTAGTTAGGATGCTTTGATTCTCCCAAATACTCGAAGAACAAAAGTTTTCAATTTTTGGCAGAACCACAAGGGGGGACCCTTACAGTTTTTTCCAATTTTTGATTGCCTCAGAAACTCATGTAAATCATATCAACCAAGCATAAACCAAACATAATCGTTAATATATTAGTGAAATGGGTAGTTAGGATGCTTTGATTCTCCCAAATACTCGAAGAACAAAAGTGTTCAATTTTTGGCAGAACCACAAGGGGGGACCCTTACAGCTTTTTCCAATTTTTGATTGCCTCAGAAACTCATGTAAATCCTATCAACCAAGCATAAACCAAACATAATCGTTAATATATTAGTGAAATGGGTAGTTAGGATGCTTTGATTCGCCCAAATACTCGAAGAACAAAAGTTTTCAATTTTTGCCAGAATCACAAGGGAGACCCTTACAACTTTTTCCAATTTTTGATTACCTCAGAAACTCATGTAAATCATATCAACCATACATAAACCAAACATAATCGTTAATATATAAGTGAAATGATTAGTTAGGATGCATTGATTCACCCAAATACTCGAAGAACAAAAGTTTTCAATTTTTGGCAGAACCACAAGGGGTGACCCTTACAGCTTTTTCTAATTTTTGATTCCCTCAGAAACTCATGTAAATCATATCAACCATACATAAACAAAACATAATCGTTAATATAAAAGTCAAATGAGTAGTTAGGATGCTTTGATTCGCTCAAATACTCGAAGAACTAAAGTTTTCAATTTTTGGCAGAACCACAAAGGGGGACCCTTACAGCTTTTTCCAATTTTTGATTGCCTCAGAAACTCTTGTAAATCATGTCAACCATGCATAAACCAAACATAATCGTTAATATATAAGAGAAATGGGTAGTTAGGATGCTTTGATTCTCCCAAATACTCGAAGAACAAAAGTTTTCAATTTTTGGCAGAACCACAAGGGGGGACCCTTACAGTTTTTTCCAATTTTTGATTGCCTCAGAAACTCATGTAAATCATATCAACCAAGCATAAACCAAACATAATCGTTAATATATTAGTGAAATGGGTAGTTAGGATGCTTTGATTCGCCCAAATACTCGAAGAACAAAAGTTTTCAATTTTTACCAGAACCACAATGGGGACCCTTACAGCTTTTTCCAATTTTTTATTGCCTCAGAAACTCATGTAAATCATATCAACCATACATAAACCAAACATAATCGTTAATATATAAGTGAAATGAGTAGTTAGGATGCTTTGATTCACCCAATTACCTGAAGAACAAAAGTTTTCAATTTTTGGCAGAACCACAAGGGGGGACCCTTACAGCATTTTCCAATTTTTGATTGCCTCAGAAACTCATGTAAATCATATCAACCATACATAAACAAAACATAATCATTAATATAAAAGTGAAATGAGTAGTTAGGATGCTTTGATTCGCCCAAATACACGAAGAACAAAAGTTTTCAATTTTTGCCAGAACCACAAGGGGGGACCCTTACAGCTTTTTCGAATTTTTGATTGCCTCAGAAACTCATGTAAATCATATGAACCATACATAAACCAAACATAATCGTTAATATATAAGTGAAATGAGTAGTTAGGATGCATTGATTCACCCAAATACTCGAAGAACAAAAGTTTTCAATTTTTGGCAGAACTACAAGGGGGGACCCTTACAGCTTTTTCCAATTTTTGATTGCCTCAGAAACTCATGTAAGTCATATCAACCATGCATAAACCTAACATAATCGTTAATATATAAGAGAAATGGGTAGTTAGGATGCTTTGATTCTCTCAAATACTCGAAGAACAAAAGTTTTCAATTTTTGGCAGAACCACAAGGGGGGACCCTTACAGCTTTTTCCAATTTTTGATTGCCTCAGAAACTCATGTAAATCATATTAACCATACATAAACCAAACATAATGGTTTTTATATAAGTGAAATGAGTAGTTAGGATGCTTTGATTCACCCAAATACTCGAAGAACAAAAGTTTTCAATTTTTGCCAGAACCACAAGGAGGGACCCTTACAGCTTTTTCCAATTTTTGATTGCCTCAGAAAATCATGCAAATCATATCAACCACGCATAAACCAAACTTAATCGTTAATATATAAGTGAAATGGGTAGTTAGGACGCTTTGATTTGCCCAAATACTCGAAGAACCAAAGTTTTCAATTTTTGGCAGAACCACAAGGGGGGACCCTTACAGCTTTTTCCAATTTTTGATTGCCTCAGAAACTCATGCAAATCATATCAACGATGCATAAACCAAACATAATCGTTAATATAAAAGTGAAATGAGTAGTTAGGATGCTTTGATTAGCCCAAATACTCGAAAAACAAAAGTTTTCAATTTTTGCCAGAACCACAAGGGGGGACCCTTACAGCTTTTTGCAATTTTTGATTGCCTCAGAAACTCATGCAAATCATATCAACCACGCTTAAACCAAACATAATCGTTAATATATAAGTGAAATGAGTAGTTAGGATACTTTGATTCGCCCAAATACTCGAAGAACAAAAGTTTTCAATTTTTGGTAGAACCACAAGGGGGGACCCTTACAGCTTTTTCCAATTTTTGATTACCTCAGAAACTCATATAAATCATATCAACCATGCATAAACCAAACATAATCGTTAATATAAAAGTGAAATGAGTAGTTAGGATGGTTTGATTCGCCCAAATACTGGAAGAACAAAAGTTTTCAATTTTAGCCAAAACCACAAGGGGGGACCCTTACAGCTTTTTCCAATTTTTGATTGCCTCAGAAACGCATGTAAATCATATCAACCATACCTAAACCAAACATAATCGTTAATATATAAGTGAAATGGGTAGTTAGGATGCTTTGATTCGCCCAAATACTCGAAGAATAAAAGTTTTCAATTTTTGGCAGAACCACAAGGGGGACCCTTACAGCTTTTTCCAATTTTTGATTTCCTCAGAAACTCATGTAAATCATATCAACCATACCTAAACAAAACATAATCGTTAATATAAAAGTGAAATGAGTAGTTAGGATGGTTTGATTCGCCCAAATACTCGAAGAACAAAAGTTTTCAATTTTAGCCAAAACCACAAGGGGGGACCCTTACAGCTTTTTCCTATTTTTGATTGCCTCAGAAACGCATGTAAATCATATCAACCATACCTAAACCAAAAATAATCGTTAATATATAAGTGAAATGGGTAGTTAGGATGCTTTGATTCGCCCAAATACTCGAAGAACAAAAGTTTTCAATTTTTGGCAGAACCACAAGGGGGGACCCTTACAGCTTTTTCCAATTTTTGATTGCCTCAGAAACTCATGCAAATCATATCAACCACGCATAAACCAAACATAATCGTTAATATATAAGTGAAATGGGTAGTTAGGATGCTTTGATATGCCCAAATACTCGAAGAACAAAAGTTTTCAATTTTTGGCAGAACCACAAGGGGGGACCCTTACAGCTTTTTCCAATTTTTGATTGCCTCAGAAACTCATGCAAATCATATCAACCATGCATAAACCAAACATAATCGTTAATATAAAAGTGAAATGAGTAGTTAGGATGCTTTGATTAGCCCAAATACTCGAAAAACAAAAGTTTTCAATTTTTGCCAGATCCACAAGGGGGGACCCTTACAGCTTTTTCCAATTTTTGATTGCCTCAGAAACTCATGCAAATCATATCAACCACGCATAAACCAAACATAATCGTTAATATATAAGTGAAATGGGTAGTTAGGATGCTTTGATTTGCCCAAATACTCGAAGAACAAAAGTTTTCAATTTTTGGCAGAACCACAAGGGGGGACCCTTAAGCTTTTTCCAATTTTTGATTGCCTCAGAAACTCATGAAAATCATATCAACCATGCATAAACCAAACATAATCGTTAATATAAAAGTGAAATGAGTAGTTAGGATGCTTTGATTAGCCCAAATACTCGAAAAACAAAAGTTTTCAATTTTTGCCAGAACCACAAGGGGGGACCCTTACAGCTTTTTGCAATTTTTGATTGCCTCAGAAACTCATGCAAATCATATCAACCACGCTTAAACCAAACATAATCGTTAATATATAAGTGAAATGGGTAGTTAGGATGCTTTGATTCGCCCAAATACTCGAAGAACAAAAGTTTTCAATTTTTGCCAGAACCACAAGGGGGGACCCTTACAGCTTTTTCCAATTTTTGATTTCCTCAGAAACTCATGTAAATCATATCAACCATACCTAAACAAAACATAATCGTTAATATAAAAGTGAAATGAGTAGTTAGGATGGTTTGATTCGCCCAAATACTGGAAGAACAAAAGTTTTCAATTTTAGCCAAAACCACAATGGGGGACCCTTACAGCTTTTTCCAATTTTTGATTGCCTCAGAAACGCATGTAAATCATATCAACCATACCTAAACCAAAAATAATCGTTAATATATAAGTGAAATGGGTAGTTAGGATGCTTTGATTCGCCCAAATACTCGAAGAACAAAAGTTTTCAATTTTTGGCAGAACCACAAGGGGGGACCCTTACAGCTTTTTCCAATTTTTGATTGCCTCAGAAACTCATGCAAATCATATCAACCACGCATAAACCAAACATAATCGTTAATATATAAGTGAAATGGGTAGTTAGGATGCTTTGATTTGCCCAAATACTCGAAGAACAAAAGTTTTCAATTTTTGGCAGAACCACAAGGGGGGACCCTTACAGCTTTTTCCAATTTTTGATTGCCTCAGAAACTCATGCAAATCATATCAACCATGCATAAACCAAACATAATCGTTAATATAAAAGTGAAATGAGTAGTTAGGATGCTTTGATTAGCCCAAATACTCAAAAAACAAAAGTTTTCAATTTTTGCCAGAACCACAAGGGGGGACCCTTACAGCTTTTTCCAATTTTTGATTGCCTCAGAAACTCATGCAAATCATATCAACCACGCATAAACCAAACATAATCGTTAATATATAAGTGAAATGAGTAGTTAGGATACTTTGATTCGCCCAAATACTCGAAGAACAAAAGTTTTCAATTTTTGGTAGAACCACAAGGGGGGACCCTTACAGCTTTTTCCAATTTTTGATTACCTCAGAAACTCATATAAATCATATCAACCATGCATAAACCAAACATAATCGTTAATATAAAAGTGAAATGAGTAGTTAGGATGGTTTGATTCGCCCAAATACTGGAAGAACAAAAGTTTTCAATTTTAGCCAAAACCACAAGGGGGGACCCTTACAGCTTTTTTCAATTTTTGATTGCCTCAGAAACGCATGTAAATCATATCAACCATACCTAAACCAAACATAATCGTTAATATATAAGTGAAATGGGTAGTTAGGATGCTTTGATTCGCCCAAATACTCGAAGAACAAAAGTTTTCAATTTTTGGCAGAACCACAAGGGGGGACCCTTACAGCTTTTTCCAATTTTTGATTTCCTCAAAAACTCATGTAAATCATATCAACCATACCTAAACCAAACATAATCGTTAATATAAAAGTGAAATGAGTAGTTAGGATGCTTTGATTAGCCCAAATACTCGAAAAACAAAAGTTTTCAATTTTTGCCAGAACCACAAGGGGGGACCCTTACAGCTTTTTCCAATTTTTGATTGCCTCAGAAACTCATGCAAATCATATCAACCACGCATAAACCAAACATAATCGTTAATATATAAGTGAAATGAGTAGTTAGGATGCTTTGATTCGCCCAAATACTCGAAGAACAAAAGTTTTCAATTTTTGGTAGAACCACAAGGGGGGACCCTTACAGCTTTTTCCAATTTTTGATTACCTCAGAAACTCATATAAATCATATCAACCATGCATAAACCAAACATAATCGTTAATATAAAAGTGAAATGAGTAGTTAGGATGGTTTGATTCGCCCAAATACTGGAAGAACAAAAGTTTTCAATTTTAGCCAAAACCACAAGGGGGGACCCTTACAGCTTTTTCCAATTTTTGATTGCCTCAGAAACGCAGGTAAATCATATCAACCATACCAAAACCAAACATAATCGTTAATATATAAGTGAAATGGGTAGTTAGGATGCTTTGATTCGCCCAAATACTCGAAGAACAAAAGTTTTCAATTTTTGGCAGAACCACAAGGGGGGACCCTTACAGCTTTTTCCAATTTTTGATTTACTCCGAAACTCATGTAAATCATATCAACCATACCTAAACCAAACATAATCGTTAATATAAAAGTGAAATGAGTAGTTAGGATGCTTTGATTAGCCCAAATACTCGAAAAACAAAAGTTTTCAATTTTTGCCAGAACCACAATCGGGGACCCTTACAGCTTTTTCCAATTTTTGATTGCCTCAGAAACTCATGCAAATCATATCAACCACGCATAAACCAAACATAATCGTTAATATATAAGTGAAATGAGTAGTTAGGATGCTTTGATTCGCCCAAATACTCGAAGAACAAAAGTTTTCAATTTTTGGTAGAACCACAAGGGGGGACCCTTACAGCTTTGTCCAATTTTTGATTACCTCAGAAACTCATATAAATCATATCAACCATGCATAAACCAAACATAATCGTTAATATAAAAGTGAAATGAGTAGTTAGGATGGTTTGATTCGCCCAAATACTGGAAGAACAAAAGTTTTCAATTTTAGCCAAAACCACAAGGGGGGACCCTTACAGCTTTTTCCAATTTTTGATTGCCTCAGAAACGCAGGTAAATCATATCAACCATACCTAAACCAAACATAATCGTTAATATATAAGTGAAATGGGTAGTTAGGATGCTTTGATTCGCCCAAATACTCGAAGAACAAAAGTTTTCAATTTTTGGCAGAACCACAAGGGGGGACCCTTACAGCTTTTTCCAATTTTTGATTTACTCAGAAACTCATGTAAATCATATCAACCATACCTAAACCAAACATAATCGTTAATATAAAAGTGAAATGAGTAGTTAGGATGCTTTGATTAGCCCAAATACTCGAAAAACAAAAGTTTTCAATTTTTGCCAGAACCACAAGGGGGGACCCTTACAGCTTTTTCCAATTTTTGATTGCCTCAGAAACTCATGCAAATCATATCAACCACGCATAAACCAAACATAATCGTTAATATATAAGTGAAATGAGTAGTTAGGATGCTTTGATTCGCCCAAATACTCGAAGAACAAAAGTTTTCAATTTTTGGTAGAACCACAAGGGGGGACCCTTACAGCTTTTTCCAATTTTTGATTACCTCAGAAACTCATATAAATCATATCAACCATGCATAAACCAAACATAATCGTTAATATAAAAGTGAAATGAGTAGTTAGGATGGTTTGATTCGCCCAAATACTGGAAGAACAAAAGTTTTCAATTTTAGCCAAAACCACAAGGGGGGACCCTTACAGCTTTTTCCAATTTTTGATTGCCTCAGAAACGCAGGTAAATCATATCAACCATACCTAAACCAAACATAATCGTTAATATATAAGTGAAATGGGTAGTTAGGATGCTTTGATTCGCCCAAATACTCGAAGAACAAAAGTTTTCAATTT
Source organism: Lantana camara (assembly GCA_037501455.1). Taxonomy (NCBI): domain Eukaryota; kingdom Viridiplantae; phylum Streptophyta; class Magnoliopsida; order Lamiales; family Verbenaceae; genus Lantana; species Lantana camara. Next base: position 97,776 of record CM074858.1, on the reverse strand, counting down.
TTGGCAGAACCACAAGGGGGGACCCTTACAGCTTTTTCCAATTTTTGATTTACTCAGAAACTCATGTAAATCATATCAACCATACCTAAACCAAACATAATCGTTAATATAAAAGTGAAATGAGTAGTTAGGATGCTTTGATTAGCCCAAATACTCGAAAAACAAAAGTTTTCAATTTTTGCCAGAACCACAAGGGGGGACCCTTACAGCTTTTTCCAATTTTTGATTGCCTCAGAAACTCTTGCAAATCATATCAACCACGCATAAACCAAACATAATCGTTAATATATAAGTGAAATGAGTAGTTAGGATACTTTGATTCGCCCAAATACTCGAAGAACAAAAGTTTTCAATTTTTGGTAGAACCACAAGGGGGGACCCTTACAGCTTTTTCCAATTTTTGATTACCTCAGAAACTCATATAAATCATATCAACCATGCATAAACCAAACATAATCGTTAATATAAAAGTGAAATGAGTAGTTAGGATGGTTTGATTCGCCCAAATACTGGAAGAACAAAAGTTTTCAATTTTAGCCAAAACCACAAGGGGGGACCCTTACAGCTTTTTCCAATTTTTGATTGCCTCAGAAACGCATGTAAATCATATCAACCATACCTAAACCAAACATAATCGTTAATATATAAGTGAAATGGGTAGTTAGGATGCTTTGATTTGCCCAAATACTCGAAGAACAAAAGTTTTCAATTTTTGGCAGAACCACAAGGGGGGACCCTTACAGCTTTTTCCAATTTTTGATTTACTCGGAAACTCATGTAAATCATATCAACCATACCTAAACCAAACATAATCGTTAATATAAAAGTGAAATGAGTAGTTAGGATGCTTTGATTAGCCCAAATACTCGAAAAACAAAAGTTTTCAATTTTTGCCAGAACCACAAGGGGGGACCCTTACAGCTTTTTCCAATTTTTGATTGCCTCAGAAACTCATGCAAATCATATCAACCACGCATAAACCAAACATAATCGTTAATATATAAGTGAAATGAGTAGTTAGGATGCTTTGATTCGCCCAAATACTCGAAGAACAAAAGTTTTCAATTTTTGGTAGAACCACAAGGGGGGACCCTTACAGCTTTTTCCAATTTTTGATTACCTCAGAAACTCATATAAATCATATCAACCATGCATAAACCAAACATAATCGTTAATATAAAAGTGAAATGAGTAGTTAGGATGGTTTGATTCGCCCAAATACTGGAAGAACAAAAGTTTTCAATTTTAGCCAAAACCACAAGGGGGGACCCTTACAGCTTTTTCCAATTTTTGATTGCCTCAGAAACTCATGCAAATCATATCAACCACGCATAAACCAAACATAATCGTTAATATATAAGTGAAATGGGTAGTTAGGATGCTTTGATTCGCCCAAATACTCGAAGAACAAAAGTTTTCAATTTTTGGTAGAACCACAAGGGGGGACCCTTACAGCTTTTTCCAATTTTTGATTACCTCAGAAACTCATATAAATCATATCAACCATGCATAAACCAAACATAATCGTTAATATAAAAGTGAAATGAGTAGTTAGGATGCTTTGATTAGCCCAAATACTCGAAAAACAAAAGTTTTCAATTTTTGTCAGAACCACAAGGGGGGACCCTTACAGCTTTTTCCAATTTTTGATTGCCTCAGAAACTCATGCAAATCATATCAACCACGCATAAACCAAACATAATCGTTAATATATAAGTGAAATGAGTAGTTAGGATACTTTGATTCGCCCAAATACTCGAAGAACAAAAGTTTTCAATTTTAGCCAAAACCACAAGGGGGGACCCTTACAGCTTTTTCCAATTTTTGATTGCCTCAGAAACGCATGCAAATCATATCAACCATACCTAAACCAAACATAATCGTTAATACATAAATGAAATGGGTAGTTAGGATGCTTTGATTCGCCCAAATACTCGAAGAATAAAAGTTTTCAATTTTTGGCAGAACCACAAGGGGGGACCCTTACAGCTTTTTCCAATTTTTGATTTCCTCAGAAACTCATGTAAATCATATCAACCATACCTAAACAAAACATAATCGTTAATATAAAAGTGAAATGAGTAGTTAGGATGGTTTGATTCGCCCAAATACTCGAAGAACAAAAGTTTTCAATTTTAGCCAAAACCACAAGGGGGGACCCTTACAGCTTTTTCCAATTTTTGATTGCCTCAGAAACGCATGTAAATCATATCAACCATACCTAAACCAAACATAATCGTTAATATATAAGTGAAATGGGTAGTTAGGATGCTTTGATTCGCCCAAATACTCGAAGAACAAAAGTTTTCAATTTTTGGCAGAACCACAAGGGGGGACCCTTACAGCTTTTTCCAATTTTTGATTGCCTCAGAAACTCATGCAAATCATATCAACCACGCATAAACCAAACATAATCGTTAATATATAAGTGAAATGGGTAGTTAGGATGCTTTGATTTGCCCAAATACTCGAAGAACAAAAGTTTTCAATTTTTGGCAGAACCACAAGGGGGGACCCTTACAGCTTTTTCCAATTTTTAATTGCCTCAGAAACTCATGCAAATCATATCAACCACGCATAAACCAAACATAATCGTTAATATATAAGTGAAATGAGTAGTTAGGATACTTTGATTCGCCCAAATACTCGAAGAACAAAAGTTTTCAATTTTTGGTAGAACCACAAGGGGGGACCCTTACAGCTTTTTCCAATTTTTGATTACCTCAGAAACTCATATAAATCATACCAACCATGTATAAACCAAACATAATCGTTAATATAAAAGTGAAATGAGTAGTTAGGATGGTTTGATTCGCCCAAATACTGGAAGAACAAAAGTTTTCAATTTTAGCCAAAACCACAAGGGGGGACCCTTACAGCTTTTTCCAAATTTTGATTGCCTCAGAAACGCATGTAAATCATATCAACCATACCTAAACCAAACATAATCGTTAATATATAAGTGAAATGGGTAGTTAGGATGCTTTGATTCGCCCAAATACTCGAAGAACAAAAGTTTTCAATTTTTGGCAGAACCACAAGGGGGGACCCTTACAGCTTTTTCCAATTTTTGATTTCCTCAAAAACTCATGTAAATCATATCAACCATACCTAAACCAAACATAATCGTTAATATAAAAGTGAAATGAGTAGTTAGGATGCTTTGATTAGCCCAAATACTCGAAAAACAAAAGTTTTCAATTTTTGCCAGAACCACAAGGGGGGACCCTTACAGCTTTTTCAAATTTTTGATTGCCTCAGAAACTCATGCAAATCATATCAACCACGCATAAACCAAACATAATCGTTAATATATAAGTGAAATGAGTAGTTAGGATGCTTTGATTCGCCCAAATACTCGAAGAACAAAAGTTTTCAATTTTTGGCAGAACCACAACTGGGGACCCTTACAGCTTTTTCCAATTTTTGATTTCCTCAGAAACTCATGTAAATCATATCAACCATACCTAAACCAAACATAATCGTTAATATAAAAGTGAAATGGGTAGTTAGGATGCTTTGATTCGCCCAAATACTTGAAGAACAAAAGTTTTCAATTTTTGCCAGAACCACAAGGGGGGACCCTTACAGCTTTTTCCAATTTTTGATTGCCTCAGAAACTCATGTAAATCATATTAACCATACATAAACCAAACATAATGGTTTATATATAAGTGAAATGAGTAGTTAGGATGCTTTGATTCACCCAAATACTCGAAGAACAAAAGTTTTCAATTTTTGGCAGAACCACAAGGGGGGACCCTTACAGCTTTTTCCAATTTTTGATTTCCTCAGAAACTCATGTAAATCATATCAACCATACCTAAACCAAACATAATCGTTAATATAAAAGTGAAATGAGTAGTTAGGATGCTTTGATTAGCCCAAATACTCGAAAAACAAAAGTTTTCAATTTTTGCCAGAACCACAAGGGGGGACCCTTACAGCTTTTTCCAATTTTTGATTGCCTCAGAAACTCATGCAAATCATATCAACCACGCATAAACCAAACATAATCATTAATATATAAGTGAAATGAGTAGTTAGGATACTTTGATTCGCCCAAATACTCGAAGAACAAAAGTTTTCAATTTTTGGTAGAACCACAAGGGGGGACCCTTACAGCTTTTTCCAATTTTTGATTACCTCAGAAACTCATGCAAATCATATCAACCACGCATAAACCAAACATAATCGTTAATATATAAGTGAAATGGGTAGTTAGGATGCTTTGATTTGCCCAAATACTCGAAGAACAAAAGTTTTCAATTTTTGGCAGAACCACAAGGGGGGACCCTTACAGCTTTTTCCAATTTTTGATTGCCTCAGAAACTCATGCAAATCATATCAACCATGCATAAACCAAACATAATCGTTAATATAAAAGTGAAATGAGTAGTTAGGATGCTTTGATTAGCCCAAATACTCGAAAAACAAAAGTTTTTAATTTTTGCCAGAACCACAAGGGGGGACCCTTACAGCTTTTTCCAATTTTTGATTGCCTCAGAAACTCATGCAAATCATATCAACCACGCATAAACCAAACATAATCGTTAATATATAAGTGAAATGAGTAGTTAGGATACTTTGATTCGCCCAAATACTCGAAAAACAAAAGTTTTCAATTTTTGGTAGAACCACAAGGGGGGACGCTTACAGCTTTTTCCAATTTTTGATTACCTCAGAAACTCATATAAATCATCTCAACCATGCATAAACAAAACATAATCGTTAATATAAAAGTGAAATGAGTAGTTAGGATGGTTTGATTCGCCCAAATACTGGAAGAACAAAAGTTTTCAATTTTAGCCAAAACCACAAGGGGGGACCCTTACAGCTTTTTCCAATTTTTGATTGCCTCAGAAACGCATGTAAATCATATCAACCATACCTAAACCAAACATAATCGTTAATATATAAGTGAAATGGGTAGTTAGGATGCTTTGATTCGCCCAAATACTCGAAGAACAAAAGTTTTCAATTTTTGGCAGAACCACAAGGGGGGACCCTTACAGCTTTTTCCAATTTTTGATTTCCTCATAAACTCATGTAAATCATATCAACCATACCTAAACAAAACATAATCGTTAATATAAAAGTGAAATGAGTAGTTAGGATGGTTTGATTCGCCCAAATACTCGAAGAACAAAAGTTTTCAATTTTAGCCAAAACCACAAGGGGGGACCCTTACAGCTTTTTCCAATTTTTGATTGCTTCAGAAACGCATGTAAATCATATCAACCATACCTAAACCAAACATAATCGTTAATATATAAGTGAAATGGGTAGTTAGGATGCTTTGATTCGCCCAAATACTCGAAGAACAAAAGTTTTCAATTTTTGCCAGAACCACAACTGGGGACCCTTACAGCTTTTTCCAATTTTTGATTGCCTCAGAAACTCATGTAAATCATATCAACCATACCTAAACCAAACGTAATCGTTAATATATAAGTGAAACGGGTAGTTAGGATGCTTCGATTCGCCCAAATACTTGAAGAACAAAAGTTTTCAATTTTTGCCAGAACCACAAGGGGGGACCCTTACAGCTTTTTCCAATTTTTGATTGCCTCAGAAACTCATGTAAATCATATTAACCATACATAAACCAAACATAATGGTTTATATATAAGTGAAATGAGTAGTTAGGATGCTTTGATTCACCCAAATACTCGAAGAACAAAAGTTTTCAATTTTTGCCAGAGCCACAAGGGGGGACCCTTACAGCTTTTTCCAATTTTTGATTGCCTCAGAAACTCATGCAAATCATATCAACCACGCATAAACCAAACATAATCATTAATATATAAGTGAAATGGGTAGTTAGGATGCTTTGATTTGCCCAAATACTCGAAGAACAAAAGTTTTCAATTTTTGGCAGAACCACAAGGGGGGACCATTACACCTTTATCCAATTTTTGATTGCCTTAGAAACTCATGCAAATCATATCAACCATGCATAAACCAAACATAATCGTTAATATAAAAGTGAAATGAGTAGTTAGGACGCTTTGATTAGCCGAAATACTCGAAGAACAAAAGTTTTCAATTTTTGCAGAACCACAAGGGGGGACCCTTACACCTTTTTCCAATTTTTGATTGCCTCAGAAACTCATGTAAATCTTATCAACCATGCATAAACCAAACATAATCGTTAATATATAAGTGAAATGAGTAGTTAGGATACTTTGATTCGCCCAAATACTTGAAGAACAAAAGTTTTCAATTTTTGGCAAAACCACAAGGGGGGACCCTTACAGCTTTTTCCAATTTTTGATTGCCTCAGAAACGCATGTAAATCATATCAACCATGCATAAACCAAACATAATCGTTAATATATAAGTGAAATGGGTAGTTAGGACGTTTTGATTCGCCCAAATACTCGAAGAACAAAAGTTTTCAATTTTTGCCAGAACCACAAGGGGGGACCCTTACAGCTTTTTTTAATTTTCGATTGCCTCAGAAACTCATGTAAATCATATCAATCATACATAAAAAAAACATAATCGTTAATATAAAATTAAAATGAGTACTTAGGATGCTTTGATTCGCCCAAATACTCGAAGAACAAAAGTTTCCAATTTTTGGCAGAACCACAAAGGGGGACCCTTACAGCTTTTTCCAATTTTTGATTGCCTCAGAAACTCATGTAAATCATATCAACCATACCTAAACCAAACATAATCGTTAAAATATAAATGAAATGAGTATTTCGGATGCTTTGATTCACCCAAATACTCGAAGAACAAAAGTTTTCAATTTTTGGCAGAACCACAAGGGGGGACCCTTACAGCTTCTTCCAATTTTTGATTGCCTCAGAAACTCATGTAAATCACATCAACCATACATAAACTATACTTAATCGTTAATATATAAGTGAAATGAGTAGTTAGGATGGTTTGATTCGCCCAAATACTCGAAGAACAAAAGTTTTCAATTTTTGGCAGAACCACTAGGGGGGACCCTTACAGCTTTTTCCAATTTTTTATTGCCTCAGAAACTCATGTAAATCATATCAACCATACATAAACCAATCATAATAGTTAATATAAAAGTGAAATGGGTAGTTAGGATGCTTTGATTCGCCCAAATACTCGAAGAACAAAAGTTTTCAATTTTTGGCAGAACCACAAGGGGGGACCCTTACAGCTTTTTCCAATTTTTGATTGCCTCAGAAACTCAGGTAAATCATATAAACCATGCATAAACCAAACATAATCGTTAATATATAAGTGAAATGAGTAGTTAGGATACTTTGATTCGCCCAAATACTCGAAGAACAAAAGTTTTCAATTTTTGGTAGAACCACAAGGGGGGACCCTTACAGCTTTTTCCAATTTTTGATTACCTCAGAAACTCATATAAATCATATCAACCATGCATAAACCAAACATAATCGTTAATATAAAAGTGAAATGAGTAGTTAGGATGGTTTGATTCGCCCAAATATTGGAAGAACAAAAGTTTTCAATTTTAGCCAAAACCACAAGGGGGGACCCTTACAGCTTTTTCCAATTTTTGATTGCCTCAGAAACGCATGTAAATCATATCAACCATACCTAACCAAACATAATCGTTAATATATAAGTGAAATAGGTAGTTACGATGCTTTGATTCGCCCAAATACTCGAAGAACAAAAGTTTTCAATTTTTGGCAGAACCACAAGGGGGGACCCTTACAGCTTTTTCCAATTTTTGATTGCCTCAGAAACTCATGTAAATCATATCAACCATACCTAAACCAAACATAATCGTTAATATAAAAGTGAAATGAGTAGTTAGGATGGTTTGATTCGCCCAAATGCTCGAAGAACAAAAGTTTTCAATTTTAGCCAAAACCACAAGGGGGGACCCTTACAGCTTTTTCCAATTTTTGGTTGCCTCAGAAACGCATGTAAATCATATCAACCATACCAAAACCAAACATAATCGTTAATATATAAGTGAAATGGGTAGTTAGGATGCTTTGATTCGCCCAAATACTCGAAGAACAAAAGTTTTCAATTTTTGGCAGAACCACAAGGGGGGACCCTTACAGCTTTTTCCAATTTTTGATTGCCTCAGAAACTCATGTAAATCATATCAACTATACCTAAACCAAACATAATCGTTAATATATAAGTGAAATGGGTAGTTAGGATGCTTTGATTCGCCCAAATACTTGAAGAACAAAAGTTTTCAACTTTTGCCAGAACCACAAGGGGGGACCCTTACAGCTTTTTCCAATTTTTGATTGCCTCAGAAACTCATCTAAATCTTATCAACCATACATAAACCAAACATAATCGTTAATATATAAGTGAAATGAGTAGTTAGGATGCTTTGATTCACTCAAATACTCGAAGAACAAAAGTTTTCAATTTTTGGCAGAACCACAAGGGGGGACCCTTACAGCTTTTTCCAATTTTTGATTACCTCAGAAACTCATATAAATCATATCAACCATGCATAAACCAAACATAATCGTTAATATAAAAGTGAAATGAGTAGTTAGGATGGTTTGATTCGCCCAAATACTGGAAGAACAAAAGTTTTCAATTTTAGCCAAAACCACAAGGGGGGACCTTTACAGCTTTTTCCAATTTTTGATTGCCTCAGAAACGCATGTAAATCCTATCAACCATACCTAAACCAAACATAATCATTAATATATAAGTGAAATCGGTAGTTAGGATGCTTTGATTCGCCCAAATACTCGAAGAACAAAAGTTTTCAATTTTTGGCAGAACCACAAGGGGGGACCCTTACAGCCTTTTCCAATTTTTGATTGCCTCAGAAACTCATGTAAATCATATCAACCATACCTAAACCAAACATAATCGTTAATATAAAAGTGAAATGAGTAGTTAGGATGGTTTGATTCGCCCAAATACTCGAAGAACAAAAGTTTTCAATTTTAGCCAAAACCACAAGGGGGGACCCTTACAGCTTTTTCCAATTTTTGATTGCCTCAGAAACGCATGTAAATCATATCAACCATACCTAAACCAAACATAATCGTTAATATATAAGTGAAATGGGTAGTTAGGATGCTTTGATTCACCCAAATACTCGAAGAACAAAAGTTTTAAATTTTTGGCAGAACCACAAGGGGGGACCCTTACAGCTTTTTCCAATTTTTGATTGCCTCAGAAACTCATGTAAATCATATCAACCATACCTAAACCAAACATAATCGTTAATATATAAGTGAAATAGGTAGTTAGGATGCTTTGATTCGCCCAAATACTTGAAGAACAAAAGTTTTCAATTTTTGCCAGAACCTCAAGGGGGGACCCTTACAGCTTTTTCCAATTTTTGATTGCCTCAGAAACTCATGTAAATCTTATCAACCATACATAAACCAAACATAATCGTTAATATATAAGTGAAATGAGTAGTTAGGATGCTTTGATTCACTCAAATACTCGAAGAACAAAAGTTTTCAATTTTTGGCAGAACCACGAGGGGGGACCCTTACAGCTTTTTCCAATTTTTGATTGCCTCAGAAACTCATGTAAATCATATTAACCATACATAAACCAAACATAATGGTTTATATATAAGTGAAATGAGTAGTTAGGATTCTTTGATTCACCCAAATACTCGAAGAACAAAAGTTTTCAATTTTTGCCAGAACCACAAGGGGGGACCCTTACAGCTTTTTCCAATTTTTGATTGCCTCAGAAACTCAGGCAAATCATATCAACCACGCATAAACCAAACATAATCGTTAATATATAAGTGAAATGGGTAGTTAGGATGCTTTGATTTGCCCAAATACTCGAAGAACAAAAGTTTTCAATTTTTGGCAGAACCACAAGGGGGGACCCTTACAGCTTTTTACAATTTTTGATTGCCCCAGAAACTCATGCAAATCATATCAAACATGCATAAACCAAACATAATCGTTAATATAAAAGTGAAATGAGTAGTTAGGATGCTTTGATTAGCCCAAATACTCGAAAAACAAAAGTTTTCAATTTTTGCAGAACCACAAGGGGGGACCCTTACAACTTTTTCCAATTTTTGATTGCCTCAGAAACTCATGTAAATCGTATCAACCATGCATAAACCAAACATAATCGTTAATATATAAGTGAAATGAGTAGTTAGGATGCTTTGATTAGCCCAAATACTCGAATAACAAAAGTTTTCAATTTTTGGCAGAACCACAAGGGGGGACCCTTACAGCTTTTTCCAATTTTTGATTGCCTCAGAAACTCATGCAAATCATATCAACCACGCATAAACCAAACATAATCGTTAATATATAAGTGAAATGGGTAGTTAGGATGCTTTGATTCGCCCAAATACTTGAAGAACAAAAGTTTTCAATTTTTGCTAGAACCACAAGGAGCGACCCTTACAGCTTTTTCCAATTTTTGATTGCCTCAGAAACTCATGTAAATCTTATCAACCATACATAAACCAAACATAATCGTTAATATATAAGTGAAATGAGTAGTTAGAATGCTTTGATTCACTCAAATACTCGAAGAACAAAAGTTTTCAATTTTTGGCAGAACCACAAGGGGGGACCCTTACAGCTTTTTCCAATTTTTGATTGCCTCAGAAACTCATGTAAATCATATTAACCACACATAAACCAAACATAATGGTTTATATATAAGTGAAATGAGTAGTTAGGATTCTTTGATTCACCCAAATACTCGAAGAACAAAAGTTTTCAATTTTTGCCAAAACCACAAGGGGGGACCCTTACAGCTTTTTCCAATTTTTGATTGCCTCAGAAACTCATGCAAATCATATCAACCACGCATAAACCAAACATAATCGTTAATATATAAGTGAAATGGGTAGTTAGGATGCTTTGATTTGCCCAAATACTCGAAGAACAAAAGTTTTCAATTTTTGGCAGAACCACAAGGGGGGACCCTTACAGCTTTTTCCAATTTTTGATTGCCTCAGAAACTCATGCAAATCATATCAACCATGCATAAACCAAACATAATCGTTAATATAAAAGTGAAATGAGTAGTTAGGATGCTTTGATTTGCCCAAATACTCGAAGAACAAAAGTTTTCAATTTTTGCAGAACCACAAGGGGGGACCCTTACAGCTTTTTCCAATTTTTGATTGCCTCAGAAACTCATGTAAATCATATCAACCATGCATAAACCAAACTTAATCGTTAATATATAAGTTAAATGAGTAGTTAGGATACTTTGATTCGCCCAAATACTCGAAGAACAAAAGTTTTCAATTTTTGGCAAAACCACAAGGGGGGACCCTTACAGCTTTTTCCAATTTTTGATTGCCTCAGAAACTCATGTAAATCTTATCAACCATGCATAAACCAAACATAATCGTTAATATATAACTGAAATGAGTAGTTAGGATACTTTGATTCGCCCAAATACTCGAAGAACTAAAGTTTTCAATTTTTGGCAGAACCACAAGGGGGGACCCTTACAGCTTTTTCCAATTTTTGATTACCTCAGAAACTCATGTAAATCATATCAACCAAGCATAAACCAAACATAATCGTTAATATATATGTGAAATGGGTAGTTAGGATGCTTTGATTCGCCCAAATACTCGAAGAACAAAAGTTTTCAATTTTTGCCAGAACCACAAGGGGCGACCCTTACAGCTTTTTCCAATTTTTGATTGCCTCAGAAACTCATGTAAATCATATCAACCATACATAAACCAAACTTAATCATTAATATATAAGTGAAATGAGTAGTTAGGATGGTTTGATTCGCCCAAATACTCGAAGAACAAAAGTTTTCAATTTTTGGCAGAACCACTAGGGGGGACCCTTACAGCTTTTTCCCATTTTTTATTGCCTCAGAAACTCATGTAAATCATATCAACCATACATAAACCAATCATAATAGTTAATATAAAAGTGAAATGGGTAGTTAGGATGCTTTGATTCGCCCAAATACTTGAAGAACAAAAGTTTTCAATTTTTGCGAGAACCACAAGGGGGGACCCTTACAACTTTTTCCAATTTTTGATTGCCTCAGAAACTCATGTAAATCATATCAACCATACATAAACCAAACATAATCGTTAATATATAAGTGAAATGAGTAGTTAGGCTGCTTTGATTCACTCAAATACTCGAAGAACAAAAGTTTTCAATTTTTGGCAGAACCACAAGGGGGGCACCTTACAGCTTTTTCCAATTTTTGATTGCCTCAGAAACTCATGTAAATCATATTAACCATACATAAACCAAACATAATGGTTAATATATAAGTGAAATGAGTAGTTAGGATGCTTTGATTCACCCAAATATTCGAAGAACAAAAGTTTTCAATTTTTGCCAGAACCACAAGGGGGGACCCTTACAGCTTTTTCCAATTTTTGATTGCCTCAGAAACTCATGCAAATCATATCAACCACGCATAAACCAAACTTAATCGTTAATATATAAGTGAAATGGGTAATTAGGATGCTTTGATTTGCCCAAATACTCGAAGAACAAAAGTTTTCAATTTTTGGCAGAACCACAAGGGGGGACCCTTACACCTTTATCCAATTTTTGATTGCCTCAGAAACTCATGCAAATCATATCAACCATGCATAAACCAAACATAATCGTTAATATAAAAGTGAAATGAGTAGTTAGGATGCTTTGATTAGCCCAAATACTCGAAGAACAAAAGTTTTCAATTTTTGCAGAACCACAAGGGGGGACCCTTACAGCTTTTTCCAATTTCTGATTGCCTCAGAAACTCATGTAAATCTTATCAACCATGCATAAACCAAACATAATCGTTAATATATAAGTGAAATGAGTAGTTAGGATACTTTGATTCGCCCAAATACTCGAAGAACAAAAGTTTTCAATTTTTGGCAAAACCACAAGGGGGGACCCTTAAGCTTTTTCCAATTTTTGATTGCCTCAGAAACTCATGTAAATCATATCAACCATGCATAAACCAAACATAATCGTTAATATATAAGTGAAATGGGTAGTTAGGATACTTTGATTCGCCCAAATACTCGAAGAACAAAAGTTTTCAAGTTTTGCCAGAACCACAAGGGGGGACCCTTACAGCTTTTTTTAATTTTTGATTGCCTCAGAAACTCATTTAAATCATATCAATCATACATAAAAAAAACATAATCGTTAATATAAAATTAAAATGAGTACTTAGGATGCTTTGATTCGCCCAAATACTCGAAGAACAAAAGTTTCCAATTTTTGGCAGAACCACAAAGGGGGACCCTTACAGCTTTTTCCAATTTTTGATTGCCTCAGAAACTCATGTAAATCATATCAACCATACCTAAACCAAACATAATCGTTAAAATATAAATGAAATGAGTAGTTCGGATGCTTTGATTCACCCAAATACTCGAAGAACAAAAGTTTTCAATTTTTGGCAGAACCACAAGGGGGGACCCTTACAGCTTCTTCCAATTTTTGATTACCTCAGAAACTCATGTAAATCACATCAACCATACATAAACCGAACATAATCGTTAATATAAAAGTGAAATGAGTAGTTAGGATGCTTTGATTCGCCCAAATACTCGAAGAACAAAAGTTTTCAATTTTTGGCAGAACCACAAGGGGGGACCCTTACAGCTTTTTCCAATTTTTGATTGCCTCAGAAACTCTGGTAAATCATATAAACCATGCATAAACCAAACATAATCGTTAATATATAAGTGAAATGAGTAGTTAGGATACTTTGATTCGCCCAAATACTCGAAGAACAAAAGTTTTCCATTTTTGGTAGAACCACAAGGGGGGACCCTTACAGCTTTTTCCAATTTTTGATTACCTCAGAAACTCATATAAATGATATCAACCATGTATAAACCAAACATAATCGTTAATATAAAAGTGAAATGAGTAGTTAGGATGGTTTGATTCGCCCAAATATTGGAAGAACAAAAGTTTTCAATTTTAGCCAAAACCACAAGGGGGGACCCTTACAGCTTTTTCCAATTTTTGATTGCCTCAGAAACGCATGTAAATCATGTCAACCATACCTAAACCAAACATAATCGTTAATATATAAGTGAAATGGGTAGTTAGGATGCTTTGATTCGCCCAAATACTCGAAGAACAAAAGTTTTTAATTTTTGGCAGAACCACAAGGGGGGACCCTTACAGCTTTTTCCAATTTTTGATTGCCTCAGAAACTCGTGTAAATCATATCAACCATACCTAAACCAAACATAATCGTTAATATATAAGTGAAATGGGTAGTTAGGATGCTTTGATTCGCCCAAATACTTGAAGAACAAAAGTTTTCAATTTTTGCCAGAACCACAAGGGGGGACCCTTATAGCTTTTTCCAATTTTTGATTGCCTCAGAAACTCATGTAAATCTTATCAACCATACATAAACCAAACATAATCGTTAATATATAAGTGAAATGAGTAGTTAGGATGCTTTGATTCACTCAAATACTCGAAGAACAAAAGTTTTCAATTTTTGGCAGAACCACAAGGGGGGACCCTTACAGCTTTTTCCAATTTTTGATTGCCTCAGAAACTCATGTAAATCATATTAACCATACATAAACCAAACATAATGGTTTATATATAAGTGAAATGAGTAGTTAGGATGCTTTGATTCACCCAAATACTCGAAGAATAAAAGTTTTCAATTTTTGCCAGAACCACAAGGGGGGACCCTTACAGCAATTTTTGATTGCCTCAGAAACTCATGCAAATCATATCAACCACGCATAAACCAAACACAATCGTTAATATATAAGTGAAATGGGTAGTTAGGATGCTTTGATTTGCCCAAATACTCGAAGAACAAAAGTTTTCAATTTTTGGCAGAACCACAAGGGGGGACCCTTACAGCTTTTTCCAATTTTTGATTGCCTCAGAAACTCATGTAAATCATATCAACCATACCTAAACCAAACATAATCGTTAATATATAAGTGAAATGGGTAGTTAGGATGCTTTGATTCGCCCAAATACTTGAAGAACAAAAGTTTTCAATTTTTGCCAGAACCACAAGGGGGGACCCTTACAGCTTTTTCCAATTTTTGATTGCCTCAGAAACTCATGTAAATCTTATCAACCATACATAAACCAAACATAATCGTTAATATATAAGTGAAATGAGTAGTTAGGATGCTTTGATTCACTCAAATACTCGAAGAACAAAAGTTTTCAATTTTTGGCAGAACCACAAAGGGGCACCCTTACAGCTTTTTCCAATTTTTGATTGCCTCAGAAACTCATGTAAATCATATTAACCATACATAAACCAAACATAATGGTTTATATATAAGTGAAATGAGTAGTTAGGATGCTTTGATTCACGCAAATACTCGAAGAACAAAAGTTTTCAATTTTTGCCAGAACCACAATGGGGGACCATTACAGCTTTTTCCAATTTTTGATTGCCTCAGATACTCATGCAAATCATATCAACCACGCATAAACCAAACATAATCGTTAATATATAAGTGAAATGGGTAGTTAGGATGCTTTGATTTGCCCAAATACTCGAAGAACAAAAGTTTTCAATTTTTGGCAGAACCACAAGGGGGGACCCTTACAGCTTTTTCCAATTTTTGATTGCCTCAGAAACTCATGCAAATCATATCAACCATGCATAAACCAAACATAATCGTTAATATAAAAGTGAAATGAGTACTTAGGATGCTTTGATTAGCCCAAATACTCGAAAAACAAAAGTTTTCAATTTTTCCAGAACCACAAGGGGGGACCCTTACAGCTTTTTCCAATTTTTGATTGCCTCAGAAACTCATGTAAATGATATCAACCATGCATAAACCAAACATAATCGTTAATATATAAGTGAAATGAGTAGTTAGGATGCTTTGATTAGCCCAAATACTCGAATAACAAAAGTTTTCAATTTTTGGCAGAACCACAAGGGGGGACCCTTACAGCTTTTTCCAATTTTTGATTGCCTCAGAAACTCATGTAAATCTTATCAACCATACATAAACCAAACATAATCGTTAATATATAAGTGAAATGAGTAGTTAGGATGCTTTGATTCACTCAAATACTCGAAGAACAAAAGTTTTCAATTTTTGGCAGAACCACAAGGGGGGACCCTTACAGCTTTTTCCAATTTTTGGTTGCCTCAGAAACTCATGTAAATCATATTAACCATACATAAACCAAACATAATGGTGTATATATAAGTGAAATGAGTAGTTAGGATGCTTTGATTCACCCAAATACTCGAAGAACAAAAGTTTTCAATTTTTGCCAGAACCACAAGGGGGGACCCTTACAGCTTTTTCCAATTTTTGATTGCCTCAGAAACTCATGCAAATCATATCAACCACGCATAAACCAAACATAATCGTTAATATATAAGTGAAATGGGTAGTTAGGATGCTTTGATTTGCTCAAATACTCGAAGAACAAAAGTTTTCAATTTTTGGCAGAACCACAAGGGGGGACCCTTACAGCTTTTTCCAATTTTTGATTGCCTCAGAAACTCATGTAAATCATATTAACCATACATAAACCAAACATAATGGTTTATATATAAGTGAAATGAGTAGTTAGGATGCTTTGATTCACCCAAATACTGGAAGAACAAAAGTTTTCAATTTTTGCCAGAACCACAAGGGGGGACCCTTACAGCTTTTTCCAATTTTTGATTGCCTCAGAAACTCATGCAAATCATATCCACCACGCATAAACCAAACATAATCGTTAATATATAAGTGAAATGGGTAGTTAGGATGCTTTGATTTGCCCAAATACTCGAAGAACAAAAGTTTTCAATTTTTGGCAGAACCACAAGGGGAGACCCTTACAGCTTTTTCCAATTTTTGATTGCCTCAGAAACTCATGCAAATCATATCAACCATGCATAAACCAAACATAATCGTTAATATAAAAGTGAAATGAGTAGTTAGGATGCTTTGATTAGCCCAAATACTCGAAGAACAAAAGTTTTCAATTTTTGCAGAACCACAAGGGGGGACCCTTACAGCTTTTTCCAATTTTTGATTGCCACAGAAACTCATGTAAATCATATCAACCATGCATAAACCAAACATAATCGTTAATATATAAGTTAAATGAGTAGTTAGGATACTTTGATTCGCCCAAATACTCGAAGAACAAAAGTTTTCAATTTTTGGCAAAACCACAAGGGGGGACCCTTACAGCTTTTTCCAATTTGTGATTGCCTCAGAAACTCATGTAAATCATATCAACCATGCATAAACCAAACATAATCGTTAATATATAAGTGAAATGGGTAGTTAGGACGCTTTGATTCGCCCAAATACTCGAAGAACAAAAGTTTTCAATTTTTGCCAGAACCACAAGGGGGGACCCTTACAGCTTTTTTTAATTTTTGATTGCCTCAGAAACTCATGTAAATCATATCAATCATACATAAAAAAAACATAATCGTTAATATAAAATTAAAATGAGTACTTAGGATGCTTTGATTCGTACAAATACTCGAAGAAAAAAAGTTTCCAATTTTTGGCAGAACCACAAGGGGGGACCCTTACAGCTTTTTCCAATTTTTGATTGCCTCAGAAACTCATGTAAATCATATCAACCATACCTAAACCAAACATAATCGTTAAAATATAAATGAAATGAGTAGTTCGGATGCTTTGATTAGCCCAAATACTCGAAGAACAAAAGTTTTCAATTTTTGGCAGAACCACAAGGGGGGACCCTTACAGATTTTTCCAATTTTTGATTGCCTCAGAAACTCATGCAAATCATATCAACCACGCATAAACCAAACATAATCGTTAATATATAAGTGAAATGGGTAGTTAGGATGCTTTGATTCGCCCAAATACTTGAAGAACAAAAGATTTCAATTTTTGCCAGAACCACAAGGGGGGACCCTTACAGCTTTTTCCAATTTTTGATTGCCTCAGAAACTCATGTAAATCTTATCAACCATACATAAACCAAACATAATCGTTAATATATAAGTGAAATGAGTAGTTAGGATGCTTTGATTCACTCAAATACTCGAAGAACAAAAGTTTTCAATTTTTGGCAGAACCACAAGGGGGGACTCTTACAGCTTTTTCCAATTTTTGATTGCCTCAGAAACTCATGTAAATCATATTAACCATACATAAACCAAACATAATGGTTTATATATAAGTGAAATGTGTAGTTAGGATGCTTTGATTCACCCAAATACTCGAAGAACAAAAGTTTTCAATTTTTGCCAGAACCACAAGGGGGGACCCTTACAGCTTTTTCCAATTTTTGATTGCCTCAGAAACTCATGCAAATCATATCCACCACGCATAAACCAAACATAATCGTTAATATATAAGTGAAATGGGTAGTTAGGATGCTTTGATTTGCCCAAATACTCGAAGAACAAAAGTTTTCAATTTTTGGCAGAACCACAAGGGGAGACCCTTACAGCTTTTTCCAATTTTTGATTGCCTCAGAAACTCATGCAAATCATATCAACCATGCATAAACCAAACATAATCGTTAATATAAATGTGAAATGAGTAGTTAGGATGCTTTGATTAGCCCAAGTACTCGAAGAACAAAAGTTTTCAATTTTTGCAGAACCACAAGGGGGGACCCTTACAGCTTTTTCCAATTTTTGATTGCCACAGAAACTCATGTAAATCATATCAACCCTGCATAAACCAAACATAATCGTTAATATATAAGTTAAATGATTAGTTAGGATACTTTGATTCGCCCAAATACTCGAAGAACAAAAGTTTTCAATTTTTGGCAAAACCACACGGGGGGACCCTTACAGCTTTTTCCAATTTGTGATTGCCTCAAAAACTCATGTAAATCATATCAACCATGCATAAACCAAACATAATCGTTAATATATAAGTGAAATGGGTAGTTAGGACGCTTTGATTCGCCCAAATACTCGAAGAACAAAAGTTTTCAATTTTTGCCAGAACCACAAGGGGGGACCCTTACAGCTTTTTTTAATTTTTGATTGACTCAGAAACTCATGTAAATCATATCAATCATACATAAAAAAAACATAATCGTTAATATAAAATTAAAATGAGTACTTAGGATGCTTTGATTCGCACAAATACTCGAAGAAAAAAAGTTTCCAATTTTTGGCAGAACCACAAGGGGGGACCCTTACAGCTTTTTCCAATTTTTGATTGCCTCAGAAACTCATGTAAATCATATCAACCACGCATAAACCAAACATAATCGTTAATATATAAGTGAAATGGGTAGTTAGGATGCTTTGATTTGCCCAAATACTCGAAGAACAAAAGTTTTCAATTTTTGGCAGAACCACAAGGGGGGACCCTTACAGCTTTTTCCAATTTTTGATTGCCTCAGAAACTCATGCAAATCATATCAACCATGCATAAACCAAACATAATCGTTAATATAAAAGTGAAATGAGTAGTTAGGATGCTTTGATTAGCCCAAATACTCGAAGAACAAAAGTTTTCAATTTTTGCAGAACCACAAGGGGGGACCCTTACAGCTTTTTCCAATTTTGGATTGCCTCAGAAACTCATGTAAATCATATCAACCATGCATAAACCAAACATAATCGTTAATATATAAGTGAAATGAGTAGTTAGGATACTTTGATTCGCCCAAATACTCGAAGAACTAAAGTTTTCAATTTTTGGCAGAACCACAAGGGGGGACCCTTACAGCTTTTTCCAATTTTTGATTACCTCAGAAACTCATGTAAATCATATCAACCAAGCATAAACCAAACATAATCGTTAATATATATGTGAAATGGGTAGTTAGGATGCTTTGATTCGCCCAAATACTCGATGAACAAAAGTTTTCAATTTTTGCAAGAACCACAAGGGGCGACCGTTACAGCTTTTTCCAATTTTTGATTGCCTCAGAAACTCATGTAAATCATATCAACCATACATAAACCAAACTTAATCATTAATATATAAGTGAAATGAGTAGTTAGGGTGGTTTGATTCGCCCAAATACTCGAAGAACAAAAGTTTTCAATTTTTGGCAGAACCACTAGGGGGGACCCTTACAGCTTTTTCCCATTATTTATTGCCTCAGAAACTCATGTAAATCATATCAACCATACATAAACAAATCATAATAGTTAATATAAAAGTGAAATGGGTAGTTAGGATGCTTTGATTCGCCCAAATACTTGAAGAACAAAAGTTTTCAATTTTTGCGAGAACCATAAGGGGGGACCCTTACAACTTTTTCCAATTTTTGATTGCCTCAGAAACTCATGTAAATCATATCAACCATACATAAACCAAACATAATCGTTAATATATAAGTGAAATGAGTAGTTAGGCTGCTTTGATTCACTCAAATACTCGAAGAACAAAAGTTTTCAATTTTTGGCAGAACCACAAGGGGGGACCCTTACAGCTTTTTCCAATTTTTGATTGCCTCAGAAACTCATGTAAATCTTATCAACCATACATAAACCAAACATAATCGTTAATATATAAGTGAAATGAGTAGTTAGGATGCTTTGATTCACTCAAATACTCGAAGAACAAAAGTTTTCAATTTTTGGCAGAACCACAAGGGGGGACCCTTACAGCTTTTTCCAATTTTTGATTGCCTCAGAAACTCATGTAAATCATATTAACCATACATAAACCAAACATAATGGTTTATATATAAGTGAAATGAGTAGTTAGGATGCTTTGATTCACCCAAATACTCGAAGAACAAAAGTTTTCAATTTTTGCCAGAACCACAAGGGGGGACCCTTACAGCAATTTTTGATTGCCTCAGAAACTCATGCAAATCATATCAACCACGCATAAACCAAACATAATCGTTAATATATAAGTGAAATGGGTAGTTAGGATGCTTTGATTTGCCCAAATACTCGAAGAACAAAAGTTTTCAATTTTTGGCAGAACCACAAGGGGGGACCCTTACAGCTTTTTCCAATTTTTGATTGCCTCAGAAACTCATGCAAATCATATCCACCACGCATAAACCAAACATAATCGTTAATATATAAGTGAAATGGGTAGTTAGGATGCTTTGATTTGCCCAAATACTCGAAGAACAAAAGTTTTCAATTTTTGGCAGAACCACAAGGGGGGACCCTTACAGATTTTTCCAATTTTTGATTGCCTCAGAAACTCATGCAAATCATATCAACCACGCATAAACCAAACATAATCGTTAATATATAAGTGAAATGGGTAGTTAGGATGCTTTGATTCGCCCAAATACTTGAAGAACAAAAGATTTCAATTTTCGGCAGAACCACAAGGGGGGACCCTTACAGCTTTTTCCAATTTTTGATTGCCTCAGAAACTCATGCAAATCATATCAACCATGCATAAACCAAACATAATCGTTAATATAAATGTGAAATGAGTAGTTAGGATGCTTTGATTAGCCCAAGTACTCGAAGAACAAAAGTTTTCAATTTTTGCAGAACCACAAGGGGGGACCCTTACAGCTTTTTCCAATTTTTGATTGCCTCAGAAACTCATGCAAATCATATCAACCATGCATAAACCAAACATAATCGTTAATATAAATGTGAAATGAGTAGTTAGGATGCTTTGATTAGCCCAAGTACTCGAAGAACAAAAGTTTTCAATTTTTGGCAAAACCACACGGGGGGACCCTTACAGCTTTTTCCAATTTGTGATTGCCTCAAAAACTCATGTAAATCATATCAACCATGCATAAACCAAACATAATCGTTAATATATAAGTGAAATGGGTAGTTAGGACGCTTTGATTCGCCCAAATACTCGAAGAACAAAAGTTTTCAATTTTTGCCAGAACCACAAGGGGGGACCCTTACAGCTTTTTTTAATTTTTGATTGACTCAGAAACTCATGTAAATCATATCAATCATACATAAAAAAAACATAATCGTTAATATAAAATTAAAATGAGTACTTAGGATGCTTTGATTCGCACAAATACTCGAAGAAAAAAAGTTTCCAATTTTTGGCAGAACCACAAGGGGGGACCCTTACAGCTTTTTCCAATTTTTGATTGCCTCAGAAACTCATGTAAATCATATCAACCACGCATAAACCAAACATAATCGTTAATATATAAGTGAAATGGGTAGTTAGGATGCTTTGATTTGCCCAAATACTCGAAGAACAAAAGTTTTCAATTTTTGGCAGAACCACAAGGGGGGACCCTTACAGCTTTTTCCAATTTTTGATTGCCTCAGAAACTCATGCAAATCATATCAACCATGCATAAACCAAACATAATCGTTAATATAAAAGTGAAATGAGTAGTTAGGATGCTTTGATTAGCCCAAATACTCGAAGAACAAAAGTTTTCAATTTTTGCAGAACCACAAGGGGGGACCCTTACAGCTTTTTCCAATTTTGGATTGCCTCAGAAACTCATGTAAATCATATCAACCATGCATAAACCAAACATAATCGTTAATATATAAGTGAAATGAGTAGTTAGGATACTTTGATTCGCCCAAATACTCGAAGAACTAAAGTTTTCAATTTTTGGCAGAACCACAAGGGGGGACCCTTACAGCTTTTTCCAATTTTTGATTACCTCAGAAACTCATGTAAATCATATCAACCAAGCATAAACCAAACATAATCGTTAATATATATGTGAAATGGGTAGTTAGGATGCTTTGATTCGCCCAAATACTCGATGAACAAAAGTTTTCAATTTTTGCAAGAACCACAAGGGGCGACCGTTACAGCTTTTTCCAATTTTTGATTGCCTCAGAAACTCATGTAAATCATATCAACCATACATAAACCAAACTTAATCATTAATATATAAGTGAAATGAGTAGTTAGGGTGGTTTGATTCGCCCAAATACTCGAAGAACAAAAGTTTTCAATTTTTGGCAGAACCACTAGGGGGGACCCTTACAGCTTTTTCCCATTTTTTATTGCCTCAGAAACTCATGTAAATCATATCAACCATACATAAACAAATCATAATAGTTAATATAAAAGTGAAATGGGTAGTTAGGATGCTTTGATTCGCCCAAATACTTGAAGAACAAAAGTTTTCAATTTTTGCGAGAACCACAAGGGGGGACCCTTACAACTTTTTCCAATTTTTGATTGCCTCAGAAACTCATGTAAATCATATCAACCATACATAAACCAAACATAATCGTTAATATATAAGTGAAATGAGTAGTTAGGCTGCTTTGATTCACTCAAATACTCGAAGAACAAAAGTTTTCAATTTTTGGCAGAACCACAAGGGGGGACCCTTACAGCTTTTTCCAATTTTTGATTGCCTCAGAAACTCATGTAAATCTTATCAACCATACATAAACCAAACATAATCGTTAATATATAAGTGAAATGAGTAGTTAGGATGCTTTGATTCACTCAAATACTCGAAGAACAAAAGTTTTCAATTTTTGCAGAACCACAAGGGGGGACCCTTACAGCTTTTTCCAATTTTTGATTGCCTCATAAACGCATGTAAATCATATCAACCATGCATAAACCAAAAATAATCATTGATATATAAGTGAAATGGGTAGTTAGGATGCTTTGATTCGCCCAAATACTGGAAGAACAAAAGTTTTCAATTTTTGGCAGAACCACAAGGGGGGACCCTTACAGCTTTTTCCAATTTTTGATTGCCTCATAAACGCATGTAAATCATATCAACCATGCATAAACCAAAAATAATCGTTGATATATAAGTGAAATGGGTAGTTAGGATGCTTTGATTCGCCCAAATACTCGAAGAACAAAAGTTTTCAATTTTTGGCAGAACCACAAGGGGGGACCCTTACAGCTTTTTCCAATTTTTGATTGCCTCAGAAACTCATGTAAATCATATCAACCATGCATAAACCAAACATAATCGTTAATATATAAGTGAAATGAGTAGTTAGGATGCTTTGATTAGCCCAAATACTCGAATAACAAAAGTTTTCAATTTTTGGCAGAACCACAAGGGGGGACCCTTACAGCTTTTTCCAATTTTTGATTGCCTCAGAAACTCATGCAAATCATATCAACCACGCATAAACCAAACATAATCGTTAATATATAAGTGAAATGGGTAGTTAGGATGCTTTGATTCGCCCAAATACTTGAAGAACAAAAGTTTTCAATTTTTGCCAGAACCACAAGGGGGGACCCTTACAGCTTTTTCCAATTTTTGATTGCCTCAGAAACTCATGTAAATCTTTTCAACCATACATAAACCAAACATAATCGTTAATATATAAGTGAAATGAGTAGTTAGGATGCTTTGATTCACTCAAATACTCGAAGAACAAAAGTTTTCAATTTTTGGCAGAACCACAAGGGGGGACCCTTACAGCTTTTTCCAATTTTTGATTGCCTCAGAAACTCATGTAAATCATATTAACCATACATAAACCAAACATAATGGTTTATATATAAGTGAAATGAGTAGTTAGGATGCTTTGATTCACCCAAATACTGGAAGAACAAAAGTTTTCAATTTTTGCCAGAACCACAAGGGGGTACCCTTACAGCTTTTTCCAATTTTTGATTGCCTCAGAAACTCATGCAAATCATATCCACCACGCATAAACCAAACATAATCGTTAATATATAAGTGAAATGGGTAGTTAGGATGCTTTGATTTGCCCAAATACTCGAAGAACAAAAGTTTTCAATTTTTGGCAGAACCACAAGGGGAGACCCTTACAGCTTTTTCCAATTTTTGATTGCCTCAGAAACTCATGCAAATCATATCAACCATGCATAAACCAAACATAATCGTTAATATAAAAGTGAAATGAGTAGTTAGGATGCTTTGATTAGCCCAAATACTCGAAAAACAAAAGTTTTCAATTTTTGCAGAACCACAAGGGGGGACCCTTACAGCTTTTTCCAATTTTTGATTGCCTCAGAAACTCATGCAAATCATATCAACCATGCATAAACCAAACATAATCGTTAATATAAAAGTGAAATGAGTAGTTAGGATGCTTTGATTAGCCCAAATACTCGAAGAACAAAAGTTTTCAATTTTTGCAGAACCACAAGGGGGGACCCTTACAGCTTTTTCCAATTTTTGATTGCCTCATAAACGCATGTAAATCATATCAACCATGCATAAACCAAAAATAATCATTGATATATAAGTGAAATGGGTAGTTAGGATGCTTTGATTCGCCCAAATACTGGAAGAACAAAAGTTTTCAATTTTTGGCAGAACCACAAGGGGGGACCCTTACAGCTTTTTCCAATTTTTGATTGCCTCATAAACGCATGTAAATCATATCAACCATGCATAAACCAAAAATAATCGTTGATATATAAGTGAAATGGGTAGTTAGGATGCTTTGATTCGCCCAAATACTCGAAGAACAAAAGTTTTCAATTTTTGGCAGAACCACAAGGGGGGACCCTTACAGCTTTTTCCAATTTTTGATTGCCTCAGAAACTCATGTAAATCATATCAACCATGCATAAACCAAACATAATCGTTAATATATAAGTGAAATGAGTAGTTAGGATGCTTTGATTAGCCCAAATACTCGAATAACAAAAGTTTTCAATTTTTGGCAGAACCACAAGGGGGGACCCTTACAGCTTTTTCCAATTTTTGATTGCCTCAGAAACTCATGCAAATCATATCAACCACGCATAAACCAAACATAATCGTTAATATATAAGTGAAATGGGTAGTTAGGATGCTTTGATTCGCCCAAATACTTGAAGAACAAAAGTTTTCAATTTTTGCCAGAACCACAAGGGGGGACCCTTACAGCTTTTTCCAATTTTTGATTGCCTCAGAAACTCATGTAAATCTTTTCAACCATACATAAACCAAACATAATCGTTAATATATAAGTGAAATGAGTAGTTAGGATGCTTTGATTCACTCAAATACTCGAAGAACAAAAGTTTTCAATTTTTGGCAGAACCACAAGGGGGGACCCTTACAGCTTTTTCCAATTTTTGATTGCCTCAGAAACTCATGTAAATCATATTAACCATACATAAACCAAACATAATGGTTTAAATATAAGTGAAATGAGTAGTTAGGATGCTTTGATTCACCCAAATACTGGAAGAACAAAAGTTTTCAATTTTTGCCAGAACCACAAGGGGGTACCCTTACAGCTTTTTCCAATTTTTGATTGCCTCAGAAACTCATGCAAATCATATCCACCACGCATAAACCAAACATAATCGTTAATATATAAGTGAAATGGGTAGTTAGGATGCTTTGATTTGCCCAAATACTCGAAGAACAAAAGTTTTCAATTTTTGGCAGAACCACAAGGGGAGACCCTTACAGCTTTTTCCAATTTTTGATTGCCTCAGAAACTCATGCAAATCATATCAACCATGCATAAACCAAACATAATCGTTAATATAAAAGTGAAATGAGTAGTTAGGATGCTTTGATTAGCCCAAATACTCGAAGAACAAAAGTTTTCAATTTTTGCAGAACCACAAGGGGGGACCCTTACAGCTTTTTCCAATTTTTGATTGCCACAGAAACTCATGTAAATCATATCAACCATGCATAAACCAAACATAATCGTTAATATATAAGTTAAATGAGTAGTTAGGATACTTTGATTCGCCCAAATACTCGAAGAACAAAAGTTTTCAATTTTTGGCAAAACCACAAGGGGGACCCTTACAGCTTTTTCCAATTTGTGATTGCCTCAGAAACTCATGTAAATCATATCAACCATGCATAAACCAAACATAATCGTTAATATATAAGTGAAATGGGTAGTTAGGACGCTTTGATTCGCCCAAATACTCGAAGAACAAAAGTTTTCAATTTTTGCCAGAACCACAAGGGGGGACCCTTACAGCTTTTTTTAATTTTTGATTGCCTCAGAAACTCATGTAAATCATATCAATCATACATAAAAAAAACATAATCGTTAATATAAAATTAAAATGAGTACTTAGGATGCTTTGATTCGTACAAATACTCGAAGAAAAAAAGTTTCCAATTTTTGGCAGAACCACAAGGGGGGACCCTTACAGCTTTTTCCAATTTTTGATTGCCTCAGAAACTCATGTAAATCATATCAACCATACCTAAACCAAACATAATCGTTAAAATATAAATGAAATGAGTAGTTCGGATGCTTTGATTAGCCCAAATACTCGAAGAACAAAAGTTTTCAATTTTTGGCAGAACCACAAGGGGGGACCCTTACAGCTTTTTCCAATTTTTGATTGCCTCAGAAACTCATGCAAATCATATCAACCACGCATAAACCAAACATAATCGTTAATATATAAGTGAAATGGGTAGTTAGGATGCTTTGATTCGCCCAAATACTTGAAGAACAAAAGTTTTCAATTTTTGCCAGAACCACAAGGGGGGACCCTTACAGCTTTTTCCAATTTTTTATTGCCTCAGAAACTCATGTAAATCTTATCAACCATACATAAACCAAACATAATCGTTAATATATAAGTGAAATGAGTAGTTAGGATGCTTTGATTCACTCAAATACTCTAAGAACAAAAGTTTTCAATTTTTGGCAGAACCACAAGGGGGGACTCTTACAGCTTTTTCCAATTTTTGATTGCCTCAGAAACTCATGTAAATCATATTAACCATACATAAACCAAACATAATGGTTTATATATAAGTGAAATGTGTAGTTAGGATGCTTTGATTCACCCAAATACTCGAAGAACAAAAGTTTTCAATTTTTGCCAGAACCACAAGGGGGGACCCTTACAGCTTTTTCCAATTTTTGATTGCCTCAGAAACTCATGCAAATCATATCCACCATGCATAAACCAAACATAATCGTTAATATATAAGTGAAATGGGTAGTTAGGATGCTTTGATTTGCCCAAATACTCGAAGAACAAAAGTTTTCAATTTTTGGCAGAACCACAAGGGGAGACCCTCACAGCTTTTTCCAATTTTTGATTGCCTCAGAAACTCATGCAAATCATATCAACCATGCATAAACCAAACATAATCGTTAATATAAATGTGAAATGAGTAGTTAGGATGCTTTGATTAGCCCAAGTACTCGAAGAACAAAAGTTTTCAATTTTTGCAGAACCACAAGGGGGGACCCTTACAGCTTTTTCCAATTTTTGATTGCCACAGAAACTCATGTAAATCATATCAACCATGCATAAACCAAACATAATCGTTAATATATAAGTTAAATGATTAGTTAGGATACTTTGATTCGCCCAAATACTCGAAGAACAAAAGTTTTCAATTTTTGGCAAAACCACACGGGGGGACCCTTACAGCTTTTTCCAATTTGTGATTGCCTCAAAAACTCATGTAAATCATATCAACCATGCATAAACCAAACATAATCGTTAATATATAAGTGAAATGGGTAGTTAGGACGCTTTGATTCGCCCAAATACTCGAAGAACAAAAGTTTTCAATTTTTGCCAGAACCACAAGGGGGGACCCTTACAGCTTTTTTTAATTTTTGATTGACTCAGAAACTCATGTAAATCATATCAATCATACATAAAAAAAACATAATCGTTAATATAAAATTAAAATGAGTACTTAGGATGCTTTGATTCGCACAAATACTCGAAGAAAAAAAGTTTCCAATTTTTGGCAGAACCACAAGGGGGGACCCTTACAGCTTTTTCCAATTTTTGATTGCCTCAGAAACTCATGTAAATCATATCAACCATACCTAAACCAAACATAATCGTTAAAATATAAATGAAATGAGTAGTTCGGATGCTTTGATTCACCCGAATACTCGAAGAACAAAAGTTTTCAATTTTTGGCAGAACCACAAGGGGGGACCCTTACAGCTTCTTCCAATTTTTGATTGCCTCAGAACCTCATGTAAATCACATCAACCATACATAAACCGAACATAATTGTTAATATAAAAGTGAAATGAGTAGTTAGGATGCTTTGATTCGCCCAAATACTCGAAGAACAAAAGTTTTCAATTTTTGGCAGAACCACAAGGGGGGACCCTTACAGCTTTTTCCAATTTTTGATTGCCTCAGAAACTCATGTAAATCATATAAACCATGCATAAACCAAACATAATCGTTAATATATAAGTGAAATGAGTAGTTAGGATACTTTGATTCGCCCAAATACTCGAAGAACAAAAGTTTTCAATTTTTGATAGAACCACAAGGGGGGACCCTTACAGCTTTTTCCAATTTTTGATTACCTCAGAAACTCATATAAATCATATCAACCATGCATAAACCAAACATAATCGTTAATATAAAAGTGAAATGAGTAGTTAGGATGGTTTGATTCGCCCAAATACTCGAAGAACAAAAGTTTTCAATTTTAGCCAAAACCACAAGGGGGGACCCTTACAGCTTTTTCCAATTTTTGATTGCCTCAGAAACGCATGTAAATTATATCAACCATACCTAAACCAAACATAATCGTTAATATATAAGTGAAATGGGTAGTTAGGATGCTTTGATTCGCCCAAATACTCGAAGCACAAAAGTTTTCAATTTTTGGCAAAACCACAAGGGGGGACCCTTACAGCTTTTTCCAATTTTTGATTGCCTCAGAAACTCATGTAAATCATATCAACCATGCATAAACCAAACATAATCGTTAATATATAAGTGAAATGGGTAGTTAGGACGCTTTGATTCGCCCAAATACTCGAAGAACAAAAGTTTTCAATTTTTGCCAGAACCACAAGGGGGGACCCTTACAGCTTTTTTTAATTTTTGATTGCCTCAGAAACTCATGTAAATCATATCAATCATACATAAAAAAAACATAATCGTTAATATAAAATTAAAATGAGTACTTAGGATGCTTTGATTTGCACAAATACTCGAAGAAAAAAAGTTTCCAATTTTTGGCAGAACCACAAGGGGGGACCCTTACAGCTTTTTCCAATTTTTGATTGCCTCAGAAACTCATGTAAATCATATCAACCATACCTAAACCAAACATAATCGTTAAAATATAAATGAAATGAGTAGTTCGGATGCTTTGATTCACCCAAATACTCGAAGAACAAAAGTTTTCAATTTTTGGCAGAACCACAAGGGGGACCCTTACATCTTCTTCCAATTTTTGATTGCCTCAGAAACTCATGTAAATCACATAAACCAAACATAATCGTTAATATATAAGTGAAATGAGTAGTTAGGATGCTTTGATTCACTCAAATACTCGAAGAACAAAAGTTTTCAATTTTTGGCAGAACCACAAGGGGGGACTCTTACAGCTCTTTCCAATTTTTGATTGCCTCAGAAACTCATGTAAATCATATTAACCATACATAAACCAAACATAATGGTTTATATATAAGTGAAATGAGTAGTTAGGATGCTTTGATTCACCCAAATACTCGAAGAACAAAAGTTTTCAATTTTTGCCAGAACCACAAGGGGGGACCCTTACAGCTTTTTCCAATTTTTGATTGCCTCAGAAACTCATGCAAATCATATCCACCACGCATAAACCAAACATAATCGTTAATATATAAGTGAAATGGGTAGTTAGGATGCTTTGATTTGCCCAAATACTCGAAGAACAAAAGTTTTCAATTTTTGGCAGAACCACAAGGGGAGACCCTTACAGCTCTTTCCAATTTTTGATTGCCTCAGAAACTCATGCAAATCATATCAACCATGCATAAACCAAACATAATCGTTAATATAAATGTGAAATGAGTAGTTAGGATGCTTTGATTAGCCCAAGTACTCGAAGAACAAAAGTTTTCAATTTTTGCAGAACCACAAGGGGGGACCCTTACAGCTTTTTCCAATTTTTGATTGCCACAGAAACTCATGTAAATCATATCAACCATGCATAAACCAAACATAATCGTTAATATATAAGTTAAATGATTAGTTAGGATACTTTGATTCGCCCAAATACTCGAAGAACAAAAGTTTTCAATTTTTGGCAAAACCACACGGGGGGACCCTTACAGCTTTTTCCAATTTGTGATTGCCTCAGAAACTCATGTAAATCATATCAACCATGCATAAACCAAACATAATCGTTAATATATAAGTGAAATGGGTAGTTAGGACGCTTTGATTCGCCCAAATACTCGAAGAACAAAAGTTTTCAATTTTTGCCAGAACCACAACGGGGGACCCTTACAGCTTTTTTTAATTTTTGATTGCCTCAGAAACTCATGTAAATCATATCAATCATACATAAAAAAAACATAATCGTTAATATAAAATTAAAATGAGTACTTAGGATGCTTTGATTCGCACAAATACTCGAAGAAAAAAAGTTTCCAATTTTTGGCAGAACCACAAGGGGGGACCCTTACAGCTTTTTCCAATTTTTTATTGCCTCAGAAACTCATGTAAATCATATCAA
The DNA here is from genome assembly GCA_037501455.1 of Lantana camara. Lineage (NCBI taxonomy): Eukaryota > Viridiplantae > Streptophyta > Magnoliopsida > Lamiales > Verbenaceae > Lantana > Lantana camara. Next base: position 66,592 of record CM074858.1, on the reverse strand, counting down.
CCATACCTAAACCAAACATAATCGTTAAAATATAAATGAAATGAGTAGTTCGGATGCTTTGATTCACCCAAATACTCGAAGAACAAAAGTTTTCAATTTTTGGCAGAACCACAAGGGGGACCCTTACATCTTCTTCCAATTTTTGATTGCCTCAGAAACTCATGTAAATCACATCAACCATACATAAACCGAACATAATTGTTAATATAAAAGTGAAATGAGTAGTTAGGATGCTTTGATTCGCCCAAATACTCGAAGAACAAAAGTTTTCAATTTTTGGCAGAACCACAAGGGGGGACCCTTACAGCTTTTTCCAATTTTTGATTGCCTCAGAAACTCATGTAAATCATATAAACCATGCATAAACCAAACATAATCGTTAATATATAAGTGAAATGAGTAGTTAGGATACTTTGATTCGCCCAAATACTCGAAGAACAAAAGTTTTCAATTTTTGGTAGAACCACAAGGGGGGACCCTTACAGCTTTTTCCAATTTTTGATTACCTCAGAAACTCATATAAATCATATCAACCATGCATAAACCAAACATAATCGTTAATATAAAAGTGAAATGAGTAGTTAGGATGGTTTGATTCGCCCAAATACTCGAAGAACAAAAGTTTTCAATTTTAGCCAAAACCACAAGGGGGGACCCTTACAGCTTTTTCCAATTTTTGATTGCCTCAGAAACGCATGTAAATTATATCAACCATACCTAAACCAAACATAATCGTTAATATATAAGTGAAATGGGTAGTTAGGATGCTTTGATTCGCCCAAATACTCGAAGAACAAAAGTTTTCAATTTTTGGCAAAACCACAAGGGGGGACCCTTACAGCTTTTTCCAATTTTTGATTGCCTCAGAAACTCATGTAAATCATATCAACCATGCATAAACCAAACATAATCGTTAATATATAAGTGAAATGGGTAGTTAGGACGCTTTGATTCGCCCAAATACTCGAAGAACAAAAGTTTTCAATTTTTGCCAGAACCACAAGGGGGGACCTTTACAGCTTTTTTTAATTTTTGATTGCCTCAGAAACTCATGTAAATCATATCAATCATACATAAAAAAAAACATAATCGTTAATATAAAATTAAAATGAGTACTTAGGATGCTTTGATTCGCACAAATACTCGAAGAAAAAAAGTTTCCAATTTTTGGCAGAACCACAAGGGGGGACCCTTACAGCTTTTTCCAATTTTTTATTGCCTCAGAAACTCATGTAAATCATATCAACCATACCTAAACCAAACATAATCGTTAAAATATAAATGAAATGAGTAGTTCGGATGCTTTGATTCACCCAAATACTCGAAGAACAAAAGTTTTCAATTTTTGGCAGAACCACAAGGGGGACCCTTACATCTTCTTCCAATTTTTGATTGCCTCAGAAACTCATGTAAATCACATCAACCATACATAAACCGAACATAATTGTTAATATAAAAGTGAAATGAGTAGTTAGGATGCTTTGATTCGCCCAAATACTCGAAGAACAAAAGTTTTCAATTTTTGGCAGAACCACAAGGGGGGACCCTTACAGCTTTTTCCAATTTTTGATTGCCTCAGAAACTCATGTAAATCATATAAACCATGCATAAACCAAACATAATCGTTAATATATAAGTGAAATGAGTAGTTAGGATACTTTGATTCGCCCAAATACTCGAAGAACAAAAGTTTTCAATTTTTGGTAGAACCACAAGGGGGGACCCTTACAGCTTTTTCCAATTTTTGATTACCTCAGAAACTCATATAAATCATATCAACCATGCATAAACCAAACATAATCGTTAATATAAAAGTGAAATGAGTAGTTAGGATGGTTTGATTCGCCCAAATACTCGAAGAACAAAAGTTTTCAATTTTAGCCAAAACCACAAGGGGGGACCCTTACAGCTTTTTCCAATTCTTGATTGCCTCAGAAACGCATGTAAATTATATCAACCATACCTAAACCAAACATAATCGTTAATATATAAGTGAAATGGGTAGTTAGGATGCTTTGATTCGCCCAAATACTCGAAGAACAAAAGTTTTCAATTTTTGGCAGAACCACAGGGGGTGACCCTTGCAGCTTTTTCCAATTTTTGATTGCCTCAGAAACTCATGTAAATCATATCAACCATACATAAACAAAACATAATCGTTAATATAAAAGTGAAATGAGTAGTTAGGATGCTTTGATTCGCTCAAATACTCGAAGAACAAAAGTTTTCAATTTTTGGCAGAACCACATAGGGGGACCCTTACAGCTTTTTCCAATTTTTGATTGCCTCAGAAACTCTTGTAAATCATGTCAACCATGCATAAACCAAACATAATCGTTAATATATAAGAGAAATGGGTAGTTAGGATGCTTTGATTCTCCCAAATACTCGAAGAACAAAAGTTTTCAATTTTTGGCAGAACCACAAGGGGGGACCCTTACAGCTTTTTCCAATTTTTGATTGCCTCAGAAACTCATGTAAATCATATCAACCAAGCATAAACCAAACATAATCGTTAATATATTAGTGAAATGGGTAGTTAGGATGCTTTGATTCGCCCAAATACTCAAAGAACAAAAGTTTTCAATTTTTGCCAGAACCACAATGGGGACCCTTACAGCTTTTTCCAATTTTTTATTGCCTCAGAAACTCATGTAAATCATATCAACCATACATAAACCAAACATAATCGTTAATATATAAGTGAAATGAGTAGTTAGGATGCTTTGATTCACCCAAATACCCGAAGAACAAAAGTTTTCAATTTTTGGCAGAACCACAAGGGGGGACCCTTACAGCTTTTTCCAATTTTTGATTGCCTCAGAAACTCATGTAAATCATATCAACCATACATAAAAAAAACATAATCGTTAATATAAAAGTGAAATGAGTAGTTAGGATGCTTTGATTCGCTCAAATACTCGAAGAACAAAAGTTTTCAATTTTTGGCAGAACCACATAGGGGGACCCTTACAGCTTTTTCCAATTTTTGATTGCCTCAGAAACTCTTGTAAATCATGTCAACCATGCATAAACCAAACATAATCGTTAATATATAAGAGAAATGGGTAATTAGGATGCTTTGATTCTCCCAAATACTCGAAGAACAAAAGTTTTCAATTTTTGGCAGAACCACAAGGGGGGACCCTTACAGCTTTTTCCAATTTTTGATTGCCTCAGAAACTCATGTAAATCATATCAACCATACATAAACAAAACATAATCGTTAATATAAAAGTGAAATGAGTAGTTAGGATGCTTTGATTCGCTCAAATACTCGAAGAACAAAAGTTTTCAATTTTTGGCAGAACCACATAGGGGGACCCTTACAGCTTTTTCCAATTTTTGATTGCCTCAGAAACTCTTGTAAATCATGTCAACCATGCATAAACCAAACACAATCGTTAATATATAAGAGAAATGGGTAGTTAGGATGCTTTGATTCTCCCAAATACTCGAAGAACAAAAGTTTTCAATTTTTGGCAGAACCACAAGGGGGGACCCTTACAGCTTTTTCCAATTTTTGATTGCCTCAGAAACTCATGTAAATCATATCAACCAAGCATAAACCAAACATAATCGTTAATATATTAGTGAAATGGGTAGTTAGGATGCTTTGATTCGCCCAAATACTCGAAGAACAAAAGTTTTCAATTTTTGCCAGAACCACAATGGGGACCCTTACAGCTTTTTCAAATTTTTTATTGCCTCAGAAACTCATGTAAATCATATCAACCATACATAAACCAAACATAATCGTTAATATATAAGTGAAATGAGTAGTTAGGATGCTTTGATTCACCCAAATACCCGAAGAACAAAAGTTTTCAATTTTTGGCAGAACCACAAGGGGGGACCCTTACAGCTTTTTCCAATTTTTGATTGCCTCAGAAACTCATGTAAATCATATCAACCATACATAAAAAAAACATAATCGTTAATATAAAAGTGAAATGAGTAGTTAGGATGCTTTGATTCGCCCAAATACTCGAAGAACAAAAGTTTTCAATTTTTGCCAGAACCACAAGGGGGGACCCTTACAGCTTTTTCGAATTTTTGATTGCCTCAGAAACTCATGTAAATCATATCAACCATACATAAACCAAACATAATCGTTAATATATAAGTGAAATGAGTAGTTAGGATGCATTGATTCAACCAAATACTTGAAGAACAAAAGTTTTCAATTTTTGGCAGAACCACAAGGGGGGACCCTTACAGCTTTATCCAATTTTTGATTGCCTCAGAAAATCATGTAAATCATATCAACCATGCATAAACCTAACATAATCGTTAATATATAAGTGAAATGGGTAGTTAGGATGCTTTGATTCTCCCAAATACTCGAAGAACAAAAGTTTTCAATTTTTGGCAGAACCACAAGGGGGGACCCTTACAGCTTTTTCCAATTTTTGATTGCCTCCGAAACTCATGTAAATCATATCAACCAAGCATAAACCAAAAATAATCGTTAATATATTAGTGAAATGGGTAGTTAGGATGCTTTGATTCGCCCAAATACTCGAAGAACAAAAGTTTTCAATTTTTGCCAGAACCACAAAGGGGGACCCTTAAAGCTTTTTCCAATTTTTGATTGCTTCAGAAACTCATGTAAATCATATCAACCATACATAAACCAAACATAATCGTTTATATAAAAATGAAATGAGTAGTTAGGATGCTTTGATTCGCTCAAATACTCGAAGAACAAAAGTTTTCAATTTTTGGCAAAACCACAAGGGGGGACCCTTACAGCTTTTTCCAATTTTTGATTGCCTCAGAAACTCTTGTAAATCATGTCAACCATGCATAAACCAAACATAATCGTTAATATATAAGAGAAATGGGTAGTTAGGATGCTTTGATTCTCCCAAATACTCGAAGAACAAAAGTTTTCAATTTTTGGCAGAACCACAAGGGGGGACCCTTACAGCTTTTTCCAATTTTTGATTGCCTCAGAAACTCATGTAAATCATATCAACCAAGCATAAACCAAATATAATCGTTAATATATTAGTGAAATGGGTAGTTAGGATGCTTTGTTTCGCCCAAATACCCGAAGAACAAAAGTTTTCAATTTTTGGCAGAACCACAAGGGGGGACCCTTACAGCTTTTCCCAATTTTTGATTGCCTCAGAAACTCATGTAAATCAAATCAACCATACATAAACAAAACATAATCGTTAATATAAAAGTGAAATGAGTAGTTAGGATGCTTTGATTCGCTCAAATACTCGAAGAACAAAAGTTTTCAATTTTTGGCAGAACCACAAGGGGGGACCCTTACAGCTTTTTCGAATTTTTGATTGCCTCAGAAACTCATGTAAATCATATCAACCATACATAAACCAAACATAATCGTTAATATATAAGTGAAATGAGTAGTTAGGATGCATTGATTCACCCAAATACTCGAAGAACAAAAGTTTTCAATTTTTGGCAGAACCACAAGGGGGGACCCTTACAGCTTTTTCCAATTTTTGATTGCCTCAGAAACTCATGTAAATCATATCAACCATACATAAAAAAAACATAATCGTTAATATAAAAGTGAAATGAGTAGTTAGGATGCTTTGATTCGCCCAAATACTCGAAGAACAAAAGTTTTCAATTTTTGCCAGAACCACAAGGGGGGACCCTTACAGCTTTTTCGAATTTTTGATTGCCTCAGAAACTCATGTAAATCATATCAACCATACATAAACCAAACATAATCGTTAATATATAAGTGAAATGAGTAGTTAGGATGCATTGATTCACCCAAATACTTGAAGAACAAAAGTTTTCAATTTTTGGCAGAACCACAAGGGGGGACCCTTACAGCTTTATCCAATTTTTGATTGTCTCAGAAAATCATGTAAATCATATCAACCATGCATAAACCTAACATAATCGTTAATATATAAGAGAAATGGGTAGTTAGGATGCTTTGATTCTCCCAAATACTCGAAGAACAAAAGTTTTCAATTTTTGGCAGAACCACATAGGGGGACCCTTACAGCTTTTTCCAATTTTTGATTGCCTCCGAAACTCATGTAAATCATATCAACCAAGCATAAACCAAACATAATCGTTAATATATTAGTGAAATGGGTAGTTAGGATGCTTTGATTCGCCCAAATACTCGAAGAACAAAAGTTTTCAATTTTTGCCAGAACCACAAAGGGGGACCCTTACAGCTTTTTCCAATTTTTGATTGCTTCAGAAACTCATGTAAATCATATCAACCATACATAAACCAAACATAATCGTTTATATAAAAGTGAAATGAGTAGTTAGGATGCTTTGATTCGCTCAAATACTCGAAGAACAAAAGTTTTCAATTTTTGGCAAAACCACAAAGGGGGACCCTTACAGCTTTTTCCAATTTTTGATTGCCTCAGAAACTCTTGTAAATCATGTCAACCATGCATAAACCAAACATAATCGTTAATATATAAGAGAAATGGGTAGTTAGGATGCTTTGATTCTCCCAAATACTCGAAGAACAAAAGTTTTCAATTTTTGGCAGAACCACAAGGGGGGACCCTTACAGCTTTTTCCAATTTTTGATTGCCTCAGAAACTCATGTAAATCATATCAACCAAACATAAACCAAATATAATCGTTAATATATTAGTGAAATGGGTAGTTAGGATGCTTTGATTCGCCCAAATACCCGAAGAACAAAAGTTTTCAATTTTTGGCAGAACCACAAGGGGGGACCCTTACAGCTTTTTCCAATTTTTGATTGCCTCAGAAACTCATGTAAATCAAATCAACCATACATAAACAAAACATAATCGTTAATATAAAAGTGAAATGAGTAGTTAGGATGCTTTGATTCGCTCAAATACTCGAAGAACAAAAGTTTTCAATTTTTGGCAGAACCACAAGGGGGGACCCTTACAGCTTTTTCGAATTTTTGATTGCCTCAGAAACTCATGTAAATCATATCAACCATACATAAACAAAACATAATCGTTAATATAAAAGTGAAATGAGTAGTTAGGATGCTTTGATTCGCTCAAATACTCGAAGAACAAAAGTTTTCAATTTTTGGCAGAACCACATAGGGGGACCCTTACAGCTTTTTCCAATTTTTGATTGCCTCAGAAACTCTTGTAAATCATGTCAACCATGCATAAACCAAACATAATCGTTAATATATAAGAGAAATGGGTAGTTATGATGCTTTGATTCTCCCAAATACTCGAAGAACAAAAGTTTTCAATTTTTGGCAGAACCACAAGGGGGGACCCTTACAGCTTTTTCCAATTTTTGATTGCCTCAGAAACTCATGTAAATCATATCAACCAAGCATAAACCAAACATAATCGTTAATATATTAGTGAAATGGGTAGTTAGGATGCTTTGATTCGCCCAAATACTCGAAGAACAAAAGTTTTCAATTTTTGCCAGAACCACAATGGGGACCCTTACAGCTTTTTCCAATTTTTTATTGCCTCAGAAACTCATGTAAATCATATCAACCATACATAAACCAAACATAATCGTTAATATATAAGTGAAATGAGTAGTTAGGATGCTTTGATTCACCCAAATACCCGAAGAACAAAAGTTTTCAATTTTTGGCAGAACCACAAGGGGGGACCCTTACAGCTTTTTCCAATTTTTGATTGCCTCAGAAACTCATGTAAATCATATCAACCATACATAAAAAAAACATAATCGTTAATATAAAAGTGAAATGAGTAGTTAGGATGCTTTGATTCGCCCAAATACTCGAAGAACAAAAGTTTTCAATTTTTGCCAGAACCACAAGGGGGGACCCTTACAGCTTTTTCGAATTTTTGATTGCCTCAGAAACTCATGTAAATCATATCAACCATACATAAACCAAACATAATCGTTAATATATAAGTGAAATGAGTAGTTAGGATGCATTGATTCACCCAAATACTTGAAGAACAAAAGTTTTCAATTTTTGGCAGAACCACAAGGGGGGACCCTTACAGCTTTATCCAATTTTTGATTGCCTCAGAAAATCATGTAAATCATATCAACCATGCATAAACCTAACATAATCGTTAATATATAAGTGAAATGGGTAGTTAGGATGCTTTGATTCTCCCAAATACTCGAAGAACAAAAGTTTTCAATTTTTGGCAGAACCACAAGGGGGGACCCTTACAGCTTTTTCCAATTTTTGATTGCCTCCGAAACTCATGTAAATCATATCAACCAAGCATAAACCAAAAATAATCGTTAATATATTAGTGAAATGGGTAGTTAGGATGCTTTGATTCGCCCAAATACTCGAAGAACAAAAGTTTTCAATTTTTGCCAGAACCACAAAGGGGGACCCTTAAAGCTTTTTCCAATTTTTGATTGCTTCAGAAACTCATGTAAATCATATCAACCATACATAAACCAAACATAATCGTTTATATAAAAATGAAATGAGTAGTTAGGATGCTTTGATTCGCTCAAATACTCGAAGAACAAAAGTTTTCAATTTTTGGCAAAACCACAAGGGGGGACCCTTACAGCTTTTTCCAATTTTTGATTGCCTCAGAAACTCTTGTAAATCATGTCAACCATGCATAAACCAAACATAATCGTTAATATATAAGAGAAATGGGTAGTTAGGATGCTTTGATTCTCCCAAATACTCGAAGAACAAAAGTTTTCAATTTTTGGCAGAACCACAAGGGGGGACCCTTACAGCTTTTTCCAATTTTTGATTGCCTCAGAAACTCATGTAAATCATATCAACCAAGCATAAACCAAATATAATCGTTAATATATTAGTGAAATGGGTAGTTAGGATGCTTTGATTCGCCCAAATACCCGAAGAACAAAAGTTTTCAATTTTTGGCAGAACCACAAGGGGGGACCCTTACAGCTTTTCCCAATTTTTGATTGCCTCAGAAACTCATGTAAATCAAATCAACCATACATAAACAAAACATAATCGTTAATATAAAAGTGAAATGAGTAGTTAGGATGCTTTGATTCGCTCAAATACTCGAAGAACAAAAGTTTTCAATTTTTGGCAGAACCACAAGGGGGGACCCTTACAGCTTTTTCGAATTTTTGATTGCCTCAGAAACTCATGTAAATCATATCAACCATACATAAACCAAACATAATCGTTAATATATAAGTGAAATGAGTAGTTAGGATGCATTGATTCACCCAAATACTCGAAGAACAAAAGTTTTCAATTTTTGGCAGAACCACAAGGGGGGACCCTTACAGCTTTTTCCAATTTTTGATTGCCTCAGAAACTCATGTAAATCATATCAACCATACATAAAAAAAACATAATCGTTAATATAAAAGTGAAATGAGTAGTTAGGATGCTTTGATTCGCCCAAATACTCGAAGAACAAAAGTTTTCAATTTTTGCCAGAACCACAAGGGGGGACCCTTACAGCTTTTTCGAATTTTTGATTGCCTCAGAAACTCATGTAAATCATATCAACCATACATAAACCAAACATAATCGTTAATATATAAGTGAAATGAGTAGTTAGGATGCATTGATTCACCCAAATACTTGAAGAACAAAAGTTTTCAATTTTTGGCAGAACCACAAGGGGGGACCCTTACAGCTTTATCCAATTTTTGATTGTCTCAGAAAATCATGTAAATCATATCAACCATGCATAAACCTAACATAATCGTTAATATATAAGAGAAATGGGTAGTTAGGATGCTTTGATTCTCCCAAATACTCGAAGAACAAAAGTTTTCAATTTTTGGCAGAACCACATAGGGGGACCCTTACAGCTTTTTCCAATTTTTGATTGCCTCAGAAACTCTTGTAAATCATGTCAACCATGCATAAACCAAACATAATCGTTAATATATAAGAGAAATGGGTAGTTAGGATGCTTTGATTCTCCCAAATACTCGAAGAACAAAAGTTTTCAATTTTTGGCAGAACCACAAGGGGGGACCCTTACAGCTTTTTCCAATTTTTGATTGCCTCAGAAACTCATGTAAATCATATCAACCAAGCATAAACCAAACATAATCGTTAATATATTAGTGAAATGGGTAGTTAGGATGCTTTGATTCGCCCAAATACTCGAAGAACAAAAGTTTTCAATTTTTGCCAGAACCACAATGGGGACCCTTACAGCTTTTTCCAATTTTTTATTGCCTCAGAAACTCATGTAAATCATATCAACCATACATAAACCAAACATAATCGTTAATATATAAGTGAAATGAGTAGTTAGGATGCTTTGATTCACCCAAATACCCGAAGAACAAAAGTTTTCAATTTTTGGCAGAACCACAAGGGGGGACCCTTACAGCTTTTTCCAATTTTTGATTGCCTCAGAAACTCATGTAAATCATATCAACCATACATAAAAAAAACATAATCGTTAATATAAAAGTGAAATGAGTAGTTAGGATGCTTTGATTCGCCCAAATACTCGAAGAACAAAAGTTTTCAATTTTTGCCAGAACCACAAGGGGGGACCCTTACAGCTTTTTCGAATTTTTGATTGCCTCAGAAACTCATGTAAATCATATCAACCATACATAAACCAAACATAATCGTTAATATATAAGTGAAATGAGTAGTTAGGATGCATTGATTCACCCAAATACTTGAAGAACAAAAGTTTTCAATTTTTGGCAGAACCACAAGGGGGGACCCTTACAGCTTTATCCAATTTTTGATTGCCTCAGAAAATCATGTAAATCATATCAACCATGCATAAACCTAACATAATCGTTAATATATAAGTGAAATGGGTAGTTAGGATGCTTTGATTCTCCCAAATACTCGAAGAACAAAAGTTTTCAATTTTTGGCAGAACCACAAGGGGGGACCCTTACAGCTTTTTCCAATTTTTGATTGCCTCCGAAACTCATGTAAATCATATCAACCAAGCATAAACCAAAAATAATCGTTAATATATTAGTGAAATGGGTAGTTAGGATGCTTTGATTCGCCCAAATACTCGAAGAACAAAAGTTTTCAATTTTTGCCAGAACCACAAAGGGGGACCCTTAAAGCTTTTTCCAATTTTTGATTGCTTCAGAAACTCATGTAAATCATATCAACCATACATAAACCAAACATAATCGTTTATATAAAAATGAAATGAGTAGTTAGGATGCTTTGATTCGCTCAAATACTCGAAGAACAAAAGTTTTCAATTTTTGGCAAAACCACAAGGGGGGACCCTTACAGCTTTTTCCAATTTTTGATTGCCTCAGAAACTCTTGTAAATCATGTCAACCATGCATAAACCAAACATAATCGTTAATATATAAGAGAAATGGGTAGTTAGGATGCTTTGATTCTCCCAAATACTCGAAGAACAAAAGTTTTCAATTTTTGGCAGAACCACAAGGGGGGACCCTTACAGCTTTTTCCAATTTTTGATTGCCTCAGAAACTCATGTAAATCATATCAACCAAGCATAAACCAAATATAATCGTTAATATATTAGTGAAATGGGTAGTTAGGATGCTTTGATTCTCCCAAATACTCGAAGAACAAAAGTTTTCAATTTTTGGCAGAACCACAAGGGGGGACCCTTACAGCTTTTTCCAATTTTTGATTGCCTCAGAAACTCTTGTAAATCATGTCAACCATGCATAAACCAAACATAATCGTTAATATATAAGAGAAATGGGTAGTTAGGATGCTTTGATTCTCCCAAATACTCGAAGAACAAAAGTTTTCAATTTTTGGCAGAACCACAAGGGGGGACCCTTACAGCTTTTCCCAATTTTTGATTGCCTCAGAAACTCATGTAAATCAAATCAACCATACATAAACAAAACATAATCGTTAATATAAAAGTGAAATGAGTAGTTAGGATGCTTTGATTCGCTCAAATACTCGAAGAACAAAAGTTTTCAATTTTTGGCAGAACCACAAGGGGGGACCCTTACAGCTTTTTCGAATTTTTGATTGCCTCAGAAACTCATGTAAATCATATCAACCATACATAAACCAAACATAATCGTTAATATATAAGTGAAATGAGTAGTTAGGATGCATTGATTCACCCAAATACTCGAAGAACAAAAGTTTTCAATTTTTGGCAGAACCACAAGGGGGGACCCTTACAGCTTTTTCCAATTTTTGATTGCCTCAGAAACTCATGTAAATCATATCAACCATACATAAAAAAAACATAATCGTTAATATAAAAGTGAAATGAGTAGTTAGGATGCTTTGATTCGCCCAAATACTCGAAGAACAAAAGTTTTCAATTTTTGCCAGAACCACAAGGGGGGACCCTTACAGCTTTTTCGAATTTTTGATTGCCTCAGAAACTCATGTAAATCATATCAACCATACATAAACCAAACATAATCGTTAATATATAAGTGAAATGAGTAGTTAGGATGCATTGATTCACCCAAATACTTGAAGAACAAAAGTTTTCAATTTTTGGCAGAACCACAAGGGGGGACCCTTACAGCTTTATCCAATTTTTGATTGTCTCAGAAAATCATGTAAATCATATCAACCATGCATAAACCTAACATAATCGTTAATATATAAGAGAAATGGGTAGTTAGGATGCTTTGATTCTCCCAAATACTCGAAGAACAAAAGTTTTCAATTTTTGGCAGAACCACATAGGGGGACCCTTACAGCTTTTTCCAATTTTTGATTGCCTCCGAAACTCATGTAAATCATATCAACCAAGCATAAACCAAACATAATCGTTAATATATTAGTGAAATGGGTAGTTAGGATGCTTTGATTCGCCCAAATACTCGAAGAACAAAAGTTTTCAATTTTTGCCAGAACCACAAAGGGGGACCCTTACAGCTTTTTCCAATTTTTGATTGCTTCAGAAACTCATGTAAATCATATCAACCATACATAAACCAAACATAATCGTTTATATAAAAGTGAAATGAGTAGTTAGGATGCTTTGATTCGCTCAAATACTCGAAGAACAAAAGTTTTCAATTTTTGGCAAAACCACAAAGGGGGACCCTTACAGCTTTTTCCAATTTTTGATTGCCTCAGAAACTCTTGTAAATCATGTCAACCATGCATAAACCAAACATAATCGTTAATATATAAGAGAAATGGGTAGTTAGGATGCTTTGATTCTCCCAAATACTCGAAGAACAAAAGTTTTCAATTTTTGGCAGAACCACAAGGGGGGACCCTTACAGCTTTTTCCAATTTTTGATTGCCTCAGAAACTCATGTAAATCATATCAACCAAACATAAACCAAATATAATCGTTAATATATTAGTGAAATGGGTAGTTAGGATGCTTTGATTCGCCCAAATACCCGAAGAACAAAAGTTTTCAATTTTTGGCAGAACCACAAGGGGGGACCCTTACAGCTTTTTCCAATTTTTGATTGCCTCAGAAACTCATGTAAATCAAATCAACCATACATAAACAAAACATAATCGTTAATATAAAAGTGAAATGAGTAGTTAGGATGCTTTGATTCGCTCAAATACTCGAAGAACAAAAGTTTTCAATTTTTGGCAGAACCACAAGGGGGGACCCTTACAGCTTTTTCGAATTTTTGATTGCCTCAGAAACTCATGTAAATCATATCAACCATACATAAACCAAACATAATCGTTAATATATAAGTGAAATGAGTAGTTAGGATGCATTGATTCACCCAAATACTCGAAGAACAAAAGTTTTCAATTTTTGGCAGAACCACAAGGGGGGACCCTTACAGCTTTTTCCAATTTTTGATTGCCTCAGAAACTAATGTAAATCATATCAACCATACATAAACAAAACATAATCGTTAATATAAAAGTGAAATGAGTAGTTAGGATGCTTTGATTCGCTCAAATACTCGAAGAACAAAAGTTTTCAATTTTTGACAGAACCACAATGGGGGACCCTTACAACTTTTTCCAATTTTTGATTGCCTCAGAAAATCATGTAAATCATATCAACCATGCATAAACCTAACATAATCGTTAATATATAAGAGAAATGGGTATTTAGGATGCTTTGATTCTCCCAAATACTCGAAGAACAAAAGTTTTCAATTTTTGGCAGAACCACAAGGGGGGACCCTTACAGCTTTTTCCAATTTTTGATTGCCTCCGAAACTCATGTAAATCATATCAACCAAGCATAAACCAAACATAATCGTTAATATATTAGTGAAATGGGTAGTTAGGATGCTTTGATTCGCCCAAATACTCGAAGAACAAAAGTTTTCAACTTTTGCCAGAACCACAAGGGGGGACCCTTACAGCTTTTTCCAATTTTTGGTTGCCTCAGAAACACATGTAAATCTTATCAACCATACCTAAACCAAACATAATCGTTAATATATAAGTGAAATGGGTAGTTAGGATGCTTTGATTCGCCCAAATACTCGAAGAACAAAAGTTTTCAACTTTTGCCAGAACCACAAGGGGGGACCCTTACAGCTTTTTCCAATTTTTGGTTGCCTCAGAAACACATGTAAATCTTATCAACCATACCTAAACCAAACATAATCGTTAATATATAAGTGAAATGGGTAGTTAGGATGCTTTGATTCGCCCAAATACTCGAAGAACAAAAGTTTTCAACTTTTGCCAGAACCACAAGGGGGACCCTTACATCTTCTTCCAATTTTTGATTGCCTCAGAAACTCATGTAAATCACATCAACCATACATAAACCGAACATAATTGTTAATATAAAAGTGAAATGAGTAGTTAGGATGCTTTGATTCGCCCAAATACTCGAAGAACAAAAGTTTTCAATTTTTGGCAGAACCACAAGGGGGGACCCTTACAGCTTTTTCCAATTTTTGATTGCCTCAGAAACTCATGTAAATCATATAAACCATGCATAAACCAAACATAATCGTTAATATATAAGTGAAATGAGTAGTTAGGATACTTTGATTCGCCCAAATACTCGAAGAACAAAAGTTTTCAATTTTTGGTAGAACCACAAGGGGGGACCCTTACAGCTTTTTCCAATTTTTGATTACCTCAGAAACTCATATAAATCATATCAACCATGCATAAACCAAACATAATCGTTAATATAAAAGTGAAATGAGTAGTTAGGATGGTTTGATTCGCCCAAATACTCGAAGAACAAAAGTTTTCAATTTTAGCCAAAACCACAAGGGGGGACCCTTACAGCTTTTTCCAATTCTTGATTGCCTCAGAAACGCATGTAAATTATATCAACCATACCTAAACCAAACATAATCGTTAATATATAAGTGAAATGGGTAGTTAGGATGCTTTGATTCGCCCAAATACTCGAAGAACAAAAGTTTTCAATTTTTGGCAGAACCACAAGGGATGACCCTTGCAGCTTTTTCCAATTTTTGATTGCCTCAGAAACTCATGTAAATCATATCAACCATACATAAACAAAACATAATCGTTAATATAAAAGTGAAATGAGTAGTTAGGATGCTTTGATTCGCTCAAATACTCGAAGAACAAAAGTTTTCAATTTTTGGCAGAACCACATAGGGGGACCCTTACAGCTTTTTCCAATTTTTGATTGCCTCAGAAACTCTTGTAAATCATGTCAACCATGCATAAACCAAACATAATCGTTAATATATAAGAGAAATGGGTAGTTAGGATGCTTTGATTCTCCCAAATACTCGAAGAACAAAAGTTTTCAATTTTTGGCAGAACCACAAGGGGGGACCCTTACAGCTTTTTCCAATTTTTGATTGCCTCAGAAACTCATGTAAATCATATCAACCAAGCATAAACCAAACATAATCGTTAATATATTAGTGAAATGGGTAGTTAGGATGCTTTGATTCGCCCAAATACTCAAAGAACAAAAGTTTTCAATTTTTGCCAGAACCACAATGGGGACCCTTACAGCTTTTTCCAATTTTTTATTGCCTCAGAAACTCATGTAAATCATATCAACCATACATAAACCAAACATAATCGTTAATATATAAGTGAAATGAGTAGTTAGGATGCTTTGATTCACCCAAATACCCGAAGAACAAAAGTTTTCAATTTTTGGCAGAACCACAAGGGGGGACCCTTACAGCTTTTTCCAATTTTTGATTGCCTCAGAAACTCATGTAAATCATATCAACCATACATAAAAAAAACATAATCGTTAATATAAAAGTGAAATGAGTAGTTAGGATGCTTTGATTCGCTCAAATACTCGAAGAACAAAAGTTTTCAATTTTTGGCAGAACCACATAGGGGGACCCTTACAGCTTTTTCCAATTTTTGATTGCCTCAGAAACTCTTGTAAATCATGTCAACCATGCATAAACCAAACATAATCGTTAATATATAAGAGAAATGGGTAATTAGGATGCTTTGATTCTCCCAAATACTCGAAGAACAAAAGTTTTCAATTTTTGGCAGAACCACAAGGGGGGACCCTTACAGCTTTTTCCAATTTTTGATTGCCTCAGAAACTCATGTAAATCATATCAACCATACATAAACAAAACATAATCGTTAATATAAAAGTGAAATGAGTAGTTAGGATGCTTTTATTCGCTCAAATACTCGAAGAACAAAAGTTTTCAATTTTTGGCAGAACCACATAGGGGGACCCTTACAGCTTTTTCCAATTTTTGATTGCCTCAGAAACTCTTGTAAATCATGTCAACCATGCATAAACCAAACATAATCGTTAATATATAAGAGAAATGGGTAGTTAGGATGCTTTGATTCTCCCAAATACTCGAAGAACAAAAGTTTTCAATTTTTGGCAGAACCACAAGGGGGGACCCTTACAGCTTTTTCCAATTTTTGATTGCCTCAGAAACTCATGTAAATCATATCAACCAAGCATAAACCAAACATAATCGTTAATATATTAGTGAAATGGGTAGTTAGGATGCTTTGATTCGCCCAAATACTCGAAGAACAAAAGTTTTCAATTTTTGCCAGAACCACAATGGGGACCCTTACAGCTTTTTCCAATTTTTTATTGCCTCAGAAACTCATGTAAATCATATCAACCATACATAAACCAAACATAATCGTTAATATATAAGTGAAATGAGTAGTTAGGATGCTTTGATTCACCCAAATACCCGAAGAACAAAAGTTTTCAATTTTTGGCAGAACCACAAGGGGGGACCCTTACAGCTTTTTCCAATTTTTGATTGCCTCAGAAACTCATGTAAATCATATCAACCATACATAAAAAAAACATAATCGTTAATATAAAAGTGAAATGAGTAGTTAGGATGCTTTGATTCGCCCAAATACTCGAAGAACAAAAGTTTTCAATTTTTGCCAGAACCACAAGGGGGGACCCTTACAGCTTTTTCGAATTTTTGATTGCCTCAGAAACTCATGTAAATCATATCAACCATACATAAACCAAACATAATCGTTAATATATAAGTGAAATGAGTAGTTAGGATGCATTGATTCACCCAAATACTTGAAGAACAAAAGTTTTCAATTTTTGGCAGAACCACAAGGGGGGACCCTTACAGCTTTATCCAATTTTTGATTGCCTCAGAAAATCATGTAAATCATATCAACCATGCATAAACCTAACATAATCGTTAATATATAAGTGAAATGGGTAGTTAGGATGCTTTGATTCTCCCAAATACTCGAAGAACAAAAGTTTTCAATTTTTGGCAGAACCACAAGGGGGGACCCTTACAGCTTTTTCCAATTTTTGATTGCCTCCGAAACTCATGTAAATCATATCAACCAAGCATAAACCAAAAATAATCATTAATATATTAGTGAAATGGGTAGTTAGGATGCTTTGATTCGCCCAAATACTCGAAGAACAAAAGTTTTCAATTTTTGCCAGAACCACAAAGGGGGACCCTTAAAGCTTTTTCCAATTTTTGATTGCTTCAGAAACTCATGTAAATCATATCAACCATACATAAACCAAACATAATCGTTTATATAAAAATGAAATGAGTAGTTAGGATGCTTTGATTCGCTCAAATACTCGAAGAACAAAAGTTTTCAATTTTTGGCAAAACCACAAGGGGGGACCCTTACAGCTTTTTCCAATTTTTGATTGCCTCAGAAACTCTTGTAAATCATGTCAACCATGCATAAACCAAACATAATCGTTAATATATAAGAGAAATGGGTAGTTAGGATGCTTTGATTCTCCCAAATACTCGAAGAACAAAAGTTTTCAATTTTTGGCAGAACCACAAGGGGGGACCCTTACAGCTTTTTCCAATTTTTGATTGCCTCAGAAACTCATGTAAATCATATCAACCAAGCATAAACCAAATATAATCGTTAATATATTAGTGAAATGGGTAGTTAGGATGCTTTGATTCGCCCAAATACCCGAAGAACAAAAGTTTTCAATTTTTGGCAGAACCACAAGGGGGGACCCTTACAGCTTTTCCCAATTTTTGATTGCCTCAGAAACTCATGTAAATCAAATCAACCATACATAAACAAAACATAATCGTTAATATAAAAGTGAAATGAGTAGTTAGGATGCTTTGATTCGCTCAAATACTCGAAGAACAAAAGTTTTCAATTTTTGGCAGAACCACAAGGGGGGACCCTTACAGCTTTTTCGAATTTTTGATTGCCTCAGAAACTCATGTAAATCATATCAACCATACATAAACCAAACATAATCGTTAATATATAAGTGAAATGAGTAGTTAGGATGCATTGATTCACCCAAATACTCGAAGAACAAAAGTTTTCAATTTTTGGCAGAACCACAAGGGGGGACCCTTACAGCTTTTTCCAATTTTTGATTGCCTCAGAAACTCATGTAAATCATATCAACCATACATAAAAAAAACATAATCGTTAATATAAAAGTGAAATGAGTAGTTAGGATGCTTTGATTCGCCCAAATACTCGAAGAACAAAAGTTTTCAATTTTTGCCAGAACCACAAGGGGGGACCCTTACAGCTTTTTCGAATTTTTGATTGCCTCAGAAACTCATGTAAATCATATCAACCATACATAAACCAAACATAATCGTTAATATATAAGTGAAATGAGTAGTTAGGATGCATTGATTCACCCAAATACTTGAAGAACAAAAGTTTTCAATTTTTGGCAGAACCACAAGGGGGGACCCTTACAGCTTTATCCAATTTTTGATTGCCTCAGAAAATCATGTTAATCATATCAACCATGCATAAACCTAACATAATCGTTAATATATAAGAGAAATGGGTAGTTAGGATGCTTTGATTCTCCCAAATACTCGAAGAACAAAAGTTTTCAATTTTTGGCAGAACCACATAGGGGGACCCTTACAGCTTTTTCCAATTTTTGATTGCCTCCGAAACTCATGTAAATCATATCAACCAAGCATAAACCAAACATAATCGTTAATATATTAGTGAAATGGGTAGTTAGGATGCTTTGATTCGCCCAAATACTCGAAGAACAAAAGTTTTCAATTTTTGCCAGAACCACAAAGGGGGACCCTTACAGCTTTTTCCAATTTTTGATTGCTTCAGAAACTCATGTAAATCATATCAACCATACATAAACCAAACATAATCGTTTATATAAAAGTGAAATGAGTAGTTAGGATGCTTTGATTCGCTCAAATACTCGAAGAACAAAAGTTTTCAATTTTTGGCAAAACCACAAAGGGGGACCCTTACAGCTTTTTCCAATTTTTGATTGCCTCAGAATCTCTTGTAAATCATGTCAACCATGCATAAACCAAACATAATCGTTAATATATAAGAGAAATGGGTAGTTAGGATGCTTTGATTCTCCCAAATACTCGAAGAACAAAAGTTTTCAATTTTTGGCAGAACCACAAGGGGGGACCCTTACAGCTTTTTCCAATTTTTGATTGCCTCAGAAACTCATGTAAATCATATCAACCAAACATAAACCAAATATAATCGTTAATATATTAGTGAAATGGGTAGTTAGGATGCTTTGATTCGCCCAAATACCCGAAGAACAAAAGTTTTCAATTTTTGGCAGAACCACAAGGGGGACCCTTACAGCTTTTTCCAATTTTTGATTGCCTCAGAAACTCATGTAAATCAAATCAACCATACATAAACAAAACATAATCGTTAATATAAAAGTGAAATGAGTAGTTAGGATGCTTTGATTCGCTCAAATACTCGAAGAACAAAAGTTTTCAATTTTTGGCAGAACCACAAGGGGGGACCCTTACAGCTTTTTCGAATTTTTGATTGCCTCAGAAACTCATGTAAATCATATCAACCATACATAAACCAAACATAATCGTTAATATATAAGTGAAATGAGTAGTTAGGATGCATTGATTCACCCAAATACTCGATGAACAAAAGTTTTCAATTTTTGGCAGAACCACAAGGGGGGACCCTTACAGCTTTTTCCAATTTTTGTTTGCCTCAGAAACTCATGTAAATCATATCAACCATACATAAACAAAACATAATCGTTAATATAAAAGTGAAATGAGTAGTTAGGATGCTTTGATTCGCTCAAATACTCGAAGAACAAAAGTTTTCAATTTTTGGCAGAACCACAATGGGGGACCCTTACAACTTTTTCCAATTTTTGATTGCCTCAGAAAATCATGTAAATCATATCAACCATGCATAAACCTAACATAATCGTTAATATATAAGAGAAATGGGTATTTAGGATGCTTTGATTCTCCCAAATACTCGAAGAACAAAAGTTTTCAATTTTTGGCAGAACCACAAGGAGGGACCCTTACAGCTTTTTCCAATTTTTGATTGCCTCCGAAACTCATGTAAATCATATCAACCAAGCATAAACCAAACATAATCGTTAATATATTAGTGAAATGGGTAGTTAGGATGCTTTGATTCGCCCAAATACTCGAAGAACAAAAGTTTTCAACTTTTGCCAGAACCACAAGGGGGGACCCTTACAGCTTTTTCCAATTTTTGGTTGCCTCAGAAACACATGTAAATCTTATCAACCATACCTAAACCAAACATAATCGTTAATATATAAGTGAAATGGGTAGTTAGGATGCTTTGATTCGCCCAAATACTCGAAGAACAAAAGTTTTCAATTTTTGCCAGAACCACAAGGGGGACTATTACAGCTTTTTCCAATTTTTGATTGCCTCAGAAACTCATGTAAATCGTGTCAACCATACATAAACCATACATAATGGTTAATATATAAGTGAAATGAATAGTTAGGATTCTTTGATTCACCCAAATACTCGAAGAACAAAAGTTTTCAACTTTTGCCAGAACCACAAGGGGGGACCCTTTTAGCTTTTTCCAATTTTTGATTGCCTCAGAAACTCATGTAAATCATATCAACCATGCATAAACCAAACATAATTGTTAATATATAAGTGAAATGGGTAGTTAGGATGCTTTGATTCGCCCAAAAACTCGAAGAACAAAAGTTTTCAATTTTTGCCAGAACCACAAGGGGGGACCCTTACAGCTTTTTTTAATTTTTGATTGCCTCAGAAACTCATGTAAATCATATCAACCAAGCATAAACCAAACATAATCGTTAATATATAAGTGAAATGGGTAGTTAGGATGCTTTGATTCGCCCAAATACTCGAAGAACAAAAGTTTTCAATTTTTGCCAGAACCACAAGGGGCGACCCTTACAGCTTTTTCCAATTTTTGATTGCCTCAGAAACACATGTAAATCATATCAACCATACATAAACCAAACTTAATCATTAATATATAAGTGAAATGAGTAGTTAGGATGGTTTGATTCGCCCAAATACTCGAAGAACAAAAGTTTTCAATTTTTGGCAGAACCACAAGGGGGGACCCTTACAGCTTTTTCCAATTTTTTATTGCCTCAGAAACTCATGTAAATCATATCAACCATACATAAACCAATCATAATAGTTAATATATAAGTGAAATGGGTAGTTTGGATGCTTTGATTCGCCCAAATACTCGAAGAACAAAAGTTTTCAATTTTTGCCAGAACCACAAGGGGGACTATTACAGCTTTTTCCAATTTTTGATTGCCTCAGAAACTCATGTAAATCGTGTCAACCATACATAAACCATACATAATGGTTAATATATAAGTGAAATGAATAGTTAGGATTCTTTGATTCACCCAAATACTCGAAGAACAAAAGTTTTCAATTTTTGCCAGAACCACAAGGGGGGACCCTTTTAGCTTTTTCCAATTTTTGATTGCCTCAGAAAGTCATGTAAATCATATCAACCATGCATAAACCAAACATAATTGTTAATATATAAGTGATATGGGTAGTTAGGATGCTTTGATTCGCCCAAAAACTCGAAGAACAAAAGTTTTCAATTTTTGCCAGAACCACAAGGGGGGACCCTTACAGCTTTTTTTAATTTTTGATTGCCTCAGAAACTCATGTAAATCATATCAACCAAGCATAAACCAAACATAATCGTTAATATATAAGTGAAATGGGTAGTTAGGATGCTTTGATTCGCCCAAATACTCGAAGAACAAAAGTTTTCAATTTTTGCCAGAACCACAAGGGGCGACCCTTACAGCTTTTTCCAATTTTTGATTGCCTCAGAAACACATGTAAATCATATCAACCATACATAAACCAAACTTAATCGTTAATATATAAGTGAAATGAGTAGTTAGGATGGTTTGACTCGCCCAAATACTCGAAGAACAAAAGTTTTCAATTTTTGGCAGAACCACAAGGGGGGACCCTTACAACTTTTTCCAATTTTTGATTGCCTCAGAAACTCATGTAAATCATATCAACCATACATAAACCAAACATAATCGTTAATATATAAGTGAAATGAGTAGTTAGGCTGCTTTGATTCACTCAAATACTCGAAGAACAAAAGTTTTCAATTTTTGGCAGAACCACAAGGGGGGACCCTTACAGCTTTTTCCAATTTTTGATTGCCTCAGAAACTCATGTAAATCATATTAACCATACATAAACCAAACATAATGGTTAATATATAAGTGAAATGAGTAGTTAGGATGCTTTGATTCACCCAAATACTCGAAGAACAAAAGTTTTCAATTTTTGCCAGAACCACAAGGGGGGACCCTTACAGCTTTTTCCAATTTTTGATTGCCTCAGAAACTCATGCAAATCGTATCAACCACGCATAAACCAAACATAATCGTTAATATATAAGTGAAATGGGTAGTTAGAATGCTTTGATTTGCCCAAATACTCGAAGAACAAAAGTTTTCAATTTTTGGCAGAACCACAAGGGGGGACCCTTACACCTTTATCCAATTTTTGATTGCCTCAGAAACTCATGCAAATCATATCAACCATGCATAAACCAAACATAATCGTTAATATAAAAGTGAAATGAGTAGTTAGGATGCTTTGATTAGTCCAAATACTCGAAGAACAAAAGTTTTCAATTTTTGCAGAACCACAAGGGGGGACCCTTACAGCTTTTTCCAATTTTTGATTGCCTCAGAAACTCATGTAAATCTTATCAACCGTGCATAAACCAAACATAATCGTTAATATATATGTGAAATGAGTAGTTAGGATACTTTGATTCGCCCAAATACTCGAAGAACAAAAGTTTTCAATTTTTGCCAGAACCACAAGGGGGGACCCTTACAGCTTTTTCCAATTTTTGATTGCCTCAGAAGCTCATGTAAATCATATCAACCATGCATAAACCAAACATAATCGTTAATATATAAGTGAAATGGGTAGTTAGGATGCTTTGATTCGCCCAAATACTAGAAGAACAAAGGTTTTCAATTTTTGCCAGAACCGTAAGGGGGGACCCTTACAGCTTTTTCCAATTTTTGATTGCCTCAGAAACTCATGTAAATCATATCAACCATGCATAAACCAAACATAATCATTAATATATAAGTGAAATGGGTAGTTAGGATGCTTTGATTCGCCCAAATGCTCGAAGAACAAAAGTTTTCAATTTTTGCCAGAACCACAAGGGGGCACTCTTACAGCTTTTTCCAATTTTTGATTGCCTCAGAAACTCATGTAAATCATATCAACCATGCATAAACCAAACATAATCGTTAATATATAGGTGAAATGAGTAGTTAGGATGCTTTGATTCGCCCAAATACTCGAAGAACAAAAGTTTTCAATTTTTGGCCGAACCACAAGGGGGTCCCGTACAGCTTTTTCCAATTTTTGATTGCCTTAGAAACTCATGTAAATCGTATCAACCAAACATAAACCAAACATATTCGTTAATATAAAAGTGAAATGAGTAGTTAGGATGCTTTGATTTGCCCAAATACTCGAAGAACAAAAGTTTTCAATTTTTGCCAGAACCACAAAGGGGGACCCTTACAGCTTTTTCCAATTTTTCATTGCCTCAGAAACACATGTAAATCATATCAACCATGCATAAACCAAACATAATCATTAATATATGAGTGAAATGAGGTGTTAGGATGCTTTGATTCGCCCAAATACTCGAAGAACAAAAGTTTTCAATTTTTGCCAGAACCACAAGGAGGGACCCTTACAGCTTTTTCCAATTTTTGATTGCCTCAGAAACTCATGTTAATCATATCAACCAAGCATAAACCAAACATAATCGTTAATATATAAGTGAAATGGGTAGTTAGGATGCTTTGATTCGCCCAAATACTCGAAGAACAAAAGTTTTCAATTTTTGCAAGAACCACAAGGGAGGACCCTTACAGGTTTTTCCAATTTTTGATTGCCTCAGAAACTCATGTAAATCTTATCAACCATGCATAAACCAAACATAATCATTAATATATAAGTGAAATGAGTAGTTAGGATGCTTTGATTCACCCAAATACTCGAAGAACAAAAGTTTTCAATTTTTGCCAGAACCACAAGGGGGGACCCTTACAGCTTTTTCCAATTTTTGATTGCCTCAGAAACGCATGTAAATCATATCAACCGTGCATAAACCAAAAATAATCGTTGATATATAAGTGAAATGGGTAGTTAGGATGCTTTGATTCGCCCAAATACTCGAAGAACAAAAGTTTTCAATTTTTGCCAGAACCACAAGGGGGGACCCTTACAGCTTTTTCCAATTTTTGATTGCCTTAGAAACTCATGTAAATCATATCAACCTTGCATAAACCAAACATACTCGTTAATATATAAGTGAAATGAGTAGTTAGGATACTTTGATTCGCCCAAATACTCGAAGAACAAAAGTTTTCAATTTTTGCTAGAACCACAAGGGGGGACCCTTACAGCTTTTTCCAATTTTTGATTGCCTCAGAAACTCATGTAAATCATATCAACCTTGCATAAACCAAACATAATCGTTAATATATAAGTGAAATGAGTAGTTAGGCTGCTTTGATTCGCCCAAATACTCGAAGAACAAAAGTTTCCAATTTTTGCCAGAACCACAAGGGGCGACCCTTACAGCTTTTTCCAATTTCTGATTGCCTCAGAAACTCATTTAAATCATATCAACCATACATAAACCAAACCAAACTGAAGCTCTCGATGCAAGGAACATAACAATGGTCTCGAAATCAAAATCCGACAACCGACAAAGCAGAAATCATCGGTTAAAGACGATGCACGATAAACGAAGCTTTTAGCGGCTAATAGAGTCGAGCGGGGTATGGGTTTTGTTCTCCTTGGAGAGACAAATACGATGACGGTGGTCTTGGAGCTTGGGTCGCCTTGACGAAAAAGAAATCGACGGTCAAAGTGTGCTCAAATGGGTTAAGCGTGACATTTTTCAATGGTTAGGGGGCAATGTGCATCGATTTGAAGCATAGGGGGGAAAATGCATCCTATCTACCCATTTCACATATATATTAAATGATATGATTTAAATGAGTTTATGAGGCAATCAAAAATTGGAAAAAGCTGTAAGGGTCGCCCCTTGTGGTTCTGGCAAAAATTGGAAACTTATGTTCTTTCAGTATTTGGGCGAATCAAAGCATCCTATCTACCCATTTCACATATATATTAACGATTAAGTTTGGTTTATACATGGTTGATATGATTTAAATGAGTTTCTGACGCAATCAAAAATTGGAAAAAGCTGTAAGGGTCCCCCCTTGTGGTTCTGCCAAAAGTTGAAAAGTTTTGTTCATCGAGTATTTGGGCGAATCAAAGCATCGTAACTACTCATTTAACTTATATATTAACGATTATGTTTGGTTTATCCATGGTTGATATGATTTACATGAGTTTCTGAGGCAATCAAAAATTGGAAAAAGCTGTAAGGGTCCCCCCTTGTGGTTCTGGCAAAAATTGAAAACTTTTGTTCTTCGAGTATTTGGGCGAATCAAAGCATCCTAACTACTCATTTCACTATATATTAACGATTATGTTTGGTTTACGCATGGTTGATACGATTTACATGAGTTTCTGAGGCAATCAAAAATTGGAAAAAGATGTAAGGGTCCCCCCTTGTGGTTCTGCCAAAAATTGGAAACTTTTGTTCTTTCAGTATTTGGGCGAATCAAAGCATCCTATCTACCCATTTCACATATATATTAACGATTATGTTTGGTTTATGCATGGTTGATATGATTTACATGAGTTTCTGAGGCAATCAAAAATTGGAAAAAGCTGTAAGGGTCCCCCCTTGTGGTTCTGCAAAAAATTGAAAACTTTTGTTCTTCGAGTATTTGGGCGAATCAAAGCATCCTAACTACCCATTTCACTTATATGTTAACGATTATGTTTGGTTTAGGTACGGTTGATATGATTTACATGCGTTTCTGAGGCAATTAAAAATTGGAAAAAGCTGTAAGGGTCCCCCCTTGTGGTTTTGGCAAAAATTGAAAACTTTTGTTCTCCGAGTATTTGGGCGAATCAAAGCATCCTAACTACTCATTTCACTTTTATATTAATAATTATGTTTGGTTTGTGTATGGTTGATATGATTTACATGAGTTTATGAGGCAATCAAAAATTGGAAAAAGCTGTATGGGTCCCCCCTTGTGGTTCTGCCTAAAATTGAAAACTTTTGTTCTTCGAGTATTTGGGCGAATCAAAGCATCCTAACTACTCATTTCAATTTTATATTAGCGA
This sequence comes from Lantana camara, assembly GCA_037501455.1. Classification (NCBI taxonomy): domain Eukaryota; kingdom Viridiplantae; phylum Streptophyta; class Magnoliopsida; order Lamiales; family Verbenaceae; genus Lantana; species Lantana camara. The sequence continues at coordinate 39,748 of CM074858.1, read as the reverse complement.
TTATGTTTTTATTATGTATAATTGATATGATTTACATGAGTTTCTGAGGCAATCAAAAATTAAAAAAAACTGTAAGGGTCCCCCCTTGTGGTTCTGCCAAAAATTGAAAACTTTTGTTCTTCGAGTATTTGGGCGAATCAAAGCTTCCTAACTACTCATTTCACTTTTATATTAACGATTATGTTTTGTTTATGTATGATTGATATGATTTACATGAGTTTTTGAGGCAATCAAAAATTGGAAAAAGCTGTAAGGGTCCCCCCTCGTGGTTATGCCAAAAATTGAAAACTTTTGTTCTTCGAGTATTTGGGTGAATCAAAGCATCCTAACTACTCATTTCACTTATATATTAACCATTATTTTTGGTTTATGTATGGTTGATATGATTTACATAAGTTTCTGAGGCAATCAAAAATTGGAAAAAGCTGTAAGGGTCCCCCCTTGTGGTTCTGGCAAAAATTGAAAACTTTTGTTCTTCGAGTATTTGGGCGAATCAAAGCATCCTAACTACTCATTTCACTTTTATATTAACTATTAGGTTTGGTTTATGTATGGTTGATATGATTTACATGAGTTTCTGAGGCAATCAAAAATTGGAAAAAGCTGTAAGGGTCCCCCCTTGTGGTTCTGCCAAAAATTGAAAACTTTTGTTCTTCGAGTATTTGGGTGAATCAAAGCATCCTAACTACTCATTTCACTTATATATTAATGATTATGTTTGGTTTATGTATGGTTGATATGATTTACATGAGTTTCTGAGGCAATCAAAAATTGGAAAAAGCTGTAAGGGTCCCCCCTTTTGGTTTTGGCAAAAATTGAAAACTTTTGTTCTTCGAATATTTGGGCGAATCAAAGCATCCTAACTACCCATTTCACTTATATATTAACGATTATGTTTGGTTTAGGTATGGTTGATATGATTTACATGCGTTTCTGAGGCAATGAAAAATTGAAAAAAGCTGTAAGGGTCCCCCTTGTGGTTCTGGCAAAAATTGAAAACTTTTGTTCTTCGAGTATTTGGGCGAATCAAAGCATCCTAACTACTTATTTCACTTTTATATTAACTATTATGTTTGGTTTATGTATGGTTGATATGATTTACATGAGTTTCTGAGTCAATCAAAAATTGGAAAAAGTTGTAAGGGTCCCCCCTTGTGGTTCTGCCAAAAATTGAAAACTTTTGTTCTTCGAGTATTTGGGTGAATCAAAGCATCCTAACTACTCATTTCACTTATATATTAAAGATTATGTTTGGTTTATACATGGTTGATATGATTTAAATGAGTTTATGAGGCAATCAAAAATTGGAAAAAGCTGTAAGGGTCCCCGCTTGTGGTTCTGCCAAAAATTGGAAACTTTTGTTCTTTCAGTATTTGGGCGAATCAAAGCATCCTATCTACCCATTTCACATATATATTAACGATTATGCTTGGTTTATACATGGTTGATATGATTTAAATGAGTTTCTGACGCAATCAAAAATTGGAAAAAGCTGTAAGGGTCCCCCCTTGTGGTTCTGCCAAAAGTTGAAAAGTTTTGTTCATCGAGTATTTGGGCGAATCAAAGCATCGTAACTACTCATTTAACTTATATATTAACGATTATGTTTGGTTTATCCATGGTTGATATGATTTACATGAGTTTCTGAGGCAATCAAAAATTGGAAAAAGCTGTAAGGGTCCCCCCTTGTGGTTCTGGCAAAAATTGAAAACTTTTGTTCTTCGAGTATTTGGGCGAATCAAAGCATCCTAACTACTCATTTCACTATATATTAACGATTATGTTTGGTTTACGCATGGTTGATATGATTTACATGAGTTTCTGAGGCAATCAAAAATTGGAAAAAGATGTAAGGGTCCCCCCTTGTGGTTCTGCCAAAAATTGGAAACTTTTGTTCTTTCAGTATTTGGGCGAATCAAAGCATCCTATCTACCCATTTCACATATATAATAACGATTATGTTTGGTTTATGCATGGTTGATATGATTTACATGAGTTTCTGAGGCAATCAAAAATTGGAAAAAGCTGTAAGGGTCCCCCCTTGTGGTTCTGCAAAAAATTGAAAACTTTTGTTCTTCGAGTATTTGGGCGAATCAAAGCATCCTAACTACCCATTTCACTTATATGTTAACGATTATGTTTGGTTTAGGTACGGTTGATATGATTTACATGCGTTTCTGAGGCAATTAAAAATTGGAAAAAGCTGTAAGGGTCCCCCCTTGTGGTTTTGGCAAAAATTGAAAACTTTTGTTCTCCGAGTATTTGGGCGAATCAAAGCATCCTAACTACTCATTTCACTTTTATATTAATAATTATGTTTGGTTTGTGTATGGTTGATATGATTTACATGAGTTTATGAGGCAATCAAAAATTGGAAAAAGCTGTATGGGTCCCCCCTTGTGGTTCTGGCAAAAATTGAAAACTTTTGTTCTTCGAGTATTTGGGCGAATCAAAGCATCCTAACTACCCATTTCACTTATATATCAACGATTATTTTTGGTTTATGCATGGTTGATATGATTTACATGCGTTTCTGAGGCAATCAAAAATTGGAAAAAGCTGTAAGGGTCCCCCCTTGTGGTTCTGCCAAAAATTGAAAACTTTTGTTCTTCGAGTATTTGGGTGAATGAAAGCATCCTAACTACTCATTTCACTTATATATTAACGATTATGTTTGGTTTATGCATGGTTGATATGATTTACATGAGTTTCTGAGGCAATCAAAAATTGGAAAAAGCTGTAAGGGTCCTCCCTTGTGGTTCTTGCAAAAATTGAAAACTTTTGTTCTTCGAGTATCTGGGCGAATCAAAGCATCCTAACTACCCATTTCACTTATATATTAACGATTATGTTTGGTTTATGCTTGGTTGATATGATTAACATGAGTTTCTGAGGCAATCAAAAATTGGAAAAAGCTGTAAGGGTCCCCCCTTGTGGTTCTGGCAAAAATTCAAAATTTTTGTTCTTCGCGTATTTGGGCGAATCAAAGCATCCTAACACCTCATTTCACTTATATATTAACGATTATGTTTGGTTTATGCATGGTTGATATGATTTACATGTGTTTCTGAGGCAATGAGAAATTGGAAAAAGCTGTAAGGGTCACCCCTTATGGTTCTTGCAAAAATTGAAAATTTTTGTTCTTCGAGTATTTGGGCGAATCAAAGCATCCTAACTACTCATTTCACTTTTATATTAACGAATATGTTTGGTTTATGTATGGTTGATATGATTTACATGAGTTTCTGAGGCAATCAAAAATTGGAAAAAGCTGTACGGGACCCCCCTTGTGGTTCGGCCAAAAATTGAAAACTTTTGTTCTTCGAGTATTATGGCGAATCAAAGCATCCTAACTACTCATTTCACCTATATATTAACGATTATGTTTGTTTTATGCATGGTTGATATGATTTACCTGAGTTTCAGAGGCAATCAAAAATTAGAAAAAGCTGTAAGGGTGCCCCCTTGTGGTTCTGCCAAAAATTGAAAACTTTTGTTCTTCGAGTATTTGGGCGAATCAAAGCATCCTAAACTACCAATTTCACTTATATATTAATGATTATGTTTGGTTTATGCATGGTTGATATGATTTACATGAGTTTCTGAGGCAATCAAAAATTGGAAAAAGCTGTAAGGGTCCCCCCTTGCGGTTCTGGCAAAAATTGAAAACCTTTGTTCTTCGAGTATTTGGGCGAATCAAAGCATCCTAACTACCCATTTCACTTATATATTAACGATTATGTTTGGTTTATGCATGGTTGATATGATTTACATGAGTTTCTGACGCAATCAAAAATTGGAAAAAGCTGTAAGGGTCCCCCCTTGTGGTTCTGCCAAAAATTGAAAACTTTTGTTCTTCGAGTATTTGGGCGAATCAAAGCATCCTAACTACCCATTTCACTTATATATTAATGATTATGTTTGGTTTATGCATGGTTGATATGATTTACATGAGTTTCTGAGGCAATCAAAAATTGGAAAAAGCTGTAAGGGTCCCCCCTTGTGGTTCTGGCAAAAATTGAAAACTTTTGTTCTTCGAGTATTTGGGCGAATCAAAGCATCCTAACTACCCATTTCACTTATATATCAACGATTATTTTTGGTTTATGCATGGTTGATATGATTTACATGCGTTTATGAGGCAATCAAAAATTGGAAAAAGCTGTAAGGGTCCCCCTTGTGGTTCAGCCAAAAATTGAAAACTTTTGTTCCTCGAGTATTTGGGTTAATCAATGCATCCTAACTACTCATTTCACTTTTATATTAACTATTATGTTTGGTTTATGTATGGTTGATATGATTTATATGAGTTTCTGAGGCAATCAAAAATTGGAAAAAGCTGTAAGGGTCCCCCCTTGTGGTTCTGCCAAAAATTGAAAACTTTTGTTCTTCGAGTATTTGGGTGAATCAATGCATCCTAACTACTCATTTCACTTATATATTAACGATTATGTTTGGTTTATGTATGGTTGATATGATTTACATGAGTTTCTGAGGCAATCAAAAATCGGAAAAAGCTGTAAGGGTCCCCCCTTGTGGTTCTGGCAAAAATTGAAAACTTTTGTTCTTCGAGTATTTGGGCGAATCAAAGCATCCTAACTACCCATTTCACTTATATATCAATGATTATTTTTGGTTTATGCATGGTTGATATGATTTACATGCGTTTATGAGGCAATCAAAAATTGGAAAAAGCTGTAAGGGTCCCCCCTTGTGGTTCTGCCAAAAATTGAAAACTTTTGTTCTTCCAGTATTTGGGTTAATCAATGCATCCTAACTACTCATTTCACTTTTATATTAACTATTATGTTTGGTTTATGTATGGTTGATATGATTTATATGAGTTTCTGAGGCAATCAAAAATTGGAAAAAGCTGTAAGGGTCCCCCCTTGTGGTTCTGCCAAAAATTGAAAACTTTTGTTCTTCGAGTATTTGGGTGAATCAATGCATCCTAACTACTCATTTCACTTATATATTAACGATTATGTTTGGTTTATGTATGGTTGATATGATTTACATGAGTTTCTGAGGCAATCAAAAATCGGAAAAAGCTGTAAGGGTCCCCCCTTGTGGTTCTGGCAAAAATTGAAAACTTTTGTTCTTCGAGTATTTGGGCGAATCAAAGTATTCTAACTACTCATTTCACTTATATATTAACTATTATGTTTGGTTTATGCAAGGTTGATATGATTTACATGAGTTTCTGAGGCAATCAAAAATTGGAAAAAGCTGTAAGGGTCCCCCCTTGTGGTTCTGGCAAAAATTGAAAACTTTTGTTCTTCGAGTATTTGGGCGAATCAAAGCATCCTAACTACCCATTTCACTTATATATTAACGTTTATGTTTGGTTTATGCTTGGTTGATATGATTTACATGAGTTTCTGAGGCAATCAAAAATTGGAAAAAGCTGTAAGGGTCCCCCCTTGTGGTTCTGGCAAAAATTGAAAACTTTTGTTCTTCGAGTATTTGGGCGAATCAAAGCATCCTAACTACCCATTTCACTTATATATTAACGTTTATGTTTGGTTTATGCTTGGTTGATATGATTTACATGAGTTTCTGAGGCAATCAAAAATTGGAAAAAGCTGTAAGGGTCCCCCCCTTGTGGTTCTGGCAAAAATTGAAAACTTTTGTTTTTCTAGTATTTGGGCAAATCAAAGCATCCTAACTACCCATTTCACTTATATATCAACGATTATTTTTGGTTTATGCATGGTTGATATGATTTACATGCGTTTCTAAGGCAATCAAAAATTGGAAAAAGCTGTAAGGGTCCCCCCTTGTGGTTCTGCCAAAAATTGAAAACTTTTGTTCTTCGAGTATTTGGGTGAATCAAAGCATCCTAACTACTCATTTCACTTATATATTAACGATTATGTTTGGTTTATGCATGGTTGATATGATTTACATGAGTTTCTGAGGCAATCAAAAATTGGAAAAAGCTGTAAGGGTCCTCCCTTGTGGTTCTGGCAAAAATTGAAAACTTTTGTTCTTCGAGTATTTGGGCGAATCAAAGCATCCTAACTACCCATTTCACTTATATATTAATGATTATGTTTGGTTTATGCATGGTTGATTTTATTTACATGAGTTTCTGAGGCAATAAAAAATTGGAAAAAGCAGTAAGGGTCCTCCCTTGTGGTTCTGGCAAAAATTGAAAAGCTTTGTTCTTCGAGTATTTGGGCGAATCAAAGCATCCTAACTACCCATTTCACTTATATATTAACGATTATGTTTGGTTTATGCATGGTTGATATGATTTACATGAGTTTCTGACGCAATCAAAAATTGGAAAAAGTTGTAAGGGTCCCCCCTTGTGGTTCTGGCAAAAATTGAAAACTTTTGTTCTTCGAGTATTTGGGCGAATCAAAGCATCCTAACTACCCATTTCACTTAAATATTAATGATTATGTTTGGTTTAAGCATGGTTGATATGATTTACATGAGTTTCTAAGGCAATCAAAAATTGGAAAAAGCTGTAAGGGTCCCCCCTTGTGGTTCTGGCAAAAATTGAAAACTTTTGTTCTTCGAGTATTTGGGCGAATTAAAGTATCCGAACTACTCATTTCACTTATATATTAACTATTATGTTTGGTTTATGTAAGGTTGATATGATTTACATGAGTTTCTGAGGCAATCAAAAATTGGAAAAAGCTGTAAGGGTTCCCCCTTGTGGTTCTGCCAAAAATTGAAAACTTTTGTTTTTCGAGTATTTGGGTGAATCATTGCATCCTAACTAATCATTTCACTTGTATATTAACGATTATGTTTGGTTTATGCTTGGTTGATATGATTTACATGAGTTTCTGAGGCAATCAAAAATTGGAAAAAGCTGTAAGGGTCCCCCCTTGTGGTTCTGCCAAAAATTGAAAACTTTTGTTCTTCCAGTATTTGGGTTAATCAAAGCATCCTAACTACCCATTTCACTTATATATCAACGATTATGTTTGGTTTATGCATGGTTGATATGATTTACATGAGTTTCTGAGGCAATCAAAAATTGGAAAAAGCTGTAAGGGTCCCCCCTTGTGGTTCTGGCAAAAATTGAAAACTTTTGTTCTTCGAGTATTTGGGCGAATCAAAGCATCCTAACTACCCATTTCACTTATATATTAATGATTATGTTTGGTTTAAGCATGGTTGATATGATTTACATGAGTTTCTAAGGCAATCAAAAATTGGAAAAAGCTGTAAGGGTCCCCCCTTGTGGTTCTGCCAAAAATTGAAAACTTTTGTTCTTCCAGTATTTGGGTTAATCAAAGCATCCTAACTACCCATTTCACTTATATATCAACGATTATGTTTGGTTTATGCATGGTTGATATGATTTACATGAGTTTCTGAGGCAATCAAAAATTGGAAAAAGCTGTAAGGGTCCCCCCTTGTGGTTCTGGCAAAAATTGAAAACTTTTGTTCTTCGAGTATTTGGGCGAATCAAAGCATCCTAACTACCCATTTCACTTATATATTAACGTTTATGTTTGGTTTATGCTTGGTTGATATGATTTACATGAGTTTCTGAGGCAATCAAAAATTGGAAAAAGCTGTAAGGGTCCCCCCTTGTGGTTCTACCAAAAATTGAAAACTTTTGTTCTTCGAGTATTTGGGCGAATCAAAGCATCCTAACTACCCATTTCACTTATATATTAATGATTATGTTTGGTTTATGCATGGTTGATATGATTTACATGAGTTTCTGAGGCAATCAAAAATTGGAAAAAGCTGTAAGGGTCCCCCCTTGTGGTTCTGGCAAAAATTGAAAACTTTTGTTCTTCGAGTATTTGGGCGAATCAAAGCATCCTAACTACCCATTTCACTTATATATCAACGATTATTTTTGGTTTATGCATGGTTGATATGATTTACATGCGTTTATGAGGCAATCAAAAATTGGAAAAAGCTGTAAGCGTCCCCCCTTGTGGTTCTGCCAAAAATTGAAAACTTTTGTTCTTCGAGAATTTGGGTTAATCAATGCATCCTAACTACTCATTTCACTTTTATATTAACTATTATGTTTGGTTTATGTATGGTTGATTTGATTTATATGAGTTTCTAAGGCAATCAAAAATTGGAAAAAGCTGTAAGGGTCCCCCCTTGTAGTTCTGCCAAAAATTGAAAACTTTTGTTCTTCGAGTATTTGGGTGAATCAATGCATCCTAACTACTCATTTCACTTATATATTAACGATTATGTTTGGTTTATGTATGGTTGATATGATTTACATGAGTTTCTGAGGCAATCAAAAATCGGAAAAAGCTATAAGGGTCCCCCTTGTGGTTCTGGCAAAAATTGAAAACTTTTGTTCTTCGAGTATTTGGGCGAATCAAAGCATCCTAACTACCCATTTCACTTATATATTAATGATTATGTTTGGTTTATGCATGGTTGATTTGATTTACATGAGTTTCTGACGCAATCAAAAATTGGAAAAAGCTGTAAGGGTCCCCCCTTGTGGTTCTGGCAAAAATTGAAAACTTTTGTTCTTCGAGTATTCGGGCGAATCAAAGCATCCTAACTACCCATTTCACTTATATATTAATGATTATGTTTGGTTTATGCATGGTTGATATGATTTACATGAGTTTCTAAGGCAATCAAAAATTGGAAAAAGCTGTAAGGGTCCCCCCTTGTGGTTTTGGCAAAAATTGAAAACTTTTGTTCTTCGAGTATTTGGGCGAATTAAAGTATCCTTACTACTCATTTCACTTATATATTAACTATTATGTTTGGTTTATGTAAGGTTGATATGATTTACATGAGTTTCTGAGGCAATCAAAAATTGGAAAAAGCTGTAAGGGTCCCCCCTTGTGGTTCTGGCAAAAATTGAAAACTTTTGTTTTTCGAGTATTTGGGCGAATCAAAGCATCCTAACTACCCATTTCACTTATATATCAATGATTATGTTTGGTTTATGCATGGTTGATATGATTTACATGAGTTTCTGAGGCAATCAAAAATTGGAAAAAGCTGTAAGGGTCCCCCCTTGTGGTTCTGGCAAAAATTGAAAACTTTTGTTCTTCGAGTATTTGGGCGAATCAAAGCATCCTAACTACCCATTTCACTTATATATCAACGTTTATGTTTGGTTTATGCATGGTTGATATGATTTACATGAGTTTCTGAGGCAATCAAAAATTGGAAAAAGCTGTAAGGGTCCCCCCTTGTGGTTCTGGCAAAAATTGAAAACTTTTGTTCTTCGAGTATTTGGGCGAATCAAAGCATCCTAACTACCCATTTCACTTATATATTAACGTTTATGTTTGGTTTATGCTTGGTTGATATGATTTACATGAGTTTCTGAGGCAATCAAAAATTGGAAAAAGCTGTAAGGTTCCCCCCTTGTGGTTCTGCCAAAAATTGAAAACTTTTGTTCTTCGAGTATTTGGGCGAATCAAAGCATCCTAACTACCCATTTCACTTATATATCAACGATTATTTTTGGTTTATGCATGGTTGATATGATTTACATGCGTTTATGAGGCAATCAAAAATTGGAAAAAGCTGTAAGGGTCCCCCCTTGTGGTTCTGCCAAAAATTGAAAACTTTTGTTCTTCCAGTATTTGGGCGAATCAAAGCATCCTAACTACCCATTTCACTTATATATCAATGATTATTTTTGGTTTATGCATGGTTGATATGATTTACATGCGTTTATGAGGCAATCAAAAATTGGAAAAAGCTGTAAGGGTCCCCCCTTGTGGTTCTGCCAAAAATTGAAAACTTTTGTTCTTCCAGTATTTGGGTTAATCAATGTATCCTAACTACTCATTTCACTTTTATATTAACTATTATGTTTGGTTTATGTTTGGTTGATATGATTTATATGAGTTTCTGAGGCAATCAAAAATTGGAAAAAGCTGTAAGGGTCCCCCCTTGTGGTTCTGCCAAAAATTGAAAACTTTTGTTTTTCGAGTATTTGGGTGAATCAATGCATCCTAACTACTCATTTCACTTATATATTAACGATTATGTTTGGTTTATGTATGGTTGATATGATTTACATGAGTTTCTGAGGCAATCAAAAATCGGAAAAAGCTGTAAGGGTCCCCCCTTGTGGTTCTGGCAAAAATTGAAAACTTTTGTTCTTCGAGTATTTGGGCGAATCAAAGCATCCTAACTACCCATTTCACTTATATATCAACGATTATTTTTGGTTTATGCATGGTTGATATGATTTACATGCGTTTATGAGGCAATCAAAAATTGGAAAAAGCTGTAAGGGTCCCCCCTTGTGGTTCTGCCAAAAATTGAAAACTTTTGTTCTTCCAGTATTTGGGTTAATCAATGCATCCTAACTACTCATTTCACTTTTATATTAACTATTATGTTTGGTTTATGTATGGTTGATATGATTTATATGAGTTTCTGAGGCAATCAAAAATTGGAAAAAGCTGTAAGGGTCCCCCCTTGTGGTTCTGGCAAAAATTGAAAACTTTTGTTCTTCGAGTATTTGGGTGAATCAATGCATACTAACTACTCATTTCACTTATATATTAATGATTATGTTTGGTTTATGCATGGTTGATTTGATTTACATGAGTTTCTGAGGCAATAAAAAATTGGAAAAAGCTGTAAGGGTCCCCCCTTGTGGTTCTGCCAAAAATTGAAAACTTTTGTTCTTCGAGTATTTGGGTGAATCAATGCATCCTAACTACTCATTTCACTTATATATTAATGATTATGTTTGGTTTATGCATGGTTGATTTGATTTACATGAGTTTCTGAGGCAATAAAAAATTGGAAAAAGCTGTAAGGGTCCCCCATTGTGGTTCTGGCAAAAATTGAAAACTTTTGTTCTTCGAGTATTTGGGCGAATCAAAGCATCCTAACTACCCATTTCACTTATATATTAACGTTTATGTTTGGTTTATGCTTGGTTGATATGATTTACATGAGTTTCTGAGGCAATCAAAAATTGGAAAAAGCTGTAAGGGTCCCCCCTTGTGGTTCTGCCAAAAATTGAAAACTTTTGTTCTTCGAGTATTTGGGCGAATCAAAGCATCCTAACTACCCATTTCACTTATATATTAATGATTATGTTTGGTTTATGCATGGTTGATATGATTTACATGAGTTTCTGAGGCAATCAAAAATTGGAAAAAGCTGTAAGGGTCCCCAATTGTGGTTCTGGCAAAAATTGAAAACTTTTGTTTTTCGAGTATTTGGGCGAATCAAAGCATCCTAACTACCCATTTCACTTATATATCAACGATTATTTTTGGTTTATGCATGGTTGATATGATTTACATGAGTTTCTGACGCAATCAAAATTTGGAAAAAGCTGTAAGGGTCCCCCCTTGTGGTTCTGGCAAAAATTGAAAACTTTTGTTCTTCGAGTATTTGGGCGAATCAAAGCATCCTAACTACCCATTTCACTTATATATTAATGATTATGTTTGGTTTATGCATGGTTGATATGATTTACATGAGTTTCTGAGGCAATCAAAAATTAGAAAAAGCTGTAAGGGTCCCCCCTTGTGGTTCTGGCAAAAATTGAAAACTTTTGTTCTTCGAGTATTTGGGCGAATCAAAGCATCCTAACTACCCATTTCACTTATATATTAATGATTATGTTTGGTTTATGCATGGTTGATTTTATTTACATGAGTTTCTGAGGCAATAAAAAATTGGAAAAAGCTGTAAGGGTCCCCCCTTGCGGTTCTGGCAAAAATTGAAAAGCTTTGTTCTTCGAGTATTTGGGCGAATCAAAGCATCCTAACTACCCATTTCACTTATATATTAACGATTATGTTTGGTTTATGCATGGTTGATATGATTTACATGAGTTTCTGATGCAATCAAAAATTGGAAAAAGCTGTAAGGGTCCCCCCTTATGGTTCTGGCAAAAATTGAAAACTTTTGTTCTTCGAGTATTTGGGCGAATCAAAGCATCCTAACTACCCATTTCACTTATATATTAATGATTATGTTTGGTTTATGCATGGTTGATATGATTTACATGAGTTTCTAAGACAATCAAAAATTGGAAAAAGCTGTAAGGTTCCCCCCTTGTGGTTCTGGCAAAAATTGAAAACTTTTGTTCTTCGAGTATTTGGGCGAATTAAAGTATCCTAACTACTCATTTCACTTATATATTAACTATTATGTTTGGTTTATGTAAGGTTGATATGATTTACATGAGTTTCTGAGGCAATCAAAAATTGGAAAAAGCTGTAAGGGTCCCCCCTTGTGGTTCTGGCAAAAATTGAAAACTTTTGTTTTTCGAGTATTTGGGCGAATCAAAGCATCCTAACTACCCATTTCACTTATATATCAACGATTATGTTTGGTTTATGCATGGTTGATATGATTTACATGAGTTTCTGAGGCAATCAAAAATTGGAAAAAGCTGTAAGGGTCCCGCCTTGTGGTTCTGCCAAAAATTGAAAACTTTTGTTCTTCGAGTATTTGGGTGAATCAAAGCATCCTAACTACTCATTTCACTTATATATTAATGATTAAGTTTGGTTTATGCATGGTTGATTTGATTTACATGAGTTTCTGAGGCAATCAAAAATTGGAAAAAGCTGTAAGGGTCCTCCCTTGTGGTTCTGGCAAAAATTGAAAACTTTTGTTCTTCGAGTATTTGGGCGAATCAAAGCATCCTAACTACCCATTTCACTTATATATTAATGATTATGTTTGGTTTATGCATGGTTGATTTGATTTACATGAGTTTCTGAGGCAATAAAAAATTGGAAAAAGCTGTAAGGGTCCCCCCTTGCGGTTCTGGCAAAAATTGAAAACCTTTGTTCTTCGAGTATTTGGGCGAATCAAAGGATCCTAACTACCCATTTCACTTATATATTAACGATTATGTTTGGTTTATGCATGGTTGATATGATTTACATGAGTTTCTGACGCAATCAAAAATTGGAAAAAGCTGTAAGGGTCCCGCCTTGTGGTTCTGGCAAAAATTGAAAACTTTTGTTCTTCGAGTATTTGAGCGAATCAAAGCATCCTAACTACCCATTTCACTTATATATTAATGATTATGTTTGGTTTATGCATGGTTCATATGATTTACATGAGTTTCTGAGGCAATCTAAAATTGGAAAAAGCTGTAAGGGTCCCCCCTTGTGGTTCTGGCAAAAATTGAAAACTTTTGTTTTTCGAGTATTTGGACGAATCAAAGCATCCTAACTACCCATTTCACTTATATATCAACGATTATGTTTGGTTTATGCATGGTTAATATGATTTACATGAGTTTCTGAGGCAATCAAAAATTGGAAAAAGCTGTAAGGGTCCCCCCTTGTGGTTCTGCCAAAAATTGAAAACTTTTGTTCTTCGAGTATTTGGGTGAATCAAAGTATCCTAACTACTCATTTCACTTATATATTAACGATTATGTTTGGTTTATGCAAGGTTGATATGATTTACATGAGTTTCTGAGGCAATCAAAAATTGGAAAAAGCTGTAAGGGTCCCCCCTTGTGGTTCTGGCAAAAATTGAAAACTTTTGTTCTTCGAGTATTTGGGCGAATCAAAGCATCCTAACTACTCATTTCACTTTTATATTAACGAATATGTTTGGTTTATGTATGGTTGATATGATTTACATGAGTTTCTGAGGCAATCAAAAATTGGAAAAAGCTGTACGGGACCCCCCTTGTGGTTCGGCCAAAAATTGAAAACTTTTGTTCTTCGAGTATTATGGCGAATCAAAGCATCCTAACTACTCATTTCACCTATATATTAACGATTATGTTTGTTTTATGCATGGTTGATATGATTTACCTGAGTTTCAGAGGCAATCAAAAATTGGAAAAAGCTGTAAGGGTCCCCCCTTGCGGTTTTGGCAAAAATTGAAAACCTTTGTTCTTCGAGTATTTGGGCGAATCAAAGCATCCTAACTACCCATTTCACTTATATATTAACGATTATTTTTCGTTTATGCATGGTTGATATGATTTACATGAGTTTCTGACGCAATCAAAGATTGGAAAAAGCTGTAAGGGTCCCCCCTTGTGGTTCTGGCAAAAATTGAAAACTTTTGTTCTTCGAGTATTTGGGCGAATCAAAGCATCCTAACTACCCATTTCACTTATATATTAATGATTATGTTTGGTTTATGCATGGCTGATATGATTTACATGAGTTTCTGAGGCAATCAAAAATTGGAAAAAGCTGTAAGGGTCCCCCCTTGCGGTTCTGGCAAAAATTGAAAACCTTTGTTCTTCGAGTATTTGGGCGAATCAAAGCATCCTAACTACCCAATTTCACTTATATATCAACGATTATGTTTGGTTTATGCATGGTTAATATGATTTACATGAGTTTCTGAGGCAATCAAAAATTGGAAAAAGCTGTAAGGGTCCCCCCTTGTGGTTCTGCCAAAAATTGAAAACTTTTGTTCTTCGAGTATTTGGGTGAATCAAAGCATCCTAACTACTCATTTCACTTATATATTAACGATTATGTTTGGTTTATGCAAGGTTGATATGATTTACATGAGTTTCTGAGGCAATCAAAAATTGGAAAAAGCTGTAAGGGTCCCCCCTTGTGGTTCTGGCAAAAATTGAAAACTTTTGTTCTTCGAGTATTTGGGCGAATCAAAGCATCCTAACTACTCATTTCACTTTTATATTAACGAATATGTTTGGTTTATGTATGGTTGATATGATTTACATGAGTTTCTGAGGCAATCAAAAATTGGAAAAAGCTGTACGGGACCCCCCTTGTGGTTCGGCCAAAAATTGAAAACTTTTGTTCTTCGAGTATTATGGCGAATCAAAGCATCCTAACTACTCATTTCACCTATATATTAACGATTATGTTTGTTTTATGCATGGTTGATATGATTTACCTGAGTTTCAGAGGCAATCAAAAATTGGAAAAAGCTGTAAGGGTCCCCCCTTGCGATTCTGGCAAAAATTGAAAACCTTTGTTCTTCGAGTATTTGGGCGAATCAAAGCATCCAAACTACCCATTTCACTTATATATTAACGATTATTTTTGGTTTATGCATGGTTGATATGATTTACATGAGTTTCTGACTCAATCAAAAATTGGAAGAAGCTGTAAGGGTCCCCCCTTGTGGTTCTGGAAAAAATTGAAAACTTTTGTTCTTCGAGTATTTGGACGAATCAAAGCATCCTAACTACCCATTTCACTTATATATTAATGATTATGTTTGGTTTATGCATGGTTGATATGATTTACATGAGTTTCTGAGGCAATCAAAAATTGGAAAAAGCTGTAAGGGTCCGCCCTTGTGGTTCTGGCAATAATTGAAAACTTTTGTTCTTCGAGTATTTGGGCGAATTAAAGTATCCTAACTACTCATTTCACTTATATATTAACTATTATGTTTGGTTTATGTAAGGTTGATATGATTTACATGAGTTTCTGAGGCAATAAAAAATTGGAAAAAGCTGTAAGGGTCCCCCCTTGCGGTTCTGGCAAAAATTGAAAACCTTTGTTCTTCGAGTATTTGGGCGAATCAAAGCATCCTAACTACCCATTTCACTTATATATTAACGATTATGTTTGGTTTAGGTATGGTTGATAAGATTTACATAAGTTTCTGAGGCAATCAAAAATTGGAAAAAGCTGTAAGGGTCCCCCCTTGTGGTTCTGGCAAAAATTGAAAACTTTTGTTCTTCGAGTATTTGGGCGAATCAAAGCATCCTAACTACTCATTTCACTTTTATATTAACTATTAGGTTTGGTTTATGTATGGTTGATATGATTTACATGAGTTTCTGAGGCAATCAAAAATTGGAAAAAGCTGTAAGGGTCCCCCCTTGTGGTTCTGCCAAAAATTGAAAACTTTTGTTCTTCGAGTATTTGGGTGAATCAAAGCATCCTAACTACTCATTTCACTTATATATTAATGATTATGTTTGGTTTATGTATGGTTGATATGATTTACATGAGTTTCTGAGGCAATCAAAAATTGGAAAAAGCTGTAAGGGTCCCCCCTTTTGGTTTTGGCAAAAATTGAAAACTTTTGTTCTTCGAATATTTGGGCGAATCAAAGCATCCTAACTACCCATTTCACTTATATATTAACGATTATGTTTGGCTTAGGTATGGTTGATATGATTTACATGCGTTTCTGAGGCAATGAAAAATTGAAAAAAGCTGTAAGGGTCCCCCTTGTGGTTCTGGCAAAAATTGAAAACTTTTGTTCTTCGAGTATTTGGGCGAATCAAAGCATCCTAACTACTTATTTCACTTTTATATTAACTATTATGTTTGGTTTATGTATGGTTGATATGATTTACATGAGTTTCTGAGTCAATCAAAAATTGGAAAAAGTTGTAAGGGTCCCCCCTTGTGGTTCTGCCAAAAATTGAAAACTTTTGTTCTTCGAGTATTTGGGTGAATCAAAGCATCCTAACTACTCATTTCACTTATATATTAAAGATTATGTTTGGTTTATACATGGTTGATATGATTTAAATGAGTTTATGAGGCAATCAAAAATTGGAAAAAGCTGTAAGGGTCCCCGCTTGTGGTTCTGCCAAAAATTGGAAACTTTTGTTCTTTCAGTATTTGGGCGAATCAAAGCATCCTATCTACCCATTTCACATATATATTAACGATTATGCTTGGTTTATACATGGTTGATATGATTTAAATGAGTTTCTGACGCAATCAAAAATTGGAAAAAGCTGTAAGGGTCCCCCCTTGTTGTTCTGCCAAAAGTTGAAAAGTTTTGTTCATCGAGTATTTGGGCGAATCAAAGCATCGTAACTACTCATTTAACTTATATATTAACGATTATGTTTGGTTTATCCATGGTTGATATGATTTACATGAGTTTCTGAGGCAATCAAAAATTGGAAAAAGCTGTAAGGGTCCCCCCTTGTGGTTCTGGCAAAAATTGAAAACTTTTGTTCTTCGAGTATTTGGGCGAATCAAAGCATCCTAACTACTCATTTCACTATATATTAACGATTATGTTTGGTTTACGCATGGTTGATATGATTTACATGAGTTTCTGAGGCAATCAAAAATTGGAAAAAGATGTAAGGGTCCCCCCTTGTGGTTCTGCCAAAAATTGGAAACTTTTGTTCTTTCAGTATTTGGGCGAATCAAAGCATCCTATCTACCCATTTCACATATATATTAACGATTATGTTTGGTTTATGCATGGTTGATATGATTTACATGAGTTTCTGAGGCAATCAAAAATTGGAAAAAGCTGTAAGGGTCCCCCCTTGTGGTTCTGCAAAAAATTGAAAACTTTTGTTCTTCGAGTATTTGGGCGAATCAAAGCATCCTAACTACCCATTTCACTTATATTTTAACGATTATGTTTGGTTTAGGTACGGTTGATATGATTTACATGCGTTTCTAAGGCAATTAAAAATTGGAAAAAGCTGTAAGGGTCCCCCCTTGTGGTTTTGGCAAAAATTGAAAACTTTTGTTCTCCGAGTATTTGGGCGAATCAAAGCATCCTAACTACTCATTTCACTTTTATATTAATAATTATGTTTGGTTTGTGTATGGTTGATATGATTTACATGAGTTTATGAGGCAATCAAAAATTGGAAAAAGCTGTATGGGTCCCCCCTTGTGGTTCTGGCAAAAACTGAAAACTTTTGTTCTTCGAGTATTTGGGCGAATCAAAGCATCCTAACTACCCATTTCACTTATATATCAACGATTATTTTTGGTTTATGCATGGTTGATATGATTTACATGCGTTTCTGAGGCAATCAAAAATTGGAAAAAGCTGTAAGGGTCCCCCCTTGTGGTTCTGCCAAAAATTGAAAACTTTTGTTCTTCGAGTATTTGGGTGAATGAAAGCATCCTAACTACTCATTTCACTTATATATTAACGATTATGTTTGGTTTATGCATGGTTGATATGATTTACATGAGTTTCTGAGGCAATCAAAAATTGGAAAAAGCTGTAAGGGTCCTCCCTTGTGGTTCTTGCAAAAATTGAAAACTTTTGTTCTTCGAGTATTTGGGCGAATCAAAGCATCCTAACTACCCATTTCACTTATATATTAACGATTATGTTTGGTTTATGCTTGGTTGATATGATTAACATGAGTTTCTGAGGCAATCAAAAATTGGAAAAAGCTGTAAGGGTCCCCCCTTGTGGTTCTGGCAAAAATTCAAAATTTTTGTTCTTCGCGTATTTGGGCGAATCAAAGCATCCTAACACCTCATTTCACTTATATATTAACGATTATGTTTGGTTTATGCATGGTTGATATGATTTACATGTGTTTCTGAGGCAATGAGAAATTGGAAAAAGCTGTAAGGGTCACCCCTTATGGTTCTTGCAAAAATTGAAAATTTTTGTTCTTCGAGTATTTGGGCGAATCAAAGCATCCTAACTACTCATTTCACTTTTATATTAACGAATATGTTTGGTTTATGTATGGTTGATATGATTTACATGAGTTTCTGAGGCAATCAAAAATTGGAAAAAGCTGTACGGGACCCCCCTTGTGGTTCGGCCAAAAATTGAAAACTTTTGTTCTTCGAGTATTATGGCGAATCAAAGCATCCTAACTACTCATTTCACCTATATATTAACGATTATGTTTGTTTTATGCATGGTTGATATGATTTACCTGAGTTTCAGAGGCAATCAAAAATTAGAAAAAGCTGTAAGGGTGCCCCCTTGTGGTTCTGCCAAAAATTGAAAACTTTTGTTCTTCGAGTATTTGGGCGAATCAAAGCATCCTAAACTACCAATTTAACTTATATATTAATGATTATGTTTGGTTTATGCATGGTTGATATGATTTACATGAGTTTCTGAGGCAATCAAAAATTGGAAAAAGCTGTAAGGGTCCCCCCTTGCGGTTCTGGCAAAAATTGAAAACCTTTGTTCTTCGAGTATTTGGGCGAATCAAAGCATCCTAACTACCCATTTCACTTATATATTAACGATTATGTTTGGTTTATGCATGGTTGATATGATTTACATGAGTTTCTGACGCAATCAAAAATTGGAAAAAGCTGTAAGGGTCCCCCCTTGTGGTTCTGCCAAAAATTGAAAACTTTTGTTCTTCGAGTATTTGGGCGAATCAAAGCATCCTAACTACCCATTTCACTTATATATTAATGATTATGTTTGGTTTATGCATGGTTGATATGATTTACATGAGTTTCTGAGGCAATCAAAAATTGGAAAAAGCTGTAAGGGTCCCCCGTTGTGGTTCTGGCAAAAATTGAAAACTTTTGTTCTTCGAGTATTTGGGCGAATCAAAGCATCCTAACTACCCATTTCACTTATATATCAACGATTATTTTTGGTTTATGCATGGTTGATATGATTTACATGCGTTTATGGGGCAATCAAAAATTGGAAAAAGCTGTAAGGGTCCCCCTTGTGGTTCAGCCAAAAATTGAAAACTTTTGTTCCTCGAGTATTTGGGTTAATCAATGCATCCTAACTACTCATTTCACTTTTATATTAACTATTATGTTTGGTTTATGTATGGTTGATATGATTTATATGAGTTTCTGAGGCAATCAAAAATTGGAAAAAGCTGTAAGGGTCCCCCCTTGTGGTTCTGCCAAAAATTGAAAACTTTTGTTCTTCGAGTATTTGGGTGAATCAATGCATCCTAACTACTCATTTCACTTATATATTAACGATTATGTTTGGTTTATGTATGGTTGATATGATTTACATGAGTTTCTGAGGCAATCAAAAATCGGAAAAAGCTGTAAGGGTCCCCCCTTGTGGTTCTGGCAAAAATTGAAAACTTTTGTTCTTCGAGTATTTGGGCGAATCAAAGCATCCTAACTACCCATTTCACTTATATATCAATGATTATTTTTGGTTTATGCATGGTTGATATGATTTACATGCGTTTATGAGGCAATCAAAAATTGGAAAAAGCTGTAAGGGTCCCCCCTTGTGGTTCTGCCAAAAATTGAAAACTTTTGTTCTTCCAGTATTTGGGTTAATCAATGCATCCTAACTACTCATTTCACTTTTATATTAACTATTATGTTTGGTTTATGTATGGTTGATATGATTTATATGAGTTTCTGAGGCAATCAAAAATTGGAAAAAGCTGTAAGGGTCCCCCCTTGTGGTTCTGCCAAAAATTGAAAACTTTTGTTCTTCGAGTATTTGGGTGAATCAATGCATCCTAACTACTCATTTCACTTATATATTAACGATTATGTTTGGTTTATGTATGGTTGATATGATTTACATGAGTTTCTGAGGCAATCAAAAATCGGAAAAAGCTGTAAGGGTCCCCCCTTGTGGTTCTGGCAAAAATTGAAAACTTTTGTTCTTCGAGTATTTGGGCGAATCAAAGTATCCTAACTACTCATTTCACTTATATATTAACTATTATGTTTGGTTTATGCAAGGTTGATATGATTTACATGAGTTTCTGAGGCAATCAAAAATTGGAAAAAGGTGTAAGGGTCCCCCTTT
The DNA here is from genome assembly GCA_037501455.1 of Lantana camara. NCBI lineage: Eukaryota > Viridiplantae > Streptophyta > Magnoliopsida > Lamiales > Verbenaceae > Lantana > Lantana camara. Next base: position 19,372 of record CM074858.1, on the reverse strand, counting down.
GTGCTTCTGGCAAAAATTGAAAACTTTTGTTCTTCGAGTATTTGGGTGAATCAAAGCATCCTAACTACTCATTTCACTTATATATTAACGATTATGTTTGGTTTATGTATGGTTGATATGATTTACATGAGTTTCTGAGGCAATCAAAAATTGGAAAAAGCTGTAAGGGTCCCCCCTTGTGGTTCTGCCAAAAATTGAAAACTTTTCTTCTTCGAGTATTTGGGCGAATCAAAGTATCCTAACTACTCATTTCACTTATATATTAACTATTATGTTTGGTTTATGTAAGGTTGATATGATTTACATGAGTTTCTGAGGCAATCAAAAATTGGAAAAAGCTATAAGGGTCCCCCCTTGTAGTTCTGGCAAAAATTGAAAACTTTTGTTTTTCGAGTATTTGGGCGAATCAAAGCATCCTAACTACCCATTTCACTTATATATCAACGATTATGTTTGGTTTATGCATGGTTGATATGATTTACATGAGTTTCTGAGGCAATCAAAAATTGGAAAAAGCTGTAAGGGTCCCCCCTTGTGGTTCTGCCAAAAATTGAAAACTTTTCTTCTTCGAGTATTTGGGTGAATGAAAGCATCCTAACTACTCATTTCACTTATATATTAATGATTATGTTTGGTTTATGCAAGGTTGATATGATTTACATGAGTTTTTGAGGCAATCAAAAATTGGAAAAAGCTGTAAGGGTCCCCCCTTGTGGTTCTGGCAAAAATTGAAAACTTTTGTTCTTCGAGTATTTGGGCGAATCAAAGCATCCTAACTACCCATTTCACTTATATATTAACGTTTATGTTTGGTTTATGCTTGGTTGATATGATTTACATGAGTTTCTGAGGCAATCAAAAATTGGAAAAAGCTGTAAGGGTCCCCCCTTGTGGTTCTGGCAAAAATTGAAAACTTTTGTTCTTCGAGTATTTGGGCGAATCAAAGCATCCTAACTACCCATTTCACTTATATATTAACGTTTATGTTTGGTTTATGCTTGGTTGATATGATTTACATGAGTTTCTGAGGCAATCAAAAATTGGAAAAAGCTGTAAGGGTCCCCCCCTTGTGGTTCTGGCAAAAATTGAAAACTTTTGTTTTTCTAGTATTTGGGCAAATCAAAGCATCCTAACTACCCATTTCACTTATATATCAACGATTATTTTTGGTTTATGCATGGTTGATATGATTTACATGCGTTTCTAAGGCAATCAAAAATTGGAAAAAGCTGTAAGGGTCCCCCCTTGTGGTTCTGCCAAAAATTGAAAACTTTTGTTCTTCGAGTATTTGGGTGAATCAAAGCATCCTAACTACTCATTTCACTTATATATTAACGATTATGTTTGGTTTATGCATGGTTGATATGATTTACATGAGTTTCTGAGGCAATCAAAAATTGGAAAAAGCTGTAAGGGTCCTCCCTTGTGGTTCTGGCAAAAATTGAAAACTTTTGTTCTTCGAGTATTTGGGCGAATCAAAGCATCCTAACTACCCATTTCACTTATATATTAATGATTATGTTTGGTTTATGCATGGTTGATTTTATTTACATGAGTTTCTGAGGCAATAAAAAATTGGAAAAAGCTGTAAGGGTCCTCCCTTGTGGTTCTGGCAAAAATTGAAAAGCTTTGTTCTTCGAGTATTTGGGCGAATCAAAGCATCCTAACTACCCATTTCACTTATATATTAACGATTATGTTTGGTTTATGCATGGTTGATATGATTTACATGAGTTTCTGACGCAATCAAAAATTGGAAAAAGTTGTAAGGGTCCCCCCTTGTGGTTCTGGCAAAAATTGAAAACTTTTGTTCTTCGAGTATTTGGGCGAATCAAAGCATCCTAACTACCCATTTCACTTAAATATTAATGATTATGTTTGGTTTAAGCATGGTTGATATGATTTACATGAGTTTCTAAGGCAATCAAAAATTGGAAAAAGCTGTAAGGGTCCCCCCTTGTGGTTCTGGCAAAAATTGAAAACTTTTGTTCTTCGAGTATTTGGGCGAATTAAAGTATCCGAACTACTCATTTCACTTATATATTAACTATTATGTTTGGTTTATGTAAGGTTGATATGATTTACATGAGTTTCTGAGGCAATCAAAAATTGGAAAAAGCTGTAAGGGTTCCCCCTTGTGGTTCTGCCAAAAATTGAAAACTTTTGTTTTTCGAGTATTTGGGTGAATCAATGCATCCTAACTAATCATTTCACTTGTATATTAACGATTATGTTTGGTTTATGCTTGGTTGATATGATTTACATGAGTTTCTGAGGCAATCAAAAATTGGAAAAAGCTGTAAGGGTCCCCCCTTGTGGTTCTGCCAAAAATTGAAAACTTTTGTTCTTCCAGTATTTGGGTTAATCAAAGCATCCTAACTACCCATTTCACTTATATATCAACGATTATGTTTGGTTTATGCATGGTTGATATGATTTACATGAGTTTCTGAGGCAATCAAAAATTGGAAAAAGCTGTAAGGGTCCCCCCTTGTGGTTCTGGCAAAAATTGAAAACTTTTGTTCTTCGAGTATTTGGGCGAATCAAAGCATCCTAACTACCCATTTCACTTATATATTAATGATTATGTTTGGTTTAAGCATGGTTGATATGATTTACATGAGTTTCTAAGGCAATCAAAAATTGGAAAAAGCTGTAAGGGTCCCCCCTTGTGGTTCTGCCAAAAATTGAAAACTTTTGTTCTTCCAGTATTTGGGTTAATCAAAGCATCCTAACTACCCATTTCACTTATATATCAACGATTATGTTTGGTTTATGCATGGTTGATATGATTTACATGAGTTTCTGAGGCAATCAAAAATTGGAAAAAGCTGTAAGGGTCCCCCCTTGTGGTTCTGGCAAAAATTGAAAACTTTTGTTCTTCGAGTATTTGGGCGAATCAAAGCATCCTAACTACCCATTTCACTTATATATTAACGTTTATGTTTGGTTTATGCTTGGTTGATATGATTTACATGAGTTTCTGAGGCAATCAAAAATTGGAAAAAGCTGTAAGGGTCCCCCCTTGTGGTTCTACCAAAAATTGAAAACTTTTGTTCTTCGAGTATTTGGGCGAATCAAAGCATCCTAACTACCCATTTCACTTATATATTAATGATTATGTTTGGTTTATGCATGGTTGATATGATTTACATGAGTTTCTGAGGCAATCAAAAATTGGAAAAAGCTGTAAGGGTCCCCCCTTGTGGTTCTGGCAAAAATTGAAAACTTTTGTTCTTCGAGTATTTGGGCGAATCAAAGCATCCTAACTACCCATTTCACTTATATATCAACGATTATTTTTGGTTTATGCATGGTTGATATGATTTACATGCGTTTATGAGGCAATCAAAAATTGGAAAAAGCTGTAAGGGTCCCCCCTTGTGGTTCTGCCAAAAATTGAAAACTTTTGTTCTTCGAGAATTTGGGTTAATCAATGCATCCTAACTACTCATTTCACTTTTATATTAACTATTATGTTTGGTTTATGTATGGTTGATTTGATTTATATGAGTTTCTGAGGCAATCAAAAATTGGAAAAAGCTGTAAGGGTCCCCCCTTGTGGTTCTGCCAAAAATTGAAAACTTTTGTTCTTCGAGTATTTGGGTGAATCAATGCATCCTAACTACTCATTTCACTTATATATTAACGATTATGTTTGGTTTATGTATGGTTGATATGATTTACATGAGTTTCTGAGGCAATCAAAAATCGGAAAAAGCTATAAGGGTCCCCCTTGTGGTTCTGGCAAAAATTGAAAACTTTTGTTCTTCGAGTATTTGGGCGAATCAAAGCATCCTAACTACCCATTTCACTTATATATTAATGATTATGTTTGGTTTATGCATGGTTGATTTGATTTACATGAGTTTCTGACGCAATCAAAAATTGGAAAAAGCTGTAAGGGTCCCCCCTTGTGGTTCTGGCAAAAATTGAAAACTTTTGTTCTTCGAGTATTCGGGCGAATCAAAGCATCCTAACTACCCATTTCACTTATATATTAATGATTATGTTTGGTTTATGCATGGTTGATATGATTTACATGAGTTTCTAAGGCAATCAAAAATTGGAAAAAGCTGTAAGGGTCCCCCCTTGTGGTTCTGGCAAAAATTGAAAACTTTTGTTCTTCGAGTATTTGGGCGAATTAAAGTATCCTTACTACTCATTTCACTTATATATTAACTATTATGTTTGGTTTATGTAAGGTTGATATGATTTACATGAGTTTCTGAGGCAATCAAAAATTGGAAAAAGCTGTAAGGGTCCCCCCTTGTGGTTCTGGCAAAAATTGAAAACTTTTGTTTTTCGAGTATTTGGGCGAATCAAAGCATCCTAACTACCCATTTCACTTATATATCAATGATTATGTTTGGTTTATGCATGGTTGATATGATTTACATGAGTTTCTGAGGCAATCAAAAATTGGAAAAAGCTGTAAGGGTCCCCCCTTGTGGTTCTGGCAAAAATTGAAAACTTTTGTTCTTCGAGTATTTGGGCGAATCAAAGCATCCTAACTACCCATTTCACTTATATATCAACGTTTATGTTTGGTTTATGCATGGTTGATATGATTTACATGAGTTTCTGAGGCAATGCTTTGATTCGCCCAAATACTCGAAGAACAAAAGTTTTCAATTTTTGGCAGAACCAAAAAGGGTGACCCTTACAGCTTTTTCCAATTTTTGATTGCCTCAGAAACTCATGTAAATCATATCAACCATGCATAAACCAAACATAATCGTTGATATATAAGTGAAATGGGTAGTTAGGATGCTTTGATTCGCCCAAATACTCGAAAAACAAAAGTTTTCAATTTTTGCCAGAACCACAAGGGGGGACCCTTACAGCTTTTTCCAATTTTTGATTGCCTCATAAACTCATGTAAATCATATCAACCTTACATAAACCAAACATAATAGTTAATATATAAGTGAAATGAGTAGTTAGGATACTTTAATTCGCCCAAATACTTGAAGAACAAAAGTTTTCAATTTTTCCCAGAACCACAAGGGGGGACCCTTACAGCTTTTTCCAATTTTTGATTGCCTCAGAAACTCATGTAAATCATATCAACCATGCATAAACCAAACATAATCGTTGATATATAAGTGAAATGGGTAGTTAGGATGCTTTGATTCGCCCAAATACTCGAAAAACAAAAGTTTTCAGTTTTTGCCAGAACCACAAGGGGGGACCCTTACAGCTTTTTCCAATTTTTGATTGCCTCAGAAACTCATGTAAATCATATCAACCTTACATAAACCAAACATAATAGTTAATATATAAGTGAAATGAGTAGTTAGGATACTTTAATTCGCCCAAATACTCGAAGAACAAAAGTTTTCAATTTTTCCCAGAACCACAAGGGGGGACCCTTACAGCTTTTTCCAATTTTTGATTGCCTCAGAAACTCATGTAAATCATATCAACCTTACATAAACCAAACATAATAGTTAATATATAAGTGAAATGAGTAGTTAGGATACTTTAATTCGCCCAAATACTCGAAGAACAAAAGTTTTCAATTTTTCCCAGAACCACAAGGGGGGACCCTTACAGCTTTTTCCAATTTTTGATTGCCTCAGAAACTCATGTAAATCATATCAACCATGCATAAACCAAACATAATCATTAATATATAAGTGAAATGGGTAGTTAGGATGCTTTGATTCGCCCAAATACTCGAAGAACAAAAGTTTTCAATTTTTGCCAGAACCACAAGGGGGGACCCTTACAGTTTTTTCCAATTTTTGATTGCCTCAGAAACTCATGTAAATCATATCAACCATGCATAAACCAAACATAATCATTAATATATAAGTGAAATGGGTAGTTAGGATGCTTTGATTCGCCCAAATACTCGAAGAACAAAAGTTTTCAATTTTTGGCAGAACCACAAGGGGGGACCCTTACAGCTTTTTCCAATTTTTGATTGCCTCAGAAACTCATGTAAATCATATCAACCATGCATAAACCAAACATAATCGTTGATATATAAGTGAAATGGGTAGTTAGGATGCTTTGATTCGCCCAAATACTCGAAAAACAAAAGTTTTCAATTTTTGCCAGAACCACAAGGGGGGACCCTTACAGCTTTTTCCAATTTTTGATTGCCTCAGAAACTCATGTAAATCATATCAACCTTACGTAAACCAAACATAATAGTTAATATATAAGTGAAATGAGTAGTTAGGATACTTTAATTCGCCCAAATACTCGAAGAACAAAAGTTTTCAATTTTTCCCTGAACCACAAGGGGGGACCCTTACAGCTTTTTCCAATTTTTGATTGCCTCAGAAACTCATGTAAATCATATCAACCATGCATAAACCAAACATAATCATTAATATATAAGTGAAATGGGTAGTTAGGATGCTTTGATTCGCCCAAATACTCGAAGAACAAAAGTTTTCAATTTTTGGCAGAACCACAAGGGGGGACCCTTACAGCTTTTTCCAATTTTTGATTGCCTCAGAAACTCATGTAAATCATATCAACCATGCATAAACCAAACATAATCGTTGATATATAAGTGAAATGGGTAGTTAGGATGCTTTGATTCGCCCAAATACTCGAAAAACAATAGTTTTCAATTTTTGCCAGAACCACAAGGGGGGACCCTTACAGCTTTTTCCAATTTTTGATTGCCTCAGAAACTCATGTAAATCATATCAACCTTACGTAAACCAAACATAATAGTTAATATATAAGTGAAATGAGTAGTTAGGATACTTTAATTCGCCCAAATACTCGAAGAACAAAAGTTTTCAATTTTTCCCAGAACCACAAGGGGGGACCCTTACAGCTTTTTCCAATTTTTGATTGCCTCAGAAACTCATGTAAATCATATCAACCATGCATAAACCAAACATAATCATTAATATATAAGTGAAATGGGTAGTTAGGATGCTTTGATTCGCCCAAATACTCGAAGAACAAAAGTTTTCAATTTTTGCCAGAACCACAAGGGGGGACCCTTACAGTTTTTTCCAATTTTTGATTGCCTCAGAAACTCATGTAAATCATATCAACCATGCATAAACCAAACATAATCATTAATATATAAGTGAAATGGGTAGTTAGGATGCTTTGATTCGCCCAAATACTCGAAGAACAAAAGTTTTCAATTTTTGGCAGAACCAAAAAGGGGGACCCTTACAGCTTTTTCCAATTTTTGATTGCCTCAGAAACTCATGTAAATCATATCAACCATGCATAAACCAAACATAATCGTTGATATATAAGTGAAATGGGTAGTTAGGATGCTTTGATTCGCCCAAATACTCGAAAAACAAAAGTTTTCAATTTTTGCCAGAACCACAAGGGGGGACCCTTACAGCTTTTTCCAATTTTTGATTGCCTCAGAAACTCATGTAAATCATATCAACCTTACATAAACCAAACATAATAGTTAATATATAAGTGAAATGAGTAGTTAGGATACTTTAATTCGCCCAAATACTCGAAGAACAAAAGTTTTCAATTTTTCCCAGAACCACAAGGGGGGACCCTTACAGCTTTTTCCAATTTTTGATTGCCTCAGAAACTCATGTAAATCATATCAACCATGCATAAACCAAACATAATCATTAATATAAAAGTGAAATGGGTAGTTATGATGCTTTGATTCGCCCAAATACTCGAAGAACAAAAGTTTTCAATTTTTGCCAGAACCACAAGGGGGGACCCTTACAGCTTTTTCTAATTTTTGATTGCGTCCGAAACTCATGTAAATCATATCAAGCATGCATAAACCAAACATAATCGTTAATATATAAGTGAAATGGGTAGTTAGGATGCTTTGATTCGCCCAAATACTCGAAGAACAAAGGTTTTCAATTTTTGCCAGAACCGCAAGGAGGGACCCTTACAGCTTTTTCCAATTTTTTATTGCCTCAGAAACTCATGTAAATCAAATCAACCATGCATAAACCAAACATAATCATTAATATATAAGTGAAATGGGTAGTTAGGATGCTTTGATTCGCCCAAATACTCGAAGAACAAAAGTTTTCAATTTTTGGCAGAACCACAAGGGGGGACCCTTACAGCTTTTTCCAATTTTTGATTGCCTCAGAAACTCATGTAAATCATATCAACCATACATAAACCAAACATAATCGTTGATATATAAGTGAAATGGGTAGTTAGGATACTTTAATTCGCCCAAATACTCGAAGAACAAAAGTTTTCAATTTTTCCCAGAACCACAAGGGGGGACCCTTACAGCTTTTTCCAATTTTTGATTGCCTCAGAAACTCATGTAAATCATATCAACCATGCATAAACCAAACATAATCATTAATATATAAGTGAAATGGGTAGTTAGGATGCTTTGATTCGCCCAAATACTCGAAGAACAAAAGTTTTCAATTTTTGCCAGAACCACAAGGGGGGACCCTTACAGCTTTTTCCAATTTTTGATTGCCTCAGAAACTCATGTAAATCATATCAACCATGCATAAACCAAACATAATCATTAATATATAAGTGAAATGGGTAGTTAGGATGCTTTGATTCGCCCAAATACTCGAAGAACAAAAGTTTTCAATTTTTTGCAGAACCACAAGGGGGGACCCTTACAGCTTTTTCCAATTTTTGATTGCCTCAGAAACTCATGTAAATCATATCAACCATGCATAAACCAAACATAATCGTTGATATATAAGTGAAATGGGTAGTTAGGATGCTTTGATTCGCCCAAATACTCGAAAAACAAAAGTTTTCAATTTTTGCCAGAACCACAAGGGGGGACCCTTACAGCTTTTTCCAATTTTTGATTGCCTCAGAAACTCATGTAAATCATATCAACCTTACGTAAACCAAACATAATAGTTAATATATAAGTGAAATGAGTAGTTAGGATACTTTAATTCGCCCAAATACTCGAAGAACAAAAGTTTTCAATTTTTCCCTGAACCACAAGGGGGGACCCTTACAGCTTTTTCCAATTTTTGATTGCCTCAGAAACTCATGTAAATCATATCAACCATGCATAAACCAAACATAATCATTAATATATAAGTGAAATGGGTAGTTAGGATGCTTTGATTCGCCCAAATACTCGAAGAACAAAAGTTTTCAATTTTTGGCAGAACCACAAGGGGGGACCCTTACAGCTTTTTCCAATTTTTGATTGCCTCAGAAACTCATGTAAATCATATCAACCATGCATAAACCAAACATAATCGTTGATATATAAGTGAAATGGGTAGTTAGGATGCTTTGATTCGCCCAAATACTCGAAAAACAATAGTTTTCAATTTTTGCCAGAACCACAAGGGGGGACCCTTACAGCTTTTTCCAATTTTTGATTGCCTCAGAAACTCATGTAAATCATATCAACCTTACGTAAACCAAACATAATAGTTAATATATAAGTGAAATGAGTAGTTAGGATACTTTAATTCGCCCAAATACTCGAAGAACAAAAGTTTTCAATTTTTCCCAGAACCACAAGGGGGGACCCTTACAGCTTTTTCCAATTTTTGATTGCCTCAGAAACTCATGTAAATCATATCAACCATGCATAAACCAAACATAATCATTAATATATAAGTGAAATGGGTAGTTAGGATGCTTTGATTCGCCCAAATACTCGAAGAACAAAAGTTTTCAATTTTTGCCAGAACCACAAGGGGGGACCCTTACAGTTTTTTCCAATTTTTGATTGCCTCAGAAACTCATGTAAATCATATCAACCATGCATAAACCAAACATAATCATTAATATATAAGTGAAATGGGTAGTTAGGATGCTTTGATTCGCCCAAATACTCGAAGAACAAAAGTTTTCAATTTTTGGCAGAACCAAAAAGGGGGACCCTTACAGCTTTTTCCAATTTTTGATTGCCTCAGAAACTCATGTAAATCATATCAACCATGCATAAACCAAACATAATCGTTGATATATAAGTGAAATGGGTAGTTAGGATGCTTTGATTCGCCCAAATACTCGAAAAACAAAAGTTTTCAATTTTTGCCAGAACCACAAGGGGGGACCCTTACAGCTTTTTCCAATTTTTGATTGCCTCAGAAACTCATGTAAATCATATCAACCTTACATAAACCAAACATAATAGTTAATATATAAGTGAAATGAGTAGTTAGGATACTTTAATTCGCCCAAATACTCGAAGAACAAAAGTTTTCAATTTTTCCCAGAACCACAAGGGGGGACCCTTACAGCTTTTTCCAATTTTTGATTGCCTCAGAAACTCATGTAAATCATATCAACCATGCATAAACCAAACATAATCATTAATATAAAAGTGAAATGGGTAGTTAGGATGCTTTGATTCGCCCAAATACTCGAAGAACAAAAGTTTTCAATTTTTGCCAGAACCACAAGGGGGGACCCTTACAGCTTTTTCTAATTTTTGATTGCGTCCGAAACTCATGTAAATCATATCAAGCATGCATAAACCAAACATAATCGTTAATATATAAGTGAAATGGGTAGTTAGGATGCTTTGATTCGCCCAAATACTCGAAGAACAAAGGTTTTCAATTTTTGCCAGAACCGCAAGGAGGGACCCTTACAGCTTTTTCCAATTTTTTATTGCCTCAGAAACTCATGTAAATCAAATCAACCATGCATAAACCAAACATAATCATTAATATATAAGTGAAATGGGTAGTTAGGATGCTTTGATTCGCCCAAATACTCGAAGAACAAAAGTTTTCAATTTTTGGCAGAACCACAAGGGGGGACCCTTACAGCTTTTTCCAATTTTTGATTGCCTCAGAAACTCATGTAAATCATATCAACCATACATAAACCAAACATAATCGTTGATATATAAGTGAAATGGGTAGTTAGGATACTTTAATTCGCCCAAATACTCGAAGAACAAAAGTTTTCAATTTTTCCCAGAACCACAAGGGGGGACCCTTACAGCTTTTTCCAATTTTTGATTGCCTCAGAAACTCATGTAAATCATATCAACCATGCATAAACCAAACATAATCATTAATATATAAGTGAAATGGGTAGTTAGGATGCTTTGATTCGCCCAAATACTCGAAGAACAAAAGTTTTCAATTTTTGCCAGAACCACAAGGGGGGACCCTTACAGCTTTTTCCAATTTTTGATTGCCTCAGAAACTCATGTAAATCATATCAACCATGCATAAACCAAACATAATCATTAATATATAAGTGAAATGGGTAGTTAGGATGCTTTGATTCGCCCAAATACTCGAAGAACAAAAGTTTTCAATTTTTTGCAGAACCACAAGGGGGGACCCTTACAGCTTTTTCCAATTTTTGATTGCCTCAGAAACTCATGTAAATCATATCAACCATGCATAAACCAAACATAATCGTTGATATATAAGTGAAATGGGTAGTTAGGATGCTTTGATTCGCCCAAATACTCGAAAAACAAAAGTTTTCAAATTTTGCCAGAACCACAAGGGGGGACCCTTACAGCTTTTTCCAATTTTTGATTGCCTCAGAAACTCATGTAAATCATATCAACCTTACATAAACCAAACATAATAGTTAATATATAAGTGAAATGAGTAGTTAGGATACTTTAATTCGCCCAAATACTCGAAGAACAAAAGTTTTCAATTTTTCCCAGAACCACAAGGGGGGACCCTTACAGCTTTTTCCAATTTTTGATTGCCTCAGAAACTCATGTAAATCATATCAACCTTACATAAACCAAACATAATAGTTAATATATAAGTGAAATGAGTAGTTAGGATACTTTAATTCGCCCAAATACTCGAAGAACAAAAGTTTTCAATTTTTCCCAGAACCACAAGGGGGGACACTTACAGCTTTTTCCAATTTTTGATTGCCTCAGAAACTCATGTAAATCATATCAACCATGCATAAACCAAACATAATCATTAATATATAAGTGAAATGGGTAGTTAGGATGCTTTGATTCGCCCAAATACTCGAAGAACAAAAGTTTTCAATTTTTGCCAGAACCACAAGGGGGGACTCTTACAGTTTTTTCCAATTTTTGATTGCCTCAGAAACTCATGTAAATCATATCAACCATGCATAAACCAAACATAATCATTAATATATAAGTGAAATGGGTAGTTAGGATGCTTTGATTCGCCCAAATACTCGAAGAACAAAAGTTTTCAATTTTTGGCAGAACCAAAAAGGGGGACCCTTACAGCTTTTTCCAATTTTTGATTGCCTCAGAAACTCATGTAAATCATATCAACCATGCATAAACCAAACATAATCGTTGATATATAAGTGAAATGGGTAGTTAGGATGCTTTGATTCGCCCAAATACTCGAAAAACAAAAGTTTTCAATTTTTGCCAGAACCACAAGGGGGGACCCTTACAGCTTTTTCCAATTTTTGATTGCCTCAGAAACTCATGTAAATCATATCAACCTTACATAAACCAAACATAATAGTTAATATATAAGTGAAATGAGTAGTTAGGATACTTTAATTCGCCCAAATACTCGAAGAACAAAAGTTTTCAATTTTTCCCAGAACCACAAGGGGGGACCCTTACAGCTTTTTCCAATTTTTGATTGCCTCAGAAACTCATGTAAATCATATCAACCTTACATAAACCAAACATAATAGTTAATATATAAGTGAAATGAGTAGTTAGGATACTTTAATTTGCCCAAATACTCGAAGAACAAAAGTTTTCAATTTTTGCCAGAACCACAAGGGGGGACCCTTACAGCTTTTTCCAATTTTTGATTGCCTCAGAAACTCATGTAAATCATATCAACCATGCATAAACCAAACATAATCATTAATATATGAGTGAAATGGGTAGTTAGGATGCTTTGATTCGCCCAAATACTCGAAGAACAAAAGTTTTCAATTTTTGGCAGAACCAAAAAGGGGGACCCTTAAAGCTTTTTCCAATTTTTGATTGCCTCAGAAACTCATGTAAATCATATCAACCATGCATAAACCAAACATAATCGTTGATATATAAGTGAAATGGGTAGTTAGGATGCTTTGATTCGCCCAAATACTCGAAAAACAAAAGTTTTCAATTTTTGCCAGAACCACAAGGGGGGACCCTTACAGCTTTTTCCAATTTTTGATTGCCTCAGAAACTCATGTAAATCATATCAACCTTACATAAACCAAACATAATAGTTAATATATAAGTGAAATGAGTAGTTAGGATACTTTAATTCGCCCAAATACTCGAAGAACAAAAGTTTTCAATTTTTCCCAGAACCACAAGGGGGGACCCTTACAGCTTTTTCCAATTTTTGATTGCCTCAGAAACTCATGTAAATCATATCAACCTTACATAAACCAAACATAATAGTTAATATATAAGTGAAATGAGTAGTTAGGATACTTTAATTCGCCCAAATACTCGAAGAACAAAAGTTTTCAATTTTTCCCAGAACCACAAGGGGGGACCCTTACAGCTTTTTCCAATTTTTGATTGCCTCAGAAACTCATGTAAATCATATCAACCATGCATAAACCAAACATAATCATTAATATATAAGTGAAATGGGTAGTTAGGATGCTTTGATTCGCCCAAATACTCGAAGAACAAAAGTTTTCAATTTTTGCCAGAACCACAAGGGGGGACCCTTACAGTTTTTTCCAATTTTTGATTGCCTCAGAAACTCATGTAAATCATATCAACCATGCATAAACCAAACATAATCATTAATATATAAGTGAAATGGGTAGTTAGGATGCTTTGATTCGCCCAAATACTCGAAGAACAAAAGTTTTCAATTTTTGGCAGAACCACAAGGGGGGACCCTTACAGCTTTTTCCAATTTTTGATTGCCTCAGAAACTCATGTAAATCATATCAACCATGCATAAACCAAACATAATCGTTGATATATAAGTGAAATGGGTAGTTGGGATGCTTTGATTCGCCCAAATACTCGAAAAACAAAAGTTTTCAATTTTTGCCAGAACCACAAGGGGGGACCCTTACAGCTTTTTCCAATTTTTGATTGCCTCAGAAACTCATGTAAATCATATCAACCTTACGTAAACCAAACATAATAGTTAATATATAAGTGAAATGAGTAGTTAGGATACTTTAATTCGCCCAAATACTCGAAGAACAAAAGTTTTCAATTTTTCCCAGAACCACAAGGGGGGACCCTTACAGCTTTTTCCAATTTTTGATTGCCTCAGAAACTCATGTAAATCATATCAACCATGCATAAACCAAACATAATCATTAATATATAAGTGAAATGGGTAGTTAGGATGCTTTGATTCGCCCAAATACTCGAAGAACAAAAGTTTTCAATTTTTGCCAGAACCACAGGGGGGGACCCTGACAGTTTTTTCCAATTTTTGATTGCCTCAGAAACTCATGTAAATCATATCAACCATGCATAAACCAAACATAATCATTAATATATAAGTGAAATGGGTAGTTAGGATGCTTTGATTCGCCCAAATACTCGAAGAACAAAAGTTTTCAATTTTTGGCAGAACCAAAAAGGGGGACCCTTACAGCTTTTTCCAATTTTTGATTGCCTCAGAAACTCATGTAAATCATATCAACCATGCATAAACCAAACTTAATCGTTGATATATAAGTGAAATGGGTAGTTAGGATGCTTTGATTCGCCCAAATACTCGAAAAACAAAAGTTTTCAATTTTTGCCAGAACCACAAGGGGGGACCCTTACAGCTTTTTCCAATTTTTGATTGCCTCAGAAACTCATGTAAATCATATCAACCTTACATAAACCAAACATAATAGTTAATATATAAGTGAAATGAGTAGTTAGGATACTTTAATTCGCCCAAATACTCGAAGAACAAAAGTTTTCAATTTTTTCCAGAACCACAAGGGGGGACCCTTACAGCTTTTTCCAATTTTTGATTGCCTCAGAAACTCATGTAAATCATATCAACCTTACATAAACCAAACATAAGAGTTAATATATAAGTGAAATGAGTAGTTAGGATACTTTAATTTGCCCAAATACTCGAAGAACAAAAGTTTTCAATTTTTTCCAGAACCACAAGGGGGGACCCTTACAGCTTTTTCCAATTTTTGATTGCCTCAGAAACTCATGTAAATCAAATCAACCATGCATAAACCAAACATAATCATTAATATATGAGTGAAATGGGTAGTTAGGATACTTTAATTCGCCCAAATACTCGAAGAACAAAAGTTTTCAATTTTTCCCAGAACCACAAGGGGGGACCCTTACAGCTTTTTCCAATTTTTGATTGCCTCAGAAACTCATGTAAATCATATCAACCATGCATAAACCAAACATAATCATTAAAATATAAGTGAAATGGGTAGTTAGGATGCTTTGATTCGCCCAAATACTCGAAGAACAAAAGTTTTCAATTTTTGCCAGAACCACAAGGGGGGACCCTTACAGTTTTTTCCAATTTTTGATTGCCTCAGAAACTCATGTAAATCATATCAACCATGCATAAACCAAACATAATCATTAATATATAAGTGAAATGGGTAGTTAGGATGCTTTGATTCGCCCAAATACTCGAAAAACAAAAGTTTTCAATTTTTGCCAGAACCACAAGGGGGGACCCTTACAGCTTTTTCCAATTTTTGATTGCCTCAGAAACTCATGTAAATCATATCAACCTTACATAAACCAAACATAATAGTTAATATATAAGTGAAATGAGTAGTTAGGATACTTTAATTCGCCCAAATACCCGAAGAACAAAAGTTTTCAATTTTTCCCAGAACCACAAGGGGGGACCCTTACAGCTTTTTCCAATTTTTGATTGCCTCAGAAACTCATGTAAATCATATCAACCTTACATAAACCAAACATAATAGTTAATATATAAGTGAAATGAGTAGTTAGGATACTTTAATTCACCCAAATACTCGAAGAACAAAAGTTTTCAATTTTTCCCAGAACCACAAGGGGGGACCCTTACAGCTTTTTCCAATTTTTGATTGCCTCAGAAACTCATGTAAATCATATCAACCATGCATAAACCAAACATAATCATTAATATATAAGTGAAATGGGTAGTTAGGATGCTTTGATTCGCCCAAATACTCGAAGAACAAAAGTTTTCAATTTTTGCCAGAACCACAAGGGGGGACCCTTACAGTTTTTTCCAATTTTTGATTGCCTCAGAAACTCATGTAAATCATATCAACCATGCATAAACCAAACATAATCATTAATATATAAGTGAAATGGGTAGTTAGGATGCTTTGATTCGCCCAAATACTCGAAGAACAAAAGTTTTCAATTTTTGGCAGAACCACAAGGGGGGACCCTTACAGCTTTTTCCAATTTTTGATTGCCTCAGAAACTCATGTAAATCATATCAACCATGCATAAACCAAACATAATCGTTGATATATAAGTGAAATGGGTAGTTAGGATGCTTTGATTCGCCCAAATACTCGAAAAACAAAAGTTTTCAATTTTTGCCAGAACCACAAGGGGGGACCCTTACAGCTTTTTCCAATTTTTGATTGCCTCAGAAACTCATGTAAATCATATCAACCTTACGTAAACCAAACATAATAGTTAATATATAAGTGAAATGAGTAGTTAGGATACTTTAATTCGCCCAAATACTCGAAGAACAAAAGTTTTCAATTTTTCCCAGAACCACAAGGGGGGACCCTTACAGCTTTTTCCAATTTTTGATTGCGTCAGAAACTCTTGTAAATCGTATCAACCATGCATAAACCAAACATAATTGTTAATATATAAGTGAAGTGGGTAGGTAGGATGCTTTGATTCGCCCAAATACTCGAAGAACAAAGGTTTTCAATTTTTGCCAGAACCACAAGGGGGGACCCTTACAGCTTTTTCCAATTTTTGATTGCCTCAGAAACTCATGTAAATCATATCAACCATGCATAAACCAAACATAATCATTAATATATAAGTGAAATGGGTAGTTAGGATGCTTTGATTCGCCCAAATACTCGAAGAACAAAAGTTTTCAATTTTTGGCAGAACCACAAGTGGGCACCCTTACAGCTTTTTCCAATTTTTGATTGCCTCAGAAACTCATGTAAATCATATCAACCATGCATAAACCAAACATAATCGTTAATATATAGGTGAAATGAGTAGTTAGGATGCTTTGATTCGCCCAAATACTCGAAGAACAAAAGTTTTCAATTTTTGCCAGAACCACAAGGGGGGACCCTTACAGCTTTTTCCAATTTTTGATTGCCTCAGAAACTCATGTAAATCATATCAACCATGCATAAACCAAACATAATCATTAATATATAAGTGAAATGGATAGTTAGGATGCTTTGATTCGCCCAAATACTCGAAGAACAAAGGATTTCAATTTTTGCCAGAACCGCAAGGGGGGACCCTTACAGCTTTTTCCAATTTTTTATTGTCTCAGAAACTCATGTAAATCAAATCAACCATGCATAAACCAAACATAATCATTAATATATAAGTGAAATGGGTAGTTAGGATGCTTTGATTCGCCCAATTACTCGAAGAACAAAAGTTTTCAATTTTTGCCAGAACCACAAGGGAGGACCCTTACAGCTTTTTCCTATTTTTGATTGCCTCAGAAACTCATGTAAATTATATCAACCATGCATAAACCAAACATAATCGTTAATATATAAGTGAAATGAGTAGTTAGGATGCTTTGATTCACCCACACACTCGAAGAACAAAAGTTTTCAATTTTTGGCAGAACCACAAGGGGGGACCCTTACAGCTTTTTCCAATTTTTGATTGCCTCAGAAACTCATGTAAATCATATCAACCATGCATAAACCAAACATAATCATTAATATATAAGTGAAATGGGTAGTTAGGATGCTTTGATTCGCCCAAATACTCGAAGAACAAAAGTTTTCAATTTTTGCCAGAACCACAAGGGGGGACCCTTACAGTTTTTTCCAATTTTTGATTGCCTCAGAAACTCATGTAAATCATATCAACCATGCATAAACCAAACATAATCATTAATATATAAGTGAAATGGGTAGTTAGGATGCTTTGATTCGCCCAAATACTCGAAGAACAAAAGTTTTCAATTTTTGGCAGAACCACAAGGGGGGACCCTTACAGCTTTTTCTAATTTTTGATTGCCTCAGAAACTCATGTAAATCATATCAACCATGCATAAACCAAACATAATCGTTGATATATAAGTGAAATGGGTAGTTAGGATGCTTTGATTCGCCCAAATACTCGAAAAACAAAAGTTTTCAATTTTTGCCAGAACCACAAGGGGGGACCCTTACAGCTTTTTCCAATTTTTGATTGCCTCAGAAACTCATGTAAATCATATCAACCTTACGTAAACCAAACATAATAGTTAATATATAAGTGAAATGAGTAGTTAGGATACTTTAATTCGCCCAAATACTCGAAGAACAAAAGTTTTCAATTTTTCCCAGAACCACAAGGGGGGACCCTTACAGCTTTTTCCAATTTTTGATTGCGTCAGAAACTCTTGTAAATCGTATCAACCATGCATAAACCAAACATAATTGTTAATATATAAGTGAAGTGGGTAGGTAGGATGCTTTGATTCGCCCAAATACTCGAAGAACAAAGGTTTTCAATTTTTGCCAGAACCACAAGGGGGGACCCTTACAGCTTTTTCCAATTTTTGATTGCCTCAGAAACTCATGTAAATCATATCAACCATGCATAAACCAAACATAATCATTAATATATAAGTGAAATGGGTAGTTAGGATGCTTTGATTCGCCCAAATACTCGAAGAACAAAAGTTTTCAATTTTTGGCAGAACCACAAGTGGGGACCCTTACAGCTTTTTCCAATTTTTGATTGCCTCAGAAACTCATGTAAATCATATCAACCATGCATAAACCAAACATAATCGTTAATATATAGGTGAAATGAGTAGTTAGGATGCTTTGATTCGCCCAAATACTCGAAGAACAAAAGTTTTCAATTTTTCCCAGAACCACAAGGGGGGACCCTTACAGCTTTTTCCAATTTTTGATTGCCTCAGAAACTCATGTAAATCATATCAACCATGCATAAACCAAACATAATCATTAATATATAAGTGAAATGGGTAGTTAGGATGCTTTGATTCGCCCAAATACTCGAAGAACAAAAGTTTTCAATTTTTGCCAGAACCACAAGGGGGGACCCTTACAGTTTTTTCCAATTTTTGATTGCCTCAGAAACTCATGTAAATCATATCAACCATGCATAAACCAAACATAATCATTAATATCTAAGTGAAATGGGTAGTTAGGATGCTTTGATTCGCCCAAATACTCGAAGAACAAAAGTTTTCAATTTTTGGCAGAACCAAAAAGGGGGACCCTTACAGCTTTTTCCAATTTTTGATTGCCTCAGAAACTCATGTAAATCATATCAACCATGCATAAACCAAACATAATCGTTGATATATAAGTGAAATGGGTAGTTAGGATGCTT